>OX375882.1:91574119-92883598 GCA_947359465.1 Metellina segmentata
CAATGTGTGTCATTAGTGACTATACTAGACATGATACATTGAATGTATTTTCATTTCAGACTGTCGTAATCCCTTTTATAAGAGAAAGGTTTCTTTCTGTGAAGAAACTTATCTATTTCAGCGATAAATTTTCAGCACAGTATAAAAACCGGAAAAACTTTTCCAACATTTGTCATCATGAATCCGATTTTGAACTGAAGGCAGAATAGCACTTTTTTGCAACAAGTCAAGGCAAAATCCTATGCGATGGAATCGGTGGAACTATCAAATTGTTAGCCGCAATAACAAGTTTACATTGACCATACAACAATCAGATTTTAAATGCAAAGCAACTAGTCTCCTTTTGTACTTCAACCATTTCAAACATAAAATTCTTTTATGTGCCTTTAACTAATGTTATTCCAATTGAGTCTAAACTTCAACAGAGGTTTAATGAAGTGACCGCAGGCTATTACGGGAACGCGTAACTATCATTGCTACATTCCTATTCCCAATTGTACGTCACTAATTCGAGTTTCATATTTATCGCAATCGCCAGCAAAAGAAGTAAAGAGTTTAAAAAGAATTCAGCAGTACAAAAAAAATCTCGTTTCAATAATAGAAGAAGCAAAGTTTAAAATGTGAGTTTTTAATGGGAACATTTGAAATCGGCGGAAAATTTGACATCAGATAGATACCTTATACGTTTGATTTTCTTTTAATAAATAATTTTTCAATTAATTTTTGTATTTTTTGGTTTGCTTTGCAAACAACCACACGGGCAATGTGACCTCCACGAAAAGAACTGTCACGGGCAATGTAACTCCCACGAAAAGAACTGTCACGGGCAACTCCGTAATGGCTGTTATCCCCAATAGGCTACGAACTCCTGTTTGGTTTCCGACAAACCAATAACCCCACAAAAGTAACTTGTCACGGGCAACGCCAGGTGGCTAGTGTTCAATATTAAAACATCGATGTTAGTAATACATTGCCCCAAAGCCATCGATGTTTTCAACATGAGTGTATTAAAACTTTTTTCCCATTTTTTAAAACTGTTTTTTACAAATTAATGTTAACCCGGACCGGAGGCAGATTAAATGTGTCAGTTGATGTGTTTATTAATTTATAACTATGTTTTTTTGAACAGTCAAGACAAAGTCAAAAATATTAATAAGAACAATTAACAAATTTTTTATTTTCAAATTGAATAATACAAAAAAAAAATAATATTTACAACAATTTTTAATAGGTACTACTAACTATAGGTATAAGTAGGTAGGTACATAACAATAACTATTGTTATTTATTATTAATTAATCAACTGTCGGGGAAAATATAACAAACTTATTTTTTATTTACTGTAAAAAAAAATTTTTAGTTACTGTAAATAAAAAATATTGGGTCCTACAATTAATCTATGCTCAAATATTTGTTATTTACAGTTTGTAAAAAGATAATTTTGTTAACTTTCTCCTCCTAAAACCGACTTCTTTTTTCACTAACTATCCCACAAATTAGGAAAAAAAACTCATTCTGATGGGAAGAATGTTACCCTCACTGTCAAATACTTATTTGCAACGGTTATTTTTTATTTTTACTACTGTACTTTTTTCATTCAAAAATAAAACATCGACAACGCAGAAACATCGAATAAAAAAAAACATAAACTCCAATATATCTATGGTATATAAATCGATTTTTTGGAAACATCAACATCGATATCAAGTGTTGTAGAACCCGGGGGGGGGAGGTTTACTAGAATAAGTAGTTTTCATACGTACCGGTTCGAAATGTCTCCTCCTTATGGATTCTAACTCTGCTGACACGTGAAATCGATCAAATGTCCTTGCGTTGGCGGTGGGGTGGCAGTTTGGAGAGTAGGGTGCCAGCTCAGGTGCAGACATCGTCATCTCACCGAGGTATAAAATGACACGGTGTAGACCTTGGATCTTTCCCTTCGTTATTGATCCCAAAACGTCGCCAACAATGCACACATTGTTGCTCCAATGCGAAATTATTCTACCGTCCTCTTACGTACACTAGCTCGTACGTCGAGATGGTTTTGGGTTTCGGAGTTTGGTTTCGATTTTGCAACCTTCCAATTACCAGTCTGCTACTCTAGCAATTGGGTTACCGCAGCCCCTTGTTATTGTCCTCAATTCATGTTTCAAGAACAAGGCCACAAAGCATTCAGGAAGGGAGAACGGACCTTTCAGCAATTTGTATTCTTTATTGTTTCTTTATTAGAAGGAAATCAAGTATTTACGATCACATGGGCTACTGATGGTAATTAAAGTCATTACATACAGGGGTTAGATAAAAATATGTAAACGCCTTGGGTAATACATGCTTGAAAAGAAATGTTTATTCTAGTGAAATGTTTAGGTGGCGCTCGTGTTTTCGCCTACTGACGCCACCTATACAACGTCGTAAATGCGCTGCGCAGGTCCGACGTTGTCGGGGCACTGTTCTGTGAAGTTGTAATTGCATCATGTCAGAACTCACACTTCGAACGTGGGCAAATTGTTGGAGTTCGTCTGGTGGGTGCTTCCGTAAGCAAGGTAGTCTAAGTGTTTAGTGTTTCAAGAGGTACTGTATCTAAGATTTATTCCGCATATTTGAAAAGGGGAAAAACATCATCCGCTAAATCACAGCGTGGACGAAAGTGTGTGTTGAGTGATCGTGACAGACGATCATTAAGGGGGATTGTGACTAAAAATAAGAAGACCATAGCTATAAAAGTTACTGCTGAAATGAATGTCGTGCTCACAAACCATGCGAGTACCAAAACAATAAGAAGGGAGCTCCATAAGCAGTGTATTTCTGGCCGAGCTCAATGCAAAAATCATTCATCAGTGATGTTAATGCCTGTGACAGGAAAAATTGGTATTTAAGTCATAAAACCTGGACTATGGAGCAATGGAAGACAGCAATTGGGTCGGATGAGTCTTGTTTTACATTGTTTCCCACTTCTGGCCGAGTTAAGTCTTGCGAACGCCATCCCAAGCCTATAATACAGACTGCCTGTTGCCGCGAGTGATACACGGTGGGGGTTCTGTGTTGGTTTAGGCAACCATATGGTGGTTTTGTGTGGTCCCCATGATTACTGCAAGGGCACATTAAGGCCAAGTATTATGTGAACATTTTTGCCCATCAAGTTCATCCCATGGTATAAACTTTGTTCCCCAATGGTGATGGTGTCTTCTAAGACGACAAAGCCCCTGACCATACAGCTCACATCGTCGAGGACTGGTTTTCGAGCACGGGAATGATTTGTTACATCTCCCCTGGTCACCACAGTCACCAGACCTCAATATTATTGAATCTTTGTGGTCTACATTGGAGAGGAAAGTGCGTGATCGCTATATACCGCCATCATCGTTATCTGAACTTGCCACCGTTTTGCAGGAGGAATGATACAAGATTCCCTAGGCAAACACACAAGAACTGTATTTATCCATTCTGAGAAGACTGTAAGCTGTTTTGAATGCCAACGGTTTTCCTACACCATATTAGTCTAGGTTACGGGTTTCTGTTAGGTGTTTCCATATTTTTGTCCAATCCCTGTATATATCATTCCAATAATAGTGTTATATCTGTTGCTCAGTGTAGTAAAATTTGTACGACTGACCTGTTAGAGGACTGATTAGCGTTTAGGCCAAGACAAGAACACGGATGCTCGTTGGGGTTAGGAATCCAATTTAAACCGTAGGTCTTGGTCTATGTAAGCCTTGTGTAGAAAAAAATTACCACAGAGCAACAGAGAAAAAAAAATTTCGCATGTACTCCACAACAGAATATAGATGAAATATCTAGGGCTTCCACAACGTCAATTTGATAGTCACGTCTTTCTTTTGGGAAATTCCCCCCCCCTTGCGCCATAAAATCCCAAAACAATATATCAGATCATAACAGGCATGCATTATTTGTGTATGTATTAAATTGTGCAAAAATACTGAAAATTGTCGTAGGAACTGACTATTATATTTCGTACATTACATTTGACTATAAAAGATAGAAAATATATTATTCCAATGACTGCCAATCATTAGGAATGCACATTCATATACAGTGGTAAAAATTTACCGCACAAAAATCATACCCCACGACACTTTTATTAAAACCGAATAGTTCACTCCAGTGGTTGGCAAACTCATTAGTCAAAAGAGTCAAACATCAGCGGTGCAACGATTAAGATTTCTTTTGAGAGCCAAATTTCTTTTCAAGAACACAGTTTAAACTAGCTACTAGCATCAAGTAAAACCAAACATGGTAAGAGCAATCTTATTTTTTTACTAACAAAAAAAATTTTACATTAAAATAAAAATACGATGAAACACGCATTTAATGTGAACAATGATCTAGAATTTTCCTTGGAAGGTTTGGATAAGTCAGGTTTGTATGTCGATGTTTTTAACATCAAGTAAGGTGCCAGGTTCTCATCAATAAGGCGATTTATCCATTTACTTTTGATAGGGTTCATGCTTGAAAAAAATTATTCGCATGAATATGTAGAGACAAAGAGTGAAAGAACAGCAAATGCTAGTTTTTTTTTAACTGATCATATGACTCAGGAATACCATTCCAAGTGTTGAAATTATCATGTGTGTGTGTGTCTTCCTTCTCCAGGTATTTCATAGCAGACCACTTTTTTTGTGAACTAAGATCACATTTATTTTTCTCCAATTTTTCCATATCAGCATTAAGGAGTTCAAATTTGGAGCTCCATAATTCTTTGTTTTTTCAGCTCTAGTAATTGCATTTCAAAAGCGCCAATGTCAATATTATAGGTAGAAAAATTCAATTCTGTTACGTCAGCCATGTGAGGTTTTTTAATAAATGCTAACGTCGCTATGCTATTTCTGAATTCCTGAAGCCTCCGTAGAAAAGCTTCTCTCATATTTAAAATTTATGTTGGCGATGTTATGCACCAACGGTAAATGCGCAATTAAGTGAGAAAAAAAATTTATACAAATCAAAACGCGGCAGTAAGTTATGTGTGACGCTGTGATTAAGGTTGGCGCATTGTGTGATGTAGTGAATTGTTGTCGTTCATAAAAGGTATGTATTCTTTCTTTTCTTGAAATTTATTATGAGTGAATAAATTGTTTTATTATTAGAAAACAAACATGTTATTTGATATTTTATAATAATTTCGAAGCTGTGAATTGGTGGGATTGTATGTATCTCACCACTTCACAGCTTCAAAATTATTATAAAACATCAAATAACATAGAATAATAATATAAATGATTAGTTTTAATTTCTAAACAGATAAATGTATTATGTACCGACGTAATTAAAAAAAGGTGTCAACGCATACTATTCTATTTTTTGGATGCAGCTGTTGTTAATTCATATATTGTTTATAAACAATTGGATGAAAACATGGAGATGAAACATTTTAAGGGGCAGTGTGCTGAAGGGTTTGTTGCCCAGACTTTAATTGATCATCAACACTCGATAAAAAAAATCGAAACCCACTGTTTCATGGAAAAAATACGAGGAAAAGACTCGAAACATCTACCAAAACGTACTAGTCGGAGAAGATGTGCGTCATGCAGCACCAAAGAAAAAGAAATTCGCACTTCCTGGTGCTGTACTGTCTGCAAAGTTCCACTTTGTTTTGGTAAACAGTTGTGTTTCAATGAATATCATTTAAAACATTAGTTGCTTGGTGTGATTATATATGTCCCAACCGGTAAAAAAAAAAGGACTTATTGAAATGTTTTTATTATTTTCTTTTCTTGAGTAATGATTTATCTTAAATAATCGAAATGAATGCTTATTTCTTTTTTTTACTGTAAAAAAAATTCTGTGCAACTAGGGGTTTTATTTTCTTTAAAATTGTGTTTCTCAAAGAGTTAATGTTTCTCTTTCAAAATCTTGAGAAATTTGGATAATATTTGAATTTGCGATAATTTGTTTTCGAATGAAATGACCTCTTGGTTGGGTTTCCTTTCGCCTGTAGTTTACGATTAAGATTACGTTTCCTCTCGAAAGCCAACGTACCTTATTATGCAGCAGTGGGGATCGGCGTATTCACTCTTCATTTCAGCTAATAATTCTTTAAGTTGGCGATAATAAAGAGCTTTAGCTACAATTGTCTTGACAATCTTGTTCACCAATTCCATAACATTGTAAATTTCTTTTGGAAATGTATGCGCACAAAGCGCTTCTTGATGAATGATGTAATGGTAAACAAGTATTTCGTGATTAATTTTTTCCTTCAAAATAGAAATAAAACCTTTTCTCACTCCGGCCATATTTTTTGTCCCATCTGTTGAGATGGAAACAATTTTATTGATTGCAATATGTTTCTCCTTGTATTAAATAATAGCATTTGCAATATACTCGCCATGTTTTTGACCTTTCAGTGTCAATAATCCTAAAGTTCTTTAGGACCCGAAGACGAAATAAATGAAACAAAAAGTCAAACATGCGCCGTGTCATTTATGTCACAAGATTCGTCAACAGCTATTGATAAGGCTGAAACCAATTTAAGATATTCGATTTGCTGATTGGTTATATTCTGAGATATCTTGACTGTTTTGTCTTTTGCTGTTTTAGCAAACAGTGGTAACTCTTTAATTTTTTTAAAGAATTTCTGCGTTGTTCTTAAAATAATATTCCGGAATAGATCTTAGGATGCATTTATAAAACAACTTTGAACGTCTGTGTATGGTTTGCCTCGCTTAGAAATCTCTCGATTGACAATAAAGCCTGCAATATTAACATTGTTGTAAGATTGCACCCAATAATTAAATATCGAACTTGATTTTTCATGGCTTCTGAAATTCCTCAATTGTTTTCTTTCTCGGATCTCCGGCGGGATATTTACATTGTACTGGCCGTAGTCTAAATTCTTTTTTGGCGCGATTCTGATAACTTTCAAAGTACAACTGATGAACTGGCCGTTGTCTAAATTCTTTCTTGGCGCAATCATATTACAACTGTTGTACCGGCCCTAGTCTAAAGTCTAATTTGTGTTAAAATAGCTGATTGCTTGGGGAAAAAAATGCGAGAAAAAGAAAGGGAATGAAAGTTTGTGTTGATGTAGTTAAAGAAAACAGTATAGGTCATATTTCAACAACCTGAAGGTCAAAAACTTTTCCATTCCCATTAGCTTCTTCAAAACCCTGGTGTTCCGTATCTCCCACCGGATTCCATTGGCATCCTGCGACCACAGCCTTGAAGAAAACGTCCGTTAGAATACTGTCACCAAATGACGAAACCAGATCTTCGATGTGTTATGCGAGAGGTGATGGTGTATCGCATTCAACAAGTGAAAGTCTCGTTCATACAAAGAATCGGAGGACTCAAAAAAAAAAAGCGGCCACAAATACCAATCGATTCAGAAGAAAAAGTGAATTCCGACTTCCTGGAAATCCAAGTCTCTTTGTGGCGCGCATTCGCATCTTTTACTCTCATTCCGATTCTCGAGCATGTTTTTGAAAGGGCGGGGAAAAAGAGTCGGATTTTTTTCACACCCTTTGAGGCTTTTTTCCCCGCTTTTTCCAGCATTTCCACCCAATCTCACGGGAATAATAATCAGTAATGAAAAGCACGAGTGAATGGGGACTCGATCCGAGAAGACTCCAAGACCAAGTCGAACCTCACTCGGATCACGGTGTCAAGTTTCCGAGAGGGTGTCTGTCTGTCTCACCCTCCCCGGCTTCACTCCTTCGTTTAGCTGGATTGTGGATTGGATATTGTGTTTCGCCGAAACCATCCCGGCTTTGATAGTCGAGTCATGTTTCGGGATGACAGTTTCGATTCTTTATTTGGGCTTCGGCATTGACCTACTAAAACTTGCCGAGTCTTTTTCTGGAGGCAAAGAGTGTTGTTTTCTCACAAAAACGCCCGTGTTTCCCTTTCTTTCGGAAGTTTTCGGGCAAACTTTTGCGTTTCTTCCTCTTTTTTTGCCCTCATATTCTGACATATTCTTTGGGAGGGAGAATTTCAGATTTTGTTGGTAGTTGGTTTTTCCCCCCCCTCGTGATCTCGTGATCTAGACGACCCGGACGCTCGTGGCTCAGCCAAACTGTTAGCCGTGCTTTATTCTGAACGAAATTTTTTTTTATCCACACTCTGCTCTGAATGAAATTGTGAGCCGTGTTTATGTCTGAATTAAGCTCTGTGAGCCTTGTTCTGCTCTGAATTGAACTCTGTGAGCTGTGTTCTGCACCGAACTAAACACTGCGATCCTTGTTCTGCTTTGAATGAAACTGTGAGTCGTGTTCATTTCTGAATTATGCTCTGTGAGCCGTGTTCTGGTCTGAATTTAACTCTGTGAGCCGTGTTCTGGTCCGAACTAAACTCTGAGCAGTGTTCTGCTCTGAAACAACATATGTGAGGCGTGTTATACCATGAATTATACTGTGCATCGTGTCCCAGTGTTCCACTCTGAACTATACTGTGAGTCGTGTTCTGTTCTGGATTAATATCTGAGTCATGTTCTGCTCTGAAATTAACTATGAGTCGTATTCTGCTCTGAATTATTAAACTCTGTGAGCCCTATTGTGCTAAGAATTATTATAAACTCTGTGAGCCCTATTGTGATGTGTATTAAACTTTGTGAGTCTTGTTCTGCTCTGAATTTAACTCTGTGAGCCGTGTTCTGCTCCGAACTAAACTCTGTGAGCCTTCTTCTGCTCTGAAATAACATCTGTGAGGCGTGTTATACTATGAATTAAACTCTGTGAATCGTGCTCCACTCTGAACTGAGCTGTGAGTCGTATTTTGCTCTGGATTAATATCTGAGCCATGTTCTGATCTGAAATAAACTATGAGTCGTATTCTGCTCTGGATTATTAAACTCTGTGAGCCCTATTCTGTTCTGAATTAAACTTTGTGAGCCATTCTCCACTCTGGGTTATACTCTGAACGTGCTCAAGATGCAAAATTATCCGAACTAAAAGTATTTAATATGTATCGCTATTTATACATTATTCCTCAATATACCGGGTTCATTTTCTTGACTCAAAAGAAATTGGTGTACCTAGAGAAAGGCAAATACCACTAGCCTTTTAAGCCGGATCAAGCACAAAGCAATTACAGCAAATAACCAATTATTTTTCACTGTTCTTCCTCTATGTAACGAGCAAGAAAATACAAGAGAGGTTATGAAATCCATCTTCATTGTCATAATTTTCATAAAATTCTTTCGGGTTTAATCCCGGGCTGTCGACAATAGCCCGTTGCGCTGCTTCAGTGTGACTTTAACTAGAATGTCTACCTACTTTAACAGTAGATATTCGTGTGTTAAAACGAGTATGAATACACAGTGTAATTCAATGCGAGACAGCCGAGGTAATAACCACGATCAGAAGACTCTCTACCGTCATTGGTGTTGGAGTTCCCAAGCACGGTGTCCTACCGTCCTTTAATCGATAACGTCCAGACCACCTGTACAGGTAAAGTTTTTTTTCCATCCCGAGTGTTGCAAACGAGGAAGCGCGAGTGTTTCGGCTTCCGGCTTTTCTTCTTTTAATGACGTGACAGTTCTGCCCTGGGATGGAAAGAAACCATTACCGCGTCTCTTCGCCCCAAAACTGTTTTGGGGAGGGCGTGGAAATCACTTACTGCCGAGTGGAGTCGACCTTGGAGAGCCACGGAGGTCGGACGATGAGCAATCTCCGCTGTTTCGCCGGGGTTCTGTAACGGTAAAACTAATTACGCTTGACTAGGATGGTTGGTTTAGGGCTTTTCAGGACGAGGCTCCTATATGGCCAAGCTGCACCAAACACAAGACAAACAATATTGAGCAATTGTAAACAGAAAACATGGAGAAAGTAGATCGCTTGGGCATCCGGGGGTCACGATCCTCCTGTTTACCAGACACAGTATAAGCCCCATGAGAAAAGAATAGATGGCTAGAGTACCTCAAGTTCATGAAGTCTGCAAACACCTGCCGACCAACCAGTCTGATGGTTAAGGTGTTAGCCTCTGGATCGGAAGGTACCTGGTTCGAATCCGGGTGCGGGCATGGATGTTTGTAAGCGTATGGTGTAGAGGCGGCTGGTGCACCTTACATCTGTCATGGCCAAAAGTCCTCACGTTGGGTTGGCGTAGAAGTTTGGAGAGTGGGGAGCCAGCTCAGGTGTTGCCTCATCATCTGACCGTGGTACAAAATTACGAATTATTGTCCTCGGATCTTTCCCTTAAGGGTATGATCCCGGACCGTCGTCCGTAGCCCGTTGTGTTGCTCTAGTACGACGTTAATTATAAATTACCAATTACCGTAAACACCTATAAATATTTGGTTAGTTTTTTAGTGGTGGGGGGACACAAATTGACATACACACAGTACGGTTTACTGATGCAGAAGAGAGAAATACTCCGTGGAGGAATGTACCCGAAAGGAATCAAACCTGTACCGACAACTCTAAGGTTGCTATGGTAATGGACATACCCTTATGTTTGACTAGGATTTTTTTCTCCCTTGAAAACTCCCCTTAAGAAGGATTTTATATCCCCCCGTTATGTATGGGCTTATTGAGTCCTTGAAAACTCACTATCATTTTTAATTGTATTATAAATTTATTGTGCAGTCTGGCTCAATTGATGTGTACCTTACGCTAGTAACCTGCGAGTTGTTTGCTACGCAGGTTCTGATTATCCCATTGTTCTCTTCCAACTCTTTAATCAACACACTCAGTGACTAAATAACACCTGTTGGTTGAAGTAATCCTACTAATTCTAGTGGTCAAGATTAGAAGCCATGCAAAGGAGACTGCAGATTACAGAAGGGATATATATGTGTGCGAAGTCTTCAGTGTTTTCAAGATTCCTTCCATTTTTGATTTTGCCTTTTGAAAAAACAATTTGGTCGAAACGTTTTATTTTAACTATTTTATTTGACCTACAGTGGTTCATACAAAATTCGGCCTTTCACGGTTACTAACTACTTTTATGGAGATAAAATTTAAATTAAGATTAATACACTTGAAATCCCTGTCTTTCTAATTTAGTTTCCATTAAAAAAATTCGAATAATAATATAAATAAATGCTAACAGTAGGGTCATTCCACGCAAAATGAGCAAATCGGCTGTGGCTGACATATCACCGATTTTAATGAAAAATAGTTTTTAAGGTACCCGCCTACGTTGAAAACGTCATTTTCGACCAAAATTAGCGATTTTTGTTTATAATTCCATATTACAGAGCAGCTTTTTAGCTTTTTAAAACAGTCTTATTTTTTATTCTACGGCTACTAGAAAAAAAGTTACAGCTGTTTGAAGAAAGAATGTCAGCTGCAAAATGAAACCGGAAGTTGGAATAACGAAACCGGGGTTGATTTTGATGCTTCTGTTTTCGCTTGAAATATATACATTTTTTTGCTACAGTCATTTTTTAATATTTTCTTTCGAAGCGAAACATATTTGTAATAAGATTTTGCATTGAAGTTTTGGCAACGAAGGAAAATTTTAGTTCTCAATCGTTTGTTTACACTTACTTACACTTAGCAAACTTAAAAGTAAACAGAAGAGCCTTGGAGGCAAAAAAAAACTGACCGACAGGATAATTGATAGGTTACAAAACTATTATGGCATTGCTATTCGTAGCAATGTAAATGACTTGGAGGGTATGCAACGTGCTGCCATAGCCGTACTTTTTCACTGCAGTTCAAGTGCACAACAAGAAATGCATGGGCAATGTCCATTAGGGCCAGATAGTTGGTGTGCCTTTCAAAGAGCAAAAGCTACAGGAAATGTCTACACCGATAAAGGTGACGGTTTGCCAAAAAACATTTTGAATGTTATTAAACCAACATATATGGAATTGTGTGATAGAGAGCAGTTAAAAAAATGTCTTCATGGGAAGACTCAGAACAGTAATGAAAGTTTTAATGGTTGTTTGTGGAACATCGTACCTAAGAATACCTTCGTAGAATTGAAAACATTTACTCTAGGTGCATACATTGCGGTAATAAATTTTAATAAAGGGTACCAAGGCCTTTTTGAAGTTTTGAAGGTTCTGAATATAGATCCTGGGCAGTATACTGTTGCCTTGTTCAAAGGCTTTGACAAGGACCGTATCAGCGAGGCAAAAAGGGAATCGCTACCTGCTGCGAAACTTGCCCGAAAAAAATATCGTGCACAGAAGAAGAGAAAATATGCCAAGACTGAAAAGTCAGAAGGTGTAACATACCAAAAGGGAGGGTTTTAAGGTCAGTGGGTATAGATTTAGAAATCTGAAGCATTAATAGGAATTCAAAACAAATTTTATACTTGAAATGTACAACTATCACCTTTAAACTCATTTTTCTCAAAACTATATTTTTTGATAAATGCAGTTACGACATGCATGATATTTCAAAATATATTGTTTATATTGTTATGAAATTTGGTATGAATGTTTTTGATATTATTTTCTAGTGAATCAGCTAAAAGAATCTTATTTAGATGATTTTTAGTAAGTTTAGTAGCCTGTTTATGTGTAAAGATATGAAAAAAATGGTGAATATTCATGAATTCCTTATAAAAAAGGCTATAAATTTTAAACAAATTCATTTATCTAGAAACTTTTATATACATTCACTACATAATTATACTAGAATTGCATTGCAAGTTAAAAAATCACTTTAACTTAGTTTTTTAATTATGAGGTTTGTCGTAAACTTAAAATTTGCTTAAAATTTTACTCTTTTTTTTTTTAATTAAAAAAAAATAAAAAACATTTTTTGGTTTTAAGTGTTTAGTTATATGGTTACTAATATAAAGGCATCCAAAAAATTAAAAATATCAGTACATTTTCATGTTTTTGAAAAAAATGTTGTCGAACGTATATAGGCGGGTACCTTAAATCGATCACATATAGTAAGTAGGAACTGCCAAATATTAAATGTCAGAAATGTCTATTTTATTTTTTATTGAATTTTAAAGTTCAAGGTCACACAAATGTAGAATTTTTAGCACTAATAGTAGCCTGTTTGAGACCCTGTATTTAAAAAGGTTATTGACAAAAAATATAAACATTTATACTATTACATTCTTCAGTAAAAGTTATCTTAGGAAATGTCAGAATATAGTTTAATATCCGGCACTTCTCGTTATGAGGGATCGGCGAAAATAGAGATTTGTCCAATATGATACCGATTTCAAATTGCTCTAGATCCTGTAAAAATGGAAAGACAATACCAAAAATAATTCGTAACAAAGCCCTTCTTCTATCTAAAAATTTAGTGATTGTGTTCCTATTCCTTAGTAAAGAAAAAAGAATAATAATAAAGTAAAATAATTGAAAACGGCGATTTTTCTGGGTTTTTTTAATACAAATTTTATTACGAAGGACAACTCCGAAAAACTCTCAAATTTTCAGTATTGTGTGTCCAGATGTATACTATCTGTCCTGAAATTTTCATCATTGTAATTTGCTTATTTTCGTCCCAGGAACATTTCTAACTAGATGAAAACTATAGTTTTACTTTATCGCATGATGAATCTATACAGGCTGAAACACGCCAGTAAGACATCCATTTCCTCATTGAAAGAGATGCTATTACATCCAATGACCAGATAATAGAATAAATAAGCACTACTAAATGAATTATGGTTATTAATGTGCTTGGTTTGCTATAAAACTGATAATTTTTTGCTGGTCCGAAAGGCTTTCGAACACCGGCGAATGTTCAAGTGGCAATCCATGTATTGTTAACATATCTCAAAACTTTTAGACAACCTTCCCTGGAAAGTAATACATAAATATTACACCAAAAACATGAAAACCAATACCTACACTTTTCTTTTGTATTTGTTCTTACATCTTCCTTAAGTGTAAGTATGATTGTTTGTACCTGATATTAGGTTAAACTAGAAACAAATTCATTCTTTTTCGCTTAACAATATATTTCACTATTTTGAAATAATGAGTATATTCTTCATATAATGAACATATTCTTCAGATAATGTGAACATATTTCTTTATATAATGAATATACACCAGGCCTCGAAATATATTTTTTAATACAGGTGCACCTTGTGCACCTAAGCTTTTAAATTAGGTGCACAGGTGCGCCTAGCTGGAAAAAATTAGGTGCACAATTTTATTTTCATGTGCACAGTGCACCTGTGCACCCGGGTATTTCGAGCCCTGATATACACAATATGAACACAAATATTTGTACACTGTAGAACTTCGGAGGAGGATCTATCTTAGTGTGGGTTTGTTTTTCCTGGTTAGAAATCGGCCCATTGCTTTATGCACCTGGTATCATGAACGCTGACGTGTACCTCGACGTTGTGGATGATTCGGTCTTTCCTGCACTACGGCAATACTACGGCGATGATGATTGTTTCTTCCAACAGAATCTAGCTCCATCCCATACTGCAAAACGTGTGCTGGACTGGTTTCATGGAAATGAGGTGAATTGGCTTGACTGGCCTGTTCAGTGCCCCGATATCAATCCGATCAAGCACTTGTGAGACAAACTGGAGCGACCAGTACGACACCGCCACGCACGCCCATCTTCACAACAATCTCTTCTCACAGCCTTGTAAGTGGCATGGTGAGTTATTCCTGCTCAGACTTACAGAGAACTAGTGGAAAGTATGTGTTGCAGTTGTAATACAAGCAAAAGGAGGAACCGTACCTGTTTCTAAATAGATTAATAAGGCACTTTTTCTGAAAAACTTGCAGTGACCACTTTTATCCAGATAGTGTATTTCTTCATGATAATATACCGGCGCGTACTTTGATGGCTGTCCTTCCTTCTGTCTGAAGTCCAGTGATTACAAATTCTGATTCTACCATCACAACTCCACTCTTCGTTGCCACCTGCCTCATTTCAAGCTGCGGGCCTTCACTCACTGGGCTCTTAAAGGCAACATCATGATGGTCAACGATCGCAACCATTCACTGTGCGCGACCACCTGAAGACAGTTCCTGGTTACCCCGTGCTGTCAAGTGTATTCCTCCCTCAGTGTCTTTCTCTCCTGTATCAGCAAAAACTTTCATTGTGAGTATGTCTATTACTTGAAATTGCATATGTCCTTGTGTCTGGCACAGCATGACCGAATAGGGTCCTTGCGCCTTAAAACCTCAATAAACCAACCTAATCTCCGTGCTACGCATGCACCTGCGCGTAGTCAGGAAAGAAGAAGAGCGGCCATTTGAAATAAAAATGAATAGGCCGAAAGATACTACCAACTTTCTAGACACAAAAGGGGATACACTCTTATGATACGATGTCACCAATAAACGAGAAAATGAGGCATGTAAAAGATAATACAGTCGAACCCCGCTATAGTGAATCCGGGATATAGTACACTCTCGGTTAAGCTGCGTATACACCGGATTTGCACAACTTCTCTCCCTCTAATCATCAAAGCTATTTCGAGAAACGGCATTAATTTTATCGTCAAAATCACGAGGT
Organism: Metellina segmentata; assembly: GCA_947359465.1. Classification (NCBI taxonomy): domain Eukaryota; kingdom Metazoa; phylum Arthropoda; class Arachnida; order Araneae; family Tetragnathidae; genus Metellina; species Metellina segmentata. The sequence continues at coordinate 91,589,479 of OX375882.1, forward strand.
GACGATTTGGAGAGTTTGCAGAGCCAAATTTGTTTTCCACCATGAGTCGGTAAAGATCAAAGGGTTGCAACTTTTGGGGGATATTTCTCCGAGACGTTTGCTTGACAATAATCGCTCCCCTCTGCCCTTCGCCCCCCCCCTGGTCGCTCTCTGTGATATTTTGCCCTCATCGCTTGCCTTGACCATATCTCCCGCCAAACTGCCAGTGAGTGACCTATTCGATTAAAATGACCTGAAGGAAAGAGCTGGTAATAACATTAATAGAACTATTTAGAGAGAGAGGCCTGTCCTCTGGGACCAAACTACACCCGACTGCAAAGACAAAAACAAAAAGAACAGTGCTTGGAGTGAAATGGGTGAGGAACTCGACATCGTGATGAAAAGTGATCACTCTTCTCTACAAAGGGGTGAAAGAGTGCGCTTGTAAGGTTGCCGATAAAGTCCACAAAGCGTTTACATCGGAGTTGGTCGAAAAAGGGGACGAAAAGGGGTCAGAATAGGGGAACGTAAAATGTACTCCCCACAAAAAGGACTCCTCAGAAAATGTAAGTTCGCTTACAGTGAAATATATTCTCCGTTCCACAGATATTTTTCCATATTTTCAAAGGTAATTCTAAATACTTTTTTTCTTCTGAAAATATGGACTAAAGAACTATGGAATCTTTCGTAATCGTCGTTAAAATAATTACTGAACGATTCTTAAAATCGAAATGTACCCAATCCAAACTAAAGAATTTTTTCCGTAAGGTATAAAATAAAAGTAAGTAAAACTTCTGAATTCTTTATCCCCCAGGAACATTCCTTCTTTAGGTTTGTACGGGCGTCACAACCCCGGGGTTCCTGAGTGATCTTCCCTCCCTTTCGTTCTTCTCCTCCTCTACCCTTTGCTTTTTGCTTTTTCTTCTTTCCTCATAGTGGTTGCCTCTTCGGAGGTGAGGGCTCCCCTTGAGAAGCTTTTCGCCCGTCTGTGCCTTCAGCTCCTCTTGGGGATTATATCACCCACGTGTTTGCCGTGCGTGGAGACCTGTGTCTTCGGAAAAGGTGATCCTGATGATTGAGGGATAACATAACGCCCCAATACATTGCTTCGGCTCGTGCTTCGAACAAACAGGAAGTGTACTTTGGTCCCAGTACATTAATCGGCTGGTGGGATTACTCTGCTTGGGCTAAGGACCCGCTCACCAACTAGTTCATTAGGGCAGTCATAGAGGTGAGTTGGGTTCGTATAGTCCCTGGTTAGCACCGGTACAGGAACCTGTATCCCCTCGTTGGACTCCATGGTGGGTGGTGCCGCCAGGGACTGAACATCTTTTTTCAAGCATGGAAAACAAAAATTAAACTTCTCCTTCAGTGGAGCACCTATCTAACGAAAAGAATAACAAAAATACACCAGTAGAAAAAATTTTTATTATGAAAAGTAACGAGGGCAATTTAAAAAACATATCGGTTATTTTACTTCACAAAACTATATTGGGAATGGTAGGAGATACAAAAAACATTAAAAAAAACCTAGCAGGAGATGTACTTATAGAAGTAACAAATAATACACAGGCTTCAAACATCCAAAGTATAAAATTTGTCGGTCCAATAGCAGTAACTATAACACCCCATAAAACTTTAAATTCGTCAAGAGGCGTGATTTCCGAATCCGATTTGACTCATGATACTGAACAAGACATCCTAGAATCCCTGTCCGATCAAAATTTAATTAATGCAAAAAGAATCACTATATCAAGAAATGGCCAAAGAATACCCACCAAACATATTATAATAACTTTCAACACACCGACAATACCAAAACATGTTAAAATAGCTTATATCAATTGCCCGGTTCGTCCGTTCATACCTAACCCAGTCCGTTGTTTTAAATGTCAAAGATTCGGCCACTCTTTCCTAGCTTGCCGTGGCTTAGAAACCTGCGCAAAATGCTGTAGTACAGAACATAAGACCGATGTCTGTACGTCATCGTCTCTTTGCTGTGTCAACTGCAAAGGTGACCATCCAGCTTTTGCCAGGTCTTGTCCTAAATTTCAAACTGAAAAAGATATCCAAACTATTAAAGTGCAACAAAACATTTCATTTCCGGAGTCCCGAAAAATTGTAAATGATCGCACCCCGAAACCTGGAATATCTCTTACTCTTCAATAGTAAAAAAAACTTTCAAAACTAACGGAACTCAAACCGATGTAACTATTTTTAAGCCATCTGCCAACATAAAATTTCAATGAACCAACCTATAACGCCTCTTTTTTCTAAAGCATCAGCTACAACTTCATCAAATACAAAACACATAAATCAACCAAATCGATCTATAAATACTTCTTTAAAAAAAGCCATATCGTTTGAACAAAGCAATATAAAAAAAAAAAGTTCTTCTCAAACATCTCTTCAGCCTGACGTTACATCCAAAAATTTCATAACTGATCCTTCTACAAGCGACCTTATAAATCTATACAACACCGAAAGTGATATTTCCTCTGTAGAGAGTGATGGCTTGGAGACTTCGCCACCCAAGTCCAAGAAGGATCTTCGGCAAGACAGATCTCGTCCTAGGACGAGAAAACACAAGTAGTTTTCTCTTTTCTTTTATCCTTTATTTTTATGGCTTTCTTTCTTTCCTGGAACTGCCGGGGTTTTCGACAAAAAATTGATGATTTAAAAGATATCATAAATAAACACAAGCCAGCTGCAATCGCCCTCCAGGAGACCTATTTAAGAAACAATGATACCACAAACATTCGTCTTTTCAGTATATTCAGAAAAGATTACGATGATGGCCAAGAGCATGTGGAGGTGTTGCATTGCTTACCTCCAATGACTTACCAGTCACCCAAATTAACCTTACAACAAATTTCCAAGCTGTTGCTGTAAGACTTCATGTCAATATTCTAATTACAATATGTAATTTATACTTACCTCCTAACACCCATATCGCCACTTCTGACTTAAATAATTTAATAGATCAACTTCCGCAACCATTCATTCTATTTGGTGACCTAAATGGCCATCATATTCTCTGGGGCAGTTCAGACAATCGTAAAGTCAAGCAAATTGAAAAATTAATAACAGACAATGATTTATGTGTTATGAATAACGGCCAACCTACTTACTTTCACTCACCTTCACTTACTTACCATTCAATAGATCTGGCAATATGCACTCCTTCTATTTTACCATTTTGGACCTTTTCTGTGGATCCTTACCTTTACAATAGTGACCATTATCCTATAAAACTAAAATATGCAGGCCAGTACGACACTCACTCTGTCAGTCAAACGAACTATATTTTTGAAACTGCCAACTGGCCTCTTTTTACTAACCTTGCTGACATTACTAACACGGTAGAATATGATGATATCGATGAAGTTACTAATAAAATAACAGACATAATCATAGCTAGTGCTGACGCCTCAATTAAAAAAGTAAGAAATGCGCCTAAAAAACAAAAGAAACCTTGGTGGAATGAGGAATGTAGCGATGCCTATCGGAAGCAAAAGAAGGCCTGGAATATCTTCAATAGATATCCAACAAGAGAAAACTTTATTATTTACAAAAAAACAAAAGCAGTATTTCGAAAAATACAAAGACATAGTCGAAGGGATTCTTGGATTAATTATGTAAATAGTATAAATAGTAAAACCACAAGTAAACAATTGTGGAACAGAATTAAAAGGATTTCCGGTGTTTACCCCAATAGATAAATTACTATTTAAAAACATAATAACCAAATACTATCGGCACCCAAAGACATAGCAAACACAATTGCTTCATGCCTTTCCGAAATATCCAACTCCACTAACTACTCTGAAAGTTTAAAAAAAATTAAAATTGCATCTGAAAAGAATAAAGTTAATTTTACTTCAAACCGTATGTTATCTTATAATTGTAATTTTACTTTTTCTGAATTGACAAAAGCTTTATCCTTAGTTCACAAATCAACTCCTGGACCAGATATTATTAGTTCCATCATGCTCAAACATCTTTCAAATAGTTCTTTAAATCATCTCCTGAAATTTTATAACAGAATTCATAATGAGCACACTTTTCCGCAGTCATGGAGATATGCTACCATAATACCCATACTAAAAACGAACAAAGACCCCAAGAACCCTTCGAACTACCGTCCAATAGCCCTGACAAGTTGCTTATGCAAGATTTTAGAAAAGATGGTTAACGTGAGGTTGGTTTATATATTAGAAAAAGATAAATGTCTCTCTCCACTTCAAAGTGGTTTCCGAAAAGGTCGATCCACTGTTGACAATTTGGTTGCTCTCGAGACTGAAATTAGAAATGCTTTCGTTCAAAATAAACATCTCGTCTCGATATTTTTTTATATTGAAAAAGCGTACGATCGAACGTGGAGACATGGAATTTTAAAGGATATTTTTAAAAACGACATATAAGGGGAAATCTGCCTATTTTTATTCAAAATGTTTTAGAGAAACGATATTTTAAAGTACGGATTGGATCAATTTTCTCAGATGTTTTTATTCAAGAGGAGGGGGTGTACCACAAGGCAGTGTTTTAAGTGTTACTTTATTTATTTTAAAAATTAATGATATTGTTTCTCAATTGCCGCCATCAGTTAAATGTCTTATTTACGTTGACGATCTGCAAATTTCATGCGCTGCTAAAGACATTCGTTTAATAGAGAGACAACTTCAACAGGCAGTAAACAAAATCACACATTGGACTAATGAAAATAGTTTCAGTTTTTCACCTTCTAAAACCGCTTGTGTTCATTTTTGCAAAAAGCGAAATCTTCATCTTGACCCTGAAATATTTTTCATAGATATTTTAATTAATGTTGTGGACAGTTTAAAATTTTTAGGTATCATATTTGACAAGAAGTTGACTTTTCAACCGCATATTTTAAATCTACGCAAACGTTGCGAAAAGGCTCTTAACATCTTACGAGTTTTATCAAAATTATAATGGGGATCTGATCGAGATTGTCTTTTAAAAATATATAGAGCCCTATATAATACGATCAAAATTAGATTACGGCTGCGTGGTGTATGGTTCAGTGAGAAAATCTGCTTTTCAAACTCTGAACACCGTCCACCACACAGCTTTGCGTTTATGTTCTGGTGCCTTCAGAACTTCACCCGTAAGCAGCTTATATGTAGACTCGTTTGAACCCTCCCTGGACTTAAGACGACAGTTGTTATCACTGGAATACTATTTTAGAATTACCTCAACCCCCTATCATCCATTGCATACCATTCATCACAGTCCTTATTTAAAACGCCTATATCAAGCTAAAACATCCTTCATCACTACATTCCACTTAAGAATGCTGGGTGCGATGAACGGATCCGAACTTTCTTCACTTGACGTCACCCAGAAAAAACTGTATTCTTTCTCTCCTTGGTTTAATCATTATTTTGAGTTCCAAAACCCGTTCAAAAATTTCTATAAATCAGATACCTCTGATATTATCTACAAGCAACTCTTTCAAAAGCACATAGAAAAATACTCTAATTTTATACATGTTTATACTGACGGGTCTAAAAAGGCAAACTACGTATAGGCTGCGTTCACTATTAATGACTCGCTTCACAGTTTTAAACTCCATTCTTCGTGTTCTGTTTTTACCGCTGAAATAATGGCCATCTTTAAAGCATTAGAAAATATAACTGATCATTGTCATAAAAAATGTATAATTTTCACAGATTCATTAAGCGTTTTACAGTCATTAAAACATCCCGATTATGACAGTCATCCCATTGTTTTAGAGTCATTAAAAAGAATTTATCATCTTTCATCCAAAGGTTATAACTTGATATTTTGTTGAATCCCATCTCATGTTGGGATATCTGGAAATGAAATGGTTGACAAAGCCGCCAAATCGGCCGTAAATAATTTTAATCATACCATCCCTTATCGTAACCTAAAATCTATCATTCACAAATTTTTGGAAGAGAAATGGCAGAACGAATGGACTGAACAGACTGAGAACAAACTCCACGCTTTAAAACCATATATAACGTAATGGCAGTCACCAGATCAGAGACGACAGCAGGTAATACTAACACGTCTCCGTATTGGACATACTCGGATCACCCATAGACACCTCCTCCTCGGAGAAGATCATCCTATTTGTAATCACTGTATTTGTCCACTAACGGTAAAACATATTTTAATAGAATGTTCTCATTTTAATAGTCGACGGCTTAAACATTTTAATTCATATACCTTAACTTTAGAAGACATGGTTGGAGAGAATCCTCATCCAAATATTTTTATCTTTTTACATGATATTGGGTTCATATATCACATATAATTTTATATAATATTCATTCATTAAAACTTGACTCATTCCACTTTATTATTACATTACATTTCTGATTTTTATCTTGAGTTTGGCATAATATGTCCCAAGAGGACTCAATGCCAAAAAACCATATCCAATCCAATCCAATCTGAATTCTTTGTTTCTAATACACATGATAAAAATTGTTTATTTAAGAATTTAATAATTTATTTTAGTAAATTGTGTAAGATACAATGATTGTTTCCAACGAAACTACCATCGAATGCTAAGAAATTTTTATTCGACAACAAATTGGAGAAAAAAAACCATGGTTATAGTGAACATTTTATTGGGTCCGCTGACGGGATTCAACTAAAACTTGAAACTCAATTTTTTTGTCCCTTTTTTTAGCTGTCTGTGTTTGAACATATTGCATCCAGGAAGTGTTTATTAGTACACTAAAGTTGCACTGTCATTCGTCGTCATGCTACAGGCTGTAACTCGGCTTGTGAATTTATAACAATTCTATCATCCTCTTGTGCATATATAAAGTAGCACAGATTTATTTAAATTAGTGCGCAAATGTGGGGCTTCCACAGTTACAGAATTTTTATTATCCCATATTAAAAGCATGTTTCGTTAATTTGCATGCGAACAATCACGTGACAGTGGTATCATGTGACCTTTACTCCACTAAGAGTTGCTCAATGTTAGTTTAAAAGTGCTTTTTTATGTCTAATTTGGAATATAAACAAATGTTTTGTACCACGGAATCAACTGCTGCCCTTATAGTCCCGTAAAACTTTTGAAACCTCTGAAAACAGTCAACAGTAACAAAAATACGCAAGCATAAGTCTGAAAAGAGCCAGGAAGTCATGAGATCTTTGTTTATAACAAGAATATACAAGTAGATGTCTGAAAACTGTCACAAAGCCATGGGAGTTTCGTTTATAACAAGAATTCGCAAGCAGATGTCTGAAAACAGTCAGAAAGTCACAAGACAGTTTCGTTTATAACAAGAATACGCAAGTAAATGTCTGAAAACTGTCAAAAAGTTACGAGATCTATGTTTATTACAAGAATAGGCAAGTAGATGTCTGAAAACTGTCAAAAGGTCATGAGAAATTCGTTTATAACAAGAATTCGCAAGCAGGTGTCTGAAAACAGTCAGAAAGTTACAAGACAGTTTCGGTTATAACAAGAATACGCAAGTAAATGTCTGAAAACTGTCAAAAAGTCATGAGATCTTTGTTTATAACAAGAATATGCACGTAAATGTCTGAAAACTGTCAAAACGTCATGGGACAGTTTCGTTTATAACAAGATTACGCAAGTAAATGTCTGAAAACAGTCAAAAATCCATGTTAAGAATATGCAAGTAGATGTCTGAAAACTGTGAAAAGGCGACGAGAGTTTCATTTATAACAAGAATACGCAAGCATATGTCTGAAAAGAGCCAGGAAGTCATGAGATAGTTTCGTTTATAACAAGAATACGCATGTAGATGTCTGAAAACTGTCAAAAAGCCATGAGAGTTTCGTTTATAACAAGAATATTCAAGAAGATGTCAGAAAACTGAAAGTCAAGAGACGTAATTTTTATTAGCGTTACGGCTTCTTTGCGTGGAATTGAAAACATGAAGAAGATCGGATACCCTCCAAAATAATTTCACAAATATGTGCCTGTTTATGCAAACAAACAAATGTGTGACTGACTAGTAATATGTGAATAGAATGAGTGAATTCGAGCTTTTCGCACAACTGCCCAGTGTACCCATGACTTAAGATGGCACTGCTAGAATGAATGAAATGTAAATGGAACGAAAAGAAAGGTGGGCAATGGAATGAAAAGGGGGTTTCCTTCCCCTTTCGAATTCGATGTCGAGGCAATTTCTTCTCGGGGTGGTTGGTGGGGGAACAGATGCCCAAACGACCAATTCAAATGCCGTTATGTTCCACCCAAGTGGTTTTGGGACACTTACGGGGGTCGTTCGGATGGGGAGGATGACGCAATGAATTGAAAATCTGTTTCTGTGGTTCCAGATAGAGCATACATCTTCTTTCTCTCTCTTCCCCCTTTCTGCGAATCTCTTTCACTTTCTTCTCGATGACTTTTTTCGGAGTATCTCCTGCCAATTGAAGTCCCTCGAAAGGGAAGCCATAAATTCAATGCTAAACAAATAGCGGACAGAAATGGAAAACGAATTGCGGTTCTCCTTTTCACTTCTTTTCTCTTTCGAACAATTCCTACTCGAGTGGAGGAGAGGAAAAAAGAGTGTATCCATTGCAGAGTGTGTGTGATGACTTTGTTAAAAAAACATTATTGTATTTTATTTCTTTTTTGTGAATGCGAGTTTTTTTTCCGAGTGACTTCCTCTGACCCTTTCCCTTTGGGAAATTTGAGAAGTTCATTAAAACACACTTTCAGAGATAAGTGAGCAAAAAAGAGACCTATATATCCTCTGTGACACGAACTCAAAGCTTCCTTTTCTGTAACTCCTCTTGGAGTCGCATAAATTTTCCCAGGATAGTCATCATTTTAAAGTTTCTGAAATGACTCATTTTCAAACTCCTGGATTCTTGTGGGAATGAAATGTACTTAACCCTTTTCCTTTTTTTACAACTATATGAAGGGTTTTTTTTATGGAAAACATCTAATACACAGATATTAAACAAGCTGTTCGCAATTTTTACAGTGAAATTCCTGCTGTAGATTTCAGTGAAAACTCGATAAAAATTTTAATTGAAACTCGAGTGGTGTTCAATAAAAATTACAACTAAATTTATTAGTTTTTTTATTTAAATCGATAATTAAATTTACCACTAAAATTCAGTACATTCTTAAATTTAGTTCTTTACCGAAATTTAATGGCGTTTTCAGCGTAACTTCAACGAATTTCTTAGAAAGATTTATTGGAATCCAACTTGTAAAATAGTTTAAGTAGTTTCTCAACCCTGTAAAATTCCAATATTTTTTAACGCAATTAAAAATATTCTCTAATATATTTCTCTTAAAGTGTTTATGCCAAGAATTCATAAGAATTCCAAGTTAAATTTGTCTAGTACATGAATAGATTTTTAAATATTTTTATTAAAACTAGAAAAATATCCAATTCTTTTGTATAGATTATTAATATTTTGCTTCTACTTTTTAAGAAAATATTCAGTAAAGTTTTTATACGGAATCTAAATATGATCAATAAAATGTCAATTCATTTCTCGTGGTGTAAAACTCTAACGCAACTTTGATCAAGACTGCAGAAAAAAGGTTCTAAACCTTTTCCAACTCTGCAAAATTTTTACTAGTGAGTCGCTTTGGGTAGATAGGTATTTTAATTAACGTTGTACTGTAGCAACACTACAGACTATTGGCGACGGTCCGGGATCAAACTCGAAGATAAATATCGCCATGTAATCTTGAACCATGGTCAGGTGACAAAGCCACACCTGAACTGGCAGCCCACTCACCAAATTTCCACACCATGCCAAAGAGTCACTTTGGGAAAACTACGTATAAATGGCTTCAAGGGTCCATAGAAATATTCTCCATCATTCCATCAAAATATGAATACAAAAATACATCAGATATCATAACTATGCAAGGGCAGATAGGCAAGCATTAACGTAGCACTGGAACATCACAACGGTTATAAGTGACGGCCAATGATCCATCCAGAAAGAAAAGATTAGAGGATAACTACTTGCCATTTTAAACCAAGGGTAGATAACGAAGTCGACACCTGTGCTGGCACCCCAGTCTCCAAATCTCCACAAGACGCTAACGCATGGACATTTGAGGTCACAACAAAGTTAACATGTACCAGCCTCCCCACGCCAACGTGAGTATGCAAGTATAATGCAACACTTAAATTACTTTAGTATAATGAGCTAAAACTCTAAACACACCACAAGTGAATTGACATACAAATTATACTTTAATTGACCAACTGAGAGAGACATTAACGACCAAGCATATATTTTTATAGAGTAGTCAAAATCGACCGCATATTAAGTAGGTAGGTATTTTAATCAATGTGTACTGGAGCAACGTAGCGGGCTATTGACGAAGGTCGGGGATCAATCCCCTAAGGGAAGGTTCCGAAGACAACACCTCGTAATTTTGAACCACGGTCAGATGACGAGGCAACACCTGAGCTGGCACCCCACTCTTCAAACTTCAACACCAATCCAACGTGAGGACTTTCGTCCACGACTAATTTAAGGTGAACCAGCCGCCTCTACACCACACGCTTATAAACATCTATATACGCACTGGCCCGGATTCGAACCAGGAACCTTCCAATCTAGAGACTAAGACCTTAACCAACAGAACTGAAAAATTCCAACGAATTATTCGGAGACTGAGGTTGCCGATACTGAGTTGGTAATTTTTATTGAAACCCCTTATCAACGTCGTAGTAGAACAACACAACGGGCTATTGACGACGGTCCGGTATGAATCCTCTAAGGTAATGGTAATGGTAATTTTAGTTAACGTCGTAATAGAGCAACACAACGGGCCATTGACGACGGTCCGGAATCAGTCCCTTAAGGAAAAGATTCGAGGACAACACCTCGTAATTTTGAACCACGGTCAGATGACGAAGCAACACCTGAGCTGGCACCCCACTCTCCAAACTTCCACGCCAACCCAACGTGAGGACTTTCGGCCACGACAGAATTAAGATGCACCAGCCGCCTCTACACCATACGTTTACAAACATCCATGCCCGGACCCGGATTCGAACCAGGAACCTTTCGATCTAGAGGCTAATACCTTAACCACTATACCGGTTGGTCGGTGAATCCTCTAAGGGAAAGATCCGATGACAACACCACGTAATTTTGAACCACGGGTCTTAACTGGACAACCGCGGCCGGTTATTGACAAGGAATCGCTTGATGTAATAATTGTGCCGTCGATTCTGTCCACCCTTATAAATAGTAATATGGTTATAAAAAAACCTTAGAGAAAACTCAGTTTCAAGCTTCAATAAAAAATAAAAGATCCAATTCTTATTGCATTTTCCCATTCCTCATTCCCCATTGCGCGTTGTTGGGGTAATTTTCCGGCTGCTTAGCTTTCGGGTAAGGGGGGCCCCCACTGACCTCAAGACGGACCCACCCCCTTTTTGCTGTTAGGGTGATTGTTGGGCAGCCAGCCGTGATGAGGGAGGGGGCTGCACGTGACTGTTGGATCTGGCAGGTAGTTGTTAGTTCCGAATAAGACGTCACGATTGCAAGATGTAGGCTAGTGGAACTTTACCTATTTGTCGATATAATGGTCTATAAAGCGGGACTCTTTGGATATGAACTTGGATGTTTCAAACTGAAAGATCTGATAGTATAAAATCTCAATAATCAAAATGTTTATAAATGTGAAATTTTACACTTCAACCAGTTAGATTCGAAGTCAGAAAGATATTCAGTTTAGTACAAGGTTTGATGAAAAAATCGGGTCACTTTATCCTATCACATTTGAGTGGTTCAAAAGTATGAGGTGTTGTCCTCGGATCTTTCCCTTAAGGGACTGATCCCGGATCGTCGTCAATAGCCCGTTGTGTTGCTCTAGTACGACGTTAACTAAAATTACCATTACCTATCACATTTGAAATTTTTTCGTTGAAAATTTTTTTGTCATATTTTATATGCAATCAGTATGTAGCACATTCAATACCGCATTAGAGCAACACAACGGGCTATTGGTGATGGTCCGGGATCAATCCCGAAAGGAAAGAAGGAAAGACCCGTAAAAACAGAACGTAATCTAGCACATTATAATTTTGAACTACGGTCAAATGACGAGGTCACGTCTGAGCTGGTACCCCTCTCTAATGTCCTCGACGTAAGGATATTGGAGGTCATGATTTAACGTGCACCAGCCCCCTTTGTACACGATGATCTTTGATTGGATTGAAACCATCCAGTTGCTAATCCGTTAGTCTTTTAACCGTATTCCCGTGGCCCCAATCCCGAAGGGAAAGAACACATCGTCATTTTGAACCACGGTCGATACAAAGTTTAGGATTATTGAACAGGATAATTAACATTGATAATCGCGGATGCCGGGTTTGCATCGAAAGAAAAAGACAACTCTAAGTGACTTAACTCTAAAGACTTTCAACGAAGCCCAACTAAGCACGCATAACCGTGAAATGACGCAAGCACTCACTTCGCGCCATTTGTGATAAATATTCTATCGAAGGAAACGTGTTATTTCGCTTACTTGGTGTAAAAAAAGTATATTTTGAAACACAATAGAACGTTACTGGATACAACCGTATATTAATTATTATTTATATTCCATTTATTTATGAAAACAAGTTACTTCAGACCGGAGACGCATGTGCGGCGAGCTGCGGCGCCGTGGGAAACTGCGGTACAAAATGCACGCAAGTTGAACGTGTGTCGCCGCAGCGGCGCCGGAGGCATGTGTGCACTACTCCATTGGATCTAATGTATCTCAGACCACACTTGCGTTACCGCAGCGGCACCGCACGTTGAAACACAGTAATATGTGCACCGGGCTTTATTGTTGAATTTTATACCGAATAAATCCACTCGATTCGACGCTGTTATTTTACAATACAAATCAGTTTTAGTCCTAAGTTTAACCTTTTGACTACGGTTATAGATATAACAGGCGCGATTCTTATGACTTTCAAGGTACAGTTGCGGGGTTAAAAACAAACAATCCCTTTTCAATCGAGCAATTTTAACAGTACAGCAAATTCCACGATGGCGTTTGACAGGAACTAACGTGTATTAATTTAAATTCGTGAAGTTTAATAAAGGGCCGTATTTTCATATTAAATGAGCACCAACTTCATGATTTTCACTAGAAATCCCCTATTTCGACACACAATTTCAAATCTATATCGCAATTTAACTTCAGATACCAAATTTTATGGCATCAAAACACGTAGTTTCTACTATAAATTTTATTGTTTGTGCAAAAATTTGATACGAAGACGTTCTCTTATTCAACGCTTTTGGATTTTAATTTATGGGGGACGTTATTCCTATTAAATGATAACCTTGAATTTGCTCTAGTATGAATAGTGCTTAAAGTAAAGGTAAGGTATGTACTTAATAAACGTCATACTAGAGCAACACAACGGGTTATTGACGACGATCCAGGATCAATTCCCTAAGGGAAAAATCCGAGGACAACACTGCGTCATTTGAACCACGGTCACTTGACGAAATCGGAAGCATGGAGTAAGGGGGAAGGATTTGTGCCGAAGATATCCATTGTGCAAAAACTATCTACCAATTCTAGAACGAAATTCTTAGAAGCTGAAATCATCGAGCACCTGCAGTCACTTGTTGAATTTCTGCAGTGCAAATCAGGGTCAGTAAAATAGAAACAGACGTCTCTATTAGATGTTTACATGATTATTTATCGTAGTCAAACAGGACTTTTTTTTACTGGGTTTAACAAAAAATTCATCCCGTTTTCTTTGACAAAAATTGACGAAAAATAATTTTATTTCTTAACAATTACATTGAATCAATGTAGCAAGTGCTGTACTGTTCAATGCCCTTTATCCGTCTCTCTTGCAGCTGCATCATCCCGCGATTATACAAGTTCCGAGATTTCTGCCTAATGAACGGATCCAGGTGTCGAAACTTTCTGAACCACTTACGACCAAGGATGCGACATCGACAGCGAAACATTGATATTCAGAATTAAAACATCGATGTAATACATCACCCCAAAAACATCGATGTTTTTAAAATCCAGTGTATTTAAACCTTTTTTACCCATTTCTTAAAACTGGTTTAGCAACTAGTGATGCGACATCAGCTCCAATACATCGATGTTTTTTATAAAACATCGACATAGATGTCGCATCACTACTTTTCAGACCCTTCACCCTTGGCCACTTTGGTCTAAAATTATGTTCAATTTGCTAATTATGAAAATTATTCTACTTGGTTACTTTTTAAATTTTTATTATGGTACTTTTTTCATTTAAAAATAAAACATCGACAACGTAAAAACATCGATAAGTATAAACATCGATGTTACAAAAACATCGACTCCAATACATCGATGCCGCATCCATACTTGCGACACGCGGAATGGTCGACAACACCCTCACCCTACTGAACACATCCTTAGCGTCTGCGAAGAATTCGTGCCTTTTAGAAATAGAAAAACATACTACGGCGAAAAAATTTTAAAACACAACCCAATAACACAATTTTTTAAAAAAGTACAAGCTGATATTCTTTCTTTCAAACAACATCGAAACTTTACACGTGTGAAGTAGACAGTTGAACAGACAACAGAAGCTTTGCAGTGTGAAGATTTCAGTTCTGCGATGCAATGCCATCGAGCACCAAAAACGGGACGAACATTTGCATCAACCCAATACAGAAATCAATCCACAAAAGGTTGAGTTCCTGTCAATATTTCCATCGACAATAAATATCATTGAGAGTTTCTAAACTGAAAACTGGAAATTCATTCAATATCCATCAATTACCTGATACGTTATTTTTCATTTAATAAACTGCTAAAAACACTACCCTACAATAATGGATCGGACCGCAAGATGCGATGGTATAAGGTAAAGAATATATGCCTCAATAGGGGGATGTTCCCCCACGTGCTGAAATGAAACTAGCAATCCTTCGGGGCATACTTTCAGCAAGGTTTTGATACACAGCTATGGGTTTTGGTGTCCATTCCTGCTACAAGAATGTCGCCAGCTCAGCTGTAGATTTCGGACGTGGTTCACTGGTCCGTGAATGTCAGTGCTTGATTTTTGCCCTTTACCTTGAAGTTTAACTACAATATGATTTGAGAATCTGAAAATTTATTTACCAGGGATCAATAATAAGTTATTTTGTAAATTTATAAGACTTGAACCAGAGTATTTCAAAAAAAGTAAAAGCACGAAATAAAAGGTAATAAAATTTTCGAGAATTCGTGGGTTAAGCCACTTGCTCTGATAGAGCCTCATATGACCAAGGATATTTGCAAGTAAAAAATGTCGTGAAAATGAAAAAAGGAGGAACCTTGGAAAAGGATATGGTAAGAAAGCAGAAAAAAGATCACGTTAAAATTTTTACTACAGAGCTTCCAAGGTAGGTAGGTATTTTAATCAACGTCGCCCTGCAGCAACACACCAGGCTATTGGCGACAGTCCGAGATCAATCCCGAAAGGAAAGATCCATGTGCAATAGCATGTCCTTTTGAATCACTGTCAGATGACGAGGAAACAACTGAAATGGTACTCCACACATCCACACCACGCCACCATGGACATTTGAGGTAAAGACAGATTTAACGTGCTCCAGCCCTCATGTAAATGGAGTTCTTTGGTTGGATTCACTACCCTACGGTTGCTAATCCGTTTCTCTTACAACCAAGCTATCGCGGCCCTTGTGTTAAAAGACACTTAGTAATCGAAGTATTTTTTTTCGTAATATTCTAATGTATAAAAGTATTCTAAAAATATTCACAAAACACTCACCAAGGGCAAGAATATATTAAAGGTACACATAAATAATGTCGTTTTTTATCATAAGATTTAAGTTTAGTGTATTATTTTTAAAATTTAGTCAACTTTGGATTTTTAATTAACTTTGTCAATTTGAATAAAATACAATTAACAAGCATTTTTAACCAACTTTGTTGTCACCATTGTTTTCTATGATCTTCGTCCATCTGGTTATCGAGTTTTCTATCCCAACTTTGAAAAAATTATGGAGTTTTGTTGTCAAAATACTCATTAATGTGTTCTGACCTCATAGTTCGAATTGAATTTTTTCCAAGCAAGAAAAGTGCTGTAAGGATATGAAAATATAATAAATCAGATGGAGGAGGGTCAGGTGAGAATGGGGGGATGGGGGAACTTCTCATCGGAGTTCCCATTCTTTTGTTGAATAATCCACGCAACATGTGGTCTCGCAATATCATGTCGGAGGATAAACTTTTCCTGTTGATCAAATCAGTCTGTTTTTATGCAATGACTGCTTTCAATCGGTCGTTGACCACAATAAACGACTACAGTTACGGTTTCTCCGAACATTATGCAACTCAAAGTGAACCACACCATGAATGTTCCATCAAACACATAAGACAATGATAAGCCTATTAATATAGGGCTTTGGAAATGTCTCAATGGTTCTCAATTGTAACGCAGTCGTTTTTTCGTCATTGGGCTATACAGAAGCCATTTCTCGTCTTCCGTTATGATACGGTAAAAAAAAGCAGCTCTTTTTGACGTGATCTTCGTGACGTCGTTTCGTTCTAATGAGTTCTTTAAAATCGGTCCGGGGGTCTAAGGCACATGCATGGGAGTCATCGGCAGAAACATGTTCGTCACGAAAAGTGTTAATATCTCAATGTTCAATAATTCTTAGGGGCATCAGTTTATGAGGATTAATGACCATCATCGTGTACAGTAGGAACGGCGAACCTTTTTAAGAAGTTGGTCAAATTTTGTTAATTAGTTTCTTAATATTAGCTAGTGGGTTACTTGGACAGGAGGAAGAGAGCATGGTAAAAAAAACCTACTTTTTTTTTGTCCTAAATTTCTTAATCCTTTAAAAAGTTATCGATTCCTTTTTGTTTTACAACTTTTACTTTTGCAAGTGAAGAGCAGAAAAACAATATGAAAGGGGAGAAATCATGCCCCGGTCCCGTGTACCTAGTTTTTAATGAACGAAGGAACAAAAACTACATATATGTATAAAATATTATATTTTAATAGATAATATAGATTCAGGTGTATGTATAATATGTACAATAAAGTAAAAGTATATTTAATGATAAATCTGTTGTTTTTGTCAGATAATATATTTCTTAATATTAGGTTCATATTCAGTATTCATTAGTTCAACGCATTTTGCAGTCAATTCATTTTCGAGTTTATTTCTATTGGTAGACTTTACAAAATTCATAGAAGAAAAAAAATTTGCACATAAATTTGTGGATCCAAACATTGTTAAAAAAAGCATTAGCAAGTTTCTTCATTGATATAAAATTATTTGGTAAAGAATCCCATACGTTTAATATATTATTAGTGTGGAATCATTCTAGTTTGCGTTGGGTTGGCGTGGAAGTTTGGAGAGTGGGGTGCCAGCTCAGGTGTTGCTTCGTCATCTGACCGTGGTTCAAAATTACGAGGTGTTGTCCTCGGATCTTTCCCTCAAGGGACTGATCCCGGACCGTCGTCAATAGCCCGTTGTGTTGCTCTAGTACGACGTTAACTAAAATTACCACTACCACCATTCTAGTTTGCACTAATTTCAGATATTTTCCCTACTACTTCGGAAATCAAGTTATCAAATTTATTTTTCCAAACTATGCTGCTTTGAAATTCAACTAATTACATTTCTAAATCATGGATAACTAGCCACTTAAATTCTTTTAACTCCATTGTTTCGAATTTCGTTTTGTATGGATATAAAATAAAGTGAAATGTATTTTCCAAACTTTTAAATTGATTAAATCTATCCTCAAAGGCTTGTTTTATTTACTGTATAATCATTAAATATTTTTTATTGCATTTTCTTAAACGTCAAGTGTATTTTCCATTGTTATTGCGTTTTGAAAATGTTTTTGTAACTGAGGAAAATATTTCATTATTTTCCTTTCCAAATCCCTAGTAAAGATGTCAAGTTTCGTCATAAATATTCTCAAACATCATTAAAACAATTTGTCCATTTCCTTGAAGTTTTTATTCAGTTCATTAAAATGCTGAGTGATGCCGCATAAAAACATAAAATCAGTTAACCAATCTATATTTTAAAATTCGTCAAAATTATTTTTTTTTTCATTCAAAAAAGTGTTATTTTTTTTTAATAAAATGACAAACCGATGAAGAACTTGACCGGAACTGAGCCTTCGAACAAAATTGTTGTAAATCAAAATCCCTGAATACTGGCACTCCACCTCCTCTAATAATTATGCAAATTGTCGTTTATTATGTTCTTTTATTCCTCTAATTCAAGTTACTATCTTTGCGACCTCGCGCGTTTTACGCGCATCATGTGAACGCGGGCTTTTAATATCTTTATTATTAGTATTTACCACATCTGTTCATTCTCAAGCGGTATTTTATAAATTTACATATTCTACTCAATCGCCATAAAAAGAAATCTTAAAACAACATTATGTTTAATCAATAAATCTTAAGACAGCATTATATATATTCAATAAAACTTAAAACAGCATTATGTATAATCAATAAATCTTAAAACAGCATTATGTATAATCAATAAATGTCATATACACGACTTCCATCCACCGAGCTACCTGTACAGTGGCGACACTAGTGGCGATGCCAGCGCCACGGTGTACATAAGGCGGAACGAAGGCACAACAGGGAGAGTGAACTCACCAGCTGCTAAGCGCTCATTGACACGTTTCTCGTGACGTTTCCTTTAGTTAGGCTTAACAGCCTAAAGATGTATGATTAATCCATTGAATACAATGGCATTGCTGTCATTCTTGAATCTTCATTCAACACCCCTAGATTTACCCAACCAGAACATGGGGGGTTCACCCGGTTCTGAACTTTATAAAACGAAATGAACAGCTCTTGGACTTAATTTTTTAAATTTTATAAACCTTATTAATAACCTTATTAATTTTATAAAACTTAATTTAATAAACGGGAATTGGCCTCGTGCTTCAGGTTTCGCTGTAAAATTTCGTCTCACCATTTGGAAGTAGAATGTAGTTTTTGTAGAATTTCCTTTCTGTTCAATTCCCCCGCCTCAACGAACGTGTCCAGTGCAACTCATCGACGTGCCAAAACAGAAAAACGCTAAGTATGCCAATCCCAACTAAAGCAGAAAATTACTATATATTTTTCCATTCGCTCAAACGTGCCTTTGAATTCAAATCAGAAGAAAAAGCTGCCAATATCCGCCTATACGTTCCGGAACATTATTTGAAAAACTACGAACAGGTTCAAGCTACAGTACTAAAAGAATTCCAACCAACGCCACAAGAATGTCTCGATAATTTCCGTAGGCGTCAAATATTTCTTAATGAAACACATACTCAATTTGCAGCAAGATTAACTAGAGCATTCGAATATTACTGCATTGTATTATAATGCCGAATATTACTGCACAAATATTACTTCGAGATGTCAATGATTTTAAATCTTTGTGTGAATTAATGGTTTCGGACAAACTTTATAGTACTTTAGAAAGGAATACACAACCACATATTTCAAATCGCTCCGGCGAAAATTGGTTAAGGCCACCGTAACTCGCAAAGAATGTGACATCTACTTCTCTTCAAAGCGCAAATCACTCAGTGACGCACACACACACACACACACACACCAACCGACATTTGAAAACCGTAGAGACGAACAACACACGAACAGTTTCGAAGACAAAATAACCCAGTTTCGAAGACAAAACAACCCAACGCGAGGATTTTACAATTACCGAAACTCACCCAGACCAAATAATAAACCGAGATATAATCGAAACAACCCTGTATGTGAAATCAAAAGCCACAAATCACAGAAACTAAAGGAATACATCAATTCATTGAAATACGAAAATATTTTGGTTAACGGGGAAAAATATAAAATCCTCATCGATAACGGAACAGTTATATGCTGCATTAAAGAATCACACACCCCAGAAACGAAATTTCAAGGTTCCATTATGTTAAGAGGGGCATTCGGTAATTGTCAAGAGGCAAAAACCACACATCTTTCTGTAGCATTACCCAATAACCCTACAAACACTATTACGATCAGTGGTGCCAGATTTTCAGAACAAAGTACCTCTGTTTTTCAGGCGTAAACCTCTAGAAAACCTCTGATTTAGAGATCTGGGATATATCGACATACCTAATGGCACGATATTATCGATGATATATTAAACGCCGCCGATATATATCGATATTTTTTATATGTGCCATGTGCTAAGTACTCAAATGGCATTTATTTATAAGCGCATTGAGCTTATTTTATTTTTACTGCAGCGTGCTGCTGAATTAAGATTCATATATGCATGTACTTATTTCTTCCAACTTTACTAAGCTTTTGATAAAGATGTCAAAAAAGGGCTAACGACTTTTTTCAAGTATTAGCCTCCCGTCTATGCAGTCCTGTTCTTAATAACATACACACGTTTTAAGCACAATTTAATTAATAATTATTCACTTTTGAGTACATTATTTATTGTTATTATCTTTGTTCAATTGTGCAGTGCATATTCATACATTTATTGAATACTGAAAAGAATGCCACCCGATCCTTCAAAAATCTCCCACATTTTATCTTCACCTCTTTCAAGCTCGGTTGTCTCTTTGGGCTTTGTGCCATACATCGCATATGAATTAAATTTCATCAGCATTTCTGTACCCGGATTAAAGTCTACACAGCTTTCACCTTTAAATTTTAGTCCACACCTAATCATCATGATTGACTCAATTGTCTTCAGCTGTAGCGAGTTTCTGTGTTTAGTTTTTACATTACTCAGTTGAGAAAACATTCTCTCGACAGTTGTATTAGGAAATGGTTAGCTCATTAAAGTTAATGCAAGCTTACAGAGCTGTGAAAATTGTTTTTCTCCAGCAGCATCTGTTAGTTTATCTATAGAGGCCCAGAACTTGACAGGGCTCTGCTTGATAAATTCCTCAGCTCACACATCTGAGATCAATGGTAACTGATCCCACTCTCTCTGGTACTTATCCACATTTTCACACACAGCTACAAATTGTGCAGCAAGTGGAACAATGTTACACTTCACTTTTCTCACAGCATTATTGGGGTGTAGCGTAGACAAATGAAGCAGCACACTAACATTATCTGGTAACCTACTACGTATTCTTTGGCTAGTTGAACAGTGAATTCTTTACAGCGACGATATTCAACTGTTCACTTGATAATATTTATATTGTGACGCCATATTCATTCATTCAATCGATTGGCACTTTAAGCTGTTATATAATGGACACTATCTCACTTACGTGGATTCCGCTAAGCCTACCTCGATTCTGTAAAACTTCTTCTACTTGACCTTCGTGCAACACGGAGTAGAAATGGTCTCTGCGTAAAACACTTTGAACCTAGGTTAATCTCTGTGAATCATAATCACTTCTGAAAAACCAGCAGACCAGTGTTGCCAACTCAAAACATCAAAAATCCTCATGGCTAGTTTACAAACGGCGTATTATAATTATACTTCAGACCTCTACATAAACCTCTGTTTTTACCTGTGAGCATTTTGTACCTATGTTTTTACCTCTGAAGCGAATTGAAAGGTAAAACCTTTGAACTGGCACCACTGATAACGATTCCCGTAGCAGTTTACAAAATTTTATATGAGGACTT
The DNA here is from genome assembly GCA_947359465.1 of Metellina segmentata. Taxonomy (NCBI): domain Eukaryota; kingdom Metazoa; phylum Arthropoda; class Arachnida; order Araneae; family Tetragnathidae; genus Metellina; species Metellina segmentata. The sequence goes on from OX375882.1 coordinate 91,611,063, forward strand.
CATTATTCCCCCGAACATTTTGGACAATCTAAAAATAGAAACCCATCGAATTGAAATCCACAAAAGCACAGCTGACAACGAAGCTATAAAAAATTCTCGCATATCAAACGAAGCTATAAAAAAGCAAAATGTAGAATCGTAGCAGAAAGAACAACAAAATAGTAGACTAAACACATCCCTCGACGGCTGCGATTATTTGTTTTTATTCAATATCGAACTAGATAAGGGGTAGCCAACCTTTTTGGGAAGCGTTCCACTATCTGGGGGGAAAAATTAGGCGTGCCACTACCAACTTTTCCAACATACGAAAAAATATCAAAAAATGGAAAAAAAGTTATTTATAGGCTGAGATTATGGGATTATTTTACGCAAATAGCCCATTTTTTATCTGACAGCCAAATCGTGTAAATTTAGAAAATTACTTGCTGGTACAAATTTCCAAAATTCAATATAATTTAGATCACTTTTAGTTGAAACAAGTTCTTTATATTTGCTTATCAGTGTATTATGGTGCTGTAGGTCAATAATTTCGATTTAGATTTCAGGTGTGTAATAATTACCGTCATACAGAGAAATTGAAAAAGGATTATGAAAAGATCAGCAAATCATCAAACCCTAGCACTCAATGAATCCTGCAAAATGGATATTAAATTTTTTAATCTATCATAGTTCGGAGCATTATTGACTTTGGTAGCTAGTTCCTGCATTGATGTGAAATGTGTTATTCTTTTATTTCCAAAATCGAGACAAAAAAGCAAAAGTCTCTTCACAAAAGAAGATATATGGCCAACTTGGGTAGGAAAAGTATATTATTTCCCCGTAATCTTAAAATTAAATGATTAAAATCCTATAATCAATCTTCATTTTTGAGTAGCAAGCACTCACTGGGCAGTTCATTGTTTTTTTCCAGATATTTTAAAACACGCTCCCACAAATTCCAAAATCTCGCGACTGCACTTCCTTTGGTAAGCAAGCGCACACTACAATGAAGGAGTAACTCGCCATCCTGTTCCGTTTCTTCCAGGAAAAGCTCACGAAATCGTCGTGGATTCAGAGCTTGAGCTCGTATTTTGTTGATACAGTGCGCTACAGGGTCCACAACAGAAGACAGGTCCATGGCACAAAGAGCCTCATGATAGATCATGCATTGATACTTAAAAATGTTTTTTCCCAAATAATTTTCAAGCAATGCAACAAAACCTTTTATCCGGCCAACCATGCAAGGTGCTCCATCTGTGCAAACACTATCTAATTTTGTCCACTCTACCTTTGTTAACTTCAATTACATTTTTAGGTTCTTTAAAATGTCCCCACCCGTAGTTAAAACTCTAGTTTGGCGCAAATCTAGAAGTTCTTCCACAGTATCAAAATTATTGTTCGTGTAACGCGCAAATATGCTTAACTGCCCATTGTCTGTGATGTCACAGCTTTCATCCAAAGTTAATGAAAAGTATTTGCAATATTGTAGTCCAGAGACAATTTTTGTGTGCCAACATCCTGGCCCATGTAACGCACAAATATGCTTAACTGCCCATTGTCTGTGATGTCACAGCTTTCATCCAAAGTTAATGAAAAGTATTTGCAATATTGTAGTCCAGAGACAATTTTTGTGTGCCAACATCCTGGCCCATGTAACGCACAAATATGCTTAACTGCCCATTGTCTGTGATGTCACAGCTTTCATCCAAAGTTAATGAAAAGTATTTGCAATATTGTAGTCCAGAGACAATTTTTGTGTGCCAACATCCTGGCCCATGTAACGCACAAATATGCTTAACTGCCCATTGTCTGTGATGTCACAGCTTTCATCCAAAGTTAATGAAAAGTATTTGCAATATTGTAGTCCAGAGACAATTTTTGTGTGCCAACATCCTGGCCCATGTAACGCACAAATATGCTTAACTGCCCATTGTCTGTGATGTCACAGCTTTCATCCAAAGTTAATGAAAAGTATTTGCAATATTGGAGTCCAGAGACAATTTTTGTGTGCCAACATCCTGGCCCATGTAACGCACAAATATGCTTAACTGCCCATTGTCTGTGATGTCACAGCTTTCATCCAAAGTTAATGAAAAGTATTTGCAATATTGGAGTCCAGAGACAATTTTTGTGTGCCAACATCCTGGCCCATGTAACGCACAAATATGCTTAACTGCCCATTGTCTGTGATGTCACAGCTTTCATCCAAAGTTAATGAAAAGTATTTGCAATATTGTAGTCCAGAGACAATTTTTGTGTGCCAACATCCTGGCCCATGTAACGCACAAATATGCTTAACTGCCCATTGTCTGTGATGTCACAGCTTTCATCCAAAGTTAATGAAAAGTATTTGCAATATTGGAGTCCAGAGACAATTTTTGTGTGCCAACATCCTGGCCCATGTAACGCACAAATATGCTTAACTGCCCATTGTCTGTGATGTCACAGCTTTCATCCAAAGTTAATGAAAAGTATTTGCAATATTGTAGTCCAGAGACAATTTTTGTGTGCCAACATCCTGGCCCATGTCATCTCTACGACGCATGACGGTATTTCTAGACAAATCTATCTTATCGACCATATTTTTGACGTATATCACCGAGATCTTGGGCAAATATTAAAAGGCTATTTTTTATTATCTCCTCTCCATCAGAACAGCGTTTTTTCTTGCGGGCTAGCAACAAAGAAAGTTCATAAGAAACCTTCACCATAGTTTCCATTTCGTCATTTCTCTTCCGAAACAAGGATTGTTGACTGGCTAAAGCGTTGCCTACGTTTCTGGCAACGCTTTAGCCGGCTACGTACTAAGGTTGTCTGGCATGTTGCCTGGCAATAACAGTAGGGTTTTTAAGGATTTTGACAAAGTTCCTGAAAACAACATTATTATTTTTTCAAATATTTTAATTTTTCAATAAGTCTTAGCGTGCTACTGTTAAAACTCAGCCGTTCCACACTTAGGCACGCGTGACGCGGGTTGGCCATCTCTGAACTAGATCAACACTAGATGCATCTTTACAGGAAGCTGATACTTTGCACATCCGCGATTACGGAATGAGCTAGAAAGTTTGATAAAATACACTCATTGCCATAAAAATTCGCGCACCAAGAAATAATTTTGGGATCGTAACGAAACTTAGCATGAAGGTACATGTTGGCCAGATATGCAAATGATTAGAAATGCAGCGTGATTACGCATTATGTAATGCCACTAGAGGGCGTTGAACTTCGTTCTCCTTGGAGTATAAAATATATAAGCATAGCTTGTTTGAGTGTACTTAATCTTTTGCAAAGGAAACGCTGAGGTAGACATGCCGTTACGCCGCCATCGAAGACAATATGAGTAGCTCTCAGACTTCGAGAGCGGAAGAATCATCGAGATGATGGAAGCTGGGTGGTCAGCTCGGCGAGTAGCTCGTCAAGTAGGCCGTTCTGATTTTATTGTGAGGAGGTGTTGGGACCAATGGACAGAAGAGACGTCATTTACACGGAGACCAGGCTCAGGACGGCCTTAACAGACCAGTCGTCACATCATACGAAACGCACGCGTCGAGCCAACTGCCTCATTGGCCGCTATCCAGACACAGGCAGCACCTTCACTACGAGCCCCTGTGTCTACCCGAACCATCGCAAGGCACCTGGCTGAAGGACATCTGGTATCGTGGCGCCCAATACGTGTGCTGCCAATGACACCCACCCACTGACGTCTCCGTTTGGAGTGGTGTCGCGCACGACGGGATTGGACTGCAACAGAATGGAACCAGGTCGTCTTCAGCGACGAATCTAGATTCAATTTGAGCAGTGATGACAATCGTGTTCGTGTGTGGAGGCCACGTGGTGAATGTCTCAATCCTGCCTTCGCTTTACAGTGACACACCGCTCCCACAGCTGGTGTGATTTTATGGGGTGCCATTGCTTACGATACACGGTCATCCATGGCACAATGACAGCCCAACGGTACGTCCATGATATCCTTCAGCCACATGTGATGCCACTCATGGCAGGTCTCCCAGGAGCCATTTTTTAACAAGACAATGCTTGGCCACACACAGCCGAATGTCACAAGACTACCTCCGCCACATTATCACCCTTCCCTGGCCTGCTCGATCACCAGATTTGTCACCAATCGGGCATATCTGGGATAATTTAGTACGGGAAGTTGGACATCCTACGAGTTTGGTCGAACTAGAGGCGCGTTTATAGCAACTGTGGAACGAGATGTCTCAAGACATCATACGGAACTTGTATGCCTCAACGCCCGCTCGTATCGTATCGTGCATTCGCGCTAGAGGGGGTCCAACAGAGTACTAAAACTTCCGCTCATTTGTATTTTTTTCTGCAATAAATGATCCTTTTTCCTTGATTTTCTAATCACTTACTTATATCAAAGTAGTATTTACATGTGTAAAATTTCGTTTCATTTTGATGACTTTTTCTTGGTGCACAAATTTTTATGGCAATGTGTGTAATATACGCCGAATAAATCTAAACAAACGAATTAGGAAATGAAAATAATTCTTTGTGATGATATTCTGACTGCGCAGCGACCACGCCGGTTAGCGGAAATTGAAAGACAGGAGATTAACAAACTGATAGCGAAATGGTTAAACGATGGAATTATTACAGATAATAATTGAGATTATTCATCGCCAATAGTGTTAGTTAAAAAAGCGAATAATTTAACGAGAATTTGCGTAGATTATCGTAAGATTAACACTAAAACCATAAACGAAAGATTTCCACTACCCCTTATAGAGGACATTTTTGACAAATTACAGGGAGCCTTTTGTATATTGTAATTTAGATCTTAACAATGGATATACAAGTTACCTACAAGTTTTATATACAAGTTTATATACAATATACAATATACATATACAATATACAATATACAATATACATGTTATATACAATATACAAGTTTTGTAACGCATAACGGTCAATATGAGTTTAAAGGAGTTCTGTTTGGATTATGTAATTCTCCATCTGTATTTCAAAAGTTTATTTGCATGGATCATATCATAATTCCTTCCAAAAACGAAATTGAAAGGGTTGCCAAACTTAAAAAAGTTTTCAAAGTTGCTTCTGACTACGGACTTGAATTTATTTTTAATAAATGCAATTTCCTGCAATGAAAAATAACTTTTCTAGGACACATACTAGAAAAAGGTACAATACGTCCTTCTGTAGCCAAAACAAAGAGCGGTACTGAATTGTTCTGAGCCTAAAACAATTAAACATGTCCTTTTTAGGGCTAAGTTCATATTTTCGAAAATTCATAAAATATTTTACAATAATAGTCAGACCTCTTAGTGACCTTTTACAGAGGACAAAGTGCCATTTCGCTTTGATCACGCGCAGAAACAGGCTTTCCTTGCTTTGAAGCAAGCCCTGTCATCAGAACCCATACTTAAACTTTACGAACAAGGAGCACCATTAAAACTGCATTGCGATGCAAGCTCTAAATATTTTGGGGCTATACTTTTTTAAATGTATTCTGATAAAAATTTTAGTTAGTTATTTAGAAGTTATGAATTAGAAGTTTTAGAGAAATTCGAAGCCCTTAAAAAGTTCCAACGTTATCCTAGTAGGAACAAAATTTCAAATTTTACGGATTGTCAAGCGTTTCTAAAAACAATGTCTAAAAGTGATCTCCCATCAAAAATAGCAAGATGGGTCCTTTTCTTAGCAGATTTTGACAACGAAATACTCCATAGGCCAGTTAAACAAATTTACACAAAGTATCAAACAACTGCTTAAACAGTCTTCAACATCAGAGTACACATTAAAGCATGACGTGCTGTATAAAATGCTCAATGACCAAGAAATTTTAGTAGTTCCACAAGACATGCAGAAATACATTGTTCAGCTTGAACACTCGAAAGGCCATTTTGGTGTAAACAAAACTGAAAATTTGGTGAAACAACGATTCTTTTTTCCCAACTCAAGGAAAGTGGTTGAGACTGTTATTTCCAATTGTGTGCAATGCATACTATCATCTAAAAAATCAGTTATACAAGAAGGGTTTCTACATCCTATTCCAAAAGGATATGTACCACTTGACACATATGACATTGATTTTCTAGAACCACTCCCATCAACGCATAAAAACTACAAATACATATTCACAGTCGTTGATGCCTTTACAACATTTCTTTCGATATATCCGGTGTCTACTTCATTGCATGATGCGTTAGGAAAAAAAAATGCGTTAGATACGTTAAAACAACAGCAAGACACATTTGGGAACCCATCGAGGATCATTTATGATAAAGATTCAGCTTTTACATCAGCAGATTTTCAAGAATATTGCCAAGATGAAAACATTACACACATTCCAATAACAACAGGTGTATATAGTGGTAATGGACAGGTGGAAAAGCTTCATGCGACAATAATCTCAGTTTTAACGAAACTTTCAATTGAAGACCCAACCAAATGATCAAGCACACATCCGTAGTGCAAAGAGTCATCAACAGTACGACATCAACATCAACCAAATGCACCCCATTTGAACTTTTGACGTGAATTAAAATGAAAAATAAGGATGACATTAAAATTAAGGAAGCACTTCAAGATGAATATGTACAGTTATCACTACAAAATGTCCAACAAATACGTGAGGAAGCTAAGGCTAACATTTTGAAAGTCCAGCAACAAAGTAAACAACAATACGACAAGCAACGAAAACCAGCACAAGCATATTGTGAAGGCGACAAGTTTGCAATCAAGCGAACCCAATTCGGTATCGGACTAAAGCTTCAACCATGGTTCTTCGGACTATACCAAGTGGTAAAAGTTAGACCTAATGACAGGTATGATGTGGAAAAGTGGGAATCCACGAAGGTCCACGTGTTACTTCAACCACTGCGGACTTTATGAAACCTTGGGAGAAGACTTAGTAGTTACTTTGTGTTTTTTTTTCTTTCTCTCTCTTCAAGTGCAAACTTTCCAGATGAACGCTCATCAGACTTTATAATAATAAATGAACAATTTGAGAAATGGACTTTAAGAAAACGTATTGTGTCCTGCAAGGGAGAATTTGTAAATTTTGGTTTTCCTTTTCCTGTCTTTTTGTTTGATTATTTTCAGATCCTCACTTCACAGCAAAGGACGGCGGACCGACAAGTCAGGATGGACGAGTGTCCTATACACGACTTCCATCCACCGAGCTACCTGTACAGTGGCGAAACTCATGGTGATGCCAGTGCCACGGAGTACATAAGGCGTAACGAAGGCTCATCAGGGAGAGCGAACTCATAAGCTGCTTAGTGCTCATTGACGCATTCGTCGTGATCTCTTGTTTAGTTATGATTAATAGCCCAAAGATGTATGATTAATCCATTGAATATAATGTCATTGCTTTGAAACCCAGTTATTCTTGAATCATTATTCAACACCCCTAGACTTACCCAACAAAAACATAATCCTAAAACATTTTATAAAAATCATTTATGCATATTTTTTTTTTAAGTCAGTCCTTTATTAACTCTTTTATTTTCTTAATATTTTTTTAAAGAGGGGTTTGAAAAATAACTAAAATTCCTTATGTAAATTATGATGATAAGTTCATAAAAATCAATGCGTGGGTCATTTAAAAAGCCTGCGTGGGTCAGTGTCTTACCCGAGTGTCATAGGTTCGCCATCACTGGTGTAGAGGAAGGTGGGCCGTGTCGACCAGGTCGGCCACTAGCCCACTCCCCCCTCTGACCTTTGTACCACCTGGTGGAGGAAATGAGTCACATTTCGGACATACGCTGTTCTGTTTAACAGGTGTAACTTTCGTTATAATGAACATATCGTAAAGAGTGCTAGCTTCAATTGAGAATGTAACAATTCAATTTGATTAATTGACAGTTTGAACCATTTGCGTAAAAATTGTTTGGAGTGGAAAGTGTCGAAGATTTCACAATGAGGGCAAAATATCACACAATTTAATTTTGGAATAAGAAACGCAAACAGCTTAAAAAAACAGTTCAAGCCGAACAAAATGATAGCAAGGTCTAAACCTATAACAAAAGTAGAGATAGAGCTTACTGAAGACGCAAAAAGGAGCAGGCACGTGCACGTGGCAACGTCGCTGGACCATCTAACGAGTTGCCACTGGCTGAGCATATAAACGTTGATAATGACCACTTATATGCTGTTAGCCCAGTTACCAGTAAAGACAATTCCGGTTCGGAGTAAAGCCATTCTAAACCACTGGAACCTGACATCAAAGCAGTTTGAGGAAAATACGTTTGGACAGGCAAATGGCGTTTATGACCGTTTGTGGTTTGAGAAGGATCTCCGCCATACTGAGAATGAGTTCATCATTGATCTTCTGAAAAGCGAGTTTGGATTTTAGAAGGATGCAGAGTTTAGTATGTGCAGCAACTGTCGACAATCGTTGGAGTTATAAGGAGATACCACCACTAAGCAAGTCTAATGGTTTCAATTATCCACCAAAGCCCATTAACCTGCCACCTTTAGATCCAGTGAGCGTTTGTTTAATATCACCGCATATACCATTCATTCATGAAGTATTCACGAATAAAATATTACCATATAGTGGGGACTGTGTCTACCCTCTTTTTATGGCGGTCTATAGGCAAGTTGCTTATGGTGAACCGTTGCAGTTTGTTCTCATCACTGCCCATGTGTAAGTATTTCAATTAAGAAAGCACAGGAGCAACACAACGGACTATTCTGAGGTACCCATACACTGACATGCTTAAACTTTCCAGTGGATTTCAAGTGCCATTGAACTGTTGAGCAAGCAGCATTCAGCCCTTTTGAAATTTCCTTAATTGTTTGGTGAGGATCGTCCTCAATAACCCGAAAAACGTCTTCATCAAATTTAACTGAACGACAGCTTCTTGGAGCATCTTCAAGGTCACACTTGGCACTTCAAAATCTGTCGAACTATCGTTGGCACTTGCGAACATCTAAACAATTTGCATACATTGCCTTCAGACTAAAAGGGAGCTGTCATAGTTGCATTATGATAGCAATTACACTGAAAGAGCATTTAATGCCCGTATTATGAGTTTTTCCAGATTTATCGTTATTCATTTTGCGCAAAAGTCACTCTACAAAATTATCTATTGAAAGCACAACGTATTTATATTACCGCTAATGTGTGAAAAGCAGGTGTTGTATAGCATGCCTAAGCAATATATGGAATGCATGGAGTTTTGGGGCAAAGTATGAACTATCCGAATTATTTTACTGTTATAAATACTTTCTATTGACATTGTATGTAATATCTAGGCATTCTGTGGAATGGCAAATACTATTTAGGCAAAGTATTAAAAGAGAGTCATGGAAAGACTTTTATTGGAAGGATGTATATGAAAAAGAAGAAATACGAAATAAAGAATAGGACTTTCTTATAGAGAAAAACGAGAGAAAATAAAATATGAACTTGTTTTGTAACAAGGAAGGAATTTTATTTTAAATTGCACTTAATTGTCTTTTTGCAAAAAGTGGGACATGAAAAGGCATCCATTAAAAATACATAAAGAAAAAAAATGTATCAAATGAAAAATACAGAACCTTTACTTACTGAAAAAAAAAAAAAAGATATTTATACTTTGCCGGTTTGTTTTTTGGCATAGCATAGAATGCCTAAGAAATGTATTAAATTTGAATCGTTTCATACTTTGACCCCCAACGCTAGGCATTCTATACGATACTTGCTTTGTATACTTTGTCCGTAACAGAAACACTTTAAACAACAAAAATGGAATAATCTCAGTAATACAGCAATGCTAATAATTAAGGTATTTTAATTAACGTCGCACACGAGCAATAAAACGTGCTATTTGCAACGGTCCGGGATTAAAACTTTAAAGGAAAGATCCGAGGATAACCCCAAGTCATTTTGAACCACGGTCAGATGACGAGGTAACACCTGAGCTGACACCCCGTTCTCCAAATTTTCACACCACAGCAACCTGAGGACATTGGAGGCTACGACAGATTTCCAACATACGAAACGTGCTCCAGGCCCCTTTGTACATTACGGTTGGATTTGAACTCGCAACCATCCGGTGCCAATCCGTTACTCTTTTAACCGTGCTAAACCAGGAATGTCTCAGAGCTCATACATATTGCGTACCACACAGAATATTGCTCACTCTAATGATCATCCGCACCAAGTTTCTTCAGAGAAGCAGATTACGAGAGTGAGGTGCCCATCTGGGAGGAAAATACCTGGGAGACGGAGTACACACAAATAAATGGAGACCCAATCACCCCTGCGAACCTTGACATTTTCACTGATGGGTCGATAACAGAACATGGAGTGAGGGCAGCATTTACCGTGCTTGAAAACAACAGGGCCATACATGACTGGACCGCCACACTGCACCCAGAAAACGCAGCATACCAGGCAGAGAAGACTGCGCTTCCATATGCCACCATTAACTGGGCTGCGCAGTAACAACAACAAAAACTTTAGAATCCACACTGACAGCCCCTCAACAGTTACAGCAATCCAATGCTTGCAAAACAAGGACATCATCATCCACAAAATAAGAAGGCTTCAACCCCACATCGAAAACATCCATATTAACTGGGTAAAGGCGCATGCGGGATACTACGGTACCGAAAGAGCGGACCAACTGGCTAAAGCAGCAACAAAGGGAAATTCAAGTATGGTAATACATCTGAAGCACTCAAACAGCCATCTAAAATCGCAGTTAAAGCATCTCACTTTAAGAGCCTGTCAGGAAGATTGGGATGATGAGGAAACAGGCCGTCGCGAGTTCACTCGTTCCTACTTAAAGTTAACAAAAAGTGACAGCCCTGTGGAGCAAACCTAACAGCATTACACTGGGGATGGCCCATTCCCCAGCTACCAGTTCAGGTTCAAAATAAAAAAACAGCGACCAATGCATCTGTGGGGAGGTTGGCATCAAAGATAATTACATTTTTGAGTGTCCATTCACATGTAGCAATCACCTCAAGAAACCAGCAATAACACACTACCAAGCTTGGGCCACCACACAACACAATCAACAACAATAAGGCTCAAATAAAAACAATGAATGTTATGAAATTCCTAATGGAAAACATTAAAATTATCACCAACTAACAATCAGAAGATTCTAGGAGTGTGTACACATGTATTATATTGTTAGTTTTATTGTTAATTTTATAGTTTCTGTCCCTATGCTGTACATATTTAATGGAATTAATCATTTACTATTTAAATATTAGTGTAATTTAGATAGGGGCAGAAATGATTGTTACTTCGTTGAATCAACTTTGTGTACATGAGGCTGGTAGGAAAAGCAGGACAGCACCTCACATTATAGTTCAAAATTGGGGAAACTATATAAACCTTTCCAAAAGAGGAAAACTATACTAAAATCAAAGTACATGCAAAATAGTTAGGGAAAATCCTGCAGTCCCTACCGACACATGTCTCAAATGTATTATCAAAAGGATATATAATCATCATTATCAAAAGGATACATAATCAGTATTATCAAAAGGATGTATTACTCATGTAAAATGCATACCGAATGTATTTTCAATAATTTGATCACGAGGTTGACCAGATTACACCGGTTTCCTATGACGGGTTATTTCCATTTTTCCGTGGGTGGCTAGTAAAACCTTTAACCTGACAAATGTCGGGAGGTGAGGGGGTCACCTGCGTTGACCAACCAAGTTTGGCCTTAATTGCTTGCAGCTATTGCCATCTATCAGACTTTTTTCAAGCATTACCCTCCGGGCCACCCTGTACATACCTTATATACCTTACAAATGTGCGATCTAGTGGTAAGTAGTTAGATGTTTTAATTGTAACGTTCGAACTGGAGCAACACATGAGGTAATCTGTGACGGTCCGAGATCAAACGGGAAAGATCAGAGGTGGCCACCCCAAGCTTCCACACCATACCAACGTGAGGGCATTTGAGTTTAACACGCACCAGCCCCTCAAAGACACGACGTTTTTTTGGTGAGGTTGAAAACCTTATTTCCTTGCTTGCTAATCCGTGAATCTACCTACTGTGGCTCCCGTGAAGTCAGAAGAGATAATCCACAGAATACTTTAAGTAACCTACTATCCAAGAACAACGGGTCATGGTGGAACGGTTGGAAGAGTAACGTATGCCCCCACGTAAACGACGATCTTTGATTGGATAGAGATGAGACATCTCAACCCTCTGGTTGCTAATACCCTACTCCTCCAACCAGACGCCGACCAACCAGATAGTGGTTAAGGTGATAGCTTCTAGATCGGAAGGTTCCTGGTTCAAATCCGGGTCCGGGCATGGATGTTTGTAAGCGTATGGTGTAGAGGCGGCTGGTGCACCTTAAATCTGTCGTGGCCGAAAGTCCTCACGTTGGGTTGGTGTGGAAGTTTGGAGAGTGGGGTGCCAGCTCGTGTTGCTTCGTCATCTGACCGTGGTTCAAAATTACGAAGTGTTGTCCTCGAATCTTTCCCTTAAGGGACTGATTCCGGACCGTCGTCAATAGCCCGTTGTGTTGCTCTAGTACGACGTTAACTAAAAGTTACCATTCTACAGCGGCCCTCATAAATGTTTGAAAGTGGAATGGTAATTTGGTAATTTTTAATAATAAAGATTCGAGGACAACACCTCGTAATTTTGAACCACGGTCAGATGACGAAGCAACACCTGAGCTGGCACCCCACTCTCCACCGCTGTAGCCCGGATGGTAGACTAATGGATTAGCGACCGGGGGGTTGCATGTTCGAACCCAACCAAAAATTATCGGGTACAAAAGAGGGTGGGGCTGCTACATGTTCAATCAGATGTCGTGGCTTCCAATCTCCTCACGCTGGCGTGGTGTAGAGGTTGGGGGAAGTGGGATGCCCACTCAGGTGTTGACCTCGTCATCTGACCGTGGTTCAAAATGACGTGGTGTTGTCTCCTCGGTACTTCCCCTTCGGGTTTGACCCCTGGAGCTACAAAACAGCGCGTTGTGTAGATCCACTGCGATCAAACCCTAAGGTAAAGGTACAAGGACAGTTAATTCAGCTTGATTCTGAACCACGGTCAGATGGTGAGGTCACAAATGAAGTATTCTGTTCTTGCCTTTACTGTTTTGTGTAGCTTTTCTGAACTGTGTTTTTGAAAAAAGTTTACTTTAGTTAAATAATTAAGGGGGATTGGTTAAAACCAACAATTTTTTTTACTTCTAGGCTTCGAAAAACCACGACCCCGGTTTTATCATCTGAAGGTCGACTTCTTTTGGTTTTTCGTCACTGCACACACGCATTCGATGTGAACTGAATTCAACTGGCAGAATCGTCTCACACTGGAGCCGTTAATCGTCTGCGTTTCGGGGGTGGAGTCGTGTCTTTTGTAAGAAAACCACCGCTCGAACGGGGTAAGACACCGCATGGAAAGGGGTTCGAATCCGAATGCCAACTCGATGTTACCGCTTTGTTCTTGAAGTGGGTATCGCATCCAAGTCTGCCCCTCCAAGTTCATACACCTCTTCGCACTCGACCATGAGCACCTACCGCAAACAGAGTCGCAGTCTCAAGTAGTAATTGTCCGACTCTTCCAGCTCAGCCACAATGGCCTCCGCGGCGGGGCAAAAAACCTCCCAATCTGAGAAACTGTAACTGCGGCGGGATGGATTCGTTTCTTTTATTTTCTCCTCGGAACTTTATTTCCGATTTCCGTCGCCCCAGGATGTCGAGAGGCAGGTTTTCCCTTTGTCCGACGGCGGCAGACACCCGAGCTTAATAAACGAAAATCGGAATAAAATGCCAACTCGGGTAGGGAAAAAAAGGGAAAACCGCGCACGGACAAAAGCCGAGCGCTCCAAGTGGAGCGATCAATGGCTCGGAGGGGCGGGGCTTGACGCCTCGGCCACGCCTACCGAGAAAGAGTTTGGGCAAAAAGGCATCTTTCTCGGAATAGGTGGATTCCTGAACCGGAGTCATTGTCTGAGGGAAAAAACCTTCCCCGTTATGAGTAATAACAAGTGACGTTATCATCGCGAGATTCTAATCCCGGCACGACAATGAAGATGCGGGTCGAAGATTGCGTTTTTTCCGCTTGATCTTATCGCCGCGTTATCCGAGGGCCCTATTAGCATATGAAAGGGGAGGGTCAAAATATTTATGGTAAGACCTGGCACTTGGGATGCTGTGAAGATGCGATCGGGTTTCAGGGTTAAAAACCTCTGGCCTCTTCATCATCGCCGCTTCGGGAAACGGAGTGACATGATAGTTGCGCGCAGACAGGATCGCAAGTGTGCCACCAGAAAACAACAGGTCGATGGAAAGGTCGCCGCTGGATCCGGTGAGAACTTTGGGACGAAATACAGTATCATCCTTCTCCTCGATGTAATATATATTTTACACAGTGAGTTGCCGGCTCAGGTGTTGTATCATCATCTGACCGTGGTTCAAAATTACGTGGTGGTGTCCTCGGATCTTACCCTTAGGGAGCCGACAAACCGGTGTTGTGGTTAAGGTGTTAGCTTTTAGAACGGAAGGTTCCTGTTTCGAATCCGGGTCCGGGCATGGATGTTTGTAAGCGTATGGTGCAGAGGCTGCTAGTTCACCTAAAATCTGTCGTGGCCGAAAGTCCTCTGAAGTTTCTGTGGAAGTTTAATGAGTGGGGTCCCAGCTCAGATGTTGCTTCGTCATCTGACCGTGGTTCAAAATTATGAGGTGCTGTCCTCGGATCTTTACCTTAAGAGACTGATCCCGGACCGTCGTCAATAGACCGTTGTGTTGCTCTATTACGACGTTAGCTAAAATTACCATTACCATTACATTTCGCTTAGGGGAGCTCAGGTGTTGCTTCGTCATCTGACCGTGGTTCAAAATTACTAGGTGTCGTCCTCGGATCTTTCCCGTAAGGGACTGATCCCGGACCGTCGTCAATAGCCCACTGTGCTGCTCTAGCACGAAGTGAATAAAAATTACCATTACCATATACATTTTCGCCGACCAAATGTTTCGGTGGTTAATGTGTGAGCCTATAGATCGGAAGGTTCCTGCTTCGAATCTGGGTTAGTGCATGGATGTTTGTAAGCGTATGGTGTACATTACGCTTGTGCACCTTAACTATGTCGTGACGGAAAGCCCTCTCTTTGGGATGGTTTGGAAATTTGGAGAAAGGGGTGCCAGCTCAGGTGTTGCCTCGTCATCTGACCGTGGTTGAAAATGACGTGTTGCTGTCCTCGGATGTTTCCCTTAGGGGATTGATCCCATACCGTCGTCCATAGCCCGTTGTGTTGCTCTAGTACGACGTTAATTAAAATTACCTTACCGTTACCTTACCACACTTTGGCTGGAATGGAAGTTAGGTATGTAGTTAATATTTCAATTAATGTCTGACTGGAGCAACACGAAGGGCTATTGGCGACGGTCCGGAATCAATGCTCAAGGGTAAGATCGGACTACAAGACCACGTCATTTTGAACCACGGTCAGATGCCGAGGCAACACCTAAAATGGCACCCCACTTTGAAAACCTCTACGCCACGCCAACGGTAAGGTAATTTTAATTAACGTCGTACTAGAGCAACACAACGGGCATTGAGGACGGCACCTCACTCTCCAAACTTCAGCAGCACACCAACATGAGGAGATTTGAGAACACGAGAGATATAATGTGCTTTAGACGCCACGTACACCAAGATCATCCATTGGGATTCGACCTGGCAATCCTCCGGTTGTTAATTTGTTCATTCATTAGGAAGTATCTTCAAGCTCGGCCGTGGTTTGCTCTTGGAGTGAAACTGAGTGTTCACCAGAAGAAAATAACTGAAAATAACGTTGTTTCAAAGTTGCAACCATCCGGTTGTTTATAAACTGTAGTTCTCATCATCTGACCATGGTTCGAGAGTGAGGTGCCAGCTCAGGTGTTGCTTCGTCATCTGACCGTGGTTCAAAATTACGAGGTGTTGTCTTCGAATCTTTCCCTTAAGGGAATGATTACGGACCGTCGTCAATAGCCCGTTGTGTTGCTCTAGTAGGACGTTAATTTAATTAACCTAGACTCTAGCAATTTTAAGATTGCCGAATATTTCTCTTTACTTTCGACAAGTATATTAAAGTGAGAAATAGTGAATGAACAGAAGTATGGTTGCTTGGGTTTTTATGGCGCATAATCATTTTCTCTGAACTTTATGGTCATAATTGGTAATTTTTAATTTTTGTTAACGTCGTACTAGAGCAACACAACGGGCTATTGACGACGGTCCGGGATCAGTCCCTTAAGGGAAAGATCCGAGGACAACACCTCGTAATTTGGAACCACGGTCAGATGACGAAGCAACACCTGAGCTGGCACTCCACTCTCCAAACTTCCACGTCAACCCAACGTGAGTACTTTCGGCCACGAGAGATTTAAGGTGCACCAGCCGCCTCTACACCATACGCTTACAAACATCCATGCCCGGACCCGGATTCGAACCAGGAACCTTCCGATTTAGAGGCTAACACCTTAACCACTATACCGGTTAGTCGGCTCTTTATGGTCATAACTTTATGGTTATTTACTGCTTAAATGATCATGCTGCTCTGAACACAAAACAGATAACGTTCAGTGATGGACACACACTAGTACAATAAAGGTTTTATTGACATAGAAGACAGTAATAGACCCAGTGTAAGTTACGGGAATCGAACCTACGGTAAAGATCAGAAAGTAATTTTGATTTAAACCTGCGTTCTGAGAGGGGTTAAATTATGTTGTGCAAGCGTTTGATGCATACTGAGACCCGATTTATTTTGAAATTCGTAGTGTGATAAATGCAATGGACACAATTGATCCTGGATACCCCATTTTCAGTGCATTAACTTTCAGTTTAGAACAATCTGTTGAACAATATTATTTCATTCTTATTACTTTAGTGTGAAAAAAACGTTCACTAAAATAACTCTTGTGTGTAATCAGCAATTTAACTAGGATAGGTATGAACCTGAAGAAGTTTATACAAGTACTTTAAATTGCTTTTTTAATGCGTTATGAAGAGTCGCGATAGTAATGGTAACGGTAATTTTTATTTAACGTCATACTGTCGCAACATAACGGGCTATTGACGACAGTCCGGGATCAATGCCCTAAGGGAAAGATCATTGGACAACCCCACGTCATTTTGAACCACGGTCCGATGACGAGGCAACACCTAAGCTGGCATCCCACTCTCCAAACTTCTACAACAACCCAACGTGAGGACTTTCGGACACGACAGATTTAAGGTGCACCAGTCGCCTCTATACCATACGTTTACAAATATCCATGCACTGACCCGGCCTCGAACCAGGAACCTTCCAATCTAAATACTAACACCTTAACTACCAGATTGGTTGGTCGGCCTAAGTTGGAAGAGCATCGGATTACCAACCGTCGGAGAGATGCGCGTTCAGATGCAGTAAAAGACCGATGTATACAAAGTATGCTGGTCCACGCTAAATCCATCGTGGCCTCAAGTTCCTCACGTTGGCGTTGTGTGGAAGTTTGGAGTTACCTCGTTATATGACAGTGGTTTCAAATTACGTGGTGTTGTCCTCGGATTTTTGCGTTGGCGGTTGATCCCTGACCGTCGACAATAACCCGTCGTGTTGCTCCAGTAAGACGTTAATTAAAATACCTAGCTACCTATATATTATTTAAAACTAGCTTTTTCTTTACTACCAGGCTTCACCCGAGAGTTTTTGTTGTTTCAGGCGAATGAGAATGTTTCTTCAGCAGTTTCTCTGCTTCGTAGAACGTCCTCGGATCTTTCCCTTAGGGCATCGATCGCGGACAGTCTTCAATAGCCCATTGTGTTGCTCTAAAGCGACGTTAATTACAATTACCTTCGTAGAACAGTATTTTGAGCTTAGTTCGCTTCGCGGGCTTATGTTCCTTCCGATTGCTCGGCTCATTACGGCTTGGTTATTAATTAGTTTCGAATTGTTAAATTCTACTTCTCTGGTTACAAAGGAACGACAACGCACGAAGCTGAAATTAGTTGGATTCACCTAGAAAGTTCTGACAGAATAAACTCTGTAAGCTTCCTGACACCTAAGCTTATCGTTCGGGAAGTATCCCTTTGTATACGACGGTCTTCGGTTGCATCGAGTTACGAACTCAGAACCCTCCGAATCGTCTAATCCTTTACTTTTTCTACTGGACTACCGCGCCCCGTATTATGAAGTCAGATGGCAAATGACGTTGTTAAGTGCCTGGCATTTGTTTCATTCGTATACTAATGTAAAATAAGAACAAAATAAGAAGATATGCAGATTTAGAAATGCCCTTGTTTTCCAAAAAAAAAAACCTAAGTAAATGTTACACAATTATTTCTGGGCAAGTAAATTTAAAGTCAGGCTCGCTGCACCCTTTGTACCCAGTTCTTTTTGATCACTTCAAATGTACGTCATTGAAGAAGGGCCACGCAGTAGACAGTATCTATAAGCTTGGTTATGGTCTACGCTTGAAGTGAGACGGAGTGTACACCAGAAAAATAACAGAAAAGAATTGCCCTATATAAACAGCAAAGCTATTCATTAGGAAGCATTTTAAAGTTCGGCCGTGGTTCTCTTGAATTGCGACGGAGTGTACGCCATAAAAAAAAAATGTTGCCCTAACGAAACAAAACGGTCATTCCTTAGGAAGTGTCTTCAAGCTTGGCCGTGGTCCACTATTGGTGTGAGACAGAGTGAACGCCAGAAAAAAAAAGAAAACGTTGCCCTAACGAAAATATACGGCTATATTCATTACGCGGTTATATTCAAAACGGTTAGATTGATTAGGAAGAATCTTCAAAGTCGGTTGTGTTCTAATTTTAAACTGCGACAGAGTGCACGCCAGAAAAAAACCTTACCTAAAACCTGTTGCCTTAACGAAACAAAACGGTCATTCCTTAGGAACTATCTTCAAGCTCGGCCGTGGTCCACTATTGGTGTGAGACAGAATGAACGCCAGAAAAAAAAAGAAAACGTTGCCCTAACGAAACAAAACGGCTATATTCATTACGGTTACATTCAAAACGGTTATATTAATTAGGAAGAATCTTCAAAGTCGGCTGTGTTCTAATTTTAGATTGCGAAGGAGTGTATGCCAGAAAAAAAGAAAATGTTGCCCTAACGAAACAAAACGGTCATTCCTTAGGAAGTGTCTTCAAGCTCGGCCGTGGTCCACTATAGGTGTGAGACAGAGTGAACGCCAGAAGAAAAAAAAGAAAACGTTACCCTAACGAAAATATACGGCTATATTCATCACGCGGTTATATTCAAAACGGTTAGATTAGTTAGGAAGAAAATGTTACCCTAACGAAACAAAACGGCCATTCATTCGGAAGTATCTTCAAGCTCGACCGTGGTCTACTCTTGGAGTGAGACGGAGTGCACGCTAAAAAAAAAGGTTGAAAAAATAGCCCTAACAAAACAGAATCGGGGTGGCGGTATCATCTACAGAAATGACTCGGAAAAACGTCATCGTACACAAAAGCATTAAAGAAACGAGTATTATTATTATTCATAGTAATTTCTCGTGCAGGGTGGAGGACGTCTCGTGTTCTCTACCTGATGAAGTACCTTTCTTCCCTTGAATGGGAGAGGAAGAGAAGGAAGTTACCTTCTTTTTGTGTCTCCGGACTATCTCATTCAATTGTGCGCTTTTTTCCGTCTCTGCTATGATCTCCCATTCTTCCCTTCAGTCCACTTCATGTCCCATTCTGTTGCTCTTCTTCTTTTGAATATTATTTCTCTGCCATTCTTAGCGAAGGGCTGCCGATTCTCAAAGAGATTTTCGGTTGCAGCGGCGGATGACGATTTCGGAGAGGAAGGTATTGTCCGCCTCTCTTGCTCACCTAAATGGATCATGTTTACTTGTAGGAAAGTGAGGGTAACGAGGCCACGCATTCACTCGAATGTGTCCCGGCTCTTTCTGACAAGTGTTGGTGCGGGAATTGAACTCGCAATAAATGATGGACTGTGCTAAATTTATATAGTTGTTTCGCTTTGACGATGGAGCCATGACCAGTAGGAAGCGTAACAGATTAGCAACCGGAAGGTTGCGAGTTTGAATCCAGCCAAAGACCGTCGTGTGCATCGGAGGGCTGGTGCAAGTAAAGTCTTTTGTGGTGCACCTTAAACCTGTCTTGGCCGAAAGTCCTCATGTTGCGTTGCAGTTAGGAAAGTGCCGTGCCAGCTCAGGTGTTGCCTCGTCATCTGACTGTGGTTCAAAATGACGTGGTGTTGTCCTCGGATCTTTCCTTTAGTTTATTGATCCCGTACCGTCGTTCACAGCCCATTGTGTAGTTATAGTACGACGTTAATAAAAATTACCTTACGTCGTTATAAAAATTACCTAATAAAAATTACCTTCACCTTTATTTTTTTAAATATTGTAATAAAAAAATGAAGGATTCTAAAAGTGAAACCTCGAATAGTACCTTAAGTCCAGTCTTCATTCAAAGATGGTGTGTGAAGAGGCGGTGGTTATTTTAAGTTACGTCATCCTGGAGCAACACGAAGGGCTATTGGTGACTGTCCAGAATCAAATCCAAAGGGAATGATACGAAAACACTCAGGGAATGAACGATTCTGATTCGAAGGGAGTATTTAAAGCTCCAAAAAAGCGAAACGATTAATTCCAATAAGTATTTATTAATTTAAATAAATACTTATTATTCATATTACTTATAAATTCCAATTAGTACTTATTAATTCAAATAAGTAAATAATTCGTGTATAAGTGTATATATTCAAAATTTTTCAACAGAATAGGCGTAATAGGCAGAATAGGCCATCACAAAAACGTAAAAATGTTGGAAGATTACGCTTTTTCTGCTGACTAATTCCGAATACTTTTCGTCATTTTTAATTCGTTTAATTGAGACAAGTAGTTATTGGAACTAATCGTTTTACATTTTACTAGGTTTGGTGACCTAGTAAATTGGTAGTTAAATTCATATCACACTGGAACAACACAACAGTCTATTGGTGAAGATCCGAGATCAATCTCGAAGAGTCTTTTCAACTTTCTACATTCTTTTATATCAACATACCTGGTTTTAACCCTTGAATTGTCGTATTTTACTCTTCAGAAATAGTTTAAATTAACATCTCCTCAAAGAGAAAAAGTTTTGCTTCTTATCTCCATATAAAAATTCGTAAGCATAATTTTTCTGTTTATTTATTATTTTTTTTTTCATTTGTGTTCTCTGGAGTTAAAAAAAACTTCAATTCCCACATATCGTTTGAGACATGTACTCCTGGTGATGTAGGTAGGTATTTAAGTAACGTCACACTGGAGCAACATAAGCGGCTATTAGCGAAGGGAAAGATCAGAGAATAACACCTCGTCATTTTGAACCACGGTCAGCTGATGAGACCACAACTGCGCTGGCACACCCCTCTTCAAACTTCCACGCCAACGTGAGGACATTGGAGGCTCGAACAGATTTAACGTGCACCAGCCTCCTTTGTACACGGCGGTTTTTAGTTAGATTGAAACCCGCAACCCTCCGGTTGGTAATCTCTTCCCGGGTTCCAACTGGGTCTGGTATCCTGGTGAGTTATGGTATGGTATTTATAAATTAACATCGTACTATGTACTTCTGGTGAGAGTTGTTCCTAGTTTGAATCTGGGTCAATGCATGGATGTTTATAAGCGTATGGTGTAGAGGTGGCTGATGCACCTAATATCTGTCGAAAGTCCTCACGTTGGATTGGTATGGAAGTTTAGAGACTTGGGTGCCAGCTCAGGTGTTGCCTCGTCATCTGACCGTGGTTTAAAATAATGTGTTATCCTCAGATCTTTCCCTTTGGGGTTTGATACCGTAGTTAGAAAATCCGGACTTGCGGTCAATTTCCACACTTGAAAGAGCAAATTTGCAAAACATTATATATATGTCGTTTCGGAACGACATACAGATGTGAACCAGCATATTCATCCATGAAATCTTTAATACCAAAACAAGGTTATGAATGACTGATTCAAATTTGAAAAATTCTCTGCTTCCCTCAGTAACAAATTTAACACCAAACATTGAAAGATTAGCGAAATCTAAGCAGGCTCGAATGTCTCATTAATGATAAGTAATGTTTATGTGCTGCAATAGATATTGTTTTACATACAAATTCAAATAGTTTTAAAATGATAATTATGTCTATAAACATACTTTTATCAACCCATTCCGGTCCGATTTAATTAACCTTTTGAGAACGGCTAGAAATACAGGGTTATTCAAAATTAATCATCCGATTTCAAAATTCCATATTTTCAAAATAAACGACACAGAATGATAAGTAATACATGAATACGAAGGGAAAATATGGAAGTTTTATGTTATGAAGAATAGATGGCTGACTCACGGAAAGTGAACTGTTTTGTGCTATGTCCGTATCAAAGATTTATGGACAGTTCTTTTTTGCTGAAAAAACGTACTGGCAGCACCTATTTGGATTTGTTGCAAATCTGGCTTTTCCCCCAGAGATAAAAGAAGATCTCTCCAACTTCGTTTTCCAACAAGATGGGGCACCACCCCACGGGGCTACATAGGTTCGTCGTTTACTTAACACGGAGCTACCTCACAGTTGTATCAGTCGCAATGGACCAGATGACTTGATCTTACACAGCTGACCACCTAGATCACCTAATATGACCCCATAGGATTTCTTCCTTTGGGGGTTTGTAAGAGATAAAGTGCCATGGTTGCCACCATGACACAAAAATGTATGTGAAAAACAACGGATTTCTGCTGCTGTACAATCAATTACCACTGACAATTTACAAATGTTTGGCATTAACATACATACCATCTTGACATTATACGTGTAACTTTTTTTTTATTTCCAATGGCAAGGCAGTACAATTGCGAAGACAAATACAAATACAATACAATACAAAGTACAGAGTTGACCGAGGTCATTTTAGCCTTATACAAGGCCAGAAGTGATGGTCACTTGTGAACGGGCACCCAGTGGGTGGACCATCATTGTCCCTAACAAAGGACAGCACAATTTACATCCATGCCCTAACCCCGAATTCGAACCAGGAACCTTCCGATCCAGAGACCAACACCTTGACCACTAGACCGGTTGGTCGGCTTATACGTGTAACTAAAGGATGTTATATCGAATACTTGTAAAAAACTTCCATATGTTTACTTTGAATTCATGTATTACTTATTATTCTGTGTCGTTTATTTATAAAAATATAGCATTTTGAAATAGGATGACTCATTTTGAATAACACTGTATAACTGATATGATTCGTTCTTGGCGAGGTTCTTATAACTTTCAAGGAACAACTGTTGTACCGGCCGTTGTCTAAATGTTTTCTAGGCGCGATTCTTATAACTTTCAAGATAAAACTGGCTGTACTCGTCATTACAGTAACTTCAGTCGCATGACGAGTGTAGCTCGTCATTTTGCGGTATGGCATGTAAAACCAATGACGAGCTAGACTCGTCATTGGTTAAAAAGGTTAGGAAGTGGTTAAAAAGGTTTTTTAGGATATGCCATAGAAACGATGGACGTAAGAAGGTAGAAAAGTCGCATGAGTTGTATGGCGCATCTGAACTCGTATGTGAAAAAAAATTGACGCATGGTATATAAAAGGTTGATTACCCCTGCTCTAGTACGACGTTAATAAAAACTTGCCAAATTACCTCGGATCTTCCCCGTTGTGATTAATCCTATAACGCCATCAATAGTCTGTTGCCCAAGAACGATGTAATTAAAACACCTACCTACTGAATATTTTATAGGTAATTGGTAATTTTTAACTAACGTCGTACTAGAGCAACACAACGAGCCATTGCCGACGGTCCGGGATCAATCCCCTGAAAGAAAAATTCGAGGACAACACCACGTTATTTTGAACCACAGTCAGATGACGAGGCAACACCTGAGCTGGCATCCCCACTCTCTCCGAACATCCAGATGACCCGGATTCGAACCAGGAACCTTCCTATCAAAAGGCACCTTAGACAAAGATCTTAACCACCAGACCGGTTGGTCGGCGAGTATTTTCTAGATTTTGGTAAGGTAAGGTAATTTTAATTAACGTCGTGTTAGAGCAACACAACGGGCTATTGATTATGGTCCGAGATCAATATGGTAATGGTAATTGAAGTTAACGTCGTACTAGAGCAACACAACGGGCTATTGACGACGGTCCGGGATCCGTCCCTTAAGGGAAAGATCCGAGGACAACACCTCGTAATTTTGAACCACGGTCAGGTGACGAAGCAACACCTGAGCTGGCACCCCACTCTCCAAACTTCCACGCCAACCCAACGTGAGGACTTTCGGCCACGACAGATTTAAGGTGCACCAGCCGCCTCTACACCATACGTTTACAAACATCCATGCCCGGACCCGGATTCGAACCGGGAACCTTCCGATCTAGAGGCTAACACCTTAACCACTATACCGGTTGGTCGGCCCGAGATCAATATACTAATGGAAAGATTCGAGGTCATAACCACGTCATTTTGATCCACGGTGAGATGACGAGGCAACATCTGAGTTGGCACTCCACTCTGCAAACTTCCACACCAACCCAACATGAGGACTTTCGGCCACGACAGATTTAAGATGCACCAGCAGGAACCTTCTGATCTAGAGGCTAGCACCTCAACCATCAGGCCGGTAGTCGGCTTCAGATTTTGGTATATATTCTAGTCGTTTTTCGTGATTTCTAGTGTAATACATACACCTTAAATTTATTACTGATTGCTGGCATTATTTTCTTACTGTTGATAACAGTTATCGCAAATTAAGTTGTTCGCGAATCGTAAAACAACGGTTTTGACATCAGTACATCCATTCCGCCGCTCCCGCCACCGTTCGACGTAGAATCCAAAACGAACCCGAGAAAGAAAAAAAAAAGGTCCCTGCCGCGAGTGCACGCGAGCAGTCCACCGATGCCACCGAAAAAGGCAGGAATGAAAAAAAGAGAGCGGGGTGGGAGAAGTGATCTCTTCCACCTCATCGACTCTCGACAGCAAAGTCAACACGGCTTCGCTCTCTGGCGAAAACAATTTTCGTAACTCTCTTTGAGTGCGGCTCCCTTTGTCCGCGCTGCTTCCTGCGAAGAAAGGGAGGCCAAACAGTCCCTGTCACCCGATCCTCTTCCCATTCCGGGACGAGAGCAAGGGACAAGGTGCTAATTTCCGTACACGGCTCCCTTCCGGAGGACTCTTCACTTGCCCCCGGCCCTTTAGAATGGCTCTTAAGGCTGCTACACACGGCCAGTAATTTAGTCGAGTAGCGAGTGATTTAGTAACTAAACGTGTTGGGACGAAACTATTTAGTCGAGTAGCGAGTGATTTAGTAACTAAACGTGTTGGGACAAAACTATTTAGTCGAGTAGCGAGTGATTTAGTAACTAATCGTGTTGGGACGAAACTATTTAGTCGAGTAGCGAGTGATTTAGTAACTAAACGTGTTGGGACAAAACTAGTTAGTCGAGTCGCGAGTGATTTAGTAACTAATCGGGTTAGGACGAAATTATTCAGTCGAGTAGCGAGTGATTTAATAGCTAAACATTGGGACAAAACTATTTAGTCGAGTAGCGAGTGATTTAGTAACTAAACGTGTCGGGGACGAAACTATTTAGTCAAGTAGCGAGTGATTTAGTAACTAAACGTGTTGGGGCAAAACTATTGAATCGAGTAGCGAATGATTTAGCAGCTAAACGTGTTGGGACGAATTTATTTAGTCGAGTAGCGAGTGATTTAATAACTAAACGTGTTGGGGCAAAACTATTTAGTCGAGTAGTTTAGTAAAACAACTTAGTGGACTCGATCCAGTCAAATGGATAGTAGGCGGTCGAGTAGTGCCTCACACACTACTCCTCGAATCACTAGCGTGCCACTAGACAGGTGTGAACACGTTTGTTTAGTAGATTTCATTAGTTATTTGTTTTCATTCCGCGAGGTCTCTTTCTTGTGTGTTTTTTTTTTTAAATATACCTATTACATATGAGTTTTAAATTTTGGCAACAGTTTGTTGATCGTCTGTCTCGCGGATCGTTTTCATCGCTGTAATTTAAATTCATTCTGTTTCTTTAGTCATTAAATCTGTTCTGTTTAAATGTTTAACGTTTTTTTATTTTCTTAAAATAACATTTAGTATAGGTAACATGATTCGTTGGAGTGATGATACAACTGTTCTTCTTCATCGCGATTCAGCTTCGCTTTCCGCATAATCTTTAGCAGTCGACACTCGCCACTTGCCACCACACCACCACTTGCCTTTTGCTCGTTTAGTAGAGCTACTACAACACTCGCTATTCGACTTACTTACTAGCCTAGTGTGTAGCAGCCTTTAGAGTGATTAGCTTTCGAATGGTGTTACGAGTTTCGAGATCGATTCGAACATCCTCACTTTGGTGCGGACCAACCGGTCTAGTAGTTAAGGTACGTTAAAAAGTCAATTTTTGACCAAAATTTCGAATATTTTTTAGTTTAATAGTCTTAAAATATAAACTCTTCTCTTTCCAAAACTGTTTTTCTTTTGCCTCTAACAAAAACAGAAGTTGGGATATTTCAATTTGAAGAAAACTTGATGCAAACTTTTGAAACCGGAAGTGGTGCTTGCGCGCCGGTAGTTGGTTCAGGTTTCGGTTTCCCACAGGATTTACAAAATTTAAATTGAAGTTTATGATTTTTAGTTGTACTCCAGCCAACATTTATTTTTAGAGCAAATAGATAAAGAGTAGTATTCAAAAAATTGCTTTTCAATCTTTAATTGCTTTGTTCTTCTCTGAATGCTGTTTTCAACCAAATCATTGCACGGTAACAATTATAACTAAAAAGTAATTAATAGGGCAACTTTTTGCAACAAATGCAACTTTTTTTCACATGTTCTACGCTGCATGTAAAGTACTAAAACCAAAATTCCAGAAAGAGGCGGCTGATGTACCTTAAAATTGTCGTGACCGGAACTCTTCACGTTAGGTAGGTGTGGAAGTTTGGAGAGTGGAGTGCCAGCTCTGGTCTTGCCTCGTCATATGACCGTAGTTCAAAATTATTTGGTGTTGTCCTTTTGATCATTTCCTTAGGGGAATGATCTCGGATCGTCATCAATAGCCCGCTGTGTTGCTCCAGTATTACATTAAATAAAAATTACCAATTATCAATTACCAGTACTTTTTATCTTTAAAACAAATTCCTTCTCATCTATCGGGCCGCTGGCTCAGTGTCTTTGCCCATCGCCCTTTCAAATTGCCTTCCCGGTTCGAATCTGGGTCAGTGCATTAATATGTGTAAGCGTATGATGTAGAATTGGCTGATGCACCTTACATCTGTCGTGGCCGAAAGTCCTCATGTTGGATTGGTGTGGAAGTTTGGAGAGTAAGATTCCAGCTCATGTGTTGCATCGTCATCTGATCGTAACCTCGGATCTTTCTTTTAGGGGATTGTTCCCGGACCGTCGTCAATAGCCCATTGTGTTGCTCCAGTATTGAGTTAACTAAAAAATTACCAATTAACAATTACCAGTACCTTTTGATCGCATCGAATTTATTTATTAACCAATTTCAAAAATAATTATACCGTTAGAAAGAGTACATAAGAATTGTACTCTTAAATTGTAGAATTGTACCGTTGTAAACTCTAGAATTGTACCGTTAAAAAAGTATTATCAAGAATCAAATTGAAATTTCTAAAAAAACTCGACGAGCTGCAAAACGTTACGTTTAGAGGTACTCTTAAAAAATAACTCACTGTTTGTTTAAGACTGAAAATTTGTAAATATTTTGCTCACTCGCGGAAGAAATTTCCCTTTTTAACTTTGACACTTAATAAACCCTAAACTAATCACCGCATCGGAAAAATATCTTTGCAATTGTCCAGGAAACACGATGAAGAACAAACCATGTTAATTTTATATTTTTCGGATCCAAACTTTCTAGAATCGAGCTAAACAACAATTTTTTTCAATCCTGCGGCGGCGACGGCGGTAACTTTTATTTAATATACAGAGATTAGTATAAGCAATCATTTAAAAGGTACTATAATGTAACGAATTATAAAATTTTGCTGCCTCAAAGTACGCTTTTAGCGTATGGTTGAGTAATTTAACCCTCCCCAAATCTTCTAAACAAACCTAATGTTAATAATTTAGGCCCAGCAGAGGTGACTACAACATACTAGCTTCATACGTAAGTTCTTAATACCCCACAATTACTTGATATATCGCTATTATGGTAGATTTTTGCACAATATCTCAATGAATAGTGGCTTAGTGGGTACGTCCACTAATCTAAACTACCCTACAATAATGAACCGGACAGTAAGACGTGATGGTATAAGTGAAATAATACATGCTTTAATAGGGGATTGCCCCCACGTGCTGCATATGACGAGATAACACCTGAGCTGGAACCCCACTCCCCACACTTCAACACCTCGCCAACGTGAGGATATTTGAGGCCACGATAGTTTTAACGTGCACCACCTCTTGTTGTATTCGACGGTCTTTGGTTGGATTCGAAGTCACACCCTTAGTTGCTAATCCGTTTCTCTTCCAACCGAGCTACCTCGGCCCACTCATTTATGTAATAAACAATGAATGTATCTCTCTATATTAAAAAAATGTTACCGCTGTAAAACCGTATTAAAAAATGTGGCTGTCATGTCATGGCCGAAAAGTCAAATCAGGATTATACGAATTATGAAGATAGTTTCGTCGTCCAGGAGATTCACTGCAAAAGTAATGTTGGTTTGCGAAGAAAACCAAATAGGATTGCGTAGCAATCCCTGGGGGTTGGCAAGCATTAGTGAGCAGGGGCGGAGCCCACTAGTCATATAAATAAGAGTAAAAAATATTATTAAACATATTTTTATTAAATAGGCCGGTTTTTATTGAATAATTATTCATATTTACCGGTAAATGTAATGATTCTGCGTTAATAATCACAGTTATGATTAATATTAATTTGATTTATTACATGAGCTGGAAGATATATATACTACCCTACAATAATGGACCGGACAGCAAGCTGTGCTGGTATAAGGGAAATAATACATGGTTTAATATGAGAATGATCCCCCACGTTCTACATTGACACTGCCAATCCTTCTGGGTATATTTTTAACAAGGTTTGGATACACAACTTTGGGTATTTGTGTCCATTCCTGCTGCAAGAAGGTCGCCAGCGCAGCTGTAGATTTCGGACGTGGTTCCCTGGTCCGTGAGCGTCGCTCTAACGCGTCCCACCAATGTTCTATGGGGTTTAGGTCGGGACTCTAGAAAGGCCATGGAAGACAAGTTATATCCATGTCTAGATACTACTGCTTGACAGAGGCTGCAACATGACACGGAGAATTGTCTTCCTGGAAGTAGCATTCGTCCATTCCATAAAATTGCTAGAGCGTAGGAAGAACCTGATTGTCCAAAGTGCTCATGTAGGCGTTTAATTGACCAGGAACAACATGCAAAGTTCCCAGGCCATACCACGAAAAACATCCCCAAACAAGTTGTCGGATTTTATACATGCACAAATCCGCTGGAGTCCGGTCCATTATTCTAGGGCAGTGCATGTCTTGTGTCTGCCGCAGCATGGCCAAATTGGGCCTGTTCTCCATAAAAGCCCCAAAACCAACCAACCTCAATGAATTCTGAACTAGTTTCTTGAAATTGCATCCATCAGGAATTTTAATCTTCATCGAAGTGGATACAAAGTAATACTGCATACCAAGTAGAATTTTTACAGTTTTTTAGTTAGTTTCAGCTGAGTTTTAGGCACAAACAGAAAATGAAATCTGATTTTAAATTATTTAAGGATAAAACACTTAAGTTTTCACTGGAAATAGATCAGTGTTCATGCCGTTCATAGATTACTTTATTGAATTTAATTGTAGATATATTTCTTCCAAAGGGAGGTCCAAAGACAACATTTGAACACACATTTTGAACCACTGAGAGATGACGAGGATAACACTTGAGCTGATACCCCACTCTACACCACGAAAACGTAAGGACATTCGAGGCCACGACATATTTAACGTGCACCAGCTCCCGTGTATAAGACGTCTTTGTCAGAGCCTAGTATCGAAATCGCAACCCTCCAGTTGCCGATCCGTTGCTTTTCCAAATGGGAAATATCCGAAGACAACACAACTTCAATTGACCTACGGTAGGGTGACAAGGACATTACCTGAGCTGGCACCCCACTCTCTAAACTTCCACACTTTAACCTTTTGACTACGGCTATACATATAACAAGCGCGATTCTTTCTTGGCGCGATTCTTATAATTTTCAAGATATAACTGATGTACTCTGGCCGTGTTTAAATTCATTCTTTGCGCGATTCTTATAACTTTCAAGGTACAGCTGATGAAATGGCCGTTGCTTAAATTCGTTTTTGGCGTGATTATTATAACTTTCAAAGTACAGCTGATGTACTTGCAATTGCCTAAATTCTTTCTTTGCGCGATACTTATAACTTTCAAGCTACAACTGATGTACTTGCCGTTGTCTAAATTCTTTCTTGTCACGATTCCTATAACTTTCAATGTACAAGTGATGTACTGGCCGACAGGCCCTGATTTACCATTAGGCCCGTGAGGCACGGGCCTAGGGCCCCCATAATTTAGAGGGCCCCTAAGTTTTAAAAGTATCTAAAAATTATAAAAAGTTTTTAAGTAGTTACATAAATTATTGGGTATTTACGTAAATGTCTGTCGACCGTTTCCCCCACTATCACATTCTTGTAATTGCATTAATTATTTAACTATTATGTTTTTAATTTTCATCTGCTTTATTTTGTTTTGCCAAGAGTTATAAGTAATATCACGATTTTCTCAAACTTTTTGGTGACATCTGTGAAACGGTCAACAGTCAAATACGTGTAAGTACCAATTATTGTTATAAAATTAGTTTTTGTGATGAACAAATAAAATGAGGGAGGGGCCCCTTCCTGCGTGTTGTGCCTACTATACCAAATTTTCTAAATCGGGCCCTGCTGGCCGATGTCTAAATTCTTACTTTGCGCGATACTTATAACTTTCAATGCACAACTGATGTACTGGCCGATGTCTAAATTCTTTCTTGTCACGATTCTTATAACTTTCAATGTACAACTGATGTACTGGCCGATGTCTAAATTCTTTATTGGCGTGCTCATGGTACAACTGCTATACCGGCCGTAGTTTAAAGGTTAATTCTGTATTTAAATTATAGAACTCTAAGAAATATCACAAAAAGTTTTAAATAAATAGCAATCGAAACTTTGTCGCTCGGTGTCAACAACCCCTTTAACTACACATATAAAAGTCCGCGTAAAGGAAGACAACAATGAAGATCCTAAAGAAGGAACAATGACAATAGGGTACCTTTCATCCAAACCAATCGAGCTAATCATCTTCGTCGCATTCGTAATCACGCGGTCCCATTTTATCGCATCCTCAACAAAAGGGTTGGGAAGCTGCGCAAGATGGAGGCCATCTACAAACCTACACCGTCGCCGAGCATTCAAAGTGGGGGATGATTAATGGTTTTTTAGACGACTCGACCTCTCCACACCGGAGGACCGAGGAGAATAACAACAAGTCCGAAAGATTACACACAGCCCCCTTTTCCATTCTGCGGCAGGTAAAAAAATCCACCTTTTCATGCTTCGGCTTCCTAACTTGTCAAATAATGGTGTTCGATTGCAACCCAAAAATCGAGTCGGCGTGCGGTCTATGGGAGTCGAACCGTATCATGGAGGGGGAGGTGCTTCGGCATCATTTATAACCTGTGGATGGAGTCGGAAGGAACGCCAACAAGTCAGACTAATTTCTTTTTTGCCCTCTGGGGGAGGAAGAAGAAGAATAAGAGACGAAAAAAGCCATATAGGCCGAGACGAGACTAGCGTCGATTTTCCGAGGTATCACAGGAGAGGGAAAAAATTGTGTACCGGAGTCTATTTACCGGTGAAAAAAGGGACCAGTCTGGTGGGATTTTGGTTACGAGGCGGGACAGAGACTGTCAACGGCTCAACCGCCTCGTGAAAAATGGTTCGCGCGACACCTTTCAAAATGTGGAAAAACTCTCGGGGAAATCCGAGCTATTTGGTCGGATTCTCCTCCAAACACGTATTTCCTTTCCTTTGGGCGTCATTAAGCCCCTGCCCCTCAAATCCACCTAAAAACATGTTTTTTGCGTGTGTGCTGCTCTTAACCTAAGCCCACGACGCTGGAAAAAGAATGGATTTTTTTTTTCATTTGGCAATTGGGATCGCAGGACCAAATTGAGGGGGGAAGTCTTGTTTTTGACAGCTCTGGATTTGCAGAAATTACAAATGATATCTCTCACAATATCTCGAAAGCAGGTGCTGGTCGCTCTATAGAGACGTCTACTGTGCCCAACGACTTGATCTCGATCTCCATTGCCATTGCACTGCTCTCAGTGAGAAATTTCTCTCTGATTTAGCCATAAGGGGACTTCCTGTCGGATAATGATATTTCCTGCTTTTTCATGGCAGAAAATTTTTCCGTTACCTGCGAGAGACGGGTGAGAATAAGATGCATCCGACACACTTAGGCGGAACTGAACTGGGTATGATGTTAAATCCGTTTCCAAATTCGGATCCGGCGGAATGACCAAACTCGTGGAGCAACCGGATGCTACTATTCATTTCGTCTAAGACCTGCAAATAGTCTGGTCACGCTAGGCTCTTACGGGGCACATCTCTTTACGGTGTCTACGGGCTTCTCGAACACGAGGTACTCAAGTGAACCTTTCTTTTTCCATGGGGTTAAATGTCTTTAGTAAACACGGAGATCACACTTTCGGTATGCATCTTTGCTCCCTTTTCTGATTTCATCCCATTATTATATTCCCTCTACCCCTTTCATCACATTTTTTATTTGAAGTTGTTCGTATTTTGTTTGGCTTAGCTTGGCCAACTATGGCCCTTGTGCCATAAAACTCAAAACCAACTGGCCAGACAAGAAAAAATGTTTACTGGAAGAGAACATTTTATCTCCGATGGACATATATCTCCTCTCTGGGTGTATTTCTCTCTTATGTGTCAGTAAAGCTTTCACTGTGTGCGTGTCTGTTTCTTGAGTATGTCTTGTCTAGCGCAGTATGGCCAACTATGGCCCTTGTGCCATAAAACCCAAAACCAACTGGGCAGACAAGAAAATATGTTTACTGGAAAGGACATTTGATATCCGATGGATATAGGTCTTCTCCCGGGGTGTATTTCTCTCTTCTGTGTCAGTAAAGCTTTCATTGTGTGCGTGTTTGTTTCTTGAGTATGTCTTGTCTAGCGCAGTATGGCCAACTATGGCCCTTGTGCCATAAAACCCAAAACCAACCGGCCAGACAAGAAAAAATGTTTACTGGAAGAGAACATTTTATCTCCGATGGACATATATCTCCTCTCTGGGTGTATTTCTCTCTTATGTGTCAGTAAAGCTTTCATTGTGTGCGTGTCTACTATTTGATAGTGTATGTCTTGTCTATAGCTCAACATAGCCAACTATGGCCCTTGTACTTTAATACCTCGAAACCAACCGATGGACGTCGGCATATTATTGGCCATCCGAGTCCTGTGAAGTAGAGTGAAAGGGGGTAAAAGAGACACTGAGGACCGAGGACATGAGAGAAATGTTAAATTTACATTATTTGAACGTAGTCTGGAAAATTATACATTTTACCAGAGTATTTTTCTCTGGAAATGTTAACATTTGTGAACAGAAACTGACAATCCCACTCACATTAAGACCACGGGGTCCTTTAATCACGGGGCCATGGCCATCCCAGTCCACGATAGGTCGCTAAGGCGCATGTTCAATTACGTGGTTAAGGTGTAGCTTTTATTGGGTTGTTGCAAAAGTTCGTCCTGTTTTTTGACAAAAACAATTGAAGAGAAAATATTTTATTGACTAAGAATTACTTTTTAATCAATACTGTATGGGCCGTTCTGTTCGATGTACTTTCTTCATCTCTCCGGTAGCTGCATCATCCCGCGCTCTTTCAAAATCCAATGTTTTCGACTCAAGAACGGATCCAGGAGGCGAAACTTTACGAACCACTTATGGCACGTGGAATCGTCAGTGGAACCCTCACCCTACATGATCTTATTTTACGTCTGTGAGGTATTCTTGCCTTTTCGGAAATAAAAGAGCATAACATATCGGAAATGCTTCGTACTTTCTGACATTTTTAATGTTTAACACAATTTTAAAAACACGACTCAACAACATAATTTTTCCCCAAGTACTCGCTGAAAATCCCTCTTTCCAACATCAAAAGTTGGAAAGTGTGAAGTATAGACAACATTTCTGTTTTGCGATGTAATGCCATCCAGCGCCAAAAACGGGACGAACTTTTACATCAACCCAGTAATCGAACCTTTCTTAAAGCTTAAGGTATTTAAGTTTCCAGAGCTCCTAGTTAATGTGACGTGAAATATTTTCTTTTTTTTTTATCGGCGTCGTGTAACTATAAAAAATTTTGAAAACGTCAGAAAATATGTCTAATTTTTTTCTTGACAAGCGTAACCTCCTAAATCTGCTAAAAGAGTGTCGTTAAAAGGTTCATGAACTTCTTAAATAAAGGGCCGAAATTCTTGCACATTTTATTCATCGTCTCCAGCGATGAGATAGAGCGTCCCTCTTCAAAGAGAGACCCGACGTTTAGTTGTAAATAAATAACGCCCTGTTGAAAAGAAAGACGATTCCACATTTTTTTGTTTCCTTCGCTGAAAAGCAGGAAGCTTTTGAGCAGAAAAGGGTAAAATATATTTATAACCCCTTTTCTACAACACCCCGGTCTTACCCTTCCCTTTCACTCGTCCATCACGTTATTAGGCCGGCCTATTCAACAATGCCCCGCACAATCGCAGTTTATTTCCGCCATTTTTATATTAGTACAAAACTTTCGTCTCTCGCCGATTAGGCCAAGCACGTGCTCGGTGATGCAGGTTTTTGCCCTCTATTTTCGCGTCCGTCGCTACAGTACCGTTCTAACGAATGGACGCTGGACAGAATTGTACTTTTCTGAATGGAAATGAATCGTACATAACCACCTGATTGAAGCGATTACTTTCATCTGTTATCAACGGAGGGATTTTTCGAACATTAACCTTTTGACTACGGCTATAGATTCCTTCTTGACGAAGCACGATTCTTTCAAGTCGCGATTTTTATAACATTCAAGGTACAACTTCTGTAACGGCCGTAGTCTAAAGGTTAATCCTCCTAAATGATTGGAAATCAGACACACATAAAGCAAACAACCTAAAGACATTCGATAAAACAACTGCAATTATCCCAAAGGATTAGCAACCAGAGTTCGAAACTTGGTCCAGCCAAAGACCGTCGTGTACACGTGGGGATTGTGGAGGTTAAACATGTCGTGTCATCACATGTCCTCGCGTTCGTGAGGTGGAAAATTGGAGAGTGGGGTGCAAGCTGAAGTGTTGTCTCGTCATCTGACCGTGGTTCAAAATGACGTTGTGTTACTCCAGTACGACGTTAATTAACTACCTACCTACATGCCTTTGACAAACTAAGGACGGATTCTGAACATTGAAAAAACATTAGTTTTTATTAATTGTAAAAATAAATAATTTTTGCGTACAATTTGACAAAAACTTGTCATGTTTTGGTATATATGTCAGTAATTATAGAACAGCCAATCCTTGTCGAAAAGTTAGCTGAAGAAGTGTCCGTTTTCAATTGGAAACCGTTTATCGCATTGAAAATATTTGGCGTTCCTTCTAGACATTCGAAGATCGGTAGGTATTAAGATTGCACTCTAGCAACACAACGGGTTATTGGCGACGGTAAGGGATTCATCCCAAGGGGAAAGATCTAAGGACCCCACAGCGGTCTGATGACGAGGTCACACCTAAGCTCGCACACCACTTCAAACTTCAATTTTGGACATTTGAGATCACGACAGATTTAATATGCCTCACTTTCATGACTGTCTCTGATAGGATCGAGTTACGAACTCGTAACCCTCCGGTCGTTTATCGGAACAACGACAGCCCTGTTGAAAGGTAACGAATTAGCAAATGTTCTCTCGTTGGCGTGGTATGAAAGTGGCGTACCACCTCAGGTGCGACCTCGTCATCTGACCCTTGTACAAAATGACTTGTTGTTGTCCACAGATCTTTCCCTTAGGGGATTGATCCCGGACCGTCGTCAATACAACGTTGTGTTGCTCTAGCACGACGTTAACTAAAAATTACCATTTAAGTTATTTTGAACAATTTGCATTTCGTTCCATTCCGCTATATTTTGAACAGGCCGACCAACCGGTCTAGTGGTCAAGGTGTTGGCCTCTGGATCGGAAGGTTCCTGGTGCGAATCCGTGGTCAGGGCATGGATGTAAATTTTGCTGTCCTTTGTTAGGGGCAATGATGGTCCACCCACTGAGTGCCCATTCACAAGTGACCATCATTTCCGGCCTTTTAGTGGCCAAGGACAAGTCCTTATTGCCCGCCGGTTCTTACTCCGGGTCAGTGCATGGATGTTTGTAAGCGTATGGTGTAGAGGCCGGCTGGTGCACATTAAATCTGTCGTGGCTCAAAGTCCTCACATTGGGTTGGTGTGGAAGTTTGGAGAATGGGGCGCCGGCTCAAGTGTTGCTTCATCATCTGATCGAGGTTCAAAATTACGAAGTGTCGTCCTCGGATCTTTCCCTTAAGGGATTGATCCCGGACCGTCATCAATGGCCCGCTGTGTTGCTCTAGTAGGATGTTAATTACAAAATTACGAACTACATTCATGCTCTTACTCCGGATTTGAACCAGGACCCGTCCGATCCAGAGGCCAACACCTTCACCACTAGACCGGTTGGTCGGCTAAAATGCAATAGAGGATCTCATAAAATGCAATATGTTGTATATTGTATATAGTACTGTACGTTAGTGTAATACATATATTAGATTCTGTAATCTTAGTATGTATTCACCCAACCTCGGTGCAATTATGACCCGGACGTGACTGGAACTCGCAACCCTCCGGTTGCTAAACTATTGCTTTTCCAACCAACCACCCAGAGCCGAAAATCAAATGAAGTGTTGTGTCAAAACAAGATGACAGTGAAGTAAGCAGTGGTCGTGATACCACATTCTGCCCCAGTGAAGAGAAATCGTGCGAGTTATGGAGGAAAGACACGGCCAAGATCATCACGGCCAACGGTTTTCTTTGTGATGCAGAATCCCAGGGGCCGCGGCGGCTTGAGTGAAATCTCAATCGTCCACTCCATCATGCTTAAACGGGGTATTACACGTGTCTCTCAAAAAATTAACCCGCGCCAAGGCTAAACACGGCCACAAAAGCCTCCGTCCCCCCAAGACACCCGCTTCTTTAAATGAAAGGCGAGAAAAATAACAACAATTAAAAAGGGCGCCGGGCCTGAAGGATCCCTTCGAAGTTCACTAGGGATTAGACATTGAATCGAAGTGAAAGGAAGTCTTCAGGACCCCCCTGAAGGAATCTGACAGGCGATCGGCTGGATTCATATTTAAATTTGTTGCCTTATCGCAGATGTAACTCGTCTTGTCGTGACGATAAGATCGGTCAATTTTGACGCTGTTGCTCGATAATGCCAGTGGTTTGGCGGTCTGCCGCCTTGGCTCCCTTATCCCTCGGCGAGCCGATATTTTTTCATCGGTGGATTTTAAAATATCGGCGAGTTTGCGTTGCGAGCCTAATTTTTTACTTGCCCCAGATAATGCTTGGCTTGCGAACAGAAGAAAAAAATAACAATTCTTTGAATGAGACTATCGCAGTCCCTTGTTTTAAGCATTTTCGCTGAAGTGGATTAGTAAAAAGGATTTACGTATTTTTGGAACGGGAACGGAAAAGTTGCTTTGTTGTGTTGGTCTCTTATGGCACAGAAACCATATTTAGCAAAGCTGCGCTAAATAAGTCAGACAGTTTCAAGTAATGGACTGTAGGTAGTTAATTAATTAATTGACGTCGCACTGGAGCAACACAGTAGAATATTGACGACGGTCCGGGATCAATCCCCAAAGCAAAAGATCCAAGGACAACACCACGTAATTTTGAGCCACTGTCAGATGACGAGGCAACACCTGAGTTGGCACCCCAACACTCCAAACTTCCACACCAACCGCCTCAACAACAAACATTTACAAACATCCATGCACAGACCCGGATTCGAACCAGGAACCTTCCGATCCAGAAGATAACACCTTAACCACCAGAGCGGTAGGTTGGTGGAAAGATGCCAGGATACCAACGAAATATGGAGCCACCGTCTGATGACGAGATCATCCTGAGACGACACCCCACTCTCTAAATTTCCCCACCCCGCCAACGTGAGGACATTGGAAGTTACGACAGATATAACGTGCACTTGCCCCGTATGCGACGGTCTTTGGTTAGATTCGATCACGCAACCCTCCGGTTGATAATCCGTTACTCTTCCAACCGAGATTCCTTCGGTTCTTACCCTTAGGAAATTGATCCCGGACTGTCGTCAATTGACCTTTGTGTTGCTCCAGTTCGATGTTAATTAAAATACCTACCTACATACCAACCGGGATTCCCTTAAGCACCTTAGGGGATTAATCCCGGACAGTCGTCAATAGACCGTTGAGTTGCTCTAGTACGTTGTAAATTACAAAATTACCAATTACCAACCGGGCTTCTGCGGCCCTACTCAAGTAATGAGCAAAAGCCGTAGTAGCAAGGTTTGAAGAGCGGCTGAAAAGTTCGAAATTGGATCCAACCGAAGACCTTCGCTAGCACGTGGGTGGTGGTGCACGTTAAACCTGGAGAAGGTCTCAAATATATTCACGTTGGCATGATGTGGAGGCG
This sequence comes from Metellina segmentata, assembly GCA_947359465.1. Classification (NCBI taxonomy): domain Eukaryota; kingdom Metazoa; phylum Arthropoda; class Arachnida; order Araneae; family Tetragnathidae; genus Metellina; species Metellina segmentata. The sequence continues at coordinate 91,649,772 of OX375882.1, forward strand.
TGGAGATTGGGGTGCCAGTTCAGGTGTGGACCTCGTCATCTCGTACTGCAAAAGATCAAGGTGTCCTCAAATGATTCAGTTCGGGTTAGATCCCAAACCTTTTCAATATCCCGATGCGCCCATAGCTCCAGTGTGACGTTAATTCATCTACTTACTTCAAGTAATGGGCATACAGACGCTAGAAGTTTTACTGACGCAGAAGAAATTAATACATCCAGGGAGATTTGCAAGAATTGAATCTGCGCCACCTACATTTCGCTGTTTGAAAAAAGGTAATTGATCATTTTTAATTAACGTCGTACTAGAGCAACACAACGGGCAATTGACAACGGTCCGGGATCAATTCTTTAAAGAAAAAGTCCGAGGACAACACCACGTCATTTTGAGCCATGGTCAGATGACGAGTCAACACTCGAGCTTGCCCCCCACTCTCCAAATTTCCACACCAACCCAACGTGAGGACTTTTGGACACGACAGATTTAAGGTGTACCAGCGGCCTCTACACCATACCCTTACAAATATCCATGCACTGACCCGGATTCGAACAAGGAACCTAAAAGGTACTGCATTCACACTCGGTCTTATGAATATCTTGTAGATTTACATAAATTTAAATTTATCAAAAGAACGTCAGTGAAAAGGTTAATATTTAATAAGTAGTGCAAATATTTCGCGGAAGTATACTGGTGTAACGTAGTAATATAATGCCCAATAATAAAATCTAATGAGGTACTGTGAGTTGAATGCCTGACATAAATTTGTCTTTTGGTGAAGTAAAAACGGTCCTTGACCGTTTTTACTAGTTACCTAACTATAAAAATTTTTTATTCACTTTTGTGTAAGGACCAGCAATGGTCTTTGTATATGGGGATCGTGCATTCTCATTAAAATTGAACAACAGTCTAGAACTATAATTTTGGGGTTTTATGGCACAAAAACCGTGTTTAACACTGCTGTGCCAGCCTAGGCATACAATATCAAATAATGGACATGCACACACAATGAAAGTTTTACTGACACAGAAGACAGAATTACAACCATGGAAGAAAGCACCTGACAGGAATCTAATCTGCTTCGCCGACTACTGTAAGGTTGCTAGCGTAGTGGACATACCCTCTGAACTACGACAGCCTCTCAGAACCATAAAGCCACTGAGCATTAACAGTAACATTGAGCAGTAACAGTTGAATAACATGGTGTCAAAATTTGCACATGTTTATATTCATAATTTTTATGAATATTATTTCATAATTGGTAAAAAAATAGTAAATTTATTTGTTAATTAAAATTTTTATATTGTGTTTGGGTTTTTGGGTAGCAAAGGATGAAACAATTTCCAAGAAAAATTAATGTTTGTAGCAAGTATAACAAAAAAACGTGAAACACCAATATAACATTAGATCTAATTTTCAAACACTTACAAATCGGTGAGAAATCCAATAAAATTGATGTACTTTTTTTTATTTCCGCCCAAAATTGTATGTAGAATCCAAATTTGTGATAGAAGATGGGGGTTCGTATTGAAATTTTGTGATCAGGCATCTAATTTAATATGAAGACGGCCCCTTAGACAAATTTTAAATAGTGATATTTGTAGAAAACATTCATCCCTTTCGATTGTCACCTTCCATTTTGTCCTGCGATGTAAACTGTAATTGTGATCGGGTGAGTCATTTTTTATTTGACGGCTGTACATGGCCTTTTTCAAGTACTTCTGTGTACAGTTTGCCGATACAACAGTTCACGTTGCGTTTGCAATCGCTGAAACTAACTACCGAGCAGTAGACTTCCTGTTATGACGGGCAGTTATTGCAGTATATCGATCTTGAGAAGTTGTTATACGTTAATGACCATGTCCAGGCCTCCTTGCAATAGTTCCAGAGTTCTGAAATTGTTTCCATAGCGCAGAGACTGTCTGTCTTGATTGAAAGTGACCTGAAAAAGAATAACTTTCCACTTTCGTAGAAAAGTGCCAAATCAATTGCAAAATAATTTGTAACGTCTTTTCGATGTTGCGATCGGGTGAGTCATTTTTAGTCAACTTCTACAACCTACTTTGGACACAAATCCTGAACAATCATGCCCATACATGTAATACATTTCGTCTCTCTCTCTCTCTCTTTGCGCTTTATAAATCATAATAAAAATAAAACCGAAATATTTAATACTTGTTTAGATATACGACTTCAAACTGTGGACAATCGCAAAAAATTTCAAAATGTCTAAATATGAGCATACTAAATACCAAAAGAATTATAGAAAACGTCAATAGGAAGAAAGATCGAGAGATGATGCATCCAAGAAGATCCGGATGTCCGAAGCTGAGCATCAACGGGCTCGGTGGGTGTTCTTGAAAGTATAGGCGTCACGCACCTTCAAGGTGAACAAATGCCTGATACGAGTGAGCCAAGTACCTTCACCACTCATTGGACGCAAATAGCATATATGATGTGCCGCAAACGTTTTATAATCGTATGATGGAGTTCAACCCATAGAGGTCGGTAATGAGCTACAACCTTCAAAATCAACAGCGAGTGTACGAATAGTGATATATATGCGGAATGATGAACAATTGATGAGTGAAATTAGAACAGTCTGGTACTAATTTCTTTTACTTTCCTTCATCATACTCACTGACTTATTATAGGCCTTAATAGTAGCGGTTGTGTCACGACACAGTTCCGTCCTTTTTTTTCAATGGTAAATCGAATCGTAAAATAAGCCACTTGATCTCTTGTCGTTATGACAAAGCATTTGGGATATTTCATAAGTCCCGGTTCGTATATTTTAACATTGAAGTTTTCTCAATAATTGCAAAATTCCACAAAACATTGCTTTATTCTAATTGACATGAGCCGTTTTAAATCAAATACTCTGCGAGCGGTGTTGTTACGTGTGATGGAAAGGAAAAAAAAATTATTAGAATAATAAATATTTTAAACAGAAAACAACAGAAGAAACAGAAAATTAAAACAAAGTTAAATTTGGTGGGAATAAAGTTGTTCTAAAGATACGAGGCGTGTCCGGAAAGTACGTTCCGTTTCGTTCTTCCGCCACCGCATCACTACTGACAGCGCTCCGCGCATGCGCAATACTCTTCCTAGTCCATTACCTTTGCATAGACACCATTGCGATCAATCTATGTTGGGTTTTCAGTTTGCTGTGATCACTAGAAGTGTTTAAGACAATTGAAGAACCCGCCAACTGGGTGAAATTGTAATTCGTTTCATGAATGCAAGGAACGTGAAGTGTGCTGAAATTCATTGTCAAATTACTGACATTTATAGAGAAAGTGCAATGAGTGATAGTATAATAAGAAATCGAGTTATTAAATTCAATGAAGGACGAACATATGCGCACGGAGCAGCCTGCTGTTGTCACTGACGATTTGGTAAGGCTAGTTGATAAAAAAATTCGAGGGAACAGACGCTTCACAATGCCAATGCTTACTGATAAATTTCCTCAAATTTCAAAAACTCTTTTCCACGAAATTGTTACTGACCGCTTAGGTTACCTTAAGTTGTGTTCCCGTTGGGTACCAAAAATGCTTACAGATTTCCAACCAAGATGTATAACAAAGCGACTCGGCAGTGCATTGACATTTTTACCCAGTACAGTGATGAGGGAGGGGCACTTTTAAGCCTATTACTGACTGGTGACGAAACTTGGGTTCGTCATGTCGATAAAGTGGATACACAGGACCCCAGAATCGAAACAACAGTCGATCGAGTGGACACAATGTATCTCCCAAAAAGTAAAAATTCAAAATATCAATGTCAGTTCAAAAAATCATGTGCACCGTGTTTTGGGATATGATAGGTGTTTTGCTTGTTGAATTTCTTCCTAGAGGTTTTATGGATCTTGCACCATAAAACTCAAATCAATCACCTTCCTAGTAGAGATACGATAACAAGATGCGATGGAGTCGATGTTTTTGTAACATCGACGTTTATACCTGTCGATGTTTTATTTTTAAATGAAAAAAGTACCGTTATAAAAATTAAATAAAAAAAACTAAGTAGCATAGTTTTCATAATCAGCAAATTGAACATACTTTTAGACCAAAGGTGCCATGGGTAAAGGGTCTGAAAAGTAGGAATGCGACATCGATGTCGATATTTTTAAAACATAGATGTTTTATAAAAAACATCGATGTATTGGAGCCGATGTCGCATCACTAGTTGCTAAACCAGTTTTAAGAAATGGGGGAAAAAATTTAAATACACTGAATTTTAAAAACATCGATGGTTTGTGGGCGATGTATTATCAACATCGATTGTTTAATTTTGAACATCGATATTTTGCTATCGATGTCGCATCACTAGGTGCTAAACCAGTTTTAAGAAGTAGGGAAGAAAGTTTAAATACATTGAATTTTAAAAACATCGATGTTTTAGGGGCGATGTATTATCAACATCAATGTTTCAAAACATCGATGTTTTAGGGGCGATGTATTATCAACATCAATGTTTCAAAACATCGATGTTTTGCTGTCGATGTCGCATCACTACTTCCTAGAGGTGAAACCGTCAATGCTGCTCGATACTGTGAGACTTTGAAAATACTTAAGCGCGTAATTCGAAAAAAAAGAAGAGGAATGTTTAGTCATGGAAATTCTTGCTTCACGACAATGCTCGGCTCCATGCTGCTGGTGTCACTCAAAGTCAAATTGAGGAATTCGGTAGGCAGCAGTTCGATCATCCTTTAGAGCCCATATCTGACACCGTTCATTTGTTGCTGCACATGAAGCGTGAACGTGGAGGTCAGCTTTTTGAAAGTGACAACGACACAAAAAATGCTGTAAAGATATGACTATCATCACATCACTGGCGGGAACTATCTTTGAGGAAGGTATAGGGGTAAGTTGGTCTCGGGGCTACAACAAATGTCTCAACATCGGTGGAAACTATGTAGAAAAATAGTTCAAGAAATGACCTTTCATGTAAACATAAAATGGGCTTGAAAAACAATTTGTATTTTTCTTTTTACAAAACGGAGCTTATTTTCCGGACGCGCCTCGAATAAATTCGTGATTGTTTTTTATCGCTTGATTTCGCACAGTTGCCACAACGTACTACTAAAAATTAGACAACATTTAAAAATATAAAATTGATTTCGAGTGAAAAAAAGCAGAAATATATATATATATATAAAAAAGAACCAAACGAACACGAGTTTCCGTTACATTGTAGAATATCGCGTATGTCCCAAATATTGGAAATAGTTTATATTTTGGAAATAAAATAAATAAGGCTCAAAATACACAAATGTATTGGAATATAAAATAGTTAAAAGCAGATTTTGAAAAAATAATTGATTTTTCAGCAGTACTTGTAAAACAATCCAAGTAATTGCAATGCTCAATCTACCTACTAGCTTATCCAAAACTACCAAATTAAGGGTGAATTAAGAATAGCTACTCAGATATTTTAACATGAAACCCCTCTAAATACGCAAGCAAGGAATGTAAAATAATGTATTCACTAAACTGGAATATGGTATATCAAATACAGAATATTGTATTAACATATGTTAGTCAAATTTTTATAACTAGGGCGCCCGCCCTCTGCTTGGAAACGCTCGCAAACCCCCGGAGGATTCCTTTGCAATCCTCATTGGTTCGCCGGACTAACCTTGCTCGTATTAGTGAAAACGTGTGTCCTAGCGGATGGAATTGTTTGCAAAATATATATTCCAAAAAAATATTTTTCAAATGTAAATTCGTAAAATGTAGTTATACAGTACCTCTGAAATCAAAACTCGAACAATTTGGAATTCAAATGGAAACTTTAAAGGAAATTTTGACTCGAAATGTTGAGCGCTGCGTTTGAAATAGAATCCCTAACATGTTGTTTGTGTGTACATTTCTTCAGCACTTGAGCCACCCATACACTTTTTCATTGAGTTTGTTCTTGAAAGTTGTAGCGCAGGCGTCTTGTCGAACTGAGATTGTTGGCCCAAAAAATGGCATCGATAATGTTAACGGGTTCACTTTGATATCGATGATGAAACGGTATTTATGTATTAATGGAGTATCGGATAGGTATCGATTGAATAAAATAATTTTCACCTATATCTATCGAGTAACGGTATTTACTCGTTGAGAGTCAAAAAATATTTCCCTTTGGCCAAAACCGTCGCCAAATGTCGGCAACCCTGTCATATTCCATAATCTGGCGGTACATGTTGAAAATTGAAACATGTCACAACTCTGATGGGGGGAGTTAAGAGAACAGGGGGCAGAAACGTCACCCTCCCGCGGACCCCCCTCCCAATCTTTTCATTGACTTTAGCACCTAAAACGATGCAAAAGGGAAGGACAGCAAAAAAAGCACAGCAAGATAAGGAAAAAGTCTTTTTTCAAGCTTTTCCACAACCTCTGATAGACTTGATTTCTTGACATAAAATTTCGCAGGGGAGTGAGCAGAGACAAGGGGTGGAGGCCACGCAGGAGGGGGTCCATCACCCTTTTTATCGTCTGCCACTTTTTTGGGGCGGGGTGGGCTAGGAAAGAGCAGTCAATATGCATGGCGCATATATTTAGGAATCGTCTTTGGTCATTTTGATGAGGGCACGTCGGCTTCCCCTTTGATCTCGGGATTTCTGAAGGGGTGATGATGGAAGGAAATGTTTTGTGCAAACGATATTTTTTCCCCCGAAAAAAGACGGGGCAAGTGTGGGGGGAGCAACATACCGTAAAGGCAGAAGAGGATCTACGGAATTGCTTAAATATGCACGTATCCAAGGAGTTAAACAACCGGGAAGTTTTCGTATGCACCCTCTCTCATCTGAGAAAGCACCGCTTGGTTGCAAGCTTGACCTTCACCGTAAGGTCATGATTAAGGTCATCAGCTATCACTACAATTCTGCGTTGAACACTGACGCCCTGGCTGGCAGACAACAGAACTAAACAGAAAAATTCACTGAAATCACATTTTTATGGATTCAATATCCAAAACGTACCGAACTCAATTGGATTGTCGATATTGGCCATTGTAGATCAGTCAATTCTAATAACAAGGCTAAGCTCATATCACTTTGGGGCTTCTAATTTTAGTCTTGTCTTGAAATTTATTTCTTATCTTTTTTTAAAATTACGTCGAGGAATAAGTCGTATTGACCATTTCCCTTCGTGCAGCCCAATATAAACTAGCCTTTGAAATATAGTTGTCATGAGGTAGAACATTAAATTTGAGTTGACCAAAGTTGCACAAATTGTCAAATGGCTAAAATTCATAGTCTCTCCAGTGGAACAAAGAGGGCAGTCAGGAATGTCTTTCACACCAATCCGGTGGAGATGTCCTTGGAAATAGTCATGCCCGCTTAAAATTCTGAAGTTGGCTGCAAATATCCGTCTGGGGAGATCCATTAATACCGGATTACATAGTAGGCTTTCAAAGATTTTACCCTTAGCGTCAGACTCTTGAGTTTTATGCGTATGTATCTCCTCGCTGATCTTATGATCTTATAATGGTGGAAAATGCCTGGTTATATGGTAAGTCAAAAAGGGGCTATGGAAGGTTTATCTTAAGATTAGGGTCTTGACATGCAACCTGTTTCGATCCACTTTTTATAAATATTTTTGTCGTGTTTAAAGCCTTCCTCGAAACTGAACGCGTGTTTCTGATTGCTTGGTTGCATTGCATTTTCATGGCGCAATGACCATACTCGATCAAGCTGCGACAAACACGAGGAAGACAACGCCAAGTGATGGACATACGCACAAGAAAAGTTTTCGCTGACACAAAAGAGAGAAAAACACCCAGGGTAAGTTACAGGAATCGAACGTGTGTTCTTAGACAAAGTAGGAAATATGTAAATAACTATACTTCTTGCTGACATAATGTACTACTACTGTTAATATGATTACTTCTAATCATTTAATTTAACTAGTAAAACGAAAAGCAAAAAACTGTTTTCGGCTTTCTGTAAAGCTTCTCAATTATTATAAAGCAAGAATGTCAGACATTTTGAGGAACATGTTCTGAAGCCTTTTCAAGACCAGAACGCAAAACGTTTTCATACATATCATCCTGAAGATATCGAAACATATGCATATCGCAACTGAGCATACCGTACTACAGATAAAAAAGTTGTGTTCAAAACAGACCTTCTCTCTCGCTCCTACTCTGGTGTACAGTATTCATCAAGTATCATCAGCATTCAAAGTATTTCATCAAGAGGGTGTTGAGCACAAAGGCTGAAAAACACGTTACCTTCTTCTATTAGCACTAACAAACAATTTGAGTATACCACACTAAGTCATATCAGGAGGTCCAAGCTGGACGAAATGTTCTGTGAACAAAACTAAATTAGAAAATTTGAGCTTTATTACTTTAAAATCGAAGTGCTATCAAGCTCATGAGTAGAAAAATAATGTACAGGTTTGAGAGTTGGAAATTAGCTGCAAATGAAATTCTATTTTGTTATGTCTTGTTATACAGAAATAAGAGTCAGACATTCAATAATTATATAATCAGAACTCAAAATGCAATGACATTCAATAATTATTAAGACATCGCTACAGACAATCAAACAGAACGATACTAACAGCGTAAAGACTCACAGGCAACTAACTAAAGAAAGTGTACCAGTAATAAACTTTAAGAGAAATTTTCAACATTAGCGTGAAGCACACCATTAATTTGGATTGAGGAACTTTACAAATTGATTTATCATAGTTATCAGCAAATTATTTTTTTGATCTTATTCTGTTTGCTAGATAGTTACTTTTTTTTTTTTTAAAGAATTTCAAAATTATGATAGCTGATATTGCATTAGTAAGAGACATTAAAAAAAATCCAGTATTAAACACTCTTTTGTACCACTAATATACGGTCTATTTGATTGAAAAAACTGTAGCGAAAACAATACAATACATTGTCTATAGAAACCGGGAATCAAGCATTTGCTATTAATACTATCCCATCAGAAATCGGGCCACTGTATCCCAATTAGTAGAGTAACAGACTTGCAAACGGAGGGTTACTAGTTAAAATCCAACCAAAGACCGTCGTGTAAAAGGGAGCTAATGCGCGTTCAATCTGTCGTGGCCTTAAATATTCTCACGTTGGCGTGGTTTGGAAAGTGGTGGCCAGCACAAGTGTGACCTCCTCACCTGACCATAGCACAAAATGACATGATGTTGTCCTCGAATATTTCCCTGATCCCGTACCTTCGCCAACAGCCTATTTTGTTGCTTCAGTGAGACGTTAAATAAAATACCTACTTCGGAAAACAATCACATGGTATGATTATAATGTCAATTCTGACTTCCCAGTGTCTTTAAGGTACTTCAAAAAGCCTTAAATGTCAAACAAATGTCATTATTTCATAAAATTACTCGGATTGTTGAACTGGATGGGTCTTTGGGTTTGCTGCATTTGCTGATGAAAAGGGGCTTGAGCTCTTGAAGCTCTGCTGGTGGTAAGTGGTTCGATTGCTAGACCTATTTTAGTGAGTAGTACTAAATTACGTGGTGTTGTCCTCGATCTTTCCCTTTGGGGTTGATTCCGGACCATAACCAAAATAGCTCATTGTGCTGCTCCAGTGTGACGTTAATTAAAAAATACCTATACCTACATTTCAATGGTGCGGAGGGGTAGCCCGGTTGTCACAGTAACGGACCAGCAACCAGAGGAATGAGATTTCAAATCCAACCGAAGATCATAGTGTACATGGTGGCAGGAGCCCGTTAGATCTTTCGGGGTCTCAAGTTTCCCCACGTAGGTTAGTCAGATTCGGCATTATAATCATATCATGTGATTCCTTGCCGAAAGTCGCTAGGTGTTTTAATTAATGTCTCACTGGAGCAACAAGATAGGAATGACAGTCAGATGAAGTGGCAACACCTGAGCTGTTATGCCACTCTTCAAACTTCCACACCAACCCAACGTGAGGACTTTCGGTCATAATAGATTTAAGTTTTACCAGCCGCCTCTACACCATCTATATATTTAATTCTCTTACGTGGCGCGCAAAAAAGACATTATTTGCTATCGCATTTTGGCAACATTGTACGATTGTTTGTTTATCACAGAGCCTCGCGCCTCAATTTAATTTATAGGGTTATCGGGATGGGGTTATAGGGTTATAGGTTTATAGGGATGAAATTTTATTGAAAAAGAAATGAATTTTAGTCGAGCTTTTGCAGTTAATATAAATCAAAGAAAGCGGAGGATCTTTTAAAGACCATTTAAAAAACGGTCCTTTTCAGGGCCAACAATTATAGTTCAACAAGACGCTTGCACGACAACTTTCGACAACAAACTCAATGAAAAAGTTTGGGCTGCTCGAGTGCTGGGTAGTACACACGAACAACATGCTGGGTATTCAATTTCCAAATCAGCGCTCACATTTCGATTCAAAATTTGCTCAAAGTTTTCATTTGAATTCTGATTCTAAAGGTACTATACATATATCTTTTCTGGAAAACAGCAAATTTAGATTTGAAAAATATTTTTTTTGGAATATCATATTTTGTAAACAATCCCTTCTGCTAGGACACATGTCGTCATGGATGGGAGCGAAGCGAGCAAAGATTCGCGCAGCGAAGCAATTCTCCGGGGGTTGACGAGCTTCAGCGAGCAGAGGGCGGGCCCCCTAGAACGCTTATAAATATCCATGCACTGACCCGGATTCGAACCAGGAACATTCCTATCTAGAGGCCTTAACCACCAGACCGGTTGGTCGGCATGGAAGTTTGGACAATGGGGTCTCAGCTCAGGTGTTGACTTTGCCATCTTTCAGCGATCCAAAATGACGTCATGCTGTCCTCGATCTTTCCATTCGGGATGGATCCCGATCCTTCGCCCGTTATGTCGCTACAGCGCGACGTCAATTAAAATACCTACCCACCAATCAAAGATTTTCACTCCGAAATCAATGGTGACACGTTTATCGGTTACGCCACTGTTGGGGACTCGAACTGGTGCCCAAGAATAGGGGGATTGAGTCATATTCGTGGGACATGGCCTATCCATTTCAATGAAGGCAAAAGGATTACTCCGCCCCTGGCAACGGGACAATGCGGTGCGAGAGAAGGGGTCATTCTGAAAAAATAATCCCACATCAAGTGCTTGTTCCCCGCATGTGACGGACAGACATCCAATCCCCCTAAGCCTTTCGCAGGACACAAAAACATGCAGACCCCCGTTCTTCGGTTTTTTTTTCCTCCGTTCTTTATGCCACGGTCGGGAGGGCCTTATTCTTTTTGCTCGTTCTTCCCTTTTTTGGAGGTATTCATGGCCTTCCCCCTCTCCACCCCCCTCGATTCTCACGGACTCCTTCCCGCCCGAACACAACCGACGCGGATGAGGTTTCCTTATACTAGTACCATGCACAACCCCGGAATTTCGTTTCGGAAGTGAAAATGTCCATGTCAAATGGACACTTTATTGCAATTCTAAAGGTAGGTAGCCGACTAACTGGTCTGGTGGTCGAGGTGCTAGCCTCTAGATCGGAAAGTTCCTGGTTCGAATCAGTGCGTGGATGTTAGTCAGCGTATGGTGTAGAGGCGGTGAAAACATTCACTGTCCCAAAGGCTTCCAGCGGGACACGAAGATATCATGACGGACTTTCGCAATGCAGCTCGTTTGTGGGGGCAGAAGCGGGTTGCTGTCCAATTCACCCTCGTTAGCCACTTTGCTGAGGTGAAGCGGACATTAACCGTCCATTTGGCTTCCTAAGGGACATGATTTTTTTCTTCTACAAATTCCACCGCCGAGACAGGCAAAACATCTTGTAAAAGATGTCCGCACTGCAGCTCGCCTATGGGGGCAGATGCGGGTTAATGTCCAATTCACCAACGGATGAAATTAACCAAACTCACCGGGGTGAGGCAAACATTAACCGTCCTGAAGGATAAAAATCACCTTGGTTTTCAAGGTCCACCGACTCCATGTGTCGACCACGTTCAAGTTCCGACTCAGCATAACAGAGGATTTTTCGAGCGGAGCGTTAGGGGCCTGTTCCTTTCTTTTTTACCACTCGAGGACCTCTCTAAGCCACACAGCGCAATCTTATATATCCTAAATAAATGGTGACACGGATGGGGAGTGCTCCTCCAACGAAGAAAGAAAGAGGCGGCTTCTGCAGGCCGAATGTCCTCACGTTGGTTTGGTGTGAAAGTTTGGATAGTGGGGTACCGGTTCAGGTGTTGCCTTGTCATCTGTCCGTGGTTCAAGATGACGTGGTGTTGTCCTCGGATCTTGCTCTTAGGGAATTGATCCCGGACACATGGGACATTGTCAATAGCCCGTTGTGATGTTCTAGTACGACGTTAATTAAAAGTACCAAATTATTAAAGATAGGTAGGTATTTTAATTGATGTCGCACTGACCTAACACAACGGGTTATTGGCGACTTAATAATACAGGTTTGATCCGAGGACATCACGTAATTTTGAATGACGTGGTGGCATCTGAGCTGGCACCCAATCTCCGAACTTCCAAATCACGCCAACGTGAGGACATTTGAGGCCACGACAGATTGAAAGTGCACCAGCCCCCGTGTACACTACTGTCTTTGGTTGCATAGAGTATCACAGTAACAATCACTGGAATGGGCCTAACACTCACGGAGCTGCTCAACCCATCATAATTTGGTGAGTGGTAATTATTAGTAAACGTCGTACTAGAGCAACATAACGGGCTATTGACGACGGTCCGGGTAATGGTAATGGTAATTTTAGTTAACGTCGTACTAAAGCAACACAACGGGCTATTGACGACGGTCCGGGAACTTAAGGGAAAGATCCGAGGACAACACCTCGTAATTTTGAACCACGCACTATTTTGGCAGGAAGGCATTTAATTAACGTCATACTGGAGCAGCGCAACTAGCTACTAGCAAGGGATGGGATCAACCACCAATTGAAAGATTCGAGGACAACACGTCATTTTGAACCTCGGTCAGATGACAAGGTCTCACCTGAGCTGGCACCACGCTTTCCTAACTCCCACACCACGCCAAGGAGAGGACGTTTGAGGGCCCTACAGATTCAACATGCACAAGCCTCCATTCTATACGATGGTCTTTGGTTGGATTCGAACTCGCTACCCTCCAGTTGCTAGTCCGTTACTCTTCCAACCAGGTTTCCACAACTATTTTAGCATTGCATTCTATGGTAATTATTAGTAAACGTCGTACTGGAGCAACACAACGGGCTATTGACGACGGTCCAGGATCAGTTCCTTAAGGGAAAAAGCAACACCTGAGCTCATTGCATTCTATGTATTTTAATCGCCCACCAGGGTTGCCCATTCAGAATCACATGTCTGCTGAAAGATCCTGTTAACAAAACAAGTTAACTCACATCCCAAACCAAACAAGTTGAATCCATCATAACAGCTAGACGTGAGACTTCTGCCCTCGAAGCAACGTCTTAGCCCGAGGGCAAGGATCTACCCAACGCTGCACGCTCAAACCATCATCTCTTGTTTCTTTGAGCGTCAAATTATGCGCCATCCATGTTTCCCCTCACACTTCATTTTACTTTCTTCCCAGAAGTGGGGTTGATTGAATAACACTTATGGGTGAGTTGGGGAATATTTCCTTCGCACAAATAGGATAATGTCTTCATTTCCGATAAAGCTTATCGTCGCTATCTGGCCAGAACGAATTACCATCAGTGGGAGGTGAATAACTTTTGGATAACTCATGTACTTGGAGTATTTCCGGGTGTAATAATTCTCTTTTGAACATGTCACGACAGTCAGTAGTTTAACATTTACAACTGGGGACCTCAAGATTGAATTTACTCTGATATCGCTAATGTTAGAAAAGGAGGTGTTTGTTTGTCTGTTTGCTTGTATCTTGTATCTCAAAGTCCTGACGAATCTATGGCATTTACAGTAATGGGATGTAGAACACAGGTAAAGTAATTTTTGTTGCAATTTTTGGGTAGCACCGAATTTTAAAATTTAATCTTGAACATTTTAAAATGAATTTAATTAAATTCAATTATTATTGAATGCAACAGCACAGAAGATCACAAATTCTAAATTTATTTGTTTTGTCTCCGTTTTCATTTTGCTTGGAGGAATGATTTTCCAGCACACGATAAAAAAAACAAAGTTTGAACTGCAGTTATTTAGTTATTTTTTCTATCTCCTAGACCGTTAAAGATATACAAATTTCAATGGATTTAAATCTGCGGAAAATTTCACATTAGATCATTCGATCGATACATAAAAATATGATTTTCTTAAAATAAATTGAATATATATTTTATATTTTCTCAAGAAATTGTGATGTTACGTCAACCTTTGCGCTCCAAAAATAAACAGATTACATTTCCTGCACTCTTTCAGCGAAGGAAAGCCTAACAAATAAAAAACATTTCGACTGAATTGTAAATTTCTTTTTTGTAATATCGGGATCGTTAAATATAGATTAAAAATTTCAACGGATTTGAAATCTGCGGTAAATTTTACACCAGATACCTTAAGTATTTGATTTTCTTATAATAAATAATTTTTCAATTAAACATTTATATTTTCTTAAGAGATTGTGACGTCACGCCGATTGGATCTCTTCGCAATTCAAATTTGGCAAAGCCGTGATGGCTGTTATCCAATGGGAATACGTTTTTAATATAGAAAGATTTATTAGTTTTTTCTCCTTTGAACTAACGTTTTCAAGATTTTTGGAATTGTCAAGGGCATCACAGTGCTTAGGGATTGCAATATGATCCAGCGAATCCGGCATCTTTTGGCTACCGACCGGATCCGGCAATATCTATCGGATCCGATAAACCCGAATGTTTTTTAAATGAAATAATTCATTATTCAAGCCCAACTGTAAAGTCACAAAATTGTTTATTAAGCACTCGATTGTGAATTAAACGATTTTATATTTGGTTAGAATGTGGTTGACAATGAAGTGGAAGAGTGTGGTTAATAATGAAATATTTAATAATTGTTTGTAGCCATTTAAATTGGCAGTGGAGGCACTGTGCAGAAGAGATACGACCCTTCTTACTGCGAAAACTACATCCCCCCCTTTTAGAAAAGCTAGAAAACAAGTCACTCTTAAGCTCTGAATTATATGAGGCACTGTGCGTAAGAGAAAAAGAACGTCGTTGCTGACAATGCGTTTCTTATGCTAACAAAGAAACTTATGCAACAAGAAATTAAATAAATATTGAACCAAGTCATTAAAGATGAGCTAAAAGTAGTAAAATTGTAGTTACTAAAGGTTAGTGTTGGTGATTAATTTCCTACCTATGGATAATTATTAGTAGAGTTGATATCCTAATGCTAAAATAAACGTTTTGTTCGTCAATATGGAATAATATCCTTTTTACCTAGTTTCACTCGGTCAATTTCGGAAAAATACATACAGATTAGATAGACTTATTAACAAAGTGCCAATCCGGCCGGAACAGGCCGGATTGAAAATCCTGCCGGATTGCAATCCCTAACCGTGCTGGCCACGCAGTGGCTAGTCAACTGTATGTAAATAAAAACGGGCATCTGTCCATCTAGTCAAGTGTTCGAATAAGTGGTCGAAATCGACCCTCAAGGGTCAATATAACATAGTTAGGGGTCGATTCGGACTCCGAGGTCGATAGAAAAACAAGACGGTGGAGTGGTAGCATCCGATACGTTAGGCCGCCAAAGCGATTGTTTACGCCAAATCAAGATGGCGGCCGATGTAAGCAATTCCAAGATGGCCGCCATATACAACGTGAACCTTTGCATACAGTGCATAAATAATAATAATAATTTGTTTAAAAATTAAGAAAAAAGCAATATAAATTTCACTTGAAAATTTTCTAATATTTCAGTCTGGTTTTCTCCGAACATGTACGCAATTTTGCGTCAATTTCATCCTAGTTTTGTCACTTAAAAAAAAAAAATTAATAAAAAAAAATAATTTATATAATTGTTAAAAAAAAAAATTAATAAAAAAAACCGCGATTTTTATAAACCGTCCGGATTTTTATCAATTTTGAATTAGAGACTTTGCAATGCATAGAAAATTCAAAACAAGAAATCTTTTTTTAATAAGGTAGTTCTTTTCTGTGATCATAATCCACACAAAGGTTTTTGATGAGAAAAAAAAAATCTAAAAATTCTTCTGCTATCCATAAGTGTGAAAAATTATTTTTTCACAATTTTTCTAGCAATTAGCATTATGTGAGCAACTCAATGGGGATATTCCAGGTTATAGAGCCATATATTGAAAAGCAAGACAAATATTTTTATTGTAACGACTTTACAAGAGGAAATTCTTTTTTAGAGAAGTCAAAGCGTATTGCGCTTAAGGTTTCAATGCGTTTAAACCAGTATACCGGGAGAAATTTGTTTGTAGATAAGTCACAGCGTATAACGCGCGATCCCCGCCTGCCGGCTACCTCGCCGCCCCTCCGGGGCCGGCGAGGACCTTTCACCGTTGGCTTCCATGCGTATAAGTCACCGTATTGGGTGCCCACCCAAGCATAGTCCAGTGTTTGTAATATAACCAAAAGCTAAACAAAAATCAAACTTACCCTCATAGCCGGGTCCTTGAAATTCTGACTATGGTTAACAGTCATATGCTCGAATCGATAACCCTTGAACTCTTTGTCCTTCGGGTATTGATACCAGCATATGACTTCCAATAGTCAGAAATTTTTGTAGTTCCTTGCAAAATTCAGCTCTGAATTACCTCAACCAAAACTTTCTGGTTCCTATTTTTCACCTCAACCATAAAACATTTATCCGTCCCTCGTTCAAGTTCTCCAAACACCCATTTACCCTCCAATTTCTTACTCCTGTTATACTTTCTTTTGCCAAACTTTTGTCCTATCTTTCTACATTTCCACTCCTACCTATCAACAGCATCCTTTCTCAATGTTAAAATCATGTCATTCTCACATGAAAGACATTTCACCCTCTTCCCAATCAAGCTACTACATGTTTGCAAAAAAAACAAAAACATTTTCAAACATTCAATAACACTATCCACTGCTATATCAAATCAACTAAGGGGAAATGAGCAACCAAAAGGGGAAAAAAATTCTAAATTCCAATCTGCAATTTCAAAAATCAAATTTAATCCCAATTTTTTTTCGAAATTTTAATTAAAAATTAAAAAAAGTGACAATTTTAAAAAATTGTAACTTACAATCTGCTTTCCAAACTTATCCTAAAAATTTTGAAAATTAATAAAACAAGTCGATTTTATAAATCAAGAGCAAAATTCATATGCACCCAACAATTTCAAAGACTGTCTAAATTTTAATTCCGTTCTACATTAAAAATAAAAGTGGAAAAGCGTATTTTCTTCCTTAACCAATCATGAGACCCGTTTATTATCGTCAGGAGAAAATATCTAGTGTTGCCTTAAAACTAAGAAAAGCGTGAAAACGGGAAGGTTACCACAATTGGCAATACATCGCTCGAAAGTTGTAACGTATCGGATACTACATGCCATCCAACAAGACATCAGCGTACGGGTAATATTTACTTTGGCTAACTTGGACTACCTCCATCCTGAATGACAACGCAATTAAGTTTGGATCGTGGGAACAGTGACAAGAATAGAATCTGTAATATGGAGCAAGGTTATGAAAAGAGTTGCAGAAGCCAAGCGAGTAGGCCAAAATAACATTTACTAACGATTTACAATAAGATTTTTCAAATAAATAAGCTAGATATAGAATTAATTCCGTGGCTGTCTAAAGCTGAAATTTACTCATTTTGAATCCAACACTGTTAATCTTGTCAAGAGTCACGGAGCACACCTTTCACATTGACAACGTTACTGAATTGTATACATTAAGTTAATAAAAGTCCTATTTTCACACATGTAAAGACAAATGTAGTATTATCAATATTTTGTTATCTAAATTAAATTATATATTTTATATACATTCTAAGACATAAAAAAAAAGCTGCGCCTAGAAGTAATTGTCAGAATGCAATGAATTTTTTACAAGGTTGGTAAAGTGCTTATGAATGTGTAATTGATTCAAATTTGAGACTGAAATATGTAAACTTTATTGAGAAAAATTCAATAAAGTGGTATCATTCAGAATGGCGTATGTCCGCAATTATTCCTAATGCAGCATGCCAAGCGCCTTGGTAGTGAGTCATACGAGCTCTTTATGAAGTCCTGCGACAGTCCATCCCATGCTACTTGAACCCTGTCACGTATTTGCAGCAGATTACGTGGTACGGGTGGAGTGGTGACATCTCGTCCAATAGCATCTCATACGTTATCGATCGGGGACAGGTCCGGTGAGTATGCCGGCCATGGTAAGATATCGTTGTGTCGTAGACAAGTTCTAGAGACGGCAGCAATATGGGGTCGAGTAATGTTGAAAAAGTGGGTGAATCAGGGATTTCAGGAATGGGAGCGAAATTGGCTGTAAAATTTCTTGTAGATAACTCTGGCCTGTCAAAGAACCCATAACGAACACCAAAGGTGATTTGAAATCATATGCAATTGTACCCCACACCACGCCACCAGGTCTTCTGGACGTGTGACGTTGCAAACCGTGAATATTTGAGCCGACCACGTTGCCTCCACACACGGATTCGATTGTCGCCTCAATCCGTCTCGATTAGACCATCCACCTATTCGGAGGCTAATTACTCGGCCTCTGTCAAACTCTCCCAGTTGCTTAAATTTCTTACGAACTTTTATCCGAGGCATAACTTAATGAGAACCGATGTAACCAACGCAACAGCATGAGTCGAAATGAATTTATTGTGTTACTGGATTTCCTTTTATGGCCCGGTAAGAGAGCATTGTGTTTGAGACCTCCCCTGCGCGTGGCTCATGCTGAAAATTTAAACTAACGCAGATGTACCGCTCCTCCAAATTTCATTTTCACCGGTCACCTTTTAAGGTGCAGTTTATTTGTCTTAGAGTGTATTGTTTATCACTTCTATCCCATATGTAAAGAACGGTTGTCTGGTTGGTAGATAGGTAGATATTTTAATTAACGTCTTACCGGGACAACGCAACGGGCTTTTGACGACGGTTCGGGATTAATCCCCCTAAGGGGAAGAATCGAGGACAACACCGTTATTTTGAGCCAATATGTTAGGTAACGAGAACAACACCTGAGCTGGCACCCCACTCTCCAAACTTACATACCTCGCCAACGTGAGGACATTTGAGGCCCCAACAGATTGAAAGTAGCCAGTTGGGATTGATCAGGACCGTTGTCAATAGTCGTTGTCGACGACGTTAATTACAATATATCCTACTTCCCACTCTTGAAACATTCACACCACGCCGACGTGATGACATATGAGGTCTCAACAGATTTAACGTGCACCCATGGTTGGATCGAGTTTTGAAATCATGTTGCTAATGTGGCGCACCTTGTCCGTGTATGGACCATACAACCTACATATCGAATCCAATCCTGTCTCTTAATAGCCACTTTCCAATAGAGTTTGGGCCGACCAACCGGTCTGGTTCAGGTTGTTAGCCTCTACATCGGAAGGTTCCTGTTTCGAATCCGGGTCACTGCATGGATGTTTGTAAGCGTATGGTGTAGAGGCGGCTGGTGCATCGTAAATCTGTCATGGCCGAAAGTCCTCACGTTGGGTTGGCGTGGAAGTTTGGAGGATGGGGTGCCAGTTCGGGTGTTGCCACGTCATCCGACTGTGGTTCAAAATGAAGTGGTGTTGTCCTGGGATAGTCGTCAATAGCCCGTTGTCTATGGTAGCCCGGTTGGTAGGTAGGTATTTTAATTAATCTTACTTGAGCAACGGCAACAGGCCTTTGCGACGGTCCGTGATCAATAACCTAAGTGAAAGATCCGAGTTCAACACGTTATTTTGAGCCACTGTTAGATGGCGAGGCAACACCTGAGCTGGCACCTCACTCTCCAACCTTCCCGACCACGCCAACGTAAGGATATTTGAGACCACGACGGGTTTAACGTGCACTAGCTCCCCTTGTATACACGGTCTTCGGCTGGATTTTAAATCGAAACCCTCCGGTCATTTCACGTGATTCCTCGTCGAAAACCAATAAAAAAGTGATCGGTTTTCCGATTGGACTTTGTAATCCGGAGGTACGCGCACTCATATCTAATATTATTAAAGGAAGTGTGTTTGTTTGTTTTCGGCCCGCAAAGTCCTCACGAATCTATGGCACTTACAGTAATGGGATTTGGCATACAGGTAGTCCAAATTTTGTGCAATTTTTCGGTCGCGGCGAATTTTAAAATTCAATGTGGTATTTTTTTGTAATGAATTTAATGAAATGTAATAATTATTTTTTTCTTTTGAATTACAACTTCATAAAAGATCACAGATTCTACATCTATTTTTTACGTTTCTGTTTTTATTCTGCGTGGAGGAATGATTTTCCAGCAGACGATAAAAACAAATAAACTTTTAACTAGGGTAATGTAGTTCTTTTTTCTATCTCCTTGACCGTTGAAGACAGAGTAAGAATTTCAACGGATTTGAAATCTGCGAAAAATTTCACATCAGATCGATACCCCAAAAAATAATTTTCTTTAAATAAATAAAAAATTTTAATTGAATATCTTTTATATTTTTTTGCAAGAGATTGTGACGGCCTTTCAACCTTCGCTTTCAAAATACAAACAGATTATGGGAATTCGCAGCAATCACCGGGGATTAGCGAGCAGTGGTCACAAATGACCCCACGAACTGTCATGGGCAACGGCATGCTGGCCATGCATAGGCTTGTAACTTATAGTTTAACGCACCTATTCGGATTTGAATATACATTAGTGCTCTATTTTCTTGTCGGTTGACTTTGGGGTGTCTTCAACCCCAAGGTCATCAAAAGAGTATTTTGTTTAGGGTCAGGCGGGGTAATTGTAAACAAGGGGTAATTGTAAACAAGCTATACAAGCGCCCACGTGGGATTCCGAGAAACTAAAAAGTTGTGAAATATGAAAGCTGGAGACCCTGAGGATGCAATATGGTGATACCGTATTTCTTTGACCCACAGCTGATAACAATATATTTAGTTGAAAAAATTGTCATTGAAAAGTTTGGATTTTAAAGTTGTCGTAAGTTGCATTTTCTGCTGCCCTCTATAATATATTGAAAAATATGCGGTTCCAATTCTTTACTACGGTCAGTTATGTTTCTATCCAACAGAAAATCATTGACTTTTGCTTCTGGGAACTTTAATGCACCTACAGTAGAATGTTTACAATTACCCCATATATTTCAAGGGATGGGGTAATTGTAAACATAACTTTGCCTATAGTTTCGTTCAATTTAGATGGAAAACCAATATGTTGTCCCGTGTAATTTTGTATTTAATCGTATTTAGTACGTTTAAATTGCATTTTATTGCATTTTTCGTGTTCTTGGGGAGCAGGAAGACTGATTTACTAAAACTTCACACATACGGTGAAGTTTTTACAACTGACAAAGTTCTGTCACGGTTGAAGGAGGCAGAAGAGAAAAAGAACAATAGGAAGCCTGGTGAGAAGATAGTGAAAGAGCCAGAATGGGGTAAGCAAGAAACCAAGAAAGAAGCAAATGGAAAGGAAAGCAGAACTCGGGGACAGTGAGGATGAGGAACTATTGAAAGACTTGACTAACATTGACGGTGAAGAGTTTGAAGTTCTCCAAACATTCAAGCAAAATATAGAAGACTAGCTTGTAGGGGAAGTTAAATATTTTGGAGCTGTTCATGGCAGGCATTGAAATGACTACATTTCTACTTGTAGATAGATGTTGAGGGGTGAAGAGAAAGAAAACCCCTTTTTAGTATGTATGAAGGGTCGGTGTTGTTTCAGAAGAGGAGTTTGATATCACCGGACTCAAATGCATCGACTAAATTAGCTGTGGTTGAAAAAGACCAATTCTGTGTTACCAAAAAACATGTCTGAGCAATTTTACCTACTTCAACCTGTAGCACAGATGGCCGTAAAGAAATTTTCCAATCTGAGGGCACTGTTGATGTGTAAGAAATGTAATGTTTATTTATTTTTCGAACCTAAGTTTATTTTAAATTTTTTTTTTCAATTTTTAATTTGTTAGTTTTTTTACACTAAGTACATATTTTGTACAGTAAATGTTCGAATTATTTATTCTTATGTATTCCTGGAAGTTCACCTCATGATCAATGCAACTTTCAAGTGTCGCTATAATTTGCTGGGGTAAGAAGTGGGAGTATTTGGTAAATGTAAAGATCAAAACGGGGTTATTGTAACTGCCATGGTTATGTAACCATGGTTATGCCAGGGTTACCATGTAGTTATTGCAACCTTCTACTGCCATGACTACTGCTCATGCTGTCACTTATTCAATATTCAATCTCACGAGGAAAATCGCTGTTTACAATTACCCCTACTTTCAGGGTAATTGTAAACACGTGGGGTAATTGTAAACAGCCGAGTACAGTGTTAAATTTCTTTTCTGGAATCTTCGTACTAATTAAATATCAAAGCAGAATAGTGACAAGTTGGTTTAATAGGGTGAACAATGTTTAATTACTTTATCAATAGTTTGAAAATAGGGATTGAAAGTGAACTTACAAATTCTGTTTACAATTACCCCGCCTTACCCTACTACTTTTTGCGGTGAAATTTCAAACGATCCGAGAGACTCTTCTTCGAATTGGTTTTGACAAACAACGCGAGATAGGATGATTGTGCAACGGATTAATACCATCTTGAAAAGTATAATAATACTAAGAATATATACACAAAATTTTCCAATTATTCAAAAAGGTAGGTAGGTATTTCAATTAACGCCCCAATGAAGAAAAACAACGGGCTATTGACGACGGTCCGAAATCAATCCCCCAAGGGAAGGAACTCTAAACAAGACTGAAAAAAAGGCGTTTGCACATAAATATTGTGGGCGTAGTCCCTTTCAACCGCAACCCTGAGCAAAGGGTGCACCAGAAACCTGTTGCCTCCTCGTCAAGCTCTTGACAGTAAACATCCTCTCCTGGAATGACAGACATCCCTCAAACCTTTGCGGAGCGGTGATTTTCCACGGACCGGGAACAACAGGAAAGGCCGTCGCTGGACCGACAAATGGTTCCATACAGCCCTCGAGGGTTGGCGGAAAATCGGGGCCCAATTCGATCTGTGGCAGCTTTGAGTGCTTCGGCATTCAACCGCTTTACAGAGATCTTGGACACATTGAACGTCTTACTGCCTACTCAAGTGGTTTTGTTGCAAAGGCGTGGCTGCACAAAGTGTTTGGGGGTCTCAAGTACCTTCAAACTGAAACACCTAAATGATTGCTGATCAAGAAAATAATGAGACATAAACTATCAACAGTTGTCGCTAATTCAATTCGATGAATTATTCAGGCTGATTAGATTCAACGGCCGCGTGATTTCCTTGTCCAAATTCCGTTGGTAGGTAAGGCAATTTTATTTAAGATCGTACTAGAGCAACACAACGCTAGTGACGACGGTCCTGGATCAATCTCCTAAGAGACTGACAATAACACGTTATTTTGAACCACGGTCAAATGACGAGCAAACATCGGACCCGGCACCCCACTCTCCAAACTTCCCGAGCACACCAACATGAGGAAATGACAGATTTCACCTTGTGTACACGATGGTGTTTGTTGGAGTCGAGTGCACAATCCTACGGTTGCAAATCCTTTACTCTTCCAACTGAACCACCACCTCGTCATCTGACCGTTTTATCAAACATATCAAACCGACACGGCTTTTATTCAACGAGCGCTCACACGACGATCTTTCATTGGACCGAGTCACGCACTCCCAACTCTCCCGCTATTAATGCTATTCTGGACTACCTCGGCCCCACGGTCAGTTCGTCTAAGTATATGCTGACGTACATCACAATGCAGATAACGACAATTACACTCACTAAGCCGCATAGCCCATCTAGTACAACTACCTTATTACTACGAGTATATAAGACTATTACTACGAGACTATAAAGCTCGAAAGCCGTTCATGTGTACATTACAATACTACTCTGCAGATTAACTGATATGCTTCGTTAACGGGCGGAGTCAAGAGTTTTTCTGCATTTAACCTAGGTAATGAGCATATTAATGGCATCCGTATCGTTAAAGTTCAAAAGTAGGTTTCTCTCATTTCCTTTCCCCATACACCTTCCCCCTCTCCTCCACTTTAAGTTTTAGTTTGGTTTCGCCAGAGTCTATAGTTTTAGTAATTATAGTTTTTAATTGATTGATGATTGATTCCATTAATTAATTTGTTGATTGTATTAACTTGATTCTTTACATATCGAAAAATAAATAAATAACATTATGTGAATTTAAGCGTACATAAACATTGCTGTTTCCAAGCAAAGATCTTACTTTCACTTTAACGAGTGCCCAGTAGGTGATGAGTAGCTTATCCAGGTAATTTAAAGATTACCTAGGTGATTTGAGAAATGAAACAATTTTCGGCACTTTAATGGATGACCCAAGTTAATCTGTATATAACCTAGATAATCTGTAGAACAACTGATTGCTGCACTTTAGCGGTAACATGTACACTACCCTACAATATAATGAACCTAACAGCAAGATGAGATGGTATAAGGGAAATAATACATGCTTTAATAGGGGGGTGGTCTCCCACATGCTGCACTGACACTAGCAAGCCTAGTGGCCATACTTCCTACAAGGTTTGGATATACAGCTATGGGTATTTGTATCCATTTCTTCTGCAGGAAAGTCGCCTGCTCAGCTGTCGATTTCGGACGTGGTTCCCTGGTCCGTAAGCGTCACTCGAATCCGTCCCACAAATGTTCTACGCGGTTTAGGTCGGGTCTCTGAGCAGGCCAGGGAAGACGTTTTATATCCATATCTATATTCCACTGCCTGACAGAGGCTGCAACTTGACACGGAGCGTTGTCGTCCTGGAAGTAACTTTCGTCCGTTCCATAAAATTGCCGGAGCGTTGGAAGAACCTGATTGTCCAAAATGTTCATGTAAGTGTCGGGGTTTAATTGACCGGAAACAACATGCAAAAGCCCCAGGCCATACCACGAAAAACACCCCAAATAAGTAGTCGGATTTTATACAAATCCGCTGGCGTGCGGTCTATGCGGCGTGAGGCGGGAGGGTAGTGCGGCGTGAGGGTAGTGTATACCAGCATTGTTATTGCACTTTTTCATTAAAGGGGGTAACCAGTATTGCGTTTTTGATCAAATGGGTTGTCAACCCATCTCTATCTTTAGATAAGCGCTAGATATAACCACACGAAATCACACAGAGCCTTGCAAAACCGTGTTCTATATTAAATTGACTTCTATTTTCGTTCGTATTGACTATTACATCGCTGTTAAGTATAAGATAAAAACTTTAGTCAACGAAGTCAATCATGTTAAAGTTTCATTACATGACTATGTAAATTATACAGATAAAGTAGGTTGGTATTTTAAGTAACATCTCACTGGTGCAACACAACAGGCTATTAGTGACAGTTCCGGATCCATCACAATGCTAAAAATTTAATTACATACAACGCCTTGTCATTTTGAACCTAGGTCAGATGACACCCCCAATCTCCAAACTTCCACACAACCAACGTGAAGTTATCTGAGGATACGACATATTTAACGTGCACCAGCCTCAGTGTATACTACGGTCTTTGTCTGGACTGAGTTTCGAACTCGCAACCCTCCGGTCGCTAATAGCCCGTTGTGTTGCTCTAATACGTCGTACTAGAGTCTAGTACGACGTTAATTAAAAAATATCAAATTACCTCCGGTCGCTAATCCGTTGACCTTCCAACAGGGCTATCGCAGCCCTACAAACGCAGAGGAAAACTCGAATTTAAATTAATTTTCTTTAACCAGTAGACAACGGCAAGTACAGCAGTTGTACCGTAATCACATCAAGAGGGATTTTAGACAACTGCCGTAACGTTAGTCGTACCTTGAAAGTTATAAGAATCGCTCCAAGAAAGATTCGCGCTTGTTATATCAATAGCCGTAGTCAAAAAATTAAAATCAGTTATCACAACTCGAAAGTTGTCCTTTAGCATATTGTTAACTTTGGTCCTGATCAGGGCTTTAAATAAGCCGCGGCAACCATCGCCAAAATCGTCGCGACGATGACGATGAACGGTTCACACAGTAAGTTTTGCTGCGAGTATTTGAAACCGAATGTTTCATTATTTCTCCTTCAAATACTAGCTATTAAAATAAGTTAAAAAAGAAAAAACTTTGAGCCTTCATGAGGACAAGTGCGGAAGGTCCTTCGCTTTCAGATTTTAAGGCTGATCGAGCAGTTCAGAAATGGTTTCGTGCATGTGGTCGCAAACCTCGCTTTTAGCTATGTAGTTATGAAACACAACTGCAATTTTCTCTAGCCTAAATAATGCCTTATGCCTTTGTAAACTTTAAAATAAATAGTATATTGTAGAAACGTATATTTCATTGAGTGTTTCATTTGATCTCAGATGTATTTTAGGGTTTCATGTGAAATTTCAGAAAGCTTACAAGAAAAGTAAAGCATTTCTTTTTCTTCTTCTCATTGCCCTTAATCATTCAATTGTTTTAAAGTTTAGCGAAAAATTTGCAACTGCAACTTACCGTTTTTACGGAACTTCCGAATTTTGCCATGAGCTGAATAGTTTTTGCTGCCAACTTATAAAAGCTCACAGCAATATTTGCTGCCAGCTTCAAAAACTCATTTCGAGCCATGGTCCTGGTGATTGTAGACTTGTTCCACTGTAAGAGCTTCCCTCAGACCAGTTTTGATTTTATTATCTTCATTAGTCATATTTTGAAGCTATTAGAGATTTACTCTTAGATCTTATAACTAACTAACAAACAGAGGTTTCCCGGACTACAACTAAACAAATCTTAGCAGCGATTATTACCTTTCCAATGCTTAAAAACCTGCAATTCATATACTATATTTAAACAAGAGTTTTACTGTAGTAGAAAATGAGGGGAGCAGGATGCTCAACCCCATCCTAATACATATTAAGTTCCAATTATTTTCATCGTCAAACGACATTATCGCTATATTATCCTAATTTTAACCATCCTAGCATTTCTTTAGATCACGTCATTTTCAAAATTGACCAGATTTTCAGACAAGACATCTTATCACTAGAAAAGAAAGTGTCTGGATCCTGATCTTGTCGTCATAAAAAAATCGACCCTGTTGTGTTGACGAACCATCTCGTCATTAGCAAAATTAACCAAACCTTGATGGATAAACCATCTTGTCATTAGCAAAATAGACCAAACCTTGATGAATAAACCATCTCGTCATTTGCAAAATAGACCAAACCTTGATGGACGAGCCATCTTGGCACTATCAAAATTGACCAAATCTTGATGGACGAGCCAACCCATCATTTTCAAAATAAACCAAACCTTGATGGATGAGTAATCTCGCATTAGCAAAATTGAACAAATCCGGATGGACGAACCATCACGTCATTAGGAAACCTTGATGGATGAGCGATCTCGCATTAGCAAAATTGAATCCCGATGGACGAACCATCACGTCATTAGCAAATTGATAAAATCCATCACATCCATCAAATCCTGATGGACGAACCATCACGTCATTAGCAAATTGACCAAATCTATTGATGGATGAGCCATCTGGCATTAGCAAAATTGTACAAATCCGGATAGACGAACCATCACGTCATTAGAAAATTGACCAAACCTTGATGGATGAGCGATCTTGCATTAGCAAAATTGAATCCCGATGGACGAACCATCACGTCATTAGGAAACCTTGATGGATGAATAGTCTCGCATTAGCAAAATTGAACAAATCCGGATAGACGAACAATCACGTCATTAGCAAATTGATAAAATCCTGATGGGCGAACCATCACGTCATTAGCAAAATTGCCCGAACCCTGATGGACGAACCATCAAGTCATTAGGAAACCTTGATTGATGAGTAAACTCGCATTAGCAAAATTGAATCCCGATGGACAAACCATCACGTCATTAGCAAATCGACCAAATCTTGATGGTCGAAATCTCGGTGAAATCACTTGGAGGGCTAAATATTGCTCATTCATTCGCAAGGGATAAATGAACAAGACTAGGCCCAGAGCCTACTCACTGAGACCTCCTCTTCAAAAGAAATAGTCTGTATCGTAAGAACAGTCGTAAGAAAGGGGGCTGCGAACAACCTACGGGTACAGTTTGTAGGGTGGTTGGAGACCCCTTTCCTAATCCCCTTCCCCTTCGCGCAAACGGCTTTTGACTCTCAGAACCACATCACGCCTTCGCCCCCGAAAAAGCAGTCACTCAGAAAAATATCGGACACGTTTCTTCACGCTTTCCGAAACTTCTAGAGAGGGTCTTGACACCTCCAAGATGATTAGCAGGTGAGAATCGAACGCAGAAAAAGGGGTATTTGGGGGAGGGCGGAAAAGGAAATAAAAAAATCACAATATTTTCGCCACAGACTTAACCTTCGTGTGCGCCTTCTTGACACCTTGTCGAACCCGGCGAACAATAGCGGTACAAGCGCACGACGACTGTGGTAACATTGAAGCTCGACATTGCGAAATGACAAGCGAGGTTCGATGACTTGAATGTCTCATTTATGTCAGGTACAAAAGCTAAATTTCTCAGATTTTTTAGCCACGAGATGTGGTTATTTTTGTAAGGCGGAAAAGGGACACAGAAAGCACAAACGTCTCCAATTTCACTGAGAAATATGTTCGGAGGATGAAGACGCGAGAAAAGTTCTTGACTTGTGGATGCATCTGGAATTCATTTGGAATCTAAGGACTTTTGAACTTGGATTGCGACTTTTTTTAGGGACGCATTGACTGACGACCCAAAAGGATTGTAAGCTGCACCGTGTAAAAAAAAAAAGGGACGATAATATTTGAATGCCAGCTGAAATAGTTCTAAAAATGTGCCTCATTACAGAACAGGTTTTTATTCGAAGATTGGATTGGATGTTGGGGTTGTATGGCGCAAGGTCCAAAAGCAGACAAGCTGCGCCAAACACAAGATAGAATATAACCCAATAAAAGCACAAAACCTTTAAAAAATCAAATCCAAGACAATGATAGAAGGTAGATTTAAAACATGAAAGAAGTTTAGATAAGAGTAAAATTATTCCAAAAATAGATGTAAATAGTCAGATATAACTAATGACTTTAATTTACGTGTGCAATTTTTTTTGAATAAGTGGAATTTAAAAGCTGGAATTATAAAAGCATTTTGGAGTGATTAAATAGATTTGAGTTATTTAATTTAATTAAAAAATTAGACGATCGAAAAAACCCAATTAAGCGTAAAAATGCAAAAAGGTTTGAATTAATTTTTCCCAGTCAAATTTCACATTGTTAACATATTTTTAAGGTTTCTAATTCCCATTTAGAGTTAGGATTAAGAACAATGGTGTTTATAAATAGACACGTGATAACTATCTTTGAAATAGGCGCAAGTTATTAAATTGCTTTACAAAGTGAATGAAGTTTCCAAATATTTATAAACATTTTACTTTTTTCAAGAAGAAAATTACATTATTTCATTTTGTATCGGTTGGTGTATTAAATTTTAATGGCGCAAGGGCCATATATTGGCTTGGCCATTTTTGTATCGGAATAGTTTTAGTTTAAGCTACGTTTCCTAAATGATTAAATTTGAAATGAATATCATTACTTAACGCAATTTCACTTCTTGTTTGTCACGCAAATATGCATATTTAGCAAAGCTGCGCCAAGCACAAGACTTAAAGAATGGACATGTATACACACGTATGTAAAAGGTATATATAGGAATGTATAGGAATGTGTAATAGATATATTTGATTAGGCTTGGGACACATTGATAAGGGGCACATTGATAAGGATTGTGAAGATGCGCCAAACACAAGAGTAAAAGCAAGGCACATATATGCACACGCAACGAAGGTTTTACTGACACACCAGGTAAAGGTAGAGAAATCGAACCTGCATTGCCAACCATATGCAAGGCAGCTAGAGTAGTAGGTAAACGCACACAACTCTGTCTAATATTTTAAATCACGCAACCAGCGGAATTTTATAGTTAAATTCGAGACTGAGAAATTGTCACAACAATTAATATACAAAGCTGAAGCCCAGAAACTCCCCATGCTTCTTTTGGAGTCGTGATGGGACATCGATGTCGATGTTTTCGAAACATCGATGTATTGGAGTCGATGTTTTTTTAACATCGATGTTTACACTTGTCGGTGTTTTATTTTTAACTGAAAAAAGTACCGTTATAAAAATTTAAAAAATAAACAAATAGCATAATTTTTTTACTCAGCAAACTGAACATACTTTTAGACCTAAGTGGCCAAGGTGAAGGGTCTGAAAAGTAGGGATGCGACATCGATGTCAACGTTTTCAAAACATTGATGTTTTATAAAAAAACATCGATGTATTGCACCCGATGTCGCATCACTAGTTGCTAAACCAGTTTTAAGAAATGGGGGAAAAAGTTTAAATACACTGAATTTTAAAAACATCGATGTTTTGGGGGCAATGTATTATCAACATCGATGTTTTAATTTTGAACATCGATGTTTTAATTTTGAACATCGATGTTTTGCTGTCGATGTCGCATCCCTAATTTGCAGTCGGTAGGCAGGTAGGTATTTTTATTAACGTCATACAGGAGCAACAGAACGTGGTATTGGTGACTGTCCGGGATCAACCCCCTAAGAAAAGATCCGATAACAACACGTAATTTCGATACAAACTTCACATACTATGCCAACGTGGTACATTTCAGTCCACGGCCAATTTAACCCCTTTTGAACACTACACTCTTTGGTTGGATTCGAACTCGCAATTCTCGGGTTGCTAATCCGTTACTCTTTCAACCCGGCTACCGCGGCTCCATTTGCAGGCTGAGTATACGAAACAAGAACTGAGCTTCGTCACCCCAGCTATCTTGGTATGAATGCTCAACACCGATCACTAGACGGTTATTTGTCGTGCCGTTTTGGCAACAGGCACTCAGCCACATGTCCTTGAAGCAATCGATTCTGACATTCAGAAAATAATTGAATGCGAATGGTAATCCTAGTACTTTACCCAACACTCATCGAGATTTCCTGCTCAGAGGAGATTAGGGCTGAGGTTGTGTCCGGAAGCCTGCCACTTGAGGCTGAGGATTCACACACCGGGATTCAAATGGGGGATTCGAACACGAGTTAAACATCACTTCTTGCTTTTTTGGATAGTTGTGATGCCTTCAAGAAATGTTCTAATCCTTACTTATAATTCCGAGCCCAATAGAAGACTGGGTACAATACGTCTTTAGAATTGCGGCCGTGAGTGGCTTATTAGAATAAGGCAGTGTTTCCTAAAGGCGCCTACTCACAAGAGAGGGAAAGAGCGTGAAAATGCTTTTTACGAAATCATTAACACAAAATTTACCAAAAGTTATTGGTAAAAAATGTCCAAAGAATATTCATATCCTTTAAGATTCTACCATCCACGAAGTTCGGAAATATAACATTTTGTTGCTTAACAAAAAATGTTTTTTTTTGGTGAAGATTCGAACTTGGTTAGTTAACCTCAAGCTTGGATCCTACCTTTGCGCTTATGTATACATAAACACGCATTTTCCCCAACTCACACGAAAGCGAATGTAAACAAAAGCATTCGCCCCCCCCTCCCCCCTTATGATTGTTCAATGGTATAAAATTGTGGGATTCTAAAAAATGGTGTAAATGTTAGAGTGTCTCCGATTTTAAAAATTTGTTCTTCGCATAATAATTTAAGATACCACAAAATTACTTTGGTAATACGTCTATCGAATCAGTATGTATTTTTCCAAAATCGGCTGAGTGAAAGTAGGTAAAAAGGATATTATTTCAAACTGACGAACAAAACGTTTATTTTAGCATTTGAAAATCAACTTTATTAATAATTTTCCATCAGTAGGAAATCAATCACCAACAATATAAATTAAAGTAGCTACTAATAGTAAGTATTAAACGATTGATGATGATCATTTTTACTAGTTTTCCACACCAAAAAACATCAGTTTGTTTTATACGTAGTACTTTTCTATTTATCTAAAGTTAAGCAGTCTATATCTCTAACGTCGTTGAGCAAATGACATATAAATTGCACCTAACCTTGTCTCATACCAAGATAAAAATATAATCTTTGGCAGTTTTGGTCAACATAACAAAATAGGGAACTCTTCATTCTTCTTAATTGCTTAAATCGAAGTTATATAGTGTGATGATTCTGTATCAGTATTTTGAAAATCAGTATCTGCCTTGAGTAGCCCCAAACGCAAAACCCGTTAAATCCATATTTTTTCGAAATCGACATTTTGGTATATCTGGATACTCTAACATATGAGCTTTATTTTCCACCAGATTTCAAGTGCGAAAACTTGTTTAGAGTGGTTTAAAAACCAAAAGGAAAATTGAGTCAGTTTCCAAAACCCGTTCCTTGTCAGTTGCTGAAGCAAAACCCGTTAATTTGGTCCATCCATGTTTATATCAGCAAAAGCCGTTATAATAGGTTGGAACAATATAGACACTTGATGTAAACAGATACAAAACAAGTCAATTTATCGTTTGTGTTGTAGATTTGTGAATATCTGATCGAATCTAAGTTCTTTTAATGCAGGCATGAACAGTAACTACTAAGCCACCGTGGTGGAGCTCGTCAACTTGAGAAATACGACAATAAAAGACAAGTGGTTAAAGATTTTATCAAAAATTTTCATCCAACGCAAAACCATTACTGTAGGGCAGGCCTCGAAATATATTTTTTAATACAGGTGCACCTAAGTTTTTAAATTAGGTAATCAGCGAACCAGTGAGGATTGCGAAGCAATCCTCCTGGGGTTGGCGAGCGTTAGCGAGCAGGGGGAAGGCCCCCTAGTACTTATATAATTTCACTGTATGTTAGGGTGATTAAAAACGAGCAAATCTAAAGAAAACACTGCTTCATACATCTGGACAGAAAATGAGTTTCCGAAGGGATCCAGAAAAGTATCTGCAGGTTTTTCGAAAAAGTTAGTACTGTCGTTCACTTAGGAAGTGATTGTAGAGTATTGGAATGAAAACTATCATCAGATGACGTAATGAAAAAAATAATTCTTGGCACTTCCAGTTTCAAAAATCGAAAATTATTAGTTTCCCAAGAAATAAAACTAGAACAACCGTCCTTGTTCACTGTGAGCATTTTTACAATTTTGAAATGTGTATCGGTAAAACCCTTTGTAGAAAAAAGGTAAAAGTTTTAAAAACATTCATCTTGAAGAGGTGCAAAGAGGAGTTACTCTGAAGGCTGCCAAAATTGCTGATCTGAAAAGTCTCTTAATCCTTCACTTCGGTGAAAGGTGAGAAGACAATCCGGATCTTCAGTTTTATAAGGATGTTTTTGACGAACTATTACTATTAAACAATCTTTCTCTTCCGCCAGTTAATGAGGAAGAAGAGCTGGATTTTGATTTGAATGAAGACGATGAGAAGATATCCAAAAATGTGTGTAAAACTTAAATTTAAAAATTGACATTAAATATGGTATATTGTGTACTTATTAATGAAGTTATTAAATATAAAGTGTAATGCAATGTTCAATACATTTTTTTTGTGCTTTTATGACCTATTTTCTGTTTTTTAAAACTTGTCCAAAAGCCAATAACCGACCATACAGTTGCAAAGCCTGTTACATAATTTTACAGATGCAAAACCCGTTAAATCCAATTTCTTTTTTCAAATTACAAATTATTTAAAAAAAGCAAGATTATACAGACTTTGACAGATGAATAATATGATTTTTATCAAACATTTCAACAAACATTTTTTACGAAACATTTCAAAAAAGTATCATTACTAGGTTACTTTTTATAAGTTTTTGTCGATTATCCGACAATTTCAAAAAATGCATTTAACGGGTTTTGCGTATCGGCTACACGTTTGATTTCGTACCGAGGTGCGTCTTAACTCAGAGACCTGTGAACGGTCAACAAATTCTTCTCTTTAGAGAGTTTTATTTTTGGAGTTCGGTGGGACCTCGCCCTGAGACGACGCCTTACACAGAAGCCTTCAGAGGCTGAACATTATAAGTCCGTGAGACTTTTCTTACTTAGAAGGAATGTCCTAGAGTTCCTGGTGTAGACCGTCACCAGACGTCTATAGTGAGACCCTGTGCTGATCTCTTGTGAATCGTAGCCGACGAAGTGATCTCCTCCCGCGATAAAATTGCGAGCGTAGTGCCAATAGAACTACTCTAGAACCGTTCTTCGATGTAGAGACCTTTCTTCCGTTTGGAGACTTGTCTGCTGTTAGATTAGAATTGCAATCTTCTGCTAGAATTGAGTTGAGATAACCTGTCGCATCTAATTATTAGAGGCCTGTGTGCTGTTCAGAGCCTTGTATATAATTTACCATTATCTGTAAATAAATATTGTTACATCAATTAAACTAGACTGCACTCTGTAGATTCCTTATTTGCTTACGCTACCCAAAGTAGTCATTACAATAGTAATGAAAACAACTTTTGAGTTTGAAAGAACGATATAAGGGAAAAAATCGTATTAATTGTGTCGTCCCCCAACCTACTTCTTCTGCCGACCAACCGGTATAGTGGTTAAGGTGTTAGCCTCTAGATCGGAAGGTTCCTGGTTCGAATCCGGGTCCGGGCATGGATGATTGTAAACGTATGGTGTAGAGGCGGCTGGTGCACCTTAAATCTGTCGTGGCCGAAAGTCCTCACGTTGGGTTGGCGTGGAAGTTTGGAGAGTGGGGTGCCAGCTCAGGTGTTGCTTCGTCATCTGACCGTGGTTCAAAATTACGAGGTGTTGTCCTCGGATCTTTCCCTTAAGGGACTGATCCCGGACCGTCGTCAATAGCCCGTTGTGTTGCTCTAGTACGACGTTAACTAAAATTACCATTACCATTACCCTCTATTTCCTATAAGAAGTCATAATACGTATAAAATCGATTAATTCACAATCGATTGCTTAATAAACGATTTGCGACTTTTAAGTTGGGTTTCAATAATCGAATATTTAATTTTTTTTAAATTCGAGTTTATCGTATCCAGACTGGATTCGGTAGGTAGCCAAACGATGCCAGATCCGCCGGATCGGATTGTAATCCCAGGAAGCTAGGTAGGTATTTCAATTAATGGGCTATTGACGACGGTCCGGGATCAATTTCCAAAAGAAAAAACGACGTCAACACCTCGTGTAAATTTTTAAATCACGAACGGATGAGCGGGCACCCCCACTCTCCAAATTTGCAAAACGACTTGGAAGATTAAACTCTTCCGTAGATTTCCCTTGAGAAGCCAAGATCGAAAAATAATGATCGGTAAGTAGGTATTTAATCAAGGTCGTATTCCTACATGGAAGTAGGAAAGATAGTACTTTTATGGGGGTGCTAGCTCAGGTGTTGCTTCGTCATCTGACCGTGGTTCAAAATTACGAAGTGTTTTCCTCGGATCTTTCCCTTAAGACAGTGCTCCCCAACATTTTTATCGCCGCGGACCGGATCATCGTTTGATAATTTTAACGCGGCCAGCTGAGGGAGGGGGGGGGGACGTTGATTGTTTATATTTTAGATTGTTGTGATTTGATAATTTAAATTTAATTGTATTTAAACATGCCTTCAAAATAAAATACAGTTACACCAAAAAATGATTATAAAGTTATTTAACATTTTAACTCACTAGAACGCTAAATCAATAAGAACCCTGAGCTTGTTTCATTGCAACAAGACGGTTTCATCTGGGGGTAATAGGAGACAATGACACCCGAAGTGTGTTGCTTATATCCAGTTTATTCCGTTGTTTCGTTAAGTGCTGTGGTGGCAATCTCAGGGTATTCCGATATGACTTTAATCCAGAACACCGGCAGAGTTGTTGTCTCGAACGTAGTTTTAAGGCCGCCTTCATTTGCAATCTCCAGCAGTTGATCTTCTTGCACAGACATGCTAGATTCGCCTGATTTGTTGACAAATGGGTTGCAGATCCATTCCTTACAAGTTCGTGAGTCTTTTGTAGTTGGGAAGTAGCGATCAAACTCTTGAAAAAGCAAAAACAGGTGATTGTGCACCAACTAGGTGAATGAATGTTTAGGCTCAATCTCGACTAAAATCTCCGTTAATGTCTGAAACATGTCCAAAATGCCTCTGTTCACGCTCCGTCCCCAATACTTCAGTATGGCTTTAAATGCAGCTACTTTGTCTGCCAACTTGAAAACAGCTGTCACATTTGTCAAAATTGGAAAATAGAGAATTCAGAAATCATAATTGAAGCTCTAGTAACAGAACAAATTTCAAGTTCTGATTTACCGACCTCTAATTTGAGTGGACATTTCATAGATAAGAACCGCACAAACCCGAAAGAAATACACCACAGTAAATAAAATGGAAATAATTTATGTTCCTTAGACGGCCCGGTATCATTTGATCCACGGACCGGTACCGATCCGCGGCCCGGGGGTTGGGGACCACTGCCTTAAGGGACTGATCCCGGACCGTCGTCAATAGCCCGTAGTGTTGCTCTAGTACGACGTTAACTAAAAATTACCATTACCTACTTTTATGACTCCTATACGGTAATTTGGTAATTTTTTTAGTTAACGTCGTACTAGAGCAACACAACGGGCTATTGACGACGGTCCAGGATCAGTCCCTTGAGGGAAAGATCCGAGGACAACACCTCGTAATTTTGATCCACGGTCAGATGACGAGGCAACACCTGAGCTGGCACCCCACTCTCCAAACTTCCACGCCAACCCAACGTGAGGACTTTCGGCCACGACAGATTTAAGGTGCACCAGCCGCCTCTACACCATACGTTTACAAACATCCATGCCCGGGCCCGGATTCGAACCAGGAACCTTCCGATCTAGAGGCTAACACCTTAACCACTATACCGGTTGGTCGGCGACTCCTATACGGAACACAACCGGTTGTTGGTGACGGTCCGGGATAAAAGGGAAGATTCGAAGACAATACCACGTTATTTTGAACCACGGTAAGATGACGAATAATGTAGATAGCATGCCATGATAAGCAATTAAGCGTTTTCCAAGAATCGTGCCGAGTCATAGATTCCGTCTGCTGATTCCTCCTTACCAATAGGGGAATAACGAAAATAGGGCCATACGATTGCTATCAGTTCAGTTATTTCTCGGATGACATGCCCCTCCCCCCTACAAGAATAGATACATATCAACGACCACGCCGAGTTTCTTGGAGCAGCACCAGAAAACAAAACACTGATGGCACGCGTTACCAGAGTTCACAATAATAGATTTTCTAAAGTAGGTAGGTATTTCAATAACGTCGTACTAGAGTAACACAACGGACTATTGAAGGCGGTTCAGGATCTATCTCCAAGGGAAAGAACCGAGGACAACAGCACGTAATTTTGAACCCCTATCAGACCTGAGCTGCCACTCCACTCTCCAAACTTCCACACCTAGCAACGTGAGAACATTTGAGTCCACTTCAGATTTAACTTGCACCAACCCTTTCGTACACGACGGTGTTTGTCGGATCTAAACGCGCAAACGTCCGGATGCTAATCCGTTACTCTTCCAAACGGGCTACCACGGTCCTGGATTTTCTGACCTGGTGGTAAGGTAATTTTAATTAACGTCTTACTACAGAACACAATGGGCTATTTATAATGGTCCGGGATCAAACCCCTAAAGCTTCGGTTTCCTAAGAAAGCGTAGCCGTGATCTAGCGGCCGTGATGAAGCTGTGGGTGACGTCACTAAAACGTTGTTTATACTAACAGATGGTGTTGGTTTCCTAGAAAGCGTTGTTTGTGAGCGTAACGAAAATTATCGGAGCCGCATTTCCGCACGGCAGGTACAGCAGTTAAACATTGAAAGTTATAAGAATCGCCCCAAGAAAGAATTTAGACTACGGCCGGTACAACCGCTGTATCTTGAAAGTTATAAGAATCGCCCCAAGAAAAAAATTAGACTACGGCCGGTACAGCAGTTGAAAATTGAAAGTTATAAGAATCGCCCCAAGAAAAAAAATTATACTACGGCCGGTACAGCAGTT
The DNA here is from genome assembly GCA_947359465.1 of Metellina segmentata. Taxonomy (NCBI): domain Eukaryota; kingdom Metazoa; phylum Arthropoda; class Arachnida; order Araneae; family Tetragnathidae; genus Metellina; species Metellina segmentata. Next base: position 91,687,703 of record OX375882.1, read on the forward strand.
GAAAATTGAAAGTTATAAGAATCGCCCCAAGAAAAAAATTAGACTACGGCCGGTACAGCAGTTGAAAATTGAAAGTTATAAGAATCGCCCCAAGAAAGAATTTAGACTACGGCCGGTACAACCGCTGTATCTTGAAAGTTATAAGAATCGCCCCAAGAAAAAAATTAGACTACGGCCGGTACAGCAGTTGAAAATTGAAAGTTAAAAGAATCGCCCCAAGAAAAAAATTTGACTACGGCCGGTACAGCAGTTGAAAATTGAAAGTTATAAGAATCGCCCCAAGAAGGAATTTAGACGACCGGAACAGCCTTTGTACCGTTAAGGTTATACGAATCGCGCCAGTTACATCTATAGCCGTAGTCAAAAGATATTGTCGATTTTTCATAATATCATGACCTGATGAGTTTTCTCTCTCTTCTAATGACACAATTGAAACTACAAGACCTTGATGGACGAGAAGAGTTCAACTTACCATCAAATTTTCAGACTGATCAGTTTTGTTAATGACAAGATACCACGTTGATACAGTCATTAGAAGAGGTAAAAGGGTAATGGTAATTAACATTGCACTGGAGCAACACAACGGGCTAGTAGCGATGGTTCGGGATCAACCCTTGTGGGTAAAGATCCGAGAACAACACCACGTCATTTTGAACCACGGTCAGATGACAAAGCAACACCTGAACTGGCATCCCCTCTCTCCAAACTTGCACCGAATACTTGTGAAGAATAGTTTAAAATTTGTTTTATTTAATCTTTGTTTTGGTGCGTAAATTTGTTGAGTGGGCTGCCAGCTCAGGTGTGACCTCGTCATCTGGCCATTGTTCAAAATAACGTGTTCTCGGATATTTTCTCTTCGGGTTTGATCCTGGACCTCCACCAATAGCTCGCTGTGTTGATCCAGTGTGACGTTAATTAAAATACCTACCAACCTACAGAGCATTCGGAGGCCAACCGACCTCTTACAAGCAACAGTACCTTGGTAAAAGAGCGGTGGATTTGTTGGTTACTGATTGGAGCCCGAAGCATAATGAACCGATACGGAACTATGACCTTCATTTCGTATACAATTGAAGTAAACGAGCGAGTGCTTTCAACACACGGTAATGAATTCGCTTGATATCCGGCATTCGGGAAGGATTCCACAGGGGTCGAATCACCGCGATTCCAATTAACCATCGAACGGTAAAATGCGCAAAACGCCGATGCATTTCGGCGATAAGAGTGTTGTCTGTTTATTGCTTACTCACGACCCTCTGGGTGATCGAGGGAGTCGATCACACAGGTGGGGGAGTGACCTGCTTTTGGCCAGTTACTTATTCATGGCCGAGTGCCATGAATGAGCTGCGAACTTGCATCCAGTGAATTGCATATCACGAATTGCGAAGACGAGAATTAATTTGGGAGACAGCGATAGGAGGTGTGGGATGATGAAACTGGAAAACGTGTGTACGCGAGAACTATCTTCGATGATTCTCTTGGGGCGTATCGTAATCTAATTTGGTTTCTCTTCGTTTCGCTTAGTGATATAAAGATAATAAATCAGTTTGTTTCCGGGAACCTTTTTCCAATTATGAAACGACGGAACACTACTTTTTATCTGAGCGATCTTCGGGGGTCGCGGTGGCCGGCTTGGAAGTGTAGTGGAATTGCAATCGGAGGCTTGTGAGTTCGAAACTAGGTAAAACCAAGTACCGTACACCGGGTAGTCGTGTACACCGGGGGATGGAGCACGTTAAACATGTCATGACCTCAAACGTCTTAACGTTGGAGTAGAGCTGCTATCAGTTCTGGTATTGACAAAGTCAAACGGACCAAAATGACGAGGTTTTGTCCTCAGATCTTACTCTTGGAGATAGATCCGAGACTGTCCGTACAAAGGGGGCTGGTGCAGGTTGAATCAGTTGATTTTTAAACTGTTTATTTATTCCTGGTAGGAATTTTAATTAACGTCTCACTTGGCTAGCTAGCTAGCACCCAGCTCTCCAAACTTCAACAACACGCCAACGTGAGGAAATTTGAGGTCACGACAGTTTTAACCTGCACCAGCCTCCTTTGTACACGACGGACTTTGGCTGGATTCGAACTCGCAACCCTCCGGTTGCAAATCCGTTACTTTTCCAATCGCGGTCAATTTGTTACTCGTATCATAGTTTCAATCCGACATATTTCAAGGGCAAATGCCGGATCTTTTCCTTTGGGGATTAATTCCGGATCGCTGGCAATAGCCCTTTGTGTTACTCCAGTATAACGTTAATTAAAATACCTACCTATCAAGGGCAAATGAATTTTATTGGTGTATTGCTTGCATGTGAAAAAGTGTTCTATCGAAACGAATTCAAATGGATTTGAAGAATAAGCAACTTTGTAAGAACAAAATATCACTTGAGTTCTGTTTTATCGGTTTTCAGATTCATCTGGATATTTTTGATGAAAAAGAAATGATGTTTAGTTTTTAAAAGAATTCACTCATTTAGATGTTATTTAGGGTTATGGCACGTAATATGGAATTCTTGATTTAAAAGTTTTAATAAAAGCAGAGGAATGGGACTTATGATTAAAAACCTTGAATCATGACAAAATTTACTAAGATTCATATCAGAAGTTTTGATAATTTATCAAAACTTCAGCACTCTTAAGTTATACCAAAAAATATATATAAATTGGAAATGTTGATTTATAAAAACTCCAAAGTGAAACACTTAATTTGTCACAAACATTACAAAAAACATACTTTTATATCCAAAAACGTATATTGATGAGCTCATAAAAACAAATAATTTCCTGCTTTAACAAATACTTTCTTTTGATTACATGAATAACTTTCACATTGAAAGGAATTGATGATATGTTCCTGCTTTATTCTGAATGCTTCCAAATACATTCTTTCTTTTCGATCCAGTAACTTAATCTTGAAAGAATATCTGGTTAGTAAATGGAGTGTTGCGAGTTCGAATCCAACCAAAGACTGTCGTGTACAAAGGGGGCTGGTGCACGTTGAATCGGTCGTGGCCTACAATGTCCTCAAGTTGGCATGGCTCGGAAGTTTGGAAAGTAAGATGACAGCTCAGGTAATGACCTCGTTTTCTGACAGTGGTTCAAAATGACGTGATGTATTTCTCCGATCTTTCCCTACGAGTTTGATCCCGATCGTCGCCAATAGCCTGTTATTGTTCCAGTGAGGAATTAATTAATTATCATTACTACACTCCCAAATTTGTTATGAATACTTGAAATGGGTATAAAGTCTTGTTTAAAGTAGTTTTATAGATGGTTTCTTGAAATTTCCGTATTTATTAAAATTCTTCCAGAAAACATTTAGTCAATATTAAAATTTTGTGCATCAAAATTTACTTCTTACATAACTTTTTATGAGTCGATACGAAATGTAGACGTGTGATTGTATGAGAAAGTCGATATAAAACATTATTTTTATGCTTTCATATTTTCTGAAAAATGACAAATTTAATAGACTGTTGATTACTCTAAGAACCCAATTTGCCTACAAAACAAAAATGTCTTCCATACGCTTCATTTGCTAAAAAAAGATAACATAGTATGCAACCCAATATTTTAGGGGAATGCTTGGGACATAAGTCACTCCCTTTAGTACGCTGATAGTTGGGGGTTGAATTCCCTGATATACATATTCTCAGTGGTTCCCTTCTCCGTTTGTGTGGTGAAACACGAACGTAAAGCGACAAACTAATATTTCTAATTAAAATTACCTTCAACAATTTCGAGGACCTTGCGCCATAAAACCCCCAAATCCAATCTAATCAACAATTTCGATGTTATCAAACCAATAGATGGCGCAACTACACGCATTCTAATTTTGAGATCTTTAGTTGATGTTATTTTTAAGTTTCATTAATTAAGAAAAGATAATTGAGATGTGTTAAATAAATTTTATTTTTTATTGTCTTTATAACAATTTTTTTATTGATCTATTCAATAACGTTTTTAAAAGTTGTATTTTGCTATCAGCAGATGGCGCCACCACAAAAAGTCTTTGAACATTAATTTTGGATTCGTACAATGCAGGTAGGTATTTAATTAACATCACACTGGATCAACACAGTGGGCCCTACGATGGGAAAGGTAATGGTAATGGCAATTTTAGTTAACGTCGTACTAGAGCAACACGACGGGCTATTGACGACGTTCCGGGATCAGTCTCTTAAGGAGGGAAAGATCCGATGACAACACCTCGTATGTTTGAGCCACGATCAGATGACGAGTTTATACCTGAACAGGCACCCCACTCTCCAAACTTTCACACCACGCCAACGTGAATACATTTGAGTAGAGGGTAGATTTAACGTGCATCAGCCCCTTTTGTGTTCGTTGGTCATTGGTTGTATTATCCCACTTCATCGGAGTGGTTAGGAGAGTATTTAGTATACGTTTCGATTCCTTATTATTTGAAATGATAGCATTCCTCCTTGAGAAGGGTGTTGACTGTCCTGAACAAACGAACACGATCAGTGGATCCAAAATTTTTATTTCATCATAGACGTTCCGTCTAATCTAAATTATCTTAATCGTAATCTACAGGGGAAAGAAAACACAATTTTTTCGATGTACGAAGAAGTCATTTCATTCAAAAACAAATTACCCTATTTGCTCAAGATTTTAAAAGAGAAACATTAATACATTTTCCAAGATTATTATTAAATTATTTATAAATTTTCCGTTATTGTTCCAATCAGGCTATTAGATAATTTAGGAATTCAATACCCCGAACCGCGCACGTTAAGTTCTTTGAGTAGCTCACCCGCAATGTTTGTAAATTGAAATAAACGTCGCTGCGGAATTTTATCAAAACTAAATATTTCAAGGGTTGGAGAAGTGTCTTGAGACCATCAAGTCCTTGACAATATTATTTTTTTGTATAAACTTTAAACTTTCTAAATATAAATTTTTTATGACTATTATTGGCAGATAAGCACTAAGAATATGAATTCGGAGTTCTCCAAAAGTGGTTTAATGGCTTGTGTTTTTCAAAAGTTTTCAGTACTACGCAGTATTTGTATTCATTCACGTTTTAAGACTCCTGGATATTTGTTTCCTCGTCCATTTTTACGAAAATCAGAAAAGAAAAATTGATGATTACTTATATTAATTTCTTCATGCTTTATTTCAGAAGCTTCGTTGTTACTAGTAGCTTTATAGTTCTATTTATCAGTAGTCAAATAACTTCCAGTTTTCAAAATTTTTTGCATTTTGAAATATTTTGCACTTTTTTTTTTGTCAATGCAGTTAGACATGATTTAAGTTTCACATTTCAATGCAATTTCAGCATAATTAACAATTTGGAAACGGTTTAATGCTTTCATAAAATTTAACTGATATGTTTATTTTTGTTTTGGGGTTTTATTCCACAAGGATTCCATATTTAGTCAAATTGGCGCAACAACTACGAGAAAGAAAAAAAACCCAGAAGGATAGACTAGGCTGATATGACTTTGAATATTTCTATTATTCCAAATAGGGAAATTAAATTCTATAGCTTGAATCGACGCGTTTCAATTCATTCCTTATCTCTTTTTTATTGTTTTTCCAGATCGAAAATTTTAAATGACACAAGGTAAAACCTTGTAAATCAAGAAAAAACTACAAAATAATTTTGTGAACAGAAATAAAAAAAATAATTATTGTAATAATTTTGTTGTATTTCACACAAAAATAAATTTAGATGTGAACTTGTAATGAAACGAACCGACATATATGCTTAAATTTATGTTGATCCATTTTAGCGACGCTAGATGGCGCAACTTGCGAGTGGACAGCATAATTCTCGATTGATTACGATTGCAGAAATGAATGGTATTTGCACGCAATTTTGGAGTTCCAAACAAAAATAACCAAATCAATTGAAGTTTTTTTGTCAATAGAAAGTATTTTTTCTTATTATAACATTCAACTCTTACCTGTGCCTATTGTAGTTCAAATAGATGTTAAGAGATGGCAGCACCAATAAAATTTCGTGTTTAATTTCCTACAATAATGTACCTTTAATTTACTTTAGAAATAATACCGAAAAGTTATGTGTTTAAAAAATCAAATCACAAGAAACAATTTATCAAGGATGTTAAATATAAATTTAGCATTGGGATTGCATTTAACAAAAATAGGCTGAAAAAAATAATCACTTTTTTAATTCATTTTATAAAATACATTCATATTTGCTAGCATTAATGCAACTGTGTATGTGGAAAAAAAATAATAAATAAATAAAAATTATAACTGTTTTCAATTTTATCTTCATTTTAGCAAATATATTTATATTTACTGCCATAGATGCAGCTTCTATATGATCTGCATAACACCATGCGAAAATCAATGCAGATAAGTAACAGTGTTTGTCTTTTCAGGTGCTTTTACCAGCATGTTTTCACTGAAACAACGAATACGAAAAGACTAGTCTCTAACTAATTCAGCAATGCTTAAAAAATTTATTTTCCTTTGTTTTGAATTGTAAACAATGCCGTACATTCATCCCTTATTTTTAATGATGAGAAATGTTGCAATATTCCATAAAAATGAACTTCGTTAAGCGGAAAAAATTCTTTATATTGTTTAGAAAATTTTAAATTACTCTCTAAAAACTTTTTTTGGATATTTCATCCCTTCTATCCTTTCATCCCTTCGGAGATTTCATCCGGATATTTCATAACTATTTATAGTTGTTGCATCATGTAACTATAAATAGTTCACTCATGTTATAATTACAATTAATTAGAAGATTTTAAAGTCCCATTGTACACGATTCGGACCGTCGTGTACAAAGGGGGCTTGTGCGCGTTAAATCTACTATGGCCTTCAATGTCCTCGCGTTGTCGTGGTGTAGAAGTTTGTAGAGTGGGGGCAGGGTAGCTCTGGTGTAACCTCGTCATCCGACAGTGTTTGAAAATTACATGTTGCTGTTGGATCTCTCCTTTGGTGTTGGATCCCGAACCGTTACCAATAGCCCGTCGTCTTGCTTCAGTGCGACGTTAATTAAAATAGATACTTACCTCAGAGGAAGGACTTTCAACAGAACAACGTTGACAGTAATACAAAACGTATGCATTGAAGCTAATTTAACTAGTTTCCCAATCGAAGTTTTGTGTATGACAGAGATAAACTTACGTTTTATGACGCTGAGTCCAAATTTGGTAAGACAAGGAAATAGAGTGTACCCAGGATAAATAACACGAATCGAACATTCTTCACCTACAACTCGCAGGATGCTTGAAGATATGTATTCAAGTTTATCAGCTTGGTCCTGGGCTATAAAGCACTCTAACCAACTGCCCAATGAGAAATCGAAAGCACGTCTCATCATTTTTACTGGCTCTGTGTATATCTCTACTATCAAACTCTATTCACTTCCAACATTCAAAACGAATTACGGCTTACTCCCTTTTCAAAATGAACGAGCCCAGTTGTTATAGTAACCCACGCCACCCATTCGGGCACAGTTCTCGCGGGACAGACAGTATATACAAAGTAACATTTTCATAAATGTTTGATGAGTAGGTATTTTATTTAACGTCGAACTGGAACAGCACGACGGTCTATTCGCAACTGTCCGGGGTCGATCCCCAAGGGAAAGATCCGAAGACAACACCACATAATTTCGAACCACAGTCAGCTGACGAGGTTACACCCAAGCTGGCAATCAAGTCAATAAACTTCCACACCAACTCAACGTGAAGACTTTCGACCACAACATATTTAAGGTGAACCCTGGATTTGAGCGAAGAACCTTCCGATCTAGAGGCTAACACCTTAACCACCAGTCCGGTTGGTCGGCCTCAAATTTAAGGGCGAGCTGAGCACAAAACAGAAAACGTGAAGTTAACGGAAGGAAATTTTTTTATTGACACACACGAAGAGAAATACATTCAGAAATTAATCAAACCTGCTTCGTATACAACTCGCAGGTTGCTATCACACTAACACAGTGGGAAACTCCATGCAGCCACGGCGACCGCCCCCCCCCCCCATATCACCATTCGATTTCCGGAAGTCGAAATTACCGCAAAATGTTCACTCTTTCTGATAAAAACTCTTGATGACGGTCCCTAACATAGTGCGTCTCTAGAGAGGTGGCTGTGCTACCAATATGCGAACTGTCGGTGGTACATAATCGAATCCTCCTTGGGTGTATTTTTTCTGTAACCTGTAAAAATAATACTATCGCATTGATTTCACTGCGTGTATTTCTGATCAGTATTAGTAAAAACTTTCCTTGGGTGTAAGTTCGTCATCTGAGCGTAGTTCAAAATTACGCGGTGTTGTCCTCGATTCTTTTCCTATGGGATTGATCCTGAAACGTCGTCAATAGCCCGTTGTGTTGCTCTAGTATGGCGTTAATTAAAAAATAAACATCGTGTGTATGTTCATTTCTTGATGTTCCTTATTTTTAGCTTGATTCAGCTTGGCCAAATACAGCCATTCCGCCCAAAAAAAGAAATAACCTTCTTTGGAGACCCCCAGCACTGTTGAGGAGGCACCCGAAAGAATTGTGATTGCATGTATATAAAGGGGTAGGGTTTGAATATATTGGTTTTTTAAACAAACCATTTAATTACGCAAACACGAAAAGACAGCATTACACATATTTTAAACAAAAGGCATCTCTACTCTGGATTAAAATGAACATGGGCATTAAATAAAGCCAAAACACCATTTCCCACGAGCTTACTGTCCAGTACATCGCAAAAACTCCTCTCTCCATGATCCTCCCTCTCCTATTGGAAAGAGATCGTGGCTCCCTCTATCGCCGTACCTTACACAACGATATAAAGGGGTAGGGATTGCATAACGGTTCACCAACCAGTGAGGCCACAACTACAACAAGACATCAATGTTCAATGTTGAAACATATCACCCAAAAACCATCGAAGTTTTTGAACATCAGCCGTTTCTTAAAACTGGTTCAGTAACCTCTAACATTACCGGGAAACCATTAACCATTCTACAGGGAGGACAGAGATTCAATTTGTCAGTTCCCGTGTTTATTAATTTAGAACTAATGTGTTTTTTTTTTTAACTGTCAACATAAAGTCCAAAAAATTAATAAGAATATTAAGAATTTTTTTATTTACAAATTGAATAATATAAAAGAAAATAATATTTACAACAATTTGAAATAGGTACTACGAACTGTAAGTATAAGTAGGTAGGTACCTAACAATAATTATTGCTAGTTATTACTATTTATTTATCAACTCTTATGGGGAAAATATAATAAACTTATTTTGTATTTACTGTAAATAGAAATATAAATATTATAAGCCCCAATATTTGTTATTCACAGTTTATAAAAGAAGAAGTTTGTTAACCTTCTCAACCTTAAGTTAACTTCTTTTTACACTAACTATCCCACCATTTAGGGAAAAAACTCTTTTTGATGGGACGAATGTCGCCATCACTGAAAGATACTTAGTTACAACGGTTATTATTTTTATTTTTCAAAAATAAAAGAACGACGACGTAAAAACATCGATGTTAAACAAACATCGGCTCCAATAAATCGATGTTTTTTTAAAACATCGACATTGATGTCGCATCTCTAACAGCAACTATGGAAGCGATATCGACTGCAAATTATCGATGTTCAATATTAATACATCGATGTTGATCATACATCGCCCAAATATCATCGATGTTTTTAAACATCAGTGTATTTAAACTTTTTTTCCCATTTTTAAAATTGGTTTAGTAACCTCTAACATTAACGTTCGCCCGGGAGGGGGTGATTTAATTTGTCAGTTGCCGGGTTTATTAATTTATAGCAAAGATTTATATTTTAACTGTTAAAATAAAGTCAAAACAATTAACACAAATAATAATCAAATCTGTTATTTTCAAATCGAATAATACAAAAGGAAATAACATTTACAACAATTTGAAATAGGTACAATTAACTACAAGTTTAAGTAGGGAGGTAACAATAATTATTGTTAGTTATTATAAATTATTTGTCAACTTATATTTGGGTAAAACTTAACAAATTTAGTTTTTATTTACCGTAAATAAAAAATATTGGAATCTATAATTATTACATGCTCCAATATTTTTTATTTACCGTAAATAAAAAATATTGGAATCTATAATTATTACATGCTCCAATATTTTTTATTTACCGTAAATAAAAAATATTGGAATCTATAATTATTATGCTCCAATATTTGTTATTTACAACTACATGCCATATTTGTATACATATTATATATTTACGTGTTACATAATTGTTATTTTTTACTTACAGTAAATAAAATATATTAGGGTCTATAATTATTATATTCCCCACTATTTGGTATTTACAGTTTGTATAAAAAAAAGACGTTTCTTAACTTTCTCCTCTTTAAACCGACTTCTTTTTGCACCAACTATCCCACCAGTTACGGAAAAAACTCTTTCTGATGGATCGGATATCGCCATCTCTGGTAAATACTTAATTACACGGTATTTAAAAAAAAATTCTATGGTACTTTTTTTATTCCAAAATAAAACATTGACAGCGTAAAAACATCGACAATGTAAAAACATCAATGTTAAACAAGCATCGGTTCCAATAAATCGATGGAAATAAATCAATGTTTTGAAAACATTGAAATCGATGTCGCATCCCCAACAGCAACGATAAAAATTTCTCTTGCTTGAGATATCCGTCAAACAGGTTTCGTTAAATAGAGATTCGCAATTTTCTGTTTTCAAAATTGGAGCTTGCTACTGTCTAATGGCTAAAATGACACAGTAGAGTAAATTATTTCAAGCGCTTTAGTCATTCAATTCATTTATAAGCAATGGTTTTAGTTATATTGAACTATGTTGCAGTGTGCTATTTTTGTGCACTTCAGCGCTTTAGCATGATATAACTTTTACGAACTTTTATATTTCAGCACCATTAGTTCTTTACGGACTTCCATGTTTAAACATACAAAATTATCTACGGATTTTCATGTTTCAGCATCATTAATTCTTTACGGATTTTCGTGTTTCAGCATCATTAATTCTTTACGGACTTTCATGTGTAAACATCCAAAATTCTCTACGGATTTTCATGTTTCAGTACCATTAATTCTTTACGGATTTTCATGTTTCAGTACCATCAATTCTCTACGAGCTTTCATGTTTAAGCAACCTTAACACTCAACGAATTTTTATGTTTCAGCATCATCAATTCTTTACGGACTTTTATATTTCAGCATCATTAACTCTTTACGGATTTTCGTGTTTCAGCATCATTAGTTCTTTACGGACTTTCATGTGTAAACATCCAAAATTCTCTACGGATTTTCATGTTTCAGTACCATTAATTCTTTACGGATTTTCATGTTTCAGTACCATCAATTCTCTACGAGCTTTCATGTTTAAGCAACTTTAACACTCTACGAATTTTTATGTTTCAGCATCATCAATTCTTTACGGACTTTTATATTTCAGCATCATTAACTCTTTACGGATTTTCGTGTTTCAGCATCATTAATTCTTTACGGACTTTCATTTGTAAACATCCAAAATTCTCTACGGATTTTCGTGTTTCAGCATCATTAATTCTTTACGGACTTTAATTTGTAAACATCCAAAATTCTCTACGGATTTTCATGTTTCAGCATCATTAATTCTTTTCGGATTTTCATGTTTCAGTATCATCATTTTCTACGAGCTTTCATGTTTAAGCAACCTTAACACTCTACGAATTTTTATGTTTCAGCATCATCAATACTTTACGGACTTTTATATTTCAGCATCATTAATTCTTTGCGGATTTTCGTGTTTCAGCATCATTAATTCTTTACGGACTTCCATGTTTAAACATACAAAATTCTTTACGGATTTTCATGTTTCAGCATCATTAGTTCTTTACGGATTTTCATGCTTCAGCATCATCAATTCTCTACGAACTTTCATGTTTAAGCAACCTTAACTCTCTACGGATTTTCGTGTTTCAGCATCATTAATTCTTTACGGACTTTTATGTTTAAGCACCATTAATACTTTAAGAACTTTCAAGCTTCACCGCAACTATAAGTTCTTATATACGTTTCAACATGAATTAATTTAGAGGAGAAAAATGAATGATACGGTTAATTCAGTCTCCTTAATTATCAGAAAGGACGAATTCCAGGAAAATTAATAAATAGTATTTTAGAAGAATCTGATGAATTACTAGAAAATCCAATCCACTTGCAAAATTGAAATTTTAAAATAAAATAAAAAACAATACCACCTCAGACAACAAGAACATAAAACAATGGCAAAGTCTCTACAAAAGATAAAGATTACAATAAAAAAAATTCACGGCTTTTAAAATGCTCGGGAAAACTAGCCCCGGATTTGCAATTTGAAATACGAAGTTATAGGAATAAAAGTCTCATAAGAGATTAATGCAAGTTTTAGTTTGCCCGTTTCAGTCAGTTGTCCCATTGAATTTTCTTTACAACACTAATTCCTTAAACGTTCTCATTATCCCAGCACTAGATGATCTCTAGCTTTAAGAAAAGGATTGTTTTATCAAAAGATGTATTTTGTCAGTCTCAGACAGTTGTCCCATTGAATTTTCTTTACAACACTAATTCCTTAAACGTTCTCGTTATCACAGCACTAGATAATCGCCATCTTTAAGAAAACGATTATTTTATCATGATATATATTTGTCAGCTTTCCATTAAATTTTCTTTAACACAAATTCTTTAAACGGTCTCGTTATCACAGCACTAGATGATTGCCAACTTTAAGAAAAGGGTTATTATTTATCAAAAGATGTATTTTGTCAAATTCAGTCAGGTTTCCATTGAAGTTTCTGAACAACACGAATTCCTTAAACTTTCTCGTTATCACAGCACTAGATAATCGCCATCTTTAAGAAAACGATTATTTAATCATGATATATATTTGTCAGCTTTCCATTAAATTTTATTTAACACAAATTTTTTAAACGGTCTCGTTATCACAGCACTAGATGATCGTCAACTTTAAAAAAAAGGATTATTATTTATCAAAAGATGTATATTGTCGATTTCAGTTAGGTTTTCATTGAAGTTACTTTACAACACGAATTCCTTAAACGTTTTCGTTATCACAGCACTAGATAATCGCCATCTTGAAGAAAAGTACTATTTTATCAAGATATATTTGTCAGTTTCCCATGAAATTTTCTTTAACACAAATTATTTAAGCGGTCTCGTTATCACGGCAACTAGATAATCGTCATCTTTAAGAAAAGTAATATCCTTCTTTCATGCTCAGAATCCAATCTGTTCTAACTTTCTTTAAGTCAAAGTTTCCGGTCTAATTATCCTCCAAGTAGCAAAAAACGACCAGTATACACACAGTGACACACCGATCTCTGTTCGGCCTTTTAGTGCGGATATTTTCTTTGTACTACTTTCGAAAAATCGCTGCTACGTCATTTTTTCACCACAGCCGCGACTCAAACTAAAAAGAGGCGGCTACAACCATTCAAGAAACGGTATTTTTTTAGGCAACGGAGCCCCCGAAACACATCCCCAACCCGAAATCCCCATGACAGAATTCTGCAGGTCCAAAAGACCAACTTAACAACTCCATTATAACGAATTCCACCCGCACATCCAGAATGAAATATCTCCCTGCATCTGCGATTTTTTTTGTCCGCCGGTGCAAAAGAAGCCTCTTTAAAATTACACCCCCATGCGCTCAGGCACGCTTCTGAGCAAGAAAGAGAAAAAAAAAGAAGTCTTATCGCTCTTGACCTTTCTGTAGCCAGCATCGAGTACCGCTATGCGCGCACACACCAAAGGGGAGGGGGAATTCCTAGACATTTTCCCACTATACGGGCGCCCCCATACGCACTGCAAAATGCGTATTAAAATAAAGCCTTGGCGACGCGAGTATTATTGGCGAGGGAGAAACAATGTCAGATCCCGCCAAGTACTCCACTTTCACTTCTATTTTGTGATCCCAACCCGAAATAATCCGACAAGGGATAATTGGTCACTTTTAATTTTCGTTGTACTACAGAGTAACACAACGGGTTATTGGACGACGGTCCGGGATCAATCCCCCAAGGGAAAGATCCGAAGACACCACCACGTCATTTTTAACCAAGGTCCTATGACGAGGCAACACCTGAGCTGGCACCCCACTCTCCAAATTTCCACGCCAACCCAACGCGAGGACTTTTGGCCATGACAGATTTAAGCTGCACCATTCGCCTCTACACCATTTGATTATTTCCCTTATAGATTGACCCCGGACCGTCGTCAAAAGCCCGTTGTGTTTTTCTAGAACGACGTTAATTAAAATTACCTTTCATTAGCTTACAGATTGTTTGATGGTAATGGTAATGGTAATTTTAGTTAACGTCGTACTAGAGCAACACAACGGGCTATTGACGACGATCCGGGATCAGTCCCTTAAGGGAAAGATCCGAGGACAACACCTCGTAATTTTGAACCACGGTCAGATGACGAAGCAACACCTGAGCTGGCACCCCACTCTCCAAACTTCCACGCCAACCCAACGTGAGGACTTTCGGCCACGACAGATTTAAGGTGCACCAGCCGCCACTACACCATACGCTTACAAACATCCATGCCCGAACCCGGATTCGAACCAGGAACCTTCCGATCTAGAGGCTAACACCTTAACCACTATACCAGTTGGTCGGCGATTGTTTGATGATCAAGATCTGGTCAATTATTTCGATATAAAACAGGGTCAGCCATCTACACTACCTATAGCTGACACATTTCAGTAAGGAATATTTGAAAATGACATTTTTTAAAATTTATCTTTAATGGTAAAAATGGTAATGGTAATTTTAGTTAACGTCGTACTAGAGCAACACAATATTATGCACCGCTATTGACGACGGTCCGGGATCAGTCCCTTAAGGGAAAGATCCGAGGACAACACCTCGTAATTTTGAACCACGGTCAGATGACGAAGCAACACCTGAGCTGGCACCCCACTCTCCAAACTTCCACGCCAACCCAACGTGAGGACTTTCGGCCACGACAGATTTAAGGTGCACCAGCCGCCTCTACACCATACGTTTACAAACATCCATGCCCGGACCCGGATTCAAACCAGGAACCTTTCGATCTAGAGGCTAACACCTTAACCACTATACCGGTTGGTCGGCATTTATCTTTAATAACAAGACAAACAGTGAGAAACTAAAAATTGTTCAACTTTTTAAAGTTTACCCATATCTGGTCAGCTGATGATTCAAAAATTACCTGGTGTTGTCCCGGACCATCGTCAATAGCCCGTTGTGTTGCTCTAGTGCGACATTAATTAAAAATACCAAATTCCCCGTTCAGCTATTGGAGCTTTAAGAAGATGAAGGATTAAAAGAAGTAAAACTAAATTGTTGTTCAACAATTGAGTTTGGTTCAATTTTGATGGACGGGATACCTCGAAGAAACCGGTTGTTATTTTTAATTAACGTCGTACTTGAGCAACACAACGGGCTGTTTACGATGGTTCGGGTTCAGCCACCTAAGACAAAGATCGGAGGACAACATCACGTCATTTTGAACCACGATCAGATGACGTGGCAACACCTAAGCTGGTTCCCCACTCTCCAAACTTCCACACCAACCCAACGTGAGGACTCTCGGCCACGACAGATTTAAGATGCACCAGCCACTTCTACACACCATACGCTTACAAACATCCATACACTGACCCGGATTCGAACCAGGAACCTTCCGATCAAGAGGCCATCCCCTTAACTACCATACCGGTTAGTCGGCTAAAAGGGTTGGGAAATATCCAAATTATTCCGTCAACGTCGTGCATGTGCTTAATCTCAATATTACTGGAAGCATCATTTATTATCATTTTTCAGATCGCGGCGCACAATTTCGCCAACGGGCGATAATCCCGTCAAAATGGGAGGACCCCAATTAGTATCTTATTCTGTGACACACCCGATGTGGGTCCAAGGTTCATCGCTGTCAAGTCTTGGTGAAAAGAGATCTCCTTGTTTGCTAAGCAATTTAGACGTAACTGATTTTTATTATGCTGCCTCTCTCACAAACCCGCTCTTGGGAATAAATAATAATTAAAAGTCAGTAAAAAAAAGCGGCTTGGACTTCTAGCGTTGCGTAGCGAGGGAAGCGTCGTAAAATTTTATTAAGCGATCATAATTGGATACACATTGCCTATTTCAATGTTGCGGGTACCATCAATTGTACCGTGTCGAATTTTCTCCGATTATGACTTTTACATCTTCGGTGATTTGTCTCATGATTTCAATAAATTGTCCTTTTTTATGGTAAGTTGCACCAAGAGACGCAGAGATCAAAGCTCGACCGGGACAAGTGGCCTCGAACGCCAATCGGATGGACTTTGTGTCAACAGATTGATAACATAACGGTGTGTCAAACATATTTATTAGACACTTTTCGATTTACGAAGAATATATCGTTTCGTTGCAGTAGTGGGACGTATAATTCAGTGTTCTTAAAATGTGTACACCAAGGACCACGGTAAACCGGTATTAATACTAAAAGGAAAGATCCGAGGACAATATCACGTCCTTTTCAATCACGGCCAGACGATGAGGCTACACCTGAACCTAGCACCTTACTCTCCAAACTTCCCCACGCCGACCAACCGGTATAGTGGTTAAGGTGTTAGCCTCTGGATCGGAAGGTTCCTGGTTCGAATCCGGGTCCGGGCATGGATGTTTGTAAACGTATGGTGTAGAGGCGGCTGGTGCACCTTAAATCTGTCGTGGCCGAAAGTCCTCACGTTGGGTTGGCGTGGAAGTTTGGAGAGTGGAGTGCCAGCTCAGGTGTTGCTTCGTCATCTGACCGTGGTTCAAAATTACGAGGTGTTGTCCTCGAATCTTTCCCTTAAGGGACTGATTCCGGACCGTCGTCAATAGCCCGTTGTGTTGCTCTAGTACGACGTTAACTAAAATTACCAAACTTCCCCACAACACCAACCTTAGGACATTCAAGTAGGGTTGCTACAAGATGAATATCAGAAGAGAAAACATTTGATAAAATTATTTTGAAAAAAAGAGGACAGGAAAAGTGAAAATCTAGAGAAGTTTTTATTTACTTCCGAATGAGTGTACGGAAATAATTTGGAAAGTTTGCTGGAAAAATTACTGACAAGATTATGTTTCAAAATAAATGGATGAGACTATACCTCCTACATAATTCGATGTACAAATGTACAGCTTGTTTAGAATTTCGATTAATGAATTAACTGACACAAACATCACAATACACCAACGCATAATTATAACTCTGCGCAGCAATCATAGTTGAGTTATCGACTTCAATTTAATGCTAAAAGGTGACCAAGTGAGCAACGCGATTTCCTTCCGAACGAAAAAAAAGGTTGCGAATCACACTCATCCATCTTACTATTCATTCTGCCTATAATAAGAACAATATTTCTTATTATTCATTCTGATATAATAAGAACAATATTTCTTAGTATTCATTCTGATATAATCAGAACAATATTTCTGACTATTCATTCTGATATAATAAGAGCAATATTTCTTACTATTCATTCTGATATAATAAGAACAATATTTCTTACTATATTCATTCTGATATAATAAGAACAATATTTCTTATTCGTATTATTCTAAAACAAATCTAAATTCTCATTGGTTATCTATTTGATCTCCTAATCAGACGTTTTAACATGAAGCTCGATATACACTAGAGGTTGAACTTCCTATTATACGTTGATGCGTTTTAATAATACGTACAAATTTCGTACAATGTACTAGGTCTGGTACGTATTTGAATAGCCGTGGTTTACATAAAGATATTGTGGGCAATGTGGATATATTAACGCGTAAAGTTTGAAATGTGAAATGTTTTTTTAACACAATCCAAAATGAAGAACAAAGAAAACAAAAAGTGAACAACCGAAAAAAAAAGAGGACATTAAAAGATCCGACATAAAAAAGAGAGTGAAAACAAGATCCGAGCGGAAAAAGAGGACCTGTTCTCTTTAAAAGAGATGTTCTGGCAACCTTACATTGAAGGCCACGACAGATTTAACGAGCACCAACCCCCCACTGTACAAGACGGTTGGGTTGGATTCGAACTCCGGAAGACTTGTTGGAATGGTAATTAATTAACTTCGCATTGGAGCAACACACGGGCTATTGGCGACGGACCGGGATTCATCCCCAAGGGAAAGATCCGCGACACAACACGCAATCTTAAACCTTTGGCTATATGACGAGATCAACACCTGAGCTGGCACACCACTAATAAATTTCCAAGACATATGAGGCCACGAAATGTTTAACGTGCACCCGCCCCCATTTAGACGACGGTTTTTGAACCGAGTTTCGTTGGCATAGGGCGGTAATTTGGAGAGTGGACTGCCAGCTCAGGTGTTGCCTTGTCATTTGACATTGGTTCAAAATGACGTGGTGTTGGCCACAGATATTTCCCTTAGGGGATTGATCCCGGACCCTCGTCAATAGCCCGTTGTCTTGCTCTAGTACGACCCAGATACAGAATTATATTCAGTGTTCTGCAATACAACTCCAAGCAATTGCAATTGTTCTGCAGCCATATTGCCGAATTTTGAAAACTGTAGTAAAATCAAAAACAGACGTAAAACACAACCATCGGCTAAATATGTATTTCATATTTATAATAAAACATCAAAATTAATGAACTTTTTTTTATTTAGAGCCAAGGATTACTTACAGAATTTGCATATCTGTCGATAACTTTTGAAAAGTTAAATGTTTTTACATTGAAGATGTGTTATCTATAAAGTGTTTGTGTAATTTGGGCGGTGTATTGAAGTTGTTCCGTAAAAAGAGAAGAAGAAAAAGGTGTGGCATGGAACGCGCTTTGCACTGCAGAACATCGTAACTTATGATTAAAAAGAAATCGGTTCAAAATTTTGATAAAATTAAGGAAACATTGTTCTGCAAAGTTTAAGCATCGATTAAGCAACGCCGCAGCTCCCGGCGTTAGTCGCGCCACTTTTTGCAACGTGAGTAGGCGCGCCGGTCTTTTCGACCGAACAATTTTTTATAACAGATAGAAACTGTTTCTGGAATAACCAAACACTTTTATGGATACATATCAATAAAAAGTTTTTAAAAAGTTATTTTTAAACATAAATCGCGATGGCAATCAAGTGGCAAATGCATAAATTCTAGAAATTAATTTAAAAGTATGAGAAGATAATGTAAACAAATAAACATATTTTTATGTAAAATTAAACAATTAAATTTTTTAAAACAATTAGTCATGAATTATATATAATAACAAATATTTAATTATGATTAAGAAAAAAGTGAATTTATATTTGTGAATTTATAAATATTTTTTACTCTATTTCCAATTCTGCTCTGTCAATTTGAGAACACTCAGTACAAACTGTTTGTGTATGTTCCCTGCAAATATATTTGCAACAATCGAGACATGTTTGTTGCATTTTTTTATTTTTTGTGTTGCCAGCCAACCAGCACCGAAAACACGTGGAGAAATGAATATGTACTCTCCTTCCTATTTGGACTAACGTCAGTAGGCGCGCCGCGGTCAGTTTGACCGAACTTCCCTTTCGGATACCATAACCTCCAGGAATTTCACAAGAATGTGACCAAACGGGGGGGAAGTGCTAGAGGACACTTTGAAGTTCAGCTACACAATCTCATTCCTCTTTATTTAAAAAGTACGGGAAGATACAACAACGGTACCAAGACTTCCTTCATTAATCAGAAAAATATTAAAAAAAAAACTCGCAAAAGTAATGTAACTGAGTAGAAGAGATTGCGAAATTTCCACACTTCGAAGACCGTAATTTAAATAACTATTAAATATTTAGGTTTTATTTTTTCTTATTATTTATAAAGCGCAGAGAAGAAACAAATGACACCTCGGAGAATTTGACTTATGGAGTGTTTTCTTGTACATTGAATATTTTCGACCCATTTCAAGTTTTCTATCCGTTTTGGACCCTTCTGATGCCAAATCTACATCTTGCGCGTTTGGTGTCTGTCTGTTTGTATGTATGTGCCTCCACACTGTTTAATATATTTTTATGTAAATTTACATACAGTGAGTACTTATCTTCATTTAGTGAGTGAACTTGGTTGCGAAAGTCTGTCTGTTCGTCTTTCTGTTCTATGCTTGATGTTGTGTTTGTGTGTTTGTGTAGGCATCACGTGAATTTTATTCCAGATATTGGATTGTAATGTATTTTATTTTATACATTATCTATTAGTTTAGTGAATGCAATATTAAACATTTCTTTATTGTTATATTTATAGGAGTTTCATGCAAAAACACCTGAGTAAGTATACTTAAATCAATCATAATTTGGTAGTTTTGGAAAAATTGGAATATGTTTGAGTATTACGATTAATTTGATTGCTTTATCAATACTGCTGAAAAAGAAATTATTAAAAAAAAATAATGTTTTCTTTATGGAATTTTAGCTCTGATACTTCATTTATCTCGAGTCTTGTTTTTGTTCTTTGCGCAATGTAAACGATTTCCAAGTATTTGTAACAGACGATATTTTTCAACGAAGGGGAATGAAACGGAATCCCGTGTTGGTTGATCGCATGTAGTAATATTTTTTGTTTCTCTTTTGCTCCGAATTAATTTCACATTTCTAAATTTTGCGCACTTTTTAGTTGTACGTTGGGGCAGCTGCGAGATCAAGAGGTAAAAAGGAATCACAAATTAATATCTTTAGATCAACTTTTCTCGACATATTTTTTTTTATTTCGCTATTTTTTTTTTCTGTTTTAAATATTTATTATTTTAGTAAGCTGTGTTTCGTTTACATCACACGCAACACCACCAAAAAATATTCGACTTAAAGTGGCAGGTAAGTCAGAATAAAACAAATTTTAAGTGTAATTATGCCACAATTGAGGGAATGCTGCCGTTATTGAAAGAATAATGTTTAAAAAATCCGAAGTAGAACTTTTCAAACATTAAAAAATTCTTAGTCATAATGACAGGAGAAGGTTGAGAAATTCCACAATGTCGCATGCCGGATGCAAGAGTGCCACAAGTAATAAAAATATTGTTTTGTGGACTATGAGTGCAAGAGCCCTCGCCGTGTAAATCGTCGTTTTTATTGATTGAGTTGATCATGAAAAGAACTAATTAAGAAAAGGGAATTCCAATTCTCCCTCAAAATCGTCTTTTGTTGTAGTAACTTTAGTGTCATCTTTCGTAATTTTTAGTTTTGTTATACAGGAAGGGTGTGATATACGTGAAATGTATTACATGAATGGATATACATGTGTAGGATTTGCGTCCAAAATAAGTTGTAGCAATGATAAAGATGGCGAAAGGTGTTCAAATACTATTTTATTCTACGAAAAACGTCTGTCATTACATTTTTTATCGCCTCTTCAATCTAGAGTAAACCAATTCAAACCGAGTAAGGTCGGGTATTTTGCTAGTTATTAATAAAAAAGGAAAAATCGTAAAAAATACTTCGAAATACATATACAAAGCAGAAAATAATTTCTGAGAATATTTGTAAGGTAATATATTTAATTTTAAAAGAGAATATGCCAAGGTCAAAGGACTGTTGCAAAGTCATTGAAATGTTCAGTTTCAACTGTAATTAAGATAATTACCAGCGATTTGAATCTTAAAACGGCCAAAAATACAGTGTCCATTGTCTATCTGCACGACATGTTGCAAAAGGCAGAACTCGCTGCAGAATACTGACAGAGAAGCATTTAGCTAGAGCAAGATGAGAAAAAAAATGTGACAATAGAGGAGGCGTAGGTGTATTTAAATGAATACAATAATAAATTAACAATTTATTATCATAAAAAAGAAGAAAGCAATCTTATAGCGTGGTTTAAAGAATCTAAAGAAACCTTCTCTAAGGGATTTATGATTGAGGCCAGTTTTGCATATAGCAATGAAAAATTAAAAGTTTTGAGGGGTGACAAAAATTTAAAATTCAACTCCCACATACTATCATGATCATATTTTATCCTCAATATTCAAAACTAAATACCTTATCTTAACCCACAATGCCAACAACCAGCAAAGCTGCATCAGGATAAATCAAGCAGGCACACATCTAAATACACTGTTAAGTTCTTGAAAAAATAGTACTGCCAGATGTCCAGATGTCTCACATATGGACTTTTAAGAAAGACCACTTTCGAAACGTCATCTGAGACCCATTCAAGGACTTAAGAAAACTGTGAAACAAAAACTAGACAAAATACATTTGTCGATACTACAGAAGTCATTACTATCGTGGAAAGTAAGGAGTAGAAAGATAGTTAACTATGAGGGCTATCAAATAGATTTAAAACACAAAAAACATGTAAAAAATTGATCTTCAATCTATTCAAATTGTTCAAATAATCTCCGAACAGCCACTGTAGTTTACCGAACATTTTCACTCCCGTTCAACGTTCCCGTTGGAAATAAAAAAAATTTCGGCGTTCCCTCTAGGAAACGATCGAACAATAAGTTGCAAAAAAAGCTGTACCTATAGTTTGTGAATTTCTCAAAATATCTATATATAGCTGCGTGTGTAAATGTGTGTGTGTAAATTTAGATTTTCATAAAGATAGTTTGGAAATAAGCACAACTTTAAATGCAAGTATGATTCTGCATAAGTAGGAAGTGTCCGGAGAAACGTACATTCATGCTAACGATCGCTTCTTACGACCTGTCGTATTACTTTGGACCGATCAATTCTATACCTCACTGCACAACATATTCTTCCGACTGTAGTGAGTGTCTGCGGACGAAGTGTACAAGACGCGGTGCACACATCCGGTTTTTCAACGTGCGGCGCCGCTGGCGCAACACAAGTGCGGTATGAGATACATTAGATCCAATGGAGTAGTGCACACATGCCTCCGGCGCCGCTGCGGCGACACAAGTCCAACTTGAGTATAATTTGTACCGCAGTTCCCCACGGCGCCGCAACTCGCCTTACACACTTCTCCGATCTAAAGTACCTTGGTTTCATAAATAAATGGAATATAAATAATAATTAATAAATGGTTGTATCCATTAACGTCTATTTTGTTTCAAAATATACTTGTTTTACACCAAGTAGGCGAAATAAACACGTTTCCTTCGACAGAATATTTATCGCAAATGGCGCGAAATGAATACGTACGTCATTTCACGGTTATGTGTGCATAGTTGGGCTCCGGTAACGCAGCAGCGCCGCACGTTGAAAAATCGGATGTGTGCACCGGGCCTAAGTGGTTGCTTAGAACAATTTCAGGTAATAATTTCGTAGCAACGTATTGCCCACTCTGCTCCTCAACGTCCCTCTATTCCCAACATTGGTAGGTATTTAATTACCGTAGCACTGGAACAACACGACAGGCTATCGCCAACGTTTCCGGATCCATCGCGAAGGTTTGTTATTCCGTTGTTTTTCCAGAGCCGCGATAGCCCGGATGGAAATGTAACGGATTAACAGCCGGTAGTAGTAATGGTAATTTTAGTTAACGTCATACTAGAGCAACACAACGGGATTTTGACGACGGTCCGGGATCAGTCCCTTAAGGGAAAGATCCCAGATTAACAACCAAAGGATTGCAAGTTTGATTTCAAAGACCGCCGTTTATGTGTTAATTTTTAAATTAACGTCATACTAGAGCAACACAACGGGCTAGTGGTGACGGTTCGGGATCAATGCCCATGGGAAAGATCAGAGGACAACACAACGTCATTTTGAACCATGGTCAGATAACGAGGCTACATCTGAGATGGCACCCCACTCTCGAAACTTTCACACCAATCCAACGTGAGGATTTTTCGGCCACGACATATTTAAGGTGCACCAGCCGCATCTACATCACTCGCTTACAAACATTCATCCCTGACTCGGATTCTAACTAGAAACCTTCCGATGCAGAGGCTAACACCATAACCACCTGATCGGTTGGTCGGCTTTGTGGTGCATGTGAGGTCTGGTGCACATTCGATCTGCTGCGACCTCCAATGTCTTCAACTTGACATGGTGTGGGAGGCCAGTTCAGGTGTGACCTCGTCATCTGACCGTGGTTCAAAATGACGTGGTGTTGTCTTCGTATCTTTGCTTTGGGCAATGATCCCGAACCGTCGTTGTGTTGGTCCATTGTGACGTTATTTAAATACCTACCGTTGCTCTTCCATCTACTGCAGCCCACTGACCCTTGAAAGGGTGCTTTGAATCGAAATAGATGTTAATGGTTTTCCTTAATGGCATTTTTCTTCGTCTCTTCAGTGGAGACACTTCGCAGCAAAATGGAAATTAGGTCCACATAATATATTATAAATTGCGTTTAATGGTTTCCGTACGTGTATTTAAAAATTCCGTAATGGAATATTTGGTATAGATTTAATTTCGATGCAGACGGAATGAGTGTGCAGTCTGTTTAAAATACGATTCTACATGTGCAGCAAGAATTTCAACTTCCCGAAATGTTTCTTTAATGAAACATTAAATTGAATCGTAAAGAAGGCCGCCGCAGGCATCCAACGGCATTGTGGTATAGATATCACCAAGGTCGAAGCACCTAACTCTAACAAATAAATTCATTTTGGGTTCAGCTATTAAGATATCGTTTTAGGGGACGGGTCAAGGAATGGTTAGTGATAGACAACTCTGTGTGACCAGTACTCGGATCACAAAGAATTTTGTTTATCTTCATACTGTATTAAAGAAGAATTCTATTCACATTGGAGAGTTAAGAACGCATTGCCGTAGCACGTTTAAAAATCGGATGTGAGCACTAGGTCTTTATGTTTCTTTGAACTCCATTTGAGTTAACATCGCATTAGAGCAGCACGACGGGCTATTGACGAGGATTCCGAGATCAGTCCCGGAGGGAAATTTCCCTGGTTGGTCGATGGTTGTTTTCAGAGTTTTATAGAGCAACGGCCATAAATGGCCAATCTGCGCCAAACAACTTCAAGATACACGAAAAGTTTTACTGACATTAAAGAAAGAAATATACCGAGGGTAGCAGCTATACATAGGTTGCTAGCGCAGTCCCAAACGCACTGAGCCGACCAACCGGTATAGTGGTTAAGGTGTTAGCCTCTAGATCGAAAGGTTCCTGGTTCGAATCCGGGTCCGGGCATGGATGTTTGTAAGCGTATGGTGTAGAGGCGGCTGGTGCACCTTAAATCTGTCGTGGCCGAAAGTCCTCACGTTGGGTTGGCGTGGAAGTTTGGAGAGTGGGGTGCCAGCTCAGGTGTTGCTTCGTCATCTGACCGTGGTTCAAAATTACGAGGTGTTGTCCTCGGATCTTTCCTATAAGGGACTGATCCCGGACCGTCGTCAATAGCCCGTTGTGTTGCTCTAGTACGACGTTAACTAAAATTACCAAATTACCAATTACCCAAACGCACTGAGACATGAAGTTAGGTAGATAACGTAAATGACGTTGCACTGAAGCAACACAAGCAGCTATTGGCGATAATACGGGATCCATTCAGAAGAGATATCCAAGAACAACACTTCGTCAATTTGAACCTCGGTCAGGTGACGAGGTCGTACCTCAGCTGGCACCCCACTCTAAACGTTTAATCCGTGTTTCTCAGCCCCGAATCCTTTGTGTGAAGAAAAATGGCAGAATGAATGGAATGAACGAACCGAGAACAAACTTCACGCTTTTAAACCAATTATAACTCAATGGAAATCGTTACCTCTAAGAAGACAAAATGTAATACTAACACGTCTCCGTATTGGACATAGCCGACCAACCGGTATAGTGGTTAAGGTGTTAGCCTCTAGATCGGAAGGTTCCTGGTTCGAATCCGGGCCCGGGCATGGATGTTTGTAAACGTATGGTGTAGAGGCGGCTGGTGCACCTTAAATCTGTCGTGGCCGAAAGTCCTCACGTTGGGTTGGCGTGGAAGTTTGGAGAGTGGGGTGCCAGCTCAGGTGTTGCTTCGTCATCTGACCGTGGTTCAAAATTACGAGGTGTTGTCCTCGGATCTTTCCCTTCCGGGACTGATCTCGGACCGTCGTCAATAGCCCGTTGTGTTGCTCTAGTACGACGTTAACTAAAAAATTACCAATTACCGTATTGGACATACTCGGATAACACATAAACACCTCTTCCTCGGAGAAGACCATCCCATTTTCAATTACTGCATTTGCCCACTAACTGTAAAACACATTTTAGTAGAATTTTCTCATTTTAATTATCAAACCGACTTAACCATTTTAATTCTTATACCTTGGCTTTAGAAGACATGATTGGAGAGAATCCTCATCCAAATATGTTTAGCTTTTTACATGACATTGGGTTCATATATCACATATAATTTTATATAGTATCCATTTTATTAAGCTTTTTACAAGACATTGGTTTTATCCATCTCATAATTTTATATAGTATTTACTCATGTTTTGACTCATCTCATTTCATTATTGTATTACGCATCTGATTTTTTATCTTGAGTTTGGCATAATATGTCCCAAGAGGACTAAATGCCACAAAACCAAATCCAATCCAATCCTTTGTGTGTCCGGAAACGTATTATTTCCTGGTAGTGTTTATATTTTCCGTGTCAGTAAAACTTGTGTCTATGTCCATTACTTGACTTCGTCTTCTGTTTGCGCCATAAAGTACAACCAACCAGGGACATATTCAGGGGGATAGGAACCCATGAACACCTTGAAATGCTGTTAATGTTTCAAAAATAAGTTCGTTTGATATACAGGGTGGTCCCGAATTCATGGTACAAACTTTAATGGTAGGTACAGGACATTGTAACAATGATTTATTGTATAGGAATGTATAGTCGCAAGTGACGCGGTGAGGCGTAAACAGGGGAAATAAAAGGAAAGAGAAATGGAGTGATCGGTTGGTATCATTGCCGGTAGAGGGCAGTAGATGTCTAGCCGCTGTTGAACATGATGCATCGCAGTAGGGAAAAGCGCCATTCACAATTGTGCTGCCGTAGACGATGGGTGACTTTACGTATGCAGAAAAAGCAGACATGCATTACATGTACGGCCGTGCAAATGGTAACGGCAGAGCTGCGTATACCAGGCATCTTTGAACGTGTACGCCAATCGCTCCACCGACGCTGTCAAGCATGTATCGATACTGGTGGACGCAATTTTGAACAATTACTGTAAACATGACACTTGTCAACAACGCTTTCAATAAAATCTTTGTTTTTCCTTTCGGCCGTTATTTCCCCTGTTTTCGCCTCACCGCGTCACTTGCGACTATACATTCCTATACAATAAATCATTGTTACAATGTCCTGTACCTACCATTAAAGTTTGTACCATGAATTCGGGACCACCCTGTATGTACATCGAATTTTTAAGTTCATAAGTAGAAAATTCGTGACCAGGTCTTAAAATATTCAAATGCTCATTTAGTATAATAGCATTTCGATCTTTTGACGAAGCACGTTCCATGTGTTATTAGTTATCTGTTTGGGAAATGATTGGTAGATAGGAATAATTAAGGTCGCACTGGTGAATTGGGAATGGGGGATTGGCCACTGTTCAGGATCCAACTCGAATAATCCCCCCTATACTCAGTGGATTTAGTTCCTCTATAGAACTATATACTGCTATACCATTTTTCGTAAGGAATGGTCAAATCCACTGAGCGGCATTACATTTTCTTTTGGTCAATGAGCGTCATAATAGAATAAACCCCATTAAAAGCTAGAGAAAACGCTGCCATATGCCGACGGAAATTCGAGAGCTTTCTACCAATTCCAGGAAGGTAGTTAATAAACGTCATACTCTCTGGACAACACAGCGGACTATTGACGACGGTCCGGGATCAATCCCAGAAGGATACATCCGAGGACAATGGTATGATCTACGGTCAGATGGCGAAGTCGCAGCTGAGTTGGTACCCCACTCTCCAAACTTCCACACCAAAGTAAAGAGATTTGAAGATTGAACGTGCACCACTCCCCTTTGCACATGACGGAGCTGGACCTAGAGTCCAACTGGCAACCCTCCGGTTGATAATCCGTTGGTCTGCCAACCATGCCCCAGAATCTCAATGAAATTCATTTGATTCAATCCTACAAAGCATGCCGAATCATTTCGGCTCCGTGGCATTGGAGGTATCTGCGATTTTATTTCCCCACTTGTCAATTACGACAATTATGGATAAAGGCGTTTCCTGAAAGTAAAAAGTATGCGTATTTCTTTTTCAGCAAAGACATTCCAGGTTGAAGCGAAAAGCAACCGACGACATGTCCTTCGGAATACAGATAACCCCTTCGAGTTCCACTGCTGAAATATACGCGACTTATCTCCCATCTCCACAAATCGTTTTTAAAAATTAGCATAAAAATAATTTAAAGCGACCTCGTACAAAACTAAAATCCATCGGCTTTCGTTTTGACACGTGTTATTTGAAAGAGACGGGGATGTTTTTTGTCGGCAAGCAGATGACTGACGGTGGCCATTTTCTCACGCCATTGTAAGCGGCACATCTATTAGCAACTACTCCCTCGGCGAAGGCAATTTTCTGCCATAGTAATAAACAGATCCATCAAGCGATGGCCGTAGTCTTGACATATGGTGAAGGCGATTTGTAGTCGCTTCGACAAGTCGGGGTATCAAAAACGCCTTTTTCACTGCCAACTGTATACTTTGCCGGCCTCATCTGCATTTAGTATGGAACCTCCTCAGCGATTTTACCATTCCTGTACACTTGTTTTTAATACGTTGCAAGTTTCATCTTGGGCAGTCCGAGTAAATGGGTTACTAAAGATGACGGGGGAATGATAAATTGCTGCCGTGGTGATTGGTTATCCAATTTCAATGCGGTAATGGAAGCTTTGTGAGCAGAAGATGGAAAGTTTCCGTTGCCATGGCCGTCTTTCATGCTGTTTCACTGATTCATTTTTCAGTACAGTTGTGTGACGTATTGGATTGATGTAAATGTTCGTCCCGTTTCTTTTGACAAAAATTGATGAAAAAAATATTTTATTGACTAAAAATGACACTGAATCAATATGGAATATGCCGTTCAGTTCGAAGAGTTTTCTCCTTTTCTCCGGTCTCTGCTCTCTGTATCATTCCGCGCTCATACAAGTTCCGAGGTTTCTGGCTCAAAAACGGATCCATCGGATGAAACTTTAGGTGCCTAGGGGAACGTGGAATAGTCCACGGCATTTTCACCCTACACGACACATACACTACCCTACAATAATGGACCGGACGGCAAGATGTGATGGTATAAGGGAAAGAATACATGCTTTAATAGGGAGATGGTACCCCCACGTGTTGCAATGACACAAGCAACCCTTCTGGGAATACTTTCAACAAGGTTTTGATACACAGCTATGGGTATTTGTGTCCATTCCTGGTGCAAGAATGTCGCCTGTTCAGCTGTAGATTTCAGACGTGGTTCCCTGGTCCGTAAGCGCCGCTCTCACTCGTCCCACAAATTTTCTATGGGGTTTAGGTAGGGACTCTGAGCAGGCCAGGGAAGACGTTTGACATCCATATCTCGACACCACTGCTTGACAGAGGCTTCAACATGACACGGAGCGTAGTCGTCCTGGAAGTAACATTCGTCCATTCCATAAAATGGCCATAGCGTAGGAAGAACCCGACTGCTCAAAATGTTCATGCAGGCTTCGGCGTTCAATTGACCAGGAGCAACGTGCAAAGGTCCCAGGCTAAACCACGGAAAACACCACCAAACAAGCAGTCGGATTTTTTACAAATCCTCTGGCGTCCGGTTCATTATTGTAGGGTAGAGTATATATGAGGCAAAGGAGCTATCCCGAAAGGGAAAGATCTGAAGACAGCAACCGTTCATTTTGAACCACGGTCAGGTGATGATGTGAACACCTGAGCTGACTTTTCAAACTTCCACTCCACACCAACGTGAGGACGTTTAAGGTCACGACAGATTGAATGTGCACCAATTCCTTCTTACACGACGGTCTTGGGTTGGATTCGAAATTACAATCATCCGGTTGACAATCCGTTGCTCTTCCAACTGAGCGGTGTCGAAAAACAGGTCTGGTGGTTAAGGTGTTAGTCTCTAGATCGGAAGGTTCCTGGTTCGAATCCGGGTCACTGCATGGATGTTTGTAAGCGGATGGTGTAGAGGCGTCAGGTGCACCTTAAATCTGCCGTAGCCGAAAGTCCTCACGTTGGATTGGTGTGGAAGTTTGGAGAGTGGGGTGCCCGCACAGGTGTTGCCTCGACATCTGACCCTATTTCATAATGACGTGGTGTTGTTCTCGGATCTTTCCCTTGGGGGATTGATTCCGGACCTTTGTCAATAGCCTATTGTAATGCTTTAGTATGACGTTAATAAAAAATTACCATTACCTTGTGTGTTACCTGGAGTATTGGAGGCTACGACGGATTGAACGTACGCCATCCCCCTTTGTACACGACGCTGTTTGGTTGCATTTAAACTCGCAGACTTCCAGTTGCTAATCCTCTACCACGGCCCAAATACTTTACGTAACACTGCTTTAGAACTTGTAGGCCTCACTTAAAACGAAACTAAAAGTTTTCAGTTTCATTTTAGGTTTCTTTTTCGTGTTACCACTAGACAAGCGACACAATATGAGAAGAGTTTTGGATAGTTCGCGTCAGGGGTTGCAGCGTTAGTCCACGATCTCTAGTATCAAATATTTCATACGGCAAGTCCGTAACATAATTTTGGTTAGTAGGATTTGTGGTTTTATGGAGCAAGAGCTCTGTTTGACCGAACACAAGACAGACAACAACAAAAAAATGGGCAATGGGTAATGGAAATGGGAAGATGCCGCTGGGTCTAGACTATTTCCTCCGATTGAAGGAAAAGTTTTCATGGTCACAATCCCACTTTCTGGTCTCAAGTTCTGATTTTTATTTTAAATTATACTAACTATATAACATCACATAATTAATGTCATGAATATTATATCCATTAGCAATATTATATATATAAACACTACAGGAGCGCTTTCAAACGAAATAAATTAAAAACCAAAAAAGTACTTTTCTAAATATTTTATTGATGAAAATCAAATGTTGTTTCTTTATCGTAATGGTACTTTTTAGTTAACGTCGTACTAGAGCAACACAACGGGCTATTGACGACGGTACGGGATCAATCCCTTATGGGAAAGATCCGAGGACAACACCTCGTAATTTTGAACCACGGTCAGATGACGAGGCAACACCTGAGCTGGCACCCCACTCTCCAAACATCCACACTAACCCAACGTGAGGACTTTCGGCCACGACAGATTTAAGGAACACCGGCCGCCTCTACACCATACGCTTACAAACATCATGCCCGGACCCGGATTCGAACCATTAACCTCCCGATCTAGAGGCTAACACCTTAACCACTATACCGGTTGGTCGGCGTTTCTTTATGGAATACATCTGGATTCAATGCTTTGCATTGAAGAACTGAGAGGAATATTAAAATACACAAATATGTATTGAAAATGGGGAAATATTTGAAATTCGACATTCCTTATATTTCGAAAGACATCCAATCAAAAGCTTCAATAATATTTATAGGCTCTTAAAAGAAACACGATATTTTTTACGAGGTTGTGGCGGAACATTACATTATACTACACTCATGTCCATAAATTAAGGTAATGGTAATGGTAATTTTAGTTAACGGCGTACTAGAGCAACACAACGGGCTATTGACGACGGTCCGGGATCAGTCCCTTAAGGGAAAGATACGAGGACAACACCTCGTAATTTTGAACCACGGTCAGATGACGAAGCAACACCTGAGCTGTCACCCCACTCTCCAAACTTCCACGCCAACCCAACGTGAGGACTTTCGGCCACGACAGATTTAAGGTGCACCAGCCGCCTCTACACCATACGTTTACAAACATCCATGCCCGGGCCCGGATTCGAACCAGGAACCTTCCGATCTAGAGGCTAACACCTTAACCACTACACCGGTTGGTCGGCCCATAAATTAAGGATAATTCGAAATCACACGGAAATCGAACTCTGAAGTAAAAATTTCACCTGTAGAATTATCGCACACATCTTCAAGAACAATATTCCAATTACAGGAAGCCATCAGATGACGCCGACAGAACGTCACAATAATGAGAGTGTAAGAGAGGTGTATATCAGGAATAGTAGCAAAGAAGTAAAATTCACAAGCGTTCTATCAGCCGCTCAGTGCCACAACCGAATAGTCATAGTGCACAGGACGCATGTCGATGATTTTTTACGTGGTAGAATTATCGGCCGCCTGGAATGTGGGTGTACTCAGACGGAAGTTTCAGTGGAACTTGGAATCGCCCAAAGTGTCATCTCTAGGCATTGGCAGCGATTTCAAAATGATGGAAATGTCAGTAGACGTTACAGTACAGGTTCGCCTCGAGTTACAACTCCGAATGACGACATGTATTTGGCAGAAATTGCAAAAAAATGCAGACGGAGCACAGCATCCTACCTTTCTTGTCAGCTATCTTCAGACACGTGTAGGACAGTTTCAAGACAAACGTTTGGGACATGTTGGTCTATATCAGGGGTGGCCAACCTTTTACATACCATGTGTCAATTTTTTTCACATACGAGTTCAGATGCGCCATATAACTCAAGCACATTTTCTACCTTCTTACGTTCATGGTCCCCTGGCATATCTTTAATAACCTTTGACATTGACAATACTTATCATTGACGTTGCTCCGTCAGTACACACACTGATGAGTTTACTGAGGTTTTTTAGGTATGATTTTACTTTTTCAAATATGTCTGATCCTCTTGTTTTACAATGCTATAACACCAGACTGACAAGTTCGCTTAAGACATTAAAATTATCATTGATTCCTCTTTAATAAAAAATGCTTAGGTGGGCTGCATCACATATGTCCGTTGATCCATCCAAAGCTAGAGAAAAGAATGGACAAGGTCTTCCAGTTGGTGAAATAAATCCTGAGAGAGTTGCTCGTCTAAGTAATTGTCCACCTTGATATAGCAATTTCGTCTGCTTTCCTTTCAATACCTTTATTACCAAGATGGTGTGCAAATATTTGGAGACAAAGCTTGATTTGTCCATCGTCAGAAAAATATTTATTTTTTTCGTCAATGCTAAAGCTATTTCATAGGACGCTTCTATCATCGTCAAGTCTTCACAACTTACTTCAGCCAAAATATTTTGTCTTCTGATTTCTTCCTTTTTCTTAGTCACATATTCTTTTCGTAACTCAGACCCAAACCCGAGCTTCATTTTCCTTCTATGTTAGTCTGATGCTGTGTTTTATAGTGTCTATTGAGATCATGTCTTCCCTTACGTGAAAGAGTACTTTCACAAACAATGCAAAACATTTTTTCTGATTGACTTTTTATATTAAATTCACGCGAACTATCACTTTACCTACTTCAAAAGAATAAGTACACGCAAGGATGGAATTCGCCACTTGTAATCATCCAATGCGCCACAGGTTGGCCACCCCTGGTCTATATGCTCGCAACCCTGTCAGATGTGTTGCGCTCACGGCAACTCACTGTCGCCAGCGGTTAGCTTGGAGTAGAGAACATGCAATGTGGACATCGTCACAGTGGGCTTGTGTGATGTTTTCCGACGAGTTCAGGTTTAGCTTGCAGTCTGATTCACGGCGAACGTTCATATGGAGAACGCCAGGTATCCGCTACCACCAAGACAACATCATTGAACGACACCGTTACGGTGGTGCAGGATTGCTCGTTTGGGCGGAATTATACTGGGCTCCAGTACAGATCTATATGCTCAAATCGGAACCATGAGAAGCCACATTAATCGGGACATCATTCTGAAACAACGTGTACGGTTGTTTAGGGGTGCCATGGGGGCAGAATTTGTGTTTATGGATGACAACGCCCGTCCTAACCATGCAAACATTGTAAACGAATTACTTGCATCTGTGTATATCAACCGTATGGAATGGCCAGCATTCTCACCTGACTTGAATCCGAGAGAGCATGTTTGGGACATGTTTTTCTGATGAATTGTAGCCCATCAACCACCTTTTACATGTGTACCAGAAGTTCAGAGAGCATTGCTTGCTCAGTGGAGTGATCTTCCCCAAGATCAGCTCGATAGTTTGATCCTCAGCATGCCTCGGCGTTGTACGGACTGTATTTCATAGTCTGGGAGACATACAATGTATTAACCATCACACCAACCATGTCATGTTTAGTTTTTATATGGTCGATATTTTTTGCAATTGCTCCAGTGAGCAAAATTCTTAGTTTTCATGAATGGTATCATACATTCACAATTTTTTTTGCTCTTTATCTTTAGTTCAATAAATGGGCTTTATGAATAAGTCACGTTTGTTTTGTTTCTAAACCTTTATTTGCCGGAGCTGGCATTATCCATAATTTATGGATGTGAGTCTATTTTCTCTGAAGTGAAACCCGCGTGGTTTAGAATTGGACCATCAATGTGTCGATGCGATGATAGGAAAGTAAGTGTTTGAATTTACGTTGCAATACAGCAACACAAAGGACTATTGTGATTTTCAGGGATCATTCCCCAAGGGAAAGAGTCTAGGACAAAACAGCGTCATTTTGATCCGTGGTCAGGTGAGGAAGTCAACCCCTATTTTGGCACCCCATTCACCAAACTTCGATACCATGTCAACGCGAGGACATTCGAAGTCATGACAGATTTAACGTGCACCAGCCCCGGCGGTATCGATTTCCTCGCAGTCCTCCTATACCTAATCCGTGACTTCATCAACCAGCCTGACAAGGCCATCAAACAAATACATCCATTGTAAAAACCTCAGTCGCACATCACTTAAGGCTAGCAGAGCTAGACAAGGTCCTTGACATTATACACCCTAAAGAAATCCAATAACAGCAAAGGATCGGCAGCAAGATCCCGCCTGGAGAACCACAGGCACGCAGGAATATCTTCAAAGGAAGCCAACTCAGTAGAACACTTGGTACAGACCTCAAAACACCTAGAACCCTCTGAATATTTCAGAGATCTAAGATGCCCACTGAGGAGAGCGAGTGAGTGGTCAGGTCCCTTCTGTTACAACAGGTGCCAGAGATCCACCCAGTCGAGTACTCTGATACCAGTGATGCACTGGTGGAACGAGACTATTGGTTTCGTTTTCGCTTTTAGCCCCATCCATCCACGTACAAACCACTAACTGAATCGACTACCCTGTTAAAAGATAGAGAGGAGAACGGACTTTTGGAAATAGTAAGTTAAAATAAATATCTTCTGCATAGTGGTAAAACTCTATTTATATTCATCTTATATCTATTTTCATTATTTTTGTGAAATTAGGTTTCCGTCGGTAATGGTGATGGCAATTTCAACTAACGTCGTACTAGAGCAACACAATGGGCAATTGACGCCGGTCAGGGATCAGTTCTTTAAGGAAAAAATCCGAGGACAACACCTCGTATCTTTGAACCACGGTCAGTTGACGAGTGGTTCTCCAGTGGCACTCCACTCTCCAAACTTCCACAACAAATCAACGTTCGGTTGCGACAGAATTAAGGTACACCAGCCGCCTCTACACCATACGCTTACAAACATTTATGCCCGGACCAGGATTCGAACCAGGAACCTTCCGATCTAGAGACACCTTAACCACTATACCGGTTGGTCGTCTGGGTTTGAGTGGTAATATTAGTAATTTTTAGTTAACGTCGTACTAGAGCAACACAACGGGCTATTGACGACGGTCCGAGATCAGTCCCTTAAGGGAGAGATCCGAGGACAACACCTCGTAATTTTGAACCACGATCAGATGACGAAGCAACACCTGAACTGGCACCCCACTCACCAAATTTCCACACCAACCCAACGTGAGGACTTTCGGCCTCTACACCATACGCTTAAAAACATCCATGCCCGGACCAGGAACCTTCCGATCTAGAGGCTAACACCTTAACCACTATATCGGTTGGTCGGATGGGTTTCCGTCGGAAGATGTGACGAAAGACAAGAATAACACGAAAATCGTCTTGGCGGTACAGGTAGGGAGTTAACGTTACACTGAGGCAACACAACGGGCTATTGGAAATGGTCCGGGATCAACCGCTTACAATTCTCATTAATAACCTCAATGGGATTTTCATTTTACAATTTTTAATTTTTTCAAAAAAAAAAAACACGAGCGTTGCTGTAATCCGGTTGGAAGAGTAACGGACTTGTAACCAGGGGTCAGATCAGGTGCGACCCCGTTATCTGAACGAGGTTCAAAATAACGTGGTGTTGTCCTCGGATCTTTCCCTTCGTGGGTTGATCCCAGACCATTGCCAATAGCCTGTTGTGTTGCTCCAGTGTGACGTTATTTAGAACAGCTACCAAAAAACACGACAGAAAATGCAGTACAGCGTGTCCCAAAATGTCTTTATTTCCTCCCCCCAATCGAAAAATTCCGCCTTGGTAGCACCTTTCATTGCACTGCAAGTGTTTGTTGAAGTAGTACACGCATACCTCTCGTCACTAAGCCTAACCTCCCCAGATGTCACGACTGACCTACAATTCCCTTTCACGAGAGAGATCCCAGGATTTTACTCAGAATTTCTCTTTTTCGATTCTTTCCGCGAATGCAAAAAATTCATAACTCAAGAGTTGGCAACAGGAAAAAGCTCGAAGGAGTGAAGGGATCGTTCCACGCCCAAGCCCCACGATGACAGATGGCACAAACGATATATCTCATTCAGGAGACGCTCGAAAATCGAGGATTAGCCCGGTTTCCGAATAATTTTCATGCTCCCTCTCGGAACATCCCATTAGGGGGTTGGCGCAAGGTCATTCCTTTCGTTTCCCATATGCCATTAAGATCCCCACGTGGATTTCCAACCTTCGAAAATGGAAGCATGAAAGTCGTTCTTCGAATCAATCACAAACTGGAGTGAGTTCCATCCCAGATTCGTATTTAACGAATAATTTCGAAGGGTAGTATCTTTCAATACGGAATCTACAGGTGAGTCTACGAGGACAGATCCCAGTGGGGTTGACAGAGGAGAGGTGCTCTTCTGTCAGTTAAAAAGCCTATATACACTACCCTACAATAATGAACCGAACGCCAGCGGATTCGCATAAAATCAGACTACTTGTTTGGGGGTGTTTTTCGTAGTATGGCCTGGGACTTTTGCATATTGTTCCTGGTCAGTTGAACGCCGATGCCTACATGAAAATTTTGGACAATCAGGTTCTTCCTAAGCTATGGCACTTTTATGGAATGGACGAATGTTACTTCCAGGGCGACAACGCTCCGTGTGATGTTGCAGCTTCTGTCAAGCAGTGGTATCGAGATATGAATGTAAAACGTCTTCCCTGCCCTGCTCAGTGTCTCGACCTAAACCCGTATAATATTTGTGGGACGCTGACCCAGGAACTACGTCCAAAATCTACAGCTGAGCAGGCGACATTCTTGCAGCAGGAATGGACACAAATACCCATAGCTGTGTATCAAAACCTTGTTGGAAGTATGCCCAGAACGGTTGCTGGTGTAATTGCAGCACGTGGGAGACCATATCCCTATTAAAGCATGTACTCTTTCCCTTATACCATCACATCTTGCTGTCCGGTCCATTATTGGAGGGTAGTGTATAGCTGATGGAAGAAGTACAAATGCATTCTATAATGCCTTGCTTATTGTTTGAATTTTTCTACAGAATGTT
This sequence comes from Metellina segmentata, assembly GCA_947359465.1. Classification (NCBI taxonomy): domain Eukaryota; kingdom Metazoa; phylum Arthropoda; class Arachnida; order Araneae; family Tetragnathidae; genus Metellina; species Metellina segmentata. Next base: position 91,725,275 of record OX375882.1, read on the forward strand.
TTTTTTTTAAGTGTTTTTTTTTTTTTTTTGGGGGGGGGGGGTTATGTCGCAAGGCTTGTATTTAGTCATGCTGCGTCAGACATAAGACAGACAGCATCAAGTAATAGACATACCCCCACATGGAAGGTTTTACTGACACAGTATGGGTTGGTTTGGGGTTTTATGGCGCAAGGATCCTTGTTCAGCATGCTGTGTTAGACACAAGGCACAATATTAAATAATAGAAACACACAATGAAAGTTTTACTGACACAGAAATGAGAAATACACTCAGGGAGGAATTCATCTGCCAGGAATCGAACCTGTCGCCTAAAACTCGAAGGTTGCTAGAGCGGTGGACATAAACACCGAGTCATTCATTACGACCCTGTCTGCAGAATGGGATTAATCGCGTCTGTGGACTGTGCTTTGGGTATGGTTTTCTCGTCGTTTATATTCATAAAGCAAACCATAATTTATCTGAAAAGCGTATTCTTAAAGCTTTGTGAGACTTATTCTTGTGAACCCTTTTGGTTGTTGTCTTCGTGATCTTATCGTCATTAGTTAAAATAATCAAATCCTGATGGACGAGAGTTTTGACTGGTTTAAGCCATCCCGCTCTAGGGCATACGGCGAGAACGATATAATTATTCATTAGTATCCAATTGATCGATTCTGAGTTCTAGTATTTTTCTTATGATCTCCTTCAGTCACTTGTTTGATTTTTTGCTTGTCCGCAGTAGTTTTTATCGGCTCCAAGGTATCCGTTAGGAAATTTCCTATCTCTAATGTTCTGGAAATGTTTGCAGTGATACACCACGTGGTCGACACTCCGTATGCCCTCCTGACAGTGACATATGTCACTCTTGTTAAAGAAACATCTTTGATAAGTGTCAAAGACTCCGCGTCCTGTTATTACTTGGTTCAGTTCAAAAGAACCCAACAATTTCTTTGTTGAGACTACTTTATAAGCCCCAAATACATTTATTCCCTTATTCGTTTGTAACCATATTTAATGACAATCTAACAGTTGTTCCTTTTTAACTATTTTTTAATATATTCCTTAGTTTTGCTTTGTTCTTTGTCGATCTGCTCCCTGGTGGTGGCTTCCTCGGTTAGTTCATTAGCTCTTTCGTTTCCCTTAAAGCCAATTTGTGCCTTTATTCATTCGACTATTATTTTTCTTCTATAGTATGTTATGATATGTTTTAAGTTTATAATTCTGTAATCCCTGTTAGAACAGTTATTTAAGGCCATCAGTACGGATCGTGAGGCTGTTATGATTCGTGCTGCTTCCAGTTTGTTCTTATTAGGGCTATTGACATTAGAGGAGGGCAGACCGGATCATGAAGAAATTCAGCAATTTCTCGTCATTAGCAAAATTATTCAAATCCTAATGGACGAGTTATCACGTCAAAAAACATTTGAAGGTTTAACGCAATGTCTTTAATCTGAAAAATAAATCACGTTTTAGGCATAAGTTAATATTTGTATGCCCATAAATTTCCCGATTACAACGTTGAACTGTTTTTGTTGAATAATCAACAATTAGAGAGTTGGTAAATCAGAAATAAAAGTTTTTCTTAAACTTTATTGACTTTAAGGGGTAAAAGTACTGATTGTGTGTGTATCATATGCATTTCAAACTATCGAGTAAAGGTCGAGTTCATTTTATCAATAATATTGTCTCAAATTTCTCATCTTTCACGGAATCACTTGTAAATCAAATATATAATCTGCATTTAAGTAATAATTCTGCACTTCCATCAATAAAGTAACGTAAGTATCATATCGCACTCCGGCAAAAAAAAAGTGATACAAGTCAAAAAATGGCAATTTTGAGGTTATGTTATTGAAAAATATGTATGAGATGCCCCAAAAGTGTACGAGAAACGGCGTCACATCTCTATCTCGCAATTTATGCACCAGAGGGCAGTTGCGTCAGTTTTACTTTAGACCAGTTCATGATTCGTCAAGAACAGTGTCACTGCTACTGGAAGTTGTACATGACTCCATCAAGAAGAGCGGCACATTTTGAGTTGTGACACTTTTCTTGTAATGAGGTAAGTTGAATTAAATTTTTAATAGCGTCACAATCAAAAAAGTCATATTTTTCTTGAACCAATTATCTCTGAACGTATATTTTGTACTGTGTTATTTCAACTTGTGCCAGTTTTCCTGACTGAGCTAGTCAGTATTTTGTGTTGTGTAACAATTATTCTTGATTTAAAAATTATTTCTTACGCTATTCATCTAACCTCGTATTTTCTAAAATGAAACTTTAAGAAATAAATGTAAGTAGTGAAGCTCAAAATTTGTTACGTGTTTATTATGTGCTCACAGCATAGATATAGAAGTAGGAAATTGCTGGCATTAGCTGTGGCTACAATTAAAAAAGGACAAACCGCAGAACAAGTAAATGCAACAAAAGAAATAGAACTGAACAACACAGTACCAGAAGATGAAGAAGCAAACATAGAACGATAAAATGCAACAAAAGAAATAGAATTGAACAACACAGTGCCGGAAGATAAAGAAGCAAACACAGAACAAGAAAATACAACAAAAGAAATAGAACTGAACAACACAGTGCTGGAAGATCAAGAAGCAAACACAGAACGAGAAAATGCAACAAAAGAAATAGAACAACACACTACCGGAAGATCAAGAAGCAAACACAGAACAAGAAAATACAACAAAAGAAATAGAATTGAACAACACATTACCAGAAGATCAAGGTACTGAAAACCAGCATACATTGCGATTGAGAATCAAACTATAAGAAAACATCAAACAATGAACTGATTAAAACAATCGACATAAAAATACTCAAAGTGCAGAAGAGTGACCCGGCATTCTTTTTGTGAAAACGACATACAAACAAACAGAATGTGCGCAGATCAACGTCAATAATACCAGAAGACAAATTAGCTTCTCTATAATGTAGTGCGTTGCGGCGTATAAGAAAAAAAAGGAAATTTCTGTTACAAAGAAAGCTCATATTGAATCCCTTATCTCGGCAAAAAGTATTCCTATAATATATAAGCTCATTTATGAATCTATTTTTTCGTAAATTTGTTCCTTAAATTTTACTTTATTAATTGTTCTTTATTACACTGTATTAATTTTCATAAATTATATAAATTAGCATTTTGTACTTTGCTAATTAAAGAATTTCAACTTGTTTTTCATATTTTATTCTAATTAAGTAGTAATTTTGCCTGAGGGAGTCGTAGTTTATTATAGTAAGTAAAAAAACTAATTTGGAGTTGAGAAGTGGCATAGTATCGAAAGGGGTTATAGCAAAAAAGTTTTTAGAAAAGCAAGAAAAGTGACATAATTCAAAGACCTCACCTATATTTTGCTGATAATAGCTCACATTCGACGAGAGCAGAGCTACAGATCCATATTACTATTATATAGAATATAATAGAATTTACAGCTATAAACACCTACCTGAAATTTAAAAGATTATGCTATTTCAATATAAGTTTTATAGTATTCTTTAAGTTGATTTTTTTTTTCTCAATTGCTACATTTTTTAGTTATGTCACTTTTCTTGCCGGGGTGCGTTATCCTTTTGATACCAAATATTTTAGCTTTTTAAGGGTTGTGGTAAGCCTAAAAAAATAGAGTAACGAATTAGCAATCGGAAGGTTTGGAGTTCGAAACCCAATCCCACCAAAAACCACCATGTAGGGGCTGGTGCACGTTAAATCTGTCGAGATATTAAATTTTCTTTCGTAATTTATCCTCGACCAACCCCAGTAGCCTGTTGTGTTCTTCCTGTGCGACATTAATTCAACTACCTACCTTATGTTGGTGTGATGTAGAAGTTTGGGGAGGGGTGTTATCTTTAGGAAGGTAGGTATTTAATTGTCGTCGCACTGGAGCAACACAGTGGGCTATTGACGACTCTCTGGGATCATACCCTAAGGGAAAGATACGAGGACAACACCACGTTATGTTGAACCACAGTCAGATGACGAGATGTTGTCCTCAGATCTTTTCCTTCGGATTGATCCCGAACTGTCGTCAATAGTCCGTTCTTTTTACCACTGTTACGTTAATTCAACTACCTACTTAATTCCAGCTCAGATGTTCAAAATGACGAAGCATTTTCCTTGGATCATTCCCTTCGGAATCGGTCGCGGGTCATCGCCAATAGCCCGTTGTGTCGCTCCAGTGCGACCTTATTGAAGTGTGTAAAATAGAAACGGATGAATAGAAGTGCAAGTGTAGTGAATAGAAGCACTTTTGTGGAAAAGTAGTTATGGCTTATAACATTACCGTGTTGAATGTAAAAATTAAAAAAAAATACTATTTAATCTTTCTCATAAGAAAAGATCAAAATCAATTCAATATGTGCACAGCTGATAAATGTCTTCTTGCCATCACTGATTAGATGACCCCAACTACAACAGGTGGTTGCAATTTACGGTTCTGGTGTTGTGGCTCGACCTCACCCAACCTCTTACAATCTGTAAGTATATCTTTTTTTTATCATTTTCCGTTAATTTATTCGTCATCTGACCGCGGATCAAAATTACGAGGTGTTGTCCTCGTATATTTCCCTTAAGGGATTGATCCCGGACCCTCGTCAATAGCCCGTTGTGTTGGTCTAGTACGACGTTAATTAAAAATTACCATTACCGTTAATTTATAATGAACTGTCTTAAAATTTCCATGCTTTTCAACCTAATTCATTTTTTGAGTTCCTGGATGAATATTAATTAGTTTAATCTAACTTAACTAACAATTTTTATTTATCACTAGCAAAATACCTGACCTTACTCGGTTTGAATTGATTTACTCTAGATCAGAGCTCGAAATACCCGGGTGCACAGGTGCACTGTGCACATGAAAACAAAACTGGGCACCTAATCTTTTACCAATAGGTGCACACAGTGCACCTAACGTTAAAAAAAAAGAGGGAACGTGTTTTATGTTATTTTGATGTTTGAACAAAATATTAGTATCGACCTCTCTCGCTCTAAAGGAACTTAATTAAAATTCCTAAATACACACTAAGCGAAAAAAAAATCGCTGTGCCCTAACGGGTTTATACAAGAGGAAGGTTTATTGTGTCAATGCCACCAGAACTTTCCGATGATCAAAACATTTTCCAGATGGCTCTGTTAAAGCGACTTTCGCGACAGCCGTGCGCCGTAGAATTTCGATATGTTTAAATATTTTTTATTTGCTATCTATACTGCGAACCTATATAAACATACCCAACTAATACAGTAGTTTACATAACTTTAATACTCTTACATTAAAATTTATTTTTAAATGTGCACCTATTTTAAAAACTTAGGTGCACAGTGTGCACCTGTATTTAAAAATCTATTTCGAGGCCTGCTATAGATTGAAGAGATGATCAAATACATAATCACTTATGTCTTCCGTAGAATAAAGTAACATTTTAACACATTTCGCCATCTTTATTATTTCTACGACTTACTTAGAATATAAATACTATACATGTATATCCATTCATGTTATACATTTCACGTACATCGCACCCTTGTTGTATGACAAAGATACAAAATTATGAAAGGTGGCACTAAGGTTACTACTACAAAAGACGATTCTGAGGGATGTTTGGAATTCCCTTTCTTAAGTTCTTTTCATGTTCAACACAATTAATATCAAATAAAACACATTGCAATCAAATATCTGGAATAAAATTCTTGTGATGCCTGCACAAACACACAAAAACAAAATCCAACATTGAACAGAAAGACGGACAGACTTTCGCAACCAATTTTATTCACTAAATGAGGATAAGTACTCACTGTATGCAAATTTCCATGAAAATATATTAAACCGTGTGGACGTGTAAAGGGCACATACAGACAGACATACCATACATACAGACAGACACCAAATGCGTCAGAGGCGGATTCGGTATAAGAAGGGTCCAAAACGGATATAAAACTCGAAATGGGTCGAAAATATTGAATGTGCAAACAAACACTCCATTCTTATTTATATAGATAGAGAACTCGGATTCATCCAAATACACTTCCGTTGCTAATCCGTTACACTTCCAAACGGACAACTTCCACTTCCTACCACGGCACCTGCACGTAGTCGGAGAAAAGTAAGGAAGGCCAACTTATATAAAGTGACATTTTCTATCTGACGTCGAATAAAAATACCCAATGACAAACGCACTCTCCAAAAAACAGCAAAACGAACTACTTCCGTGCATTAAATATCGCAATTTACAAATATAATCAGGCACTAATTTCCTTTTATTTCTGTTTATCGTCCAGCCTGTTCCATCTCACATGCGTCCAAAAAACTCGGTTATTAACTCATTTCTTCCTAAAAAGAAAGCAATACGCTCCAGGTGGTCGCAGAAAAATATCTTCCCGAAATCTGCCTCACGTCGCAAAACGCTCTTAAAATTCCAAGGTTCCCCCAAAGAGAACGAAGAAAACCGTCTGATATAAGGGACGCGAGTCGCTCAAGGTATCCGGAGACGTTTTTCTTTCGAAAAGGAAAAACGAAGACCGCCTTTCACTTATCGCCTTCAAAAGTTATGAATTTTTATGAAGGAATCAAAACAACCACAGGCTGAGAGAAGAGATAAGAATGTCGGGATATGATTTATGCGGAGGGCCCGTGGCAACGCTCCGCACGTCGTGTGCGTTGACTGCCCCTTCGAATATCAATCCTTCGGCGGAAGTGAAGGTCTGCGTTCTTTGATGTTTTAAGTGATGAACTTGGAGACCCCTGTCATATTCTTCAGCTGCCGTTTGATTTGTTTATGCGGAACAGACTTCAGGGCAGTCGAAAGAAAACGGGAGCGTAAAGCAATTCTGGTTGGTGGGATGGATTTAGGGTTTTGTGACGCAAGGTACAAAAGCGAACAAGCAGCGCCGGTGTTGTCCTCGAACCTTTTCCGGACTGATCCCGTATTGTCGACATTAGAATGCTGTGTTGCTCGAGTGCGACATTAATTACATTACCAACAGCGTATCTGCCAAACAAAATCAGCAATCTTGACCTATCGTTTTTTGCGATCAATGGGTGTAGTTACTTAGCAATAAAATATTGTGTGGAACATAAAAATGTGATAACATTCTCGAAAATATTCCGTAGATGAAATTATGATGAAAGAGTAAATTCAAGTGAAGCGCTAAATTTGACATTAACAGCACAGATAAAACACAGAATCAATTTCTAATGAACTAGACCCCCCGTCTCCTTGTATTAAATTCTCAACCAATAGGTCTGGTAGTCAAGGTGTTAGCCTCTAGATCGGAAGGTTTCTGGTTCGAATCAGTGCATGGATGTTTTTAAGCGTATGGTGTAGAGGCGGATGGTGCACCTGAAATCTGTCGTGGCCGAAAGTCCTCACGTTGGGTTGGCGTGGAAGTTTGGAGAGTGGGGTGCCAGTTCAGGTGTTGCTTCGTCATCTGACCGTGGTTCAAAATTACGATGTGTCGTCCTCGGATATTTCCCTTAAGGGACTGATCCCGGACCGTCGTCAATAGCCCGTTGTGTTGCTCTAGTACGACGTTAACTAAAATTACCAATTACCTCACGTTGAGAGCTCAGATGTTTCTTCGTCATCTGATAAAGGTTCAAAATTGCGAAATGTTGTCCTCGGTTCTATCCCTTAAGGCAGTGATTCCCAACCGGTGGTACGCGGTAGGTGGTACTCAAGGATGATACGAGCGACCCAAATATTCTACCAAGTTTGTTCGATTTTATAGTATGTACAACCACGTTATGCTATTTCTTATGCCATTTGTTACTAGTTACTTGTGTGAGAGTGGTTTTTCTGAGCTTTTGCGTATAAAAAAAATAAATATAGAAACAGAGTAAGTGTTGATGAGGACTTAAAAGTGAAGTTAAGCTCCACTGCTCCTGATATTGATATTTTAATAAAAGACAAACGACAACAAGTTTCGTACTAAAAATTGATTTTTGATTAGGTTATAATCTTTGTTTGCTTAGTTTGTACTAATTTTTTAAATTATTTGTTTTTAGACCTGTGAGTAAAAATTAAAGTGTAATTTTCAATAATCGTTTTATTTTTTTCTTTATTAAAACATCATTGATACGAAACAAAAGTGCATTAATCATAAAATATGAAGCTTTTAATTAAAATAAAACAAGCCATCGGGCACTTTTCTGACATCGATATATGTTTCTAAAAAATATAAAACTGGTGGTAAGCTAAAAATTTCTAAAAATTTCAGTGATACGCAGTTACTAAAAGGTTGAGAACCCCTGCCTTAGGGGATTGATCCCAGACCGTCATCAATAGCCCGTTGTGTTGCTTTAGTACGACGTTAATAAAAATTACCAAAACTACATCACGTTGAGCGGGTTTGGAGGTTTGGAGAGTCGGGTACCAGCTCAGATGTTGCCTCATTATCTCACCATGGTTCAAAATCACGCGGTGTCCTCGGATCTTTCCATTAGGAGGTCAATCCCGGACCGTCGCCAATAGCCCATTGTGTAACTGCAGTGCGACGTTAATTGAATAAATACCTACCTACTTACCCAAAAAGTCTGCGAATACACGAAAACCTTCAGAATGCGTTTTAAATAAAGAAAATAGATTTACAGCAACACCCGGATACCCTTCATTACAACAAGTCCCTCGAGGGATTTCATTCAGTCTAATGAATAGTTCCGAACCACTTTCTTGGTAGGTCTCAACCCCGGGGCTTCCACCAGACTTGGAACCCATTCATCAACAGTGGGTGAAGACCGTCCTGTCACTGGTGACGGTGATCTGTGTCATTTGCTGCCAAATGACAGACGGGACAGCTACCAAATGAGCGGGTCGTATTTCTGCAAGGTGAAAAGTGTCGCACGCGTCTGCAAGTGCTTCCTGTTTTGGTGGATGGTAGGTAGTTCATTAAAGTCGTACTGGAGCAATACACAGATGAGCTAGTGGTGACGGTTCGGGATCCATCCCGGAGAGAAAGAGCCGAGGACACCTCGTAACCTTGAACCACGGTCACATGGCAAGAACAATACCTAAGCTGAAACCCAACTCTCCTACGCACCACGTGTTACGTACTGACAAAAACCTTTTCACATCGCACCCCGAAAAAAAATTACACAAGTCAAAAAAAATTTGTTGTTACGTCATTCAAAAATATGGATGAGGTACCTCAGCATGTTATATTACGATTCTATAGAATGTAATAGAAGTTACCATTATAAATGCTTACCTAAAATTTAAAAGAAGCTTGTACTATTTCAATATAAGTTTTACAGTATCCTTTAATTTGATGTTTCTCAAATTCTGCAATTTTGAGTTGTGTCACTTCACCACTGTGCGACTTGTTAGTCAAATTTAGAATGGACATTTGTAAAGTTTTTGATACTGCTTCAGAATATATGATCAGTTTTTTGCTAGAATCATTTTTATAGCAACTATAACCCCCTTAAATATAACAAGTTAGTGACTTCTTGGCGAAACTGAACTTTTTTACCCTGAAAATTTTTTTTCAAGTGTTTTCTTCTCGTTGAAATTCACCTGCCACTTCTAGCACGAGTGAGAGTTCTCCAGACTAAAACAGTTGGGTTGGCGTGGAAGTTTGGAGAGGGGAGTGCCAGCTCAGGTGTTGCTTCGTCATCTGACCGTGGTTCAAAATTACGAGGTGTTGTCCTCGAATCTTTCCCTTAAGGGACTGATTCCGGACCGTCGTCAATAGCCCGTTGTGTTGCTCTAGTACGACGTTAACTAAAATTACCATTACCAGACTAAAACATGGAATATTTCTAAAAATCAACAACTAAAGAATGTTGCCATACGCATTCCTTTTACACTTGAGAGGAATAGCAATTTTAATTTTAATAGTGGTAGACGATATCAAGAGAGATAGTAAAAGTTGGCTTTCAGAAACAGTTTATTGTTATCTTATTGACAGATTTTGCAAAAAAATATTAATTGATTTTTTTTACATGAAAATGTTTGTTCATAATTTATATTTGACATGAATGACCCAAGAAGATATTAATATTATACCATGTTAAAAATTTTTTTAAATTGTTTTCCATTTTTGAGTTCAAGTTATCTTTTGATTATCGTCTCGTATTTTTTTTTTCCTGTGGGAAAAGTCCTCACGTTGGTTTGGTGTGGAAGTTTGGAAAGTGGGAAGACATCTCAAGTGTTGCCTCGTCATCTCACCGTGGCTCAAAATGACATGGTGTTGTCATCGGAAAGATTGATTGACCGTCGTCAATAGCCCGTTGTGTTGCTCTGGTACAACGTTAGCTAAAAATTACCAAATTTGAATTTTCTGCAATGATAAATGGGATTCCGGAAAAGTTTTAAATGAAGCCGTGAGGAGTAAGAATGTTTTCCTTTACGATAACTTTCATCCAAAGCGTTCCGATTTCAAGAAAGCTCGCCACTATCATTTATCAGTAAAGGTCGCCAATTTTTCAAATATTAAGGGGTCCCCTTTTCTCGTAAAGTGAGTTTTGCAAAATACTGATCACATATTAGGAATCAGCATTAAAAACAGTATAAAATGTGCCTGGTGTCAATTCCAAATACAATCAATATGTGAAAAGGTTCCCTTGTGAGAGGAGAATTCTGTTGTATACTGAGTGGAGTTCTGGATAAGAGCCAAGCTGCTAAAAAGAACACATTTGTCGGAGACTAGCTGAGTAACTCAGCGTTGGTCGAGTTTCAAATATGACCGCGACATTTCCCTGTGTTAACTTAAATACACAAACCCTGTAGAACGTGTTTCCTTGTTCATGTCCATTTATTGCAGGAAAGCAAACTTTAGATTTTAATATTGGGGCTTCGAAGGGCACTTTTAGGACTATTTGTGTGCCAATTTTAATGTCTACAGATGGGTCTGAGGGCAGGAAATAAATATACAGAAGAACACTGTGGTCCACAATGGGTAAGTGTAAAAATTGGATGTAGATTGGTTAAACGATGAAGATTTGGATAGAGAATATACACGTTTTCACACACATCCTTATATATATGTGTGTGTGTATAAGGGTAGGAAAATTCATTTTTAACTTAAAAGCAGTAAGGAACTCATCTCTATTTCAAAGATTAAGCGATGAGATGTTATGTTCTAAACGGGTGAAAAAGGGAGATGCCAGGCGTTTTCGTGGGAATGTTTACAACAAAGTTTTTTTACTTGTCAGATGTCACGAGTGCTTCGCTCGAAGGGTGTCTGGTATCTGTCACGTTTAACGTGTAAGATTCCGATTGGTTTCGGTGTGTCACATGACACGACTAATCCCCGTCAGGGTTTGGGACGAGCAACAGAAGCCAAAGGCACACTGGCAATGCTGTAGTCTTCTTGGCAAAACATATGATTCCGTTCCTGGCGATTTGGGCGGTGGCTCGATGATCTTCACTGTAAATATTCATCCTGATGATGTTGTAAATAGTGAGTGTTGATGTTTGTTAAAGAATAAATTAAATTCTTGAAAAGAGAATGGAAATCTCATTGGAACGACTGCTATAGCACCACACACACACACACATTCGAACTCTTTAACTCTCCGGCTGCAAATCCGTTATTCTTCCAACTGGTCTAACGCGACCCTTTTGACAATCTATAAGATGAATGTTCCAATAAACAAAAGACAAACCAGTTTTTTTTTTGTTGTTTTTTTTAAGGATTTTTAAGGCGCAGGGGTCATTTTTGGTCAAGTCACGCCGTACAACGTCAAATAATGAACATACGCATACAAAAAAAACTTCACTCACACAGAAGATTCGTTTTCCCACCGTGGCTCAAAATTAATTGATCTAGTCCTCGTATATTTTCCTTAGAGGATTGATCCCGCACTGTCGTTAATAGCCGTTGTGTTGTTCTGCAACGACGTTAATTAAAATTACCAAATTACCACAGAAGATAATTGGTAATTTGATAATTTACTAGTCGTACTAGAGCAACACAACGGGCTATTGACGACGGTCCGGGATCAATCCCCTATGAGAAAGATCCAAGGACAACATCACGGTCAGATGACGAGGTAACACCTGAGCTGACATCCCACTCTCCAAACATCCACACTAACCCAACGTGAGGACTTTCGGCCACGTCAGATTTAAGTAGCACCTGCCGCCTCTACACCACACGCTTACAAACCATCATACACTGACCAGGATTCGAATCAGGAACCTTCCGATCTAAAGGCTTACATCTTAAACACTGGACCGGTTGGTCGGCTACACATACAAGGAAAAGCTTCTCTCACACTGAAGAGAGAAATACTCAAGGATGAATCGGACCAAAAGCTACGATTATTTTTCGTATGTTATTTCGGACAAAGGATGAATACTTATACTTCCTGTTGCTCAAATTATATGTTTTATAGCCAGTTTTATTATTATAATTGACAGATGAAAATTATACAGTTAATTTGCATTTTTCGAACGTCGTATTCTGATTTATTAAACGTTCTTTACGACATCACCCAGACGGATCCCTCCAGCAAAACCATTAAGTTACGTGGTGTTGTCCTCGGATCTTTTCTTTAGGGGATTGATCCCGGACCATCGTCAATAGTCTGCTGTGTTGCTCTAGCACAATTAAAATTACCTTTCCAGTATACACATTAACCAATATTACCAAACGAAAAAAAGCAACAATGGCAATTTTCATACCAGAACGATATACCGTGGAGGTTTTATAATCTACTTAAATTCATTCCCAGAATCAACAGGAGAGTTTCCAAAGCGCTGCTTGCGTATTCCACCTTTTCGCTGTCCTCTCTCAAGTAACTGTTCATCAGCAGGAGGGGAAATTAAAAACCGTTTTTCATGCCACTGCAGAGGTGTTGACAGCTCGGGCCCAAAGCGCCGGCGGCTGTTTTTCGGGATTCCCTGGACCGTCTCATTATCGTCATTACCTTCAGGAAGGAGGTGTCTCGACGCCTAGAAGTATCGGCGATAATTAGGAAATCGGCTGCAATTTCACGGCATTCTCATGCCCATGCAAAGCACCTTGGGTCGCTTTTGGACATTGACACTTCGAGAAAAGTGGAATTATACTGCATTTTCTCAGCGCCGGGTATCAGACCACAGATTCCGGAAAATATTCCTTCCTCTAAATACTGGAGGAAATACTGGATGGAAGAGTAACGGATCAGCAAACGGTGGGTTCCGAGTTCAAATCCAACCATAGAACATCGTGTACAAAGAAGACTGGTGCGCGTTCAATCTAATGTAGGTATTTTAATTAACGTCGTACTGGCGACACAACGGACTATTGACGACGGTCCGGGATCAATCCTCCGAGGGAAAGATCAGAGGAGAACACCACGTCATTTTAAACTACGGTCAGATGAAGAGGCAACACCTGAGCTGACACCCCACTCTCCAAACAACCACACCACGCCAACGTGAGGACATTTGAGGGCACGATGGATTTAACGTGCACCCGCCTAAATGTACTCTCGCTAATATAATCTATAACAAAAAAATCAACGCACCAAGAAGATAAAGAATTACATTGGTGCCCGACTCGATCCACTTGGAATGGCGCTAACTGGGAACGTATAGTCTTTAGTGACGAACCCCGTGGGGATCCTGCCCTTTCTGTCGCACGACACACATGCCCACAACAGGGCGTTATGGTCTGGGGTGCCACCTCATTTGATAACCCTATGGTAGTCATTTCTGGTACACTTACAGCACAGCGGTACGTAGACGACATTTTACGACCGGTTGTGTTACCGTTCCTTTTGCGACACCCCGGACTTACTTTTTAACGAGATAATGCCGCACACGGCACGTGTTGCTATGAATTGTCTCCGAGCTTTCCAAACACTTCCTTGGCCAGCTAGGTCTCCTGATCTCTTTCCCATAGAGCAAATTTAGGACGTTATGAAAGGCGATTGCAACCATCTCGGAATGTTGACCATTTAACCCGACATTTGACACAATTTGGCAAGAAATTCCGCATGACACCATCCGGGAAATTTTTTAGTCTATGCCACGCCGGGTGACAGCTTGCATCCGTAAATCATTCAATTGTTCTGAAAGTTTAAGTGTTTGTTTTTCTATGTATATTCTTCACATCCAACAATTTGTATCTCAATCGGACCACTCTTTCTTGGTGCGTCGATTTTTTTGCGACATACTTATGCAACCAAGTTCACTTAGTAAATTAATGTAAATACTCGCAACATGCAAAGTTTCATGAAAATATATTAAACCGTTTGGGCGTAGCAAAGACACACACTTACAGACAGAGGGACAGACAGGCAAACACCAAACGCGGAAGTGACTGATTTAGCATCAGAAATGCCCAGAACGAATAGAAAACTTGAAACCGATCTAAAATATTAAGTGTACAAACTCTCCATTCTCATTCATATAGACATAGCTAGACAAGATGCAGCTTCTCATCTCTGCGGTGATTCTATTACAGTTTATTCGGTACTCACTGCAACAAATAATGTCTGATTTGTGAAGACACGCACCAGTTTTTCGCCTTACAACAATTCGGTCAGAAGCTTTTCGATTAGCTCGGCACATACAACTGCATATGAAGCAACAGTGTCCAATTTGCACAACAATTTCACCAAGTTGTCGCAACTGCACCCTGCATACAAGTGGAACGAATTGAGAATCCCTTTCTGCTTACAAACGAAATTTAATATTCCAGTCATCCTGCAATGGAGGACAGACAGACACTCTGCCCAAGACGGAAAAAAAAGCCTTTCACCTCCCCATTGCTCTCACCGCAAACCTCCTCACGTACAACGGCTCTTCTAATGGACTGACACATCTGACACATGTGACTCTAACAAGATTATCCTTGTCCACGGGCTTGTCCTAACACAAAGGGCGTGCTGCAACAATGGGCAGTTCAGAGGGCATGGCAGAGTGGAATTTGAGGCGGACTCATTGGTATGGGCGATGAGCGGTCCATGGGTTTAGTTTTGATGCCCTTTGTTGAGTGAGGGTAGAGGTGAGTATTGATACTTCCACATGGGCAGGTGGAGAGGGGAGCTCATTAGGGAGGGATTACTCCGCGATTCTGACAGAAAATGTGTCAAGTTGCAGACGCTCTTGGCTTCGGTGTTCGACTCGGGAGGACGGCGAACTGTCGGAAGTTTCTCGGTAGAGATTAATGTGAATCGGCTGGATGATTGCGAAGGGGTATCAAGGTGCAATGAGGATGCATGGGAACGGGTAGCGAAGCCACGATATCATTCCAAAAGGAGGGGCAAACTTAAAAATACAGTTTGTTTAATGTGCAAGTGAGGATTGGGAACTTTTATCTAGCGATTTTAATCTTTACGCTGCGGCAGGTAGACAATTATAACCTCTAAAATTTCGTTTACACCAGCGACATGGTATAGATCATCCGTGTACGGTGAATGTTATCCCCTTTTAAGTGACCGCTGTCATCGATTTCCATTTACGAGCTGTCAGCGACGATTCTATAGGGTTTCTCCTTTTGTTCGGTACCCTATCCTATCGACCGTGAGGCGTGAACGCTTTGGGGGAAAGGCAGAAGGTCGCTCCGGTGATATCTATCTCACGACAAGGACAAACGATACGCCATACAATACTATGAAAGGAAAGCGTCAGTCGTAAATTCCACTGAAGGCTATTTTGCTCAAGTAAGGTAATAAGGTAAGGGGATTCGGACATGAAGGCGAAAGAGCCGTTCTGTAAGACGATTGAAAAAATCTAAGCACTCCAGCGTAAAGGTTAAAAGCGTTTCACTAAAGTCGAGTCATCTCAGATACGGCGATCCGTGGTAGCTCAGTTGGTAGGGTAACGGATTTCAAGCCGGAGGGTTGCGAGTTCGAATCCAACCGAAGACCGTTGAATACAGAGATGACTGGTGCACGTAAAATCTGTCGCGGCCTCCAATGGCCACACGTTGGCGCGGTATGGAAGTTTAGAGAGTGGAGTGTCAGCTCATGTGTGATCTCTTCGTCTCACAGTGGTACAATAAGATGCTGTGTTGCCCTCGGATCTTTCTCGTTTTTTTTTCCGGATTGGATCACGAATCATCGCCAATAGCTCGGGTTTTTTTCCAGTGCTACGTTAGTTAAATTACCTACCTACTTACCATATCAGATTAGAATAAATATAGTAGTCACAGGTTTAAAAAAGTGACTTAAATCGATACATCTAGAACAGAAATCACTTGATCACTAGTTCACCAAAAGCTATTACGGAAGAAAATTAGTGTATTCAATTCTCACTAGAAAACCCGCCAACCCCCGGAGCATTGCTTTGCAATTCTCATTGGTTCGCTGCGCGAACCTTGCTCGCTTCGCTCGCAGAAATGAAGACACGTGTCCAAGCGGAAGGGATTGTTTGAAAAAATATGATATTCCAAAAAAATATTTTTCAAATATAAATTTGTTGTACTATAGAAAAATTATACAGCACCTTTGGAATCAGAACTTGAACAATTTGGAATTCAAATGATAACGCTATAAATTCAATTGAGGCGCGAGGCTTTGTGGTAAACAAACAATCGTACAATGTTGCCAAAACGCGATACTAAATAACGTCTTTTATGTGTGCCACGTAAGAGAATTATATATATAGATTTCCTCATTTCTTAAAATTCATTTTTTTTTCGCCACTATTCAACATTACTTCGTACGTTCGTATTTTGTAATTTATATCTAATTAACTATTAATTTAATAGCTATTATTTTATGAAATGAATAGTATTACAAAAGCATTTGGTGTTCCTACAATTCAATTCGGAGATTTATAAAAGTAAAAAACCCAGACTTTCGGGGTTTGCTCCTCCAACCTCTGAGTTCGAATCCAGCCAAAGACCACTCATGGAGGGTACATACATGGTGACAACATGAGGTATTCCAAAAAAAGTGTCAATGCTTTAAGGATCTTTAAAAATAGTCGACAATAACTGAAAGCAGCTTTGCTGAAGCTGGTAATGGTAATTAATTAATGTCTCAATGGAGCAACAACGGGCTGTTGGCGATGGTCCTGGATCCATCTCCAAGGGAAAAATCCGAGAGCACCATATGATAAGGTTAAAATATGAGCTGAAATCATACTCCTAACTTCATACCAACTTGAGGACATTTGAGGCCACGACAGATTTAACCTGCACCAGCCTCCTTTTCACACGACGGTCTTGGGTTCGATTCTAACTTTCAACCCTCCGGTTGCTAATCCGTTGACTATTCCGGATCCCCGGACTGCTGAAGCAGCTTCCAATACAATCCAAACTAGGGATCACTAAAAGTAAGGAGCGGATTTGAATATTTAAAAAATATATCGCTAGTGTTATAGGACGACATTAGCAACTAGTGCCAATTCCAAAAGCGGCACTTTACAAGTTCATCCACAGACATGCAAACCGGAAATTACTCGTTTCCCCTCCATTCTAAAATCCGAACAGAGAAGAAAAAGAACGCGGATCGGAACCAGGAAAAGGGGTAAAGAGCCGCTCGGTGTCCCCTTTGTTCTCCCGAGTTCTCGACGCGCGTGCAAGGGGGGTTGGAGGGAGTATCGTGCTGAAAGTATCGATATCACCGGCTCAGGAAATCGCGAAGAGTCTCATAAGTATCGAGTTACATCCACACTAGACGGGTTAACACATAGATCGAGTTATTTCCAACTCCTTGACGGAGAAAAATACGGGGAAACTCGATACGCGCTAGCCCCCTCGACTCGAGTGGTCCGTCTTTGTGATTCGGATTCATACATTCGCATTTTGAAAGCAGGTAAAAAACATGTGTTTTGAGAGAATAGGTTCAGTTTCCTTTCATTTCTGTTCGGAGTGTGTATTCTTGAGTTAGGCTGTTTTTCTCTGTTGTCCTTGAGAGGGCAGGGTGCTTCTGCTGGTACGGATTCGGAAAACAATTTCCGAGGGGGTCCCAATCTTCGATCTCCGATTCTATTCCTAAGACGTAATGCTAAAATTTAGCATTATTCACGCCATCGTCAAAACTGACTAGATCTTAGACAAGTTCTCTCGTCAAAACCAATTGGAAAGTTAATCAGTACGATCGGGTCATGACGTAAGCTCCTTGGAGTAATAGGGCTGTTTTGCCTCGACGAGGTTTCTCGCCATCGACAAAACGGACTAGATCTTAGACAAGATCTCTTCAAAACCAACTGGAAAGTTTATCAGAACGAACTTGGTCATGACGTAAGCCCATTGGAGTAATAGGGCGGTTTTGTCTCGACGAAGTTCCTCGTCATCTACAATACTGACTAGATCTTAGACAAGATCTCTCGTCAAAACCAATTGGAAAGTTAATCAGTATGATCTGGTCATATCGTAAGCCCCTTGGAGTAATTGGGCTGTTTTGTCTCGACGAGGTTTGTCACCATCTGCAATACTGACTAGATCTTAGACAAGATCTCTCGTCAAAACCAATTGGAAAGTTAATCAGTATGATCTGGTCATATCGTAAGCCCCTTGGAGTAATTGGGCTGTTTTGTCTCGACGAGGTTTGTCACCATCTGCAATACTGACTAGATCTTAGACAAGATCTTTCGTTAAAACCAATTGGAAAGTTAATGAGTACGATATAGTCGTAAGCCCCTTTGAGTAATAGGACAGTTTTGCTCTTGGCAAGATACCTTGTCGAGACAAAACTGCCCTATTACTCCAAGGGGTAATGAATATGAAAACAAATTTCCTCTTGCCTAGAGCTGGGGACAATTTAGAACAGGTTTTGCATTGAAGGTTGGTCTTTAAAAGATGGTTTTCGATTCGAATATAAGACACCCCAAATATAGGTAAGGTAGGTAATTAATTAACGTAGCATTGGAGTAACACAACGGGATAATGTTGTTGATCAGGCATCAATCGCAGAAGGAAGAAATCCGAGAATGACGCCGTCGACCAACCGGTATAGTGGTTAAGGTGTTAACCTCTAGATCGGACGGTTCCTGGTTCGAATCCGGGTTCGGGCACGCGTCCCCTTTTCAAACATCGAAGATGTTCCGAGAAACGGCATTAATTTTATCATCCAAATCTCGTGTCAGGGTAGTGATTTGGCGAGTTTGTAAATCCAATTTTGTTTTCCACCATTAGTCGGTAAAGCACAAAGGACTACAACTTTTGGGGAGACATTACTCCGCGACGAAATTTGGTATGAAACTGTTCACCTATTTCGTCCTCTTTCGGAATTGCAGGCTATCACCGCTTTTTCGGTCTTTTTCAGGTTTATTCGCTTTGTGATTGGTAGATAGCGAGTCGTGTGGTTCAACGGGTTAACGAATTGGAGCACGCGTACACGATAAACACAATTTTTTTTTATAATTAATTCATTCATGAAATTTGAAAGCACGCGCTAGAGAGTTTGGAATGTTTTCAAAAGAATTAGCAAATTCGGTCGCCGTTCCCATAGCAACAGTCGAATATGAAAATCTTAAAAAGTACTATTACAACACGGATCAGCTGAAACATTTAAAAGTATGAGATTTATTCTGAATTTTAACAATATGTTATGCTAAAATATTTCATTTTTTGTGTGGAAATGAGATGTTTTGTTCCTGACATTTTTTAATGCCATTTTGTTTTTATTTACACTATATTTCCTTGTATGAGCCGAGAATTTTTGGAACGTTTTCTAAAGCTAAAGTACTGGGGTCGGCTTATATACGGAACCGCTAATCTCACAAAAAAAAGGAGGCACTTTTCCGTTACTCGGGCGCTGCGATAAATATCGCAATGGGTCCGGTATCAATCCAGCAATGATCCAAATGGGGATGGATTGTGAAGCAATACCCTCCCCCTCACTGTTGAAAAGTAAAGTTCGCGACACGAATTAAATATGATTGCGTAGCAATTATCGGGGGTTGACGAACGATGGCAAGCAGGGGGCGGACCCCCTCTAGTTATATAAATAAAAATATCGGGTTGATTAAAATGTTTTTTTCTGTCAAATATTTTTTTGAAGAATCATTATTTTATTGACTAAATATTACATTGAATCACTTCAGTATGTGCCGTTCTGTTCGATGTCCTTTCTTCCTCTCTTCGTTAGCTGCATGAAACCGCACTCATACGAGTTTCGAGGTTTCTGGTCAACGAACTGATTCCATTGACGAAATTTTCCTAACCACTTACGGCACGTGGCAACATCTATCTCCTTTAGAATCTGCGAAGCATTCTTGCCTTTTCGGAGACAAAAACACTTTTATTGTCGAAAATGCTCTTTACTTTCTGCCATTTTTAATGCTTAACAGAATTTAAAAGACACAATCTAATTACTCAATTTGTTTTTTCCCGAGTACTCGCTGCAATTCCTTCTTTCCAACAACATCGGATTTTACAAGTGTGAAATCGACAACACTACAGTATTACGATGCAAGGTCACAGAGCGCCAAAAAACGGGACGAACTTTTGCATCGACCCAACACGTTCATTCGGAACTCAATTCATTTTGTTTCGAGTGAGATCGAATGCACCCTTTCGGGACTTCTGCACTTTCCGAGCAAAAAAAATCGAGCGAAGAGCGGAACAGGTCAATCGGTGGATGCGGGTATTCAATTTCACAATTTTCCGCTGAAAGGAGTGAGATACTCGACACAAAAAGCCCCCCTCTGCTCCCCCCCCCTCTAGATCCCGCTTCCGGCGGAAACCCCGACCAACAAACTCACAACACATACACAAGCCAAAAAAAAAAAAAAAAAAAGAGAACGGCCCTCCGCAGATAGCGACGCGTACATTTTTCGGAAACCTCGACCAAAAATGCCAAAGCGCGGAGGGGTGTTGGAGAGGGGAAAAAAGAATTTTTTTACCGATTCAAAGATCCCTTTTGTTGGAATCCGAAATGCCCGTTTGCCTTTAATAAGTTGGCCGAAAAAAAAGAGTGAAGGGGAAGTTGGAGAGGAAAAGTTTAATTCCTCTTTCGCTGCTTTTTTTGGTGTTATTATTATTTTGAGGGGATTTTTCTGCCATGTTTGATTGACATATCGGTTAAGTTTTGAAAGGGTTTTTTTTCACCCGAACTCCCCCGGTCCCCTCCATTGTCGCTTGTTTGGCGGTTTTTCCGATCTCGCTCTCTTCCGCCATTTTTTTTGTTTCGTCATTTCACTTCTCTTCTCGCACCGACTCCATTCCATTGCTGTCACAGACTGTGAGCGTTTATCCACTCATTAATATTTACTCCGGAAAGGAAGGATTTAAAGCACCCTTGTCCGACATGCAGGGGCCCAGTTGGGGGAGAGGTAGGTAGGTAGTGTAATTAACGTCGCACGTGAGCAACACAACGGACCATTGGCGACGTGCTGGATTATACCCGAAGGGAAAGATGCTAGAAAGTTGGGGAGAATGGGAGTGTTTGGGGGTAGAAACCATTTTCAACGGGCTTGCTGATGAGTAGGACAACTTTTTTGTTGCAGTAAAAAGGGGAAAAGTTGCATTTATCATTCCCTAAAGTTGCATTTATGAAAATAAAGTTGCATTTATTTTTCATACACTAAAATCTAAAATAAATTATTAGTAAAAATTTCAAAATTCAAAATTTATTTAAACATTATTAAATACAGAAGAACGTTGATGTCGTTGAATTGCCTATCCTTGGTCAGTAATTTCTTTTACATTGAAAAACTGCTCTCGACAGAGACTGATGTTGCCTGACATTGTTGCATTGGACTTTTTTGCAGTTGTGAAACAAGTGTATCACTCGAGTAACTTGGAGCAATCGCGGATAAAGCACCTTGAGTGTGATTCCAGCCGCAGTCATATAATATGCTGTATCGGATAGCAGATGCGCAAAATCCTTTCGCTCAACATTCAGAGATTTTAAAACGTCATCTACAAGGAAACAACATATTGATGATCGAAACTCACCGCGCAAATTCTGCAGTCGATTACGCAAGTTTGCTCTGGATTACCATGCCAACCAATGTGTTAAAGTACTTCTTGGTATTTATTTCACTTTGGTCTGTTAGGACGAATACCTTATTTCCATGAACTTCTTGTTTGATCCGCAATACTTCGGCTTTCGCAAGATCAGACACACGTGATTGAAGGGTTGATTCAGAGGGCAAAAAATGAAATAGTAATTTCATATTAATTAATTTTATGCTAAATTGTAAAAAGTTGCGTTTATGTTGCGGTTATAACTCACTTACAATACACACCATGTAGGAAGAATTTTGTTTTTAGTACTTTACATAAAGCGTAGAACGAGTGAAAAAAAGTTGCATTTGTTGCAAAAAGTTGCCCTACTGATGAGAATAGCAAACTTTAGCTTCAGTTCACGCTCCCCCTTAGTTTCACTTCTCACTTCTTAAACCTTTCCTGTTGGCTACTTATAGTTTCAGTTCTCATTTGTGTATAACGCTCAGTTCTTTGTATACCATTAGTGTGCTTTGTGTCTCTGTCGGTGCATCGTGTATGTGCTGTGATGTTCGTAAAATAAAAACCTTCTGATTGTGTCAGCTTCACAGGTGACCCGGACATTAACGGTCGAGAAACAATCTACTTTTACTTTATCTAACACATAGGTGATAGTGATGCGACATCGACAACAAAACATCGATGTTCAAATTTAAACATCGACGTTGATAATGCATCGCCCCAAACCATCGATGTTTTTAAAATTCAGTATATTTAAACTTTTCCCCCATTTCTTAATACTGGTTTAGCTACTAGTGATGCGACATCGGCTCCAGTACATCGATGTTTTTATAAAACATCAATGTTTTTAAAACATCGACATCGATGTCGCATCTCTACTTTTCAGACCCTTCACCCTTGGCCACTTTGATCTAAAAGTATGTTCAATTTACTGGTTATAAAAATTATGCTACTTAGTTATTTTTAAAAATTTTAAAACGATACTTTTTTCATTTAAAAATAAAACATTGACAACGCAATAACATCGAAAAGTATAAACATCGATGTTACAAAAACATCGACTCCAATGCATCGATGTTTTTTTTAAAACATCGATGTTTCATCCCCTGCAACCGCGTGTGGAAGGGCTCAGTGAAGGTTGTGACAGCACTATTCAAAGATAGCATTTTCAACCTCTCGTTTCCTTTTGTCGTGTTGATGGTGGATGTTTTGCTCCACCGAAATAGTAATAGTCTGAAGCTGACAAAATCAGAAGGTTTTTATTTTACGAACATCACAGCACATACACGTTACAACGACAAAGCCTATTACAAACAAAGCCTATTACTGGTATTAAGGATGCGATATCGATGTCAATGTTTTCAAAACATCGATTTATTTACCATCGATTTATTGGAGCCGATGTTTGTCTAACATCGATGTTTTTACATTGTCGATGTTTTTACGTTGTTGATGTCGAAAGCAAAAAAGTACCATTGTAAAAATTTAAAAAATAACCGTGCAACTAAGTATTTGTCAGTGATGGCGACATCCATCCCATCAGAAAGAGCTTCGATAGGCCTTTTCCCTAAACGGAGGCGACTTAAGGCTGGGTGCCCAAATCCGGTTTTTCAACGTGCGGCGCCGCTGCGGCATCGAAGCCCAAGTATGCACATATAATCTTGAAATGACGCAAGTTCTCATTTCGAGCCATTTATAAATATTCTATCGAAGAAAACGTGTTTATTTCGCTTACATGGTGTAAAAAACGTATATTTTAAGCAAAATAGACGTTACTGGATACAACAATTTATTAATTATTATTTATCTTCCATTTATATATGAAAACAAGGTACTTCAGAACGGAGAAGCGTTTGCGGCGAGCTGCGGCGCCGTGGGGAACCGCGGTACAAATTGCACGTAAGTTGGACGTGCGTCGCAGCAGCGACGCCGGAGGCATGTGTGTACTGCTCCATTGGATCTAATGTATCTCAGACCGCACTTGCGTTGCTGCAACGGCCATTAAATTATGCTTATTTATTCCTCTAATTCAAGTATCTATCTTTGCGACCTTGAAGAAGGGGACCCTGATAGCCTCGCCAAATGCGAGTTTTACGCGCCTATGTGAACGGGGCCTAACTGATACACAAAGAAGTAAGCGTTATATACAAATGCGAACTGAAACTAAAAGTAACCAATAGGAACGGTTTAAGAAGTGGAACTGAGGGGAGTGAAAACTGAAGCTGTAGTTCGCGATTCTCCCCAGCAAGCCCGTTGAAAATGGTGGCGCTGTTCAAGGCACCGCACATCCATTGATGTGTGCCCTCAGGGGCATATCTCTGTTAGGTGTGTACGGGCACCACGACCCCGAGTTACCCGAGAGATCTTTCGTCCCTTTCATTTTTGCCCTCGTCTAACCCTCTGCTTTTTCTTCAAACGTCATTCGGGACGCGAAACCCCGGATACAAGAGTTATGGATGAGCTACCGGAGGTTTACAAGTTCGTATCCAACCAAAGACTGACGTGTTTTAAGGAGCTGGTGCACGTTAAATCTGTCGTGGTCTCAAATGTCACGTTGTCGTGGCGTAGAAGTTTTTAGAATGGGGTGCCAGCTCAAGTGTTTACTAGTCTTCTAACCGTGGCACTAAATGACAAATTTTTGTCTTCGGATTCCTTCATAGAGAATCCTATATTTTTCTTAAATTTTGCTATGGTACTTTTTTTGTTCAAAAACAAAACGTCGATGTTAAACAATCATAGGCTCCAATAAATCGATGGTAAATACATCGATGGTTTGAAAACATCAACATTGATGTCGCATCCATACTTTTCAGACTCTTCACCCTTGACCACTTTGGTCTAAAAAGTATGTTCAATTTACTGATTACAAAAATTATGCTACTGGGTTATTTTTTAAATTTTATAATGGTACTTTTTTCATTTAAAAATAAAACATCGACAAGTATAAACATCGATGTTATAAAAAACATCGGCTCCAATACATCGATGTTTTTTTTTATAAAACAACGATGTTTTGAAAACATCGACTCCAATACATCGATGTTTTTTTTATAAAACAATGACGTTTTGAAAACATCAACATCGATGTTGCATCCATAATAGGTACTACTAACTATATTTAGGTAGGTACATAACAATAATTATTGTTAGCTATTATTAATTATTTATCAACTCTTATTGGGAGAAAACACAATAAACTTATTTTTATTTACTCTAAATAAAAAATATTAGTGCCTATAATTATCCTCAATATTTGTTATTTGCATTCGTAAAAAAGAGAAGTTTGTTAACTTTCTCCACCTTAAAACGAATTCTTTTTTCACCAGTTAGGAAAAAAATTCTTTCTGACGGAACAGATGTCGTCATCACTGACAAATACGTAGTTGTACGGTTATTTTTCTTCATTTTTACTATGGTGCTTTTTTCATTAAAAAAAATTTATATATAGATGTTAAATTTCCGTGATGTAATGTTCCATTGGCTCCAATAAATCGATGGTAAATACAACAATACTTTTTATAAAACATCGATGTTTTGAAGACATCGACATCGACCTGCCATTCAGACCCCTCAGATTTGGCCACTTTGGTCTGAAAGTATGTTCAGTTTACTGATTATAAAATTCTGGTTATTTTTAAAATTTTTATAATGGCACTTTTTTTTTTAATAAAACATCGACATGTGTAAACATCGATGTTACAAAAACATCGGCTCCAATACATTGATGTTTTTTTATATAAAACATCGATGTTTTGAAAACATCGATGGTGCATCCCTAGTAGGTAGTTGAATTAATGTCACTATTGAGCAACACAGAGGGCTATTCCTTGGTGAACGGTATGGTGTTGAAGTGGAAGACATGAGGTATTTATTGAAGGTAAGAAATGTAAGATCAGTATGTACAAGAAATTCTGCTTTATATTTTTGATTACTTTGTTTCATTTGGAGGTATGAAAAATTCCACATCGAAGCATCTATTCATTGTAAATGGATTTAAAGACATGAAATGTGAGGAAACGTGACACCGACTTTAAAAAAATTTGTAAATTAAGATGCTGCAACGCAGATGCTTTGAACTGGTCCGCTAGTTGTATTTATTTAGTTTCATGTTTAGTAAATAAAGTATTCTTTTTGTTCAATTTTTGCCAAAAAAAAATGACGGAACAAACTGTTGCATCAATCTAATATTGTTAGAGATCAACATGAAAGGAAAAGTTCACTTTCAAACAATGTACTTTTTAAAGGATGGCGTGTATGAAGACACTTACTTCACCACATAACATAGGGAAATAAATCTATAGAATGGACACATTTGCTGTGTTTAAAATTAAAAACGCTTCTTTTCCCAATAGGAACCGCAAAAATGGCAGAAAATACGGAGCATTTTCGACTTTTTAACTTCCGAAAAGGCAAGAATCGCTTACGCAAAAGAAGATTTGTGTTGTTAAATTGCCATGGATGATTCCATGTGTAATTCCGGTAAGTGGTTTGGAAAGCTTCACCCAATTGGATCAGTTCTTTAGCCAGAAACCTCGGAACTTGTATGAGTACAGGATGACGCAGCTATCGGAGAGACAGAGAAAGGTGATCGAAGGGAACGGCACAAACTAGTATATTGATTAAAAGTAATTTTTAATCAATAAAATAATTTCACTTCAATTTTGGCATTAAAACGGAACGAACTTTTGCAGCAATCTATAATACGGTAGGTGTTCCAAATATCGCCTACCCTAACTATAACTATTTCTCTGTATCTCAGCCTCCTGGGCTGAGAAATCAAGCTGGAAATTAAATGAATAACACAAGGAGCCTCCTATTCCTATCACCTATTCTCCTTTGGTTTCCATACACCTTTTTTACTTACGTCAGTTTAAGATTTTTCCCAAGAGATTTTTCAAGAGCGGGTTCCTAATATCGCCTACCCTTGTTCCCATAACCACCCACCAGGCGAAATTAGGAGCTACTATAAAAAACGAGTTACAAGTAGAGCATATATAACTACCTTTAGTATTCAATGTACTTTCAGGTCATATTAACGAAATTATGATTAGGAAACACTTATCTGGATATTCCTTGAATGGATTGGAGACAAAAAATACGTTGTGTGATCACTCGGATCGATATGCAAAAATGTGACCTGATGAACGTATTACAAAATTTCAAAATATGCACTAAAACCCCAAAATATGCGAAATTGCAAAAAAAATTCAATTCTTACAGAAAAGGAAGTGAGGAGGATAAAGTGAAAATAAGCCACACTTTCGTTCAATTAATACACAATTTTAATTAATAATCGCTTCAACCACTGACTGTTCTGGCGATCGTGGAGTGATTTGTTTTTTCCAACTTTTTACATTAATTAGGTATAGCTAGCAGGGGTCAGTCATTTCATCGACATACAGATCGGGGAGTCACCTATCTCATTTTGTATTCTTTGTATCACCTTCTCGTACTCTGGCGTAATTTAGTTCTGTCTGAGTGTCGATTCAAGAGGAATTTCTTTACATGTGTACTTCTTCAACAGGCCTCTAAAAATGTTCATTCTCCAACTTATAAAGAGCAGTATTGGTTTTCAACATTGCCCTGATCTTGGTACATCTCGTTCTTCTCAGAGGATTGGGACACTGACTCAAACTTTTGGCGCGATGAAAGACTGTTGTAAATTCTTATCCCTTTACGCCTTTTCTACCTTTTGTTTGTGAGTCGTTGTTGATTTGAATTTGATTGCTTCTGAAAACCTTCTTTCCAAACGCGCAACTGAGCAAAGTTCTTTGAAAAAAAAAATTTTTTTGTAAAAATGTTTCAGAATGGAGAAAAATTGTCCAAATATGCACAAAACCTGCAAAAAAAAATATGTAAAATGGTCCAAAATATGCAAAATAAATTCGGGATTTTTTGGTTGCCAATTGCTAAAAAACACTCAATACGGATTTCTATCAACATTAGGAAATAAAAGAAGGATATGCAATGTATGCAAAATCCGAGCTCTAGTGATCACAGCCTCAAATATTTCAGAAGCAATAGTATTGTTGAAAAACTGATCTGATAAGAAACTTGCCGGTGGCGCTACGTGTGGAAAAACCCTAGACTGTTGAGGTAACTACATAAACTCATAGGTGTCGAACATAGTAGCTTGTAAACACTAGTAGGCTCGATTAACTACAGGGGCGATATTTGGAACACCTCTATGCTTGTACTTGTATGGTCTAAAACTAAATATAGAATTTTTGATAACAGTAAAATGTAGTCATCACCTAAAATTGTGCACAAAAAGGACTAGTAGACACATTTTCATTTTTAATATTTGTTATTTTTCTTTAAAAAAATTAAGGTTACCACAAAGAATGAAATACACAAAAAGTAATTTCACGTTCATGTAAGACGTTTTTACTGCTTGAATTTCATAAACACTGGTAAAACGTAAAGGCCGTTTAAAGTCTGCTTACAGGAACAGTGCTGTAGTATTTTCCACAGTGGAACCAAAAATTTCTATGCGTTCATTTCATTTACATGGTTGGTTGATTTTGATTTTATGGTGCAAGATCCAGAAGTGGATAAGCTGCGCCAAACCACAAGATGGAATGCAACCCAATAAAAGAGATTAAAATATTTATAGCAGTCAGATCAATAATTAGAAGTAGATGGGAAGTATTTCAACTCTGATTAAAATACAATGAATTTTAAGATAAAAATATTAATTTTAAAGCGTTGAAATGAGTTTAATATTAATGGCCCAGATGCAGAATTGTATTCAGTGTTCTGCAACACAACTCCAAGTAATGGCAACTGTTCTGCAGGCATTTTGTCCGAATTTTGAAAGTGCAGTGAAATCAAAAACAGACGTAAAACATAATTATCGGCGAAATATGTATTACATATTTACAATAAAACATAAAAATTACTTACTTTATTTAAAATCCAGACATACTATCAGAATTTGCCAATTCTGTCGATAACTTTTTAAGTTAAATATTTTGTCAGTGACATAGAAGATGTGTTATTTATAAAGTGTTGTGGTAATTTGGGCGGTGTAAGGGGGTTGTTCCGAAGCTAGAAAAGAAAAACAGGTGTGGCAAGGAGCGCGCTTTGCACTGCAGAACATCGTAACTCGTGAAATTTTGTTAAAAATACGGAAAAATTGTTCTGGAAAAACTTTGTTCTGCGACGTACTTCGCAGTTTTAAGCACTTCTGTTCCAATGATCAATGGTAATACTGCAACCGATGAAAATGTAGATAAAATTATTTATATCAGTTTAGAAATCCAAGGAGATATGAAAATCTATATAGATTTGGATGGGGATTTTCATGCACCAAGTCTTGCAAGTTTAAAAATGGATTGTTAAATAAGTTTCGACAGTGATGCATTTAATTTATTTGGACAGTTAGAAATAATCATTTAAACTTTCCTGCACCATAATGTTCTCCCTCAATTTTTATCACTCTAGTTGCTTGAGTCTATTGTATCAGCTTTCTAATACATTGAAATTTGGCTGGAGTATCATTTGCGTAAATATCTCTACGCACCCATATTTCATTGTACTTTATCTGATTTTACTCTTCTAACTAATCTCTTAATTTCGAAAAGGCCGCTATTGAACCACCGAAAAACCGAAACGAACGTACGTCATCTGACCGTGGTTCAAACTTACGAGGTGTTGTCCTCGGATCTTTCCCTTAAGGGACTGATCCCGGACCGTCGTCAATAGCCAGTTGATTTGCTCTAGTACGACGTTAACTAAAAATTACCATTACCGTTACCGAAACGAACGTAAGCGAATCTGACGTTAGCGGTTCTGACTGCACTAACCACCATTGAAAGCTGAAACAATCAAGAAAATTCTCACACCAAAGTATAGAATTGGTCAGAAAATTGATGAGTAAAAGTTACATCATATCACAGCAAAACGGACAATTTGGTTTCGTGTGGCTTATTTACACATTTCAAAAGATGGGAGTTCAAAAGTAAACAAAAATACCTCCCTCACTTAAAAATGTCAGAATGTGATTCTGCAACGTAATAGCAAGATTTTTCAAGTGATTGTAATACAACTACGTATTTGATATATTAAAAAAATTTCATATTTTGGGAAATTTTTGCTACTGAGTCCTCAAAAAAGATAGATATTATTGGAATGCAACAAACTAAAAAAACGGAATGAGAAAAATTATATGAAAAATGCAACTATATAACAAGGTTTAAATGAATTCGGTACATACCCTAACATTCTTATATAACGTTCTCCCAACAGATGGCGCTACAGCTATTTCAAGTCCTAAATACATGCCACAACGGGTATGCCTCCGGGGGTCAATGGATTTTGACGGTAAACGGAGAAGGGATCCATGAAATTTTATCCTGCAATCTTTCTTTTCAATCTAAAAGAAAGTTGATTTCTATTTGTATTCACTTCTCTCACGAGTCCAAAAAACATGAATTACAAAATGCTTAAAAGAAATGTTGGAACAAGGAATTTTAAAAGATTGACAATCGCAAGGGAAAGGGGTTTTTGAACGAATGAAACACTAAATTACGGCAAGTTAATTAAGAAGCATATGTGAATAAATAACTCATCAAAGACTTACGATTAAAAGAAAGTTTAGTCAGAAATGTCGGTTAGGAAAAAAAGGAATGCAATATGAAATGCCAAACGAAATTCTCACAGACGTGCTAAAAACTCTTGTTACACCAAAATTGTATGCATATATTTGGCACCAGGCAATGAAAATAAATTTCATGTTCTTAATTCCATTCGATTTTTTCACATTGGCAAGAGTTCGGAATATAGTTGGCATATTCTGCTTCAAAAGACCATTCTTTATTCTGAAACTTCTTATCCATATCATCGTCATCTTACCATGGTTCAAAAGGACGTGGTGTTGACGACGGATCTTTCCCATTGGGATTGATCCCGGAGCGTCGCCAAAAAAGCGTTACGTTGCTTATGTGTGACGTTAATTAAAAAATATCTCATCAGCATCCAAAATAGGTATGGACGGTAGGTATTATAAAAAACGTGGTATTTAAGCAACACAGGGTTATTGACGAACAGTATCCAAACTCTTTTTCCGTAATAATGTATTACGTTGGGTTTGCGTGGAAGTTTGGAGAGTGGGGTGCCAGCTCAGGTGTTGCTTTGTCATCTGACCGTGGTTCAAAATTACGAGGTGTTGTCCTCGGATCTTTCCCTCAAGGGACTGATCCCGGACCGTCGTCAATAGCCCGTTGTGTTGCTCTAGTACGACGTTAACTAAAAATTACCATTACCATTACCGTAATAATGTAGGTGATGCTGGTTCGATTCCTGCTTGGTACATTCCTCGCTAGGAATATTTCTTCTCTTCTGTGTCAGTAAAGCTTTCATTGTGTATGTCTATTACATGATATTGCATGTCTTGTGTCAAGTGGAGCATGTCTATATATCGCCCTTGCGCTATAAAACCAACCATCTTTGGTAATGGTAATGGTAATTTTACTTAACGTCCTACTAGAGCAACACAACGGGCTATTGACGACGGTCCGGGATCAATCCCTTAAGGGAGAGATCCGAGGACAACACCTCGTAATTTTGAACCGCGGTCAGATGACGAAGCAACACCTGAGCTGGCACGACACTCTTCAAACTTCCACGCCAACCCAACGTGAGGACTTTCGGCCACGACAGATTTAAGGTGCACCAGCCGCCTCTACACCATACGCTTACAAAACATCCATGCCCGGTCCCGGATTCGAACCAGGAACCTTCCGATCTAGAGGCTAACACCTTAACCACTATACCGGTTGGTCGGCCAAAACCAACCATATTTGGCAATGATGGGTTTACTGATGTTAATTTCATTTCTCAGGAAACTAGAAAAGTATATTTTAATTAACCCTATACTGGAGAAACTCAACAGGCTATTGACGACGGTCCGGGACGAATCCCAAAGGGAAAGATTCGAGGACCACATCGTGTAATTTTGAACCTTTGGATAACACCTGAGCTGGCACCCCACTCTCCAAACTTTCACGCCTCGACATTGTGAGGATATTTGATGCCCCGTTAGATTGAAAGTACACCAGCCTCCTTTGTACACGACGGTTGACACAAACCCATCAAATCGATCAGTAAACACAGGCTCATATATGTGACTACCACTGCGTGTCCAGTACGGCGTTGCCCATGACAGTTGTTTTCGTGGGGTCTGGTGTGACCACTGCTCGTTGATGCTCGACAACCCCGGGTAATTGCAATGTATTCCCATGTGGTTTCATCGCAAACGAACTCTACATGCAACGCCGTGATGGCATTCATGTGTCTATTATCAACAACGTAAATCAAAACACGCTCGAGTGGAAAACTTGGCATGGTTCCAAAAACTGACGTCAGCTGTCGAAAAACGCAAAATTTGTCATCCTTCTTCATGCGAGGTGACGTCACATTCCGGATAGAAGAAAGAATGGTGAAAAAAATCTAGTAAATTAATTTTAAAACGTTCTGTATTAAATTTTAAAATGTGGGCTGGACCCAAAAATTTGGACTACCTGTGTGCTAAATTCCATTATTGCAAGGGTCATAGCTTCGTCAGGACACTGTGCCGAGGGACAAACACTTCCTTTTATAATAGCAGAAAAGCAACTGGTCATACAGTTCTCCTTTCGGCTCCTCTGGCGGTAGCCTATTTCGATACACTGCGCTTGAGCAGGTAACATACCTGAGGTAGATTTATTAACACCGCACTGGAGCAACTCAACCACTATTATGAACTATTATGAGCTCAGGTGTGACCTCGTCATCTGATCGTAGTTCATAATAGCGGTTGAGTTGCTCCAGTACGATGTTAATAAATCAACCGCAACAATTATTGGCGACGGTCCGGGATCAATCCCGAAGAGTAGAACCAAGGAAAACACCTCGTAATTTTGATCCTCGGCTAGACGAGGAGATCAACACACAAGTTGGCACCATACTCTCCAAACATACGCACCACGCCAACGTGAGGACATTTGAGGCAGCGATAAATTTAACGTGTATCAATCCCGGTATACACAACAGTCTTCGGGTGGACCTAGTTTCAAACTCGCCACCCACAATTTGCTAATCCTACTGGATTATCGCGACCCAACCAAACTACATTTGTTGACTGTCATGATAATAATTATAAGATAATTGGCAATTTGTAATTTTTAATTAACGTGGTAGTAGAGCTTTACAACGGTCCGGGATTAATCCCCTAAGGGAAACATCCGTGGACAACACCACGTCATTTTGAACCACGGTCAGATGAAGAGGCAACACCTGAGCTGGCATCCCACTATACAAACTTCCACACCAACCCAACGGGGGGACTTTCGGCCACGATAGATTTACGATGCACCAGCCGCCTCTATACCATAGGCTTACAAATATCCATGCACTGACCCGTATTCGAATCAGGATTCTTCCGATCTAGAGGTTAACAACTTAACCATCAGACCAGTTGGTTGGAGCAACGAGCCCCAAGGGACACGTGTTTCATGAACCCTAGGTACTCTAGTGATCTTTTATTTTCCCATGGAGTTTACTGTCTTTGGGAACACAGGTGTCGAGCTCCCGAAATACCCCTCACCCCTTTTTTCTTCTTCTCTCATCCCATTATTCTATTCCCGAACCCTATCTGTCGCATTTCACGACGCTTTTTACTTGAAGATGTCTTGCTTTTGGCGAAGATTGGCCAAATATGGCTCTAACGCCATAAACCAACCCTGAAAAGATTACACCACTTGAGACTCAACGCGAAAAACAGAACAGATACAGCGCCACTCATTTAGGTAGGTAGTTAATTAACTTCGCACTGGAGCAACACGACGAGCTTTTGGTGACAATCCGGGATCCATTCCAAAGGAATAGATCCGAGGACGACCTCATCATTTTCAACATCGTTCAGATGAACGAAAACAGCACCTGAGCTGGCACTCTACTCTCCAAATTTCAACACCACACCAAAGTTAGAACATTTAAGACCACGACAGATTGAACGTGCACCAGCATTCGTGTACAAGTGGCTGTACCTAGTTTCGAATTTACGACCCTCTGGTTGCTAATCCAATGCTCTTCAAACTGGGTAAATTGTTTTGGTAATTTTAGTTACTGTCGTACACAACGGGCTATTGACGACGGTCCGGGATCAGTCCCTTAAAGGAAAGATCAGAGGACAACACCTCGTAATTTTGAACCACAGTCAGATGTCGAAGCAACACCTGAGCTCTTCAAACTGGGATACACTAATCATTAGTAGCGGCATATTTAAAAATACGAATGAAAGGAATTATCGACACAAGTTATAGGTCACGGGATCGAAACTGCACCGCCTGCAACTCGCAGGTTGATAGGGCAGTGGGCCTGAAGTTGAATGCCTCTGTGTATCGGCCACTGTTCCTCCAACCAACCGCAACCAACTAATAGAGTGCCGTCAATCAATAGCCACGAGCAACAATCGAAATTAGGATCGAGCTGTCACCTGTTGAAGGTGAAGCCCATTTGACTTCTTCATCGCTCAGCGGGCAGATGACAGGGGAGGGCTCGAACATTTTTCTTCGTCCTTGGGGCCGCTGACATGATGGGTTGAAGGGAAGGCCGTTTTTCTTCGTTCGCAAGGAAGGGTGATACTCCGTGTTGGACTCCTGGGGATGAAGGTAAAAAACGAAAATGTTCAGGTGGAAGTTCTGGCCAGAGAGAAGTTGAATGTTTTCGTCACATTATCTAGTATCTTTTCTATGTAACATCAATCTATTTACCTTTTTTTTTCTTTTGAAAATTGTTTTTCAAAGTTGTTGATGACATTCGAATTTTGTAGCCTTCAC
Source organism: Metellina segmentata (assembly GCA_947359465.1). Classification (NCBI taxonomy): domain Eukaryota; kingdom Metazoa; phylum Arthropoda; class Arachnida; order Araneae; family Tetragnathidae; genus Metellina; species Metellina segmentata. The sequence continues at coordinate 91,759,871 of OX375882.1, forward strand.
AGTGTTTGTAGACTGACATGGACGACAGCAGCAGGCAACTATCCAGTTTGTTTGGGAGGGACTGGTAACTGATTATGATTATCTTTTCGACAAGGACACACACCAGAATCCCCCGATATATGAGCCCATTAGAGCAAAAGTGGGCTGTTCCACAAAATCCTGAAAATTTTATTACTTTTTATTAAGAACTTATATTTATTTATTATTTAAATGTGCAGATTCAAGCCTTTTTTTACTAAACTAGAAAATAACTCATTGTTGATCATTCGAAAACAAATTTTTAAAAACTCATCATATTGTGATGCTTTGAAAACCGTTTTTATCTCCATTGGATAGGTTGGTGGGTTAGGCCAAATTTACTGTGATGGCCTCACATTCTCGGTCCAGACGAAGACCATCGTGTACACGGGGATGGTGCATATTAAATCTGTCGTATCCTCAAAGGTCCTCACGTTGGCGTGGTGTGGAAGAATGGAGAGGTTGGGGTGCTGCTCAAGTGTGACCTCGTCATCCGACCGTGCTTCAGAAAGACGTGGTGTTGTCCTCGGATCTTTCCCGTAGGGGATTGATCCCGGATCGTCACCAATAACCTGTTAGGCTGTTCCAGTGCTATGTTAAATCAAATACCTACCTTCAAACATTTTCCTTTTTTTGGCACCGAAAACCTTCTTCAAAGCCCAAATTTTAGTTGAAAATCAAAGTCTCAAATATCTTAACCTTTCCGTGTGGTGGAAGCTTGTAATGTAGGGGGTCAGTTCAGTATGGCCTCGTTATTTGACAGAGGTTTAAAATGAGGTTTTCCTTTATTGGAGCCGAAAATCTTCTTTAAAGACCAAATTTTAGTTGAAATTCAAAGTCTGAAATGTCCTAACATTTCCGTGTGGGGAAGCTTGTAATGTGAGGGGTCAGTAATATTTGACAGAGGTTTTCTTTCATTAACGCCGAAAACCTTCTTTAAATCCCAAATTTTAATTGAAAATCAAGGTCTCAAATGTCTTTACCTTGACGCGTGGTGGGAGCTTGGAGAGTGGGGGGCCAGTTCAGGTATAACCTCGTTATTTGACCGAGGTTTAAAATGACGAGGTCTTGTCTTCGTATGTTTCCCTACGGCTTTGATTCCGTACCGTCGACAATATCCCGTTGTCTTGCTCCAGTACGAAGCAAATTAAAATACCTGCCTCTTATAGTCTAGACGGGACGTTTTTAAATAACCTGTGTTTTTTAAAATCCGCGATTCTTCGCTGCTGAAAAAAGGTCCCAAATTTTAGTGCCCTTAAAGTTCCCGCTCAGCAACTCAGAGCGAGCGTGTATTCCTAACCAGTGAAAGAGGTTCGAAAACCACAGCGTTCCATAATGTAGTCTTCACGAGAACCACCCTTCTCGGAACATTCCCAGAAGCCGTGTTAAACACGCACAATTCGAATGATTTATTATATTACTCCAAAGTCATTTCGAACAAAAAAATGGATTCTCTTTTTGCGTGCCTCGCCAGCGAGAGCGAAACCACTTGAATGGAAATGGCCCCATTCAGCAAAAAGAGGGAACGCTTTTTTCTTTCAAAGAAACTCCCAAATCTCATTTTTCAATATCCGGTTTTTGCGACTCGGGGAAAAATGGAACCACAACCCTTTTCAACAACTTTTTGACCTCCCCGCGCTTTCCTCGAAAAGCTAAAAATTAAAAGGTTAACGATTTTTCGCCGTTCGAAGGGTTTTTTGCCCGCCTTTTTTATCCCTTCAAAACACCGAAACTTTATCTCATTGAAATTTAGCCTAAGCCCATTTCGGAATCCATTGAGGCGGGGCCCCTCTTCGGGGGGTAGGGGGCCCCCTAGAAAAAGTTGTGGCAAACTCTCCCGTTTTGTAACATTTTTCGCTCCGCTGAAGCGCGGCGATCAAAATCGCGTTTGATAAATGGTATAATTCCTCTTGTGGTTTAAAAAATTTAACCCTTTTTTTCAGTCGGTAAATCCCCGGATGTTATGGCAGACTACGCACGAGAGGCAGGGGGACGTTCGTCTTCGCTCCCCCCCCCTGGTAACCTTGAAGGTCGGTATTCGATTTCAAGCTACACAGACGATATAGAGCTCGAAATTGAATATAGAAGTACCAGTTTATACAACGCTGATGATCAGTGGCATATATGAGGGGGTTTCTACTAGGGTGTTTGCCCCTAGCGCTAAAAAGGCGCCATTTCGAAGAACTTATTGTAAAGTCGTGTTTCTTTTTGTAAAGAGGGTCAAGGTAGCCCAATTGGTGGAGTAACGGATTAGAACCCGAGTGTTACTATTTCGAATGCCACCAAACACCATGAGCTCAAAGGGGTAGATAGTTATTTTAATTAACGTCGCACTGGACAACGAGCTATTGTCAACGGTCAGGGATCAAACCCAAAGGGAGAAAGATCGCAGACAACAGCGCGTCATTTTGAACCACGGTCCGATGACGAGGTCACACCTGATCTGGCACCCCACTCTAGAAACTACCACGCCTAAATAAAGCCTCCCTACCTTTGCTAATCCGTTTCTCTGCCAACCGGGTTACTGCGGCCTCGTGTTCCAAGGGGCTGGTGCATGTTAAATGTGTCCTTCAATGTCCTCAGGTTCGAGTGGTGTGCAAGCTCATGTGTGATCTCGTCATCTGACCGTAGTTCATAATTACTTGGTGTTGCCCTTTCCCTTCAGGTTTGATCTCAGACCGTTGCTTTAGCTCACAGTGTTCCTCTCTGGTACGGCGTTAATTAAAATACCAACCTACCTAACTTTTTGTAAATAATTTTCATAACTGAGACACTGATATCAGCTGTATTTGCAAAAAAACAGTGAGGGTAACTATGTTATGCATGCAATCAGGTAAAATTCAAAATATTAATGCAGGGTAGATAGTGGATTTAACGTCTCTACTGAGCAGCACAATGGGTTACTAGTGACGGTCCAGGAACAATCGAGAAGGATCCGAGGACAACACCTTGTCAATCTGAACTACAGTCAAGATGCCTCCTGTTCTCTAGCTCCCATATACAAGACGGAATTAGATCCAAAATCTACTTGACAATGCCAAATGGTTCGTTAACACTACAAACTACAACAGATGAAAGACCAAAAATTAGAAGCATTTTCTAATTCAGTGGGAAAAGTTTCTGATATATCGTCAGAAAAAATAGATATTTTTACGTCATTTCCCTCACGTGACTTGGCCAAATATGACTCTTTGCACCATAAAACCCCCAAAAACCCAACCAACCCCCCACGTGACCACCATCGAATGATTCAAATATTACCTCCTCAAACTCTATCCTCCACCTATCATATTTCTATATCTTTAGATCTATTAAAATCCTCCTCAAAGTAAAGACTCAGAAAATTTAGACTAAGGACAGAAAAGGTAAGTGTTCTGGACTTCCTTGTGAACTAATAAATTTACCTAGTAACTAAATGCTATTTAATAAATTTAACTAATAACTAAATGCTATCTAACTAATAAATTTTAACATAATAAATGCTTCTGATCTTCAAATTTCTTTTTAACCCATTTCAGTGCATCTAAAAAATTCCAGAATTGGAATCCGTATGTATCTTACCAGCTAGAATTTAAAAACTGGTAATGTGATTAACCGATTTTAGAGACTGACGAAAATACTACAACTGAATCCTAAAAAATACTATAACTAAAGTCGTTTACCCTATCTCAATAATGATGTATAGACTCACGAGAATCCCACACATGTTTTTGGTTTTACAAAGGGGACTGGTGCACGTTAAATCTGTCATGACCTCAAATGTCCTCATGTTGGAGTGGTATGGAAATCTGTAGAGTATGGTGCCAACTCATGTGTTGATCTGGACATCCGGCTGGGGTTCAAAGATACGAGGCGCGTTGTCCTTGGTTCTTTCCCTTCGGGATTGATCCCGTCGCTAATAGTCCGTTGTGTTGCTCGTCCAATGAGACGTTAATTTCCTACTTATTTCATTTTCTACATGTACCTGAACACTTCTCGCTAAGGGAAAACTAAAACTTAACACCGTTATCGAGAATTTCCGTCGTTTAATTTTCCGATAATGTCTGTAATTTACAACACCAACTATCAGCACATTTGAGGTACCTTTTTTCATCAGAACCCACAGTCTAGGGTTAACACACACATACACATCTATTCAATCAATTGGCGACGCTGTAGACCGCCAAGAATTCATTCGAGATAGACCGCCAAAGGTGCCAACACGAAGCTGTCAGCTCATGAACACGAACTATTAATTCCATTCTTGTCTGGGGATGTACTTCCCGCTGGGACAGTCGGAATGCTCAATAAGTTCTGCTGTTGTTACGGCAAATATAGCATAATATTGGGCATGCCTGTCTAACATGTTAAATTGCTTAGCTTAGCCATCGTAATGTTGTTCTTCGACTTCAACGAAGTCTCAAGTGATGAGATTTTTATCTCCAGAGGCTTGAAATCAGACATCGTTTATCATGTTTGCTGATATAGCCTTTCATAAAGATATCGAAAGGAGAGTTTAAAATATTAAATGATCTCTGGATAACCCGAAAAATATGAAATTTATCCTTAAAAAATGTGTTTTTTTTTTTTCATTTAAAAATTGAATTTTCAAGTCTAATTAAACAATGTTTCGAAGATATTCTATCAAAAGTCTTTTGAACATCCTTCAATAGCTGATTTCTCAAATGACATTTTTACCACAATATTTATTCTTTCAAAACAAAAACATTCAAAGGCAAAATAAAGTTTTTATGAAGTAACATTATTATTCTAGGGTCATGGTAGCCCGGTCGGAAGAGTAGCGGATTAAAATCCGGAGTGTTCCGAGTTCAAATCCAACCAATCACCGGCTCGTACATGGGGGTTGATGCATGTTAAATATGTCGTGGCCTCAAATATTTTGGCATGGCGTGTAAGTTTGGAGAGTGGGGTGCAAGTTTAGGCGTAACCGATCAAAATTACGTGGAGCCTCGTATCTTTCCTTTCGGGTTTGATCCAGGACCAAAGATATTGAAACGAGATATTATCTGTGAATCATGCAGGGGACGCTTATAATACTTGGTGCACAGGTGTGATAAATCCTTTTTAGTTTCCTAATATTGATGGAATCCGTCTGTGCAAACACCAACGCACTTTTTCCACAGCAAACTAAAGCTTGAAATATATTTTTTTACTAGCTCAAATATGTCTTTTCCTGTCGTTGTGCTCTTCAAATCTTTTCAGAAAAGATACTCACTCAAGAATTTGTCATCTTTAACAAATCGAATGAAAGCAAGGAGCTGTGCTTTTCCACTGATATCTGTCGACTCGTCAATACGAAATGACCATAGTTCACTGTCGTGCGATTCGAAATGCTCGACAATTTTTTTTTTTTTAAGTGTGAAGATAAATCTTCGATTCTGCGTGATATTTTGTCAGTTGATAATGGTACTTTCTTGACCTTCTCTGTCGATTCCTTTCCCAGCATTGTTTCGTCAAAAATAGCTAATGCTGGTGCAAAGATGGACTCGGCATCGGTGTGTGCTCTTTGGCGTTGAGCTATTAATTGCGCAACCTTGTAGCTGGCAATCATCTTCTTTTCTGGCACCTTCGTAGTTTCAAAAAGTTTTTTTCCTATTTTATTTTGCTGCGCTGTCAGGTTTTCAAAATATTCTGTTGGTTTGTTTTGTTTTTGACCTCTGGGTGTGAAAAGTGTGTGTGTGTGTGTTTCCAAATGTCTTTTCAGTTTACTAGGAACGAAAGCTTCATTTGCAAGTTTCCTTTTGAAGACTACACAGACTGGTATTTGGCGGTCTTCCGTTTCAATTGCGATGAATCCGAATTCGATGTAGTCTTCTCCATACTTTCGTTTTTGTTTGTTTGTTTTTCTTCTGTTTGTGAAGGATCAGATTTTATTAAATATTTGTTCATTATGGCTAAATGAATAAAACATATGTTAATTAAACAGGTGTCCAAAATTATCTTTACATGCATAGAATCACGGATTTCTCTCAGAAACTGTGAATTATAAGTTTATGAATTTGTCTGGAATGAGACATAACATCATAACACATAAATACTAAGAAAAAAATTTAAGAACACTGCATCTCTAATATTATAAAAGGAAGTGTTTTTCTGTTTGTTTGTTTGTTTCTTGCACGCAAAGAGTCCTCACGAATCTATGGCACTTACAGTAATGGGATTTGGCAAATAGGAAGTCCAAATTTTTTGCAATTTTAGGGTCGCGTCGAATTTTAAAATTTAACCTAGAACATTTTTAAATGAATTTAATAAAAATTAATCATTATTGAATGCAACAGCATAGAAGATGACAGATTCTAAATTTATTTTTTTCGTTTATGTTTTGATTTTGAGCGGAGGAATGATTTTCCAGCCAGACGATAAAAAACAAATAATCTTTTATCTGTAGTTTCATAGTTTTTTTTTCTATCTCCTAGCCCGTTAAAGATAGAGAAAAATTTCAACGGATTTGAAATCTGCGGAAAATTTCATTTCAAATCGGTAGCTAAAAATATGATTTCTTTAAATAAATAATTTTTTAATTGAATGTATCTTTTATATTTTCGCAAGAGATTGTGACGTCACGTGAACTTTCGCTTTCCAAAAATAAACAGATTGCATTGCTGCCCTTCGGGTAAAAAAAAAAAAACGGATTACGATTCCTGCCCTACTTAATTTCAGCGAAGAAGTGCAAAAAAATAGAGCCGCGGTAGCTCAGTCAGTAGAGCGTTGGGCTCGCATCAGAATTGTTGTGTCCTCAGCGGAGCCTGCAATTCTGATAGTTGCGAGATCGGCGCTTAGACCTGGCTAAAGACCGTCGTGTTCGCTAATGGTGGCTGGGGCACGTTAAATAGGTCGTGGTCACAAAGTCACCCATGTTCCCATACCAAATCAATACCTCTGGGGATACCTGATCAGTGGGTTATCGGCCTCTGATTGGGATCTAAATTACGATATGTGTGAGTGAATGGATGTGTGGAAGGGACCTTCCTGTAAAACGGATGTGTCATGTATGAAGTCCTACCCTCTGGGGCAATGGCACCCCCAATTGGGCCATGTGTGGCCCGCACAGTGCAAAAAAATAATAAACATTTTGACTGGCATTGTTAGGTTCTTTTACGTAAAATCGGAATCGTTAAAGATAGATTGAAAATTTCAACCGATTTGAAATCTTCGGAAAATTTTACACCACAATATAACCTTACACCACAGGCACGCGCAACGCCGGGCTAGCCACTCAAAGGTTAGTTTGATATAAAACTAGCATGAAAACATAAAAATGGAAGGAACCAACTTTCGGCGTTTGGATGGAACCAACTTACGGCGATTGGACGAAACCGACTTTCGGCGACTGGACGGAACCAACTTTCGGCGATTGAACGGAACCAACTTTCGGCGATTGGACGAAACCAACTTTCGGCGATTGGACGAAACCAAATTTCGGTAATAGGTCGGAACCAAATTTTGGTTATAGATCGGAACCAGCTTTTGGCAGTAAGTCGGAATCAACTTTTGGCAATAGGTCGGAACCAACTTTCCAAGATTGAATGAAACCATCTTTCAACGATTGGGCGAAACCAGCTTTCAGCAATAGATCGGAACCAGCTTTTGGCAATAGATTTGAACCGACTTTCGACAATGGGACGGAATTCACTTTCGGCAGTTGGAATGTATATTGCATACGTTGTATACAGTATTCCACTCTGCAAGCGCTTACTATCTATATCTCTGACCCGCACCAAATCGATCGAGAGTTTGAAGACATCAGACACAAGGGCTCACCGTTAAAAGCCTACATCCGACATAACCCGAAAATGAAACTAAATGAACAAGTTAAATGGACACCAGAATAATTTACCACTATTATTGAACGATGCTCGAACACTTCAAACGAGTCGGAAAATTGAGAGAATGGGTGAAAATTCACAATTTAGGCTTCAGTGGACGAATTAACAGTATCAATTTCGTAATATAGAGCCAGAGCTCTACCACTTACGATTGCTACTATACTACATAGTTCACAGCAATGCAATCACATTAAAGAAATTTAAAGACTTACTTATTTCACAAATCTTTTGATTTTTTGAAAAAGAGCCAATTTGAATCAACGTCAATTACAATTGGAGAAAAAATAATATCAAATAAAAACGTGGGAAAACAAAATTTAAAAAGATTTTTCTTAGTAACCGTTGAGGTAATTAGAAATGTTATTTGAAAGTTACAAAACCCATGCAATTTGAATTCGTTGTCAAAAACCCTCGCGGCACATTTGGCAATCTCCAAGTTGCCAAGGAAAGAATTATTTCATAACTCTTTCTTTCACAAATTTTTTCTTTTCACATCGGAAATTAAAAGCTTGAAAACGTTTTAAAAAGTATATTTTTGAAAAACTTTCGCAAAAAGTAGTAAGCTTAAACACATTTCAAAACATATATGTGAACTAGCAGAAAAACTAACCTGCGAAAATTGGGTAAGAATATACAATGAAATTTATCAATTACACTAAATACAGTACGCTGTTTGAAAAGAGAAAGATTTTTAAAAGAAAAAAAAAGCAAGAAATAATACAACCTGATAACGTCAGAACTCTTGCGGAAAAAATAATCCAAAAGAGAATGGCATAAAAACAAAACTCTTAATCGTTTTGTGAAAAATATTATAGTAAAATAAAAATTCCACAACTGCAGAAATGCAAATAAATGAACCAATGATATCGCAGAAAAAAATTTAAAAGGACCAATGCAATCAAAGGATATTTTAAAATCAAACAATCCAATGGGAGCAAAGAAAAATTTCAAACGAATCAATGAAATCAAACTTTAACGGATTTTGGAAGAACTTTCTAGAATATTCAAACTGAAAATTGAAAGTTTCCGTTTGCCGTAGTTGCCATGAAAACCACAACAACCGTAAGGACAAATGGGTTGCCTTAATTTATCGTAACTCGCTACTTGAAGCGAGCCAAAAAAATTCCCAAGGCCTTTGCCACCGCTCATAAGCGTAGAGTGTAGCTGTACCACGAATTTTTTACATTAGAAAGGATGACGTCGCACTGGAGCAACAAGACGGGCTATTGCCAAAGGTCATGATCAATCCCGAAGTAGAAGATTCAAGTACAACTCGTCGTAATTTTGAACCACAGTTAGATGACAAGAAAAACGCCTGAGATTGCAGCCTACTCTCCAAACTTCCATACAACCACAACGTGAGGACATTCGAGGCCACGACAGATTTTACGTTCAATCGCCCCCGGACACACGACGGTCTGGCTGCACCGAATTTCGAACCCACCAGTTGGCAAAACTGTGCTCTTCTATCTGGGACCCAAATTTGTACTGAGCAATTACAAGGTAATATGGAGGAAAATAATTAAAATAAAACATTAAAACAGAATTACCCCAGAATCTCTTGTATAATGACTCCAAGATGCAGTTTATCTGTAGTTGTAGTTTCTGTATTTCCCATACAAGAGAAATAGCTCATTGTGTTGCTCCAGTGGGACGTTAATTAACCTTTAACTGCTGTCATGGGTCTCACAGACCCGAGTCATTTTTGGCGGGTCATTTCCACCCCTTAAAGTGAATATTGGTCACTTTCCTATTCAGTACCTTCTACTACGTCCAACAGAAGTCACATTCCAAGACTGGTTTGGCTGCAACAACTATTTCGTATTTTACACTATTTGCATTTCCCGCGTGGTCTCTTAGACCCCTTCACAGCATTTGCGTTACCGTACTTGTTGAATGAAATCGTCTAAGTTTTAGTAGGGAATTTCGGAAGAGAGCCTAAAATGGCAACAAACTTTACTAAAAAAACGACCTGTGTGACACAAAAAGAAATTTTGGATATTATTGATAATGGGTCGGAAATAGACTACTGGGACTGTGAAATTTCGGATAATACTATTGAAAGCGAACACGAAACGGATTCGGAAATTTAGGCAGATGAAGATGAAGACATTTCAAATGCGTCTTCACAAGAAGAATATTTCTACGGAAAAAATAACTTCAAATGGGATGCCAGGGTGGGGTGGGGGGAACCTAATTGTGCCGTTAGAGCATCAAAACACAACATAGTTTTACAGTTTCCAGGGTTGAAACGTCCTGCAAAATTAGGTCCGAAAGCTGAGCCTGAGGAGACATGGAAACTACTTAACTTATACAGTAATATATAAAATAAATTTCATGTTAAGAATTGAATTATATAAATTTAAAATGTATAAATGCTAATTATCTAAAAAAATCTTTCATTAATATATTATATTAATCAACTTTATACGCACTTAAGTGAACGAGGTCTGAGAGACCCCTCCACACTAGTTACGAGACGGTTTGTGACACCATAGTTAAGGGTTAAATAACTTCCTACCGACACCCCACATTAAACAACATCGCCAATGGTGTATTACAACCCCTCACATCAAAAAACACCGACATTGGAAACAAATTTATCTCATATGCCGCAGAAGTGTAAAATACCTTCCCATGCTTATTTGTCAGCGTTCGTGCGCGATAACCGAATGAGACATCTGAGTGAATTGTGTCTTCCTCGTATTCCATTTCAGCCCACCTATCAGAGGTACTGATTCAACTCGGCACCGACAGATAAGCCAGTTCTCGTTCGACTGCTCCCCTATCTTTGCAAACCATACCGTCCAGTCCACAACCTCCACACCTGTCAAAAAGACCGCTCGAACGGCACCTCGTCCCCCACCTGTAATTGGTCGCGGAGACCCTTTATCGGGACGAATGGCCTCTCTTTCCTTGGCAGGACAGTTACAGCAGGTTAATTACACGGGTCTTTATCAGGTTACTAAAGCCGTGACCCAGCAACTCGCATTTAATTGAGATAAAGGGAAGTGTCTGGAGAAGTCCGAAAGCGTTGGTAATTCCCCACTCAGACGTCTTTGACAGTTGTTTGGAGATTATGCCCCGACGACCCCCGAACACGTGTGTGATGCGAATTCCTTAATTCGGCAGGTCATGTGTATAGATAGGTCGGTTGGATTTGGGGTTTTATGGCGCAAAGGCAATATTTGGCCATGCTACGCCAAATGGAAGCTTTACTGACACAAAAAATAGAAGTACACCCATAGAGGAATGTAGGTATTTAGGAAGAGCGAAAGAGAGAGCGACACTTACACCCATCCTATTACCAGTGTTTAAAGGGGCGGGACACTTGACCAAAATATTTATTAAAAAGGAGTTTTTCGTAGTAGGTAGGTAATTAATAAACGTCGCAATGAAGCTATACAACGGGCTATTGGAGAAGGTCCGGGATCACAATTCCGAAAGGAAAGATCCATGGAGAACGCCTTGTCATCAACCACGGTGAGATGACGAGTACAGCACTTGGGCAGGCACACCACTATCAAAACTTCCACACCACGCCAACGACAGGACAATGGAAGCCACTCCAGATTCAACATGCACCAGCCCCCGCGTACACTAGGATCTTTGGCTGGGCCTAGATTCCCTTTGGGGATTGCTCCCGTACCACCGCCATAGCTCGTTGCATTGCTCCAGTGGGACGTTAATTATCATTCATCTTTCTTATCTCTCTGCAAAACCTAACTACACCAAGTCACTGAAAGTATGCAAAGAGTTTTGGAACTGTGGCAGATGGTGCCCTTAGAAATATCTTCTTGTAGGGAATCCAGAATGTGTGATTGAGAGGCTGCACTTTGTATAAGTGGGAAAGGATTTCTGGTCATCAAAGAATGTCATCCTTTTCCAAATGGCCAGATCGGAAACCAGCAACCATGAAGTTTTCTAGGGCAAATTGAAGGCAAGCAGCTCTCCTGGTGTTTGACTGAGGTACCAGTGATGAAAAGGTACGAGAGATTATATGCGTAATTGCTTTTCACCCCACTGGTATACGTGTGAAGTGAATGTGATTTCATGCATTCCGTTTTCCGAATAGAACGCCTTAAAAGAAAATTATTCTCATTTATCCCCCCCCCCCCTCAAAATCATATTGATGTACGAAAAAAGAGACTGGACAGAGCATTAAAATTTTCTTCTCACAAACACATCTGTAGAGCATATAAATTCTCTTCTCACAGATTCTCTTCTCGTATTAAAATGTGTAAAGCCTTAAACAAGTCGGAGCTGATCTTTCTAACTTCAGGAAAAAAGAGACTGAACTGAGCCGTGGAATTTTCTTCTCACAGACACCTGTGTAGAGCATTAAAATTCTCTTCTGACAGACAAGTCTATAGAACATTAAAATTCTCTTCTCCCATACACGTCTGTTGAGCATTAAAATTATCTACTCCCATACATGTCTGTAGGGCACTAAACAAGTCGGAAGGGGATCTTTCTAACTTCCGGAAAAAAGAGACTGGACAGAAAAGTAGAATTCTCTTCTCACGGACACGTCTGTAGAGCATTAAAATTATTTTCTGACAGACACGTCTCTAGAGCACTAAGCAATTTAATGGGGATCTTTCTAACTTCAGGAAAAAAGAGACTGGGCAGAGCAGTAGAATTCTATTCTCACGGATATGCCTGTAGAGCATAAAAATTCTCTTTTGACAGACACGCCTGTAGAGCACTAAACAATTTGGAGGGGATCTTTTTAACTTCAGGAAAAAAGAGACTGGGCAGAGTAGTAGAATTCTATTCTCACGGATAGGTCTGTAGAGCATAAAAATTATCTTCTGACAGACGCGACTGTAGAGCAGTGGTCCCCAACCCCCGGTCCGCGGACCGGTACCGGTCCGTGGATCAAATGGTACCGGGCAGCCCAAGGAACATTAAATTATTTCCGTTTTATTTACTGTGGTGTATTTCTCTCGGGTTTGTGCGGTTCTTATCTATGAAATGTCCACACAAATTAGGAGGCGGTAAATCATAACTTGAAATTTGTTCTGTTACTAGAGCTTCAATTATGATTTCTGAATTCTGTATGTCTCTATTTTCCAATTTTGACAAATGTGACAGTTGTTTTCAAGTTGGCAGACAAAGTTGCATTTAAATCTATTTTTCAAGTTGCATTTAAAGCCAAACTGAAGTTGTGGGGACGGCGCGTGAACAGAGGCATTTTGTACAGGTTTCAGACATTAGCGGGGATTTTAGGCGAGACTGAGCCTAAACATTCATTCTCCCAGTTGGTGCACGATCACCTGTCTTTGCTTTTAAAAGAGTTTTATCGCTACTTCCCAACCACAAAAGACCCACGAACTAGTAAGGAATGGATCCGCAACCCATTTGTCAACAAATCAGGCGAATCTAGCATGTCTGTGCAAGAAGATCAACTGATGGAGATTGCAAATGAAGGCGGCCTTAAAACTACGTTCGAGACAACAACTCTGCCGGTATTCTGGATTAAAAACATGGCGGAATACCCTGAGATTGCCACCACAGCACTTAAATTCCTATTACCATTTCCGACAACCTATCTGTGTGAAGCGGGGTTTTCTGCAGTGACAGCAACCAAAACAAAACAACGGAATAAACTGGACATAAGCAACACACTTCGGGTGTCATTGTCTCCTATTACCCCCAGATGAAACCGTCTCGTTGCAATGAAACAAGCTCCGGGATCTCATTGATTTAGCGTTCTAGTGAGTAACTGTATTTTTTTTGAAGGAATGTTTAAATACAATTAAATTAAAATTATTATATCACAACAATCTAAAATATAAACAATCAACGTCCCCCCCCCCCTTCAGCGGGCCGCGTTAAAATTATCAAACGATAATCCGGTCCGCGGCGATAAAAAGGTTGGGGAGCACTGCTGTAGAGCACTAAACAATTTGGAGGTGATCTTTTTGACTTCAGGAAAAAAGAGAATGGGCAGAGCAGTAGAATTCTATTCTCACGGATAGGTCTGTAGAGCATAAAAATTCTCTTCTGACAGACACGCCTGTAGAGCACTAAACAATTTGGAGGGGATCTTTTTAACTTCAGGAAAAAAGAGACTGGACAGAGCAGTAGAATTCTATTCTCACGGATAGGTCTGTAGAGCATAAAAATTCTCTTCTGACAGACACGCATGTAGACCACTAAACAATTCGGAGGGGATCTTTCTAACTTCAGGAAAAAAGAGACTGGACAGAGCAGTAGAATTCTATTCTCACGGATAGGTCTGTAGAGCATAAAAATTCTCTTCTGACAGACACGCCTGTAGAGCACTAAACAATTTGGAGGGGATCTTTTTAACTTCAGGAAAAAAGAGACTGGACAGAGCAGTAGAATTCTATTCTCACGGATAGGTCTGTAGAGCATAAAAATTCTCTTCTGACAGACACGCATGTAGACCACTAAACAATTCGGAGGGGATCTTTCTAACTTCAAGAAAAAATAGACTGTACAGAGCAGTAGAAATCTCTTCTCAATGACACATCTGTAGAGCACTAAAATTCTTTTCTCACAGATAAGTCTGTAGACCACTTCACAATTCGGAGGGGATCTTTCTAACTTTAGGAAAAAAGTGACTGGATAGAGCAGTAGAATTTTCTTCTTACGGACACGTCTGTAGAGCGTTAAAATTAACTTCTCACAGACACGTCTGTAGAGCCCTAAACAAGTCGGAGGGGATCTTTCTAACTTCAGGAAAAAAAGAGGCTGGAAGCGATCTTTCTAACTTCTTGAAAAAAGAGACTTAAAGCGATCTCTTTCTAACTTCAGGGGAAAAAAAGACTGGAAGCGATCTTTTTAACTTCAGCATGGAAACACATTAACTGGAGCCATTAAGTTGGCTTTTGATAGTTTTTGTAGATTGTTAATAATTATTTGCAATCGAAAATCAACGCGGGCGATCCACTGATATAAGCGATTGATTGCATCTCTAAAACAGTTGGACTGTCCCGTCCACATTCCACCCCGCAGCAACGTCTGTTGTCAACAACCTAATATTAATTGGCGCTAATGATCGCTTGCGAGAAGCGGCAGAACTGTCAGTCGCCGTCCATGCTGCCATGACCACTGACGAAAACCTTCGCTGGAGTGTAAATAATTCTAATTTGAATCGAAGTAAAAAGTGTGAAGGAAACAAAATTTACGCCCAAAATATATGAAATCTTCAGTAAAAGACTTTTGGGGTTCCTTGTTTCTTGTAATTAGACGGGGACCTGCTTTTCCTGAGTAGAAGCAGTTGGAAAATCGTCTTCAATCCACTCCTCCCTTATGCGTCTTTATTAAAGTTCAGGTGGCGGGCCGACTCGAAGATGAATTGGGCAATTACACAGGTGCTTTGGCCGTTAAATGTGGGTTTGGTGATGAAATTAATCGATTTTCCAATACATGGTTATTTATATCTTGTTAGTGTGAGGTCTCTATATCTATATAAATAAGAATGGAGTGTTTGTATGGCTCATTTCAAGTTTTCTATCCGTTTTGTACCCTTCTTATGCCAAATCCGTCTCTTGTCTCCGTTTAGTGTATGTGCTTTTCAGTCCATCTGTCTGTATGTGTGTGCCTATACTATGTCAAAACGATTGAATATATTTTCATGAAAGTATGTATACTGTGAGTACTTGCATTCACTTACTGACTGAACTTGGTTGCGTTAGTCTGTCTGTCCGTCTTCCGTGCTATGTTCAATTTTGTGGCTGTGTGTTTGTACAAGTATCACATAAAATAAAATCGACATATCGCACCCCGGCAAAAAAAGTGACGCAAGTCAAAAAATAAAAATTTTGATGTTATGTCATTGAAAAATATGTATAAGGTGTCCCAGCGTGTTCTATTACCATTCTATAGAATATAATAGAAGTTACCACCATAAATACTTACCTAAAATTTCAAAGAAGCTTATACTATTTCAATATAAGTTTCATAGTATTCTTTAAGTTGATGTTTTTCTCAAATTCTGTAATTTTGAGTTGCGTCACTTTTCTTGCCGGGGTGCGATATGTTCTTTCTATTTATAAATATGGTTCGTTATATTTTAGTTTAGTAAAAACATTATCTACTTGAGTGATATTTTCTGGTTTTTTTTTTCGTTCGGAATTTATTTCGTGTTTTAAAACTTTTTTTAATTTTTAGTTGTAAGCTATGGCAACTGTGCGAGATCAAAAGAGAGAAAAGAAACATGAATTTATATCTTTAGACCAACGTTTTCACGCCAACTTTTATTTTGTGTGTTTCAATTCTCTGTGTTTTATATTTAAAATATTTATTACTTCAATAAATTGTTTTTCCTTTTCATCACACGCAACTTAAGTATAGAGTATTTGATTTAATGCGGCATGTAAGTTAAAATAAAGCAATTTTTTTTTCTGGAATTGGCTCTCATTGATGCTAATGGTATAACTTTAATTAACGTCGTTCTAGAGCAACACAACTTGCTATTAACGGGATGAATCCGAAATCTACAGCTGAGCTGGTGATATTCCTGCAGCAGGAATGGACACAAATTCTCATAGCTGTGTTTCAAAACCTTGTTGAAAGTATACCCAGAAGGGTTGCTAGTGTAATTGCAGCACGTAGGGACCCTCCGTTTATTAAAACATGTATTCTTTCCCGATGTTTTTTTAAAAAACATCGATGTATTTAACATCGATGTTTTTGTAACATCGATGTTTATACTTGTCGATGTTTTTACGTTGTCGATGTTTTATTTTTAAATGAAAAAAGTACCGTTATAAAAATTTAAAAAATAACCAAGTAGCATAATTTTCATAATCAGCAAATTTAACATACTTTTAGACCAAAATCACCAAAGGTGAATGGTCTGAAAAGCATGGATACGACATCGATGTCGATGTTTACAAAACATTGATGTTTTATAAAAAACATCGATGCATTGGAGCTGATGTCACATCACTAGGTGCTAAACCAGTTTATAAAAATGGGGAAAAAGTTTGAATTCACTGAATTTTAAAAACATCGATAGTTTGGGGGCGATGCATTATCAACATCTTTTTTTTTTTCTGTCGATGTTGCATCCTTAGTTGCTAAACCAGTTTTAAGAAATGGGGAAAAAAATTTAAATACACTGAATTTTAAAAACATCGATGTTTTTGGAACGATGTTTTATCAACATCTGTGTTTTAATTTTGAACATCGATGTTTTTGGAACGATGTTTTATCAACATCAATGTTTTAATTTTGAACATCGATGTTTCAAAACATCGATGTTTTGCTGTCGATGTCGCATCCCTAATACCATCACATCTTGCTGTCTAGTCCATTATTGTAGGGTAGTGTGTCTAAAATGGACGACATTATGACACATGCAAGGACACTCAGCTTGATGTTCTTTTAACTTGTCTCCGGAGGGTTGCAAGTTCCAAACTATGTCCTGCTATGGACAGTCCTGTACATGAGCTCTGGACCACGTCAAATGTGCTGGGGCCTCAAACACTCTCACAAGAGAATAGTTTGGAGAGTGGGATGCCAGTTAGGTGTTGTTCAGGTTCTGACCATGGATGTTGTTTACATGGATGTTGTTGTCCTTGGAGCTTTCCATTCGGGATCCGAATTCTCTTCTGATCGCGGACTGTCGCCAATATCCTTTTGTATAGCTTCAGCGCGACGTCTAAAACTCGCAGGTTGCTAGAAAAGTAGGCAAATCCCACTGTGGCAAGCGATTCGTCTGATCCAGTACATGTATGCGAATAGTAGAAATACTATCACGATTCGAAGGCCATGGTTTCAAGAGTTATCGTACTGAGAATGAATAGCTAAGAAAATCTTGATTTTTGGCCCAAGTACTACAGACCTTCATCAGACACGTGTTGAGAAAATAATTTCCGAGTGGCCCAATCCAGGTGCCACGTTAGCACGATTGGCAGATTAGCGGAATAGCAATCAGACGGTTGCTAGTTACAAACTCGATCACGTTGGCGTGGTGTTGAAATTTGGAGAGTGGGGTGCCAGCTCAAGTGGTTGTTCTCGTCCTCTGACCGTGGTTCAAGATGACAAGACGTTATCCTTTATTCTCTCCCTTTAAGATGGATCCCAGACCGTCACCAATAGCCCTTTGTATTTCTTTATTCCGACGTTAATTAACTACCTTCCTAGCATGGATTTATTCTCAACTTGCCATAGCATCCCAATGCTGAATACGAATTTCGTTTGCAAATATAGGACCTGTTTACGATTTTTCTACTTTTGAGCCTTAAAAACTTTGATTTATATCGGTAGTTTTTTTTAATTAACGTCACACTGGAGCAACACAACGGGCTATTTGGATTTACATTGGACAAGCTGGCTTATTTACTTCGTTTGGTAAGTATCAATCAATATCTTCGAGGGTTTGTCCCCATCCCATCTGCTTCTGGGCCACTTGTCGGAGAGCTTAATGAAGGGGCGGGTGAATGCACTCGGTTCTTAATCGTCTGCGTTCGAAACCGTGGATTCCTCAAGATCAAGTCCAGGGTCGTGACAGCATCTGCCACCCTGTCAGAAATGAAGACGTCATTGACCCACAGTTTTGACACTTCCACCCCCACGGGTCATTTATTACAGACGATAACCCCGGTGGGTCCGTGCTGAAAAATCGCCGTTTCAGAGAGCAGTGGATTGGCCCCCTGTTCCCTTTCGCTTTCAACCCGCATTGTGGTACGCGGGACAATAAAACAAAGTGTTGGGGGGTCCCTCGACCACAAAGTCAGGAGGTCAGTGGGGTCTCTCTCCCAGAGGAGCGTGACCTCCGGGTTGCGTGCGATCCGCTACAATTGCCGTTGGATTAGTGCAATTCTTGGAGGGCGACAGTTATGGCGGTAGATCGCCCATTTTCTCGCCAAGAGATTCGGTATTGGTAATCTTTAAAAAACGTTGGAGTACCAGAACAAAAGAACGGGCTATTGACGACGGTCCGGGTAATTGGTAATTTTTAATTTCCGTCGTACTAGAGAAACACAACGAGCTGTTGACGACGATCCGGGTGCGAGGTGTACATTTGTGTGTGGCCAAGATGAACCAAACAATGTCAAGTAAAAGTATGAACACACAATATATGTTTTTTAGCACAAAAGGGGTGCATACCTAGGGAGTAATCGAACCTAAGTCGCCTACAATTTGAAGGATAGCATAGTGGATAAATTCACTGAGCTTCAGCGAGCCCGAAATTGCATAAGAAGCATTAAAATGTATGATCTAGTGTTCATAGTTATGTTATCTTACTTTGGCCATAAGTTTTAAAAGTTACAGCAATGTTGAAAATAACTTGAAGGTCGATGAAAGAATTGCCATTTTAATATATGAGAATTGTTTAAGCGAACTATTTGCTATAGAATAAGGTCAGCACATCTTGTAAGCAAACAAAAGTTGGGTCTTACACCACAAGATCCAAAATTGCACAAGAAGAATATTTTGAAAAGAAAACTCCAAGATCGGATCATCGAAACTCAAACATTACAGAGAAAATTTAATATTTACAAATCATATCACGAAATTCCGATCAAACCTGCTCACAGAAATATATCATTTAAAAAATAGTGTTCTATCAAAAACTGCTCGGATAATAAACACTATTTTACCATATACCTCACGTCTGCTTTTCAAAATAATCTCAAACACCATCTGCTTCAACGTTAGAATCAACCATTCAGAGCTAAAATACAAGAATTAGTGATGCAATATCGACAGCAAAAAATCGATGTTTTTAAAATTCAGTGTATTTAAACTTTTTTCCCCATTTCTTAAGACTCGTTTAGCAACTAGTGATACGACATCGACAGCAAAACATCGATGTTCAAAATTAAAACATCGATGTTCAAAATTAAAACATCAATGTTGATAATACATTGCCCCAAACCATCGATGTTTTTAAAATTCAGTGTGTTTAAACTTTTTTCCCTAATTTTTAAAAACTGGTTTAGCAACTAGTGATGTGACATCGACAGCAAAACATCGATGTTGATTTTACATCGCCCCAAAACCATCAATGTTTTTAAAATTCAGAGTATTTATACTTGTTTCCCTATTTCTTAAAACTGGTTTACCAACTATTGATGCGACATCGACAGCAAATCATCGATGTTGATAATACATCGCCCCCAAACCATCGATGTTTTTAAAATTCAGTGTATTTAAACTTGTTTCCCCATTTCTTAAAACTGGTTTAGTAACTAGTGATGCGACATCGGCTCCAATACATCGATGTTTTTTTATAAAACATCAATGTTTTGAAAACATCGACTTCGATGTCGCATCCCTACTTTTCAGACCCTTCACCCTTGGCCACTTTGGTCTAAAAGTATGTTCAATTTGCTGACTATGAAAATTATGCTACTTGGCTATTTTTTTAATTTTTATAACGGTACTCTTTTCATTTAAAAATAAAACATTGGCAAGTATAAACATCGATGTTACAAAAACATCGGCTACAAAACATCGACATAGATGTCGCATCCCTAACAAGAATGAGCTTTCATTGGTTGGTAGCAATCCGACGTAAGAAATGACTACCATTAAGGCCTTTAAAAAGGCTGAATCTGGCTTAAACTTAAGTATTTGGTTGATGCAAAAGTTCAACTCGGTTTTTAGACAAAAATTGAAGGAAAATTATTTTATCACCAAAAAATCATATTGAATCCATATAGTATATGCCGTTCTGTTCGATTTCTCTCTCCGGAAGACGCATCATCACGTGCTCAGACAAGTTCCAAGATTTCTGACTAAAGAGAATTAATCCAGCAGACGAAACATTCCGAAAAACTCTCGGCACTTGGATTCGTCGACTTCACCCACACCCCACACAACACCTATCTTGCTTTATGTCTGTTAAGCATTTTTGCCTTTTTGAAAATACAATGGGTCGAAAATGCTCCTTATTTTTTTTTTTGTTATTTTAAATGCTTAACACAATTTTAAAAAACTATCCATTAACACAAGAGCGTTCGCTGAAATCCCATCTTTGAAACATCACACCTTGACACGTGCGAAGCACATATAAAAGCATAGAAAATGCCTCTTGAATGAAATCAAAAACAAAATGAAAAACAAACCAAATTTTGTTTTTCCGACAATTTACTGAAATGTTTTCAATTCAAACATCAATACTCGACACGTCTGAAATAGAGATGCTGTATCGATGTCAATGTTTTCAAAACATCGATGTTTTATTAAAAACATCGATGTATGTTTTATAAAAAACATCGATGTATTGGAGCCGATGTTTTTTTAAACATCGATGTTTATACTTGTCGATGTTTTATTTTGAAATGAAAAAGTACCATTATAAAAAATAAAAAATAACCAAGCAGCATAATTTTCATAATCAGTAAATCGAACATATTTTTAGACCAAAGTGGTCAAAGGTGAAGGATCTGAAAAGGACGAGGATAAAAGCGAGAACGGTGAACCTAGCAACGAGACAAATGGCTCGCTCGTAAGCGCTCCGGAAAACATCGTTGCCTTATAAAAACATCTATGTATTTACCATCGATTTATTGGAGCCGCAGTTTGTTTAACATCGTTGCTGTTTTTACGTTGTCGATGTTTTATTTTTGAATGAAAAAAGGACCCCAGTAAAAATTAAGAAAAACAACCGTGCAACTAAGTAAATGTCAGTGATGGCGACATTCGTCCCACCAGAAAGAGCTTTTCCATAACTAGTGGGACAGTTAGTGAAAAAGAAGTCGGCTTAAGGTGGAGAAAGTTAAAAAACTTCATTTTTTACAAACTGTAAATATAAAAGATTGGGGCGTATAATAATTTTTAGGCCCTAATATATTTTATTTACAGTAAATAAAAAATAAGTTTGTTATGTCCCCCCCATAAGTTAATAAATAATTGATAATAACTAACAATAATTATTGTTATGTACCTACCTAATTATACTTATAGTTAGAAGTACCTAAATCAAATTCTTATAAATATTATTTTCTTTTATATTACTAGGGGGCTCCGGGCCCTGCTCGCTATTGCTCGTCAACCCCCGCAACCTACGCAATCATATTTATTTCGCTTCGCGAACTATACTTTTCAACAGTAAAGGGGAGGGGATTGCTTCACAATCTATCCCCATTTGGATCATTGCTGGATTGATCCCGGGCCCATTGCGATATTCATCGCAACGCCCGAGTAACGGAAAAGTGCCTTTTTTTTTTTTTTGCGAGAAAAGCGGTTCTGTTTTTAAGCCGACCCCAGTACTTCAGCTTTAGAAAACGTTCCGAACATTCTCGGCTTATACAAAGAAATATAGTGTAAATAAAAAAAAAGGCTTAAAAAAGTATCAAAAACAAAACATTTCATTTCCACATAAAAAATGAAATATTTTAGCATCACATTGTTAAAATTCAGTGGAAATCTCATAATTTTAAAGGTTTTAGCTGATTTATGTTGTTTGTTGTAATAGTATTTTTTAAGATTTTCATAATCGACTGCTATTATGGAAATAGGACTGCTATGGAAACGACGACCAAATTTTCCGGTTCTTCTGAAAACATTGTAAACTCTCTACGCGTGATCTAAAATTTTTTTACGAATGAATTAATTAAAAAATATAACTGTGTTTATCGTCTGCGCGTGCTCCAAATTCATTAGCCCGTTGAACCATACTCGCTACCACGTGACTCGTTATCTACCAATCACAAAGCGAATAAACCTGAAAAAGACCGAAATTTTTTTTATACTAGGGGGCCCGTCCCCTGCTCGCTAACGCTCGCCAACCCCCGGAGGATTGCTTTGCAATTCTCATTGGTTCGCTGCGCGAACCTATGCTCGCTTCGCTCGCATCAATGAAGACACGTGTCCTAGCAGAAGGGATTGATTACAAAATGTATTCCAAAAAAAATATTTTTCAAATCTAAATTTGTTGTATTACATAAAAGATATATACAGTACCTCTGAAATCAGAATTTAAATGAAAACTTTGAGCAAATTTTTACTCGCAATGTGAGCGCTGCTTTGGAAATTGAATACCCAGCATGCTGTTTGTGTGTACATTTCATCAGTACTCGAGCCACCCATACATTTTTTGACTGAGTTTGTTGTCGAAAGTTGTAGTGCACGCGTCTTGTTGTACTATAATTGTTAGCCTTGAAAAGATCCTCCGCTTTCTAAGATTTCTATTACAAACCGCAACAGCTCGTCTAAAATTCATTTTTTTCAATAAAATTTCATCCGATTACGCTATAGATTCAAATGACTCGCGAGGCTCCTAGTAAACAAACAATCGCACAATGTTGCCAAAACGCGGTAACAAATAACGTCTTTTTTGCGTGCCACGTAAGAGAAATATATATATAGATAATAGATAGATTCAATTTGAAAAAAAAAATTGTAATTGGTCTTGTTAATGTTTTGACTTTGTATTGGCAGTTAAAATAAATCTTGTCTATATACTATTAATAAACATATCAAATAACAAATTAAATCCCCCCCCCGGTAAACATTAATGTTTGAGGTTACTACACCAGTTATAAGAAACGGGGGGAAATGTTTAAATACACTGATGTTTAAACACATCGCTGGCTTTTTGGCGATGCATTATCAACATCGATGTTTTAATTTTGAACATCCATGTTTCAAAATGTTTTTCATCCAATGTTTTAGTTGTCGCTGTCGCAACCGTAATTCGCAGATAACGCTTCGTTCTTGCGATGCAATACCAGAAACGGGGCGAACTTTTGCATCAACCTATAAATGAATGATCCTACATGTTAGCTCAAATCCGAAAAAAGTGCCTGTCAACTTGAAATGAGGTATCATCCTACCTACCATCGAAATACGAGCAGTCTTGGTAAAATCTTACATAAACTGCACGTGACTTGTTTCAAAGCTTTTTCCTTGTTTATTTGATGCCTAACAGAGCAGCTATTTGGCGTTTTAATTTCGTAATCATTCAGGAAACTCGATGAGATTATAGGGGTTGAACGCTCAGGTACTCCATATTAGTCACTTCTTAAAGGCGTGGCCCTCAATTGAATTCTCAAGAACCAAGACATTGTATGCTGGATGGGATTGTTCCAGGATGAAGTTCCAGTCCCTCTTTTCAATTGCTTGGGCGTTTCATCTACGCGCTGATTATATCCTTAATATTCCAAGCTGTCTTTGAGAATAACAAAAGGCATCGATTTTATTTGAGTCTTTCCGATTTCTCACAAGTGGAAGTGAGTGGATATTACATTAGGTTTTATTTACAAAGCTCGAGTGTTTTGTTAAAAACCGAACACTCAATGTAAAAATCTTGGAAGTGATTGCTTTTATTTGTTGTTAACTCTGAAAGTTGCGATACTAGGAAAGAAAAAAAATATGTTTGGATAAATCTATAGCATTGATCGGGATGATAGAATGGTTATTATTTTTGAATTAACGTCGAAATGGAGCATCCCAATGGGCTATTGGTGATGGTCCAGCTTCAAACCCAGAGGACGAGGTTGGCACCCCACTCTCCAAACTCACACCACGAGAAAACGCAGGTTGCTATCATACAGAGCCGCAAGTTTCCCGAATGGAAGGCTGAAAAATAAATTTTATGGTAAGCGGCTCTTCCTCCTTTAACCTCTGGATTGGAAGGTTCCTGGTTCGAATTCGGGTCAGTGCATGGATGTTCTTTAAGCGTATGGTGTAGATGCGGCTGGCAAACCTTGAATCTGTCGTGACTGAAAGTCCTCACGTGAGGTTGGTGTGGACGTTTGGAGAGTGGGTTGCCAGCTCAGGTATTGCCTCGTCATCTAACCGTGGTTCAAAATGACGTGGTGTTGTCCTCGGATCTTTTCATTGGGGGATTGATTCCGGACCGTTGTCAATAGCCAGTTGTATTGCTCTAGTACGACGTTAATTAAAAATTACCAAAGGGTTGTCTGAAATTTGAAGCAGTCTTACGAAGATAATTATGTTGGTAGGTAGTAAGTTAATAACGCAATGGAGAAACTCACCGGACTTTTGGCGAAAGACCCGAAGACAACACCAGGTAATTTTGAATCATGGTCAGATAACGAGACAACATCTGAGATAGCACCCCACTCTCTGAACTTCCACACCACGCTGACGTGAAGACATCGGAGGCCGCGGCAGATTGAACATGCACCAGCCCCCAAGTACACGATAGTCTTTGGTTGGATTCCTAACCCTCCGGTGTGTAATCAGTCACCCTTCCAACAGGGCAACTGATGAAGAAGCTAATAACCATTTTGAAAGAGTTGGCGATAGCATCCTAATTTATGCCCGTATCCGACATAAACCGGTCTGGGTCCGAGGTTGCCATCGTTGGCTGTCATCCATGGAGGACGACATCTCAATAGAGGGGACGTTAGACACGCTTCGGGGGCGGGTAGGGGGGAGCCGATTTCTCACACCCCGAGTCCATTGCAACATTCATTATGCACCATTCTGGGACTGAGGGCAATTGTCCCTTATTATCGGTGGTGGGCTCCTTGACAGGGGGCAGATGCTTTTCGTGAAAGGAGCCCCGATCAATGGAAGGAGACTTTTCCCTTCGGTCGAGAGGGGCGCGCGCAGATCCATGAAGACTCCGGGGTCATAAAGCATTCGTTGTGGCCTGTAATGCGGGTTTTTACAACCGAAAACAGCACTGAACCTTTTCCATACAGTTTTGATTGAATCTCCAGGGTTTCTGAATGGACTGCACAGTGAATTGAGCACCGAAAGGACTGCTGAATGTGAGTCTGCCATGTTCAGTGGGCCGCGGTAGCCAGGTAACAGCAACGGATTCGCAAACGGAGGGTTGCGAGTTCAAATCCAACCAAAGACCGTGTCCGCACAACTGAGCATATATGAGCTACCAATCCACTCTAAATTTCCATACCAAGCCAATGAGGACATAAGGCTACGTGGTGTTTTCCTTGGATTTTTCGTTGGGTTGGTGTGGAAGTTCGTAGAGTGGGGTACCAGCTCAGGTGTTGCTTCGTCATCTGACCGAGGTTCAAAATTACGAGGTGTTGTCTTCGGATCTTTCTCTAAAGACATTGATCCCGGACCGTCGTAAATAACCCGTTGTGTTGCTCTAGTACGACGTTAAGTAAAAATTACCAAATTAATTACCTTCGATTTTTTTGTTTAGGGGATTGATCCCAAACCGTCGTCAATAGCCCGTTGTGTTGCTCTAGTACGACGTGCGTTATCGAACGTCATAGTGGCCGAACACCCGGAGTTATGGTCTGGGGTGCGATTTCGTATCATGGACAATCTCAGCTGCTACGAATTGAGGGTAATCTGAATAGCAACAGGTACGTCCGTGAAACGCTAGAGCCCGAAGTCGTTCCCTTCCCTCAAGGCATCTCTGGAGCTATCTTTCAACAGGATAATGCACTCCCACATGTTGCAAGGAATGTTCGAGACTTCTTTTCAGCCCAACACATGCAACTTCTTCCTTGGCCTGCTTATTTGCCGAATATGTCGCCTAATGAGCAAGTGTGGGATTTGGTTGGTCGGCGTCTCGCTCGTGATCCGCGTCCTACAGCTTCAAAAGACGAACTTTAGGTGCGCATACAAACAATATGGAATTATCTTCCACAAGCAGACATTCAACATTTTTTCACTCCATGCCACATGTCGTATAGCAGCACTTACTGCAGCGCGTGATGGCTACACCAAATACTGATTTAAAACTCTTAATATTGTTTTTTTGCTTTGAAAATTCATTCATTTATTTGTATTAATACAAGCCGTTTGTGTATTAAATTTCATTTAATTCTGATGACTCCTTCATGGTGTTGCATTTTTTACAAACAGCAGTATAATTAGCGTCGCAACGGGCTATTGACGACGGCCCTGGATCAGTCCCTTTATGGAAAGATCCGAGGACAACACCTCGTCATTTTGAACCACAGTCAAATGACGAAGCAACATCTGGGTTGGCACCCCACTTTCCAGCTTCTACTCCAACCTAACATGAGGACTTTCGGCCACGACAGATTTAAGTGCACCAGCTACCTCTACACCATACGCTTACAAAAATCAATGCACTGACCCAGATTCGAATCAAGAACCTTCCTATCTAGAGGCTAACACATTAACCACCATACCGGTTGGTCGGCTAAAGGAATATTGGAGAAGAAAATGATCGCTGGAGCATCTTAAGATCATGATTCCCATGTTTAACAGTGACAGTAAACCCCATATGAAAAAAAGAGATATCTGAGGTACCTCGTGTTCGAGAAATCTCTCTAACACACTTAAAGATATGCCCCTGTGGAAAAATTGGAAATAATATGAACGATGTATGAAACAGTATATTCTATTCTTTTTACTTTCATTTCAAATGAGTGAGTCCTGTATCGGACAAGGCACCATCCCCGTTTGGCCCTGATCCGAAAACATCTGTCTTCGCCTGTGCAAAATAATGCTTTTCCTACGGCATAAATACGACAGCGCTGTTGTCAGTGTCATCACAGCAGGGTATTGCTAGGAATGCATATCGTGTCTCTTGGGACATCATGAGAAGAGAAAAAAAAATCGAAGGAAATTATTCAGAAGTCAAAGCAGGACAATTCTGTAAGCAAAATGTGTTTCAAATTCTCTGGGATCTTGTCAACGGCTTCATTCTTCAACCGGAAAACGGAAGGGTCTCTTGATTGAAATTGCTTGATGAAAAGATTGAAAGTGTCCCCTTCGCAAATGGCGTAGCTTATTCAATAGGGTAATTGTAATGGTAATTTGAGTTAACGTCGTACTAGAGCAACACAACGGGCTATTGACGATGGTCCGGGATCAGTCCCTTAAGGGAAAGATCCGAGGACAACACCTCGTAATTTTGAACCACGGTCAGATTATGAAGTAACACCTGAGCTGGCACCCCACTCTCCAAACTTCCACGCCAACCCAACGTGAGGACTTTCGGCCACGACAGATTTAAGGTGCACCAGCCTCCTCTACACCATACGTTTACAAACATCCATGCCCGGGCCCGGATTCGAACCGGGAACCTTCCGATCTAGAGGCTAACACCTTAACCACTATACCGTTTGGTCGGCTCAATAGGGAAAAAGCTGCTTTCGTGGGTTTGTTTTATTTTTATTTCAAAGATGCTTGTCTGGCAAAGGTTTTTTTCATCACGTCAATGCTAGGTAGGTGCTTTTCATTAACGTCGCTCTGTAGCAATAAAATGGGCTAGTGGTGAACGATCTGGGTAGGTATGCACTTAATTAACGTAGCAATTTTGCAACACAGTGGACTATTGGTGACGATTTGGGATCAACCCCCTGAGAGAAAGATCTGAGGACAACACCACGCCATTTTGAACCACGGTCAGATGACGAGGTCACACCTGAGCTGGCACCACTCTCTCCAAACTTCCGCACCATTCCGAAGTGAGGACATTGGAGCTCACGATGGATTGAACGTGCACTAGCCCTCTTTGCATGAGACGGTCTTTAGTTGGATTCGAACTACCAACTCTTCTGGTGTCGGAGTTTGAATAGTGGTGTGTCAGCTCAGGTGTTGCCTCATCATCTGACAGTGGTTTAAAATTTCTTGGGGGATTGATCCTGGACCGTCGTCAATAGCCCGTTGTGATGCTGCAGTACGACGTTAATTAAAATACCTACATACCATTCAACCACGCTTCCGAGGCTCCATTTTGTTGTAGCGATACGAACTAACAACTCCGAATTTTCTCAAGCAATATAAGTATGATTCGAGTAAAACATCACCATCAAAACAGCTAAACACACCGAAGCTGTAAATCCAACCCAACCCAAACATAAAACGACCGGAAATTGAGACATCCAAAGAGCCATACAACTGACTCAAGTTTTCCTCAGCGACTTTACGGCTTTTGTTTTCGGTATAAAAAAACACTTTTAAGAGACCAGGCGATGTGACGGTAAAACACCATTCAGAAACTCCCCAAGAACATCAAAGTCCACACCTGGTAATGAAGAACACCAACTACGGGGGTGGTCTTATACCTCACCTTTTTCATGCCCCTTATCGGCGGAAGGCAGGCAAGGTGGTATGGTCTCCTTCGGGCGTAGGTATTCGCTTATTACCCGAAGGTACTGTTCGCGATTTGTTTGACGAGTTCTTTTGTGCTCGACAACCCTCCTGACCACCCTCTAAGTAGGGATGTCAACGATGTTGACTCAGAATGCGTTAACTGCATCGCAAACACCGTCGAGGAGGGATTAGCTGCGGTCGAAGAGGGACTTTGTGGGGGTGGAGAAACACGAGATCGTTGGGATGGAAAAGTGTTTGACTTGTTTGATCTTTCACGAAGCATGCCTTCTTTCATCGCTTGATTTAGAACGTGGGGTGAAATATCTACACCACTTGACTTATTCGCGCGAAGTGCCGAAAAAACACGAAAAATAAATACACACATAGACTAACCTGCAATGAATACCCTAGAATACAGATACCTCAAATTGAAATAAATGTATTTGTATAGCACATATCTTATGAATTAAAAGGTTGCCCGGTTGGAAGAGTAACGGATTAACAACCAGAGGGTTGCGAGTACAAATTAAAACAAAGACCGTCGGGTACAAATGAAGCTAGTGCACGTAAGATCCGTCACGGATCTATGTCTTCAATTAGCGTGGTGTGGAAGGTTGAAAAATGGAGTGCCATCTCAGGTGTGACCTCGTCATCTCACCATGACGTGGCGTTGTTCTCGAATATTTCCCTTCGTGTTTGATCCCGGTCCTTCGCCAATAACCCGTTGTGTTACTCCAGTGTGACGCTAATTAAAATATCAGCCTACCAAGCCAACGTGAGGACATTTGGGGCCACGAAAGATTTAACGTACACCAGTCTCCGTGTAACCGACGGTGTTTGACTGGAGCTAGTTTCAAATTTGCAATCCTCAGAGTTGCTAAGCTGTTGTTCTTCCAACCCCAGACTCCTCTCTATATAGATCTTCTCGATTAAATTGTTATTATTATTCCAAGAAACCAGGTGTAACGAGGAGTTACTGTAAGGTAATTCGGGGTACGTGCATACCAAAATTTACCAAGTTTGATTTAAAAGGTCACGACAAAATTTATTTTTATCACTGAATCATCAATTATTTTGCTGTCGAATAGATATCATATTCATCTTATTAAAAATACATATTCAAAAGCAATTACTATTTAATAAGGTTCAAATTTTCGAAATTCAAAATTTTATAGGTCTAAGGAACGCACTTGCCCCACTGTAGCGGGGTAAATGAGTACCTAGCCCCTAAAGATTGCCCATTTGAATGGAGAATGTTGTTTGGGCAAATGCAAGTAGCTTAGTTTTTGAAGATCATTTTTTTGGAAATTCACAAAAATTGGAAGAAGAAAAAACCCACCAAGTTCAAGAATGTTTTTATCGAATAGAAGAAGGGGATAGAAAGAATCGATAAGAAGACATGAAGGCAGGGCCCGATTTAGAAAATTTGGTATAGTAGGCACAACACGCAGGAAGGGGGCCCCCATGTTATCCGTTCATCACAAAAACTAATTTTAAAACAATAATTGGTACTTACGTATTTGACTGTTGACCGTTTCAAAAATTGTTGAAAAAACATTCCAGAAAATATAAAAAGTTATTTTTGTTTAAAATTTTTAGAAACTTTTGGGCCCTTTAAATTATGGGGGCCCTAGGCCCGTGCCTCAAGGGCCTAATGGTAAATCAGGGCCTGCATGAAGGGGATGGTAAAGATGAGCAGCTCTGAATTGTTCAGCTCCACTATTGTGGACTCATTACGTACTTCTCACGAAAATGCACTTACCACACTTTGCTGCTTTATTGCTGCCCACTTTGCTGCCCACCACTGATGCTTTATTGCATCTTGAAAAATAAAATCTGCAGTATGTTATGCAAACACTGGATCAAGAATTGATTAGGAGCAAGCAAGATTTCAGCAAGGCATCATAACAAGTATCGAGAGAAGGCAACATTTCTGAGAAAACGCCTGTGGACACACTTCGGCTGATAAATCCACAGAATCCTTTCTTCGAGACTGAATGCTCTGCCTTTCAGTGTTCTCCCCGGCCATCCAACAATTAGAGACATTCAAACTCGAACGGTAACCACCCTCCGCAGGTACAACCGGTGTTATCTTTCTGCAGCTCCTCCCTCCTCGTGTTGTAAATCTGGAGCATAAATCACGACGTGTTGCGTGGACGTTACGCGCATCGAAAGGCCAGCGAATCGGAGAAAGGCGTCAATGGACCCCTTGTGTCAACAGCGCATAGGGCGTCGGCCGATGTTGCGTCGTCTTTTGTTGCGTGTCCGATTCAGAGCCCGAGCTCCTCGCAACGGGCATTCCTGGTCAGTTTTTCGATTTCACGGACAGATATCGCCGCGGGAGGTGAAAGGCATTTCCATTGGAGACGCTGGACGTTGAAATTTGACGCATGGTTGCTATTGGAAAGGGAAAATTCGGTATAAGGTGTCTCTGCCTGTGTGTGGAAATGGCTCGTATTTCGATGTAGTAAAAGAATCGCGATCAATGGGCAATTCGATCGCTGAGCATACATTGATGTCGTAGGCGCCGGCTAGTCGAATGGGGGGATGTGAGTTCCTACCCCTCGTAAACTATTTCAGAAGAAAACGATCCAACTTAACCGTGAGGGCCCTCAAACCTCTGTTAAGCTCCATCGATGGCACAGCTTTACTTGCGTGCAATGTGCATAATTTGTTAAAAACGATCCACTTCACTACAATCCTCAGCCAAGCTTCATTGATGGCACAGTTTTACTTGCATGTAAGATATGCATCTTACACGCAATGTTCAAATATTCAAAAATCAACAATGTTCAAAACTATCCAATTTTACCGTAGGAGCCCTCAAAACTCAGTCAAGGTCCATCGAAAGCACAGTTTTACTTGTATGCATTGTGCATACTTTGTTAAAAACAATCCACTTCACTACAAACCTCTGTCAATCTCCATCGAGGGCACAGTTTTACTTGCGTGCAAGATGCATACAATGTAAAAAACTATCCAATTTCATCGTGGGGGCCTTTAAAACTCAGTCAATCTCCATCGATGGCGCAGTTTTCCTTTATTACAATATGCATTGCATTGTTAGCAGGCACGTATTAAAAAAATACTGTCGGTCGGAAGATAATCTTCTTTTCTGGTTGTCTATTAAAATCTAAAAGCTTATTGAACATAAGGATTTATTATTGTTGACATTATCTCAGACATCTACGTACATTGTACCTGTGTGATTGACAAAGGAAATTTCGATTAAATTAGCTTCAGTGTGTATTTTAGATTGTTTCCAATATTTCGGTTGTTTGGTTGGATTTTGGTTTTATGGCGCAAAAGGGTCATGTTTGGCCATACTGCGCCAGATACAAGAGACAGGCAATATCAAGCAATGAACATACACCATCGAAGCTTTACTGACAGAGCTTGACTGAAGAGAGAAATACATCGAGGGAATAATGAAATCTGAGCAACTTGCAATTCACAGGTTGCTGACACAATGGGCCACCAAAACCCAAATCCCCTAAACTATTTCTGGATAGGCTAGAGCCCCGCCGTGTATTAGGTATGCCACAACGATGTCAATGTTTTTTAAAAGACATCGATGTATTTAACATCGATGTATTGGGGTTGATGTTTTTGTAACATCGATGTTTATACTTATCGATGTTTTTACGTTGTCGATGTTTTATTTTTAGATGAAAAAAGTGCCGTTATAAAAATTTAACCAAGTAGCATAATTTTCATAATCAGCAAATTGAACATACTTTCAGACCAAAGTGACCAAGGATAAAGGATCTGAAAAGTACGGATGCGACATCGATGTCGATGTTTTCTAAACATTGATGTTTAAAAAAAATTTCGATGTATTGGAGCCGATGTCGCATCAGTAGTTGCTAAAACAGTTTTAAGAAATGGGGAAACAACTTTAAATACACTGAATTTTAAAAACATCAATGGTTTAGTGGCGATGTATTATCAACATCGATGTTTTGCTGTCGATGTCGCATCAATAGTTGCTAAACCAGTGTTAAGAAATGGGGAAAAAAGTTTAAATACACTGAATTTTAAAAACATCGATGGTTTTGGGGCGATGTATTATCAACATCGATGTTTTAATTTTGAACATCGAAGTTTCAAAACATCGATGTCGCATCCCTACCGTGTATGTGACAAAATTGTCCCTCGTGTCTTGGTTGAGGGTTTAATGACACTAGGGTCGTATTTGACCAAGCTACACCAAACACAGACAACTTCAAGTAATAAATGTAAAGGGGGAGGAACAGGACAAGAATAATAGGGATGAAAGCCGAAAAGGATCGATTGGGCATCCCTGGAGCTAAACCCCCATGGTTCCTAGACAGTAAACCCATGGGAAAAGAAAGATCACTAGATCAAGCGTGTCCCTGAAGCCGCAAATCTAAAGGAGATCGATTTTTACCATCTTGCATATTTTAGATGCCCTTTATACGTATTTATTTATTTATTCAAAGTGGACGCATGCTTTTTTTTCATATAAGCAAAAAACTTCGAGAACAAAGTAATGTAATCAAATTATCGTTGATAATAAACGCAAATTCATTCATATTCCAGACTCCCTACTTTGCGATCATTAATTCTTTCGGTAGTTTTTAACATAGTTAATTAACGTTACACAAGAGCAACACACGGGCTCTTGGCGATCCGTCCCGGAGGCAAAAGTCCAAGGACAATGCCTCGTCATTTTGCACCACGGTCAGATGACGAGGTCAACATCTGAGCTGGCACCAAACTATCTTAGCTTCCACACTACGCCAATGCTAGTTTTTAAGAGGTAGGTATTTTAATTAACGTTGTACTCGAGCAACACAGCCGGGCTATTGGCGATGATCCAGGCTGGTTGGTTTTGGGGTTTTATGGCGCAAGGGTCATATTTGTCTATGCCAGACACAAGACAGCAGACGCAATGAACGTTTTACTGACACATAACAGCGAAATACACCTAGAGATTTCTGCATGTGACAAACGCCTGACACCTGTGCCGCCTACCACTCGAAGGTTACTAACGTAGTGGACATACCCACTGAGCCGCGACGGTCCGGCGACGGTCCGGCGACGATCAAGGTAGGAATTTAGGTATTTCAAATCGCGTCATACTGGAGCAACACAACGGGCTATTGAAGACGATCCGGGATCAATCCTTTATAGAAAGATTCCAGGACAGCACCGCCGACCAACCGGTATAGTGGTTAAGGTGTTAGCCTCTAGATCGGAAGGTTCCTGGTTTGAATCCGGGTGCAGGCATGGATGTTTGTAAGCGTATGGTGTAGAGGCGGCTGGTGCACCTTAAATCTGTCGTGGCCAAAAGTCCTCACGTTGGGTTGTCGTGGAAGTTTGGAGAGTGGGGTGCCAGCTCAGGTGTTGCTTCGTCATCTGACCGTGGTTCAAAATTACGAGGTGTTATCCTCGGATCTTTCCCTTAAGGGACTGATCCCGGACCGTCGTCAATAGCCCGCTGTGTTGCTCTAGTACGACGTTAACTAAAATTACCATTACCATTACCAATTACCAATTCCAGGACAGCACCACGTCATTTTGAACCAGACGACGAGGTCAACTTCTGAGGAAGCACCTCCTATCCAAACGTCCATACCACGCCAACGGTAAATTTTGAGAAGCTAACTGCGCTTTATTCCGAAGTGGATCGCCGACCAACAGGTGTGGTGGTTAAGGTGTTTGCCTCTAGATCGGAAGGTTCCTAGCTCGAATCCGGGTCAGTGCATGGATGTTTATAAGCGTATGGTGTAGAGGCGGATGGTGCACCTTAAGTCTGTCGTGGCCGAAAGTCTTCACGTTGGGTTGGTGTGGACGTTTGGATAGCGGAGTTGCCAGCTCAGTTGTTGCCTCGTCATCTGATAGTGGTTCGAAATTACTTCCTATATCCCTTACTTTATTACATAACTTGAACGATGGAGCCTTGAGTGACATTTACGACTGACGCTCTCCTTTTTATAGTATTGTGTGGCGTATAGTTTGGCTTAAGAGAGATATCACCGGAGAGAACTTCTGCCTTTCCCCAAAGCGTTCACACCTCACGCTTTACAAGGTAGGGTACCGAACTAAAGCAGAAACCCTCTAGAAGGTCAGCCGCTGACTGATCGTAAATGGCGATCGATGACAGCGGTCATTTAAAAAGGGGATATCATCCACCGTACACAGATCTATAGCATGCCGCGGGTGTAAACGAAATTTTAGTTGGTAACAACTGTCTATCCTCCACAGCGTAAAGGTTAAGGCCGGGTGCACACAGCCGGTTTTTCTACGTTCGGCGCCACTGCCGCAACGCAAGTCCGGTCTGAGATACATTAGATCTAATGGAGTAGTGCACACATGCCTCCGTCGCCGCTGCGGCAACGCACGTCCAACTTCCGTGTAATTTGTACCGCAGTTTCCCACGACGCCGCAGCTCGTAGCACTTGCGTCTCCGTTATGAAGTGGCTTGTTTTCATAAATAAATGGAATATAAATAATAATTAATAAATGATCCAGTAACGTCTATTTTGTTTCAAAATATACTTTTTTTTACACCAAGTAAGCGAAATAAACAAGTTTTCTTCGATAGAATATTTATCGCAAATGGCGCGAGATGAGTACTTGCGTCATTTCACGGTTATGTGTACATAGTTGGGCTTCGGTACCGCACGTTGAAAAATCGGATGTTTGCACCGGATGTAAGGGATTGATCCCGGACCGTCGTCAATAGCCCGTTGTGTTGCTCTAATGCGACGTTAATTGAAGCAAAGTATCAAAAAATTAAATCCGAATTAAGTCGAGTATTTATTTTTCGATCCAATTTTCTCGCATCGACATTCCGCTCACGCGCGAGACACGAGCCTTTGCGCGTGGTGCTAATTTAACTAAGTGCCGGCAGTGCGCTTTCCGAGTTAATCGCTCGGAGCTCGCATGCTAAACATGTTATTGCAGTTCAAACAAAACGAATAAAAGCGAGACTGTCGCGCTTGCGGTTTTTTGCGAAAACCGTTCATCATTCTTTTCATTTTCTGGCGAAAAAGGAAAGAATGCTTGGAGGAAGTCTGCACTCCGAAAAAGAAAACCCTCTCGCACATTTTCATGTCGGCGGTTAGGGGCATTCCGACCACGTAGCGTCAATCAGGGTCAAATGGAGAATCGCTTTCAGATGGTCCTAATTGATAAAGGCCGTGGTTCCAGCTGCAGCAGCGCGTGCTGACTCGCGTGGCCGTACATCTCATTAGGACGCGCGGCCAGATGGGAAGGTAGCGGCACTTTACGCTGTTATTTGGAATAGCAGTTTCCTAGCAAAATAACAGTGAAAGTTGCTAGCGCTGTCGTGGGTTGATGCAAAAGTTCGTCCCGTTTCTATCTCTAGATGGAATTGCATCCCAATGCGAAGTGTTATCTACTTCACACGTGTAGAGTTTTGATGTTGTTTGGTAACGGTAATGGTAATTTTTAGTTAACTGCGTACTAGAGCAACACAACGGGCTATTGACGACGGTCCGGGATCAATCCCTTAAGGGAAAGATTCGAGGACAACACCTCGTAATTTTGAACCACAATCAGATGACGAAGCAACACCCGAGCTGTCACCCCACTCTCCAAAATTCCGCACCAACCCAACGTGAGGCCTTTCGGCCACGACAGATTTAAGGTGCACCAGCCGCCTCTACATCATACGCTTACAAACATCAATGCCCGGACCCGTATTCGAACCAGTTATTTGGAATAGCAGTTTCTTAGCAAAATTACAGTAAAGTTGCTAGCTCTATCGTGGGTTGATGCAAAAGTTCGTCCCGTTTCTGGTGCTAGATGGCATTGCATCCCAATGCGAAGTGTTATCTATTGCACACGTGTAGAGTTTTGATGTTGTTTGGTAACGGTAATGGTAATTTTTAGTTAACGTCGTACCAGAGCAACACAACGGGCTATTGACGACGGTCCGGGATCAATCCCTTAAGGGAAAGATCCGAGGACAACACCTCGTAATTTTGAACCACGGTAAGATGACGAAGCAACACCTGAGCTGGCACCCCACTCTCCAAACTTCCACACCAACCCAACGTGAGGACTTTCGGCCACGACAGATTTAAGGCGCCCCAGCCGCCTCTACACCATACGCTTACAAACATCCATGCCCGGACCCGGATTCGAACTAGGAACCTTCCGATCGAGAAGCTAACAACTTAACCACTATACCGTTTGGTCGCCGAAGTTGTTTGACAGAAGGAAGTTCTGCAAGTACTTGACGAAACATTTTATCATTGGATTGTACTTTTTAAACTTCGTTAAGCATTAAAAATGGCAGAAGCTGAGAAGAATTTCGACCCATTATGCTTTTCTCTTCTGAAAAGGCAAGAATTTTTTGTAGACGGTGATAAGAAAACAAGATATACAATAATGGACCGGACGCCAGCGGATTTGCACAAAATCCGACTACTTGTTTGGGGGTGTCTTTCGTGGTTTGGTCTAGGATCTAAGCACGTTGTTCTTGGTCAATTAAATGCCTACATAAACATTTTGTACAATCAGGTTCTTCTTACGCTGTAGCAATTTTATGGAATGGACAAATGTTACTTACAGGACTACAACGCTCTATGTCATGTTGCAGCCTCTGTCAAGCAGTGGTATCGAGATACGGATGTAAAACGTCTTTCCTGGCCTGCTCTGAGACCAGACCTAAGCCTCGTAGAACATTTGTGGACGAGTTGGAGTGATGCTTACGGACCAGGGAACCCCGTTCGAAATCTACAACTGATCTGGCGACATTCATGCAGCAGGAATGGACATAAATACCCGTAGCTGTCTATCGAAACCTTGTTGAAAGTATGCCCAGAAGGGTAGCTAAAGTCATTGCAGCACGTGGGGGACCCCCCCCCATATTAAAGCATGTATTATTTCCCTTATACTATCACTTCTTTCTGTCCGGTCCATTATTGTAGGGTAGTGTATGTTGTGCAGGGTGACTGCGCCGGCGACGATTCCTCGTGCCGTCAGTGGTTCGGAAAGTTTCATCATTTTTATACGTTCATTAACCAGAAACTTAGAAACTTGTGTGAGCGCGGATTGATGCAGCTACCAGAGAGAAGAAGAAAGGTCACATCGAACAGCACATGCTGTATTGATTCAATGTAATTTCAGTCAATAAAATAATTTTCCTTCAATATTTGTCAAAAACGGGACAAAACTTTTGCATCAACTCAATGTTTAGTTTCCGATAAATGTTATTTATTGATACTGCCCTAGTGGAAAAACCCATTTATACGACAGTGCAAAAAAAGTCGCTGAAGACAATACAAAAAAAATCTTACGAAGTAAACGATACCCATGGAACTAGACGGATATAAAAGCCAACTAATTTATTTGATTCTCATATTCCGTAAAACATGACAGGTGGTTGAATTGAAGTCACAATACCATGACGGATCAATCCCGAAGGGAAAGAACAACACCTCATTTTGAACCCGATAACGAGGCCGAAATCTGAGCTGCCACAGCACTCTCCAAACTACCAATACACACCAGCGTGGGGCCATTTGAGACAGATTTAACATGCACCAGCCTTCACGCACACACCGATTGAATCATCTGCAGCATTCATTTTCGTGACATCAGTCATTTTGAAAGGATTCTCCATATTCATCCCTTAATAGGTTACAGCACTATTCCGATTTTCTTTGCAAAAAGATATAACCTCAACAAACCGTCATCACTTATCGGAGGACACGAAGTTAGCGCATTGGATGTAGATATCGCCTCAACGCAATGGTCATACTATCTGCCATTCACAAGAACTGATTCAGGCACAAAGTCTGCACCGCTCTGCCCCCTTAGAAATGATAGCTTGGTGACACAAGGAATATGTTTAGCCCAGCTTTGACAAACAATGTCAAGTTAAATGAACATACACACACAAGGAAAGTTTTAGACAGATCCTCCGAGTTTTCTCAAATGGGCGGTTGGTTGGCTTTGTATTTTATGACGCAAGGGCTTTATTTGGCCAAGCTGCGCCAAACAAAATACAAAGACGAGAGTTGGTTGGTAGGTATTGTAGTACTGAAGCAACACAACGTGCTATTGACGACGGTCCGGGATTAATTCCCATGGGAAAGATCCGAGGACAACAACACGTAATTTTGAACCACGATCAGATGGTAAGGCAGTATCTGAGCTGGCAAACCACTTTCCAAACTTTTACACAATGCCAACTTGAGGACATTCGAGGCCACGACCGATTTAACGTTCACCAGCCCCCTTTGTACACGACGGTGTTTGCACTCTTCCAACCAGGCCACCGCGGCACCACAAAGACGAGGAAAGAAAGAACAGAAAGGTAGACGAGGGTAAAACAGAACGGAGGACAGAGCACTCGGGCAACTAGGGGTTGTGATGCCCGTAGGCAGCTAAAGATAAGGGCCTTCTAGGGGCTTTTCAGAATGGCCTATGAACTGCCATAGAAACAGACGTTATCCTATATCGCCAGCCGACCAACCAGTCTGGTGGTTAAAGTGTTAGATAGGTAGGTATTTTAATTAACGTCGCACTGGAGCAACACAACGGGCTATTGCCGATGGTCCAGGATCAATACCCTAAGGCAAAGATCCTAGGGCAACACTACGTAATCAACACAACGGTCAGATGACGCCTCTAGATCGGAAGGTTCCTGATTCGAATCCGGGTCAGTGCAAGGATATTTGTAAGCGTATGTTGTAAAGGAGACTGGTGCTCCTTAAATCTGTCGTGGCCGAAAGTCCTCACGTTGGATTGGTGTGGAAGTTTGGAGAGCAGGGTACCAGCTCAGGTCCTGACCTCATCTGACCGCAGCTCAAAATTACGTGGTGTCGTACTAGGTAATTGGTAGTTTTTATTGAACGTCGTACTAGAAAAAAACAACGAGTTATTGACGACGATCCGGGAATGATACCTCGTAATTTTGAACCACGGTCAGATGACGAAGCAACTACTGATTTGGCACACCACTTTTCAAACTGTCCCACCAACCCAACGTGATGACTATCGGCCACAACAGGTGAACCATCCGCCTCTACATCAAACGCTTACAAATATCCATGACCGGACCCGGATTCGAACCAGGAACCTTCCCAATCTAGACACTAACACCTTAACCACTATACCGGGTACCGTCTTAGGATGTTTCTATTAGCGGATTAATCCCGGACCGTCGTCAATAGCCGTTGTGTAAGTAAGACGTTAATTAAAAAATTACCAAAAACTACTCTTCTGTGTCATTGAGAGGTTTCATTGTGCGTGTATGTCTATTACTTGATATTGTATGTCGTGTGTCTGAAGCAGCATTCCAATTACCCTATAAAGCCCCAACCATCTAACATTAGATTGGCAGCGCCTTCTCTTATCAGACAAATTAGGAACGCTGATGTCCCACGGAGCCATTTATCTTGCTTAAGATCCCCTGACAGCTGCACCTAAATTTGATATTCAATCCTCGAGATTGAATTCGGTGGAGCGGGTCTCCAACCTGTCGTTGGGTGTCACTTCCCAAAATGACAAACGACATAGGCTAATGGACGCGAGGAGCGTACGCGGAAGGGTGAAGCTGCGGACGTGATAGACAGCAACCTTGCCCGGCGCTGCCCCTGGGCGTTGAAAGTGAGGTCACCTCAAACTATTTCCATAAAGAGATAATAACGCAAACGACTGTCAAGACTGCTCTGGTTATAAATGCCTCACCCCAATTTGATGAATGGACCCTTCGCTTGCCATGGGAACCTTTTTTTCCCCCCGCTTAAAGATGGGACGGAAAGGTATCAATACGAGTGTAGGAGGGTTGTTTCTGAGATGTCCTGCGAGACCATTTTTCTCTACGGATTGTTGTCTTGTTCGGAGTTCGAGAAATCTGTTACTGAAAGTCTTGCTGTTTTGCTAACCTTTCTCTGATATTGTTGTAGAGATCTTTTGGATGACTCGAACGCGTTAATGTACGTTAGTGCTACTTTTTACTGGAACTATCGCTCTTTTCCCCACTTCGCTCCCCCCCCCCTCCGTATGTGGACGGGTTAAAGTTACAGTGGTGTAAGTCACTTTTTCATTATTTTCCAGAAATTAACGCCAGAAATTATTCGTGGTTAAGGTGTTAGCCTCTAGATGAGAAGGTTCCTGGTTCGAATCCGGGTGGGCGTTCTTCAGTGCTTTTTTCTATCTCAGTGATCGTTAAAGGTGGAATAAAAATTTTAACGAATTTGAAATCTGCGGGAAATTTTACACCAGATAGATATTTAGATATTTTATACGTTTGATTTTCTTTTAATCTTTTATATTTTCGCAAGAGATTGTGACGTCACGCGAACTTGCGCTTTCCAAAAATAATCAGATTGCATTTTTTGCCCTTCGGGTAAAAATAAAATTAAAATAAAAACAGATTACATTTCCTGCCCTATTCCGTTTCAGGGAAGGAGAGCAAAAATGTAAAAAACCTTTTGACTGGGATTGTTAAGTTCTTTTTTTCGTAAAATTGGAATCGTTAAAGATCGATTGAAATTTTCAACGGATTTGAAATTTGCGGAAAACTTGCACTACAGATTAGACCTTACTAGACCTACTAGACCTTACACGAAGGGCAACTCCGGGCTAGCCACGCAGTGGCTAGTTATATATAATTATCTTATGTGGCACGCAAAAAAGATGTTATTTGTTACCGCGTTTTGGTAACACTGTACGATTGTTTGTTCACCACGAGGACTCGCGCCTCAATTGAATTTATAGCGTTATCGGATGAAATTTTATTGAAAAAAAAACCGAATGTAGTCGATCTGTTGCAACATGCTGTGTATTCGTTTTCCAAAGCTGCTGTCACATTTCGAGTCAAAATTTGCTCAAAGTTTTCATTAAAATTCAAAATTGTTCGAGCTCTAATTCCAGAGGTACTGGATAACTTTTTTGTAGTACAAAATATTTTATATTTGAAAAATATTTTTGTAATATCATATTTTGTAAACAATCCCTTCTGCTAGGATACATGCCTTCATTGATGAGAGCGAAGCGAGCAATTTACGCGCTGCAAACCAATGAGGATTCTCCGGGGTTTGGTGAGAGTTAGCTAGCAGGTGGTGGGTCCCCTAGTTTTAATTAATGTAGCACGAGCAACACAACAAGCTAATAATGACGGTCGGAGATCAAATACGAAGCGAAAGATACGAGTACAACACTACATAATTTTAAGCCACAGTCAGATGACAGGGTCACACCTGAGCTGGCATCCCTATTTCCAAATTTTTACCTACGTCAACGTGAGGACATTTAATGCCACGACAGATTTAGCGTGCACCAGCCTCTTTGTACACACCGGATTTAGGTTGGATTTGAACTCGGAACCCTCTGGTTGCTAATCTGTTATCCTTCGAAACGGGCTACCGCTGCCAGTAATAAGGTTCAGAGATAGGATTTTAAATAACAAAGGGCCAATCCTTTGTAACCTTCTTCGAAATCCCATTTTCTGATTGTACCAAGATCTCAAACCCTTTAGCCGTCCCAATATATTATAAATGCGATGAAACAATTCTCTCAACAAAACGAATGTACCTCACATTAAGAACGACAGGCATGTTACAAGTTCTAAACTTCATGGGTGGTTCCCTTTTTGCTCAGCCCAGCATTGATATTTTACTTCTGAATATCAATCGATAAATATCAATCAATATTTATGAGGAGAGAGCTCAGAAACAATTATGGGTTACCGTAAAATGCATCCAGCCGTATAAATAAAAAAGCATTACATATCATAACGGAGTCCGCGAACATCTGCTTCAGGACGAAAGGAAATAAAGGATGATGTCGTCCACCTGTAAATACCTCATTCCGCGTAATTGAAAATATGTTTCGCTCGTTATTAGCGATCATTTCGCTTGTTGACACGATTCCAGACCAGTCCGGTTTCATTTTCGCGTGACGCTAAAGCGATGCTTCGTTTTTTTTTTTTTTTTGCCTTCCATCTGCACTCAAAGAGTAAAAACAGTTTCTGCAGCAACTATATCAAGGCCATGGTTATTACTTGGCATCAGCTGCTCGTCTGGTCCCTGCAAAATAATGCTATTCCATCTATGATATCTATACCCCCGGGAATAACACTAGCCCTCACAAGCGAAACGCGGAAGTATGTAAGTTAGTTTTATATCTTGAATTAGGGCCGATGCAACCTGGTTGGAAGAGTATAGGATTAGCAATCGGAGGGTTGCGAGTTCGAATCCAACCAAAGACCATCGTGTACAGAAGAGGCTCGTGCAGGTTTAATCCGTCGTGGCCTCAAGTGTCCTCACGTAGGTGTTACTTCATCATCTGACCGTGGTTCTAAGTTACGTGGTGTTGTCATCGGATCGTTTCTTTCGGAGTTTCTTGTCATCTGACCGTGGTTCAAAATTACGAGTTGTTGCCCTCGGATCTTTCCATTAAGGGATTGATCCCGGACCGTCGTCAATAGCCCGTTGTGTTGCTCTAGTAAGACGTTAATTAAAAATTACCATTACCGTTACCGTTAATTTATAATGAATTACCTTCCTCAGAAGTGGACCTCGTCATCTGGTTCAAAATGACGTGGTGCTGTCCTCGAATCTTTCCATGATGGATTAATCCCGGACTGTCTTCAGTAGCCCGATGTGTTTCTCTAGTACGACGTTAATTAAAATTACCAATTAATAACTTTCGGAGGTTGATTCCGGACAGTCATCAATAGCCTGTTGTGTTGATCCAGTGTAACGTTAGTTAAAAATTACCAAATATCTTGAATTAATTAAGGGTTTGGCTTTTGGAAGGTAGGCTTCGCGGTAGCCTGGTGGGTAATGGTAATGGTAATTTTAGTTAACGTCGTACTAGAGCAACACAACGGGCTACTGACGACGGTCCGGGATCAGTCCCTTAAGGGAAAGATCCGAGGACAACACCTCGTAATTTTGAACCACAGTCAGATGACGATACAACGCCTGAGCGGCACCCCACTCTCCAAACTTCCACGCCAACCCAACGTGAGGACTTTCGGCCACGACAGATTTAAGGTGCACCAGCCGCCTCTACACCATACGCTTACAAACGTCCATGCCGAGACCCGGATTCGAACCAGGAACCTTCCGATCTAGAGGTTAACACCTTAACCACTATACCGGTTAGTCGGCGGTAGCCTGTTGGGAAGAGAAGCAGATTAGAAACCGGAGCGTTTCGAGTTCGAGACTTAATCCAACCAAAGACTGTCGTGCTCGTTGGGACTGGTGTACGATAATTCCGTCGTGACCTTAAATTTCCGTTTATAATGCAAGAGCCCTGTTCGGCCATGCTGCGCTAGATAAAAGACAATACAATGACAAGTAATACACACACACGCTGAAAGTTTTACTTCAACAAAAGGGATAAATGCACCCAGAGAGTAATGTACCTGACAGGAATCGAACCCATACCACATACAACTTGAAGGTTGCTAACGTAAAGAGCATACCCACTGAGTCACGACGGCCCCATAACTAGGGATGTGTGCATTTTCTATCAAGCACTTTATTGGAAGTAATAATAAGCACTACTATAGTACACTATTGCTGGTTGAATACTCTTGAATTATTACTTTCTTTCTATTATAAAAGACAATTTTTCGGTCTTTCTCAGGTTTATTCG
Source organism: Metellina segmentata (assembly GCA_947359465.1). NCBI lineage: Eukaryota > Metazoa > Arthropoda > Arachnida > Araneae > Tetragnathidae > Metellina > Metellina segmentata. The sequence continues at coordinate 91,804,282 of OX375882.1, forward strand.
CTTTGTGATTGGTAGATAGCGAGTCACGTGATAGCGAGTCTTGTGGCTCAACGGTCTAATGAATTCGGAGCACGAACACACACAATAAACACAGTAATAGTTTTTAATTAATTGTTTCATAAAATTTGAGAATAAGCGCTAGAAAGTTAGTAATGTTTTCAGAAGAACCGGAAAATTCGCTCGCCGTTTCCATAGCAACAGTCGAATATGAAAATCTTAAAAAGTACTATTATTACAACAGACAACACGGATCAACTAAAACATATCTATGATTTGGTATTTCTATGCGGTAGAGAGAGAAAATTGTTTATTTTTTTCTGCTTAATGTTGTATAGTTAATATTTATTCCAGATTTTAGTGTCCTTTTTTTCTTCTTAATGCTGTATTTTTAATATTTATTCCTTAAAGCTTTATCTGTAACAATTGTTATTTTTTTCTTCTTAGGATAGATTTTAGCGTCCATTTTCCCTTCTTTGTGTGGAAAACTTAACTAGAATCCTTTGTACCCCAAATACTGTCTTATTTATATAATATTTTTTCTTCAGTCTTCACTGTAATCTAATTCAGAACAACATAAGTAGTCCTATAACAACATAAGTCTCCTTTGCTGCAGCACAAACTTAATTCACTTTTGTAATATTAATAATTTACCCTTGAATTCTTTTTGCAAGTAAAAATGGGCCGTCCAGCGTTGTTACACGATGAAAAAAAGTATAGTTCGCGAAGCGAACTGTATGTGATGGCGTAGCAAACATCAGGGGTTGGCGAGCGATAGCAAAAGGGGCGGAGCCCCTAGTCATTAAAAAAAATTTCGCCTGAACAACTTCTAACAGCTAAAACGTTTGACCGATCACCACATTTTCGTTTTTGAAAATTAATTATTTTGGTGAGGTACATATTTTAATCAACGTCGCTCTGGAGCAACACAACGGATTATTGGTGACCGGTCCGTGACCAATCCCGAATGGAAATATTCTAAGACGACACCATGTAATTTTGAACATGACAAGGTCACACCTGAGCTGGCAGCCCACTCTCCCAACTTTCACATTACCCCAAAAATATATATGAATACACCTGTTGAAGAATTCTGGCTCCGCGGTATTTCCCATGACACCATCTGAACTCGAAGGGTCAGCCCGCACAAGCAGCGTTAGAGCGAAAAGATGGGATGTTTTTCACTTGTACTAAACTCCCTTTATAATTTAGAAGGTTCATTTCCTTCAAAGATTAGAACCAAGCCCATTCAAGATAAACTCCTCAATAGATTTAATTGATTTTAGATACATGAAGAACCCCAAGTGGATGTAAATCTTCATTATAAAGGAACTGCCGTCGAATTAACGACACAGACATCAATAAATGCAGCGATTAACCCTACAAATGATTTTTACTAGGAGATGACTTACTAATTTTGCTAATGACAAAATACCTCGTCATCAAGATTTTGCCGATTTTTTTTATGATGGCGAGATAGAGATCTTGTCAGTTTTCTTCTGAGATGACGATGCATCTCATTCGTCAAGATCTAATAATTTTTCTGATGGTGACACTATATCTCGTTCAAGATCTGATCATTTTTCTTCTGGTGATGATATATCTCGTTCAAGACCTGGTCCTTTTTCTTCTTGGGACGATTTATTTCGTTCAAGATCTGGTCACTTTTCTTCTAATGACGAAAGATCTCGTTCATGAAGATTTGGTTAGTTTTGCTGATGAGACTAGATACCCCGTCCAGATAACCACCATGGGGGTTAAGAAACCGATCCTCTACGAATTTTTATAGATTTGGAAGAATAGGAATAGGCACACACAATTTAATACGATCAGTTTTATGTTCGAATTAAGCTGTCCCAGTTTATATGAAACGAAATTGATGTGAATTTTTTTCCCCTCCGCATTTCCTATAAATCTTTAGTTTCTACATCGCTCGATAGAGGGCTCTGCTAAGCAACTCGCCTCATCGCTCCCATCATCCAGAGGCGCAAGAGAATGTAAAAATGTGGATATGCATAAAATGTTATTTTACGATAACAGTTGGATGAGCTTTAGTTAATTCTTGATAACAGTTATAATAAATTGCTAAGAAAAGCAGCTTCGCTAACACTTAACAGCTAGCTAGATTTTCCAATCTAGAAATACTTTTTAATACCTTCTGTAACAGTTAATAAGTATCCGGAATGCTGTAGTAAAACAAAAGGTATCAATTTATTGGTCAAAATTTATTACATCTTCTTTAAACTAATCTTCTCCGCCTTCTATGCACTTCTGGAAACATTTTTTCCACTCCTCAAAACATGCCTAAGGTCGGTTTTGTGAAATCCCATCAGGGTTCGTATCGAATTTTCTTTTATTGCATCAATGGAATCAAAATGGTGACTACAAAGATGGAGTTTCACTCGTAGAAATAAAAAAAAGTTACACGGTGCCAAGGTCAATTAAATACGGAGCAAAAATACTGATAAAACATCTCTCGGGATACTACAACACATTGTTGTTTTTGGAATAAATTCAAAGTTTTTGGAACAACTCGAGAAGCGTCACAAACTTAAATGATATTTGAAAATTGCTCGACAGGAACCAAACGATAAAGGAACTTGTTCAATAATGTCTCTTATTGTTAAACGACGATCACTAATCACCAATTTTCTGACCTGATTGACCTGTTGATCATTAATCCAAGTGTATGGTCTAACAGATCGCGAATCATCTACGACGTATTCTCTACCTTCTTTAAACCTTTTATACCAATCAACTACTGTTGTAAAACTGTTGTACCGTCTGTAAAAGCTTTTTGTAACCCTTCAAATGTGTTTGTAGCAGAAATTCCATTGCAGAAACAAAATATGCGGAAAATTTTACACCAGATAGATACCTTATACATTTGATTTTCTTTTAATAAATAATTTTTCAGTCAAATATTTATATTTTCACAAGAAATAGTGACACCACACCGTTTGGATCTCTTCGCAATTCGAATTTGGCCGCATTTTCCAACGCCGTGATGGCTGTTATCCAATATGCTACGAATTCCCATTTGGTTTTCGAAGCAAACCAACACCACGGGAACGCCGTTATGGCTGTTATTCAATAGGATACGAATTCCCATTTGGTTTGGAAAGTGGGGTGCCAGCTCAGGCATTGAACTCGTCATCTGACCGTGGTTAAAAATGACGAGATGTCCTCTGATATTTCCCTTCGACGTTGATCATTGATAGTAGAGATCGCAATGCTGCCATAAATTTAAATCTTAATAGCAATTTTTGTTGCTTGCCCCATGAGTCATAATAATAGAGTGAACCTGATTGGAGTAGCAGTATGTAATTGAAGAGGCTTCAACTTTTTGAAGGTAAAAAAAAGTTGTTGAAAGTTCAAGATTAACGGAGATTCCAGACAAATCCCCGATCTTCTAATTTTTATTACAGTACCTCAATAAAAGTTTGAAAAATCGAAATGTATATACGACGCTATTTCCCACTTGCATGCTATTTCATTTGTATCCTTATGGAGCGGCATCCATATTAACTAACTCATGTCACATGAAATACAATTTATATTGCCCACTAATGTTCTGATCCAAGGGTCAAAACATAAATGGGCAACATCAATTGGTTAAGATTGAGGCTAGAGTTAAATAATTTATCACAGTGAATTACGAACCGCGACATATCATCGTCTGTCGGCACAACAATGCACGGTATTGGTACTAGTATTATGGTATTTTTAATTAACGTCGCACTAGAGCAACATAGCGGGCTCACAAGACTGCACTTAAACAATAGGTAGGTAGTTTAATAAACCTCGTACTGGAGCAACATAAAGGGCTATTGACGATTGTCCGGGATCAATCCCAACGGGAAAGGTCCGAGGACAACACCATGTAATTTTGAACCATCGAAAACAAAGGGAGGCTAAGGTTGACTTGATATTGCTATACTCGTCATGCTGCCCTTGGAACAACTAGACCGGCACCAACGGGATAAAAGAAGAAAACCAACAAAACGGGAACCAGATGGATCACATACACCCATACATTAAATGAAAAAAAAAAAACGATATTGTGCAACAGACGATACATAACAAAGGCAAACCCCCTGGTCAGCAACTGCTACTGTTACGTAAAGAACGGTTCGGGGTCAAGGGGCCAGCCAGCTATTTTTTAGTTTCTCCCCGTCTCCCCACTTAATTTGCACGTGCTGCAAGAACCGTCCATTGCGATTGTTGGCAACGCTGGCCTCTGCTCCCTCCCCTCTCGGGACAAAAGCGGGGGGAAGGAAGGGAGATTCGAAACCCTAAATAATAGGTGTAGGCAAAAGCTCCCCTTCCTTTTAGATTCTTATTTCTGACAGGCTCCAACGATAGAGCCGGTCTTCAAATTTCTGCTCCAGATCATAGTTTGTGCTATTTGTAGGCATTCTCACAAGCACCTGTTGAACGCATTCTTATTTTGTCATTTATTAAGAGGGAATTTAAATTGCTGCAGTGGTAGGCAGTTTAGGTTTTACTGAGGAAGGTCTTAAAATAGACAAGCTGTTCAAAACACGAGAAAATGAAAGAAAAAAGCAATAGACAGAAATAAAAAACGAAGATTAACATCTAACTGGAAAACACAACAAGTTATTATCAACGCTTCGGGATCCATACCCAAGGGAAAATATCCACGGGCAACACATCGTTATTTTGAACTAATTTAGCGTGGCACAAGAAACGAAAGAAAACTACTGGTTATCACATAATGCTATCAATTGATTCTTAACCCTCCTCGTGGTTACCTTGACGAGGTATCTTGTCTATAGCAAAACTGACCAGATCGTGACGGAACATATATCTCGTCATTCGAAGAAATTTGATCAGATCGTGGTGAAAGATATCTCGTCATTGGAAGAAACTAAATAGATCTTGATGGAAGATATATCTCGTCATTGGAAGAAAATTGAATAGATCTTGATGGAAGATATATCTCGTCATTGGAAGAAAACTGAATAGATCTTGATGGAAGATATATATCTCGTCATTGGAAGAAACTAAATAGATCTTGATGGAAGATATATATCGTCATTGGAAGAAAATTGAATAGATCTTGATGGAAGATATATCTCGTCATTGGAAGAAAACTGAATAGATCTTGATGGAAGATATATATCTCGTCATTGGAAGAAAACTGAATAGATCTTGATGGTATATCTCGTCATTGGAAGAAAACTGAATAGATCTTGATGGAAGATATATATCTCGTCATTGGAAGAAAACTGAATAGATCTTGATGGAAGATATATATCGTCATTGGAAGAAAATTGAATAGATCTTGATGGAAGATATATCTCGTCATTGGAAGAAAACTGAATAGATCTTGATGGAAGATATATATCTCGTCATTGGAAGAAAACTGAATAGATCTTGATGGTATATCTCGTCATTGGAAGAAAACTGAATAGATCTTGATGGAAGATATATATCGTCATTGGAAGAAAACTAAATAGATCTTGATGGAATATATATATCGTCATTACAAAAACAAAATTGACCAAATCTTGGATGTATGTCACCCCGACACAAGATCTGGATGATAAAATTAGTGCCGTTCTCGGAATAGCTTCTATGTTTTGAGGAGAGACACGTTTGCAACTCCGCATAGTGTGTCATTTTTAATTCTAGGTGGACAAAATTCAATTTTCTTAGTGTCGCAGAGTCAAAAAGGCATCATATCTTAAAAGTAGTATGTCCACTTAACAAGACCATAGTTTTATTTTTCTAAATAATTCCTCCTAACAGAAAGTACAGGGGTTCAAAGTGAAACTTTCTGCGTTGGTTGCAAAACCAATCTGGCGAATGCTTGTTAGTACTTTAAGGAAAACTGAAAGTATAGCTCCTATATTTTCTTTACTGCTATTTGGTGGATACAATCATCAACTGTTTGGAGAGTGGGGTGCCAGCTCAGGTGTTGCTTCGTCATCTGATCGTGGTTCAAAATTACGAGGTGTTGTCCTCGGATCTTTCTCTTAAGGGATTGATTCCGGACCGTCGTCAATAGCCCATTGTGTTGCTCTAGTATGACGTTAACTAACTAAAAAAACAATCATTAACTACTGTTCATCGAGGTATGTTTACGTGTTTTTAGTTTCTTGGGAACTATTTTATTAATTTGCAATATCCTTTAGAATTTATAGAGCGTCTTATGCAATTGCTGACTTCAAATTTCAAATAGACTTTCTACATGTTATACCACCGTATGCCACTAAATTATTATGTAGTCATTTGACGTGCGCGGAGCTAAAAATTTCTTGCGGAAGTCTGCGGAACTGATAGATAGTGATTAAATTTCAGAATGACTATGAAAATTTTTCGTCGGTCCATTTTTGACACTTGGGTGATAAATTCGAAGCAAACGAAAATCGATGCTATTTAAACTTATATTTCTCAAGAAATGGTTGAATATTTGTTACCAAATAGTGTTTTAAATGTTTTGCATACTGTTAAAACGAAAATTTTCGAATTACCCGCCAAGGAATTGAGCAAAAGAAGAGTAAAATGAACGGGCGCAACGAACTATTTCTCAAAAATAATTCTTCTTAATTTCAATGAAATCGTAACTTTTCTCACACTGTGATTCAATACTTACCAAGTAATTTACAAGGAAGTAAGAATTTTAAGCCTGTAGTTCCAAGGTATAAAAAACGAAACTCGTAACATTGTAGAGACAACTTGTCAAAAAGAATTGTCAATGACCATTGAAGTAAAATTCGAAAGTCAGGTGTACGATTTCTACTTCAAATCGTCAGAGAGCTCTTTGCTGCTTTTCTGGAAGAGGTACAATTATGAAAACGTTTCGTGTCTTTGTAAAACGTCACTACAATTATCTTAAATTCATGTTCTTGGGATAAGAGTTGACATTAACCTTTTAACACTAATATAAAATTACACAAAACAACGTTAAGAACACTAATTATAATTTGTATACTCCGTATAATACAAAAGTAAGCTAAACGATTGTTACTCTTCTAGGATGATTATCACGGAAACTTCAGCTGTACCCCAACTCACAACTAATCACTCATCAACAGCTCTATTGAACGGTTACGTACAATTTATGAAAAATCATTCATTTTGATTTTGTAGAAAGATAATATCAGAAATGCAATTATTATCAGTGGCTGTAATGGCGCTGAGCAGAAAACTTTCCAGCAATTATTTTCAAAAAAATATCACTATATATAAAGTGTGTTTAGTATTTCTTTAGTATCTTTTCTTGTAATAATGAGGGTAACAAAATATTTGTGAAAATCTCAACTAGACCGTGTCGTTCCAAGAATTTTTTTTTGCCAAATAATTAGATTTAACTTTAAGGGAAGTTAATGACACATGGAAATATTATTTCACTTCTTGTATTCTTCCAATTGGTAATTGTCCGCTTCTTAAAAGCGCAAGGCACAAGGAATAAACACAATAGGCGATAAGATGAATATTTTCTATAAAAATATCAAGAACTGATACGAATAGATTATTCATTACCTCAGATCCACTAATTGTAAGTTTACGAGCAAGATCTAAAACTAAACACAGCCAAATGTTTCCAAAAAGTTTTTTTTTTTTTTTTTCAAATAAATTTTTCTTAGAAATTTTCCAGTTCAGATTCCAAGTATATAATTTTATAATAATTTCCAAATATTATAAAATTATAAAATATCCTTTATCTTTTGAATTATTCTTTATTTTTAAATGGAACTGTTATGGGTATATCAGACCATTGTTCAGGTGTATATTTATACAAAATTGCAAAATATATGGTTAATAATTGATCGAAGTATATTTAATATATGGAGCAAAGTTGAAAAATTTCTTTAAATTTAGCATATTTCTGCATCCAAATAGTAACCAAGAACGTTAAATATACACCAAATCAGTATTTTATCACCCACAGCCTTTTATAATCATCCAAAACCAGTATATTTTTGATGCAATAATTTGTCCACCTAGAATGCGAAAATGACACACTGTGCTCCGATGTAAACGCGACTTAAAGATCGAAGGTGTGCAACATTTTGGGGGAACATTTCTCAGTAACGAAATTTGGGGTATAAATGCTCCTCTATTTCGTCCACCCCTCTGTGACATTTTGTCTGCAACACAAAGAGGTGATCACTTCTCTACAAAGTTGTGTGACAAGAGTAAAATTTCGTTTATTTTAACTAACGTCGTACTGCGGCGGTTAGTGTATTTTAAAAATCAGTAGATAATCAAGATTGAGGTTGATTTCTCGTTTTTAGAGAAAAAAGTTCCTGGGCACAACGCCAGTGTTCGAAAAAGTCATTTTTTAAGGTAAATGTTATTCCACGACAGTATTTCTCCCGCGAATTTCCTGAAATTGCAGCCAAGTAGTCATTCTAAGAAACAAACCATCCGAGAACCAATTAAGCTATTGCAAAAAGGTGAATCAAGCGTTAGTGATCAGGGATTCCAAGAGCTGGGAGTTAATTTTTCAACGGTCACCAAAATACTTTGGAATGCGAAGTTAAACACGCATAGTAAACGGGATTCTCATACCATTAGTGACGTTGCATTCTGTACAAAGACAGAATGATGAAAATGAGCGATTTCATAACATTTTGGTTATGACCAGGCCCCTTACAACTGATAACGGAGTCTGAGGCGAAGTTACTTGAAGGTCGGTGCTTTTTGGAGTCCAAAAGAACCTTTAAATGTTAATTTAAATTTAAGCGGTCTCATACCCTTGAGACAAATTGCGAGTTCGAATCCAACCCAAGACAGTGTACAGAAGGAGTTGTGCACGTTAAACCTGTCGTGGCCTCAAATGTACTCACGTTGGCGTGGTTTGGAAGTTTTGAGGCCATCCTCCTCATCATTTGACCGTGGCTCAATATTAGGACAGCATTATCCGCAGACAACACCGCTTTACTTTGTTCCACGGTCAAATGACGAGCCCAGTTTGAAGAATGATTGATTAGCAGTGAAAGGTCTGCGAGTTCGAAACTTAATCCAACCAAAAACCATCGTGTACGCGGGGGCTGGTAGATGTTCTTGAGACAATAACGGGAAAAATTACATAATTATTAGTACTTTTACTTTTACCTTCCCTGGCCACAAATGTCCTCACTTTGGCGTGGTGTGGATGTTTGAAGAATGGGGTGCTACCTTAGGTGACGATTCGTCAGCTGACTATGGTTAGAAGTTATTGGTATGTGTTTTTTTGTAATTATCTTCACACAACGGGCCATGGTAAGAGATTACGATGCGTTGTCCCTGGATCTTTACACTTCGGTATTGGTCCCGGACCGTTGCCAGTAGCTAGTTGTGTTTATAAAGTGAGATGTTAAATCAACTACCTACCAGTATTTCTGAGCTTTGTGATATTATTACTGATAATTTGGAAATTTCTAATTAACGTCGTACTGGAGTAACACAACGGGCTATTGACGACGTCCGGGATCAATCCCCTAAACGAAAATCCACGGGGACAATACCACGAAGTTTTGAACCACGGTCAGATGACGAGGCAAGACCTGAGCTGGCATCCCACTCTCCAAGCTTCGACGTCACGCCAACTTTAGGAGATTTGAGGCCACGACAGATTTTACGTGTACCAACCCCCTTAGTAAACGACCGTGTTTGTTGGATTCGAATTTGCAACCCTCAGGCTGCTAATCCTTTACTCTTCGAACCAGGCCTTTGCGGCCCGCGAAAATGTATGTATTGGATCCGCTGACCAACTCGTATAGTGGTAAAGGTGTTAGCCTCTATATCGGAAGGTTCCTGGTTCGAATCCGTGGGCTGGCATGGACGCTTGTAAGCGTATGGTGTAGAGGCGGCTGGTGCACCTTAAATCTGTCGTGGCCGAAAGTCCTCACTTTGGGTTGGTGAGGAAGTTTGGAGAGAGGGGTGCCAACTCAGGTGTTGCTTCGTCATCTGACCGTGGCTCAAAATTACGAGTTGCTGTCCTCGGATCCTTCGGTTAAGGGATTGATCCCGGACCGTTGTCAATAGCCCTTTGTGTTGCTCTAGTACGACGTTAATAACAAAATTACCAATTACCGAAGTATTGGGCCGACCAACCGGTATAGTGATTAAGGTGTTAGCCTCTAGATCGGAAGGTTCCTGGTTCGAATCCGGGCCCGGGCATGGATGTTTGTAAACGTATGGTGTAGAGGCGGCTGGTGCACCTTAAATCTGTCGTGGCCGAAAGTCCTCACGTTGGGTTGGCGTGGAAGTTTGGAGAGTGGGGTGCCAGCTCAGGTGTTGCTTCGTCATCTGACCGTGGTTCAAAATTACGAGGTGTTGTCCTCGGATCTTTCCCTCAAGGGACTGATCCCGGACCGTCGTCAATAGCCCGTTGTGTTGCTCTAGTACGACGTTAATAACAAAATTACCAATTACCGAAGTATTGGATCCGCTATTTGCGAATTATAAATTGGACCTACGTAGTAAAAAAAGACGGCACCGCACACATTTTTTAGGTGGAGCTGTTGTTATTTAATTCATGTATTATTTGATTAAACAATTGGGTGAAAACACGGAGCTGAAATATTTCAAGGGGCGGTGAGCTAAAGGGTTTATTGCCAAGACTTTAATTCGATAAAAAGGTACCATCAACATATACACACCCATCTACAGATAAAAATATAAGCCCACTGTTTCATGAAAGATGCGAGGAAAAGATTTAATATATTTTAAAGATTTAAAAGATTTTCAAGGATCTACCAAAACGTAGTACTAGGAAACGATGTGCGCTTCTGCAGCAGAAAAAAAAAGTTCACACTTCATAGTGCTCTGCTGTTTTTCAAAATGCCATATTGTTTTGGATAAAAGATACGTTTCAATAATTTTTATTTAAATCATTACTTGCATGGTGGGATTATTTATGTCCCACTCTGTAATACATGGATTTATTGAAATGTTATTTATTTCTTGTTTAGAGTAATATTTTATGTTAAATAATTGAAATGAACGTTTTCTCCCATTTTTATGTTAAAAATTGTTGTGCAATTTGGGTATTTTTCTTTAGAATCGTGTGTGGCAAAGAATGAACGTGCACCAGCCGCCGGCCTACACGGTGGACTTTGGCTGAACCTAGTTTCGAACTTGGGACCCTCCAATTAATTCGTTTCTCTTCCAACTGGACAACCAGCGGACCTCTGTCTACTTGGGAATTCATCAATACTCATTTTTCATTTTTCGAAATGTTAAGCATTATAATGGTACCAATAATTAAAGCTTTACTTATTTTGAATCTGTATGATAATTTTACGAATAGATAGATTTTATTTACAATTACGATAGATAGATTTTACGAATGACAAATGCCAGGCACTTTCATATTAATGTTGGTGAGACATAGGTGAGATAAATCAAATATAGTTTGGGGTTCCCGCCTGCTTAATCCTCCAAATGTTTCGACGAGATATCTTGTCTAAGATCAGGCCATTATTCATAAAATTTACACAGGATTAAAAATATATTTTTTTCTCCCTCCCTCTCTCTACTTAAGATAAGACTTACAGAATGCTATAAGAAATTTATAAGATTCTATAAAAAATGTCTATAGGATTCCATAAAAATGTCTACAGAAATCTATAAAAATATATATTGGAATCGATAAAAATATCTATAGGATTACACAAAAATATGTATTGAATGAGGAATAAATAATTCTATGGAATTGTGATTCATTTTTAATAGGCTGTATCAAGTAAGGTCTATAGAAATCTCTAGAGAAAGTCTGTAGAAACATCTATACATAATTCTACAAAAATTCATTTTTGTTTCGCGATTTTTCTTTCCTACAGGAATACTCTATGTTAATACATTTCATAGAATCGGATATCTTTATTTCTTTTCCAAATTTTAAAGAATTTTTTTCTAGAAATCTATTGAGTTCTATGGAATTTTTATAAAAATATTTCGTAAGGGAATGATTTGTGAGCCTGAAATAAATGTGAAGTTGCTTGAACAGTTTCGATTTTTGTTACATCTTGTCAAAATGGTAGTGTTCTGGACCCAGAGGAAAGAAGAATCTTAAATATGAGGTAAATACATGAAATTAAAGCAATGAATACACACACACTCATTGGAAGGAAATACTTTTTATTGAGTTTTTAAATTAGAAAATTCACGATATGCGCTTTTAAGTTTTCCAAATATTAAAAGTAAGAGATGATAATACATGTGATCCAATAACAGTTGATAAATCAAACTTTTATACGTCAGCTTTTAGAGTTTACGTATGAATGTTTTCTATGTGATTTTGCTGTGACTTTTGTACAAAAAAAATGCTTTTAAATTTTGAGAATTTGATTTTGGTTGGTGATTTTTTAGAATTGTAAAATGTAGATAAATTCACAGAGTCCGCGCGAGTTTTGTATGTGAATAAGGATAATATCACTTCATATTTTAATCAGGATAATGTAATTTACGTCATTTTGTCTACTCATAAATACATATTGGTGCTTATTATCACGTTTAATTTGTCGTGGCCTCCCGTGGACGTGGTGCGAAAGTTTGGAGTGTTACCGGCTCAGGTGTTCTTATCATCCGACCGATGTTCAAAATAACGAGGCGGTATTCTAGGATCCTTCCCTTTACAATTGATCCCGACCGTCGCCAAATATCCCGTTGTGTTCCTCCAGAGCCACTTAGGGCCAGTTGCGATGACTCGAACCGGAATGTTCTTGATCCGTCCAAAGACTGTCTTTTACATGGGGGATGGTTGCACGTTAAATCTGCCTTGACCTTGAACGTCCTCACGTTGGCGTGGTGTGGAAGCTTGGAGAGTGAGGTGCCAGTTCCAGTGTGATCTCTTCAACTGACATGGTGTTGCCCTCGGATCTTTCGCTTCGGGTTTGGACCTGGATCGTCACCAAAAACCGGTTATGCTCTTCCAGTGCGACCCCTTAATTAAAATAAGTACCTACCTATCTTCAAACATTTTCCTTTTTGATGAGCCCTAGTAAGATTTCTTTCAAAGCACAATTTCGTCGTCTGCCCATGGTTCAAAATGACGTGGTTTTCGGATCTTTCCTTAAGGAATTGATCCCGGACCGTCGTTAATAGTTGTATTGTTCTACTACGACGTTAATTAAAAATGGCCATCCTTTAAATCCCGCGCGATTGTTATTGAAGATACAAAAATCAATCTATGAAACAGCGGATTAGCAACCTGGATTGCGTGTTCAAAACGTAGTACAGCCAGATACCGTCGTGTACGCGGGGGCTAATACACGTCAAATCTGTCGTGGCCTCAAATGTCCTCCGTTGGCGTAGTGTGGTGTACTGGCTCAGGTGTCCTCGTATATCGTCCCTTCGGGTTGTGTCCCAGACCATCGCCGTTGCGTTGCTCCAGTGGAACCGTTAACCTACTACCAATCTACCAACCCGACTCGAAGCACGTCCCAGCTGTGTTTAGCATTTTGCACCTTGCAACGACTCTTCGCACCCCTCCCAACCCTCCCTTTGAACCTGACGCGGAATTCCCGCTCGCCCGCACGTGATCCGCGTTGAGACAATGCTTCCCCCGGACCGGCCGCCGGTCATCGCGCGACGCACGGGCGGCCGACCGCGACCTTGCCACGCGTCCCGGATGCAAGCGCACGAGCCATGCCTCTCCGATTCCGTTAGCTTTGTGTGGCGGCATGCGGTCCGGACGGAACTCGGGCGGGGCCGCGCGATTACGACCGCCGATCTTTATGTCCCGTTAATGAGTCACACTTTGGGGGACCGGAGGGGGGTGTATCCGCATCACGAGTGCGTGAAAAAGATCAATGGGGAACGGATGTTTTTTGAGGTCCCGTTTGTTTGGGGGTGGGCACGGCCTGATTACGGATCCGCGTGGTGGTCTTAATAGCGGACCTCCACCCCGTTCGGCAACCCTCGCGGGAATAACGGTGCTGGAAACAATTGAAGAATCGTTTGAGGCGGATTACTGGTAAATAGCGATTTTAGCAGGAAAAGAGGGGTGGATAAGGGGAGGGAAATAGGCGGCCATAATTGTCAGTGCATAGAGGGTGGGTGTCATTTCGGGAATATTCCTGTTATTTTCTGGGTTTTCTTGGAAAATATGTTTCCAAAAATATTTACTTTCTGACAGCCTAGAATGGTTTAGTGATGGTTGCTTTTGTCTGGAGTCAGTGGGCCACCTTTCTCTATAGTTAGTAATAAGTTACGATTGGTATGAAGTCCGAGTTAGTAATAAGTTGCGATAGGTATCAAGGTTCGAGTTAGTTATAAGTTACGATAGGTATTGAAGTCCGAGTTAGTAATAAGTTACGATAGGTATTAAGGTCCGAGTTAGTAATAAGTAGGGCAACTTTTTGCAACAAATATGCAACTTTTTTTCACACGTTCTACGCTTTATGTAAAGTACTAAAAACAAAATTCCTCCTACATGGGGTGTATTGTAAGTGAGTTATAACCGTAACATAAATGCAACTTTCTACATAAATGCAACTTTTTGCATGATTGCAACTTTTTACAATTTGGCTTTAAATTAATTTATATGAAACTACTATTTCATTTTTTGTCCTCTGAATCACACACAACCCTTCAATCAGGTGTGTCTGATCTTGCGAACGCCGAAGTATTGTGGATCAAACAAAAAGTTCATGGAAAGAAGGTATTTGTTCTAACAGACGAAAGTGAAATAAATAGCAAGAAGTACTTTAACACAATGGTACGATAATCCAGAGCAAATTTGCGTAATCGACCACAGAGTTCGAGGTGAGTTTCGAAATCAATCAATCAATATGTTGTTTCCTTGTAGATGACGTTTCAAAATCTCTGAATGTTGAGCGAAAGGATTTTGCGCTTCTGGTATCCGATACAGCATATTATATGACTGCGGCTACTATCACACTCAAGGTGCTTTATCCGCGATTGCTCCAAGTTACTTGAGTGATACACTTGTTTCACAACTGCAGAAAAAGTCCAATGCCATAATGTCAGGTAACATAAATCTCTGTTGAGCGCAGTTTTTCAATGTTAAAGAAATTACTGACCAAGGATAGGCCATTCAACGACATCGACGTTCTTCTGTATTTAATAATGTACAAATAAATTTTAAATTTTTACATTTTTTACTAATAATTTATTTTAGATTTTAGTGTATCAAAAATAAATGCAACTTTATTTTCATAAATGTAACTTTTGGGAATGATAAATGCAACTTTTTCCATTTTTACTGCAACAAAAAAGTTGCCCTAGTAATAAGTTACGATAGGTATTATGGTCCCAGTTAGTAATAAATTACGATAGGTATAAAGGTCTAAGTTAGTGATAAGTTATGATAGGTATTAAGGTGAATAAAGGTCGCACGGGAGCAATTCAAAAGGTCTATTGGTGAAGGACCGTCCCGAAAGAAAAGATTCGAGAACAACACCTGATCCGACTTCGTACTTTAAAAACTTCCACACTACCCTAACGTGAGGATAGTTGAGTCAGATCTAGTGCACCGGCCCCCAAGTACACGACGGTGTTTTGTCGTGTCAAGTTTCAAACCACAGTCCTTCGATTGCCAATCCGCTAGTCCTCCAACCAGGATAATGCGACCCAATGCAGTAAGTACGTTGCCCAACTGCCCTCTATGATCCAAGAACTGTCCTTTAAGAGGACTTAGTAAACCCGCTAAACATCTGAAATGAACTTTTTTCATTGCTTATATCCACCGATGACAAAGTGCCTTCACCCACATTTCGTCTTATTTGTAGATGAATATAGCGTTCATATTCCCATCAACGGTCTAAATTAAACAAAATTATACAAAATATATGACAGCGTTATGTTTACTTGAACTGGTGTCAAATCTTATCAATATAAATAAGAATGAAGTGCTTGTACGTTGAATATTTTCGATCCATTTTGCAGCCCGGTGCACCGAAGCCCAACTATGCACACATAGCTGTGAAATGACGCAAGTACTCATTTCACGCCAGTTGCGATAAATATTCTACCGAAGAAAACGTGTTTATATCGCTTACTTGGTGTTAAAAAAGTATATTTTGAAACAGAATAGACGTTTTATTGCACACAACCATTTATTAATTATTATTTGTATTCCATTTATTCATGAAAACAAGGTACTTCAGTCCGGAGAAGCGTGGCGAGCTGCGGCGCCGTGGGGAACTGCGGTACAAATTGCACGCAAGTTGAACGTGCATCGCCACTGGAGGCATGTGTGCACAACTCCATTGGATCTAATGTATTTCAGACCGCTCTTGCGGCAGTGGCTCCGTATGTTGAGAAACCGGATGTGTTCACCAGGCCTACGATATCTATACGCTTTGGACATTTCTGATGCAAAATCCCTCTCTTGCGCGTTTGGTGTCTGTCCGTCCTTGTGCGTGTGTGTTATAAATATATTTTCAGGAAACTTTGCATACTGCGAGTACTTACATTCATTGAGTGACCGAACTTGGCTGCGTTAGTTTGTCGTTCCTTCCTCCCGTCTTGCATACATTTTATTCTATATATTTGAATGCATGTCCTTTATTTTATACACCTTATTTTAGTTTACTGAATGCAATATTATTATTTTCTTTGTTTTCAAATTTAGATAAGTTTTATGCTAAAACATTTGTGTATGTATATTTAAATCAACAGAAATTTGGTAGTTCGGAAAATATGGAATATATATTGAGTTCTAGGATAAATTGGATTGTTTTACCAGTGCTTATCAAAATCAATTATTGTTACAAATATTTTTTTAAGGGAATTTTTACATTCTAATACTTTATTTATTTGGAGCCTTATTTTTATCTTTACGGTGTAAAAGAAACTCGGAATATCAGGAACACCCGATAGAGGGAATAAAACATTGTTAATAAAATGTACAGAATAAGATTTTTTTAAATAGGACTGATAGATAATTGGTAATTTTTAATCGATTGATTTTCTAAATTTGTGTCCACAATATATTCCAAGAAGTATTATGCCGACGAACCGGGTTGGTGGTTAAGGTGTTAGGCTCTGGATCAGATTTTGAATCCGGCCGGATTGGTACTTTGTTAATATAAGTCTAATCAGAGTAGGTATTTTTCCAAAATCGGCTGAGTGAAAGTAGGTAAAAAGGATGTTGTTCCAAATTGAGGAACAAAACGTTTATTTTAGCATTAGAAAATCAACTTTATTAATAATTATCCATATGTAGGAAATCAATCACCAACAATAAATTATAGTAACTACTTGTACTATTAGTAGTAAGCATTGAACTATTGATGATGATCAGTCTTACTATGACTATTGAGTTTGAAAGAACGATCTAAGAAAACAAATCATATTAATTGTGTCGTCCCCCAACCTACTTCTCAATGAATTGCAAATATAACCAGCGGCCGAGAAAGCCCTCTCAGCTTTTAGACTAGTTGGTTTAACCGTCTTTAAGTAGTTGTACATAAAATACAAATATTTTCCTTTGACTCCATTTCATATGAAGTAATTTCTTTTTTCAGTATTTTCTCAAAATCTGTTTCTTTTCTAAAGTTTGTCTTTTTGCAGACTACATTGTTTTGCAGAATTTACTTTTCTAATTCCTCTTTAATATTAAATTAGTTTGCAATGAAAGTGAGTTGGAATTTAAGATTTCTTCTCTTTTACCCTTACACGTGGTGCCTCAGATAATTCAGCGCTTAAGACTGTGTCTCGTTTTTCCAGCGTTTCTAAATTGAATTTTAATGTTGTTTCAGCAGTAAGAAGAGTCGCATTTCTTCTGTATAGTGCCTCTTTTGCCAATATAATTGTGTTTTGTTTCTAAATGTACTTTTAAACCTTTGTACGTTTCCTTCCTTTCAGTAAATTTCCCTCCTTGGCAAAAAAATATTATTGATAATTTAATTTGTTATTTTTGCTAACATTCTCCAATTTGGTTATTGAAATATATAAAATCGATTAATTCACAATCAATTGCTTAATAAACGATTTTGAGACTTTAAAATTGGTTTTTAATAATCGGTTATTTAATTTAAAAAAAAATTCGGATTTATCGGATCCGATAGATATTATCGGATCCGGTAGGTAAGCCAAACGATGCCGGATCCAACGGATTACCGGATCGGATTGCAATCCCTAATAGGACGGTCCCTGGTTCAAATCCGGGTAAGTACATGGATGTTTGTAAGCGTATGGTGTAGAGGCGGCTGGTGCGCTTTAAACCTGTCATGGCCGAAAGTCCTCATGTTGGGTTGGTGTGGACGTTTAGAGAGTGGAATGTCAAATCACGTGTTGCCTCGTGAACTGACCGCAGTTTAAAATGACGTGGTGTTGTTCTCGGATCTTTCCCTTAGAGGACTGATCCCGGACCGTCGTCGTTGTGTTGCTCTAGAACGACGTTTAATAAAAATTACCAAATTCCAAGAAGTAGTTTAAAAAAAACCACAAACAATTATTCCTTTTATTTTGAAGCTTTTTTCAGATCCTTTTTGAGATGTATTTACGGATATTCAATTTGAGGTTTTTCGATCAACAACTGTAATTAAAGTAATCATACGGTTTAATTAGTTTTAAAACATTTTAATCATTGTATGATAATTTTGATAAACCCTTTTGTTTTTAAATGACATACGAGGCATTAATATGCATACTCTGAACTATCCAATGCATTCTGGGTTACATTGGCACTTTCTAGACATTTCTGTCTTACTAAAAATTTAAACTGTACAAAATTTAAAATGTTATTAATGTAAAATGTATTTACATTTGGGAAATTCTGTATTTAACAATTATGTACCTTTTTAGAGTGTGATAATTCTTATATGTGATGAATAGGAATTACAATTTACTAACGATAGTTAACCAATTCAACCCGAGTAAAGCGCCTGGTGATTCTGCTAGTTTCTAATTAAAATGTAGGAACAGAAAGCACAGCGTTATGTACACTTAGCTGTGGCACGTTAAATAAGTCGTGGCCTCAAAAGGAGTTGTACTCGGATCTTTCCTTTCGAGATTGATCCCAGATCGTCGCCAGTAACCAGTTGCTTTGCGTCAATGCGAAGTTAATCTCCATGACCATTATCCATCTCCACTGTTAGTTCCCTATACCCATTATCCATCTCGAACGTCAGTTGCCTATGTCTATTATCCATCTCCAATGTTAGTTACCTATACCCATTATCCATCTCTAACGTCAGTTCCCTGTGTCTATTATCCATCTCCAAGGTAAGTTCTCTACATCCGTTATATTCATCTCCAACGTAAGTTCCATCTTTTCATCTTCAAAGTAAGTACTCTATGTCCATTATCCATCTCTAACATCAGTTCGCTTTGTCTATTTTCAATCTTCTTCGTAAGTTCCCTATATATCCATTATCCATCTCCAAGGTTGGTTCTCAGCATCCATCTCCAATGTAAGTTAGTTATATCCATCTCCAAAGTAAGTTCTCTGTCCATTATCAATCTCCAACGTGAGTTCCCTGTCTATTATCTATCTACAATGCACGTTTTTTATATCCATTATCCACATCCAATGTAAGTTCTCTACATCCATTATATCCATCTCCAATATAAGTTCCCTACATCCATCTCCAATGTAAGTTCCCTACATCCATCTCCAAAGTAAGTTTCTTATATCCATTATCCATCATCAACGTGAATTCCCTGTCTATTACCTATCTACAATGCACGTTCCCTATACCCATTATCCACCTCCAATGCAAGTTTCCTACATCTATCTCCAATGTAAGTTCCCTACATCTATCTCCAAAGTAAGTTTCTTATGTCCATTATTCATCTTCAACGTGAGTTCCTTGTGTCCATTATCCATCTTCAACGTGAAATCCTTATGTCTACTATCCATTTTCAGCGTCAGTTCTCTGTATGCATTCGAACACGGGCTATACATATTGATGTCTATAACCTCTGCTTGAATGGTTCAAGAGGCAAGTGACCGCTTGCGCCGAGGCAATCGAGAATATGAATATTTCGGATTTTACTTGTAGATCACGTCTCATTTTTCGTAGATGAGGAATCCCTTCTGTAGAGCCACATTCCTCTCTCCCAATCGTTTTCGCCGAGTTGTTAAACTCGAGGATCCACGGGCCCAGAGATAAGAGTAGCGCACGCGACGACTCGTGCCGAGATGTCGAGAAACGTGCCCGCCGAACGATCGCCCTAAATTATTTCTTTATCGCCTGTGCTTTCTTTTCTGGCAACACCGAAGGATGAAACCTGTTTTGAGGTGAGTGTCTCATGAAGCCCTGAGATAAAGCGAGATTCCTATGCAAAATAGAACGAAAAAGACTTTTGCTACATTGTTGTTTGAAAGAAGGGCCCTTCAGATCAAGCATGACAGATGCAAAGACGAAACTTTGGAGGCCTCGGGGCAAGTAAGGGTGATGACGCAAAGGCTCCAACTAATTTTACTTATTTAAATAATAAGGTAGGTATTTTATATAACGTTAGCACTGAAGCAACACAACGGACTATTGTCGACGGTCAGGTAATTGGTAAATCTAATTAGCGTCGTACTGGAGCAACACAACGGGCTATTGACGACGGTCCGGGATCAACACCCAAGATCCGAGGACAACACCACGTAATTTTAAACCACGGTCAGATGACGAGGCGACACCAGAGCTGGCACCCTACTCTCACACCAACCCAACCCGAGGACTTTCGGCCGCGACAGATTTACGGTGCATCGGCCGCCTCTACACTACACGCTTTCAAACATCCATGCACTGACCCGGATTCGAACCAAGAACCTCACTATCTAGAGTCTAACATCTTAACCACCATACCGGCAACATCATGTCATTTTGGACCACGGTCAGATGACGAGGTCACACCTGAGCTACCGCCTCTAAACTTCCACACAATGCCAACGTGAGGAGATATGAACACACAACAGATTGAAAGTGCGAAATTCCCTTTTGTACACGACGGTCTTTGTCTGAATTCGAACTCCATTACTTTTCCACACGGGCTACAGTGGCCCCTAAAAATTGGGAGGTGTTATCCTCGTATTTATCCTTTCTCTATTGATATCGGATCGTCGCCATCAGGCCGTTGTGTTGCACCAGTAAGACGTTTATTAACTACCTATGCGTATTAGTACCCATGCCTCAGTCCATTCAAGCTCTGCGGATGTCAAGTGTTTTTAAAAATGGCTATGCCTTATGGCGATTCAAGTTTGGCGAGAAACCTTGATCAGGTATATAGGTAAATAATTAACATCGCACTGCAGCAAATCAAAGAGCTATTGGCAAAGGTCCGCGATCCATCTCAAAGGGAAAGATCCAAGACAACAACACTTATATAAATTAGAACCCCTTAATTTAGTTTAATTGAGATTTTTTTTGGTTGGTGTGGAAGTTTGGAGAGTGTGGTGCCCGCTCAGGTGTTGCCTCCTCACCTAACCGTGGTTCAAAATTACGCGGTTTTGTCCTTGGATCTTTCCAATTGGGATTGATCCCGGACCGTCGTCAATTGCCCGTTGTGTCGCTCTAGTACGATGTTAATTAAAAATTGCCAAAGGGTTGTGTGAAATTTGAAGCAGTCTTACACAGGCAGGCTATGTTGGTAGGTAGTCAGTTAATAACGCACTGAAGCAACACACTAGACTGTTGGCGAAGGGCAAGATCCGAGGGCAACACTTCGTCATATTGAAACACGGTCCAATGACGGGGTCACATCTGAGCTGACACCCCTTTTCCAAACTTTCACACCTCGATAACACCTTGTTCAAAATCACTTCTCATCCCGATTCAATATGAAATTCGTTCATAATTCACTGGCGAAACTATTTTCATTTTGCTACGTTCCACAAGTGTGCTCCACGCAAACAGCCACACGTTCATTCCTTGCAGTGCCTATGGCCAGACATAAATATAAGCCGAGCCATTAATGGTAATTGGTAATTTTTAGTTAACGTCGTACTAGAGCAACACAACGGGCTATTGACGACGGTCCGGGATCAGTCCCTTAAGGGAAAGATCCGAGGACAACACCTCGTAATTTTGAACCACGGTCAGATGACGAAGCAGCATCTGAGCTGGCACCCCACTCTCCAAACTTCCACACCAACCCAACGTGAGGACTTTCGGCCACGACAGATTTAAGGTGCACCAGCCGCCTCTACACCATACGCTTACAAACATCCATGCCCGAACCCGGATTCGAACCAGGAACCTTCCGATTTAGAGGCTAATACCTTAACCACTATACCGGTTGGTCGGCGCCATTAATGGTTATGGTAATTTTAGTTAACGTCGTACTAGAGCAACACAACGGGCTGTTGACGAAGGTCCGGGATCAGTCCCTGAAGGGAAAGATCCGAGAACAACGCCTCGTAATTTTGAACCACGGTCAGATGACGAAGCCGAGACATTAACAAAAGGCCAAATTTTGATAATGGCTCCTACTAATGGGCATCGTAGAAGTACGAAAATACATCCACAGCCTCTAGACGTATGTGCGAAGAAAATTCAATTGTGCCGTCTCATTTCGTTTTTCTTCTGCAAGGATTGACTCCTAACCCTCTAGGTAGTTTATCTCGGCAAACTGTCTTCTAGTGCTCAGCCTCTGATGCGCAACCTTTGCCTATTCGGTTCTAATAGGAGTAATGGGGCAGTTTCGTCTCGATGATGCATCGCGTCCTTAACGAAATTGACTTTTTATGGACCAGATATAAGGTGGTAGGTATTTTTAATTAACGTCGCTCAAGATCAACACAAAGGGCTATTGACGACGGTTTGGGGCCGATCCTGTTGGGGAAAGATCCCAGGACAACACTGAACAATTTTTAGCCAGGGTAAGATGACGAGGACTACGGATGGACTTACAAGTGTAAATGAGCCTCAAGGATCACGTTCGGGTTGTGATACCTTTGGTGATACTGCATTGGGTTGAAGGAGATTCAGCTACGAGTTACGAGAGTTAAACTTGTAAATCATTTATTGACTCGATGATTTGAATACGGATGGTGATTCGGATAATTACAAGTGTAGATAAAACCTTAATGGTCAAGTCCGAATCACCAGTTGTGACACAACGCTCAATCATTCATTAATAAGTTTATTTTAGCATGGCAGATATATATTAACAACGAGCCTAGTGTGTACTTGTAAATCATTCATAGGCTCGGTGATTTGAATACGGATGGTGGATTCGGATAATTACAAGTGTAGATAAAACTTAATGGTCAATTCCGGGTCACCAGTTGCGACACAGCGCTCGATCATTCATTAAGAAGTTTATTTTAGCATGACAGATATATTAACGATGAGCCGAGATTGCCGTTGCTCTTCAGGCGATCAGGTGGTCGCATGTTTAAGGGCAGTCCCAAGGACATTTCCGGAGCAACGTCTCTCGGGGACAAGAATCAGACTTCAAACCATTTTTTCGACAAATCTCTACTATCGGAAGAAAGGGGGAGGACTCACCAATTTCGAAGAAAAGGGGGTGCATGTCCGCAAAACTCCTCCCCACATCTGTCGCACGATGCTCGAATTCGTCGTTTGCGCATGCGCGGTGAGAGTAAACACCATAATGGAAAGAGAGAGAACTCGAGGAGTTTGGGGAGAGAGAGAGAAAAGAGAGTGGAAAATGGGGGGTGATCGAAAAAGGAGACAAGGGGAGGCTTTCCGGAGAGGCTCTCGGGGTGCACTCTGAAATTCGATGCCCTTAAGCCAATATAGCGAATGCGCGCTCTCTTCATTTGGGTGGCACCACTTCCGCCCGAGAAGGCAGCGTCCAAGGTAACCTGCGGGGACGGCGTGAGAAAGGAGGGCAGGTCAAGGGCTGCTCACCTTCGTCCACAGGTAGTTGTTGAACATCGCACTGGAGCGTCACGGCGGGCTATTGGTGACAGTCCGGAATCCATCCCAAAGGGGACAACACCGCGTAATGTCGAACCGCGGTGAGACGACGAGAACTCCTGAGATGGAACCCCACTCTCCAAACCAAACCTACTTTTGCAGAGTCAATCTCCTACGACGGCGAAACTATCTTAATAATTCGTATAATCCTGATTTTACTAGAGGGGAGGGGAGCAGGGGGCGTATTCACCAGTTGTATTAAAAATTTAAAAAATTTTACCGTTTACGAAAAATTGCAATTTTTTACGAAAAAATGAACCGCAGAAAAGGAAAAAATACTTACAGGAGCGCATTGGAAAGCACAGTGGATAACAAAAAAAAATTTGGAAATCAATAATCGCTCATTTTACGTTTCATGCTGGGCTCATAGTCTCAATTTGGTAGTCAATGATGCAGCAAATATTACGTACGAAAATGTGAATTTTTTTAATATAATTATAGAAATTTACTTTTTTTTTTCATCGTTTACAAAAAGGGTTTAGATAATTTGATAATTTGCATTTTTTAAAGATAATTTGCAAACATTTATCATATTCAAATTTAAAAGCTTTGAGTACCACACGATGGTCTTGCAGAATCGATGTAGTCAAACCATTACGGTATCACCTCGAAAAAATATTTGATGCTTTGCTGGAACTATCTAATAAATTGTCGGAATGGGATTGTACTACATCTCACAAAGCTTATTCGCTGCTTTGAACATTCAAAATTATAGATTTATTGCTCGATTGAAATTTGGTTCGATATTTTAAACCGAATTATTGCTCTGAGTAAAATGATGCAAAGCCCCTCAATAAATGTACTCAAATCTTCATAAATTTGTTAAATAAGTTGATTGATAAATTCACAGACCATCGTACGGATGAACACTTTGAAAGGGTGTTAGAAGAAGCTACCAATGTGGCTCTTCTGCAAGGATTGACTCCTAACCCTCTTGGTAGATTATCTCGGCAAGCTGTCTTCTAGTGCTCTTCTACATAGAGCTCACGAACTCTATGTAGAAGCAGATTTTTCACCAATAAGCACAATTCGTCCAAGAAGAAAACCAACATAATTTCAATATGAACATATTGATGAAGTTTTACTAGATCCCAAAATCAAATACAAAGTAGAGTTTTTTTTCAGAACCGTTTTCCGATCAGACGTTAACTTCTTTAAAGGATAGATTCGAGGAGTTAAAAAATTTTTATTTGACATTTTCAACAATAACTTATTTAATTACTCCAATGATGACTTAATGAAACATTGTAAAGATTTAAAACTGAAGCTTAAAGACGATTCAAGTAGTGAAACAGACATTGATGGTATTGATATGTTGAATGAAATCAATGCTTTAAAGTTGCATTTTCCAGAAAACCAGTCAAATGATCCACAAACTCTTTTACAATGTATTTTCACTAAGGACTTACTTTCAACATTTCCGAACACAGCAATAGTGCTAAGAATATTACTTACATTGCCAGTTTCGGTTGTATCTGTGAAATGTCCTTTATAAGTTAAAATTATAATTTAATTATTTAAGTTAAAAATTATAAAAAAAAACTTATTAAGATCAACAATGCACCAGCAAAGACTAAGTAATTTAGCTATATTTTCAATTGAACATAAAATCTTAGACAGCATGGACACAAGAAAATTGATAGCCGATTTCACAAACATAAAGGCAAGAAGAGTTTAATTTCTGTAGATAAATATTTATATGGTTTTACATTTATGTAAACAAAACTAACTAAGTGATAAAAATAAATAGTTTTTCTTTGTAAAGTATTTCTTTTTCACACCCTTATGAGACAACACTAAAGAGCCTTCCTGGCAAGTCCAGCGTAAGTAGTCGTAGTTAAACAGGGGGCGGAATAATCGGTATTGCACACGTGCGTTCAAACAGCTAGCGGCGGGCCTGGTGGTACATTCATAAAAATATCTAACTCAAATTGTTTCCCTATATCCAGAATTCATCTCTAACGTGAGTTCCTTATGTCTATTATCCATCTCCAAGGTAGGTTCTCTACATCCATAATATTCATCTACAACGTAAGTTCCATCTATCCATCTCCACAAAATAAGTTCTCTATGTCCATTATCCATCTCTAACGTTAGTTCCTTATGTCTATTATCATCTCCAAGGTAGGTAAGGTGAGACAATTTGAGGCAACGACAGATTTAATGTGCACCCACGACCGATTCCTATTACATTTAGAGTCCATTATCATGATTCAATTGTCGTCGTGGTGGCATTTGCGGATGAAGTTGGAGCCGTGGTAGCCCAGTCGGAAGAGTGACGGATTAGGAAACCGGAGATTCCAAACTAGGTCCAGTTAAAGCCCGCCGAATACACCGATATGGTTCAAATTAAATCTGCCATGTACTCAAATGGCGAACGTTTTCATCTTGACATTGCTAAGATGTAGCAACGGTAGCAGGGAAAATGGTCCACATCATTGCTGTCATAGGTGGTTATTGTTGTCATTGTCCCTCAGAAACGACAGGCCAAAAGAAGGCGAAAATACGAAGATTAAAGTAAGAAGATTAACATGTATTATAATATTTAAATTTAAAAAAATTTATCAATAATGCGTACACATTACAAACAAAAACCGTAGGCAATTCAGCTTTTTCTTTGTCATATTCGTACTCAGCACATTGAATTAATTAGGAAATGACTATTTTCATCTCGGAAGCAGAATTTTTTTGAAATTTTGTTGCCCAATGTTAATTCTCTCTTCTGTGTCTATAAAATCCCTTCTTGAATACCGGTTACTTTACCTTGTCTGTTTTACCAAATAGGGCCTTTTCACCCCCACCCTACACACAACAATCCTCAGTGTCGGTCCTATGTTACAGGCAACACTTTTCTGCCAGGACGTAATCGCTCTCTGTTTTCTATTCCAAATGAAAGCTTTATGATTTGTTGACTTTTATACATTCTACGTGCATTTCATCTGTGAGACAAGTGTAACTTTGATTGACGCTGGGGTTAGCCCAGTTAGAAAGGTATCAGATTAACAACCGTTGGGTTGCGAGTTCGCATCCAAGCAAAGATCGTCGTGTACGAAGGTGGCTGATGCACGTTAAATCTCTTGTTGACTCCGATGTCCTCATGTTGACGTGGTGTGGAAGTTTGGAGAAAGGACCATTTCAGATATGACCTCGTCAAATGATAGTGGTTCAAAATGACTTGTCATTGTTCTTTGGCCTCTACCCTTCCGTTTTGATCCCGAACCGTTGCCAATAGCCCGTTGTGATGCTCCTGCATGACGTTACTTGAAATACCTACTTACAAATAAATCGAGCTCCTAATTATGAAACATACACTACCCTACAATAATGGACTGGACAGCAAGATGTGACGGTATAAAGGAAATAATGCATGCTTTCGTAGGGGGATGGTCACCCGCGTGCTGAAATTGCACTAGCAACCCTTCTGGGCATACTTTCAACAAGGTTTTGATACACAGCTATGGGTATGTGTGTTCATTCTAGCTGCAAGAAAGTCGCTAGCTCAGATGTAGATTTCGGACGCGGTTCCCTGGTCCGTAAGCGTCGCTAGAACTCGTCCTACAAATGTACTATGGGGTTTAGGTCGTGACTTTGAGCAGGCCAGGGAAGAGGTTTTACATCACTATCTTGATACCACTGCTTGACAGAAGCTGTAACATGACACGAAGCGTTAGCATCCTGGAAGTAACATTCATAAATTCCATAAAATTGCCAGAGCGTAGAAAGAACCTGATTGTTCGAAATGTTCATGCAGGCGTCAGTGTTTAATTTACAAGAAACAACATGCAAAGGTCCCAGGCCATACCACGAAAAACACCCCCAAACAAGTCTGATTTTACGCCAATTTGCTGGCGTCCGGTCCATTATTGTAGGGTAGTGTACATCTATTATTTGATTGCTCTAATCCTATACCTAAGTAGAAATTGAACAGCATAAAATTGAACAGAAAACAGCGGAAGGCCGCAGCGTCGCACGGGAACGAAAGGAAAGCCAACCATCAACCAACGGAGCCCATAACGGACATCCAAAAGTCACGACTGCATAATTCCGATTACCAACAATCATTCTCTCACTCAATTTGTTCCGTACAAGAATCTAAACACTCCGTTCTTTTCCCTCCCTCAGACTTTCTCAACCCGAGACCTTCTGTTCGCTCCCATTTCCTGTTGCCACGCATCATTTGAAAAGTAAAGAGAGAGAGAAGAAAAAAAGCTGATATTTTGACCGCCTCCGTCAAAAGAAAAAGGTTAATCCGTGCACATCAGCATGGACTTCTGAATGATCTCCGGCCCACAAAAGGGCGCACTGTCTGTGTGCGAGTGTGTGTGTAATGGGAGGGGGGCCCAGAAACAAGCTCCCAGGATGATTGACAGCTGATCAGATCCGGGAACAAAGGGGGCTCCAGACTTCAGGAGAAGCGCCCTCTGCTGCAAATGGTCGCCCCCCCCCCTACCCCAAAGAAACTCCAGATAAAGAGGAGGATGCAGGTCCAGAGGAGGCTGGAGAAGCGAGCGACCACTCGGGGGATGGGGAATAATTTAAAATTCGGTTCACTTGATCTTCTCTAGGGTTCCCCCAAAGGGTGCTCCTGTGTGAGAAGATTTGCTTAGCCTTCCGTCACAGGCTGACGTTGGAAAGGACACACGAACACATTGTTCAAGGACGATGGTTCGCCACTAACTTAGTATCACGACTACCGTTCAGAAACAGTGGCTCTGTTGGGTTTTAATGGGCTTGGTTTGGGGGTTTTATGGCGCAATGGCCATAATTGGCCATGCTGCGACATACACAATCGTGTACTCACGATGAAGCTTTTTACTAGTTAGTTAAAGTTTGTCTTTTGCACCACCTTACGCATTTATTTCATCAGAATATGGCTGTTCTAAAACCTTAGATGTGAATATTTTAACTTAGCTGTCTTTGCATGCAATTTTTTATAATTCTTAGGGGGACGAATACTAGGATCCCGATTGGGATACAAGTACACTAGAGAAAAATACTTTGTCTATTCATGTTTAATTCGTGACCGAAAATTTTTTCAGAGGAAAGACCTGCGACGACTGATGCATGGAATATTTCAAATGTTAAAAGTAATAGAAAATACACACTGAATCTTCGTTAATCGGCGTCAATCGGTCTTTGGTTGTTTTGGGGTTTTATGGCGCAAGGGCATATTTGGCCAAGCGGCGCCAAACACAAGACATACTATTTCAAGTAAAAAAATGTCTGGAAAACGAAAAGAGGGATTGTCAAATATGATAATGGATGAAGGAAGAAAATGTTTGAGATGAGATCCGTTCCCCATGAATCCAGACTTATTTCCAAGAAATGACTGCTGAGGCCTCTTTGCGACTGGGATGCATCTGGGTGATTTTTCTCGGCTTTCACCTTGCTTTTCTTTTTTCCAAGCCCTTTTACCTTTCGCGACATTTATTGCATAACGTTGTCTCGTTTTTGACACAGCTTGACCATATAAGTTGTGCCACGAAGCCCAACAACCACCTGTTGACAACTAACCACCGTGGCAGAATTGGCAATGGTAAGAGGTAAAAAGAACCTAACGCAATAAAGTAAACGCAAGAGTATTTTCAAACTAGGTGTTTTAACCCCCCCCCCCAAAGGGGTAAAAAAAACCACTTTTTCAACATAGCCTTCAAGATCTGTAAAACATCATAACATCGTATTTCGTCTATCGTAACATTGAAATTACAGGTCATTTCAACTGAAGGTAGCTTTTAAGGGTTTTTATTCTCCCGTCATTGATCAGGGTTTCCTAATGCTCAATCAATCTTCGTCTAAATTTGAGCTCGAAGTCAACCAGTAGCGAAAACAAATCGCATGGGAGTCAGGTATCTTAATTAACGTCGCTCTCGAGCAACACAACGGGCTATTAACGACAGTCTGGGATCAATCCCGAAAGGAAAAATCAGATTACAACACAGCTTGATTTTCAACCGCGTTCAGATGACGATGTCATACACGAGCAACCACCCCACTTTCCGAACATCCACCCCACGCCTACTTGTAAACATATGAGGTCACGACAGATTGAACGTGCACCAGCCTCTTTTGTACAGGACGGTCTTTGGTTGGATACATTACTCTTCCAATCGGGTAACCTCGCCCAAAAAAATTGTATGCGTCATTTTTTTTCCATGAATGAATTGCATCGCAATTGTCCCCAAATATATTTTTATTGCTTTTCATCCTTTTAGAAAAGAGCGCTTTTGTACAGAACTTTCACATTAAAATATTTCTCGCTCTTATGATCCCACAGATGACCATTAAAGCGTTATGCAATACATATCCACACCTGTGAAAAACAAGCTGAACGATGATGGATTTCTCATCCCATCTAAACTAAGCGTTTTAGCGTTAAGCGTTACCTTCCATTTGAATGGGCGGAATGTAGCATCTAATAGATCCCAACCTCTTTGACAGATCCATCATCGACTGAACATCCACACGGAACAACAAAAAACACATCAAAGGAGACTTCACATCACGCTCCATCGAGGAAAAATCAAACTATTCCTCCCTTAAAAGCTTCCCACCTGAATCTTCGCTGCGAGGTTCTTCTCCTTTGGGAGGTGATTTATGCAAGTGTTTACAATCCATAAACACCGTTTGTGACGTGACGGAGCGGAAACGCGTCGCAGTAAATCACGAGCTCGACCCCGCCTCGCGCGAGGACAGCAATGCCAGAAAAGGAGGACACGGGACTGTGTCACGGAGTCCTGCTCCTTTGTCCTCTATGAAGTCCGAATGAGAATGGCGGATTGTTAGGGGTGCAGAGTCATAGTCGAACGAGTTCGGTCCATGGAAGTTTTTGGCGTCGCAACAATGCCGTGCAGCGTGGAGTGGGAAGTGATAATAGACTCCAGAGTGCCATGTCGCTGAGAGAAATGATACATGAAAACCGTTTTTAACAGACGGAAAAGATTTTTCAGATTGCGTGTTGCATATGTGGACCATTTTTGTTTATTTCTGCTGACAGATCTGAGTTTTCTTGATGCACGGCAAGTGGAAACGCTGTCAAATCGATTTTTGGTGGGTTGGTTAATTTCAGTTTTGGGGCGCAGGATACAGAGATAATTTGGTAATTTCTAATTAATGTCGTACTAAAGTACTATCGACGACGGTCCGGTATCAAAACACGAGTTGACACCTCAGACTCCAAACATCACGACCACAACACCGTGAGGACAGTTGAGGCAGCGATCAATTTAACGTGTACCAGCCCCCGGATACACGATGGTCTTCGGGTGGACTTAGTTTCACACTCGGCACCCACAGTTTGCTAATCCTACTGGATGACCACGGCCCAACCAAACTACATTTGTTGACTGTGATGGCGAGGACAACACCACGTCATTTTGAACTACGGTCAGATGGCGAGGCAACACCCGAGATGGCACCCCACTCTCCAAATTTCCAATCCCACCCAACGTGAGGACTTTCGGCCACGACATATTTAAGTTGACTCGGATTCGAAGCAGGAACCTTCCGAACTAGAACACCAGACCGGTCGGTCGGCTAGAGACGGATAAGATGGACATGATAAAAATTTAAAAAGTATACTCGAGACATTAGAATAACAACAACCAGACATTAATATTAAATGTGAAGAAAAAATTAGTATTGGTTTGATTCAAAAGTTCGTCCAGCTTTTGGCGCTCGATGGTATTGCCTCGAAAAACCGATGTGTTACCTACTTCACGCATGTGAAGTTTTGATGTTTGAAAGAACGAATTTCAACGAGAGACTCGTGTTATAAACTCAGGTTGTGTTTGCTAAATTTTGTCAAGAATTAGAAGTGGCAGAAAATAAGGAGCGTTTTCGACTTGTTATGTTTTTATATTTCCGAGAATGTATGAACGCTTCGCAAAGCAAAATATAAGTGTTGTGTGGGGTAGGTGAGTCGCAAGGGGTTTGGAGAGTTTCGTCACCTGGATCGGTTTTTTAGTCAGAAACCTTACAACTTGTATGAGCTTGGGATGATGCAGCTAACGGGAACATGGAGAAAGGGCGTTGAGGAGAAGTGCCTATATTATAGTGGCCTCTACTACGTTTTCTAAATTGTGTTCAGCATTTAAAATGACAGAAAATACAGAGCATTTGCGACATGTTTTTGGATTTCCGAAAAGGCAAGTATCACATACGCAGAAGAGGACATACACTACCCTTCAATAATGAACCGGACGCCAGTGGATTTGCATAAAATCCGACTGTTTATTTGGGTGTGTTTTTCGTGGTATGGCCTGCGACATTTGCATGTTGCTCCTAGTTAATTTTCATTGTTCTAAGACCGACCAAACATTCTCGGAATGCCGACGCCTATATTAACATTTTGGACAATATGATTCTTCCTACGCTCTGGCCATTTTATGGAATGGACGAATGTTACTTTTAGGACGACAACGCTCCGTGTCATGTTTCAGCCTCTGTCAAGCAGCGGTATCGAGATATGTGTGTAAAACGTCTTCCCTGGCCTGCTCAGTGTCCTGACCTAAACCCCACAGAAAGTTTGTGGGACGAGTGAGAGAGACGCTTACGGACCAGGGAACTACGTTCGAAATCTAAGCTGAGCTGGCGACATTCTTGCAGCAGGAATGGGTACAAATATCCATAGCTGTGTATCAAAACCTTGTTGAAAGTATGCCCAGAAGGATTGCCAGTGTCATTGCAGCACGTGGATTACCATCCCCCTATTAAAGCATGTATTATTTCCCTTATACCATCACATCTTGCTGTCCGGTCCATTATTGTAGGGAAGTGTATGTGTTGAATGGGGTGATGGTACCGTGGACGATTCTACGTGCCGTAAGTGTCTCGGAATGTTCCATAAACTTGTACCGTTCTTTAGCTAGAATCTTGGGCGCAGGATGATACAGCTACCGGAGATATGGAGAAAAGGTCATCGAACATAACGGCACACACTACAGTGATTAAATGGAATTTATAGTAAATAAAACATTTTTTCTTCAGCTTTTGTAAAAAAAAAACTGGACGAACTTTTATGTATCAACTCATGAAGATCATGCGAGTTTTCTAAAATCATAAGACTAATAGTTTATTCAAAAGTAAATTTATAAACTTGATAAGATGAAATAAGAACTGATATGGGATGTCCCACTCATTGACGACAAATTTTAATGAAATGCAATTAAAAAGGTGGTGGGTTATAAATGTGGTGAAAAACCAGAATGAGGAAGGTAGGTAATAAATGATGTATGAGGGGGTGACCCAACAGATCCGATAAAATTGGTGGTGAGCTATTAAAATATCGCCGATATAGATGTTTCAAATGTGAACAAGAAATATTAAAATATGGTGTATGATTAATGACACAATGAGCGCATGGGCAATGTCTATGAGTAAACCTCGAATGGTGATGTGAAGACGAGTTAAAACATCAAGATGTCTAGATCAGTGATCGCTAAAGTGGTTGAAATTACATTGTTAGGAGTCGATTGAAAAATATAAGACATCATTGTATGGGTAACAATTAATTCGGATTACTTGGATTACGATAAAGGTAATCCATCGTGAATGACAATGCGATTTAGAGTGAATATAGAATTGAGTGGTGATTGAAGGCTAAAACGGACTAATTTTGAACCGTTCATATTGTCAAGAGTCACGAAGCATACCCTTCACATCGACAACGTTGGTCAATTGTACAGTAAGTCAATAAAAGTTTTATTTATGTATATATAATAACATAAAACACACCGAATAACAAAAAAAAAAGAACCAAACAGCCGTAGTGCAATAAACCAGAGAACGAAACTCGAAACTTTCTATTACAATTTGTCCTTGAAGTTCTAAATTAAAGGTTCTTTTTTCTAATGCTCTTGCAAACCATACATTTTACTAAACATATGTCTCTAAGCACTCTATATCATGCATTTTTCTGTCCATTTCGGACAAATGTTGACAAACAAAATCATGTAGTCTTTTTTTGGGAATAAGAATTATTTCCTTTTTGGGCTCTATGGATAGATGAGCTTATCAATGAAATAACTGCTGGCAATAAAATACTTTAAATACCTGCAGTCATTTTAGTGATAAGCTCATTATTCTATGGAGCCCAATAAGGAAATAATTCTTGTTCCAGAAAAAAAGACTACATGCTTTTGTTAGTCAACATTTGTCCGAAATGGACAGAAAAATGTATGATATTTGAGAAAAAACAAATCTGAGCGTCAACGGAAAAACTCTTCAATACGTACAAATTTTGCAAATTTTGGTAAAGTTTCCATTATCAAATGAGACAGCTGAAAAACTTCCAGAAAAGGATAAGCTGACAGAAGACGTACTAGAGACCCACCATCCAACTTCTCAGATGGTGTTTTACCATTAAGACACTATTTTGGAAAGTGTTCTGAAAACAGTACCAATTAGACAGAAACAAATTGCGAAAGAATTGTAAGATTTTTTAAAGAATGTACAAAGAACATTAAATTGATCCCAAGAAGGTGAAATAATTTACAATAACAAAATTAATCCACGATCTAATATAGTTCTTTTAATTGATCACATTTTAAGAAATAATAAGAACTAATGTATTTATGAGTGTTGTAAAAGAAATGAAATTACCTAGTAAATATATGTTTAAATAAATTTTGTTATCTGGTAAGGATCATGCTTCTGAAATGTTGCTTACCAGAAGCATGTAAAGAAGAATGTAACAAAAATGTTTGGCAAAATAAATTCCCGGATTTCAATATTGGGATTTTAAATAAAAACTATTATTTGTATGTATATCTTTGTGTTTCTATGATTATTTCCTTTGGTTCACAACTCCAAACTTAGGAAAGATGTATTTTGATTTCTGAAGGGAAAACTTAATTACCTTTTACACCTATTTGTATAATAGAAAAACAGTTAAACAGTAAAAATATCAAACAGTAGAAAATAGTTAAACAGTAGAAGAAAAGTTAAACAGTTTTAAAAAATTAAATAGTATAAGAAGTAAACTAGTAACAAAAAAAAGCTAAGAGATTAAAAAATTAAACAGTATGAGAAGTAAACTAGTAACAAAAAAAAGTTAAGAGATTAAAAAATTAAGCAGTTACAAAAAAAGTTTAACAGTAAATAAAGTTAAGCAGTAGCAAAAATGTTGAGGTGTTTTAAAAAAAGTTAAACAATTAAAAAAATTAAACAGTAAAAAAGTTATGCATTACAAAAGGTAAAGTAGTAACAAAAAAGTTTAGCAGTAAAAAAAGAATTTGACGGTTACAAAAAAATTAAGCAATGACAAAAAACGTTTAGCAGTAAAAAAAGTTAAGCAGTAGCACAAAAAAGTTACGATGTTTAAAAAAAGCAAAATAAAGTTACAACAAAAAAATTATGCAGTAAAAATAAATTAAGAAATAAATAGGAAATAATCTTAAAATATGAAGCTTTCTTGCGTTACAGAGTACATTTACACATATCTTTCTTAAAGCCATTTGTTACACTTTTCAAAAAATTCACTTTAAAATTCTTCTATCATAAATAGGTTTAGCAAGTAATGAAAAAACAGCAAATAAGTAAAATAGTTATTATATTTAATATATTTATAAGGGATATGTCTGTCCAACACCATTTTTCATCAAGTCCTTGATAGAAAGTCGTATAATTTTTAAAAGTCTCAAACTTCCTTACTAGTCGTACCGCTGCCACACATATGTTACTTTCATAACGTTAAACTCAAAATACCGCTATTGTAGAATTTTTCCACACCCTGTCCAGTTAATAACTAAAGTTGCATCCACTACTTGTATTGATAAAAGGGGACTGCGTTAAGTAACAAATGTACGTTTTAATTTTATGTAAAATATTGGTTCGACATTGTACACGTTAAGAGACGTTTCGTACATCTCATGCATGTCACCAGATGACATCAAGGCTGTAAAGTAGCATCAATTTCCTATTCCGTACAAATTTTACAAAGACGTTCGTCCTTGTCGTTGTTTGAGGGATAAAGTTTTACATCGGGTTTTATAAAAACATTGGTATTATTCTTGATTTCATCCACTTGTACAACTTCATCTATTGGCGTTCGATTTGATCTAGGGTCAACAATCATTCCTTGTTGGGCTACCAAACATTTTGGATAAAACTTTACGTGCTCGTGTCTCACTACATCCTCTTGCCAATTTTCAAGTCCTTCGCCATACCAATAGCACCTGACCCTGTCCGAGATACCCGTATAAAACAATCCGTTTTCGACCAAGTCCCAAATGTCAAAGTTTGTGCGCGGCCAATCTCTAAACGTAGATAGACGTTTATTGAGCAGAGACATGCTTGGAAATGTTGGCTTCATATTTACATAATGGTTATTGATTTTCCTAAAAACTATACTGCTCTGTTACACTTAAGTGTAAAATTGTAGGCCCTATTGAGTTAAATCCCCTCAAAAAGGTTATCTTCGTCAATTTTTAAAAATCTGACTTAAGTGAAAGATACTAATTTCTATCCAACGAAAGGCAAAGATTTGTGTCCATAAATAAATAATTCAATTTGCTGATGTAAATTTAGAAAAATAAACTGCAGAATCAAGGTAAATCAGTATACTTAAAAAAAAAGAAAAATAATAAGTTTCGCTGATAAATTATATTTGGTTTCATATTTTTTTCTTGCTCAAGTTTAGTCATCGAATTGAATTGGATTCAGCTCATCAACGTGATAGAGCAAAAAAAAAAAAAAAAAAATTACATGCACATTTAAGCATACCCTTTTTGTTAAAATCCTATATTACAACATAAAGTTTTACTTGTCGCATTATCACAAGCACGTGTTTTCTGAGTACATTCTTCACTTACGAGTTCATTGTTACTCACAAAAGTTAGGACTAAAATAAGATTAACTTTACTCATTAGTAAGTAGTAAGTGTATGATATTATGTAGTTCAGTTCTTCGTTTCTCTAGTTTACAATTATTTTTCCATGATTAGATAACGCTTTCCAATAGCAATGTTTAATATTTGTGCAATTGTGGATTTTGATAGATTTCAGACTAAGAAAGGTTTCTTAGTAGGGGAATACGGATACATCGTTCTAAAATCGCGAAGAGCTTCACGTATTCGTTTTAACTTAT
Organism: Metellina segmentata; assembly: GCA_947359465.1. Lineage (NCBI taxonomy): Eukaryota > Metazoa > Arthropoda > Arachnida > Araneae > Tetragnathidae > Metellina > Metellina segmentata. Next base: position 91,841,175 of record OX375882.1, read on the forward strand.
CGCCTTAACTTAGTGCCAAAAGATCGTAAAACTGTGCGATATGTTGAAAATTACGTGTGTGGAATTCCTTTCTGTCCCATAACATGGCAAAACGTTTCTCCCTTAGAAAGTCTAGACTCTAAGCTTTTGGAATTGTATAAGCAGACATAGAGTGCCTCTCAGTACCTAGTTGCTTACAAAGGTGGTTGTGTTGAGAAACAACGCTTAGATACATTGAATATTCCAAACATCAGCTTGGAACACTTTGGGTGTCCCGAATTCGATACACTACGTACTCTAAGTAGCAACAAAGAGATCCAAATACTATCATGTGGTCATCACAAAAATAATTTGCATTGCCCAAAAGCTGAGGTAACGACATTTAATAATTGGCTCATAGGAAATATGTCTCTTAAAAAAAGGAGGCATGTAAAATTAAGTTCTTTTGTTTTTAATATAATGTATTATTTTGTGTAAAATATACAAATGCTGGTTGTTTTTCTATTAAAAAGTGTTATAATTTACTTTGTTTCAATATGATTTCTTTCAATATGTTTTCGAATTATTTCAATATGTTTTAGAACAATTTGCTTTTGCTGAGATTGTTCGAAGAATACATAGAATTCAGATTTAAGAATTATTTCAATAATATTTTTTCATTTAAAAATTAATTAGCATTTAAAATTTCCAGTTCCTATTAAAATTGACTCATGTGTAAAACTAACAGAGGTGTGAGTAAATCTTTAGATTATGCATTAACTATCAAGAAAGGGCAAAAATTTATTTTGTTTAGCAGCACAGAAGTGTACACATTATTTTCAAAATCAGAAAACCCATTTACTATTCATTTAACGTAGCCATTGTAATATATCTAAAATTAAAAGACCTATACAAAGTATCTTGTAAAATACTTGTATAAAATAGGTATTTGGTTCTGCAATTTAAACTGCATAATGTATACAAGGTTTTCAAATAAATAAAAGGAAGTTCATATGTTTAGAAAAATGTATGGTTTGCAAGAGCATTAGAAAAATGTACTTTTAATTTAGAACTTGAAGGAAAAATGAATTTTCAATACTAATTTTCATTACTTCAAATGTATACAGAAACATCTTCATAGTATGGGTCTTGCAAAGTTTCAAATGAAGGTAAAAAATATTTTAGTTTAACAGATTTCTTAATTTTTTTATCGTGCATAAGAACACGCTTTAAGAATCAAACTGCTAAATGTCTTAATTGTAAATTGAAAGGAATTTTTTTTATCTACATTTAAAAGTTTGTAATCATATCTAATGTATAAGTTTCAATTGTATAATTTTCTAAAAATCTTCATTATAAAAATACGTGTATTAGTATCTTTTTTGTCTATCTATCGTAAACATCTAACTTTTTACAATATAAATCAAAGAAAATTTCATCTAAAAAAGTTTGTAAGTTTAAAATATAAATCTAAGAAAATTTCATTTAAAAAAGTTTGTAAGTTTAAAATATAAATCACGAAAAATTTAAGAATATTTATTTAAATTGAAAATAATATGGCAAGAAAAGAATAATTATAAAATAACATATGGCTTAGATTTCAATACTATTATAACTTCTTCAAAAATGTACCAGGAATCATCTGCGCTACAACACATTTGTTAAGGTCATCAAATCTTGTAAGTTTAGTTAATTTTGTTCCACTGTTTTTTTTTGTTTAATCAACTTACTTATGTAAGTCCAGTGTTGTACTTCTGTGGTATATGGGTACGTTTACTTTTGTTCGCAATTATAAAAAATGTACACGGAAACATGTTCATAGCATGGATCTTGCGAAGTTTTCGAATAAAAGCAAAGAGATTTTTTACTTTTACTTAAGTGTACAGTATTACAAATTATTTCTGCAATAAAATATGTGCTATAGCATCTACTGTATGAGTTTTTTTTATTTAAAAGCATCCAAATTTTTTTTAAATAAATATTTATAGCAAAGAAATTTCATTTCAGATATTGCATTGCAAAAGACAAATTTATAAAACTATGTAGTATTTAATAAAAGTTTATTTAAAATAACAATGAGACGTAAGCAATGAAAGTAATATTCACAAAGGCATGAATATATTAACTGTCTCGTTTTCCAAATATTGTTTAGAGTACATTCCTATTAACACTAAGTTCTAGTTCAGGGGCACATATGGGGATTATCGCAAATTTATACAATAATTTTACGAAATGTTAAGTTAATTCTAGGGTATAAAGCATTTCCACGTGGTAAGCTATGTAACCCAAACTGGTTTGTTGGATATTTCATCACAAGCATGCTTTCATTTTCAGAACAATTTTTAAAGAGTTGTAGTTCTTTCTAGAAAACACAAATAGTCTTTTTTGTCCAAATGAAATAGACGCTATGGGTGCATTAAGATCCACATCCTACTCGTTGTCTTTATAGGCATCTATACAGTCATTACCATCTTTAAACGGTTCTCCAACAAAAAATTAAATATTTCACCAATTATTAGTTCTACTAATATTTGGCTAGAATTGCTACCGTAAATACTTTTTTGAGTTTAAACAATGTACATAAAGTGCCGATTGTTTTCTACACATTTCTTTGTTGTAAATCGCATGTGCTTGTTTATCTCAGGAACATATCGCACCCCGGTAAGAAAAGTGACACAACTCAAAATTGCAGAATTTGAGAAACATCAACTTGAAGGATACTATATAAAACTTATATTGAAATACTATAAGCTTCTTTTGAATTTTAGGTATTTATGGTGGTAATTTCTATTTATTCTATAGAATAGTAATATAACACCCTGGGTCACCTCATACATATTTTTCAATGACACAGCAAATTTTTATTTTTTTACTTGTGTCACTTTTCTTGCCGGGTTGCGATAGATTAAGAAAAATTCCATTGATTAAATCAGAGGTATTACTTCTAAATCCACTCAGACATGAATAACTAAAAATATACTGATTTAATTTGTTGGGTGGTTTTGTTTAAAAGCTGGGGAAAATAAGAATCTACGGACGCTTTCTACTTGCTTCATTTAATAAATATTTCTCCATTACATTTTCATACCATTTTCTAAAAGTGTCAGAGGTGGACGAAATAAGATAAGAATTTTCAAAATACATATAATTTTTTGACGTAGATTGTGTTTTATGATACGATACAAATTAACGGTGAACGCAACATAATTGTGTGACCGATTTTAACTCGTAAATATCACTGGGGTCAACGAGAGTTCGTGACCTAAGTGGAGGGCCACTTTTTATCGAGGGGTATATTTTTGTTTGAATCATAGGGGGATTGATCATCAATTTTAGTATGTGATTGATTTTAACAAAGTAGACTAGCGTGAATTGAAAACATCACTATGAATGAACAGCATATTACCAACACCCACTATGCATTTCATTCATGATTTTATCACAGACACAATGTTAGGCATAGGTAGGCTTCACGTCTAAACACAACGGGCGAATACACTTCGGTCCCATCGGGTTTTTTTTTAATGAAAAAAGGGTTGGACTACTTTTAATACAGCTTCTGTAATTTTTGGAGCAATATGACTCTTAAGTAGAAGTACGCTCAGTTGTTCTACGCTTCATTCAAACCCATGGCATCCTACATTTACAGTTTGCTTGGATCGACTGTTTAATCATTTCCATATACAGCTCTCAACAAAAAATATACTGCGTACTCACAAAACATAAATCCACGTCACGAAAATTAATCGATATCCTTGGTGTATATCTGGTTATACAATCCACTTTGATTTAAATTTAAACCTCGGAGTGGGGATACACTAGAGTGGGTCGTTCAGGTAGCAGTAATTTTTTTCTTCGAATTTTAATTTGTAATGGAAGAAAGGAGCTGTTTCTTACCTTCAATTATAAGGCTTTGTTTAAAAATAATATTTTATTCATCATCTTAGGCCCTATACAAGACGTTATACTTTAGTGCTTCAGCTGAAAAATTATGTCGTCGATAAAAATCATACAAGTGTTCTTACTTACAAATGGACACATGAACAAACCAGCGAATGTACAGTGGAACTTAAAAGAGCCGTCAATATTTTAACAGTCAGTTCATTATAAAAAGTTAATTAATTAAAAATTAAATGTATTAAGTGAAATGATAGTAAGCGGTCGAGTAGTATCTCCCACCCCACTCAACTAACCACTAGCGTGCCACTAGACAGATTCGAACATGTATGTTTAGTAGAATTCATCTCGGGAGCATAAAGTGCTTAAAGCTGCGACGTATGTCGCAGAACAAAGTCTTAACAGAACAATTTTTCCTTAATATTTTCAAATTTTGGCCGATTTTTTTTTTTAATCATAAGTTACGATGTTCTGCAGTGCAAAGCACGTTCCTTGCCACCGCCTTTTATTCTTCTGTAGCTACGGAACAATCTCCCTACACCGCCCCAAATTACCACAAACACTATAAATAATACATCTATGTCAATGACAAAATATTTAACTGAAAAGTTATCGACAGAATTGCAAATTCTGAAAGTATGCCTTGGTTTTTTTAATGAAACAAAGTAAGTTAATTAATTTTGATGATTTATTATAAATATGTAATACACTAGGGGGCTCCGCCCCCTGCTCGCTTACGCTCGCCAACCCCCGGGGATTGCTGCGCAATCCCATTTGGTTTGCTTCGCAAACCAACACTCCTTTCGCAATTGATTTCACTTTTTTTTTTTGCTTTAACACTTCGCAAACCAACATTCCTTTCACAGAGTGAAACTATCTGAATAATTCGTATTATGCTGATTTCACTTTCCGGTACATGACGTCACAGCGAGGGCTTCGCGCCCTGCTCGCTTACGCTCGCCGACCCCGGGGATTGCTACGCAATCCCGTTTGGTTTGCTTTCTCAAACCAATACTTCTTTCGCAATTGATTTCACTTTTTTTTTTGCTTTAACACTTAATGCACCCTAAAGTAATAGCCACATCAGTAAAAAATCTTCTGTATCTTGTTCCCTGTACAATTTTAAGTAAACAGCGTTAATATCAAAACTTTACGATTGTACTTTGTCGGTAAACTGTCTTGAGAACAGAGGGAAAAAAGCGAGCCTTTTTCCTCGCCAAATAAAAAGAAATCGTTTTTATGGCAATTGTTGCTACGATAAATTTGATATCTGGCAAACCCGATAGTCGAAAATGCAACCCACTACTGTTTGCGGAACCAGCTATGCGAACTGCAAAATACGAAATTTGTGTCACCAACTTTTGATTACATCGAATTTATTTATGAACCAATTTTAAAAATAATTGTACCGTAAGAAAGAGTACATTGTGAGGTATACTGCAATATTTTTAAAATTAAAAACTAACAGTAATACTATATAGATATGACCATTTTAGTTTTGTATCGGAAGTTACGATCTGAAAGTTCCGAAAATTGTATGACCTACTTTTAATTGCATCGATTTTGTTTATTAACCAATTTGAAAAATAATTGTACCATAAGAAAGAGTGTAATGTAGAGTATTTAATGATGTTCTCAAATTTAAAAAATAATAGTTTTTGCAGTAGACATAACGGTTTTAACAAGAAGTAGCGAAAATATCCGAAGATTCCGAATTTTGTATCACGAACTTTTGATCGCATCCAATTTAATTATTAACCGATTTTTAAAATAATAGTACCGTAAGAAAGAGTATATTCTGAGGTATACTGCGATATTTTAAAAATTAAAAACTAATAGTAATAAGATATAGATACGGCAGTTTTAAAAAAAGTAACAAAAATGTCCCGATTTTTCCCGAATTTCAAAAAAATATTATCAAGAACCAAATTGAAATTTCAAAAAAAACTCGATGAGCTGCAAAAATTTACGTTGAGAGGTACTCTTAAAAAAAAACCTCACGACTGAAGACTGAAAATTTGAATGTGTTTTGCTCACTCGCGGAAATTTCACTTCTTCAACTTTAACACTTAATAAAACCTAAACTAATAGCCGCATCGGAAAAAAATCTTAATAAATATCCAGGGAATACGATGAAGAACAAAGCATGTTAATTTCATTTTTTTCCGATCAGTACTTTCTCGGGAAACCGTCTAAGAATGGAGCTAAACAACAAAAATTTCAATTCTGCGGCGGCGGCGGCGGCGGCGGCGGCGGTAACTTTTTTTTAATATAGAGAGATATTTAACCGTTATTTGTGTTTTACCTCTGTTTTTTATTTTACTACAGTTTTCAAAATTCTGCCATAATGCCAGCAGAACAATTGCAATTGCTTGGAGTTGTGTTGCAGAACACTGAATATAATTCTGCATCTGGGGAGCTCATTAGTTATTTGTTTTCATTCCGCGATCTCTTTCTTGTGTGTTTTTATCGGCAACATGACTCATTGGAGTGATGATACTACGGTCAAATTTGTTACTGTTTATGTGGAACAGGAGAGCTTATGGAATGTGAAATCTTCCCTATACAAAAAAAATGCAGCCAAAGCAGTTGCAATCGATTAGTTAGAAAAAGCAATGGGAATACCGGAGTTTCACAAGAAAGAAATCGGACAAAAAATTAAAAACATCAGGAAAGTATTTTGGATTTATTTTTGAACTAGCATAATTAATTTCCCGGCGCTACTTGGGTTGAATTAATGAAATGTTGATTGAAAAATGAGTTCACTTCTCTTTCGAAAAAGAATGCTAGCTTCATTTAAGTGTATCGAAAATATTTTTTAATATCGTTTTAACCTTTTCATAGCTTCTACAATTTACTTCGTACGCAAATATGTATACATTATTATATCTATCCATATAATCCATTTCATATTATATTTTTCATCGTACTTCTGCTGTAAGACAAACTACAAAAGTTTTTTCTAACGTGACCACTACAGAAATCCATAAATTTTTTTTAATGATTACGAATAGCTCTATACGTTTATTTTGAATAAAAATGGCGAATTTTCAAAGAGTAGCTTTGCACTAATTTGCGTCCGAAATAAACAGATAAGAAAACTATGTATACATGATACATCCATCTACTAGCCACTGCGTGGCCAGCACGGCATTGCCCGTGACAGTTGTTATTTTTCAGTTGTTATTGTTATTGACAGTTGTTATTGGGGTCAGGTGTAACCACTGCTCGCTAACCCCCGGTGATTGCTACGAATCCCATTTGGTTTACTTTGCATACCAAATGGGAATTCGTTGCCTATTGGATAACAACCATCACGGCGTTATCATTGTCGAATGCGGCCAAGTTCGTATTACGAGAGAATAGGCGTGACGTCAAAATCTCTTGCGAAAATATAAATATTAATTGAAAAAATATTTATTAAAAGAAAATTAAACGCATAAGGTATCTATCTGGCGTCAAAATTGTTTTGATTTGTTTTGCTTTCTTTTGCTGGAATGGTTTGAGCGCAGGAAATGGAATCTGTGATGCGAAGGTCAAATTCGTATTGAAAAAATTATAAAAGTTGCAATTAACAAAAAAATTTTAATATTATTATTTACTAATATTTAAAATTATATTTTTATGTATCGATCTATTGTGAAAATTTCCGCAGATTTCAAATCCGTTGAAATTTTTACTCTATCTTTAACGATCTAGGAGATAGAAAAAAAAGAACTACATAACTCCAGTCAAAACTTTATTTACTGTCATATCTTTATGCTGTTGCCCTCCTAAAAAACAATAATAATTAAATTCCATTAAATTCATTTTAAAATGTTCTAGATTAAATTTTTAAATTCCGGTTGTGGGCACAAAAATTCATTGCTTACGCGATGCTACTGCCATCTGTATATTTGCATACTGTTATTCCATGACTTTTGGCACTTCAGTGTATATACAATTTTAGAGAGAGGGGGGAAAATAGATTTGGACTGAGTACGAGCACATACATACATACTCCTAACGTGGAAATTGATTTTGCATTAGAACGGCCTAAAACGTATGAATAGCTTCCTCTGGTGCGAAAATATTCAATGTCCAAACCTAACACTTCATCAAATTTTTATTTTCGTTTCCTGACCATACTTCAAAATTACTTGGTGTTGTCCTCGGATCTTTCTCCTTTGGATTGATCCAGTACCGACGCCAATAACCCGTTGCGTTGCTCCAGTTTGACGTTAATTAAAATATCCCCTTACTTCCCATTTATATTCATATGGATTATTCGAAACAAATCGGTTTCACAAACACGCAATCTACCAATTAGTCCCGAAAATTGATGTCCTCTCCTCTGACTTATTAATTAACCTTTTGTAAATAAAAATTTTATCATATTTTGAACTCCATCATGTTATCTTCTTAGCAGATAATGGGCAACAAATCTCAACAACCGATATCAGCACTGTACTGGATCATATTTCGAGATAGGCAACCAATTAATGCACTCTGAATTACCTGCGACGTACTTCGAAACGCTAGAGGTTAAAAAAGGGGGAAGCTTTGCGAGGCATAGCGTGAAAAGAATCTGTAATCCGACACCTTGCTTTTATTATATATGTCGGCGAACGATCAAGTCAGTATACCGCGGTCACCCAACAGTGTCCGCCTACGGCGTCCATTCCAATCCAGGCTTCAATAACTCATGTCGCCCCGGATAAGAATCGAGAAGAAATCAACCCGAGACTCTCTCTCACGATGTCCAGACGTTAACTTACATTAATTTGAATTGGTCGATTCACATCAATATTAAATCAGGCATACGACATCGATGTCAATGTTTTCAAATTAATCGATGTTTTATAGTAACAAACATCGATGTTTTATAGTAAAAACATCGATGTTTTATAGTAAAAAACTTCGATGTTTTATAAAAAAAACATCGATGTATTGGAGTTTATGTTTTTTTAACATCGATGTTTATACCTGTCGATGTTTTTACGTTGTCGATGTATTATTTTTAAGATAAAAGTACCATTATAAAAATTAAAAAAGAAACCAAGTGGGGGATAATTTTCATAATCAGTAAATTGCATATACTTGCAGATCAAAGTGGCCAATGGTGAAGGGTCTGAAAAGTAGGGATGCTACATCATTGTCGATGTTTTCTAAACATCGATGTTTTATAAAATACATTAATGTATTTACCATCTATTTATTGGAGCCGCTGTTTGTTTAACATCGATGTTTTAACATTGTCGAAGTTTTTATGTTGTCGATGTTTTATTTTGTATAAAAAAAGCACCTAAGTAAAAAATAACCATGCAACTAAGTATTTGTCAGTAAGGGCGACATCTGTCCTATCAGGAAAGAGTTTTTTCTCTGACTAGTGAGATAGTGAGTGAAAAAAGAAGTCGGCTTAAGGTGGAGAATGTTAACAAACTTCTTTTCTTTACAAGATGTAACTAACAAATATTGAAGCATTTAATAATTATAGGCCACAATAATTTTTATTTACAGTAAATATAAAATATAAGTTTGTTGTTTTTCACCCCCCCCCCATATAAGTTGTACCTACCTAATCATACTTATAGTTTGTAGTACCTATGCCAAATTGTTGTAAATATTATTTTCTTCTACATTATACAATTTGAAAATAAAATATTTATTAATTGTTCTCATTAATGTTTTTACTTTGTTTTGACAGTTAAAAAAAAGTGTTAGTTATAAATTAATAAATACGGCAAATGACAAATTAAATCTCCCCCCCCCCCTCCCGTTTGAAGTTTCTAAACCAGTTATAAGAAATGGGGGGGGGGGGAGTTTAAATACATTGATGTTTAAAAACATCGATGGTTTTTGGGCGATGTGTTATCAACATCGATGTTTTAATTTTGAACATCGATCTTTTTATATCGATGTTTTTATTTACGCAGATGCCCGTTGCACCTGTTCTTAAATGGTTGGTTGGTATTACATTAACGTTTCATTAGAGCAACACAATATGTTCTTAGATGGAAACGTTCTAGATACGTCGTGGGAAATAAACCGTTCTGTAAGAAATTACACCGATTTTATTAAAAATTAAGTGCTGTTTTTCCAAGTAAAACGAAGTTTAAATACATATTTTTGGTAATTTATAATTTGTAATTTCTTAACTAACGTCGTACTAGAGCAACACGATGGGCTATTTACGACGGTCCGGGATCAATCCCTTAAGTGAAAGATCCGGTGACAACATCTCGTAATTTTGAACCACGGTCAGATGACGAAGTAACATCTGATATTTTTAAAATGTCCCTTTTGTAAATTTCCGTAGAAAATTTTTTTTCCTGTGAAATACTTCTGAATGAACTGTTGTCATTATAGATACATTTTGGATGCACTGCCCTTAGATGGACTGAGAATGCAATTCCGATTGTATAATTAACCTTTTCGGCCAATTGAATTCAATTGTTTAATCACATTTACTATTCAATCAACTTTAGATCGATTTGCAAATTTTTTATCCTTTAAGCTAATTTCCGATTAGCAATGCCCGGGCCCGGATTCGAACCAGATCGGAAGGTTTCTGGTTCGAATCCGGGCCCGGGCATGGATTTTTGTAAACGTATGGTGTAGAGGCGGCTGGTGCACCTTAAATCTGTCGTGGCCGAAAGTCCTCACGTTGGGTTGGCGTGGAAGTTTGGAGAGTGGGGTGTCAGCTCAGGTGTTGCTTCGTCATCTGACCGTGGTTCAAAATTACGAGGTGTTGTCCTCGGATCTTTCCCTTAAGGGACTGATCCCGGACCGTCGTCAATAGCCCGTTGTGTTGCTCTAGTACGACGTTAACTAAAAAATTACCAAAATTACCGATTAGCAATGCAATATAAAAAGCTGAATGTAAAAGTAATTTCCGTACTTGCCTTTCTTGATTTCTAGATTCTTATTTTGATACCTCAAGTTGGGCTAATGGTAATTTTGGTTAACGTCGTACTAGAGTGACACAACGGGCTATTGACGACGGTCCGGGATCAGTACCTTAAGGGCAAGATTCGAGGACAGCACCTCGCAATTTTGAACCACAGTCAGATGACGAAGCAACACCTGAGTTGGTACCCCACTCTCCAAATTTCCACACCAACCCAACACCTCAAGTTGGGATTTTCATTACTTTATTTAGATTTTTAATGTCAAGTTTAAATTCACTACTAGCAATTCCAGTGTTTGCCCTTGTCGATACCTCCCCTCGAAAGACCACTGTCACAGAAAACTGATCATATCGAATCGCTTCGACGACTGCCGGATATGTTTCAACAAACAATTCTCTCCGAACCACTAAACTCGGACATCCGTAAAGATAAAAGGTACGAATGAATGAACGGGAGGGGGGGGATATAGGGGGAGGGCAAGGGGTGCACGTGTCAGCACGCGAACGAGCGAACACATGCGCGCACTCTCTGCACAGGCGCGCATGTACGTTCGGGAGCGCCGCCCCCGACCCTTTGTTCTCGAGTATAACGGAACGCGCTTTTTCACCCCGAAAGGGGTTGCTCAAAAAATATGACAGACGACACAAAAAAAAAAAAGATAAAGGACCCAAGGGTGGAAATGAGCGACCTTTTTTGCACACGAAACTATCTACCCCGTCCGCAAAAATCTCCTTTCAAAGATGCGTTTTTGAAAGCCCAAGACAAAGCTGCGCAAAAAAGCGCCATGAAAGGTGGAGAGAAGAAATAACTGAAGTGAAGGGAATGATGGAACGGGGAGGGGGGACTGCAGTGGAAGCGTGCGCGGCCAGCCAATGGGAGTGCGCGGGGCGCGACAGATGGCGCGGCCGGGCGCGCGACCTCTCATTGTGGCGCATTGTCATCGAACGTTCTGTGTGCGCCGCTATTGTCTACCCCTCCATGACTAACTGTATGTCATTCTAACCGTGGGCCATTCAGCCAGGTAGAGAGATTTTTATTTAAAATACACCCGAAATTTTCTTTTTGGTGTGTAGTTTTTTGCTGAAACAGGAAGAATATTATCGGTCCAACCTTTTTGAGGAAAACTTGAAGATTGCATCGGAGAGAGCCAGAATATGCCCCATCGAAATTTTGTCCCCGAAATACGACGATGACTTTGAGAAATTTAAAGTAAATTAAGATTAAGTCTTATTCATACAGCAAGGCCAAACAACGGTAATTCATACCAGTCATTTAAAAGGTGCTGTTTCAAGGGACTATGAACTTTAAAAATCACCCGGGAGATGAAATTTCTAATTCAAATATTGAATCTAGGTTCTGTAATATTTTTAACGTAGAGGTGGTTTTTGGTTTCTGTTGATTTTTCTTGTTTGGTTTTTGTTGCTGCTGATAGTGGATTTCCTTGTCTGCAAATTAATGAAGAAAACATCACTAAAAATAGTATAGTTTACTCGTTAAATATTGAAAAGTGAAAGTGTTCAAATTATGCCAACTTACCCCTGATGAGGGGCAGGTTGGCATAACACCTGGGATATGTTGGCATTGCATGTCATTGTGATAGGCTCTAAGCAATGATACGAGATGAATTAAATGCACTTTAAAACTTATATTTTAATATAATATAAGAAAATCAAAGAAAACAAAACAAAAAGAATGTGGAAATTATAACGCTCCATGTCCATCAAAAAAGTAGGTCGATCGTTCACAAATTGGTGGCTTTAATTGGTGCAAAATTCAGATTGATGCCGTGACTTCTAGCTATCTCCAAAGTTTGTGTATTTTTACCATTGTAGAAATATAGAATTCATCACCGTCGATGTTCACTATCTTTCCTATGCCAACATGCCCCACGACTTAAATCAGGGCTCGAAATACCCGGGTGCACAGGTGCACTGTGCACATGAAAATATAACTGTGCACCTAATTTTTTCCCACTGTACATAACTGTGCACTTAATTTAAAAACTTAGGTGCACAAGGTGCACCTGTATTAAAAAATCTATTTCGAGGCCTGACTTAAATGCCAACTTGCCCCACCAGGACTTTTAAGACAAGATGGCTGTCTCACTCTTCCATATAAGTTTTACAAGCAATTCCAGTACCTGAATACAATCATTATTGCTCAATCTATCCAACACTATCTATTGAAAACTCAACATGTTCAAGGGTTCATAAAACACCAAAACATTTAAATTTAAAAAAAAAACTTACTTGGCAAAAAAAAACACGAATTCGTTTTTTTTTTTTACTCTTACTCCTTAAGCTTCTATCCCACTGAAACTAGAGTGGATACACGTGTAGTTAAATAGTGACGATATTACTAATCTGAAATCAGTGGTAAAAAGTACAAGGTGAATACCAACTTACCCTTTATGCCAACAAGCGCCGGTCTCCCCTACAGATCTCGATTATGATTTAAAATGTAATTAACTTTTAGCATAAGATATTATATCAATATACATTCTTAATATATTCCCTCTTAATTTGTAATTAACTTCGTCCATATTTATTTTCATACAACATTGGATAGATAATATCATACGTTATTTTGTTGTTTTGACTTCCAAATTTCAACAAAGCAAACTAATTTTAAAATTATTTTATAGACCAGTCACTTTTTTGACCAGTCACTATTGTCTTCTTTTTTAACTAAAAAAGCTGCATTTTTTGAAAAAAAAAATGTAAATATGTGTTACTTAAAAATAAGTAAATTTATACTATTAGATGCTTAGGACAGGATTATTCTAAATCTCCCTTGTGAAACTTAAATGTGTGGTAGGTAATAATAATGGTAATTTTTAGTTAACGTCGTACTAGAGCAACACAACGGGCTATTGACGACGGTCCGGGATCAGTCCCTTTAGGGAAAGGTCCGAGGACAACACCTCGTAATTTTGAACCACGGTCAGATGACGAAGCAACACCTGAGCTGGCACCTCATTCTCCAAACTTCCACGCCAACCCAACAAATGTGTGGTAGGAGGCACCAGAATAATACGTATCAAGTTTTCTAAGTAAATATTTTTCGCTACTTGTGGTTTTGTCCTGATCTACCTTTTGTGGATCATTTTAAATACCCGTTATTTTCGTTTAATTCTCTACAGATTTAGTGCCATATCAGTCAAGACATACATTTCTCCTATGTGAGACAGGACATCCGACTTGCTAATATACGTACTTCGTTTCTGTACAGAAAACGTGTCAGTACGCATGTGTATTTCGGGGCCTCGATAACCTGGTTGGAAGGGTTGCGGGTTATCAACCGGTGTGTTGCGAGTTCGAATTCAATCAAAGACCAACGCGTACAAAGGGAGCTGGTGCACGTTAAATCTATCGTCGTGATAAATGTCTTCACGATGGCGTGGTGTGGATGTTTGGAGAGCAGGGTGCCACTCAGGTATTCCCTTGCTTTGTCGCTTATAAATTCAATCTCTTGCCTTTCAAAACTCACAGGGTTTTTTTCAGAGCAGCACTTGACGTGTACTCACAATATCTGCTTTGCATCACAAAAAAAAATTGATATTTTTCTCGTCTAGTCATATTTTACGTTGTGGAAAATTTTGTCGATCGGTATCACTTGATGGAGTTGTGGTGTTGCTTCGTCATCTGACCGTGGCTTACATGACGTGGTGTTGTCCTCGGGTCTTTTCCTTGGACATTGATCCTAGACCATCGTCAATAGCCTATTGTGTTGCTCCAGTGAAGCGTTAATTAAAATACCTACGTACAATGTGAGCCTCTTTAGTGTTGCAAGACTAATGCTGAGATTTGCCCGTGGAACACAGCAAGCTGAAAATCGTAAGTGGTTGAGAAATTTTCTATTGTAGAGATTGAGAATCGTCCAGGGCTATGATTTCTATGTCAACCGACAGCTTGCCAATCTTGAATAGACTAATAATAGAGCGGTTTTGAAAATTTCATATCGCATCCATAGATGATGATTGAAATGGACCATATGGAATAATATGTATGGCAAATGATATTAAAAAAAAAGGTTTTTTGCTTAGACGTTTCAAGGTTAGCGAAACATCATTGCCCATGACCAATTTTCACTCAATACTATAAAGAATTTCTCAACCACTCACAAAGCCCGGCAACGTTCACCATGTTGGATTTCAAGAGCAAGTGATGTTGAGCCAGTGTGACTCAATAATACATTAGTTAAATTGCTATATCGCCCTCACCCAGCTGTTAAAGTTTAAAATCTTTTTCTCGGTGTTTGGTCAGTCATTGCTGGGTGTTCCGAGAACCTCAACAAACCATGACGCAATGGAAAACAAATAACAGCAATTGACTACAGTGGTTAACTTCATGCCTTTTCGCCTATGATTGCCACGAAAACCATCTGCTACTGGCAAGGTCTGGGTATTTGAAAAAGTTGCGAATTTTTACCGCTTCGTTTTGCATTTTTTATGCCTCCAAAAAGAAAAACACCAAACAAAGGGTACATATTCAGTTCCGAGGTGAAAAGATCAACAAGGAAGGATGGGATTCCGCTTCTATTTGTTTATTTTTTCTGCATTCGAAAACTAGAATTTTATTCCATCGGCGTTTGTGACAGTCGAAACGCGGCATTGAATAAATGGACGATCTTGCGGTTGGCCATCTGTCACTGCACGGACCACCTCGTTTAGTAGAGCAAAAATAGTAATCATTCCGAAATAATGGTGAAACGCTCGTGCCAAAAAAAAACCCCACATTTTAAATTTATTTTTCGAATTTGGATGATTACTATACTGGTGGTTGCCTGCCTACACGACGAGGTATATACACAGAAGAAAATTAAGCAGATCTTCGTCTTTCAAATCGGAAGCGTCTTGTAAATTCTAAATCTAACAAAGTTATGTCGTCGAAAATCTAGGAGGATTAATGTATTGGATCGATGCAAAAGTTCGGCTCGGTTTTGGCACTAGATGGTAGTACATCGAAAAACCAAAGTGTTATATTCTTCACTCGTGTAAAGTTTTGGTGTTTGAAAGAACGAATTTCAGCGAGAGTACGTGGAAAAAAATTATGTTATTGGGATGGGTTTTTAAATATTGGCAAGCATTAAATATGCCAGAAAATAGGGATTATTTTCGACATGCTATGGTTTTCTATTTCTGGTAAGGCAAAAATGCTTCGCAGATACAAAAGAAGATACGTATTTTGTATGGTGAGAGTGCCGATGACGATTCGGAAAATAAGTTTTTCGGAATGTTTCGTTATCTGGATATGTTCAGCCAGAAATCTTTGAACTTGTATGAGCGCGGGATGATGCAGGTACTGGAGAGAGGGTGAAAGATTCTCGAACAGCACGGTGGCATAGCAAATTAATTCAGTGTCATTTTAAGTCAATAAATAATCTTTCTTCCATTTCTGTCACAAAAACGTGACGAACTTTTGTAACAACCCAATACCTTTGTAATCATTGCTATTTAGAAAAGATACGAGACAAAGCTTTTATCTGACGTCAAACCCACTAACAGGAGCCACTATGGCACTTTCACCATAAACCCTTGACACGTTCGTTGCTGGTCACTTTTCCCGCCCGAGAAGCCGACTTACTTTTTGTAACAAATATGATTGAAAAGTGCGCCAATACCAGAATAGATAGGCATAGTATTGGCGGTACTTTTAGTAATTGCCCTGTCGAAATGTTTTTTTTTGCAAACTAATAAAGCTATAAATTCGAAATCACATACCTTTACAACTAGCTTCTAACCTTTACTTTACGCCAATACCATATAAACACCTAACATATGCCAATTGAAGCGGAGAACAATCACGTACTGCTGCAAGATGAGCAGCGTAGGTGTTAAACCAACCCTTTGGGATGCATCCCAGACCATCGCCAATAACCCGGTGTGTTGCTCCAATGCGAAGTTAATTCAGCTTCCTACCTAACACAAAATATATTTTGGAAAGGGTTCACACCTCCTGGAAAGCGTCCATGAGTTTCAGCAATGAACAAAAAGTATATTTTACTGCCTGGTCCACTCAGACAGTCCTCCACTATATACACGAGTTCTTTGTCTACTTCAACATCCGATCGAATTTCTAGAATGCCAAATGAGCATTTGGTTTGCTTTACCTATTTTCTGAATTTTCTACGTTTTCCTACAAACAGGTTTGACAGAACTTCGATTTACATTATTCTTGTATGTTTCAGTAACATTTCAAGGGGGCCCCCCCTATGAATACGACCCTGATGCATTCCTCAGCGGTTGCGGTAATCACGATCTGGCATCTGTCCTGGAAATCCGAGCAGAAAGATAAGCTATCCCACGGTTCATCATTCCACCTTTTTTTGGATCCTAATCTCCGTGTCATCGGCCAGACAGATCCTAATTGCCGGTAAAGCTGGACCCATTGGTCACTCTGGACGTCCCTACACGGATCGAGTGTCAACTCTACCCCACACGGTCGCAAAATAAGTCGGACAAACAAGGGACAAGGACCACCGGGCAGAGTTTACCCGGTGTCCATATGACGCACAGAACAATAGCCGTGTGGACTGTCCGGCGAGATTGAGCACCCAACGGGGAGCTTTGCTTCGAGTAAACAGAAAACAGACGCTGCAAAATAAAGCTTAGGTTAGGAATGGTAAAACGTCGCGTAAAGCAGACGCCAAGCTAGACTTTTTCGAAAATTAGATGTTTTCAGTTATGATCTCGCGTAATGTTATTTTCCGGGCCAAGGTGACCCAGGTTGGATGAGTGACGGATTGGCAACCGGAGAGTTGCAAGTTCAAGTCCAGCATAAGTTCCTTACGTAGAAAGGGTCCTAGTGCATGTTAAATCTGTCTTTGTATCCAATGTTCTCACGTCGGCGTGGTCTGGAAGTTTGGAAAGTGGGGTGCCAGCTCAGGTATTATCTCGTCATCTGACAGTGGTTAAAAATGACGAGTTCTTTCCTTGTCTGTGTTTCCCTATAGGATTCATCCCGAACCACCACCAATAGCCCTTTCTGTTAATCCAGTGCGGGATTAATTAAAATACAAATACGAATTATTTTCCATTCAAAAAGCCGACCAACTGGTATAGTGGTTAAGGTGTTAGCCTCTAGATCGGAAGGTTCCTTGTTCCATGGATGTCAGTAAGTGTATGGTAAAAAGGCGGCTGGTGCACCTTAAAATCTGTCGTGACCTAAAGTCCTCAAGTTGGGTTAATGTGGAAGTTTGGAGAGTGGGGTACCAGCTCAGGTGTTGCTTCGTCATCTGACCGTGGTTCAAAATTACGAGGTGTTGTCCTCGGATTTTTCCCTTAAGGGACTGATCCCGGACCGTTGTCAATAGCCCGTTGTGTTGCTCTAGTACGACGTTAAGATAAATTACCAATTACCATTACCATTAAAAAAAATCTCAAAAATATTACATATCAAAAAGCGGAGAGTACTTTCTCAGGTTTGTTTTTGACAGCGTAGGTTCAATGGTAATGGTAATGGTAATTTTAGTTAACGTCGTACTAGAGCAACACAACGGGCTATTGACGACGGTCCGGAATCAGTCCCTTAAGGGAAAGACCCGAGGACAACAATTCGTAATTTTGAACCACGGTCAGATGACGAAGCAACACCTGAGATGACACCCCACTCTCCAAACTAACCCAACGTGAGGACTTTCGGCCACGACAGATTTAAGGTGCACCAGCCGCCTCTACACCATACGTTTACAAACATCCATGCCTGGGCCCGGATTCGAACCAGTAACCTTCCGATCTAGAGGCTAACACCTTAACCACTATACCGGTTCGTCGGCAGAGCGTAGGTTCAAATACGATTCAATGCATGGATGTTTATAAGCGTATGGTGTAGAGGCGGCTGGTGCTTCTTAAATCTGTCGTGGTCTAAGTCCTCACGCTGGGTTGGTGTGGAAGTTTGGATAGTGGGGTGCCAACTCGGGTGTTCCATCGTCATCTGACCGTGGTTCAAAATAACGTGGTGCTGTCCTCGCATCTTTCCCTTAGGAGGATTGATTCCGACCCATCGTCAATAGCCCGTTGTGTTGCACTATTATGATGTTAATTAAAATTACCAAATTACATTACAGGGTAGGTAGGTGTCTAACTAACATCGTGCTGGAGTAACACGACGAGTTTTGGGCGGCGGTTCGGGATCAACTCCCGAAATGAAAGATCCAAGGATGACACAGAGCTCAGATGACGAAGTCGCACCTGAGCTGGCACCCCACTCTCTAAACGTCCACGCCACGCCAGCGTTAGGACGTTTGACGCCACGATAGATGTAACGTGCACCAACTTCCTCTTTAGACGACGGTCTTTGGTTGGATTCGAACTCGCCACCCTGCGTTTGATAATCCGTTACTCTTTCAACCGGGCTCTCTACCTCTTCCAGGTTTTTCACAAAGAATCAGTTGGTATTATTCTTGTTTGGTCGTGATATTTCTCAGGCGTGTTTGGCCAAAACATTAAAAGTCAAAATATATTCCAGGTAAGATAAGTCAACGAGAACGTGTCAAAAAATCCTTAATTTGTTCAAATTAATATAAGTCAGCTATGATTAAAAGCAGATGTAAATGCTGATGAAAAAGATTAGAGATAAGAGATAATAAAATATGTCATTAAATTGATTTATTATGAATATGTAAAAATTACATTCAACTTTGTTAAAAGAATTGGAATTTCGAAATCCCTTTCCCCGTAATTTGATTTATTGATTATTTATTCATTGATTTTACTGCATTGTTAATTATTTCGGATGTTTGAATGAGAAACTATTTGAACCTCATCCATCATTCTTTAATTATAACGTCACAACTGAATAAATGTTTTAGACCCAGTAACCTGTCTAATTAGGCCTTGTTTAACAAATAAAAAATGACCGCAGTGCAGATATGTTTTCTAACCCAGTCGTAATTTTCAAGAATATCCTTAACTTCCGCTAAGGATGTTGAACGGTGCTACGAGGTGGTAACTTGGCTGGTTTACTGGGTTTTATGGCGCAAGGGCCGTGCTAAGTAAAACGCAAGACAGAAAACGCTAAGTAATGTATCGCTAAGTATACACAAGGAAAGTTTAGCTGACACAAGATAAATATACATCCAGGGTGGAATACACCTGGCGTGAATCAAATCTGCGCCGCTGTAACTCGCAGGGTGCTAGCACAGTGGGCCTTACCCTTTGTGTCATGATGGCCCCGGATGGAACCTGGGTTTCGCAAAATGACATCAAGTTTTCCGTGATTTAAAAAATTTTGAGTCTTTACAAATAGTTCTTTCCAGAAACAAAAATGTATCAGCGAAGAATAATTGTCACTTGTTTCTCGATCACGATTTAAAATTACTAGGTGTCTTCAGATCTTTCTTTTTAAGATTGATCCTGGAGAGTGAAGTGTCTGAGATGGTGATTGTTTCACCTGACCGACCAAAATGATGAGGTGTTGTCCTCGGATCTCTTGCTGCTGGATCGATCCCGAACCGTCGCCGATAACCCGTTGTGTTGCTCCACTGCGACGTTAATTCAACTTTCTCCCTTTGTTCCTCGATTTGTCAAGGAACGTTACCTGACCAACCGGTATAGTGGTTAAGGTGTTAGCCTCTAGATCGGAAAGGTCCTGGTTCTAATTCGGGCCCGGGCTTGAATGTTTGTAAGCGTATGGTGTAGAGGCGACTGGTGAACCTTTAATCTGTCGTGGCCGAAAGTCCTCACGTTGGGATGGTGTGGAATTTTGGAGAGTGGGGTGCCAGATCGGATGTTGCTTCGTCTTCTGACCGAGGCTCAACATAACGAGGTGTTGTCCTCGGATCTTTCCCTTAAGGGATTGATCCCGGACCGTCGTCAATAGCCAACTGTGTTGCTCTATTACGACGTTAATTAAAAATTACCAAAATTATCAATTGAGGAACGTTAAACACATTTTAAACACAAAAATTATAATTTTTAATTACCCTAGTACAAGAGCACTACAACATGTTACTGACGACGTTCTAGAATAAATCACTTAAGGGAGAGATTCGAGGACAACTCGCAACCTTGAACCATGGTCAAATGACGAGGTAACACCTGAGCTGGCACCCCAACTCTAAATTTGCACACCAACCCAACGTAGGACTTACGGCCACACCAGACATGCTATAACCCGGATTCGAACCAGGAACCTTCCGACCACAAATTTTTTTTATTAAGTTGAAAAGAGAGCAATTTATTAATTTTTGCCATATTAAAAAAATTAGCACAAAATATTTCAATTCAATATTGTTGTATTAGGCCTATGGCGTTGTTGAGATTTACCATCGGTGGCCGAAACAGTTTTGCGATAGTACATTAAAACAAAACCAAGAGAAGTAACGAACAGTTGCAGAATTCGTCAACCGTGTTTCCAGTGGAACAACAAACGGGGGAGATGAACGGGGTGAACCACCCCCACAGCGAAACCCCTCTTTGACCCCGCCGAGGCCGAGGAGGAGGTCAGTCGGTGAGGCAAGGGGGTCATCGCTCTCTTGACACCGGATGACCACTCGGGGGTGGGCAGAGAGTGGAAAATAAACAGGGGTTGATGAATGATATGTTTGTTCGAACTGTGGGAAAAGCAAAGCGCCTCGGTATTTGGGTTCGGGGGTGTTACTCAGAGGGGTGTATATTGACGAATACTTCTGGGGTAGGTGCTACTGTGTAGGGTGCGGAATTTGCATTGGATGGGGGAATGACAGTGCTTCCGGTGGCTTAGGAGGTGAAGATGGTTTCGATTAGTTTGACGTCAACAAGCACTCAACGATCACATGGCTTTCACATGTTGTGGATCCGGAAACTAAACAGTTCATGGGAAATAAGTTGCGACCAACAATGCCAGCATCTATTGTTCTTGGACTGTCTTGTGGCACTAAATTATACGTGGTGATGTCCTTGAATCTTTCGCCGACCAATTAGCTCAGGTGTTGCTTCGTCATCTGACCGTGGTTCAAAATTACGAGGTGTTGTCCTCGGATTTTTCCCTTAAGGGATTGATCTCGGATCGTCGTCAATAGCCCGTTGTGTTGCTCTAGTACGACGTTAAATAAAATTACCATTACCTCGGTAATGGTAATTTTTGGTAATTTTTAGTTAACGTCGTACTAGAGCAACACAACGGGCTATTGACGACGGTCCGGGATCAGTCCCTTAAGGGAAAGATCCGAGGTCAACACCTTGTAATTTTGAACCTCGGTCAAATGACGAAGCAACACCTGAGTTGGCACCCCACTCTTAAAACTTCCACGCCGACCCAACGTGAGGGCTTTCGGCCACGACAGATTTAGTTGTTTTAGTGTGCACCAGCCGCCTCTACACCATACGCTTACAAACATCCATGCCCGGAATCGGATTCAAACCAGGAACCTAACAGTCTAACACCTTAACCACTATACCGGTTGGTCGGCTCACGTTGGGTTGATGTTGAAGTTTGGAGAGTGGGGTGTCATCTCAGGTATTGCCTTGTCATCTGGCCGTCGTTCAAAATGACGTGGTGTTGACCTCGGATCTTTTCCTTAAGGGACTGTGACGATAATTTTTTTTAAAATACCATCACCTGAAACTAAGCTGTCTGGGAAATAAGTTACGACCAATAATACCAGCAATTATTGATCCTGGACTGTCTTGTGGTTCGAAATTACGTGGTGTTGTTCTTGGATCTTTTTCTTCGGTTTCGGTAGAGCAACAGATTAGCAACCTGAGGTTTGCCATTTCGAATCCAAAGACTGTCGAGTACGTTAAATCGTCGGACACGTTAATTCTATCATGGCCTCATATCTCCTCACATTGGCGTAGTGTGGCAGTTTGAATGATGGGGATTGCAGCTCAGGTGTGACCTCGCCATATGACCATGATTCAAAATGATGTGGTTCACTTCTAAAAGATGCGTCTACCTCTAAAGAATAGATTTTTACCGAAAACTCAATTTCGAGAAATAAAGTGACTTATAGGCGTAAAGTTTCCAAGGATGAGAAAGTATACAATCTAAGGTATTCAGTGATGTTTTCAAATTTAAAAATAATAGTATTAAGCTATAGATATGACAGTTTTAATAAAACGTATCGAAAATATCCCAATATTCTGAAATTTGTGTGACCAACTTTTGATCGCATCGAATTTATTTATTAACCATTTTCAAAAATAATTATACCGTAAGAAAGATTAGATTCTAAGGTTTTCCGTGAGGTTTTCAAATTAAAAAACTATCAGTAATAAGTAGAGACCGGAATTTTATGCTGTAAAAACTGCCAAAATATGCCATAAAATATGCAGTTAAAAATGCTAAAATATGCAAGTAATATACAGCAAAAAAATGGCGAAATATGCAAAATATGCAGTAAAACATGTTAAAATATGCATTTTTATGCACTGCATATTAAAGTTAAAAATGAAAGACTATATTTGAAGGAGAACTATAGGAAAGGAACAAAATGATAAAGTCAACTATAGTCATCAAGTTTCAAATACAGATGCACACTTATTGCTTTTACATTGCACAGAATTCTCATTACAGTTTTATTAATAAACTACTAATAGATTAAAAAGTCTTTAAAATCAAAGAAATAATATATACACACAAATTATATTGACATATTAAAAAAGTTATATAAAAAAATATTTAAAAATACTGTGGTTATTATGGGGAGTAGTTATAACTTTATTGTACTTGCGAATAATTTAAGTTAATAAACAAGTATTTTTTATAAATTATCTTCCCTAAAATTATGTCTACGGCCATTTAAAATTCTTTTATGTGATGAAAAAGAGCGTCCCACATCTACAGACGTTATGGGGGCGAATTTCACGGAACTTAAAATTTTAGGGTCACACATGTCATTTTTATTTAGTTCGGTCCCTTGCACGCCTTGAAGGATTTTATTAATACACTGCTGGCCACCCAAATTGCAACACCAAGAAAGAAAAGAGATATCACAACAAAATTTATTTTGTAGATAACAGGTTGAGCAAATATCAAATGATTAAATTTATAGACTTCTGTGAAGTGTGGTTCCTGCCAAAATCAGTAGCCAGAGTAGCCGCCATTGTTGGAGATCACCGCTGCCACACGCCTCGGTATTGATTCAAAGAGACTTTGGATGTGTTCTTGGGGTACAGCAGACCAAGCAGCTTCCACACGTTGCCAAAGTTGATCTGGTGTGGCAGCTGGGGATGGATTCTGGGTCAATCGTTGAGCAACCATGGACCACATGTTTTCTATCGGCGAAAGATCCAGAGAGCGAGCTGGCCAGGGAAGCAATTCAATCTGGCGATTGACGAAGAACCCTTGGACAATGCGTGCCACGTGTGGTCGCGCATTATACTGTTGAAATATGGCTGTGGGCAAGCCCTGAAGGTAAGGAAGGACAACTGGCTCCAACACCTCGGAGATGTAGCGCTGGCTGTTTAAAGTACCGGCAATGCGTACTACAGGAGTGCGAGAGTGATATCCAATACCGCTCCATAACATAATACCCGGTGCAGGACCAGTGTGGCGGTGTATAACGCAGCTGTTCACCATCCTCTCTCCACGGTGTCTCCAGACTCGAATCCGACCATCGTGGTGTTGCAGAAAGAAGCGAGACTCGTCAGTAAAGACAATTTCATTCCATTCTGCCGTCCACATCCTTCTTTCATCGCATCATTGGCGGCGGAGACGTCTGTGATTCTGCGTCAAGGGTAGACGAAGCAATGGACGTCTTGCGGACAGACCACTCTGCTGTAAATGGCGTCGAATGGTACGCGCAGACACTGGATGATGCGTTACAGACTGAATGTGCTGTGCTATGGTTCGTGATGTGGCTGAGCGATCCGTCACTGCCATTTGCACAATATGCCTGTCATCACGTGAAGTGGTGCACTGAGGTGGATGCGATCGAACACGTCGGTCCGTCGTACCCTCCTGCATCCAACGATCACATATCCGCATTACAGTCGTTTGGTTTCGTCCAACACGACTACCGATTTCCCTGAAAGATAATCCACAATCTCGGTAGGCCACTATCCTTCCTCTGTCGAACTCGGATACTTGATCAAAAGATGATCGCTGTTTTCTACGAGGCATAATTGATCATTTTTTTGAAAAAAAACCACAATTGCCGTACTTGAAATCGTCGAAATCTCCAAGCCTTAAATAGCGCTTTGAAGTGGCGCCACAGGCGCGCGTGATGTGCGTCTGCGCTGAAATTCTAATAATTTGCATATGTCACCTCCGCTAATGCATGTTGTAAATTTCATATTATTTGCATGCTTCCTTCAGGGTGTTGCATTTACGGTGGCCAGAAGTGTAGTTATCAATTTTGTTAACCCGAAATTTATTTAACACATCATCTCTCTTTTCTTAAAGTATGTTACCAGTTTTGCCTGGAATCGAATTGATTTTCATTGCCGCATCTTCAAGGATTGAAAAGCTTTCATTTAACGTTAATCCTCTTTTTTTTCAAGTTTTTGGATCGAATCTACTAAAAAGGAGCAATGCGTTTTAACAAATGTCGATGATTTTACGAGTTTTACGTTTTCTATTAATATAGCTACTTTATTTAAACTTTGTGCGGAATCAGCATTTTTTTTTAAATTTTCGAATCACTTTCGAATATTGGTTCCAGTGCTCGGCATAGAACAAAGCAGCTGACAGCCACGTGCCCCATCTTGTGAACACAGGTGTCGGAGGTAACGATCAGCAATAAGGATAAATGCATGGGCAATACATGTGACATGGACTAGGTTTTTATGAAGCCTTTGTAACAATTTTCCAGCCATTATCATATTTGAAGCTGCATCTGTCAAAAGTAACAAAACTCGATTTTCTATTCCGCTATCATTGGAAAAGATTTTAAGGCTAGAATTAATAAAACGGCATAATATATCGTGACTTGTTTTATCGAGGATTTGAGAAGCCAAAAGAAATGGGTGGCCAGCTTCGTGGGAACTCAATTTTCCTATTAAAAGATTAGACACATAATTACCCCCTAACATCAGTGGTTTCATCGATGACAAGGTACACGTAATTCTCGCCTCTGAGTTCCCTAAGTTTTTGTAATGTTTTTGATAGCAAAGATCTAAGAAAGTCTTACGGAGAGTACTCTTATCGAGGATATTTCGGTTCGTGTATTTCGAAAGAAATTAATTGAGGACGGAATTCTTCAGTTTAAAGAAAGGAATGTCGGCCTAAATTAATGCCAGACATAAATCTTCGCAAAAACTGTCTTCCTGCTTTGAGGTTGATTGTGATTGACTAAGCAAAACTTGACGCTTAGAAAATCTTTGTTCGGCGGAAGAATGTGCTCTTACAAAGAAAAATTTAAATCAATGCACGAACTTAATCAGGCCTAAATTTGAATGTAAATTTTAAAGGTATGTACACTTGGGCCTCCCGTAACACTGGAGTTTCACAACTGATTATTTTTGGATGAACACATAATAGGTGAAGAGCTGTATTACTCGAGGGTCAAGTTTAGTAGCACCTGCATATTTCTATGTACATGTGATTGAAATTCTCAATTCACTTCTATAAAGACAATGAAAATAATTAGCTTACCAGTTTTAATATGTTGTTCTAGCTAAGATTTCCTCTCACATGTTATAGTTTTGCCACAAGGTTGGCAATATACGATCTGACCGTCGAACGTAAACATTTCTTTGTTATATTTTTTATTTAAATCCTTTAACCACCCTTTGACTTTGACCGAAAAAGATTGTGAAATTTTAGGCATGTTTCTGAACAGCAGGCAAAGCACAACTGAATTAAATTAAAAATGAATGGATTGCAGTTTTGTGATTTTACACATCCTTTTCATATTCATAGAATAACTTCCTGTCTTTGCGGCCTATTCAGCTTTCAAGCCTGAATGTTTGTGTTAATTTTCTTCATTTTTTATTCTTCCTCCGAAAGTAACGTAGTTGTTTTTGCACACTGAGGGGCCCTTATATAGAACAGATTCTTCAAAAAGTTTATTGCTTGTTTGGTCTATGTGCCCGTGATTATACATCTTTATAAGAATCCAATGATTGATGGGGTTTTTCTGCAATGTGTTTTCTTTTAATTTTCATATTTCCTGTGTACGTATTTATAATTGCTCAGCCGGCGATGTGATCATTTGGTTTATTCCTATAATTCATTTTTGTGTGTGTGCGATACCATTTTCAAATTCTATTCTGCTAAAAATAAATGCAGTGTCTCGTCCCGAGATGCTCTATATTTCATTGCAAAAAAAGTGCTATAACATTTGAAATATTGATATTTTGGGTGATATATGCAATAATCCTTCATTTATACAATTTTATGCAGTAACCCCTCAAATATACATTATAAAATTTCACCTATAGTATCCTTGAAGTATGATTCGGATAGAAAACTGATCTCCTGACTCAAATGTGGTGTTAAACCAAATATGCAATTGCATAGGAATCCGGTCTCTAGTTATAAGTTATGGATATGACAGTTTTCACAAAAATGTCCCGAGTTTTCCCGAATTTCAAAAAACTATTATCAGGAACCTAATTGAAATTTCTAAAAAAAAAAAAAAAAAAACTGGACGAACTACAAAAATTGACGTTTAGAGTTACTCTAGAAAAAAAAATCACGGCTGAAGACTAAAAATTTACTCGTGTTTTGCTCACTCGCGTTAGAAATTTCGTTTTTATCGACTTTGACACTTAATGCACCCAAACTAATAGCCGTATCAGAAAAAATCTTCACCATCATGTCCCCTGTACAATATTGAACAAACCATGTTAATTTCGTAATTTTCTGATCCGTACTTTTTAGGGAAACTGTGTAATAATCTAGTGAAAAATGCGAATTTTCAATTTCGTTAACTCTTTTTTAATATAGAGAGATGTAAACCTTGTTTTTGTGACATCTGCCTCATTTGTCCAAAACGTCTTTTTTACTATATTCATTGTTCTTGGGAGTCCAGAATTATCCAAAGAAGAATCTGAGATTTTAAAAATCACATCTAGCCATCCTTATTCTTGCAGATTAACAAAGTGTATGAAAAGAGACAACTGGCAGCCTATATTATTAAACGAATATAAAATTTATTTTTGTACATATATATATACTTTTTACAAAAATAACATTCATCGAACACATTGGCACCCAACTCGAAGTTGCAGAAAATGCAAACTGTAATAACTAAATCCAAGGGAAACATTTTCAAAAAATCGAAAACATTATAAATTTTTAGTTTACAATCTGGTACAAAATAGAATCCATATAAATTGATAAAATATATCTTCACGAAACACGTTTATCCAAACTGAGTGATGTGTCTCAAAACTGCTATAAAATATACTCAGATAAATTTTGTTTTTATAGAATATGCTTTATCAAAATGTATATATTAAAAGGCAAATTTTACACAACAAAAAAATTCAATAGTACAAATCTTTGAGAGGTATTTAATCAACGTCGCACTAGAGCAACACACCGGGCTATTGACGATGGTTCGGGATCAAACCCGAACAAAGCTTTAAGAGAAACTATTAAAATATTGATTGTTACAATTCAATACAAACGCATATTGAATGCATGCATATATAGTCTTATAAAAATAAACAAACTTCAACATTTTTCATAACAAGATAAAGGCACACAAGTCAAATAAACTTTCCAGTAAAATTTTAATATTTTTTGAGTGAAACACACACACACACATAACATTGTTTCATTCTAGAGCATACAAATGCTTTGAAATGGTGATCGATAGGTTTCGTAGTATTAAAAACGACATAAGTTTTAATTATGTTAAGTTGTCTACACAGTTTGCATCATTAACCTTGATTGGCTACATTACTTTTGCATTACTAAAGATAGCAACTATAAGGCAAAACACGTTAGTGAGAATTGTTCGAAACACTTTTACCCGCCATTTTCCTGTTGCGTATGTATGTAAATTCTGTATGTGTATATATGTTGTAAAAATAGTACTTACTGTACATTACTTAAAGTAATGTTTGTTATTTATAAAATTTATTCGCATATATACTTTAATAATTAACCTAAACAATATTCTAAAAATTTTTAACCATCAAAACTAGAAAATTTACAAATTCCAATAATATTTCTATATTATTTGTTCCTTCCAAATTTATATATATATATATCAATCATTTCCTTTAACTTTAGGCATGGAAACTTCATATGTTTTGCATCTCAAAAAAACAGTCAACTTAATAAAACTTTAGTCCCTAAAAACATGTTCAATTTAATTTTTCTTATTCACTGTCCAGGATTTGTAAAAAATGCCTGTAGAAAATTGATGATCTGTACCTACAGCTCTCTTACGCTAAGTTATTCGAAAAAGATTATATATTCAAAAAAATTCGAAATGTATTCATAAAAATACTTTTCCGGTTTGTTTCCAGATACAAAATACGATAAATTCTGTAAATTGTAATACATTATTACGTAAAAATTCTAAGACCGTACGAAGTTAAATACTTTCACAATGGAGAAAACTTTCGAATGTAGACTAGGCATGTCACATCACAAAATGGAATGTCTATAGTTTATCAAGCTTGAAAATAATATCGAGCTATTTTCAAAATTGAGCCTCGTATTTAAATCTGATTTTGAAGTAATTAAGAAACGCTTACCTCTCAAAAATGCGAAGGTAATGAATTTCTAAAAATGATTACACTTATGGGTTAAATGCAAAAAGTGTCCTTTCATGGCGATTTCTATTTTGGTGTCCATCGAGTCGACAAACTGTCTTTTCTCCATTCATGGTCAAAATATTGGCAACCGCAATACCACTATTTAAATTAGAAAGACGGGTTTCCATTTTGGCGACGTTATCCAATGGACTCTAATCGAGATTTTAACCAAATTTCTTTATATATGCATTTCAAAAATCTCTCTACTCCTAAATTAAAATAACCCTACTTTCTAAAGTTGAAGACAAATGATTCAAGACAAATTAAACTACTGAAACTAGGACGATAAAAACTTGTTAAAAATACTTTGAGGTATCACATAACACTTTACAATTTATTTTCTCTACTTCTATATATATATAACTCCCTGAATTTGAACTAATGCAAAGTCAAACCAAGTGCTCATAGATTTCACAGAATAACACTTAAGTGTTTAAAAATATGAAACATTTTCACACAGATAGTTTTAGTTATTTACAATTTCATTTGTGCACATTTGACATTTTTCCTCTCAATTCACAAAACTGAAAACAGTCTACGTTTCTAAAGTACAAGTTCGTTTCAAAACTAATGTATATCCCGTGGATAGTTAATAAATAGAAGAGTCCTTTAGATTTTCAATGCAAGTCTTTTGATTTAAGAATGAAAACTCTTTAACAAAATACGAATGAATAGTAAATAGAGTTTGCACATATGTGTACGTATCTTAAGCAAGTTTTAAATCTTAACTGCTATAAATAACATTTTGAAGTAACAATAAATGCTCTTATACTTTAGAATAGAACTAACTCTAACATCTGGTCTAATCAAGACCTAAAGTTTTCCGAATATGCGTACGAAAATCTTATTTACCTCAACTGATATATTTTATGGTAGATTTTGACTGAACATATGATACATATTTTTAAATTTAATGTAAATAAAACTTTTCTGTAATTATAACAGCATAACTTGTCAATTCATATCCCAGTGGAAAAGTATTTATATAATTTAAATCTAACCAAAAATAATAGAAAAAAATTACGCTAGTGATGCATGAAATTTTAGTTCCGTTTGAGCAAAGTTCTACTGCTCTGAAAAATGAAACGATCATAAACTATCTACAAAAGAAAGAGTTTTAAAAATTGCATCATCACTATTTTTGCGATTCCTGCTGCAATAATAAATGTGTTTCAATATTCTTAACAACAGACACATCGTTTTTTTTTTTTTTTTTCATTTATATATTTTTTAAAATTAATTTTGCTTGGGTTATTTTTCCTCTATCAGTAGAACTTGTAACGTCCAATCAAACATAAACAACGCTTATAACATTCATGTTTCTTTGATCAATTTATAAATCACGATACAAGATGCTCGAATAGAAGGTACCAAAAACAAAAAATATATCACTTTTTAGAAATACACCATTAGACTGTTCTGATTATTTAAAAAGTAAAATTTAACACAGAACGTTTTTATTTCAAGCGTTTTTTATCTACATGTTTAACTGAATTTCGATTGAAGCGAATGTTTCTCCATCGATTTTAAAGCGATTCATTGAAGCAAAAGTACCATCGAAAATATTTACTATTGACATCTCGGGTATTAATATTAAAAATAAACATCCAGTTCTTTCCTCACTTCTAATAGAAATTCATTGAAAGAAATTTCCACCCTGACTTCATCAATTCGATCCAATTAATGAAGTTAGTGTTGAAATAACTAAGGGTTTTTTCCAAAAGTGGTGTCAACAAATATTTCTAGCGTATAATTTAATTATTTTGGATACCTTCCATGGAGTTCACGATACATTTTCATTTGTGCTGGTTTCAAGTTTTTTGTCCAAAAAACACCGTCGATCATTCCATTACAATTTTGACTCGGATGTGAAAGCATTCTCAAAACAACGTATTTTCGAAATTCAAAGAGCATCTTCTCACGTTTGATTAGGATTGATCAATAACTGTTCCAAAAATCATAATGAACATTTCTCACATTAATGGAATACTAAAATACAAATTGTTGACAGACTTCAAGACATCAACACTTGTTCAATATACTATATAAAAATGGAAAATCGTACTCTGCCGCGCTGGACCTAAAAGAAGCATCGCCATGTTTGGTCAGTTGCTGCTGATAGCTGTTGTTACACATGCGGCGTAACAGGGCCCCTGTTCTTATAGAATAGCGTAATTTCGCAAGAATGTCTTGACCACGAACAAATTACGCGCATTACAAAATATCATGTCATATTTTTGTGTTTGAAAGCCTCGAATGTACTCTAGAAATCCATTGTTTAGAAATTGGGATCGAAAAGTCAGGCATCGATGACATCTAAATATTTTTAATCAGTCGCTAATATGTTTTATATGGGTGCAATATAGAATTTATTTCCTTTTCTTGTGGGTATTTAAATATACGAATCTCAAACTGGGATATTCTAAGTCTATCGATTGTAACTAAGAAAAATACTGTCGGAATTTGTACCAAAAGAGCGAAAACATTCAGAAAAGTAAGGTGTCAAATATGTTAGCTAGATCCAAATACTTGGTCGTAAAAACCAATTTTATCGGGCTAAATAACTGCTAACGACTTTTAGTTTTTGTATCTGGATACCTGACAGCATTAGATAACAGTACGAGATCGCTCAATCAGTTGTTGATTGACTGCTCTTAGTTTACTAGCGTTGTGACGACCTCTAATTTCGGATCCTGGATACTTGACAGCATCAGACAGCAATACGAGATCACTCAATTGAACTGCTGACTGACTTCTCTTCCTGTTTTTTAGCGCTATCAAGTGTCAGTCACTTACTTATACGCAGCATGTGTGTAACGAAACAGCAAAACCAAACTCTGAGATGCTGCTTTCTTGACAAGCGCGGCCAGTGTACTGTAAGCTCATATTTTCTCCTCCAAAGTTCTCCGCAAACGGAATCACAACATGTCGCACTGTCCTTTTCAATGTTCCGATTCACTTTCCCCAATCCAATGATTATTCCACAATGAAGGCGGGGGGAGCATAAACGTAGAAACGTTCTTTTCCAGTGCATTCAGGAAATCCCCCTGAGTAGAAGCAACTCGTTACACGAACTTCCGTCCCCAGAGCGGAAGTCCGATTTCGGTAGACATGGCCGCCATTGTGGGGGGGAGGGAGTTCGAATTTAGGAAAAAAGTTCTTTCCTCTGCGAAAGGGGGGCGGTTTCTGAGATTTTTCTGGGCGAACGCATCGGTGGTCCTCGATAGTGGGACCCGCGGGCCGCAGATCCGCTGCTACGGGGCTTCTAGCCTGTAGAGGAGGGGGTTTTCCTCGGAGCTAGTCTCTTGGGAGTGTGCGTTCTCCCTTTCTGGTGGGGGTGGATCCGACGCAACTTCCTTCTCTTTTTCGGTCGCTCCCATCGTCTGATTCCTCTCGGACTGAGACTTTGGGGAGGTTTCTTTTTTTTTTTTCCGCAGCCGTCATTTCTACTTGGCGAGGATTTGGAAGATGGAAATCATACTAGCCCTGAAAGTAGAAAAGAGGATGTGGTGTTAGGTTTGAGAATTCATATAAAAAAATTATCTGCAATAAAAAAAACTTTTTATCAAAAATTTGCAACCACACAACAAGAGTCATACTTATTTTCACTGAAGATGAAAATTTGTATATATATAGTAATATTATATTATTTACTTAATTGTTTTCACAGGTGCATAAACTCAAAAATCTCACGGCAGTTGTGTATTTCGTTAACGTTTTAAATTTTTTTGACGCTGCAAACATAATTATTGAGGTTAACTGAGTACATAAATTTATACAAATAAAATTTGTATCAAGAAGTCTCTCACGAGTTTTATTTTTTAAAATTATTATCTAAAAATCTTGCATTGTTTATCGCATAAAATATCTTTTTACAATTCAAAATCGTTATAACATTTAACGCAAATGCTTTGTTTAAGTGTTATAACGATTAATAATAACAATGATAATTTGAAATTAGAAGAAAAAATTTAACTTATTTCTAATTATGTAGATTATTTTTGTGTAAATAATATTCACATTGTTAACGTTGTATCAATACCTTGAGGCTCAACATGCTTCTATAAATAGGGATATGATAACAGTTGTGTAATCCTTTGTAAAATACCCTGTTAACCTTGAGTCAGGCCAAGAATATACTATGTTGAGGGATAGAAAATTTTAAATATAAAATGTGTGCTTTAGGTTGGTAACTAAAAAAGAATACTAAAAACCTCACGGTATTCTTTGATTCTTTTACAGGATGTGATTTCAAAGCTGGTTAATTTCTTAACTATATTTAGAAGTAAAACAAATAATGTTTTGATTTAAAAATGTGAACTATGTCAAACTCTACTACGGCAGAGACATAAACCTATTATTCCTGTGTTTTGAGAAACTAATTAACCCTCATATCGCAGAACACGAGCCCAAAACGACAAAACAGAAGCATTTCTAGTTCCGTATAAGTTATTTGATTAATGCGATTTCTACAGTGGCACACCCTTAAATTACAACAACGGAGGAAAAATATTTGAAACATTCATCGCAGAACAGAAAGCATTCGTGTGTGCGAACTGTTGAATCTACAAATAAACCTCGAATCAGTGATAGAAATCTGAACTACTCGTACAAGAATGAAATGAATATGTATTTAAAAATACTTTTTGAGACTATAACCGAAAAATGTACACATTTTTTAAAGATGAAACAATTCGATCACCGTAAAATCCAAAGTGAAATCCGAAATGCCACAGATGTGCTGCCATCAAAAATTTCCCGCAGCAACACCCATTCCGAGTGAGACCACAGAGAGCCGTTCTACAGTTAATACTCTCCCAAATTATACTTTATAATTATCCCCCGAAATCTCATTTTTTTTGTGTGCCATGGCCGCCCTGGGGAGACTTAAGACTCAGTAAATCTCGGATCACCTCTCGAATGTTCGAAAAGAGAAAAAAAGAACAAACATAAAAAAAGAGACGAGTAATAATAGAAATTTTGAAAAGGACCCAAGTGAAGATTGAAGGAAGGGACAGAGAGCCCCCTTCGCAGAGGGGGGAGCGATCTGTTGAATAGGCGGTTATGGCTCCGTAGGTAAAGGTGCTTTTCTACCTGCCCCAACAAAGGCGATCGACCACACTTGTCTCCTATTCTCCACCCAAAGGTTCTGGATTCCTGTACAAAGGGTCCTTTCTTCGGAGGGTCCTGCTTTTCTCTTTGGAACACCACTCGATGCTCCCCATTTGGTGCCGCACCCTCTCCGCTTTTTTGCCTTTATTTTACTTTATTCGCCCCCCGAGCTTCCAAAAGAAAGTTCATCCAGGGCTTCTTTGAAACCTTTCTTCTGGGCATTTTTTTCCCTTCAGAATCCTCTAGGTTACTGGAAGAGAGAATTTCTTTCATGTCGGCTTTGGGGTGTGTACTCACGCATGCGCCTACCTGTCCGCTTCCGGTCCGGCATCTCTGTGCGAGAGGGGAAGGAAGGAAAAGCAACTTCCGTCCTGCCCTTCGACTAGAACAGTCCCCGCTTTTTTTGGGTCGGCTGAAGAAGGGGGGGAGGGGGGAAAATCGAAAGTTGAAGATGGAAATGTAATCAGAGAAGGTCCGAGCTGAAGACGTCACTTCTCTGTCACAGAGTTGGAGAGGATGGGCTGGAAGCAGTGAAAAAGCCTATTTCAACTACAAATTAGACATTGCGAATTCCCTTTATGAACGTCACCACTAACTTCGCCTCCTTGTTACTTATTCAACAATAATGTCTTTTCCATCTTCGTGTATGTGGGTGCACCTTAAAACTGTCGTGGTCTCAAATGTCCTCTCATTTGTGGGGTGTGGAAGTTTGGAGAGTGGTGTCTCCGCTCAAGTGTTGACCTCGTCATCTGGCGGTGGTTCAAAATGGCGAGGGGTTGTCCTCGGATCTTTCTTTTAGGGGATTGATCCCGGACCGTCGTCAATAACCCGTTATGTTGCTCTAGTACGACGTTAATTGAAATTACCTTTCCTTACCAAACCGAGCTTGCTTGAAATTAAAAATTAGGCATCGAGAATTCCTTTAAAGAACGTAACAACTAAATTCGCCTTGTTACTTATTCAACAATAATGTCTTCCTTTCCATATTCCTGTATGTGGGTGAACCTTAGAGCTGTCGTGATCTCAAATGTCCTCCAATTAGTTGGATGTGGAAGTTTGGAGAGTGGTGTGCAGCTGAGGTGTTAACCTCGTCATCTGACCGTGGTTTAAAATGACGAAGGGTTAATCTGGCATCTTTCGTGGACTTTCATGGATCCTAGACCGTCGTCAATAGTCCATTGTGTTGTGTTCCAGTGCGATTTTAACTCGACTACCCTACGCTACCCATTTTTAGCTTCGATTAACCCTTAGACTACGGCCGGTACATCGTGAGTTGTATCGTGATCGCGCCAAGAAGGAATTTTTACTACGCCCAGTACAGCAGTTTACCTTAAAAGTTATAAGAATCGCGCCAAGAAAGAATGGTCTCGCAGTTATATCTATAGCCGTTGTCAAAAGGTTATAAGAATGAGGAAAAAAACTAGAAAATAGGGGAACCACAAAATTGAAAGTTCCCCAAATAAAAAGGCAATCAGAAAACTGTACGAGCTGAAAATCCGCTTTTTTTTACTGTAATGAATCAGACATCAAATTATGTCAGAAAGTAGTGTGTATTTCAAGTTTGATAGGTGTAACACTGCAATCCCAATTACTGAACAACACTTGAAAACTTCCCAGACATAAATATTACCTTTTCCAACTGGACTTAGAACCAGGTACCATTAGGCCTTACTTACTACTTAGATTTACCATTAGGCCTGTGAGGCATGGGCCTAGGGCCCCCATAATTTGAAGGGCCCCTTAAGTTTCAAAAGCATCTAAAAATTTTAAAAAGTTTTTAAGTAGTAACATAAATTATTGGGTATTTACGTAAATGTCCGTCGATCGTTTCCCCCACTATCACATTCTTGTAATTACATTAATTATCTAAATATTATGTTTTTAATTTTCATTCTGCTTTATTTTGTTTTGCCAAGAGTTATAAGTGATGTCACGATTTTCTCAAACATTTTGGTGACATCTGTGAAACGGTCAACAGTCAAATACGTAAGTACCAATTATTGTTATAAAATTAGTTTTTGTGATGAACAAATAACATGGGGGGAGGGGGCCCTTCCTGCTTGTTGTGCCTACTATACCACATTTTCTAAATCGCGGGCCCTGCTTAGAACAGTCATAAAATCTATTTGGTCGGCAAAAGAATATCTAAAATTGGAGATAGAAATACCCAAGGGACGATCTGTGTTGAAGACATCGGCTTACCTATTTCGAAAAATTAGCGAAGCCAGGATGGTATTCGTGACAAGTAGCCGTGCGTGTCTGAGAACTTTCACAAATATGACACCGCGCCCACGTTTCAAGGCTGTAACTACTGAACTATTTCATTACTTATCCAAAAATAATTACTTCCCTTCCATCTTCGACTAAAACGGTCCCTGTCTTTTGGTCACCAGAAGAAAGTAAAAATAATAGGAAGTCAATTGAGAGAAATGCGTACTCAAGAGATAGCATTCGAAAATAAATCCAGCATACCACATGCACTTCAACATTGTCTCTACTAAATTACCCAACTGTGTGACTGGCTCATTCATCATGAGATAAGAGGGTAGGTAGTTGAATTAACGTCGCACTGGAGCAACACAACTGGTTTTTGACGATGGTCCGGGATACATTTCGAAAGGAAAGATCTGAGGACACCTCGCACCTCTGAACTCGGTTAGAGGACGAGGTCAACACTTGAGCTGATTATACCACTCTCCTAACTTCCACACCACGTCAACGGGAGAATATTTGAGACCACGACAGATTTAACGTGCACTCCTCCAACCGCGATAAGGGGTCGTATTGGCTCAGTGGGTATGTCCACTGCGCTAGCAACCTTTGAGTTGTAGGGGACACAGGTTCGATTCCTGTCGGGGGAATTCCTCCCAGGGTGTATTTCTCTCTTCTGCGTAAGTAAAAACTTTCACTGCGTGTATGCAAATTACTTTATGTTGCATGTCTTGTGTCTGGCACAGCATG
Organism: Metellina segmentata; assembly: GCA_947359465.1. NCBI lineage: Eukaryota > Metazoa > Arthropoda > Arachnida > Araneae > Tetragnathidae > Metellina > Metellina segmentata. The sequence goes on from OX375882.1 coordinate 91,878,633, forward strand.
GCCAAATATGGCCTCTTACGCCATAAAACCCAATGAAAACACCATTCAAATAGTCTACTGCAACTGCGTTTTCTAGGACCGAATTGTTTCTTACAAGTTTTTGAACCAGGTTAAAATTTTCCTGGAATATCTATGGATTCATTCAATAGTGTAGTGTTAGAGCAAGGATCAAATATTACACATTGCAAAACTGTTGAATTGTTGAGATAATAAATCATTGTATAGCTTGGTTTTTCATGAAGCCTCCCCACCATAAATAAATTCGACTTTCTAAGACTTATTAAACAGATCGTCGTTGAACGAGGCACTTTGTTTGGGATTTATTGAACGTTTCCGAGTCCTTCATATATATATATATATATATATATATATATATATATATATATATATAATTGAAAGCGGTTCTTGACCTTAATTTAGTTTCGACAAAAAATATTTTGAATTCAATACACCATCTCGGAGTAGATCCAAACGTGCAACCAAAGTAAAACTATGAAGATTAAGGAGATGAGAAAACTGGTTTGCGAAGTGTATTGGTCATTAGATCTCTAGCTTCCATCCTTTGAAGTGCCTTTCGAACGAAGTTGGAGACGAGAAATTGATTAGTAGTCATCTCATACGAAGGGAACGCCTGATTAAAATTATGATTGATTCTATTTACGGGAGTAGCAAGACAATCCCCCATCACCCATCTAAAAGTCGTTATGCACCTTTCTCCAGAGCTGCCAGACGATCTGAGGACACACCTCCAATACATTGTTTCAGTTTTTGCAATCGAAGTTTGTATTATTATGCATCTTTAATTTGTCTGATTTAAATAATATGAAAGCACAAGGACGTATTCAGTCTCTAATAGTGAAATAGACAGAATGTCAAAAGAGAATTGAAGGATTAATCATATTTTGCAATTAATTAAGCAAGGTGAAATAACATTGTATTCCTTATTGAATAAAAGGATTGCCTTATTAACTACATAGGAGGTATTTCTGTATGCGTATGGAATATTTTCCTGGAATCTTAAGGAGGGTGGGGTTTATTAAAGTTTGCTTCACAGATGCTGAAATTAAATAATTTTGATACGTGAGTAGTTGGGACGATTAAGTGTCACTGGGCTGTTGTGACGACTGTTGTGCTTTTCGTCAAATTTATACACAGGGCCATATGAAGAAAGTAGGCTGCCTAGCACAAAGCAATGCTCTGGGGACTTTACTTACAGGAATAGAATCGCAAAACGTTTAAAAAATTTTAATTCGTAGGAATAGAATGGGTGAAAATTTTCAGTTTTTTAATTCATAAGAATAGAACTGCAAAGTTTTTTATTTTTATTTAAAAGGTAGGTAGTTGAATTATCGTCGTACAGGAGCAACGCAACCGGCTATTGGTGACAGTTTGGGATCAATCAAGAGGAATCCAAGGACAAAACATCGTAACTTTGAACCACTTCAATTAATAGCAATAGAACCGTAAAACCGTGTCTAATAATTCATGCGACTAGAATCGTAAAAAGTTTTCAATTCTTTTATCGACTCAAATGTTTCACTCTCAAAGAAATTATAAACAGGGCGACTTTAAATTTACATTTGTATCAGGACAAATCAGCTGGTGATGAGTTCACTACAGGCTAACACGTCCCATTGCGACGGTTACTGGCCCAACTCTTTTGTCAGAAAGGTTGCGTTTTCAACCAGTCCTCTGCACGATAGTTAGGTAGGTATTTTAATTAACGTCGCACTGGAGCAATACAAAGGGCTATTGGCGACGTCCCGGTATCTATCCCCAAGAGTTTTTGGTTTTGGGGTTTTATGGCTCAAGGACCCAATTTATCCATGCTGCGCTAGACATAAGACATCATCAAGTAATGGACATATACACACAATGAATGTTTCACTGACTTATACAAGAGAAATACACCCAGTAATCAATCCCCAAGGAAAGAAGGACCCGAGGACAACACCACGTGATTTTAAACTCAGTCAGATGACGAGGTCAACATCGGAGCTAGCGCCCCACTCTCCAAACTTCAATCCAATCCTTGCCTGCATTGTTAAATGTCTCGCCGTTGAAGTAGGTAGTTTGTTAACGTCACACTGGGACAAAATACAACGGGCTGTTGGCAACTGTCCGTGATCTATACAGACTGTAAAGATCCATAATTTTGAACCACGGTCAGATGACGAGGTCAACACCGGAGCTGGCAGCCCACTCTCTAAACTTCCATACCACGTCAACGAGAGGACATTAGAGGCCACTACAGATTCAACGTGCACCATCTCCTTTTATACACGACGGTCTTGGAACTCGCATCAGGACAGAGCACGAGTCTGGAGTTTTTCATGCCTTAATTTCTCCTCTGCCTCCTTTTTCCTCGAGCAGAACTTGATCCCGTCTGTGCGGACAAAGGGATCATCAGGGCTGGAAGGCCCTGTCCCTTTTGTGGTCCCTGCATCCCAATTTAAAAGGGGTGGAGGTGCTCGTGAAAGGGCACAATAGGATCCCCCTGGAGAAGAGGAGCCGGCGGTGACGAAAGAGTTTAATGAAAATTTAAAACCCGCCTGAAAGGGGGGCCGAAGAAAAGGCTGGATGATGGACCACGTCACGCTGCTTTTCCAGAACCAGAGGGGTTTACTTCTTCATCCCTCTGGGGGGATTAGGGCCTTCATCGAAGGACAAAGGAGGACCTTTTCTCTTCTAAATGATAACTCGGATTTCTGAGGACTTTAACGCGGAAGTCACAGAAAAAGCGCATCGAAGAAGATAGCTCGTAAACTAATCTGGATCAGTGGCCTTTCATGTCAGAGATTAGAGCCAGGAGGGGGCTTCCTTTTCAACCCGGGCGGGAGAAGTTATGAAGCAGCAGTGCGCTGGGCGCATGGACTTTATGTGAGATCGCACCTCGGTGTCTTGTCTCATGCCAGAAAGTGCCCATTATCCCCAACATTCTTCCCTTACTCCCTTTTCGAGGAAAAAAAGGTTTTTCCGTACGGTTTTTCAAAACCCCTTTTGAGCCTAATTGCTTCCACTGCAATGCACTCTGTGTCGGGTCATCCGAGGTTATTCCATTGGAACAAAAAAGGGTCTTCTCACCCTTACACTGGAAGGGGCGACAGAATTGCACAATGCCAAGATAGCCCATAAGTGCCAGGCATCTCGGTTATTTAAGTGCAGAAAGAAATGCGGTGTCTTCTGAAGAGACACTCTTAAGGGTGTTTCATTGTCCGCAGCGCAAGAAATAGCGTCGTATTTTAACCCGCGCGGGAAGAGAAACGGAAGAAGTCCATTTACGAAGGAAACTTTGAGACCAGGGGCCACAGAGCTTTACATGGAGATGATCGAGGCTCCATAGGTAGGAAGGTATTTTAGATAACGTCGCAATGCAGCAATACAACGATCTATTGGGCGACTGTCTGGTATCAACCCCGAGGATCACACGTCATTTTTAACCACACCAATAGCCCGTTGGGTTGCTACAGTGCGACGTTAATTAAAATACCTACCTATCTAATGCTGTTAAATCAAATATCTCAGAAACGATGGAGTTGGATGTGTTAATGTTTTTCCTCATCCGCTACAATGGGCAGTTTTTAGTTTTTGCTTCTTGTGTATGATTAATGATCCGTTGAAATGAAAGAGAAATGCTAAAACTCTTTCTGCACTCATTTTGAATTGCAGAGCAAGAACGAGTTTAGGATTCCGTCCCGACGCGTGCCAAAAGCTGCTCGTCTACAGAGTTTATTCTCTCATATTTTATGTTTATAACTCTAAAAACGCGAAGTGAATTCCGGTTGCACCCAAAGTAGCACTCACAGCTGCTATACCTCTTGATTAACATTCGTTACATGTAACATGGGAAGACGGACAAAGTATCCAACCAAGGAAAATAAAAGAAAGCAAGAGGGAGATTAAAAATGAAAAAGCACACACATGATTATGCTATCTGCAACTAAACTCAACTCGATTACAGGTCTAGACGGGAATTACAATGAGATTGAATCGTCCGTTGAACGTAAACCATACTTAAAGACAGCCGAGATTGAGTCCTGTCAAATTATTGATTGATATTGCAGATCCTGCCTTTCATCGTTGGTGTTTCTCTACTTCGAAAAGTAACATGTAACATTGAAGGGCTCGTGTTATTTTTAGTTTTAGATGAATTATATATATATATATATATATATATATATATATATATATATATATATATATATACTTGATAGATTAACATACAATCAAACTGTTCAAGGATCCGCTTATAAATTATAGTTAAATAATGGATGTAAAAGTTTTACTGATACAGAAGAGAGAAATACCTACGCCTTCTTCTGTTCGAAGCTGCTGTGAATCAGTTGGTTTGCCCACAGTGCTATCAGCCTGGGAGTATTTCTTTTCTGTGTCAGTAAAACTTTCATTGTGTGTGTCTATTACTTGATGTGGCTTGTGTTTGGCGCAGCATGGTCAAATCTGGCACTTGCGCCATAAAACCCCAACCAACTAACCGGGGAGTTGTCGGGAGTGGAGGTTCGATTCCCCTCTTCTGTGTCATTGAAACTTTCCTTGTGGTTGGTAGTTGCATTACTGAGCAACACAAAGGTATAGTGGTGGTTGTCCGTAATCAATTCCGGGGAAAACATCCGAGGATAACACCTCGTATTTTTGAACCACGGTCAGCTGGTGAGGACAACCCCTGAGCTACTTTCATTGTGTGTATGTCCATTAATTGACGTTGTACGCAACGTGTTTGGCTCAGCTTGGCCACATGCGCCCCTTAAAACCCAACCAAATATATACTATTGTTTAGTTAGGAATTGTCTTGTAACTAGTTTATTAATTAGAAGAATAACTAATCAAAATATGTTAAGCGCTGCAGTTCCCTAAACAAGAAATATCAGGGCTCCCAGATTTGTTTGGCGCAGGTTGGCCAAATAAAGTCTGCACCATAAGATCCCACACAATCTATCAGGGACTCAGGTAGATATTGTCGATACCATGGTAACAGTGATTACCCGGGAAATATGAAACGCTTTTGTACTGCAAAGTGCTGTCTGTTCAAAAGCTATTAATATTTTCATTGCGTTTATTAACGATGCACAGAAATTGTGTATTTTAGAAAGAAAAAATACATATGTGTGTGTGCTCGTCAAGATGATGGTTGAGCGCAATTTTTGGGATGCGCTTTTTTCATTCCCTGACGTACCTGTCTAAACTTCTACTGGTGCCCGTCATCTAACTTAGTAGGGAGATATCGAAGACCAAGTTTAGTAGGAGGATATGAAATGGTATATATTTTTAATCAACGTCACACTGGAACAACACAACGGGATATTGGCGACGGTCCTGGATCAAACCGAAAGGGAAAGATCCTAGGACAACGCCACGTGAATTTGAACCACGGTCAGATGCTGAGGTGCTGAAGTTTTGAGAGTGGGGTGCCAGTACAGGTATAGATCTCGTCATCCGATTCAAAATGACGAGGCATTTTACTGGGATCTTTCCCATCGGGATACATCCCGGACTGTCACCAATATGCCATTGTGTTGTTCCAATGCGACGTTAATTAGCTACCAACCTGTACTAATAAAGTCACTCGTTCCAAAGGGGTGGACGTAGAGAAAGTAAAATTCATGAATGGAAATACACCGGGGCAGGGGGGTTGGTCGTGTCCTTCTGGATGAATCGGAACTGAGGAATTCGTCGGATGTTCCATTTATAGGCGGAGGGGTGTGTGGCCTCACTTGATCTTATTGTCAAACAGGTAGGGGTGGGGCTACACACCTTAGAAACGATCCACCTTGTTGGAAGACATTCTTAAAGATTTCTTTGGGGCATCATTTTATCGTCGGTTATGCATCTTCGGATGGGTACCTGTCACAGGGGCTGCAGAAGCGCAGGTTGTGATAAGATATCAAATTGTTTTTGAAGGGTTTGGTCTTTCTTTTTCTCTATTATGACCATGAATAGCAAAGAATCTTTCAACAACCGGTGAAAACAAAATTCTAGATCTAATGGCTAAATACATCTTAAAATTATCTTAAAAATGTATTAAATTACAATATCTCATGTTCCGATACAATGTTTAATATTAGATTTACGAGTTATTTGGTGTGTAATTACTGCTTTGCAATAAAATAAAATTATGTGTTGCAGAGAAATTATTTGAATTATTTATTCAGGTTTCTAATTGAATAAACACAATGTACAGTATTTTTTAAATAAAAATTAAAAAATATATAAATTAAAAACTATAATAGCAACGTTCGTATTGGAAATGCAGATATTTTCACTATAAAAAATAAACGATTCAATTTAAATTCAGGAGAAAATAGGTGTTATTTTTTGTCAATTTAAATAGTTAAGTTTAATTAGTTGCTTTTCTTATTTTTTCACTTATTGCTAGTTATAAATATGGCGCTGCAAGTAAAAGGTGCACACTTGGTAAAACACTCCAACTTAGTCAGGGACATGTTGAGGGAAGAGGGCCTATGGGTATCAAGCCATACCATACCGAGATAGATATTTTGGTGCCTAAAAGCAATCAAAAATATAATCTACAGCTAGATTAATCCCCTTTGTAATAAGGGCTTGGTTGGAAGAGTAACGGTTGGAACCAACTTACGGGTTGCGAGTCCGCCATGTAACACAGGTGTACGTTAAATTTATCGTGGCCTCAAATGTCCTCATGTTGGAACGGTGTGGAAGCGTGGAGAGTGAAGTGTCACCAGCTCAGGTGTCGACCTATTCATTTGACCGTGGTTTTAAATTACCTGGTGTTGTCTTTGCACTTTTCACTTCGAATTTGATTACGGACCGTCGCCAATAGCCTGTTGTGTTGCTCCAGGGAAACGTTAATACATAGTGAGTTTAAAAAGTCACATAGACGTAAAAATGTCCGAAAACAGTCGAAAAAATACTAATGCAAGGTGTATTTTTATGTCATGAACATTTAGATCGGAATGGATATTAGGCCTCATCCCAAATTGTTTTCCGTAAACGTGCCTGAAACACGCAACAAAGGTTGGTTGAGTTTGGCTTTATGGAGCAAAGGTCATATTTTGCTAACCTGCACCAAACACAAGAAAGACGATCCCCATTCCAAAGGAAAGGGGAATTTAGGGATTACTAAGGGTGGGGGTGATAAGGTGCGGCCCAGAGTTCCTCTTTAAAAGGGCGGAGTTTCTGAATTGTTCGTTCATCTTTAAGAGAGGCTGAAGTGAAATATGGCACTTTCAATTTCACAACACCACATACATCTGTTCTTGTTTTTCACAACCGAATATCACATCTGATTATGTATAACGTGATTTAATTGCGTGCGCTTTTATGAGGCAACTATCATTTTTCAAAAATTACTTCAGTTGAGAAAATTAACACATAAGGTGGCTAGAGACAGGATTTCAGACGACACAAGGGTCGACTGACCCCCAGTGAATCTGCTACTGCGTACAACCCTTTAATGTCCAAGGGGTGTGGCTAGAGGAGGGCAGTGTCCGACGATGTCCTAAGGCGTGGCTTTTCAGAATATTTATTTAGATTTCTGACTTTGCTTGAGAAAAAAACGCTTTGTATTTGAGTACAGTTTTGTCCTCGACATAAGAAATATTTCCCAGTGCTACGCGTGAGTTTAGTGAATTTCTTCTCAGGCACTCAATCTAGAAAAGAACGCTAAAAAGTATTCTTTCCCCCAGAGTTTCCTATTTAATAAACGGAGATGTGTGCGTCGGCGTGAAACAATCAAAATATCTTCCCGGAAACGTAGGGTTACGTATTTGAACCCAAAGACCATCGTGTACGCGAGGGCTGGTGTACGTTAAATAGGCCGTGGCCTTCAATCTACTCGTGTTCGATAATTATACTTAATCGTCATTTTAAATACTTAAATATTTTCGCTCAGGACGGCGCTAGCTTATTTGTTCGAAATCCTAAAAAAGTACTTGGGCTATAGTAGCCTGGTTGGAGGGTAGCGGATAAGCAACCAGAAGGCTGCGTGTTCGAAACTCCAATCAACCAATGGCATATTCTATGTGGGGAAAAGATTAAAAGTATTTAAAAAGATGTTAACTCTGCCTCGAATGACATCTCGTTGCCGTGTTGTGAAAGTTTGGAGAGTGTGGTTCCAGTTCAAGTGTTCATCCGATTCAAAATGAGGAAGTGTTGTCTTTTTGGGATTGATTTTGGAGTGACCAATAGCCCGTCGTATTGCTCCAGAAAGATGTTAATTCGCTAAAACCGTCCCAAAAAATATTGGTTTCTGGAAACAGTAGGTGGATAAGTATTTTAATCAACGTTACGCAGGTGTAACATAACGGGCTAATGCAACGGGCTCAAACCCAAAGAGAAAGATCCAAGGAGAGCACTACAAAATTTTTAACCGCGGTCAGATGGGAATACCCACACCCGAGCTGGCACCCCGCTCTCCAAACTCCCACACCACGCTAACGCTAGTACATTTAAGGCTACGACAAAATGAACGTGCACCAGGCCCCTTTGCACACGACGCCAACCAAGCGGTTACGGTGTCCTCTGGATCGGAAGGTTCATGGTTCGAATCGTGGTCAGTGTATGGATGTTTCTAAGCGTATGGTGTAGAGGTGGCTGGTGCACTTTAAATCTGTCGTGGCCGAAAGTCCTCCCGTTGGGTTGGTGTGGAGGTTCGGAGAGTGGGCCAGGTCATGTTTAGCCTCGTGGTTCAAAATTACGCTGTGCTGTCCTCGAATCCCTTAGGGGATTGATCCCGGACTGTCGTCAATACCTCGTTGTGTTGCCTCTAGTATGACGTTAGTTAAAAATTACCAAATTATTGCCTTTGTATACGACGATCTCTGGTTGAATTCGAACCCGCACTCCTCTGGTTACTCCATAACTCTTCCAATCGAGTTACCCAGTCGCCAATAGTCCGTAGTACTCTACAGTTCATCTACCTATCTTATAAATAGTAGTATCGGGAGACGGAAGCGTATTGAAGAAACAAAACTCGATCTCAAAAGAACGTCGTTAAAAAAAAAACGGCAGCAACGCAATTAGGCAGTCTGCCCGACGCGATCACCCTTATCGACTTTCGCTACCAACTTCGATAAGATCTATTAACGCCAATTATGGCTGCTCCCCTCTCCCCTGCCACTAGCGCGGCATTATGGCGTTGGCCGAGTACGTGACCGAGTTGCCAATGGAGGCGCATGCAAATAGCGCCGTCGGAATCAGCCCGATTCTGGAAACTCCGCGCCCCATCCGAAAACGAAACGCGAGTAATTGCCACCGTCCGAAGTGGATCGATTGGTTTTTCCGCTCTTGATCGGCGAGGACATGAAGATGAATTGATTACTCTCCGGCCGCGGTTTGTTACCTCAGATTGAAAGATAAAGATTATGCGACCGATGAAACCCTGAATCCCCTTAAAAAAAACTCGCCATACTGATGACTGATTCCATACATAGTCAAATAGAGATTGCAATGTCGCTGGGGAAGGTAATTTTAATCAATGTCGTTTTAGATCAAAGTAACGGGCTATTGGCGAGGGCTGGAATGATTCTCTAAGGGAATGAACCGAGGACACCTCTACGAAATTTTGAACCACAGGCAAATGACGAGATCACATGCGAGTTGGTACCCCACTCTCCAAACTTCCGCAATACGCTAATGTTCGGACATTGGAGACCACGTCATATTTAACGTGCACGAGTCCCCAAGTAGACGATGGTGTTCGGTTGGAAATTCGTTACTATTCAACCGTGGCCCATCGTCCCTCACAGAAAAATACTATAACAATGAGAGATTTGTGCATAAATTCTATTACATATCTTCCAAGGAAAACAATACTTGTCTTAATGAATATTCCTGAAGTACATCATCTTTCAGGCAGTGGTGCCACCTCTGTTACCCCCCTCCCAAACTACTATGTTTTTGTGTTTTACGTTTCGGTAAACAAACTGATAATCTTCACTACCCTACAATAATGGACCGGACGCCAGTGGATTTGCATAAAATCCGACTACTTGTTTGGGGGTGTTTTTCGTGGTATGACCTGGGAAATTTGCATGTTGTTCCAGGTCAATTGAACGCCTACGTGAACATTTTGGACAATCAGGTTCTTCCTACGCTCTGGCAAATTTATGGAATGGACGAATGTTACTACCAGGATAACAACGCTCCGTATCATGTCGCAGCCTCTGTCAAGCAGTGGTATCGAGATATGGAGGTAACACGTCTTCCCTGGCCTGCTCAGAGACCCGACCTCAACCCCATAGAACATGTGTGGGACGCGTTAGAGCGAAGCTTAGGGACCAGGGAACCACGTCCGAAATCTACAGCTGAGCTGGCGACATTCTTGCAGCAGGAATGGACGCAAACACCCATAGCTGTGTATCAAAACCTTGTTGAAAGTATGCCCTGAAGTGTTGCTAGTGTCATTGCAGCATGTGGGGGTCCAACCCCTTCTTAAAGCATGTATTATTTCCCTTATATCATCACATCTTGCTGTCCGGTCCATTATTGTAGGGTAGTGTATATAGAGTTACAGAAAGGATGGGTACAAATGCTAGTGACTTCTTAAGCTCGTCATTGCGGAAGATTACATTAGGGTATTACTTTTTATTACTTCCAAAACGTTGAAGGGTATTCCTTAATTCCTACTGCACCCAGGGACCACACTAACCCAGTTGGAAGGGTAAAGCTAAACTCAAATAGGATACGCTAGGTGCATAGCGACACGCCCAAACCAATCAGAGTTGAAGGTATTTCAACTTGAAGGTGAACGGCACTCGCGCATGCGCCTTTGATTGGTTTGCGCATGTCGCTTTGCGCTGCTTCCTGTTTGAATCCAGCTTAACGGATTAGCAACTGGAGGGTTGCGAGTTCGAAACGCGGTGCAATCGAAAACCGTCACATACTCAAGTACTGGTGTACGTTAAATCTGTTTTGGCTTCCAATATCCACAAGTCGGCGTGGGGGCTCGGATGTGACCTCGACATCTGACCGTGCTTCAGATTGAAGTGGTGTTCTCGGATCTTGATTCCGGGTTTGATCCCGGACCGTCATCAATAGCCCGTTGTGTTGATTCAGTGCGACGTTAATTCAACCTGCCTGCCTGTTCGCAAACTTTGAACTTATCGGAACTCACGATAGAACCAGGGGCCAGTGTTCCTAAAATAGTCTCTCAATATATTTTTTATAAGGTTTTCGTTAAGAAAGCGTTAAAGAAATAATTTTATAAGGTTTTCGTTACATTTATATAATTTATAAGGTTTTCGTTAAGAAAACATACAGTTTAAGAAACATTTTAAAATCGTTTAAAATCTGGAAACCGCACAGAATAATTCAAAACTCGTACGCCATCGCTAACAGGCAATAGAGTCAGTCATAGAATCAGTAGAATAATTATGCAATGAGAAATAGTTTTTTTTAATCAAACCAGTTTCGGAATGGGATTCTACGCATACTTAATTCGGAAAAGCAGTTGATTAATGGAATCGTTAGTTTTGAATACTATACGTATTGCTGATGTGTATCACTATGAAACATGATACTTTGCGTGTTGAATGACTGTCTAGCTGGATTCTGACAAAATAGGCTTACTCTGTTGATGTTTGCTAACGAAGGAATACTTTCACTTTACCGAATTCCGAAATACTGACCATGACGATGGTTTGAACCCAGAGCCTATAACCGAGAGTTGTTCACTCGACACCTATGAACAATTTGGTAGAACGGAAACTAAGCAAGAGAAGAAAATTGTCTCCAAGCAAGCTAGTTTTCACAATGCCAAACCAAGCAAATATAACGGTAAGTCCCTTTTCCCTAAATAAAACGGCTTAGGGACGAGAAAATATGCAAAGCAGCGCAACAGGTTGTTATCGCTTTACACAGGAAAACAACTAGCGTGAAATGAAACAACTGCTAGGTTCAACAAGCCTTCTTACGAAAGGAACGGCATTCACTTTCAATATAAGAATACAATGCGTATCATTGGGTATCACAGAATATTATATTAGTAATTAGATGGACACTTTTCATTGAAATAATCTCTGTACATAACGTTTGGTAAAAATATAGTGAAAAATTAATAATTATTCATGTTTTTGTTTTCCTAACGAAAACGTTTTTTAGCCTTAAAGGTGTATGAAAAACAATGCAGAAAAGAAAATCTCTCACATTGCATTAAGTACATAAATAAAACCACAAATACACGAGTTTAAAACATTACAAGTAACTCATATAGTTCTATAACTTAATAAGACAAGTGAATATATGTAACTTTCTAGCTGTTAAATTGAAGGTCTGACTTCTATTATTTCTGGTATCGACTGGTGTTTTAGAGAGTATGCGAATCTTTACTGCAAAATATGTATAAACAGATATCAATGCGAAATTTGAACGCATTATTTGAACATATTATGTACCGTCTCACTAGGAAAAAAGAATCACCCCCGGTAGGTAGATGTTTTAATCAACATCGTACTGGAGCAACACAACGGGCTGTTGACGACGGTCCAAGATCAATTCCCCAAGGGAGGACGGTCCAAGATCAATTAATCAATCCGAGGACAAGTAATTTGGAACCACGGTTAGATTACGAGGCAACACCTGAGCTGGCGTCCTCTCTCCAAACTACCACACCATGCCAACGTCATTTAAGGTCACGACAGAATTAACGTGTTCCAGCTCCTTTTGTACACGACTGTCTTTAGCAGGATTCGAACTCGCAACCCTCAGGTTGCTAATCCGTTAGTCTTCCAACCGGGCTACCGCGGCCGGAATCACCCTCGGAGTTATTTTTGCAAGGAAAAGAAAAGTAAACATTTTAGAATTGAGTTTTCTGCTGGCTAATAAGTAACTTACTAGTAGTTAATTGAATTAACAACACAACGGGCTATTGATGACGGTCAGGGATCCATCCAATATCTTAGGACCACACCTCGCTATTTTGAGCCACGTTCATATGACGAGAGAAAAACCTGAACTGGCAACCCACTCTCCAAACTTCCACACCACGCCAACGTTAAGACATTTAAGGCCACGACTGATTAAACGTGCACCAGCACACACGTACAGTGATCTTAGGTTGGTCGAATAGAGTTTTCGCACTAGCAAAACATTCTGATGGCGTCTTGAGATAACCGGGTGGTCCCGTAAATTTAACATCAAGATTATCTCATCGGAAAATGCTCCTTGTGGTAATTTTACGTGTAAAAATAGATTGGTATTTGTTTGTCGAGACATATCATACGTCCATAAAAAATAATGGGACTCAAAGCCAGTCTTATACTTAAATATCTTACTTCTAATGCAACAGCTAGATCATAATTGAAAGTTGCACACTTAGGTTTCTAATTATAGCCATACTAAAGTAAATAGTTTTAGTAATTCTAACTTCACTGTGTGGATAGTTTGCATGTATATAATTTATAATATATAATTTTTTAATGTCTAAATCATTAAACCTTTATATTCCACAAATGTGTTACAGAAGATATTTGAAATTGCTTTACTGAAAACAATGAACAGTGTAGTAGAAAGAGTGTATGACACAAAACCCCTTGTATTCTGTAAGTTGTAACAGCTTGCAATTACCAGCGAACCGCAACACCACCCGGGAAGTTATAAAATTATCACTCCACTTCAAAAAATGGCGAATGAAACAAATCAGATTTTCCGAGTCCTTAACCCTACAAGTGGTTTCGACGAGATACCTCATCAAGACAACCACCAGGATGGTCAAGTGATATGAAGGTGGATATGAAATAAGTCAAAGATATTTGTAAACAAAAATCTCATTTAGCAGTTTGTCGCAGGTAAAATTCACATAGATATGTGACAGAAAAAGCAAAAAAAATCGGAAAATGTTGAGTTCATTCTGGTACTGTGACACTTTATAATGTAATACATTGCGATGGATATTCGGGTTGGCTGCTTTTGGGGTTTCATAGTTCCAGGTTCATGCTGCGCCATATACAAGATATATCAAGTAATAGACATACCCATATGGAACTTTTACTAATATAGAGAGAGAAACATTTGCCAATAAAAACCTGCGAAAGTGTTGCGTGGAATTATTTTCTGAATATTTGCCTGGTCGACCGTAAGTAGAGTACTATAGTAATAGGTTCAAGGAAGATAGTATAGTACGTAGGATAGTAGGTACAGGAGTAAATAAGATATAGGATAGTATAATAAGTAGGATAGCTTAGTAGTAGATACAAGGAGGATAGTATAGTAAATAGAACATTTTGTAGGATAGCATAGTTGTAAGTAAAAGAATTATAGTATAATATAGTATGTAAAATAGGTAGGATAGTATAATATAGTATGTAAAATAGGTAGGATAGTATAATATAGTATGTAAAATAGGTAGGATAGTATAATATAGTATGTAAAATAGGTAGGATAGTATAATATAGTATGTAAAATAGGTAGGATAGTATAATATAGTATGTAAAATAGGTAGGATAGTATAATATAGTATGTAAAATAGGTAGGATAGTATAATATAGTATGAAGGACACGACTCATTAGCATAATACAGTATGTAGGATAGCACAATATAGTATGTAGGATAGCATAATATAGTATGTAGGATAGCATAATATTTAATGTAGTAGTAGGTACTGGAGCATAGTATAAAGGGTAGGTAGAATAGTAGGTACAAGATGTGATCGACAGGGACCCACTCTACAGAAAACATTAATGTTACATTTGGCTAGTAAATACATTACAATTAGTTAGATACGGTAAAGTAGGGTAATTCTAATTTACGTCGTACTACAACAACACAACGGACTGTTGATCAATCCCTTGAGGAAAATATCTGAGGACAACACCACGTCCTTTTGAACCACGGTCAGATGTCGAAGCAATGCCTAGGCTGGCACCCCGCTCTCCTAACTTCCACACCAACGAACGTGAGGACTTTTGGCTACGACAGAATTAAGGTGCCCCAGCCGCCTCTACACCATACGCTTACAAATATACATGCACTGACCCGTATTCGAACCAGGAACCTTCCGATCTAGAGGCTAACACCTTAACCACCACACCGGTCGGTCAGCTACAATTAGTAAGGAATGGAAGCTTACCTCAGGAAAGCCACGTCGTGAAGTCCAGGAGCTCTTCGTCTTCCGGGCTGAGGCTGTCGTAAGGCGAGCTGGCGTCCGAGCCGAGACTGGGATCGTTCGAGCTGGCCGGCGATCCCGCCGCGAGGCCCAGGAACTGCTGCGGCTGGAGCTGACGGAACTGTTCCTCGAAGGAGTTCTCGTCGTCCGCCGCCCCCTCCTCGTGCAGCAGTTGCTGCAGCTGCTTGATGTACTGCACGGCCGACCTCAGCGTCTCCACCTTGCTCATCTTCTTGCTCTTGGCGCCGTTCGGCACGTGCTGCCGCAGCGTCGCGAAGCCCATGTTCACCTGGCGCACGCGGTTGCGTTCGCGCTCGTTGCGCCGCGCCACCGCCGGGGCGGCCGTCGTCCGCAGCGTCCGCCGCTTGCCCGACGCCGGCCCCCCGTCGCCCACCGAGTCCGACCGCTGACGCTTCGGCGCAATTTTGCTGGCGGCGCGCGGCAGCTCCTGGCCCGTCGTCAACAGGTAGGCTGTGGGGCTGCTCAGGGGCGTCATTGGGGAGTGGTCCAGCTGACCGCCGAGCACTGTGAGGGTCGTCATTGTCCGAGGGGTCGCGCAGTCCGTTCTTCAAGCACCGAGGCACATTCCCCCGAGTCCGAAGGGAAAACTTGATCACAAGAAAACGCACGTGGTGTGTCCTTCGGGTAGCATCAAACAGGTGTGCTTTCGATGCGAAATTATGAAAATGAAGTTGGAAACTCGTTCGGACAGTCTTGCTTCTTGATGCGTTTTTTTTTTTTTTCAGTTTGATTTGCTCCTTTGCTCAAACAGTCTCGTCGAATCGAAAACAAGAAAAATGTTTCACCTCAAAACGTAAATTCAGACGAAAAATATGTCATAATCGTCTGAAAATAACAGGAACGAAATCAGTCGTGGAGCTCGAACGAAGAACTCAGAATCCGATCGTCTGAAGATCCGCGTAAAATACTAAAGTCCCCACTATAAATCTAAACCAATTCTCCAACTAGAAATCGTTTGCAAGAGCGACGACGCATAATGTAATCAAACGATCCGAAAAGTCGAACGGCGGAAAACAATCTGAATCCGGGGGAAAGATCGTCAGGCACTGCCGAGAGAGAGAGGGTGTAAAGTCCCCTACGCGCACTGGCAAACGATACGAGATAAATAAAGCACTCGATATCGGAAAAACGCAGACGATCACCCGTCCTCTCTTAGCCCTGGGACTCGACTGAAAGTCTCGGCCGGGCCGTACTACAGTTAAAAAGCTTCGCGACTCATGAATACTAGGTCCCTCCCCTCTCGCTTTGTTGCTCGTGCCGCAGCATCCCGGCGCGTGGCTCACTGCGACCCCCCTGCCGACCCCCGGCCACCTTTTTTTGTTTATTTCCTCCTCTTCCGCCGCCGTTCGAATCGAAGGTAAGGAGGGGGCTCTTTTTTCACTCCCCCCGTTCTTTTTTCGTTCCGTTTTTTCTTCTCTCCGCACCGAGAATATGTCTCCGTTTTGAATTTCTTTCTTTGCGTTCTTTTTGGCAACCTTGGTGGGGAGGGAGGGGGGGTTGAAGAAGACGGAATCGAACAGATGGAGAGGTGGAGACAGAAAAGAAGCCAAACGATAAGAGAGAGTGCTTAAAGGGGATGGTGTAGGGTAAAGGGAGATGGATTGATTTGTTCTTTGTTTGCGTCTTTCTTTTTTTTTTCTTCCCGTTCTGCCTCGGCGAGGTGGGGAGTGTTCCAACGTTCTCGAAGAGGAAATAATAACGGTACTGGGTTAAGGAATAATTAATTTATTTTCTTCTGTTTTATGAATATGAATGACGATCAGCAGAGCTGCGTAAATTTAGTCGCGCAACGATTGGATTACGCATAAAGTATTGATACCTATCATTATGTCTTGGGTTCAAATCTTTTCATGACAGCAACATTCGAAACTAATTGTCAAGCGTTTACCTCTATTTGAAGGATGTCCCTTAGGTTTTTCTTTTCGCCAAACTGATGTGCAGCGTTCGTAGAATTGTAGCCTACAATTCAGGGGTTTCAAAACTGCACCACGGATAACAACTTACAGGGACACCGGGAATATTACAGCATTGTTTTCTCTGCTCAACAGTTAGTTAGTTTCAAAACAGTTAGTTCACGTGGTTAAAAATAGAATCGTACCTCTTTAACTTGTGCAGCGTTTGTAGAATTGTAGACTCGCTACAATTCAGCGATTCCAAAACTGCGACACGGCTAACAGCTTCCAGGGACGTCGGGAATGTTACAACAATGTTTCTCTTATTAGTCTATGTGGTTATAGAATCGGACCAGCTTGTGCAGAGTATGTGGAATTGTAAATTCGTTACAATTCAGCGGTTCCAAAACTGCGCCACGGATAACAACTTACAGGGACACCGGGAATATTACAGCATTGTTTTCTCTGCTCAACAGTTAGTTAGTTTCAAAACACTTAGTTCACGTGGTTAAAAATAGAATCGAACCTCTTTAACATGTGCAGCGTATATGGAATTGTAGACTCGCTACAATTCAGCGGTTCCAAAACTACGCCACGGCTAACAGCTTACAGGGACGCCGGGAATATTACAACAATGTTTTCTCTGAAATAACAGTTAGTCCACGTGGTTATAGAATCGAACCTCTTTAACTTGGTATGCAGATACGAATGATCTAAGACGCGCGCTTCCTACCATTAACCCGGGCCGTGACAACCCGGTAAGAAAAGTAACGGATTAGCAACCGGCGGGTTGCGTGTCGGAAACTCGGTCCGCCCAAAGACCGGATTGGTGGGGGTTAAATTTGTGGTTGCGTCAATTGTCTTCCCGTCGACGTGGTGTGGATGTTTGGAGACTAGGGTGCACGTCCAGGTGTCATCATCTAGCTGTGGTTCAAAATACCGATGTGTTGTTCTTGGATCGATCTTTCAATTTGGGATGTGTCCCGGAGCGTTGCCTGTTCGTTGCTCCATTGTGGCGTAAATTCAACACTACCAACCATTTTCTCCAGACTTATTACTACTACCAGCATTATGTAATATCTACTACTACCAACATTATACAAACAAAAGGCCCACCAATTAGTTTTCCGTATGTATTAATTCAATACCTTTCGGTTCTATGTGAATTCTTTTAGCGATTAAAGATGCTTTCAAATCTGCTTATTTTGTTCCTAATTTAGAATAGAATGTTCAACAAACCCTCACAAGGGTGTTTATTCTGGGGAAGTGCCCACGGGTCTCAAATTCATCTCGAAATTATTTTATGATATTATAATTATTTTATGCATTCTAAAGTTACATACTGAAATTGAAGTTTTGTAAATCACAAGTAAAATATGCGTCCAAATAATCTGAAAACGAAAGAAGTCAAAAATACGAAATGTTTATTTAGCACGACATTATTTAGGCAACCGGGATTCTTTACCGGATAAGCATTCTTTTAGAAAATCGAAGGTCTCTAAGAGGCTTGCTGAGATTTGCACGTGGGCAACTCACACCTCAGGAAAGGCCCTGAGAGATACACTGGTAAAGAATCATTAACCCATTAAAGCCTGACATTTTTCCCGGTATTTTTATTTTGTATACTACAAGTAAATATCGTGAAATCAACAAGAAAAATACTTTTAAAAAATCCAAACTAAAAATTGAGGTTTTTACTGACAAAAACTCAAACAAAACGAAAAGGGATGCTAGGCACTAGTGATGCGACATTGACAGCAAACCATCGATGTTCAAAATTAAAACATCGATGTTAATAATACATCGCACCAAAAACATCGATGTTTTTAAAATTCAATGTATTTAAACTTTTTTCTCCATTTCTTTAAACTGGTTTAGCAGCTATTGATGCGACATCGACAGCAAAACATCGATGTTTTTTATAAAACATCGACATCGATGTCGCATCGCTACTTTTTAGACCCTTCACCCTTGGCCACTTTGATCTAAAAGTATATTCAATTTGCTGATTATGGAAATTATGCTACTTGGTTATTTTTAAATTTTTATAACGGTACTTTTTTCATTTAAAAATAAAACATCGACAACGTAAAAACATCGACAAGTATAAACCTCGACTCCAATACATCGATGTTAAAAACATCGACATCCATGTCGCATCCCTATTTAGGCACCAGAGGGTACATAGTTTTCTGCATATAGTATTTTTTCCTAAACACGTTTATTTTTATAAAAATGATTTTTTTGTGGTTAAATCATGTCTAATAAAGCGTTTAATGACAGTGAAAATGCCAACAAATAAGTAAATTTTTTCTAATTTTGTTTGGTATGAAATTCTACAAAGCATTTGCCATTCAAACCCACCAAGCACTTGCTGCATGTCCAATATACCCTTTTTCAGCAACTGACACATCTCACCTGAGTTTTATTAACAATCACATAATGCTTTTCCCCATCATATCTAATGACGTTTGATACTTTGGATTTACTTTGGGTATTTAAATTACATGTTTATAATTTTGTAAAACTGATAAATATGTATGAAAATTTAAGGAAATTGTCAAAAACTTCAAATGTGCTACATGAAAATCTATACAGCCAATTTGAAAAATGATACTTCCAAAATAAACTACATGCATTTGTCTAGTGAATGAACTACAATCAAAAAAATATTTAAAAAAAAAACGAAAATTCGACAAAACCAAAAATGAATGCAAGATTTTTGATAGTTTTACAGTCATATTTCTTAAATAAATGGCCATAATTTTGAAAACTCTTCAACTCATCTTAATTATTCTAGTTCCTTCACTAGACAACATTATAAAGAAAAGTTCTAGAATTTTTACGAGAATCCATCAATAACTTTTTGTGTTATAACACTTGAAGTGAAGAAATACAGCAAAAATATTAATTTAGTGTAAAAGCAGTTTGAAGTGTATCGTTTGCTCTCTCTTGCTTTTACTGTTTGCGTAAACAATTTTGTTCTTCACTTCTCTTTTAAAATGTTCACACTATTTCCAAAAGAGAAACCATGTAAACATTTAAAAAACCTTTCTAAAATTATATTTGCAAAAAAAAAGTAAGTTTGTCAGAGCGGCCGAGCGATGTCTACTTTTCAAGACAATATGTGTAGTTGTGGTTAAGAACAGAGGGACAATGCTTACCAAATTTGGACATACACGTTTATTTTGTACAACATTAAATGAAGTTTACGATATATACACCGCACCGTCCGGTGCCTAAAAAAAACACGTCTACCTCAAGCACCCAACTGTCTCCTGGTAAGCACCCAACAATTCTCCAGGTTGCGAAAAGGATCCCTCTTCCCAGGTGATGACTGCAATGGTCCAGTGTCGAAGGTTCACGTTGAGGATATAATTCAATTCAGGAATTCTCTACAGCTGCTTGTGTAGTTCCCAGGATAGCTCGCTATCCCGAATCCAGCAACAGTCCAGTTGCTCTTCAGAAAATGGTGCAAGTATATGGAGTCCAGCAACAATCCAGTTGCTCTTTCACGAAAGTAGATAGATTTTGAGAGTTCTGGCGCATAAAGGGAAGTTGGGCAGGAAGGGAAGGGAAGTTGGGCAGGAAGGGAAGGGTAGAGGTGATAAGACAATTGCTTGTGGCCGTTTGATAAGAAACTGAAGATGAACATGATAACGTCAATTTGTTGACAAGTTGCCATGGTGGTGAATGACTGGTAGCGCCTTCTGGTGGTCAGATGATCAAACATATTATTTTAATTAAAAAGGAATTACTTGGATTCGAACCCGGGACCATCGTGATGCGATGCGAACATGCTAGCCGTTAGGCCATTGTTGACTTATCAAGCAGTGGTTATTTATCATACAATTCCAGTACTCCCTTCTGCAGATAAGGACTTGTACTTTTTCTTTTTCACTACAAATGTATTGAGAATGGTTTTAAATTTATTTGTAGGTATTTAATACTTTTATAAAATAACAGGTTGCGCAATCCAGCGAAAGGTTGAACAATTAAACGTACTTAAGTGAAAATACTATAATATAAAGGACCTATAAGATTTCTTAAATTATAGGCTAAATGACAGGCACAACCATCTAGTGATGGAAAATGTAACAATTAGTTTTAATTAATTTATTTTCTAGCTGTTAACTTGTATTTTTAGCGTGATACTTTAGAATTAAATGGAGAATTATTTAAAAGAAAAATAATAATACGTGGATTCGAACCTAACAAAAGGTAATAGCGGTCAACCGTTTTTACACAAGCACTGTAGACGTTCGTCCACTACTACCTATGTGATCGTGTTATATTTAAAATAGTCTATCATTTTGTTAATCCATATAGTACATACTTCCAAACATTGAAAAGTCTAGAAGCTTCTGGAACGGGTGACTAAGAAATAATTGTACCCATAAAATAGTAAGATAACAGAGTTTAACACCAATTAGACATACTATCAAAGATTGAAATGCCTAGAAGTCTATGGAACTTGTGACATTATGACTAAGGATTGTGTAGCGTGTGTAAGATTAAAGAGAATGAACGAAGTTATACACGGAGTCTGATAAAAGTGACTCAAAAGATTAGCTTAAACTACCGAAGTACACGTGTTATGGTATCTGAAAAATGTTTGGGGCCAGCAAAGAAAGTAATTATACTGCTTGATAAATAAGAGGCTTTTAAAAGCATAGTTGGGAGTGAGTTCTTGAGTCTTTGAATTACTTTGCTTCTTTGGATTTTTACCCTTCTACTGTTTTTATATACATTATGGATTCTGGTGATATTAGGCCCACAAAGAAAATGCGTACAGACAAAGAACAGTGTTTTCAGAAATACTGTAAAGATTCTTTATGCTATGAATACGGTAAATTGTTTACAGATCGTGATGGCTGGACATATTTCCGTCGATTGGAAAACGAATTAACATATTTAAAGAAAGAGGAAACTACTGTAGAAGTTTACGGTAAAAAATATACTGTGCCTCGACAACTTGTAGCATACGGAGACGAAGGAATAAGCTATACCTTTAGTGGATCTTGTATTGCAGCCAAGCCTTGGTCTCCTTTACTGTTGGAAATAAAGGAAGAAGTGGAACGAGTAAGTGGTGAAAGATTTAATTTTGTGTTGGTGAACCGTTATAAAGATGGTAAGGACTGTATAGGTGCCCATAAAGACAACGAAAAGGACTTGGATCTTAATGCACCCATAGCGTCTGTTTCATTTGGACAAAAAAGACAATTTGTGTTTTCTAGAAAGAACTACAACTCTTTAAAAATTGTTCTCGAAAATGGAAGCCTACTTATGATGAAATATCCAACGAACCAATTTTGGCTACACAGTTTGCCCCGTGGGAATGTATCTTGCCCCAGAGTAAACTTAACGTTTCGTAAAATTCTTGGAAAAATCAGCGATAAACCACTTATGTGCCCCTGAAAGATATTTGAAAAACGTTACAATTAATATTTATACCTTTGTGAATATTATTTTCTTAGTCTTACATATTATTGTTAATTTAAAGAAACTTTTTGCGTGTCTTACCATATACACTGTATTTTGGATTATCATTTTTTTTTTATTATTAAATATAAGTTTTATAAATGGTCTTTTGCAATGCATGATCTGAAATTAAATTTTCTTTGCTATAAATATTTTAGTTTTTTAAAATTTAGATGCTTTTAGTTAATCACTAATTATACATTGGATGCTATAGCACATATTTTATTACATAAATTATTTTTCAACGCTCTACACTTCAGTAAAAGTGCAAAAAAAAATATTTTTTTCTTTTATTTGAAAACTTTGCAAGACCCGTAGTACTATGAACATGTTTCCTTGTGCATTTGTTTGAATTGAACAAAAGAAAACTATCCAATACACCACAGAAGTACAATACGGGACTTAGAAATGTAAGTTGGTCAAAAGAAAAAGAAACAGTGGAACATAGTTAACTAAACTTACAAGATTTGATGACCATAACAAATGAGTAGAAACGCAATTGACTCCTTGTACATTTGAAGAAATTATAATCGTATTGAAATCTAAACCATATGTTATTTTCTAATTCTTCTTTCCCAACCGTATTACTTTTTAATTTAAATAAATCTGTCTAAATTTTAGTGATTAATATTTTAGATTTACAAACTTTTGGAAATGAAATTTTCTTTGATTTATATTGTAAAAAGTTAAGATGTTTTCACACAAAAATTAGATTCCATCACACATATTTTAATAATTAAGATTTAAATAAATATATGCAAATGAAACATGCATTAGATATTATTACCAAACTTTTAAATACAGATTTAAAAAAAAAAATATTTTCCATTTCAAATAATTTGTTTAGCAGTTTGATTCTTAAAGCGTGTTTTTATGTATGATTAAAAAAAAATAATTAAGAAACCTGTAAAGTAAAATATTTTTTACCTTTATTTGAAGCTTTGCAAGACCCATACTATGAAGATGTTTCCTTGTACATAAGAAGTAGTGAAAATTAGTATTAGAAACCTTTTGTCCTTGAAGTTCTAAATTAAATGTTCTTTTTTTCTAATTCTCTTGCAAACCATTCATATGCAGTTTAATTTGCAGAGCCAAATATCAATTTCGAAAAGGCATTTTACAAGTTACTTTGTATATGTCTTTTTAATTTTAGATGTACTGCAATGCTACGTTAAGTGGATAGTCAGAGGGTTTTCAGATTTTGAAAATAATGTGAACACTTCTGTGCTGCTAAACAAAATAAATTTTTGCCCTTTCTTGATAGTTAATGCATAATATAAAGATTTACTCACACCACTAATAGTTTTACACATGAATAAAATTAAATAACAACCGAAAATTTAAAATACTAATCAATTTTTAAATGAACATATCTTGGTCTGTTTCTACAATTCTAAAAGCTTAGAGTCCAGACTTTCCAAGGGAGACACACTTTCCCATGCTATGGGACAGAAAGGAAGTCCACATATGTATTTTTCAACATATCGTAGTTTTCCGATCTTTGGCACTAAGTTTATGCTTATAAGTCGATAAGTTAAAACGAATACTTGAAGCTACTTGCCCTTTTATAGCAATGCATCCGTATTCACATACCTTTTTGAAGAAACCTTCTTGAGTCTGAAATCCACAATTGCACAAATATTATACATTGCTATTCAAAAAGCGTAAGCTATTCTTGGAAAAATAATTGTATACTGCGGGCACGAAGAGCTATATAGCAGCATATTCTTACTAATCAGTAAAGTTAATCTAATCTTAGTCTTATCTTTTGTTAGTAACTATGAACACATAAGTGATGAATGTACTCAGAAAACACGTGCTTGTGATGATGCGACATGTACTTGTGTTGTAATACCAGATTTTAACGAAAGGGTATACTTAAATCTGCATGTGATTTCCCCCCCCCCTCTAGCACGTTGATGCACTGGATACAATTTAATTCTACTTCAAATATAATTTATAAGATAAACATATTTTGACTACTACAGGGCATACTACAACATATCCCTACAAGTCTTTTACATACATCTCTCTAGCAGTATTGAAAAATATCTGTTGTATTCAAATTCTCAAAAAAATTACCCTCTAATATTATGTAATAAAAGTTTAACAGTTTAATGCTCTCTCTTACAAAATTAAAAGCAAATTCTTTCCAGTTAACAGCACATAAAGCAAGGGTGAAAAATTCGCAAAAGCGTTCATCAATGTTTATCTTCATACATGCATGTACAGATTGATTGACAATTTCATTCTTACAACCTAAGCAGTCAAAAAGAAAATTAATATTTTTTACCACAATATCCTTTATGCACTTGCAAAGAGAAGCTATAACTTCTCTCCAACAATCAGATTTATCGATATCAACACAGTAAGGTTTGTAAATTTCACTAGAAAAACCTTTTTCTAATTTCCAGTTTCACATAATATGGTAGCAAATACGTCAAAAGTGATATTTTCAAAATATATGATACATTGCCATATAATTCACACAGCTTAAAATACTGTTCAGAATTCATTAACACACAGTTAGGGGAGAACTTAAAAGTATTGTCTCTTTTCTGAAATACGCGTTGTAAAACTAAGTCCATTTCTCCCGCAAAAAAAAAAAAAAAAAAAAAAAACACTTTAGAAAGGCAGACTTCCTTCTCTATAATTTTTACGTCGGAGGCAGTAGCAAAAGCGAAAAATTTGCTTACTTTTTCCTTCAGAACGTACCATGTTTTCGGATGAAGGGAAACACATTTCTTCGTTGGTTGCAATACGCTGTCTTTTCCCAAACAAAATTTACGTATGTGGATACGTGTCGAACCGTTGGAGTTGTTAATTAGCACGAATAAATAGTTACCAAGGTGAAACATATTGTCAGGAATTGATTGCATTGTCAAATTTAAGATTTCTTCTGGAACTGCCTGATTGTTGAAACGCATTCTTTTACATGCTTTGGGTTGATTTGTAAAAGGCATCATTTTCAGAACTTTGAAGTACGCGTTTTAAACAAGTAGATGAAACTAACTAAGGTTTAAAGTCATTCTACATCACATGATTAGCACGTGACACATCACGTGATAGAAATTCCTGCACATAACAGGAATTTCTATCACGTGATGTGTCACGTGCTAATCATGTGATGTAGAATGACTTTAAACCTTAGTTAGTTTCATCTACTTGTTTAAAACGCGTACTTCAAAGTTCTGAAAATGATGCCTTTTACAAATCAACCCAAAGCATGTAAAAGAATGCGTTTCAACAATCAGGCAGTTCCAGAAGAAATCTTAAATTTGACAATGCAATCAATTCCTGACAATATGTTTCACCTTGGTAACTATTTATTCGTGCTAATTAACAACTCCAACGGTTCGACACGTATCCACATACGTAAATTTTGTTTGGGAAAAGACAGCGTATTGCAACCAACGAAGAAATGTGTTTCCCTTCATCCGAAAACATGGTACGTTCTGAAGGAAAAAGTAAGCAAATTTTTCGCTTTTGCTACTGCCTCCGACGTAAAAATTATAGAGAAGGAAGTCTGCCTTTCTAAAGTGTTTTTTTTTTTTTTTTTTTTTTGCGGGAGAAATGGACTTAGTTTTACAACGCGTATTTCAGAAAAGAGACAATACTTTTAAGTTCTCCCCTAACTGTGTGTTAATGAATTCTGAACAGTATTTTAAGCTGTGTGAATTATATGGCAATGTATCATATATTTTGAAAATATCACTTTTGACGTATTTGCTACCATATTATGTGAAACTGGAAATTAGAAAAAGGTTTTTCTAGTGAAATTTACAAACCTTACTGTGTTGATATCGATAAATCTGATTGTTGGAGAGAAGTTATAGCTTCTCTTTGCAAGTGCATAAAGGATATTGTGGTAAAAAATATTAATTTTCTTTTTGACTGCTTAGGTTGTAAGAATGAAATTGTCAATCAATCTGTACATGCATGTATGAAGATAAACATTGATGAACGCTTTTGCGAATTTTTCACCCTTGCTTTATGTGCTGTTAACTGGAAAGAATTTGCTTTTAATTTTGTAAGAGAGAGCATTAAACTGTTAAACTTTTATTACATAATATTAGAGGGTAATTTTTTTGAGAATTTGAATACAACAGATATTTTTCAATACTGCTAGAGAGATGTATGTAAAAGACTTGTAGGGATATGTTGTAGTATGCCCTGTAGTAGTCAAAATATGTATATCTTATAAATTATATTTGAAGTAGAATTAAATTGTATCCAGTGCATCAACGTGCTAGAGGGGGGGGGAAATCACATGCAGATTTAAGTATACCCTTTCGTTAAAATCTGGTATTACAACACAAGTACATGTCGCATCATCACAAGCACGTGTTTTCTGAGTACATTCATCACTTATGTGTTCATAGTTACTAACAAAAGATAAGACTAAGATTAGATTAACTTTACTGATTAGTAAGAATATGCTGCTATATAGCTCTTCGTGCCCGCAGTATACAATTATTTTTCCAAGAATAGCTTACGCTTTTTGAATAGCAATGTATAATATTTGTGCAATTGTGGATTTCAGACTCAAGAAGGTTTCTTCAAAAAGGTATGTGAATACGGATGCATTGCTATAAAAGGGCAAGTAGCTTCAAGTATTCGTTTTAACTTATCGACTTATAAGCATAAACTTAGTGCCAAAGATCGGAAAACTACGATATGTTGAAAAATACATATGTGGACTTCCTTTCTGTCCCATAGCATGGGAAAGTGTGTCTCCCTTGGAAAGTCTGGACTCTAAGCTTTTAGAATTGTAGAAACAGACCAAGATATGTTCATTTAAAAATTGATTAGTATTTTAAATTTTCGGTTGTTATTTAATTTTATTCATGTGTAAAACTATTAGTGGTGTGAGTAAATCTTTATATTATGCATTAACTATCAAGAAAGGGCAAAAATTTATTTTGTTTAGCAGCACAGAAGTGTTCACATTATTTTCAAAATCTGAAAACCCTCTGACTATCCACTTAACGTAGCATTGCAGTACATCTAAAATTAAAAAGACATATACAAAGTAACTTGTAAAATGCCTTTTCGAAATTGATATTTGGCTCTGCAAATTAAACTGCATATGAATGGTTTGCAAGAGAATTAGAAAAAAAGAACATTTAATTTAGAACTTCAAGGACAAAAGGTTTCTAATACTAATTTTCACTACTTCTTATGTACAAGGAAACATCTTCATAGTATGGGTCTTGCAAAGCTTCAAATAAAGGTAAAAAATATTTTACTTTACAGGTTTCTTAATTATTTTTTTTTAATCATACATAAAAACACGCTTTAAGAATCAAACTGCTAAACAAATTATTTGAAATGGAAAATATTTTTTTTTTTAAATCTGTATTTAAAAGTTTGGTAATAATATCTAATGCATGTTTCATTTGCATATATTTATTTAAATCTTAATTATTAAAATATGTGTGATGGAATCTAATTTTTGTGTGAAAACATCTTAACTTTTTACAATATAAATCAAAGAAAATTTCATTTCCAAAAGTTTGTAAATCTAAAATATTAATCACTAAAATTTAGACAGATTTATTTAAATTAAAAAGTAATACGGTTGGGAAAGAAGAATTAGAAAATAACATATGGT
The DNA here is from genome assembly GCA_947359465.1 of Metellina segmentata. NCBI lineage: Eukaryota > Metazoa > Arthropoda > Arachnida > Araneae > Tetragnathidae > Metellina > Metellina segmentata. Next base: position 91,906,736 of record OX375882.1, read on the forward strand.
TTAGATTTCAATACGATTATAATTTCTTCAAATGTACAAGGAGTCAATTGCGTTTCTACTCATTTGTTATGGTCATCAAATCTTGTAAGTTTAGTTAACTATGTTCCACTGTTTCTTTTTCTTTTGACCAACTTACATTTCTAAGTCCCGTATTGTACTTCTGTGGTGTATTGGATAGTTTTCTTTTGTTCAATTCAAACAAATGCACAAGGAAACATGTTCATAGTACTACGGGTCTTGCAAAGTTTTCAAATAAAAGAAAAAAATATTTTTTTTTGCACTTTTACTGAAGTGTAGAGCGTTGAAAAATAATTTATGTAATAAAATATGTGCTATAGCATCCAATGTATAATTAGTGATTAACTAAAAGCATCTAAATTTTAAAAAACTAAAATATTTATAGCAAAGAAAATTTAATTTCAGATCATGCATTGCAAAAGACCATTTATAAAACTTATATTTAATAATAAAAAAAAAATGATAATCCAAAATACAGTGTATATGGTAAGACACGCAAAAAGTTTCTTTAAATTAACAATAATATGTAAGACTAAGAAAATAATATTCACAAAGGTATAAATATTAATTGTAACGTTTTTCAAATATCTTTCAGGGGCACATAAGTGGTTTATCGCTGATTTTTCCAAGAATTTTACGAAACGTTAAGTTTACTCTGGGGCAAGATACATTCCCACGGGGCAAACTGTGTAGCCAAAATTGGTTCGTTGGATATTTCATCATAAGTAGGCTTCCATTTTCGAGAACAATTTTTAAAGAGTTGTAGTTCTTTCTAGAAAACACAAATTGTCTTTTTTGTCCAAATGAAACAGACGCTATGGGTGCATTAAGATCCAAGTCCTTTTCGTTGTCTTTATGGGCACCTATACAGTCCTTACCATCTTTATAACGGTTCACCAACACAAAATTAAATCTTTCACCACTTACTCGTTCCACTTCTTCCTTTATTTCCAACAGTAAAGGAGACCAAGGCTTGGCTGCAATACAAGATCCACTAAAGGTATAGCTTATTCCTTCGTCTCCGTATGCTACAAGTTGTCGAGGCACAGTATATTTTTTACCGTAAACTTCTACAGTAGTTTCCTCTTTCTTTAAATATGTTAATTCGTTTTCCAATCGACGGAAATATGTCCAGCCATCACGATCTGTAAACAATTTACCGTATTCATAGCATAAAGAATCTTTACAGTATTTCTGAAAACACTGTTCTTTGTCTGTACGCATTTTCTTTGTGGGCCTAATATCACCAGAATCCATAATGTATATAAAAACAGTAGAAGGGTAAAAATCCAAAGAAGCAAAGTAATTCAAAGACTCAAGAACTCACTCCCAACTATGCTTTTAAAAGCCTCTTATTTATCAAGCAGTATAATTACTTTCTTTGCTGGCCCCAAACATTTTTCAGATACCATAACACGTGTACTTCGGTAGTTTAAGCTAATCTTTTGAGTCACTTTTATCAGACTCCGTGTATAACTTCGTTCATTCTCTTTAATCTTACACACGCTACACAATCCTTAGTCATAATGTCACAAGTTCCATAGACTTCTAGGCATTTCAATCTTTGATAGTATGTCTAATTGGTGTTAAACTCTGTTATCTTACTATTTTATGGGTACAATTATTTCTTAGTCACCCGTTCCAGAAGCTTCTAGACTTTTCAATGTTTGGAAGTATGTACTATATGGATTAACAAAATGATAGACTATTTTAAATATAACACGATCACATAGGTAGTAGTGGACGAACGTCTACAGTGCTTGTGTAAAAACGGTTGACCGCTATTACCTTTTGTTAGGTTCGAATCCACGTATTATTATTTTTCTTTTAAATAATTCTCCATTTAATTCTAAAGTATCACGCTAAAAATACAAGTTAACAGCTAGAAAATAAATTAATTAAAACTAATTGTTACATTTTCCATCACTAGATGGTTGTGCCTGTCATTTAGCCTATAATTTAAGAAATCTTATAGGTCCTTTATATTATAGTATTTTCACTTAAGTACGTTTAATTGTTCAACCTTTCGCTGGATTGCGCAACCTGTTATTTTATAAAAGTATTAAATACCTACAAATAAATTTAAAACCATTCTCAATACATTTGTAGTGAAAAAGAAAAAGTACAAGTCCTTATCTGCAGAAGGGAGTACTGGAATTGTATGATAAATAACCACTGCTTGATAAGTCAACAATGGCCTAACGGCTAGCATGTTCGCATCGCATCACGATGGTCCCGGGTTCGAATCCAAGTAATTCCTTTTTAATTAAAATAATATGTTTGATCATCTGACCACCAGAAGGCGCTACCAGTCATTCACCACCATGGCAACTTGTCAACAAATTGACGTTATCATGTTCATCTTCAGTTTCTTATCAAACGGCCACAAGCAATTGTCTTATCACCTCTACCCTTCCCTTCCTGCCCAACTTCCCTTCCCTTCCTGCCCAACTTCCCTTTATGCGCCAGAACTCTCAAAATCTATCTACTCACGAAACTCCCAAAATGGCGTAGCGTCACCTCTTGCTGTTTGTTCTATACAATCACCCAGCTACACAAACCCCACTTCTGACACCAATTATGTCAGAGCGGCCGAGCGATGTCTACTTTGCAAGACAATATGTGTAGCTGTGGCTAAGAACAGAGGGACACTGCTTACCAAATTTGGACATACACGTTTATTTTGTACAACATTAAATGAAGTTTTTGATATATACACCGCACAGTCCGGTGCCTAAAAAAAACACGTCTACCTCAAGACCGCCGGTTCTACCGTCTCCTCTCGAACTACCCTGTCGTCTTCACTCACTTCTTTTCGTCCATGCTGACTGAGAGAGGAATAGAACAGGAGCCACAAGAACGACCGTTCTTATATGTGTCCATGACACCCGTCCGAAGATCGTAACAAAGTTTTAAATTTAAATTTTGGCAGGTTTTTGGTAATGGCCATTTCCGTTGGTTTCCAAACCTACTTCGGGTTTTCCCGCTTTGATTAAAATCGTAATATCTCTTCAACTAATCAACTCAGAAAAAATCAAATGTAGTTTAGAAAGTCAAATAAATATTCTATCAAATAAGATCAAAAACTGCTTTTGGAATATTTGGTCAAAAATGACATTTTCAAAGTGTTTGGATACCTTTAGAGATAAAACATCGCTTGTTGGGCGTTTTTCAGTGCGATTGGGACGCACTGTTTCAGTCACATAAAATCCTTTATTAGACAGATAATCAATTAGTGCAGGAGAAGTGAATAAATTGTCACAGTATGTCAATGTTGGAATGTTCAGGTAGTTCTGAAATGAGATCTACGACAACCGAACCTCCCATATCCAATTTTTCAATAATATTTACAGTTTTTGTCCCTTGATAGTGCTCAAACTAAACAACCAAACCTGGTGTTCAAGCGCCAAACCTTGTATCCGAAACAAATCGGTTTGCCGCGTATGAACTGTTAGCTGCTATGGCGGCCATAGTAGGGCACCATGCTTTCATCAATCGAAAGTTGCTGCTCCTAGGGTTGATGATGCAAAATTTTTTCAATCAACGTAACAAAAAAAGGTCTAACCTTTGCCAGCTTATCTTGTTTGTTGATCGTGTTATTACGAGCCATATGGAAGTACTGCAAGATTTGTTCAAATCGATTTCTGCACATTGCAGAATTTAATTGCATTATTGTTGACATCAATACCAGCAGACCATTAAAGACGTCTCTGAGACAAAATAGCATTACCACTGGTTAAAAGAATACCCAGGAACAAACGCAATTGACTTCGTGTCCGAAAACGTTGGATTGATTTTCTGTTGAGCACACAAGATGCACTGTAAAACGAATTCGTCGAGCAATTCAGTTGATATAAATTCCTCAGATATGTGCAAAGGTGACCAATGAAAATTTAAAAAGTCTGACTTTGGCACATTCTTTGATAAAGTTTTTTTTTATGACCGGAAATATCCTTGTGAGTCAATTTTCTTTGTGTAGGTTTTTTATTTTCTGTTTTTTTTTTACGCTTGCTGGCAACGAGTTGGAATGATTCTTTGCTGTCGCTTGAGAAGTAAGAGCCAATGCTATTTACCATGGTTTACTTTTCTAATAGTCACTCTAGCGAAAGTCCTTAACTGCTGACCAGATTACTTGTAAACATCTATCGCATCTTCTGGTCCGCTGTCTTCGTCAGTGATGTCGTTGTCCTGTGAAGGTAAACAAATACACAAATAGGCCTCTTTGAACTGATCATCACTCGATAGCTGCTCCAGCAATGCCAGGGCTTCTTCCACAGTCAAACTTTAAAAACATAAAAGAGTGTAAATCACAGAACTACGAAAAGTTAAACACAAAAACAAAAATCATAGAAGTTAGAGTAAAAATAATACGTAAGTTGTGTGACTATTTTGACATATCACAGTTTATAAATTTAAGTGTACTAAAGCAACGACTTAAATATTTTCTCAGATGTAAAAAGAAAGTGCTAAAATTTTTTATTTGTAGTACACAACAAAATGTGAGGATACTGCAACCAAAATTTCGTTAACTAATGGAATTCTACAGTAATTCATCATAAAAATCATAGAAGTTAGAGTAAAAATAATACGTAAGTTGTGTGACTATTTTGACATATCACAAAATTATAAATTTAAGTGTACTAAAGCAACGACTTAAATATTTTCTCAGATGTAAAAAGAAAGTGCTAAAATTTTTTATTTGTAGTACACAACAAAATGTGAGGATACTGCAACCAAAATTTCGTTAACTAATGGAATTCTACAGTAATTCATCATAAAAATCATAGAAGTTAGAGTAAAAATAATACGTAAGTTGTGTGAATGTTTTAACATATCACAATTTATAAATTTAAGTGTACTAAAGCAACGACTTAAATATTTTCTCAGATGTAAAAAGAAAGTGCTAAAATTTTTTATTTGTAGTACACGACAAAATGTGAGGATACTGCAACCAAAATTTCGTTAACTAATGGAATTCTACAGTAATTCATCATAAAAATCATAGAAGTTAGAGTAAAAATAATACGTAAGTTGTGTGACTATTTTGACATATCACAATTTATAAATTTAAGTGTACTAAAGCAACGACTTAAATATTTTCTCAGATGTAAAAAGAAAGTGCTAAAATTTTTTATTTGTAGTACACAACAAAATGTGAGGATACTGCAACCAAAATTTCGTTAACTAATGGAATTCTACAGTAATTCATCATAAAAATCATAGAAGTTAGAGTAAAAATAATACGTAAGTTGTGTGACTATTTTGACATATCACAAAATTATAAATTTAAGTGTACTAAAGCAACGACTTAAATATTTTCTCAGATGTAAAAAGAAAGTGCTAAAATTTTTTATTTGTAGTACACAACAAAATGTGAGGATACTGCAACCAAAATTTCGTTAACTAATGGAATTCTACAGTAATTCATCATAAAAATCATAGAAGTTAGAGTAAAAATAATACGTAAGTTGTGTGAATGTTTTAACATATCACAATTTATAAATTTAAGTGTACTAAAGCAACGACTTAAATATTTTCTCAGATGTAAAAAGAAAGTGCTAAAATTTTTTATTTGTAGTACACGACAAAATGTGAGGATACTGCAACCAAAATTTCGTTAACTAATGGAATTCTACAGTAATTCATCATAAAAATCATAGAAGTTAGAGTAAAAATAATACGTAAGTTGTGTGACTATTTTGACATATCACAATTTATAAATTTAAGTGTACTAAAGCAACGACTTAAATATTTTCTCAGATGTAAAAAGAAAGTGCTAAAATTTTTTATTTGTAGTACACAACAAAATGTGAGGATACTGCAACCAAAATTTCGTTAACTAATGGAATTCTACAGTAATTCATCATAAAAATCATAGAAGTTAGAGTAAAAATAATACGTAAGTTGTGTGACTATTTTGACATATCACAATTTATAAATTTAAGTGTACTAAAGCAACGACTTAAATATTTTCTCAGATGTAAAAAGAAAGTGCTAAAATTTTTTATTTGTAGTACACAACAAAATGTGAGGATACTGCAACCAAAATTTCGTTAACTAATGGAATTCTACAGTAATTCATCATAAAAATCATAGAAGTTAGAGTAAAAATAATACGTAAGTTGTGTGACTGTTTTGACATATCAGAATTTATAAATTTAAGTGTACTAAAGCAACGACTTAAATATTTTCTCAGATGTAAAAAGAAAGTGCTAAAATTTTTTATTTGTAGTACACAACAAAATGTGAGGATACTGCAACCAAAATTTCGTTAACTAATGGAATTCTACAGTAATTCATCATAAAAATCATAGAAGTTAGAGTAAAAATAATACGTAAGTTGTGTGACTGTTTTAACATATCACAATTTATAAATTTAAGTGTACTAAAGCAACGACTTAAATATTTTCTCAGATGTAAAAAGAAAGTGCTAAAATTTTTTATTTGTAGTACACGACAAAATGTGAGGATACTGCAACCAAAATTTCGTTAACTAATGGAATTCTACAGTAATTCATCATAAAAATCATAGAAGTTAGAGTAAAAATAATACGTAAGTTGTGTGACTATTTTGACATATCACAATTTATAAATTTAAGTGTACTAAAGCAACGACTTAAATATTTTCTCAGATGTAAAAAGAAAGTGCTAAAATTTTTTATTTGTAGTACACAACAAAATGTGAGGATACTGCAACCAAAATTTCGTTAACTAATGGAATTCTACAGTAATTCATCATAAAAATCATAGAAGTTAGAGTAAAAATAATACGTAAGTTGTGTGACTGTTTTGACATATCACAATTTATAAATTTAAGTGTACTAAAGCAACGACTTAAATATTTTCTCAGATGTAAAAAGAAAGTGCTAAAATTTTTTATTTGTAGTACACAACAAAATGTGAGGATTCTGCAACCAAAATTTCGTTAACTAATGGAATTCTACAGTAATTCATCATAAAAATCATAGAAGTTAGAGTAAAAATAATACGTAAGTTGTGTGACTATTTTGACATATCACAATTTATAAATTTAAGTGTACTAAAGCAACGACTTAAATGTTTTCTCAGATGTAAAAAGAAAGTGTTAAAATTTTTTATTTGTAGTACACAACAAAATGTGAGGATTCTGCAACCAAAATTTCGTTAACTAATGGAATTCTACAGTAATTCATCATAAAAATCATAGAAGTTAGAGTAAAAATAATACGTAAGTTGTGTGACTATTTTGACATATCACAATTTATAAATTTAAGTGTACTAAAGCAACGACTTAAATGTTTTCTCAGATGTAAAAAGAAAGTGCTAAAATTTTTTATTTGTAGTACACAACAAAATGTGAGGATACTGCAACCAAAATTTCGTTAACTAATGGAATTCTACAGTAATTCATCTTTAATTTCTATAAAAATCCAAGGAGAAACAAAAGTTTTACTGCAAAAGCATTCTAATGGTTGTTTACAACAAATATTTAAACCCGACAAGCACCGCAAGGATCTTTGTTATATTTGCGCAGAGCAAATATATGTGACCTCCTGTACCTAACGACCATTTTTAGAGATGTTTCTAAATTGCTAAAAAAAAATCAAAATTTAAAAAATTTATAAAATTTTAAAAATACATAAACTAAAGAATTGAATTTTGTGCCACATTTATCAAATACAGACCAAATGATTTTTAAATGATAGGAAAATCTTACCTCTCTTCATACGACATTGTAAACGATGCGTTTTGCGTAGAAAGGCCACGTCACCAAGTGTACTACCACCAAATGCTGTTAGAAATACTTCTTCATGATTTTTAAGTTGAAAGCTGCACTTATGTGAAAGTGAGGTTCTTTTTTTAAGCATCCCTAAAAAGGGATAGTAGGCATTAATGGGTTAATCAATCTTTGTGTTTTGTTTTCAATTAAGTGTTTTGTTTTATCTTTGGGTCAACGAAAATTACTCCATGAAATTTTTAATGTACCGTCATAGTTATAATTGTTCTTTGAAATTATTGATTTACGTGATATACGAGATACTACTCAATCAGATAGACTGTTATGTGAATAACGGGATAAGCAAAAAAATATACTGTTGCGTCAACCACTTCACCCTAGCAACGGCGGATTTCCCGTCAGTTCATGTGATGACTGGAGGAGGAGACCTCGTGAAATTAAGATGTTGATAATGGGGATGGAGAACGCAGGAAATGGCAAATGCTTAGTTGTTATTTCTCTTTTACATTTATAAATTGTCTTCGTCTGTAAATTGTTTAAGGGGGTCCGGAACACATTAAAATTTTTTTTATCAATTAATTTATGATTTGCATTTTTTTTGTTGAATTACCCACTTAACTAATAAGCAAAATTGCAACACAAACATTTTCCAAAAGTTTTAAAAAAAGAGAGAGTTAAGGTCAGTTAAGCAATTTAAAAATTGCTAAAAATCAAAATATTCTTGATTAATCTTCAAAATTCTTGCAATAAATTGTTCACAAATTTAAAAATTTAATTTAGATTCAGCAATTTAAAAAATATTAATTCAATAGAAAGTAAAAAAGATTTTAATAAAAATTTCTAATAATTTTGAGGTACTTTTTTAAATTTTGAGGTCATATTTCTAAAAGTAAATATCTGTTTCAAATTTGCTGAATCAAAATTAAAGTATAATGTTTGAAAAAGTTATATTCAAAATTTCAATCTTTAATTTTTATCGGTTCTAGACTTATAATATTTTGAATACAGGAAACCTTTAAAAAATTTATCATAGAAAAAAAAGTTTTAAAGACAGATTTACAGTAAATAAAATGTTTAAATATCTTTTAAAAGCATCCAGATGAGTATCTAACTCCTTCTTTCCTCTTAAATCTTTGATTTAGTTTGATTTTTGCATGTTCTACTTTTTTCTATATAGTTTAAAGGTCTCCGTAGACTTAAACAACATCTTTCGCAGATGTTGTTGCCATGATAACAACTGTTTCAGTGTTAGATTTTCAAAACAACGCACGAAACACAAAAATAATTACATCTCTCGTTCTAATTAAGGCCTAGTGTACACATACGGTTTTTCAACGTGCGGCACCGCTGTCGCAACGCAAGTGCGGTCTGAGATACATTAGATCCAATGGAGCAGGGCACACATGCCTCCAGCGTCACTGGGGCGACGCACGTCCAACTTGAGTGCAAATTGTAACGCAGTTTACCACGGCGCCTCACAATCACCGCACTGTCTCCGTTCTGAAGTACTTTGTTTTCATAAACAAATGCAATATAAATAATAATTAATAAATGGTTGTATCCAGTAACGTCTATTTTGTTTCAAAATATACTTCTTTTACACCAAGTAAGCGAAATAAACACGTTTTCTTCGATAGAATATTTATCGCAAATGGCGCGAAGTGAGTTCGTGCGTCATTTCACGGTTATGTATGCATAATTGGGCTTCGATGCCGCAGTGGCGCCGTACGTTGAAAAACCGGATGTGTGCACCGGGCCTAAGATAGAAACACGATTCAGACGTCAAGTTAGTCAGAAAAACACAGAAAATGTTAAAAATATAAAAAAAAATTTACGATTTGTGTGTCGAGGATCCCCTTAATCTCAACGATTAAGTTGCTTAAAATGATGAGTCAGTTCAAGGTCACAAACAAGTCTTTGTCACACAGCGAATAACACTAGGTTGGTTTGGTTCACGTTAATTTTTTTTAATTATCAAGCCTATGACCATTTTTTCGCAGCACTCATCTTTTCGTTCTGGCCATCTTTGGCATGGTGTGATAGTTTGGTGAGGAGCGTGCCGTTGCTCTTCCAACCGGTATACCAGGGCCCTTTAGAATAGCTGAAGAATCAGCTAATAGCACTAAAGAAGCTTGGAACTGCTTGATTTGGTGTAGAAGGTCGAGATGGATCACGAGCTCCACATAAGAAATCTTACAACAGGTGACTTCGTCATGAACTCGAGGTCAAAATTATAAACTCCCAGTCAGTTCACGCTTATCAGATGGAAATTGAGAAAAACATTAAAAGGTGACATTAGCAGAAATGAAGTTGTCTCCAGAGGAAATTAATTAATTGTGACGCAAAGGACGGCTATCTTATCTGTGAGTGGCAGGGGACGGACATTTTTGACAGCAGTGGAAATGGGAAACAAGACACGAGGAAATGGGAGATCAAATGGATCAGATCTGAAACAAACAATCATAGATAGTCATTTCTGGATCGTAAAACAACCGTCCAATCGGAGGCTGGCAAAGAACCTTGTCCCATCTCCCATCGCACTTTTCTTTTACTGTTGTCGCTAAAGTTGCTCTTTTACAATAGAACGGAGGTGTTGCACAACAGATAGAAATTGTAACTCGTCTCTGTGAGCCTAAGAACCAATAGTTTCTTCAAAAAATCATTTGAGAATAAATATAGCACCCTTGCGAAATGTATTTGAAGGCATGTGCTGACATAAGGAAGGACATCTGGTGGTTATTATTACATCAGTTATGCTACATTTAAAGAGCCTAAACAAATTCTACAAAACATCTAATAACAACTTAAATGGATTGAAGATTTTATTGGTCAATAAAATCAAATCTAGTTAGAAGCCCGTAAGAGCACCATACAACATCACACGAACTGCCTAAAAACAACATGCAAGCAAAGACAACATTACATACTTTTAGAGCAGCGCTAGCACGGTTGGAAAGTAACGGATTACAAATCGGAGAGTTGCGAGCTAAAAAAACTGCGTTCCACCACCGTTTAAACGGGGACTGGTGCACTCTCAATCCATCGTAGCCTCAGATATCGTAACATAGGTGTGGAAGTTTGCAGAGTGGGGTGCCAGATCAGGTGTTAACCTCGTCTTCCGAATGGGGTTCAAAACAACCAGATATAATATTCGATCCTTCCCTTCGCGATCGATCCAAGACCATCACCAGCAGTCCGTTATGTTTCTCCAGAGTTACGTTAGTTGAAATACCGGTACAGCTAAGTCTACATTTAAAGCGGTGGCAACGGTCAAAGCGGTCTTTTTGGCGCACTTCTAGTAGCGAGTTACGATAAATTAAGGCAATCAATCTGTATTTACGGTTATTGTGGTTTTCATGGCAACCTCGGCAAACGGAAACTTTCAATTTTCATTATGATTATTCAAGAAAATTCTTTCAAATCCGTTAAAGTCGTTTGATTTCATTGGTTCGTTTGAAATTTTTTCTTTGATTCCATTGATTATTTTAAATTTAAAATATCATTTGATTGCATTGGTCCTTAAAAAAATTTTTCTTTGATTTCATTGGTTAATTTGATGAATTTTCTCCAGCTGTGGAATTTTATTTCATTATAATTTATTCTCACGACAGAGTTCTGACATGTATTGTTTCTTCGCCATTTGTGAAATATTCTTGTTTAATAATTTTTTCCCGAAACAGTTCTGACTTATCAGGTTGTATTATTACTTGCTTTTTTTCTTTTAAAAATCTTTTTCTTTTTCAACATGCCCATTGTATTTAGTGTAATTGATAAGTTTCAGGGTATTCTTACCCAACATATGCAGCTTAGTTTCAGTGCAGGTTTACAATACTGTTTTGAAATGGGTTACTTTTTGTGGAAGTTTTTAAAAAATATACTTTTTAAAACATTCACAAATTTGTTTTCAAGCTTTCATTTTCCGTTGAAAAAAAAAAAAGATTTTTGAAAGAAAAAGATTTTTGAAATAATTCTTTCCATGGCGACTTTAAAAGTGCGCCAAAAAATACCGCCAATGCCGTTGCCACCACTATAAACGTAGACTGTAGCTGTACCGAAATACCTACCTATGGCAGAGGTAGCCCGGTTGGAAGAGTAACAGATTAGCACTGGGAGGGTTGCGATATCGAAACTCCGTCCAGCCAGACTGTCGTGCATGTTCAACCTGTAGAGTGACCTCAAATGTCTTCACGTTCGCAAGGTGTGGAAGTTTGGCGAAGTGATGTGGCAGCTCAGGTGTTGACCTCGTCATGTGACCGTGATTCAAAATGACGAAGTGTTAAACTTGGCCGTTAGATTTGAACCGCCCCCAAAAGCCCATACGTTGTGTTGCTCCAGTGCGATGTTAATTCGACTATCTTCAATACTTACCAGAGTTTGGGATGTGTAGAGGAGGATTGATCGCAGCTCCTGTCCAGTTTTAATACCTCGATAGCGTGGCATTTCAGAAAGATTAATTTTAAAATTGTGTGGTAATTTTAAAATTGTTCTTATTGGGAAAATAATTGTTTTTAATTTTAAACACAACTGCGTCTATTTTATAGATTTATTTCACCATGTGAAGCGGATGAAGTAAGTGTCTTCATGCTTTTAAATACAAGGCTTGAAAATGAACTTTTTCTTTCATGTAGATCTCTAATAATATTGGGTTGAGGCAACAGTTCATTCCGTTTTATTTTGGAAAAAATTGAAATAAGGTTATTTTATTTACTAAAAATAAAATTGAATCAATACAGTAAATACCGTTCTTTTTTATGCCTTTCTTCCATGTCTCCGTTAACTGCATCATCCCGCGCTCAATCGAGTTCGGAGGTTTCTGGCTAAAGAGGTGATCCAAGTGACGAAGCTTTACGAAACAAAAGACGGCACGTGATATCTCCAACACCACACTCATCCTACACAACACGCATCTTTAGAGTGTTGCCTTTTCGTAAATGAAAAAGCAAAACAGGTAGAAAATCCTTCTTAGCTCCTGCTATTGTTCCCAAGTACTCTTTTGAAATTCCTTCTTTCAAAACTTTACACGTGTGAAGTTGGTAACACTTTGCTATGCAATGCCATTGAGCGCCAAATACGGGACGAACTTTTGCATCACTCCAATATAACTATTCGGTAAAAGAGAAAAATATGTCTTTTTCCCGTCCAGTAGGCCATAAACGGTTTTGAAGTGAAAATGTTATCAGTAATTTTAATTGCAAGAAAAAAGCTAATTATTGTGAACACTAATTTATTAACCCCTGGGGTACATTTGACGACTGAGACTCGTCATGCACTTATTTTGCCTAAGTTACGGACGACGAGTCTAATTCGTCATTCAACCTAGGACAAAAGTAAACACGTACATTCTTGTTCATGGCAAGAGCGATTGGTGTTGCGAGACTCCTTGAATCAAATTATTCAATCTTTCTCTACAAAAATACACTATATTTTATCTGACTCCACACAAAGAAATATTTACACGGATGCGCTATCCGACATTCTTTTTTGGAATAAACGCGGAGATCCTGTCCGATCTCTCTCATACTGTTGCCATTCTTATCAAGTGAAATTATGCGAAAATATAACAATAACTAGTGTGCAAACGATAAGACGAAAATATAACAGTAATTAGTGTACAGACGGTAGTACGAAAATATAACAGTAACTAATGTGCAAACGACAATCCGAACTACTTTTTCAAATAAATCTGTACCCAAGCGGTCAACCTATTATTAGTGAAAAATTACACAATTTTCTCCCAGTTTTATATAAGTTATTTTATCTTTAATTTAAAAGCGCACTTGTTTCGGACAGGAGAAAATCGATTAATTTTCCACACATCCCAAAACGTGCAGCTTCGTTTCTGTTTCGATGTTTCCCTGTCTCGATAGAGATGTTGAGGTAAAAACGGATTGCCAGTATCTCCGATGTGACTTCTTCCGTACCATCCATCATTTCGCCGCTCCGACGAGAAGGCAGTCGACCTTGGGTCAGTAGATTTTTGGATAGGTGCCGGTTGGTCGTTAGAAGAAGGGCAGCCATACCCAAAACATGAATTATCCACCGCTGGGGGGTCTCAGCGCCAACTCATTATGATAACGCTTTATGTGCCAACGTTAAACCTCGCTTCACAATCTGCTCTAATGATGTCGATTGTAGGAGCGCCTTGTTTTAGTTCCAATCACCTTATTTAAATTATGGACTCGTTCCAGACCAAGTGGGACCGCCGAAGACCAGTTGGAAAAGCAAACGGAAGCGTTGCGAGTTCGAACCTTCGTCCAGTCAAAGATCTAGTGTACACATCGGCTAGTGCGCGTTTAATCTGTTGTGTTCAAAAATGAATCAAAATTGTAAAAAGTTCTTAAAATATAATTTCACAATTTAAAAGTAATGAAATAGAAGTCACTGCATTTTTCATGCACCAGATAAGAATGTCTTATAAGAGATCTACATGATACGTATGTGCATCGAGTTAAGTTGACCAAAGCATACATAATTTTATTCCGAATCCCTTTATCCCTTTACTAAGCCAGCCAAAGACTGTCATGTACACGGGTGCTGGAGCACGTTCAATCTGTCGTAGCTCAAATGGTTTCAAAATTGTAAAATGTCCTTAAAATTTAATTTAATAGGGGGCTATGCCCCCTTGTTCGCTTACGCTCGCAAACCAACACAAGCACTCCTCTCTCAGATATCATCTGGTTTGCTTTGCAAACTAACTTTTCTTTCGCAGAATCAATCTCCTGGACGGCAAAACTATCTTAGTAATTCGTATAATCCTGATTTGACTTTCCGGTTCATGACGTCACGGCGAGGGCTTTGCCCCCTGCTCGCTAACGATCGCCAACCCCCGGGGATTGCTACGGAATCCCGTTTGGTTTGATTCGCATCAAGACTCCTTTCGCAAGTGATTTACCTTTTTCTTACTTCAACACTTAATGCACCCTAAACTAATAACCGCATCAGTAAAAAACCTTCTCCATCTTATTCCATGTACAATTTTAAATAAACCGTGTTAATCTCGAATTTTTATGATCTGTACTTTCTCGGTAAACCGTCTGAGAACAGAGTGAAAAAAACGAGCCTTTTTCCACGCCAAATAAAAGAAATAGTTTTTATGGTAATTGTTGCTACGATAAATTTTATATCTGGCATACCCGATAGTCGAAAATGTAATCTTCATTTTCTTGAGAAGCATGCTCCACTATCTAAAAAATAAGAAATTTCTGTGACCAACTTTTGATGGCATCGACTTTATTTATCAAACATTTAAAAAAAAAAAATTTGTAAGAAACTATGCAGTCTGAGCTTTCACGTAGTATTTTCAAATTTTAAAACTAATTGTATTAAGCTATAGATATGACAGTTTTGTATCGGAAATCACAATCTAAAAGTTTTGAAAATTGTATGACCAACTTTACTTCCATCGAGAGCCGCGGTAGCTCAATCAGTAGAGCGTCGGGCTCGCATCAGAAGGGTTGTGGGTTCTGTCCTCGGCGGAGCCTACAATTCTGATGATTACGAGATCGGCGCTTCGATATGGCTAAAGACCGTCGTGTTCACTAATGGTGACTGGGGCACGTTAAATAGGTCGTGGTCACAATGTCCCCCATGTTCCCATACCAAATCAATACCTCTGGGGGTACCTGATCAGGGGGTTATCGGCCTCTGATTGGGATCTAAATTACGATATGTGTGAGTGAATAGATGTATGAAAGGGACCTTCCTGTAAAACGGATGTGTCATGTATGTCGAGCAAAGTCGGACTTCCTCCCAATGGGGCTCAATAACATGGAAGGCGCACCCCCCTCGCCTCTTGCCGTCTTCGACGGGCCTGGCACTCCTCTGGTATGCCAGTGTAGGCATAAGAAACAACAACAACTTCCATCGACTTTATTTATTAACCAATTTAAAAAAATAATTGTGCCATAAGAAAGAGTACAATCTTAGGTACTCAGTGACGTTTTCAAATTTAAAAAATAATAGTATTAAACTGATATGACAATTTTAAAAAAATATATCCCGCTTTCTCCCGAATTTCAAAAAAATATTATCAGGAACCAAATTGATATTTCTAAAATAACTCGATGAGCAGCAAAAATTCAAGTTTAGAGGTATTCTAAAAGAAATCACGACTGAAAACTTGTACGTCTTTTGCTCACTCGCGTTACAAATTTCGCTTTTCAATTTTGACACTTAATAAACAATAAACTAATAGCCGCATCGGAAAAAACTCTACACAATTATCCAAGAAACACAATGAAGAACATACCGTGTAAATTTCGTAGTTTTCTGACCCGTACTTTCTCGGAAAACCGTCTAAGAATCGAGATAAACACAGTGTTCAATTCTGCGGCGGCTGCGACCGCGGTAACTTTCTTTTAATATAGAGAAATACAGTTTAAAAGTAATAAAACAGAAGTAAAATATATAAAAAATAGCACTGCACTTTTCGTGCACCAGATAAGAAGGTCTTTTTACCGTTCTATATGTAATGTGTATCAAGTTAAGTTGACCAAAGCATACATAAATTAACTACAAACACTTTTATCCCTTCATTAAACCAGCCAAATCGTTGTGTAAACGGGGTCTGGTTCACGTTGGCGTGGTGAGGAAGTTTGAAGAGAATATCAGCTCAGGTGCGACCTCGTCACCTGATCGTAATTCAAATTGACGTGGTGTTGTCCACGGATCTTTCCCTTCGATTCTGGACAGTCGCCAATAGCCCGTTGTGTTGTCGATTGCGACGTTAAGCTTTACCATGATGCAGGTAGAGAATTGTTACCACTAAAATATAGCTTACACCAGCGGCATGGCTGCGCCCCCTTTTAATTTTTTTTATGGTTATCCCCCTTTCAAGTGACCGCTGGCATCGTTCCCCATTTACGAGTTGACAGCGACTGACCTTCTAGAGGATCCTTTCTTTTATTCGTCGACCCCCTACCCTGCCGACTGTGAGGTGTGAACGCTTTGGGGAAAGCAGAGAGTCGGCAGGTGATATCTCTTCTCACGCCAAACGATACTATGAAAGGAAAACGTCAGTCTCAAATGCCACTCACGGCCCTATCGCTCAAGTTAGGTTAGGTAAGGGGGCTCGGAGAATCAGGAGAAAGGCGTTCTGTGAGACGATACAGAACAATTTAAGCGCCGCAGCGTAAATGTTAATTAAAACACCTACTTATGTCTCTATTGTGTCAGGAAAAATCTACTTGTGTGTGCATGTTCATAACTTGGTGTTTACCATGTGCTTGGTGTAGCTTGGCCAGATATGAACCTTGCCATATAAAACGAACCTCCAGCTCTCTCAATCGTCGAAACTAACATCACCCCTGTCCAATAAAGCTTACGAAATCAATAAAGCCTGTTTCATTTTTTCCCCCACTGACACGGTACAATGTGCCACCCCCAAAGCGTGCGATAGTCTCATCTGATCTTATTAAATCAATCTCTTCGAGAGCTTAATCCGGCCTGTAGGCTGTGTGTCAGTCGACCCCCGACCTCCGATTCCGCCACTTGTTTCATTCGAATGCGAATCATGCATCAAGCCACTCAGCGGGCGATCTCCCCCTCCCCCAATTTTCGTTTCCTCTCGGAATGGCAACGATGGGATCCTGGATGCATTGTCTTAAGAAGATGCAATAGTCTGCATACTAAGCGTCGGCCACACCTCCCAAGGTCCCATTCGATCTGCCTTTCTTTCTCAGTACACGGTTCTGAGAGTCCGAGGTCGTGAAGGAGCTTTATTTCGCTCGGATCGATCATCAGGGAAAACAAAGAATCAGTACAACTCGAGTCTGCTGGTGATTAATTGACGTACAGTGAACGGAGTGTGATTCTTAACTCTCGGAATTCTTAAACAAGCAGTTGATGCGAGACGTTGCATTGCGGAGCGCCTAATGCGATGAGGTAGGTAAGCAGGTTGGATGGCAGCTACGCTGGAGCGGCACTGCTGAGCTATTGGCTCCAGCGGCTGTTGGCGAAGTTCCGGGATTGATTCCAAAGATCCAATAACGTCATTTTGTAATGTAAGGTAATTTTCTGTAACGTCATACTAGAGCTAAACGACGGGGTATTGACGACGATCCAGAATCAATCAACTAAGGGTAAGAACCGAGGACAACACCATGTCCTTTTGAACCACGGTCAGATGACGTGGCAACACCTGAGCTGGCACCCCCTCTCTCCAAATTTACACACCAACCCAACGTGAGGACTTTTGGCCACGACATATTTAAGGTACAGCATCTGCCTCTACACCACACGCTTACAAATATCTAGGCACTGACCCGTATTCGAACTAGGAACCTTCAACGTCATTTTTGTAAGTAGGTAGCTATTTTAATTAACGTCATACTGGAGCAACATGAAGGGCCATCGACGACAGTCCGGGAACCATCCCAACTGGAAAGATCAGTTTAGGTCATTGGTAAATGGTAAATGGTAAATTTAGTTAACGTCGTACTAGAGCAACACAGCGGGCTATTGACTATGGTCCGGGATCAGTCCCTTAAGAGAAAGATCCGTGGACAACACCTCGTAATTTTGAACCACGGTGAGATGACGAAGCAACACCTGAACTGGCACCCCACTCTCCAAACTTCCACGCCAACCCAACGTGAGGACTTTCGGCCACGACCGATTTAAGGTGCACCAGCCGCCTCTACACCATACGCTTACAAACATCCATGCCAGGACCCGGATTCGAAACAGGAACCTTCCGATCTAGAGGCTAACACCTTAACTACTATACCGGTTGGTCGGCTTAGGTCTTTGGAAAAGTAGAAGTTATGATAAAGATGTCCGCAATCAAGGAATGACTTCTACTTCCATAAGTTTTTCGGGCCACACTGTCTTTGGGACACGGTAGGTAGGTATTTTAATTAACGTCGTTCTGAAGCAACACAACGGGCTATTGACGAGGGTCCGGTATTCATCCCTCAAGGGAACAACCGAGGACAACAACACGTATTTTAGAACCACGGTCAGATAACGAGAGCAACGTCTGAGATGGCACCCCACTCTCCAAACGTCCACACCACGACAAGTTGAGGATATGTGATGTTGGTTTAACATGCAACGGTCCCCCCCCTCCTCCCTGTACACGGCGATCTATGGTTGGATCAAGTTACAATCTCGCAACTCTCAAGTTGGTAATCCGGTTGTCTTGGCACACGCAAATAGCTTAGTCCAGCAGTTTACCTCTGAATGTTTTGTTACGTTATTTGAAATTCAGGAAAGGATTTCTGTGGAGGCCTGATTGTCTCTCCCGGATTTTTATTTTTTTTTCAAATTAATGTTGCCCATTGTGAAGAGCAGCGGATTAGCAACCGGAGGATTGCGTCTTCGAATAATCGATCCTATCAAAGACCCCTTTTCGTTTTTGTAAGTTAAATCCGTCGCAGTGTCAAAAGTCCTCCCGTTGGGGTTCGGTGGAATTTTGGAGAGTGGTGTTCCAGTTCAGGTGTTGACCTCGTCATTTAACTGTGGTTCAAAATGATGAGGTTTTGTCCGCGGAATTTTCCCATCGGGATATTGCGTTTCTCTATGTTTTTTCCCCCAATGCAGCAGGCTGAGAGGGACATTATCCTTACGCCTTTGATCACGGCTTGGTCATTCGTGAAGGAGCACTCAATGTGCGGCAATAATTACCCCTAACCGAGGACAGCACTATTACATCCATGACCTGATTCGAACCACGAACCTACCGATCCAGAGGCCAACACATTAAACACTACACCGGTTGGTCGGCTCTTTCCTTTATCTTCACCACAACATCACTGAAGCAACACAACGGGCTATTGACGAGGGTCCGGGATCAGTCCCTTAAGGGAAAGATTCGAGGACAACACCTCGTGATTTTAAACCACGGTCAGATGACGAAGCAACGCCTGAGCTAGCACCCCACTCTCCAAACTTCCACACCAACCCAACGTGAGGACTTTCGGCCAGGACAGATTTAAGGTGCACCAGCCGCCCCTACACCATACGCTTACAAACATCCATGCCCGGACCCGGATTCGAACCAGGAACATTCCGATCTAGAGACTAACACCTTAACCACCAGACCGGTTGGTCGGCCATTTGTCAAGGACACCGCTCGATTAAATCGGTTTTACAGATTTTATAATGGTAATGGTAATTTTAGTTAACGTCGTACTAGAGCAACACAACGGGCTATTGACGACAGTCCGGGATCAATCCCTTAAGGGAAAGATTCGAGGACAACACCTCGTAATTTTGAACCACGGCCATTCGTCTAAGACACCGCTTGATTAAATCGGTTACAGATTTTATAAAACTTCGCTTGACATCGAATACGCATTTATTTTTGTAAATGTGGATACCATTTCGTGGATTGCCCGACCCTTCTGAGCCCCCCTTCCACCTTTGGATGGACACTGATTCATTTCGAGAACCCCGTAGGGAATCGCAGTGTGATTTGGAAGCACAATTTCTCCAAAAGCACCCCATATATTTACTCAGATAAAAACTCACTTAATTCAACAGCAGATAGGCGAGGCATAATCGTTTTCTTGAGAGTCTAAGCCGGTGAACATCTCAACCCGAGAGATAAGCGGCACTCGTGCCACTCGAAGCGGTGGCACGCGTCGAGCGCGCGACGCAGCGAGGTGACGCAACTCGGCCAGTTCAATCCTCATACGTATGCAGGAAGTGACTCGCCCAGAGAATTCATCGCGAGTCAGAATCAACGAGTCGCGTATTAATTGCCTCATCAACGCTCTCTCGACGGTCTGTTTCTTTTCCTTGTCGTCATACATATATAACAGATCTGTCTTAAATTTTTTCTTTTTCGCGACAGAATATTATGTTCGTTTCACACGTGATCGCTTTGTTAAGAACGTTTTATTTTCTTTGAAGAGTACACTGGATAAGAAAATCTCGAGAAATCAATTTTGAGATATTTTTTCCTGAGAAGAGAAGAGTATTTCATACAAACATTATTTATATGTATATATATATATATATATATACACTTCCCTACAATATTGGACCGGACGCCAGCGGATTTGCATAAAATCCGACTACTTGTTTGATGGTGTTTTTCGTTGTATGACCTGGGATCTTTGCATATTGTTCCTGGTATATTGAACGCCGGCGCCTACATTAACATTTTGAACAATCAGGTTCTTTCTACGCTCTGTCAATTTTACGGAATGGACGAATGTTACTACCAGGACGACAACGCTCCATGTCATGTTGCAGCCTCTGTCGAGCAGTGATATCGAGATATGGATGTAAAACGTCTTCCTTGGCCTGCTCTGAGTCCCGACCTAAACCCCATAGAACATTTACGGGACGAGTTAGAGCGACGGTTACGGACCAGGGAACTACGTCCGAAATCTACAGTTGAGCTGGCGACATTTTTGCAGCAGGAATGGACACAAATACCCGTAGCTGTGTATCAAGACCTTGTTGAAAGTATTCTTGCTAGTGTCATTGCGGCACGGGGGGGGGGGGGGTACCATCCCCTTATTAAAGCATGTATTATTTCCCTTATACCATCACATCTTGCTGTCCGGTCGATTATAGTATATCTATATAATTTAAAGAACACAGGGAATTTCCAAAATAAATTACAATATAAATCTTAAAAAAATTATAAAAAATGAAGAAATGTTGGTGGATCAGGGCGTCATCAGGGAGGAGCCTTACCCAGACAACATAGAATGGTGTTTTCTACATATGAGCAGCATTAGCCTGCTTATACACTACCCCAAACACCACCAATATGCAAGAAAAACAAAAATAAAACAAAACACCAAAACAGAGCAGGAACAAAACGAAGTCAAACCCGTAGCAGCAGCCGGGAGATCAACAACAACAAGCCTAAAAATTACCACCAAATGCCACCAATAACACAATCCAACACTAACACCAATCTTACTTTGCAACAAGTCTATTAAAACATAAACAAAAATCATAAAAATAAAATAATATTAAAATCTCCAGCCCCTATTCAAAAAGATATTCATAAACAGTAAAATAAAATTGAAAAGCAACTCACATGGCTCTGAGGAAATTACGAAAAATAATTATTCATGGGTTGTGTAGCTGTTGATATTAGTAAATCTTTCAAGAATATTACTATAGAATGAATAAGGGTATTTGTTATTGAGAAGTATATATATATATATATATATATATATATATATATATATATATATATATATATATATATATATATATATATATATATATATATATATATATATATATATATATATATATACAGGGTGGTCCCGAATTCATGGTACAAACTTTAATGGTAGGTACAGGACATTGTAACAATGATTTATTGTATAGGAATGTATAGTCGCAAGTGACGCGGTGAGGCGAAAACAGGGGAAATAACGGCCGAAAGGAAAAACAAAGATTTTATTGAAAGCGTTGTTGACAAGTGTCATGTTTACAGTAATTGTTCAAAATTACGTCCACCAGTATCGATACATGCTTGACAGCGTCGGTGGAGCGATTGGCGTACACGTTCAAAGATGCCTGGTATTTCACGCACACCTGCAGCAGCTACAGATAAGCGAGCGACGAGATCCTCATCTGAGTCAACTGGAGTCTCATAAACAAGATGCTTTAGATGTCCCCATAAAAAGTAATCGAGGCTCGATAAATCGGGAGATCGGGGTGGCCAAGGGACTGGTCCACCCATCGTCTACGGCAGCACAATTGTGAATGGCGCTTTTCCCTACTGCGATGCATCATGTTCAACAGCGGCTAGACATCTACTGCCCTCTACCGGCAATGATACCAACCGATCACTCCATTTCTCTTTCCTTTTATTTCCCCTGTTTACGCCTCACCGCGTCACTTGCGACTATACATTCCTATACAATAAATCATTGTTACAATGTCCTGTACCTACCATTAAAGTTTGTACCATGAATTCGGGACCACCCTGTATATATATATATATATATATATATATATATATATATATATATATATATATAAGAACCTCGTCATTTTGAACAACGATCAGATGACGAAGTCAACACCTGAGCTGGTATCCCACACCTCCAAACTTCCACACCACGTAAATGTGAAAACATTTGAGACGACGACAGATTTACCCTGCAGTAGCCCACCTTGTACACGATGATCTTTGGTTAGATTCGAATTCACACAACCCTCAGGTTGCTAACCCGATACTCTTCCACAAAGAGCTTCCGCGGCCTGGACATTTGAAGCCCCGACGGATTTACAGTGCACTAACCCTCCTTGTACACACGACTGGCTTTGTCTGGATGGAACTCGCCAACCTCAGTTGCATTTTCAACTGGAACCTACCGCGGCGATACTAAATATTTGAAACTAAAACTTGTGAAGGCTAACAAGGAAAGGGGGGATCTTTCCCGTTCTTTCTAAGAACACAGAAACTGGTCTTTGCATCGAGGCGATTGGTGGGAGTTTCGTCTCCGCCTTGAAAGAACAATTCTGGCAAAAAGAATGACAAAGCCCTACTTCCTATTTTAATTTCCATCATTTTCTCGGCTGAAATCTGTCATTAAGGCGGCCGAAACCGGTCTCGGTAGAAAAAAAAGACGCCTTTTGCTCTTTTGTTTCTGCTTTTGTTGGTGGCCACACCTTTCGAACGCCGCTTCCTCGTTTTCTTCGGGTGCAGGAATGACACATTGTGGTGGTGGGGGGGGGGGGGGGACCTCGACCCTGGCGACGGGAGAGAAGGGTGCCCGGGACGGGTTCAAGGCATGGGACGAAGATTCTGGTTAACGGGCCTTTGGAGATTGTTATATGGAAACGGATAAACACTCCGTATGAGATAATGAATCGGAAAAGATGATTTCCACGCACACACCTGTGTTCTTGCTTATACTTGGGGTGTTGATTCCCAAAAAGGCAACCTTTTTGCTAGTCTATTCCATAGTGTAGCTCCGGTTGTTGAGTGTAGCGTGGTTTTGAAAGTCAATTTCTGAAATTTTAAGGCCGACTTGTTGGAAGGCAGGCAGGTTGTTAATTAACTTTTGGAGACGGTCCTGCATAGATCTCCAAGGGAAATATACGAGGATAACGCATTGGTATTTTGAGCTGGTCTAGGATTAATCCCGAAGGGAAAGATTCACGCACAACGCGTAATTTTGAAGTAAAGTCAGATGACACACGAACAACTTATGAGATGGCACCCCAATCTACAAACTTCCACATCATGCAAAGTGAGGACATTGGAGGTCACGAGAAATTTAACGTGCACCATCCCCCTTTGTATATGACGGTCTGTGGTTGAATTTCAACTCGCAACCCTATGTATGCTAATGGACCTTTACTCTTCTGATCTGGCTAACGCAACCCGACGTGTATGGGTCAATATCTGGGCCTCTTCTGGGATATGTTGCTTCGGATCTTTCCCTTAAGAGATTGATACCGGACCGTCGTCAATAGCCCGTTGTGTTGCTATAGTACGACGTTAGAAATTACAAATTATCCGGTCTGTTGCCAATAGCCCGTTGTCTTTCTCCAGTGGAATCGGGTGATTAGAAATTTTTTATTAACGTCGTACTAGAGCAATACAACGAACTATTGACGACGGTCCGGGATCAATCACATAAGGGAAAGATCAGATGAAAAAACACGTAATTCTGAACAACGCTCAGATGACGAGGCAACACCTGAGTTGGCACCCCACTCTCCAAACTTCCACGCCAACCCAACGTGAGAACTTTCGGCCACGACAGATTTAAGGTGCACCAGTCGCTTCTATAGCATACTTTTATGAATATCCATGCCCGGACCCGGATTCGGACCAGGAACCTTGCGATCTAGAGGCTAACACCTTAACCACCACCAGTTTAATCGGGAGTACACTTGACAGAAAATTTATATTTGGTAGTATAAGCATTTTTGCTTCAAACTGTTGTCCACAGTTTAGCAATCTATCGTTATTTCACAATGAAGTATCTTGGTATGAATGTTCGTAGTGATTTGGAATCCATTTTAAATTTTCTACTTTTAACCATTTTCCTTATCCAATTAGAAAATAACGACCGTTGGGAGACAAACCAAACTAATCATAGAAGCAGTAAAAAAAACCCCACACAACTAATATTTCAATTATTATTGCCATGAATATTATAATTTCGTTTCGCTTTGTAATGAAATCATTTTGACATTTTTCCAGCAATCTTCACTTCTACGATTTATTGCAAGCGTGTATAATATAATACTTCTCAAGCTGATATGTCCAACAGTTCAGAGACATCTGTGTAGTCATTCACAGATTATTTCATTATAATAGTAAAACGAATGATCGCCTTTGCCCAAGCTTGCCTCGATTTATTTCACTTGATTCTTGAATCTCTTGCCCGGAGCACAGGAATATAATTACAATCAATTCTGTATCAAATGCCTTCCCAAAGTTCTGTATCAAATGCCTTCCTCTACTTTTTCTTCTGGGAGTCTAACCACTGGGGATTAATGAGTGCCTCGAAAACTATCCAACAGCAGTTTAACAGACATTATGTATTCGAAGCATGTAGGTGATAAGCGTAATATGCACGTCCATATAGTGCTTGTGGAAAAGTGGACATTTCATCCGCTAATAAATCAAATGAATGTTATTTTGATTTGTTGTTGAGGCTGAATGTATTTTTACCGGAAAGAAAATGCGATAGTCAAATGGGATATGTGGAAGGTAGGTGAATTTTAATGAACGTCATAAACACTGGAGTAACGCAACGAGCTATTGGCGGAGGTCCGGAGCCCAACCCGAAGGACAACACGTAACTTTGAACCACGGTGAGATGACGAGATCACACCTGAGCCGGCACCCCATACTCCAAACTTCCACACCATGCCAATTGGAGGACAAAAGAAGGCTTCGGCAGATTTATCGTGCACCAGCCCCAGTGTGCACAACGGTCTTTGGTTGGATTCGAACCCTCCAGATGCGAATTCAGTATTCTTCCAACTAGGCTTGACTGCTAGTAGTTGGCCTAATGTGGAAGTTTGTAGAGTGGGGTGTGAGCTCAGGTGTCGAACTGGGTATCTGATTGGTTCAAAATGACGAGGAGTTCTGCTCTGATCCTTACCTTCGAATAGATTCCGGACCTTTACCAATAGCCCGTTGTATTGCTCCAGTTCGACGTTAATTAAATACCTCCTATCCATCTGGGCTGTGTTAGCCCGGTTGCAAGAGTAACGGACTTATGACCGGTTGCGAGTTTGAATCTGACCGAAGATCGCCGTGTACAAAGGTGGCTGGTGCACGTTAAATCTGTCACGGCCTCCAACGTCCCCCCGTTGGCGTGGTGTGGACGTTTGGAGAGTGGCGTGCCAGCTCAAGTGGCGACCATGTCATCTGAATGATTCAAAATGACGAGACGTTATATATCTTTCTTTTCGTGATGGATCCCTGACCGTCGCTTATAGCCCGTTGTGTAGCTCCAGCGCGACGTTAATTAAATACCTACCTACCCAACTGGAGTCTCTCTCTGTTGGCGCCATTGAACAGTGCCAGAAAATTACGTTTCAGTCTATCTCTGGTCTGGATCTAATACGACGTCCCGGGCAAACGAAGATCTATGACAGATCTTCCGTTCCTCGTTTTTATTAGACAACGAAATCCCAACGAAGTGGCGTAAATTCCCGTCGACCGAGGAGCATCTCCACCCCTAACTTCGCTGCAGAGATCGTGGCACCGGGGTGGAGATGAAGGAAGATAACGGATGAACCGGAAACGCAGAACGAAAACACAAATCTTCCTCCCCCGACACGAGCGGAGATGTCTTCACGAATCTGTCACGAAACATGGAGGGGGGAGGGGCGAGAGCGTGTGGAAACGGTAGCAGATCTGATGGAGTGTTCCACATCAATTTGTCAGCCGCCATCAGGAGGCGCCATTGTTCCCTCACACCCCGGGTCGTGTTCCTCGCGTCATTTGGACACACTCCTTTTCTTTCTTTCCATTTCTTTTTTGCGCTCTCATTCCCTTCCTCTTCATACCTGCCAGAGCTCCGATCTCCGTTTCCCCCCGTCAGGCAACCCTTTTGGTTCGATCATTCTGGGACGGGTTGAGTCCGGGGTGTCGGATATCCCCAGTCCTCGATGCTCCTTCGAAAAATGCTGAAATTCGCTCGATCCGTGTGAATCGAAGTGTTCTAGGCCCATGAGTCGAAAAATCGTATACAGGTTGGAAAGTAGTCAAATATACAATCTATAACATAAAAATCGACGCACCACGAAGGAAATGTCCGATTGCGATAAAAATCGGTGGGTGTGAAGAACGTACATAGAAAAACAAACGGATAAAATTGTAGAACAATTGAATGATTTTTTTCAGAGTTGGACCGTTATAAAGGGAGGAAGTCAATAATGCGTTGGTCCACCTCTGGCCTGGATGCGTCACCCGGCGTGGCATAGACTGAAAAAGTTCCCGGATGGTTTCCTGAGAATTTTTTTTTTTGCCAATTGTCTCCAAATATCGGGCTAAAGGGTCAACATTCCAGAATGGTTGCAATCGCCTTCCCATAACGTCCTAAATTTGCTCTAAGGGAGAGAGATCATGAGACCCAGCTGGCCAACGAATTGTTGGGAAAACTTGAAGACGTACCGTATGCGGCTGGGTATTATCTTGTTGTAAAGTAAGTCCGGGGTGTCCCAAAAAGAACGGTAACACAACTGGTCGTAGAATGTCGTCTAGGTACCGCTGTTCTGTAAGTGTGCCAGAAATGACTACTAAAGGACTATCAAAGGAGATGGCACCCCAGACCATAGCGCCCTGGCGTGGGCATGTGTGGCGTGTGATAGTGAGGACAAAATCCCCTAGCTTCCCTGGACATCTCAAGACTCGTCTGCGGTTGTTGTCAGGACACAGTTGGAAACGGGACTCGTCAGTGAAGACTATACGTACCCAATCAGCGAGGTTCCAAGTGGATCGAACCCGGCACCCCTGTAATTCTGCACCTTCTTAGTGCGTCAATTTTTGGTAGAGTGTATTATAAAGCAAAAATGTCAGACATTTTGAGGAACATGCACTGCAGCCTTTTCAACACCAGAAGGCAAAACGTTTTCATACCTATCCTCTTAAACATATCGAAACACATGCATATCGCAACTGTGCATATAATTCATACCGTATATAATTCAGCATATAATTCATACCGTACTTCAGATAAAAAATGTTGTGTTCAAAACAGACCCTCTATCTCTCTCTCCTAACTCTGGTGTACAATATTCATCAAGTATCATCAGTATTCAAAGTATTTCATCAATACATCAATACAGTCATCATACATTCAGGGTACTGAGAACAAAGGCTAAAAAATACGTTACCTTTTTCTTTTAGCTCTAACAAACAGTTTGAGTATACCACACTAGGTTACATCAGATGGTCCGAGCTTGGCGAAATGTTCTGGGAACAAAACGAAATGATGAAATTTGAGCTTTAATACTTTAAAATCGTGTTATTAAGCTCATGAGTACAATTCCCAAACGTGTGCACTATTTTTCTAAAGTAGCTGCAAATGAAATTCTCTTTGTTATATCTTGATACTGAATTCAGAGTATAATTCAAAATCCAATAAGACATTTAGTAATTATAAGAGACATCGCAACAGTGCATACCTAACGATACTAACACCTTAAAGACTCAGATGCAACTAACTAAGGAAAGTGTACCAGTAATGCACTTTAAGAGAAATTTTCAACATTAGCGTGAAGCATACCATTAATTTGGATAGGGGAACTTTACAAATTGATTTAGTTTTCACCATATTATTTTTGTTATCTTATTCTGTTTGCTAGATAGTTAAATTGTTTATTTTTTATAAAAATAATTTAAATTACGATGAAACTGATATTGCATTAGTAATAGACACTTAAAAATTTCAAAAATCCAGTATTAGACACTCTTTTGTACCAGTAATAGACAGGATCTATTTTATTGGAAAAACTATAGCAAAACCAATAAAAAACAAAAAAGTTTGAAATATATATATTTTTACTGAAGGCATATAAATAAATAGGATAATAACAAAGCATAGGTACACTTTTAAATTCCTTACAGACTTATAAGATATTCTTAAACAATTTTTACTTGAACAGCTATCATCAATATTATACAAACGTAAATCTTTATGCACTCTCTTTATTTTAAACCATGAATAAAAACAGAAAAATCAGACTTAAATCAAATTGACTGAAGTGCTTTTATAATGATTACGGTTATTTATTGAACAACACTTTAAAAACAAACACTTTTGTATCAATTTTTTTTCTAACATCATCGATACCGCTTCTTGAGGGAAACCACTAAGCTTCATTTTCCAACGACGAAATTTCTCTTCGTTTGACGTTCGTCACACGTCAAAAACCACGTTGGAACAGGACGGTCATTAAAAAAAGATTTTCCCTTTTAAATCCTTTAAGAAGCTGCGGGACACAATCCAATACGTTGCCTTTGTAAACTGGGAATCCGGCATTTGCTATTGATACTATCCAATCAGAAATTATGTGCTCTTCATTATCACTCAGTGTTAAAGGCGGCCCTTTTTTCGGTGTATTGGCGATTTCCCCTCAACTTTATACTTTAAGGTTATTCGTGGCACACCATGTATTTTAGCAGCAGTCGCTATTGGTACACCATAATTGACCTCACTAATAGTATTCAACATGTTTTCTTCAGGATATTTCCATATTTTTAATGACTTAGGACCCATGGTGCTTATATAGAAACAAACAAATCAATAGCTATAATATCTTTAATGGCCTGGAAAAAAACGTTATCTATATAAATAAGAATGGAGTGTTTGTTTGTACATTCAATATTTTCGACCCATTTCAAGTTTTCTATCCGTTTTGGACCCTTCTGATGTCGAATCCGCCTTTTTCTCGTTTGGTGTCTGTCTGTCCGTCTGTCTGTATGTTGTGCCCTATACACGTCCACGCGGTTTAAGATATTTTCATGGAAATTTGCATACAGTGAGTACTTATCTTCATTTAGTGAGTGGCATTGGTTGCGAAAGTTTGTCTGTCCGTCTTTCTGTTCTATGCTCGATTTTGTGTTTGTGTGTTTGTGTAGGCATCACATGAATTGTATTACAGATATTTGATTACAATGTGTTTTATTTTATACATTATTTATTAGTTTAGTGAATGCAATATTAAACATTTTTTTATTGTTATATTTAGAAGAGTTTCATGCTAAAACACCTGAGTAAGTATACTTAAATCAGCCACAATTTGATAGTTTTCGAAAAATTGGAATGTAGTTTGAGTATTACGATTACTTTCATTTGCTTTACCAGTAATGCTGAAAACCAATTATTTTTCAAAAAAAAAATGTTATGGTGAAATTTTAGCTTTGATACTTTATTTATTTCGAGTCTTATTTTTATTCTTTGCGCAATGAAAACGATTTCCGAATATTTGGGACAGACGATATTTTTCAACGAAACGAGAATGAACAAGATCGCGCGAGCAGTGATATTTATCCTGGTTCTTTCGCTCTGAATTAATTTCACATTTCTAAATTTTGTGCACTTTTAGTTGTAAGTTGTGGCAACTGTGCGAGATCAAGAGATAAAATTGAATCACAAATTAATATCTTTAGAACAATTTTTTGCGACATCTTTTATTTTGTTTTATTTCGCTGTTTCCTGTTTTAAATATTTATTATTTTAATAAATGTGTTTTCCTTCTCATCACACGCAACAGCACCACAAAGTATTAGATTTAAAAATGTTAGGTAAGTCAGTACAAATTTTCAGTAAATTTTAAGTGTAGTTATGCCATTATTGAAAGAATAATGCCGTTATTTAAAGAATAATGACGTTATTGAAAGAATAGTAATGTTTAAAAATCCAAACTAGAACTTTTTCCAACATTAAAAAATTCGTTGTCATAATGGCAGGAGAAGATTGCAAAATTTCACAATGTCGCATACCGGAGGCAAGAGTGCCACAAGTAAAAAAAATATTGTTTTGTTGACTATGAGTGCGAGAGCACTCTCCGTAAATCGTAATTTTAATTAATTGAGTTGAACATGAAAAGAACTTAAGAAAGGGAATTCCAAATCTTCCTATAAATCGTCTTTTATAGTAGTAACCTTAGTATCACCTTTCGTCATTTTGTAGCATTGTCATACAGCAATTGTGCGATGTATGTGAAATGTATTACATGAATGGATATGCATGTGTAGGATTTGTGTCCAAAGTAAGTTGTAGAAAATATAAAGATGGCAAAAGGTGTTAAAATAATTTTTTACTCTACAAAAAACGTAAGTCATTATATATTTTGATTATCTCTTCAATCTAGAGTAAACCAATTCAAACCGAGTAAGGTCGGGTATTTTGCTAGTGTGAATTATATAAATAGAACAGTGAAAAGAGAAACCACAAAGAAAAAAATGAATAATTTTTATACATGAATCAGGGTTAGACAGTATTAAATAAACCTTCCACAGAAAGAGATATATTATTCTTGATAAATTACTAAACCATGAAAGGCATAGATTGAAGGGAAATAAAAATAATTAGTAATAGACATGGGTGTCTATTACTAGTTTTATAGCTTAAATGTGGTTTTAGTAATAGATATCCATGTTTCAGGATATTTAAAACTTAAACACAAGAAACAAATTCTGAAAAAAAAATTGTAAGAAATAAAATGCTGTTTTGCGATTTAAAAATATTCTAAATCATGAATAAAATTTCGAACTTACCTCCAATGGATAACCGATAAGGAAATCTCATTTAGACAGACACCAAACCTCATAAAAAAAATCAACTGTCAAGCGGCCATTATGACAGGATCTCACCTGTAGTTCAGGCTTCACCTTGCAGAGTGTGCTAGCTGTAAACATACTAGTACTTTTACTCTCTAGAAAAAAAAGCTTATTTTTTGCTTTTGAGTAGAAAATTGGTTTATTACTAGTAGTGTCTATTACCTGTACACTTACGGAACATAATTTAAATATATTTCGTTTATATATTTCACATACACAAATATATTTCGTTAAGCTAATTCACATATATTTCGTTTATATAACTGAAATATATTTCTTTTATATAATTCAAATGTATTTCGTTTATATAATTTAAATACATTTCGTTTGTATAATTTAAATACATTTCGTTTGTATAATTTAACTATATTTGTTTATATAATTCAAATATATTTCGCTTATATAATTCAAATATATTTCGTTTATATAATTCAAATATTTTTCGTTTATATAATTCAAATATATTTCGCTTATATAATTTATATTTATTTCGCTTATATAATTTAAATATATTTCGTTTATGTTATACAAATGTATTCATAACCGTTTACGTTTAAATAGTTGAAATACATTTTGTTTATCTAATTCAAATACATTTCTTTTATCTAATTCAAATACACAAACGAAATATATTGGAATTACATAAACGAGAAATGTAATTCAAATACACTTAGTTTATATATAATTTAAAAATATATTTCGTTTAAATAATATAAAAATATATTTCGTTAATATAATTTTCAAAGATATTTCGTTTATATAATGCAAATCTTTTTCGTTTATACCATACAAATATACTTCGTTTAAATATTTCAAATGCATTTAGTTTATGTAATTCAAATATATTTCATTTCAATGTAATTCCCCCCCCCCCAAAAAAAATACGTTTCTTTTATATATAATTTTGAAATATATTTCGTTTATATAACTTTAAAATATATTTCGTTTATTTAATTCAAATAAATTTCGTTTTTCTAATTCAAATACATTTCGTTTACCTATTTTAAATACATTTCGTTTATCTAATTCAGATATGTTTCGTTTATATAGTTCAAATATATTTTTTTATAGTTTAAATATAATTCATTTATACAATTCCAATTATACAATCGAGCTGTTACTGTATCATTTCTTAACCCTCCAATTGATTTCGTTGAGGCATCTCCGCCATCAAGATATGGTCTGTCATGCTAATGAGAAAATACCTCGTCGAGACAACCATTGGAGGGTTAAAGAAATGCTTTTGGAAGAGGAGAAAAACATATTTTGATATAGTTTTGATGAGTAAGTGGAAGAAAGGGAATGGCTTAAAGTTGGAGTTTTTCTCTTGTCACGGATGTCGGGTTCGTGCTCATTAGTTATCCAGCCCCTCACAATAGATGAAACTTCAATTCAAACATTGCCTACATTGTTTAAATGTCTCACCGCTGAGATACCTGGTTTATTAACGTCGCACTGGAACAACGCAACGGCCTGTTGGCGACTGTCCGTGATCCATCCCGATGAGAACATCCAAGGAAATTGCCTCATCATTTTGAACCACGGTCAAATGACGAAGACAACACCTGAGCTGGCACCCCACTCTCCAAACTTCCACATCACGCCAACGTGAGGAAATGGGAGGCCACGACAGATTGAATGTGCACCAGCCCCTCTGCACACGACGGTCTTGGGTTAGATTTGAACTCGCAACCCTCCGGTTGCTAATCCGTTGCTCTTCCAAACAGGCTTCCGCAGCACTATTTCACCGTTGAATCAACCACCCTGCGGACGCTCATTTTTTGTAGGCACCCCGCGTCACTCGCCCATTGACTTGCCCATTGACCCCCCGAGTCAATTAACCGGAAGATACAAGTCACCCCCGGCAATCTGGGGGACACTTAGCAGAGTTGGAATAAGAAATTTCACGGCGCAGTGACTCCGAAGTTTTTTCTTCTTGTCAACCCTAAACTCTCTCGGACAGCCCAGATTGGAGAAGAGGGATTTGGGGCACCGAGTCACGCTTGGGGCATCTTCTGTCAATGAGAACCCTGGATAATAACCACCTCCGTGAGCATTAGGATCCCCCTTTCACGTCGTGTCTTCGGTGGACAAGAATCCTTTTATGTCGGGAGTCCAACGCCCCTCTTTGGGAAAGCAACTGGATCGTGACGGAGGGAGGGGGGGGGGGAAACACGATTGAATGACAACTTATGAAGCAGAGGTAGGGGGTAACGGCATTAACTTACGGGTCACCAGTAATACGAGGCCGGTATTTAAGAGTAGACCCTGTTTGGTACTGGGTCCTGAGAATTGAGGATTTAAAACCTGTATTATGAATATGGTGACTTGCATTGAACTGAGAAAAATCCCAGTTCTATTTCCTTGACGATATATTCAGCTCTCTGATCATCAGCTACAATTCGTGTACTTTATGCTTGGCCCAAAAGAACTCGCCTTCTTCCAATATGGTCCAGAGAAGCTCAAATGTCGGACATCCCCAAATGCAGAAATGGTGGCCTACATATACATTGCAAACATGTTTTCTATGTTAAAGTTTTATGTGTTAAAGTTATCTGTGCTAAGGTTTTCTAATGTAAGACTTTTCTATGCTAAGGTTTCAACAGGTTTTCTATGCGAGGCCCAAAGCAACTCGCCTTCTTCCAATGTATCCCGGTGAAGCTAAAAAGATGCTTTACAGGTTTTATAGCCTTGGAAGTTTCCGCACAAGTTTGCATATTCAAAACAGTTGAAAAAATGGTGGCCAGAATATGAGCCGTTTAAAGCAATAGTGGTATAAGCCCATTAAACATTGTTGCTGGATATCGAGACTTTTAGTTGAATAGTAGCCACAGAGCTTCATTGACTGCATAATCTTGTTCTGCCATCTGTGCGGTTAATTTGGTAATCATGAGTTACGCCACCTTTCGTATAAGTAGTTTCCAATATTCAGAATTTGTTACCAGCATTAACTCAGCTTTTTCAGAAAGTGGGCTTACACCACTTTGGCTTCAATAGGCTCATATACAAGTGCATTGTCAACAGCTTTCTCATGGCGAAAAACCACCGAAACCCCGCAATGTCGTGCATTTAAATTCAAATCCCAGTCTCTTAAACACCTCTTTCTCAGCGAGTCAAACCCGAATGATTGATTCTCTGCAGGTCATGGATGGAACGGAAGGTTATCTCGAGAGCGTTATTTGGAATTCGCAACCACTCGGCATAATGGCTTCCGTTCCTCGGTGCCGCTTCTCACACTCCTCTCAATTCAGTGCCAGGAAGCGAGAACCACTCGACAACCCCTTGCCTCCCATGGTCACATCAGGCTGAAATAATCCGAATCTGACCAACGGAGTATGACTCTTCAAGACGGGAGCGCAAAAACCCGCCATTGTCTCTTTAATTCCTTTCTTCGGGCCCGGTAGAGGAAAGACCTCCCTTCATCCAAAGCCGCGCTTTCAAACCATCAACCGACGGATTATAATGATAATAGATTCACTCCGTGACAGCGGGGTGTTGGAGGGAAAAAAACATCCTTGCCATCAAGCGCTGAATGCTACAAGAAAAGCCGCTCAGTATGTGTGCCGAACTTCTCCAATCTCATCGGTGTCCTGCAAGTTAACCGTCACCAATGTGACGTATAGGGCTTGAACCTTTGTAAAATATGGATTTTTTTCCCTCAGCGGAGTCGAGCGTGAGGCTCGATTTTTGTGTTTGGTTTGTGGATTCCCTCGGGGAATTCCTTTTCGGGGTATAAGCGTGGCCCGATACCTATTCTCACACAAATTTACATTTCGAATCGGTGTCTATTCTTCTGGGCAGCCGCCATCTTGTCCCCAAACAGCCCAGCCTCTGTTCGGGAGTTTAATCAAGAGGGGTTTGGTTTTAGAAGTTGCCGATGGTGTTGCTTCTCTGTGTATCGTGCGGACAAACAGCGCTTGTGAGCGTGTTCGACAATGCTTTGAGGTATTCGACCCGCTCCGCACAACTGTTGACTTTCGGGGGAGAGAATTCCAGAAGGGTGACACCGGGTGCGGGAAGGGAAAAGGGCGAATGATCGATAGTCTGCAAAGGTTCGGATTTTGTTTCAATGAGCACTGGAATGACTTGTGTAACAAGATGAACCAGCGCTTACCAGATTGAAGAGATTGGAACTAAGTAAATTATGGGACAGGGTGACGATTATTGAGCTGTATGAAATAAAAAAATTAAATTTTCAAAAACTGCTGGGTTCAAAATTGGTAAACAAATTGTAAAAGTAACTACAGATGTTCGGATTTAGTTTTTGACATGTTCGATATGCTTGTCATCAATGGCTATAATATGGCGCAGACGAATAGCAAAATTTTGCAAAACTCGCTCTGAAGTGTCGAGACATCGATGCTTTCGATGATCTCCTGAATGGCAGTTTTGTGCTCAGCGATGGTTTTTGGGTCCTTTGCGTAAACTTTATCTTTAATATCGCCCCACAATAATGAGTCACAAGATTTGAAATCAGGAGAATAGTGTTGCCAGGCGATTCCCATTCCATTGGCCTTTGGTTACCCCGGTCCTATGGGCCGTGTACCATCCTGCATGAACCACATCTTTTCGAAATCTGAGCGACGACCAACATTACCAACACTGTCATCACAAACACTGCCAGTTCTCTCGAACTTTTGAATCAAATTTTTGATTGTTGTAACACTTGGACCGGTTGTCTTCAGACTTGTACTCGGTCGCAAATCTCCTTTGAGTCGCAATCAAGCTGTTATTGCTCGAATAGTAGGCCTCGAATAGTAGGATCGATATACGCTCAGAAACTCTGTATTTCGAAATTTTCACCAAAAAATGAACAACATTAAGAGTGCGCAATGCGCATGCTCAAAAAAAATCCCAACATTCAACCGCCAAGTTTTGACGGAATCTCGCCAACGGTTCAAAAGTTATCAAGGTTTTTTTTCATATGCCTCAATAATTGTCACCCTGTGTTTTAAATGATTCATTTTTTTAATTCAAGCTTTTATCGTTTTAATCTCATTTACGTTTTACATTTTCATAGTTCACCAAAACAAACTATTTCATTTCAATTTTCTTACGTAATATTCGAGTTTGAATCCAACCAAATTTGCGCACAAAGAGGGCTGGTGCATGTCGTGGCTTCAGAGGTCCTCACATATTAATAACGTCGCACTGGAAAAACACAACGGCCTATTGGTGATGGTCCAGTATCAAATCCAACTGGTAAGATCGGAGGACAATATTAAGTCACACCTGTCGTACAATTCAGGACACCCTTGAAATTTCACCCGCTCTACAAACTTCCACATGACGCTATGAGGTCACGATAAATTGAAAAAGGACTAACCCCCTCCCCCTCATGTACAATACAATCTTAGGTTCGATTCGAACTCGCAAACTTTGAATCCGTTACTCTTCCAACCGGGCTACCGCGAATTCAAAATCTTTGGGAATGGACCAGTGTGAACGAACAAAGATGGTAGTCACAAGTTTTGACAAAGTTATTTCGATTGAGAAATAAAAATGTGAGAGTTCAAGGTGAGGGTCGATTAACCCTTTGCCCCTCACACGAATCCACCTTTGTTTTGAAAACCTCCGAAAGAAGTGTTCTGGGAGGCACGTGGCTTTCACCAATCTTCCACGGACACCCTCGCCGACAGCAGGTGTTCGCGAGTGCAGTTAAGAAACAGAGTGAAATCCTCTCATAACTTTATCCCGCAATGTGATGAATGGGTATTCCGAGAAAGGCCAAGAAGAGAGAATATACGGAATGAAGAAATCTGCGGGCTCGTGGTATCTGTGGAGAGCTCTTGAACTGTGGAGGCTCAGGAAAGGTCAAGTCCTTTTCTTTCGATAAAAGTAACAATGTGAGAATGTGTTTCTCGCCTATCTAATCTTTTCCAAAGCGAGGAGCCCTTATCGCGTTGGGCTTGCTGCTCACACTTCGCCCAGAGACCGGCCTCCTTTTTTGGTCCCTCGTCAAGTGGCGAAGCCATCGACTTAATGTCTATTGAATTAACGTCGGGAGCAACACAATCGAGGACACCGATTAAGAGTTCGGAGGAGATTGAGAGTTGAGACTCGACCTAGCCAAAGTCCTTCGTGTAAATTTAATCGTGTTCACGTTAAATCTGTGGTGGCCTCAAATATCCACGTTGGTACAGTGTAGAATTTTGGAGTGGGGTGCCAGTTCAGGTGTTGACCTCGTCATCTGTTCGTGGTTCAAAATGACGAGGCGTTGTCCTCGGATCTTTCCCTTAAGGGATCGAACCCGAACCCTCGATAATAACCCGCTGTGTTGCTTCAGTGTGACGTTAATTAAATACCTATCCATGCTCTTACAAATCGGGAGTCGATTTCGTGACTAACTGTTTGGTAGACTAGCTCTACCACTGTACTAGCTAGAATTGGATTGGATATGGTTTTGTTGCATTGAGTCCTCTTGGGACATATTACGCCAAACTCAAGATAAAAAAATCAGTTACAGAATATAGTAATAAAATTAAATGAGTCACTGTACTAACTAGGTCCTTAAAAAATATTTGTACCTCGCAATATAACGAAGGGTTTTTGTATCAGCAAACAGAAGATAACACGATACTGGAAAACTTACAAATACAGAAAAGAAAAAATATATATATATATATATATATATATATATATATATATATATGTGTGTGTGTGTGTGTGTGTGTGTGATTCAAAAGATAATTACTTCATTCGTGTTGTCAAGTTTAAATGGACTTGGAAACGGAATTACATGGATCTAAAATAAAAAGTAAAACATATCCGATCACGTGTCCTAAAAGAATAAAAAAGTAGCAACAGTTTTATTATTTAGAAATAGAGTGTTGATAACGTATTCTTTAAATATTAAAACAAATAAGTATTTGAAAGTTCAAATTTCCAAGGAGCAACAGAACTCCCTTCATATTCCATAAATAATAAGGTTATTTTGAGTTTAATAATGATAAATACATTAACATGTTATGTTTGTCAACCTGCTAACTAGCGCTTTTTATAACTTCCATCAAGTGAGATTAATATACGTTTGATTAAAGTGATTTTTGTTGTAGAGGAATCTTCTTTTCCAACTTATTTAAAAGCAGTATTTTTCAGTGCTATTTACTTCATTTTTACCCACGTTCTATTAACCAACAGTACATTTCAGTGTTATTTACATCATTTTTATAGACGTTTTATCCATCTATCCAGATGTTGGATCGGTTCGGGAAACAAATGTAATTGTGTGTTCTATTCCTCATCTCTTCTTTAATCTACTTATTTGTATGCCATTTTGGTTTACGTTTAACGTTATGGGTATAACTTCAGTCTACGTTTATAGCTGTGGCAACGGCCTTGGCACTTCTTATATCGCCAAGGAAATAATTATTTCAAAAATCTTTTTCTTCTTACAACGTAAAGTAATTAGCTTCAGAAACACATTTGTGAACTTCAAAAAAACGTTCTCACAAAACTTTTACAATTCTTTCAAAGCCCTAAATAATACAACCTGAGACGTCAACACTGTACCGTGACATAAATTAAAATGAAAGAAAATTCCAGGATTAAAAT
This sequence comes from Metellina segmentata, assembly GCA_947359465.1. Classification (NCBI taxonomy): domain Eukaryota; kingdom Metazoa; phylum Arthropoda; class Arachnida; order Araneae; family Tetragnathidae; genus Metellina; species Metellina segmentata. The sequence continues at coordinate 91,945,768 of OX375882.1, forward strand.
AAAGGATAAGTTTCAGGGTACATTCTTATCTAACATTCGCACCTTAGTTCTTTTGCTGGTTCACAAATGTGTTTAAGCTTATTATTTTTTGTGAAAGTTTAAAAAATATATAATTTTTAAAACAGTCCTTTTGTGTTTTCAAACTTTCATTTTCCGTTGTAAAAAGAAAAATATTTTTGAAATAATTCTTTCCTTGGCGACTTTAGAAGTGCGCCAAAACACAAAGCCGTTGCCACTACTATAAACGTAGACTGTAGCTGTACCAAGGCGAATAATTATTCAAAAAATGCTAACCTGAAGACTCGAAGTGCTTTTCGCCTTTACTTAAAAGATCTAATTATAAACCGAGTGAATTGCGGACTTTTAAACTTTGTCCGAAATATTGTCATCGTTGAAATAAAATGCATAACAAGGATACCTCAATCTGTATGATACTTTCGTGTGATAAGTCAAAACAGAGAATTTTTCAAACCACGAGAAGCTGATTTCCTTGGAAAGAAGAATCACCATAGATTCAGTACTTGAAATCGCCATGAAGAGGAATAAAAAAAAAAACTACATTAGCATTGCAATATTTTATCCAAACTGCATATAAAACATTATATTTAAACTATATCCGAAGCCAGTTTAGGAAAATTTTATGCATCAAATGGAGGAAGATGTCGAACAAGCTTCCATACATGTAATTTTTGTTATTTGAAAAAACTTAAAACCACACAGATCATCATATTCATAATTTAAACACAGCAATAAAATTTTAATCCTCCCTCATTTTCTGTTTATATGTTCTTTAGCAAAATACAACACATTTAAACTTCATGGTCATCCGATTTCAATTCGATCGCCGAGTAGCGGATTGGCAACCGTAGGTTGCGAGTCCGAATCGAACCAAAGACCGTCGTGTATAAAGGAGGCTGGTGCACGTTAAATCTATCGCAGCCTAAAATGTCCGTTGGCATGGTGTGGAAGTTTAAAGAGTGGAGTGCCAACGACACGTCAACACGTCATCTGACTGCTTCAAAATCGCATGGTGTTGTCCTCTGATCTCTTTTCCTTCGGGTTTGATCCAAGACCGTCGCCAATAGCCCGCTGTGTTACTTCAGTGGGACGTTAATTAAATATCTACCTACCGATTTTACTTCAAGGGTTCTCGAAACACTGATCTGCCGCATCGCAAGAATATAGACGTATTTTTATTTTCAATTAAAATGTATGAAGAGCCCCAATTCAATGAAGATTTTTTATATGCATCTGTCATGTCGTTTTTATTGCATAAGCTCATTCATACTTTCGCGAGTCTCTGCGTTGTGTCAAGAGGTTTGCTCACTGCGCTCGCAATAGGTAAAATTGTAGGCAGCGCTGGTTTGGTCTTCTGGGTGTATTTCTGTATTCTAGGTCTAACACTTTCCTTTGGGTGTGCATGTCCATTTACTAACTTCGTTTGGCGTAACTTTGCCTTTGCGCCATAAAACCCAACGAACCTCAATTAGCTTTAATTCCCAGCATTTCAATTGCACATATCAATTCCCTCATTTAGAAACGAAGTTCAAGTGTAGAAACATTTCAGTGTTTCGTTATTTAAAACAGAAATTTTAGCTCTAGGTCTCCCCTAAATTGCTTTGTTTGTTGTAAAAAGATATAGAAAAGGAAGAATTGTTGAAATCAATTTGAAAATATGTATCAGTATTAAAAGAAAGGTACAAAAATAATTATCTTGTACATTGATAACTAGTATACACTGGAGTAACTAACATCTCATGGTTAATTAATTTCCTTTTTGCATTCCGTTTCAATTTACCCAATCGTCGCTTATGCCAGGGCTCGAAATACCCGGGTGCACAGGTGCACTGTGCACATGAAAACAAAATTGTGCACCTAATTTTTTCCCGCTAGGTGCACCTAACGTTAAAAAAAGGGGGGAAACGTGTTTAATGTTAATTTGATGTTTGAACAAAATATTAGTATCGACCTCTCTTGCTCTAAAGGAACGTAATTAAAATTCCTAAATACACACTATGCGAAAACAAAATCGCTGGGCCATAACGGGTTTATACAGGAGGAAGGTTTACTTATGTCACTGCCACCAGAAGTTTCCGATGATCGAAACATTTTCCAGATGGCTCTGTTGAAGCGACTGTCGCGACAGCCGTGCGCCGGAGAGAAGGGAGAATTTAGCTGTTTAAATATTTTTATTTACCATCTACTACTAACCTATTTAAACATACCCAACTAATAAAATAGTTTTTATTGCATTAATGCTCTTATATTACGTTCTTTTAAAAATGTGTACCTAAAATATAACCTGTGCACCTAATTTAAAAACTTAAGTGCACAAGGTGCACCTGTATTAAAAAATCTATTTCGAGGCCTGGCTTATGCGATTGACTAAACGTCATTTGACCGTGATTCAATATTAGTGGTGGTGTTCTCGTATCTTTCCCTTTGAGACTTGTCCATTAAGGACTGAGCCCGTCATGATTCTCCAGCGCGACGTTAATTTAATGGGACACGGTACCCTTCGAACAAAATTTTTTGTTTTCATATTAGCAACAAAATGTTTTAGTTTTCCTTTACATTAAATATTGGTGTTTCTTACACATTAAATATACGTTACAAAAAAATAATTTCATTCCCAATAACTAAATAATTTTATTTTTATAAAAATATTTTAATATTTTCAAATTCTTACTCTAACTGCAAATTTTAACCTTTCCAAATATTTTTTGGATTTGCCTTCTATGAAGCGTTTTTCTCAATTTTGTGCATGGAATTACATGTACCACAGTTATTTATATTTTTACAAATATATTCGCACCAAATTCTGTGAAAAACACCAAGCAATCAATTGATTTCAGCAATTTTTGAAAAAATAACATTTTTAATCCATGCACAAAGTTATCAAATATGACATAATAAACAACAGAAATTTTAGATCTCTACATCAATTACTATAAAAGCCTTAGCATTTTGAACACACTGTTGTCATGAAAAATAAAAAGCCGAGAAAAAGCACTTTGTAGTTTTAAATGCTTTCGGTCCTTATATTCGACAGAAAAACTTGAATACCTCTCTAAATAATGTAGCCACAGCTGTAAAAGTTTGCACTCATATTCTTTAAAGTTGAAAATATAATAAATGATAATAAAAAAAATTTCAAGATTTGATCAATTTTAGGGTACTGTATCCCTTAATACTTATCTACCGACTGACAAAATTTTAAACCAATAGACCGGTGTTACTGACTTGCTATTGAGAAAATAATGACTGAAAAGTGTTTCTGGATTTAGTTACATGTGCCAGACAATTCAATTTTGAGTCTCGTAACGTTTCTATCTGAGCAGCTAAATCGTCGACTTAAAGCAGAAATTTGTTACTGACAAAAAAAAAAACAAATTTTACAGTTCTGCTGTTTAAAAGATTAACTATAGGTTTTTAAGATAACAAATAAACGACAGCGCTGTATTTTTTCAAACAGGTTAAAATGTCATTAAAATAATCATTTGCTGTTTACGAAAAAAGGTCAGTTAAAGCGTTTTGCTCTTCACCGACGAAATTTATTTGTTTTTTGTTTGTACAGGACAAAAGAAACATGATCCAAAAGTTTCAAGAAAAAATATATTCACTAATACAGTTAGATAATAGGTGAAGCAAAACACATCATTGAAGCATTTAAGTGATTTTATTGAAATTAAAAAGTACATCCACCTTCGAGAAAGAACTCTTCAGTTTAAAAAATCTAGTTGTGCCCAATTGTTACCTACATACTTTTTAAAAGGTTTAAGATATAAAATAATTGCCAGTTCCTTGCAATATACCTGGATACGTAAAAATCGATGCGAGAGACCAAAAATTTACGTAACTACCAATTTTGCTATGTAGAAGGTTATGAAAATATATTATCTCTTCAATAGAATAGAATATATTAATACTATTATCTTCACTAGAAAAGAATATGATCTTCATTAGAATATTATAAAATCTTCAATAGAATATAATAGCATCTTCAATGGAATATTATCTTCGATAGAATTAAATGTTAAGAAATTATCTTGCGGAATCGAATAGAATATTATCTTTATTAGAATATTATAAAATCTTCAATAGAATATAATAGGATCTTCAATGGAATATTATCTTCGATAGAATTAAATGTTAAGAAATTATCTTGCGGAATCGAATAGAATATTAAGAATATTATCTTCAAAAGAATAGTATACGACTATTATCTTCAAATAGAATAGAACATTATCTTCAAATAGAATAGAACATTATCTTCAAATAGAATAGAACACACATTATCTTCAAATATAATAGAACATTATCTTCAAATAGAATAGAACATTATCTTCAAATAGAATAGAACATTATCTTCAAATAGAATCTTATAATTTTAAGAATATTATTTTCAATAGAATGTTAAGACTATTATCTTCAATAGAATGTTAAGACTATTATCTTCAATAGAATATAATTTTAAGAATATTATCTTCAATAGAATATAATATTATCCTCAAATAGAATAGAACACTATCTTTAAATAGAATAGAATAGAATCCTCAATAGAATAGAATATTATCATCAATAGAATAGAATATTATCTTCGATATAATTAAATTTTAAGAATATTATCTTGAGTTGAATTGAAAATAGTCAGAATATTATCTTGAATTAAATTAAAAAATATTCAGAATATCATCTTCTATAGACTAGAATATTATCTTCAATAGAATAGAGTATTATCTTCAATAAACCGGTCTAATTAGCAGCCGTGTAGCAGAAAAATACATAGTGCAAACCAAATCTTCGTTAAACAGAATGCCATAAAATTAATCATTGATGAACCAGTTATTAATACTCTGAAATAGGATAGGGAGACCGCAAACACAACAAAAGAGGGTAATAACGCGCGAGGCGAAGTGGAGGTGTTGCAGATAACAGGGAACAAGTGTTCGCAAACATTTGAAAGTCATCAATAGAAACTGATAACTCGGGAGAGAACTCTTTTCAAGAGCTCGTTTTCGAGTGTGGGCGAGGCGCCACGTGGCTAACCACCTGCCACTCCTCGGCTCAGCAAACAGAAAGATTTATAGAGTTCATAATAATGAATGCATACTCTTTGATAAATCGATGCCTATCATTCATGCTAATTTTAGTGTTGATGATCCCAAATCCAACACCGTTACCTAAGGATACTTGAAACTGAAGATATTGAAATGATGCAGAAGTTCGTGCCGTTTTTAGCACGATGACATGGCATCGCAAAACCAAACTGTTACCTAATTTACACGTGTAAAGCTTGTTTGAAAAAAGAAATTTCAATGAGTGCTTGGGAATGAAATTGTGTTCTTGGGTTGTGTTTTTAAATTGCGTTAAGCATTCAAAACGACAGGAAATGAGCATTATCGATCTATAATGCTTTTTTTACATCCGAAAAGGCAAGAATGCTTCGCAAGCGGAAAAGAAGATAGGTGTTCTATAATGCGAGGATGAGACTCCACCTGCCACAAGTGGTTCGGAGTTTCGTCACCTGGATCCGTTTTTTTCGCCAGAAACCTCGGAACTGGTATGAGCGTGAGATGATGTAGCTATCGGTGGGATGGAGAAAAGGAATCGAACGGAACGACACATACTCCAGTGATTGAAAGTCATTTTTATTCAATCAAATAATTTTTCTTCCCTTAAAAAAAAAAAATGGGAACGCATTTTTGCACTGTGTAGTGCATCTCCAGTGTGAAATCAGATGACCCTGGGGAAGTCCATTTGAAAAAGGGTGGTGAGCTCGCCAGGAAAAAAGCTGCCATACGAAAAATCATTAAAATATTATATTTTATGAAAAAAATGTTTTTTTCAAGAACATAAACTTTTTATATTTTTCACTTAAAATTGAGAATGGTTTATAAAGTAATAAAACCATTATTTAATTCGAACGAAAAGAGAGATTTGTGTATTTATGATTATGATTACATGTAACATCGTCGAATTATGGCAGAAACGCATTAGGTGACATTTTTTTGAAAGCACTAAATACTTATTTTCATGATGAGAAATACATCGTCTTTTTGCAATCCGCTTAAAAGATGAATATACAATATCAAAATATTTAAAATTTTTACTTTTGACCCCGAAACAATGTGTTGAAAAAATCTTTCGTGTGTGTCTTTTTGAATTTCTGTTCTCTTCTGGTTTTTCTCTTCCGGTTCTCGATTCTAGTCGAAAGGTCGTAATACTGAATGATTATTATGTTAACAATTTGACTTTCAAACATGTTTATGTTAATTTTACCTGTTTAATGAAAGAAATTTTGATTAGATCTTGGGAACAGCTACAGTCTACGTTAATAGCAGTGGCAATGGCCTTGGAGATTTTTTTTTTGGCACACTTCTAAAGTCGCCAAGGAAAGAATTATTAAATTATTAAATTATTTTTAGTTCAAAAATATCTTTCTGGTAAAATAAAGTAATAAGCTTAAACACATTTGTAAACCAGCTGAAAAACTAAGCTGCGAATGTTGGGTAAGAATATAGCTTGAAACTTAACCATTACACTAAATACAGTGTGAGCATGTTGAAAAAGAAAAATATCTATAAAAGACAAAAAGCAAGAAATAATACAACCTGATACGTCAGAACTGTTCCGGGAAAATGTATTGTTAAAATATTAAAAATTCCACAAATGGCTAAAAACAATGAATGTTTTACGCTATCGCGAAAAAAAATTCCACAACAACCGAACGGTCAGATGACGAGGCAACACCTGAGCTGGCACCCCACTTTCCAAACTTCCACACCAACTCAACGTGAAGTTATTCTCGGATCTTTCTCTTAGGGGATTGATCCCGGACCGTCGTCAACAGACCGTTGTGTTGCTAGTACGACGTTAATTAAAAATTATCATCCTTCGGGATAAATCACGGTCTGTTGCCAATAGTCTGTTGTTTCTCCAGTGGAATCGGGTGATTGATAATTTTTAATTACCGTCGTACTAAAGCAATACAACGGGCTACTGACGACGGTCCGGGATCAATCCCCCATGGAAAAGATAGGAGGACAACATCAAATCATTTTGAACTACGGTCAGATGGCGAGCCAACTCCTGAGCTGGCACCCCCACTCACCAAACTTACACACCCACCTACTTTCGGCCACGACGTATTTAAGGTGCACCCGTGTCAAATTCACCTTTGACACGCGTGTAAAAGGTTACACGCATCATTTACGGACGGTAAATTTAAAATTCGAAACGAAATTTTAGAGACAAAGTAAGAAAGTATTTCGAGAAAGCCAGCACAACTGTACACAAAATGAAATGAGCCCATACTTATAAAGTACCAACAGATTGTAAATAAGTTACTTGACCAATTCGACGAAAGATTTAATCCATTTAGAAACCTGGAACCGACAGTTAAAATAATTAGGTATCCGTACGTAGTAGCCTACAGTTCTTTGGAATTAAATGGTTTCATATTGATGCAACTTGATGATTTGGAGAAGCAACTTACAGAATTTAAAGACAGCATCTGGTCTGAAGTGTTTGAAAATTTGGAGTTCTTGGAAACGATTATTGAACACTTTTAGCATCCTGTAAAATCTAGCTATGGAAAGAAATCGTTTAGAGAATGAAAAAAAATTCCACTACGAACAAGAAATTTGGAGTTCTTAGAACCGATTATCGGACACTTTTAGCATCCTGTAAAATCTAGCTATGGCTTTATTAACAATTTTCCCATCTACGAAACTTCTTCGAGACCATATTCTCGGGCGTTAAATAATATTAAATCCAATAAAAGAAACCGATTTAACAGATGAAGGTAGTAGCGCTTGCTTGGGCTTGAAGTGCACGAAATACCAACCTTCAATAGAAGATTTAGCAAATGCAATACGGTAACAAAAGCCACTAATGTAAATAATTATTTTTTTGCTTTTAATAAATAAATATATCAAAAATATAACTTTTTTTCACTATGGCTGCAAGTATCACAAAATTATGGATATATCAAGATGTGACACGGCACCCGACTTAAGCTAGGTTTATCCTGTTTTCGACACACCCAGCTCGAAAGTTTCGCCATCATAGCGTCGTGCGGCGTTATTAAAATACAGGCCTATTCTTTTAGCTTAATGAAGCTATATTTACATCAATTAAACTAACTTCGGCATTTATAACATTGAGAATACTTGGGGGTTTGCCCTGAACCCTTCAGCAAACCCTACGAATTCGTCTCAGGGAGGGTAGGTAGTTTTTTGTTTAACATCGCACTGGAGCAACACAACGAACTATTGGCGATGGTCCGTAATCACTCGCGAGGTATCCTAGGTACACTACGGTGTTTAGTTGGACTTGAATTCGCAACCCTCAGTTACTATTCCATCCGAGAAGGTGATCCCATCCACTACCTTTTTGACTGTAATCTCACAAGTCAGTGGCATTTGTTGAAACCTTCTCTTCAACACTACTCTCATTGGTGCCAAAATACTGCCAAGAACATACACTGCCACCACAAAATCATTAAAGTGATGGAATTTCTCAGCTCCAACATTGATTATATCTGTGAGAGCTGAGAAGTTTAAGTCGAAAGTTCTCAAAATAACTTTGCTTTCCTTTCGAAACTTTTATAGGTCATTTCGGCTGTCTGACATCTGTATTTAACGTTCTGACTTTTGTATATTTCAATATTGTTATTATTATTTTTTTTCCCCCTTCTGAAATTTTTTTTTCTTTGTTTGTTTGTTTATGTTTTTTGCCTGCCTTTTTTTTTTTTCTTATTTTGTTCTGTGTTAATTTTTCAAACTTTGTCATCCTCTTCTTTTGTCATTTTGTATTTTTGTGCCTTCATGTTTTGCCCTTCACTTGACTTTCCCCTTCTGTGTACTTAAATGTGTATGTATATATTGTGGATTGCTTAGCTCTCCCTTATCCCAGAATCTCCTCCGTAAGGCGGACTATACAGCTGAAAACCGCACAGGTGAAACAGTGTCCGCCTACGGCGTCCAATCCAATCCGGGCTACCGCAGTCCCTCAGAGAAGGAGTTGCATGGACTAAAAATAGCATCAAAAATTTTCGCATGCATAAAAATTGAGTTAGATATATCTGCTCTGATTCATTTGCAACGCAGCTGCAGAATGTTACGAAGGTTAACTTATTTATGCACGTTTGAAGCTGGTGTTTTTTCATCACTTTAATTACGCTAATATTGTTACAGAGTTTACACCGGATTGTTTCCCCCTCCGCTCTCAGTCCGAGAGAATAGTCGCCAGTTACTGCAGAAACGACCTTAGAGAGCAGATGCCTTTTTAACCATTCATCTCAATTTGTTTTGCTTCTCTTACGGTTTTTCCTTCGCTTTCCTGGTATTTTTCGAAACCAGCTGGCGAGAAGAATCTGCAATTTAAACATTCCACACACCACACTAAGCGGGCGAAAACAATCAAAACTATCAAAGTAACAGCTTTTTATTTTTCCGGTAACAAAGTATCATGTAGGAGACTCACTAAGTGAATGTGAGGCACTTATTATTTTGCTTGACATGTGTTTCTCACGGCGTTGGACGGTCTATTTCTGACCTTAACGAATCCTTTCGGAGGAACTCGTCTCAAGGCTCCGCCGAAGCAGCCATTTTTGTACCCCAAAATTGGCCACTCTTCTCTTTAATTGATATGTTTTTTAGGAGCGGACGGTCTATCGACAACTTTAACTAATCCTTTCGGGTAGGTAAGTAGTTAACACCTCACTGTATCAACACGACGGGTTATTGGTTAAGGTTCAATCCACAAGTAATGGGTTTATCGGATAAATCGGAGGAAGATATCACGACATTTTGAGCCATGGCCAGATGACGAACACCTGATTTGTCATACACACTCTCCAAACTTTCACTCTACGTTAACGTGAGAGTTGTTGAGGCCACGACAGGTTTAACGTGCACCAGCAACCAACGACGGTCATTGGCTGGTTTGTTAATCTCTTACTCTTCCAATGTGGTTACCAGGACCTTAACTAATCCTTTAGGAGTAGTGGATAGGTAATTTGCTTAACGTCGTAATGGAGCAACACAACAGGTTAGTGGTGACGGTCCGGGATCCACCCGGAGGGAAAGATCCGAGGACAATACCATGTAACTTTGAATCACGGTCAGATGATAAGGTCTCACCTGAGCTGGCACCCCACTCTCCAAATTTCTAGAGGACAATTAAGGCCCCAACAGATTTAACGTTCACCAGTCTCCTTTGAACTAGGGATGCGACATCGATAGCAAAACATCGATGTTCAAAATTAAAACATCGATATTGATAATACATCGATCCAAAAACATCGATGTTTGTAAAATTCAGTGTATTTAAACTATTTCCCATTTCTTAAAACTGGTTTAGCAACTTGTGATGCTACATCGACAGCAAAACATCGATGTTGATAATACATCGCCCCCAAACCATCGATGTTTTTAAAATTCAGTGTATTTAAACTTTTTTCCCCATTCCTTAAAACTGGTTTGCCAACTATTGATGCGACATCGACAGCAAAACATCGTTGTTCAAAATTAAAACATCGATGTTGATAATACATCGCCCCCAAACCATCGATGTTTTTAAAATTCAGTGTATTTAAACTTGTTTCCCCATTTCTTAAAACTGGTTTACAAACTATTGATGCGACATCGACAGCAAAACATCGATGTTCAAAATTAAAACAACGATGTTGATAATACATCGCCCCCAAACCATCGATGTTTTTAAAATTCAGTGTATTTAAACTTTTTTCCTCATTTCTTAAAACTGGTTTAGCAACTAGTGATGCGACATCAGCTCCTAGACATCGATGTTTTTTTCTAAAACATCAATGTTTACAAAACATCGACATCGATGTCGCATCCCTACTTTTCAGACCCTCATCCTTGGTCACTTTGGTCTAAAAGTATGTTCAATTTGCTGATTATGAAAATTATGCTACTTGGTTATTTTTAAAATTTTTATAACGGTACTTTTTTCATTTAAAAAGAAAACATCGACAAGTATAAACATCGATGTTACCAAAACATTGACCCCAATACATCAATGTTAAATACATCGATGTTTTTTTAAAACATCGATGTTTTGAAAACATTGACATCGATGTAGCATCCCTACTTTGTACATGACGGTTTATGGTTGGATTCAAACTTGCAAACCTCCAGTTGCTTGTACGTTACTCTTCCAACAGGGATACAACGTCCCATTTTCATAATCGTGTTGGGATTCGATTTAGATAATCGGATACCATAATTTAAATTTTGAATGCTTCGAACTTCATTCTCAAAACCTCATTTTCGGATGTGTGTGTGTGGTTTTCTTTGTTAACTTAACTATCTATCCAAGGTTTAATTAGACCTAGTACTAATGTAAATTTGGATAAATAAGGACATCTTATGGTGCGATATCAGTTAGATCAGCGTTTCTCAACCTTCTTTTATTCGCGGCCCAGTTTTCAATCATAATTTTCATTGATCCTCCCCCCGCATACAGTAAAATGTATACAACAATAATATATATTGAGTATTTTGATTTCTGTTTTTAAATTATTTTTAACTAACTGCCAAAACAAGAGTAAAAGCGAGCCAACGTAGACGAGAAACCACATCTGACATTTTGCCAAGCGAGCGGTGAACAGATAAAGCGAATGGAAGCGGGGAAAATTTAAATATTATATTTGAAATGAAAGCCTAACAGGGAGATAACGTTAAAAGAATATGAAAGTACCAAAATTCGTTCATGAAAGTTAACGTAGACGGGGTGAACTAAATTTAGAAACTGGGAATACTTTTTTTTTGGAGTAATAAAATAAATAAAAAAAAGAACGAAAAAAGAAATAAAGAAGAAAAGATTTATGCAGACTCATGAATAATTTTTTAATCGGGCGTAAACGAGCATTAGACGATAGTCAAGCATCAACAAGTACACAGACAAGCGTGTTTCCGAAAATAAAATCAAGAAAATATTCTCAAGAATACTTAAATTTGGGATTTACCAGTACTGAAGTAAATGAAGAAGAAAGGCCCCTGTGTATCATTTGCTCAAAAATATTGGCCGCAGACAGCATGAAACCTAATAAACTTAAACGACATTTGGAAACGCTTCGTAGTGAGTACGTCAACAAACCCAGATAATTCTTCGAATTAAAATTAAAATCATATGAAAACCAAAAATCATTTTTTAAAGAAACTTTGTCTGTGAATAAAAAAGCTTTAATTGCATCCTACAAAGTTTCATATGAAATAGCCAGATGTAAAAAACATCACACCGTTGGTGAAGAGCTTATTTTGCCAGCAGCAATAGAGATTGTAGAAACTATGTTTGGAGATATTTTTTCAAAACAATTGCAGTCTATACCTCTTTCAAATTATACTGTTGCTTGTCGAATTGGTGATATAAAGCTGAAGATGTACAGTGTCAGCTTTTCTCGAAGTTGCGTGACAAATTGTTTTCAATACAGCTTGATGAAGCAACAGATAGTAATAAAGATGCTCATTTCATTGCCCATGTTCGATTTTGTGATAATATGTCAGTAGTAGAAGAAATACGTTTCTGCAAACCGATAGAACTCAAAGCAACAGCGCTCGCATTATTTCCTATTTTAAATGATTTTATGAACGAGGCAAACATAGAATGGAAAAATTGCGTCGGAATATGCACCGATGGTGCTCGTTCAATGACCGGAAGATTCCAAAGTACACAAGCACTTGTAAAACAAAAATCGCCTCAGAGCGTCTCGACACATTGCATGATCCACAGAGAAGTTTTGGCTTCCTTAGAAATGTGTCCTGGTCTGAATATTATGTTAACTACAGTTTTAACCATAGTAAATTATATCAACTTGAAATCACGAATATTTTCCGCACTTTGTAAAGACATGGATGCAATGCATTCAGCTTTACTATTTTATTGCGAGGCAAGATGGTTATCACGTGGTAGATTCTTGCAACGTGTTTATGAATTAAGAGAAGGAATCGCCATTTTCCTAGAAGAAGAAAACAGACCGGAAGCCAAGAATTTTCGCGATGGTTTATTTGTGATGAAATTGAGCTACTTGGTCGACATATTCGATACATTAAATAACTTGAATCTTCTACTCCTAAGAGCAAATATACATATGTTGGATACGAGTGATAAAATTAATTCTTTTTGTAGAAAATTGGAATTGTGGAGCAGAAATTTAAAGCAAAAACCTCTAACAATGTTTGCAAATGTGAATGATTGTACTAAAATTTACAAGGCTGAAGAAGAACATATAAAAGTTGTTTTGTAACCATTGAAAATCATTTTGCCATGCTGGCAAAGAATTTTAAAAAGTATTTTCTTGCTGACGACAAACTGATAGCAAGTTACGAATGGGTTAGGGATCCATTTCATAAGACTCCCGAAGGACTCTCAATTGAAAAATTCATAGTCTTCACGACAAGTGGCGGAACCAAAAGCCAATTTAGTAATGAATCACTATTTGAATTTTGGTCAGGAGTAGAGGATTATTTTTCTGCACTAAAAACAAGTGCATTTCGCATTCTATTACCATTTTTAACATCCTACCTTTGTGAAACTGGATTTTCTGATGAGGCTTCTTTGAAGACAAAATATAGATCTCGGCTAAATATAGAAACAGAACTGAGAGTGGCTATTTCTAATATTAAGCCTTCCTTCGAAAAACTTTGCTCGGCAAGACAGGCCCAAGGAAATCACTAATAATTATTAAATTTGTTTTTAATTTGGTATGTTTTGATTAAGAAAGTTTTGATTTAGAAGTTGTTTTACTTTAATAAGTTAATCATTAAATATGTCGAAATGTATTTTGTTTTCTATGTGTATGTGTGCTTTCCTTTAAGTCAGTTAATCAATTTTTTTAAATAATATTTTCTCTTGGATATTCTCGCGACCCCCTAGGGGTCGCGCCTTACAGGTTGAGAATCACTGAGTTAGATTATGAAGGTTGTAATAATATTGTATATGGTGGTGATTAAATAGTGTGCATAGTGGTTTTTACAATGGCATAATATATAATTTCATCATCTGGAAGAGGTTTATTAGATTGCATTTTTCTTTTTTGGGTGGGGCGTGAAGGCCCTGCAGAACTTCTTCTCTACAACTCTTATAACAAGATTTTTTAAGAACTAATAAAGGCTATAAATTCAAAACCACATACCTTTACAAATAGCTTCAAATATTTAATCCACGCCAACACCTAGCATATACCAATTGAAGCGGAGAATAAATGACGAGGCACAGCTCTTCCCGCGCGAATGCATGACTTGGTTACTGAGACATCACTCCGTATTATGCGCAAGCGCGTGATTAACGCTTTAGTGGTGACGCCACATCACGCGCTGGCGTGAGATTGACAGCGAAAGTGTTAATAACACCCTTAAAACCAAACAGCTATAAAAGTTACCGAGGTCCTGGGAAAAGTAACAATTGCGAAAGGAGTTAAATTACAAAGTTGTCTAAATCTTTGGGGTTTTTTTTCGTTCCAATCTCGGTGTCTGTAGCCATCAGTGTTACGCAACGCTACCGATTATGTATGAATTTAATCCCCAAAGTGTAAACTGTTTAAAATTTCAACTCATTTAATCGCTCCATCATTTCCCCACACTCACGGACTTCCCCAAATGATTTATAGCTGCTTTTTTTAAAGTAATTGGATATTGAATCTCAAGTAATCTATTTCAATTAAGTCTAGACATACTTTGGAGATTGAAACAATATATATTGATGCAACAACAATGGGAGTTTCATGGGCGATGAGACACGGGTATTTTCCTCCCATCGAAAACAACAGCGACTATCTCACTCCGTTAATCGCCCATCAATATTTCCGTCACGCTCCATCGTAATGCAATCAATTTATATTCGAACGAGAACTCAATTAATGCGAATCTGACATTTAACCCGACATCCCTTCTGTGAGACACCCTTTATCGGAATGCCTGCCTTTGTTGGATCGAAAAAAAGTATATTGATCCACCATTATCCGATTTTTCTTGTCAGGGCAAGATGTTATGAGACCTTTGATGTATTCGAATTTTTCGAGAGGCTTGCGAACAGGCGGGGTCTTTCCTCAGAGAAGCACTTCGCTAAATTGGCGTTGCACTTGGGCGTGCACTTCGGTAAAGGAAGGGACGAACGAGCTACGACCAGGATGAGCCTTCAATTTAAAAGAAAAGATCCAGTTATACATT
Organism: Metellina segmentata; assembly: GCA_947359465.1. Taxonomy (NCBI): domain Eukaryota; kingdom Metazoa; phylum Arthropoda; class Arachnida; order Araneae; family Tetragnathidae; genus Metellina; species Metellina segmentata. The sequence continues at coordinate 91,960,965 of OX375882.1, forward strand.
CAGTTTTAATACTTTCGTACTAGATTGGAAGGCTCCTGGTCCGAATCTGGGTCCGGCTTTGTAAGCGTATGGTGTAGAGGCGGCTGGTGCACCTAAATCTGTCGTGGACGAAAGTCCTCACGTTGGGTTGGTGTGGAAGTTTGGAGAGTGGGGTGCCAGTGGTTCAAAATTACGAGGTGTTGTCTTCGGATATTTCCCTTAAGGCAGGGGTGGCCAACCTGTGGCTCATGCGCCAAACGTGGCGCATTGAATGAAAACAAGTGGCGCATTGCATCCTTTCGCCTACTTATTCTTTTGAAGTATGCGCCATAACTGAATCCATCTTCATGCTTTCAACACCAGAGTGCTCTCAGTTCAGTTCATACAGCCTTCCTACTCATCAGTTCATTGCAATTTTTTAAAAGCAAATCCATTCTTGAAAATGAAATTTTATAAGCAGATTTTATTTTTTCAAATCTTAATGGTTTTTGACCTGATTAATTTCTGTAAACATTAAAAAAACCCAGAACTAAGGAAATTTTCAAAAAAAAAAATGTCGTTTGGGAACGATACACATACATCAACAAACTTTTTCATCCATGAAATTTATTAAAAGCAAAACGATTTCGCGAATGACCTTATTCAAATTTGAAGAATTCTCTGCTGCTCTCAGTAACAAATTTAACACCAAACATTAAAAGACGAGCGAAATCGAAACAGGCTCAAAAGTCTTATTAATGGTAAGTAACGTTTATGTGCTGTAATACGTGCAATAATTGAATCATTTAAAAATGATAATTATGTCTATAAACATACTTATATAAAAAAAATATTAAGAATATGTGCCAAGTTTCCTTCTAGCAAGTAAAGAGAGCAGACAATTCCCCAAGTTCCAACCTGATCTAGCTCTCAGAGCTCTCTCTCTCTCTCTCTCTCTCTCATCATATCAACTGTGGTCCAGAGTTATCTTTACCAAACGAGACAGCAGCTGTAGCACCATCAGCGGGCTCCATGACTGTGATCGCCCTCACGTCCAAGAGATCATCTCTTGCTAGTGTATGTTGGTGCTCCAATAAACGCGTGTCTTTTGAACTGGCGCTCATTAACTAATTTAGTTCCCCCTAAATGAAGCAGATCCTACCCCAATCATGAACGTAAGAAGGTATAATAGGTGTGTGACATATGGCGCATCTGAACTCGTATGTGAAATAAAATTGGCGCATGGTATGTAAAAGGTTGGCCACCCCTGCCTTAAGGGATTGATTTCGGACCGTCGTCAATCGCCCGTTGTATTGCCCTAGTACGATGTTAATTAATAAATTATCAATTACAATACTTTCGCCAATCACGTTGGGCTGGTGTGGAAGTTTGGTGAGTGGGGTGCCAGCTCAGGTTTTGCCTCGTCATCTGACCGTGGTTCAAAATTTCGAGGTGTTATCCTTGGATATTTCCCTTACAGACTGATTTCGGACCGTCGTCAACAGCCCGATGTGTTGCTCTAGTACAACGTTAATAAAAAATTACCATACTTTCGTCGGACCACGTTAGCCCGATCGGAAGAGTAACTGATTAGAAAAACCGGAGGGTTCCGAGTTCCAATCCAACCGAAGATCGTCATGTACTAAGAGGGCTCGCGCACGTTTACATATGTCGTGGCGTCAAATATCCTCACGTTAGCGTGTTGTGGAAATTTGGAGAGTGGAGTGCCAGCTCAGTTGGGAATCCTTCATCTAACCATGGTCCTATATGAACTGGTGTTGTCCTCGGATATTTATCATCGGGTTCGATTCTGGGCCTGCGCCAGTATCCCGTTGTGTTTGTTGCTCCGGTGAGACATTAATTAAAATTCCTACATACATACAATGCTTTTGTCTATATTTTTGGATTCATTAGTGATTGTAAATTTTTTTTTTTAATTTACGCCGTACTGGAGCAACACGTCGTACTGGGAGACGGTCCGGGATCAATGACTTAATATTAGTTATTTGGATGAAGGCTATGAACATACATAATTGATGAAGGAAGGTAAGTAATTCATTACATTCGCATTGGAGCATCAGAACGGGCAATTGGGGACGATCAGGGATCAAACCCCGAGGGAAAAATCCGAGGACCACACCACGTCTCTTTAAACCATAGACAGATGACGAGAGCAATTAACTACCTACCATTGGTGTAGTTATTGGTGATCAGAATTTGTGAGAGTGTAATTTAATTGTAATTGTAAGGTAAGGTAATTTTAATTTTACGTCGTACTAGAGCAACACAACGGGCTATTGACGACAGGTAATTTAATGGAGGAATAAATTTACGATAATGGTAAATTTTAATTAACGACGTACAAGAACAACGCATCGAGCTATAGACGATGATCCGGGTTCAATCCCCATAAGGAAAGATCCGAGGACATCAGCTCGTAATTTTGAACCACGGTCAGATGATGAGGCAACACCTGAGTTGGCACCCCACTCACCAAACGTCCACACCAACCCAACGTGAGGATTTTAGGCAACGACAGATTTAGGTGTACCAGCCGCCTCTACACCATACGTTTACAAACATCCATGTACTGACCTGGATTCTAACTAGGAACCTTCCTAACTAGAGGCTAACATCTTAACCACCAGATCATTTCCTCGGCATTACTTTACGAAATTAAAGTCTTAAACTTCAGAGTCCAAACGCAACACACCACAACGATAACGTGGGGCTCTCGCACAAGAGCATGAGATCTCTTTTGGGAGACTTTATAATTTTGGCGTTCGGACTGGTATAGAAAACCGAGAGAGATTGGTTCTACTCCCAAGATATTTGGAGCCACTGTAGCACATGTGGAACAGTAACGGATTAGCAACCATAACGATGAAGCTAAAATCCCACCAAAGACCGTCGTGTACTTCGGGGCCTGGTACATGTTCAATCTATCGTGGCCTGCAATGTCCTCACTTTGGCGTGGTGCGGAAGCTTGGAGAGTGTTGTGCCAGCTCAGGTGTTGCCTCATCATCTGAACGTGGTTCGAAATCGCATTGTGTTGTCCCCGAATCTTTCTCTTCGTGTTGGATCCAGACCGTCACCAATATAACCCGTTCTGCTGCTAAAGTGTGACGTTAGTTAAAATATCTACCCAAATTGTTTCTGAATTTATGCCAAACAGGCGTCTAACACCATTACGACGTTTGGAAGAACTTGGGTACATATTTTAGCTAAGTAAATGCCTGACATCAGTCGGCTGAATACTTTTGTAATCCACCCAAACAGATTATCAGCTGACAAATATGTTACAAAACATACGCCTCAACTTTTGAATATCAAAATGCCATACAAAACAGAATCCTTCGTAAAACCAGCATTTCGAGCAAGGCTGAAGCCAAAAAGAAAAAATACCACTCCCCCAAAAGAAGAATACAAAAGATGTGCATTATGCTTCTCAAGGACCGGAATGCGCCCCTGGCTTAATTTGATCGAATACGCACCTCAGCCCTCGCTGTTGTCCCGGCCATTGATCGGTTATTTATGACCTTGGGCGGGCAGGTCTTTGTGAGGCTCCCCTAGTTCTGATCCCTCTGCATCCAAACGCTATAAAACCATCCAAATATGTGTCTCCCTGATTTATGTCTGCACAAAGTGCACTGCTCATGCAAGGTTTCAGTTTTCGTACTTGCTGAACATAATGCTGTAGGGTGGGTGATTCGGGATGTTTCGTTTCTACGGGAATGTGTATCCATTGCTATGTTATGATTCACGAGGACGGGAATGGGAATATACCTGTACCTTGAGTCCATCAACAGTTGAAATAAAAGAGATAGAGAACAGAGAAATAGAAAGGTAGCCGCCGGCACAATGTATCTTTTTTTATTCTAGGTGGACAAAATTCAATTTTCTTAGTGTCGCAGATTGTCAAAAAGACATCCTATCTTAAAAGTAGCATGTCCCCTTAGCAAGACCACGGCTTTATTTTTCTATATAATTCCTCCTAACGGGATGTACAGGAGTCCAAAGTTGAACTTTCTGCGTTGGCTACAAAACCAATCTGGCGAATTCGTCTTAGTACTTTAAGGAAAACTGAAAAGTAGAGGTCCTATATTTTCTTTAGCGCTATTGAGTAGATCCTATCATTAACTTCTGTTCATCGAGGTATGTTTACGTGCTTTTAGTTTCTTGGGTACTATTTTCTTAATCAGCAAGATCCTATTGAATTTATAGCTAATTAGCGTCTTACGCAGCTGCTTATTTGAAATTTTAACTAGACTTTTAACACATTATATCACCATATATCACTAAAGCATTACATATACATTATAACCTGACTCATTTAACGTGCGTAGAACAATACATTTCTTGCGGAAGTCTGCGGAACTGATAGAAAGTGTTTAAATTTCAGAATGACTATGGAAATTTTTCGTCAGTCTATTTGTGACATTTGGGTGATAAATTCGAAGCAAACGAAAATCGATGCTATTTTAACTTCTATTTCTCAAGGACATGGTTGAATATTTGTTACCAAATACTGCTTTGAATATTTTAAATACTGTTAAAGTGAAAATTTTCAAACTACCCGCCAAAGAATTGAGCATAAGAGGAGTAAAATCAACAGGCACAAAGAATATTTCCTCAGAAATTGTTCCTCTTGACTTCAAGGAAATCTTACCTTTTCTCTCACTGTGATTCAATATTTACCAAGTAATTCACAAGGAAGTTTTATTAATAGGCCTAGAAGGCCTCAAAAAATTTTATAAGCCTGTAGTTCCAAAGTACAGAAAAGGAAACTCGTAACCTTGTAGAGACAACTACTCAAAAAGAATTGTCAATGACCCCTGAAGTAAAATTCGAATATAAGGGGAACGATATACTACTTCAAATCGTGAGAGAGCTCTTTGCTGCTTTTCTGGAAGAGGTACGATTATGAAAACGATCCGTGTCTAAGTAAAACGTCAGTAAAATTATCTGAAAATCATGTGCTTGGGCTAAGAGTTGACATTAATCTCTCTATGAACCAATATAAGATTACATAGACAACGTAAAGAACATTCTCTAATTTGTGTACTCCGTATAACACAAAAATGAGCTAAACGGTTGTTACTCTTCTGAGATGATTGGACGGAAACTTCAGCTGTACCCCAACTCCCAACTAGCCACTTATCAACTGCTCTGTTAAACGGTTACGTACAATTTATGAACAATCCTTCATTCTGATTTTGTCGAACGATAATATCAGAAATACAATTATAATGAAGGGCTGTAATGGCGCTGAACAGAAAATTTTCCAGCAATTGTTTTCAAAAAAATATCACTATAAACAAAGGGAGTTTATTATTTCTTTGGTACCTTTGCTTTTACTAATGAGGGTAAAATAATTATTTGTCAAAATCTCAACTAGACCTTGTCGTTCCATCAAATTTCTTTTTTCCAAATAATTAGTATATTTAACTTCAAGGGAAGTTAATAATGTGATTGATTAATAATTGATAGATGTGATCAAACATCAAACAGGGAATACTAACGATAGAAACACCGCTTATAGATTTTGTTAGAAATGCTGATTAGTCTGCTTAAATAACCATTATTATTATCAAGCTCTACCAAGTCATATTACATTGTTTAAATTCCGTTTTCTAGATAACCTGATAAGTTTTCTGAGCATGAAGCAAGTTCAAGATGTTTATACCTCAGAAAGTATCATTGGTTCCCCAGTTAGCTATACATAAAATACTGGTCCATGAAAATATTATTTCATTTCTTGTATTCTTCCAATTGGTAATTGGTCCGCTTCTTAAAAGCGCAAGACAAGAATTAAACGCAATAGGCGATAAGATAAATATTTTTCATAAAAATGTCAAGAACTGATGCGAATAGATATGTCATTACCTCAGATCCGCAAATTATAAGTTTACAAGAAAGGTCTAAAACTAAACGCAGTCAAATTTTTTCAAAAAAGTTGAAACTTTCCCGGTTGAGATTTCAAGTACATAATTTTGTAATATCTTTCAAATATTTTCCCCTTTAGTTTTTGAATTATTCTTTATTTTTAAATGGAACTGTTATGGGTATATCTGTCCATTGTTCAGGTGTATATAAATACAAAAGTGCAAAATATACGGTTAATAATTGATCGAAGTATATTTAATATATGGAGCAAAGTGGACAAATTTCTTTTAATTTAGCATATTTTTGCATCCAATTAGTTATTAAAAACGTTAAATATACACCAAATCAGTATTTTATCACTCACAGCCTCTTATAATCACCCAAAACCTGTGTATTTTTGATGCAATAATTTTGTATACCTAGATTGCGAAAATGACACACTGTGCGCCGAGTAGAAATGAGTTATTCCCAGAACCCGACTTACTTTTTATAACAAGTATGATTGAAAAGTGCGCCAATACCAGAAAATATTGGCGAAAGCTCAGCCAACAATTTGCAATTTTATCATCTTTTAGAGGCTTATTATATTAAATTTTTCTTTTTTTAGGGGGGGGGGGCGTGAAGGCCCTACAGAACTATCGTCTCTACAACTCATGTTACAATATATCTTTTAATAACTAATAAAGCTATAAATTCGAAACCACATACCTTCATAACTAGCTTCTACCCTTTACTCCACGCCAACACCTAACATATAATGCCAATTGAAGCGAAAAATAAATGTCGAGGCGCTGCTCTTCCCGCTCGAATGCGTGACTGTCTACTGAGACATCACTCAATACCACGCTCTGGCACGTGATTGACTCTTTAGCGTTGACGCCACATCACGCGCTGGCGCGAGATCGGCTGCGAACGTGTTAACGTCATTTGATTGATCAAATCGTTATTTTTTTTATTTGTTGGGATGCAAACGTTCGTCGTTTTTTTTTTTCATTTTGACAAAACTGGAAGAAAAAAACTTATTTTATTGAATAAAAATTATATTGAATCAATATAGTACGTGCCGTTCTGTTCTATGTTTTTTCTCATCTCTCCGGTGGCTGCATCATCACCCGCTCCAACAAGTTCCGAGGCCTCTGACTAATGAACGAATCCATGTGACGAAACTTTCTGAACCACTTTCGGCACGTGGAAATGTTTACGGCACCCTCACCTTACGCAACACCTATTTTGCGTCTGCGAAGCCTTCTTGCCCTTTCGGAAGCAAAAAAGCAATAATGGGTTGAAAATTCTCCTTGTTTTCTGCTATCTTGAATGCTCAACGCAGTTTAAAAAACACAACCCAATGACTAAATTTCGCTGTGAAACTCGCTAAATTCCTTCTTTTAAACCACATTCAAAACTTTACACGAGTGAAGTAAAGGGATTGGACAAAAATATGGAAACACCTCGTGACATGCATGCTCGAGAAGAAATATTTATTCTAGTGAAATGCGTAGGTGCCTACTGAAGATACCTATACAACGTCGTTTATACGGTCAGTCGTTGTCGGGGCACTGTTCTGTGAATTTCTAATTGCATCATGTCCGAGCTTACAGACTTCGAACGCTGGCAAATTGTTGAATCTCGTCTGGTGGGTGGTTCCGTAACCAAGGTAGCCGAAATGTTTAGCGATTCAAGAGGTACTGTATCTGAGATTTATTCCGCATATTTGAAAAGCGGAAAAACATCATCCGCTAAATCACAGCGTGGACGAAAGAGTGCGTTGAGTAATCGTGACTTACGATCATTAAGGAGGATTGTGACTAAAAATAAGAAGACCACTGCTACAAAACTTATTGCTGAAATGAATGTCGTATTCACAAATCTTATGAGTACCAAAACAATAAGAAGGGAGCTCTATAAGCAAGGTATTTCTGGCCGAGTTGCAATTCAAAAACTATTTATCAGTGATGCTAATGTCTGTAACAGGAAAAGTGGTGTTTGAGACACAAAGCCTGGACTATGGAGCAATGGAAGACAGTAATTTGGTCGGATGAGTCTTGTTTCACACTGTTTCTCACATCTGGTCAAGTTTACGTCAGACGAACGCCATCCCAAGCCTTATAATATAGACTGCTTGTTGCCAATAGTGAAACATGGCGGGAGTACTATGATGGTTTGGGCAGCCATATCGAGGTTTTCTGTGGGCCCCATGATTACTCTGCAAGGACACATTAAGGCCAAGGATTATGTGAACAGTTTGGCCGATCCAGTCCATACAATGGTACAAATTTTGTTCCCCAATTGTGATGGTGTCTTCCAAGACAACAAAACCCCTATTCACACAGCTCACATCGTGATGAGTGGTTTTCTGAGCCCGAGGATGATTTGCACATCTTCCCTGGCCACCACAGTCACCAGACCTCAATATTATTGAATCTTTGTGATATACATTGGAGAGGAATGTGCGTGATTGTTATCCACCGCCATCATCGGCATCTGAACTTGCCATCATTTTGCAGTCAGATTCCCTTAGAAAGTATAAAGGTACTGTATTTATCCATTCCGAGAAAACTGCAAACTGTTTTGAATGCCAACGGTTTTACTACACAATATTAGGCAAGATTACATGTATTTCTTATGTGTTTCCATATTTGTGTCTAACCCCTGTAGATAACACTTCGGTTTTACGATGAAATTCCGTGGAATGTCAAACTTTTGCATGCTTCGTGTACTTTTGCATCAACTCAATGAAAGAATTGTGTATATTCATTACTTTCTTAAGAATCACAAGGGCGCAAACTAGAATATACGTGTACCTTAAGTTAATCAACAGTTGAAATAATAAAGAATATATCGAAAAATAACGGAATCGATTTTATATGAATGTCCATCACTTAGTAATGATATATAAAGATACAAATTGGTATAAAAAATACCAATTGCGTGGTTTTTTAAAACAATGATCAGTTTGAACGCGAAAACTTACTGTGCGGAATTTTTGGTAATTTTTTTTTAGTTAACGTCATACTAGAGCAACACAACGGGCTATTGACAACGGTCCGGGATCAGTCCCTTAAGGGAAAGATCCGAGGACAAACCTCGTAATTTTGAACCACGGTCAGATGACAAAGCAACACCTGAGCTGGCACCCCACTCTCCAAACTTCCACGCCAACCCAACGTGATGACTTTCGACCACGACAGATACTTACTGTGCGGAAGATAAAGTTTTAGGAATTCAATTCATACTGCGGTTAGAATGGAGAAATTCATACGAACTTTCAGCTATAATTTAGATGAGAAAAATAATTTTTTCATGGTTTTCGTCTAAACGTTGCTCGGATCTTTCTCTTAAGGGACTGATCCCGGACCATCGTCAATAGCCCGTTGTGTTGCTCTAGTACGACGTTAACTAAAAATTACCATTACCATCGTCTAAACGTTGCATTAAACGTCTTTACTCTAAAGAACTTTCCTCGAAAAACGCACATGTTGTTCATGTTGGTGCAATCAACAGATATAAATGTCGAAGTGATTAAAGCGAATGATTCATCTAGTGTAATGATCCCCCAGTCAAGATATTATCTAGATCGTCCAAAAGAACATATTTTACAAATCGCTAAAGCGATAACCGTTCCTGTAGATGTCGCATGTGTGTGTGAACTACATGATACATTCCAAAGTACGGGAAGGAATTGCTGGGATTGTAAATCAAGGACAAGTTGGAGAATTCTTAACCCTCCTGGTGGTTGTCTCGAGGAGATATCTTGTCATTGTGAGAAAACTGACCAGATCTTTTCCAGTCGTCGTAAGAAACTGAACAGATCTTGATCTTGTCATACAAAACTGACCAGATCTTGATCTCATCATCATAAAAAAAACTGACCAGATCTTGTCCCGTCATCGTAAAAAGCTAAACAGATCTTGAACTCGTCATCATAAAAAAACTGATAAGATCTTGTCCAGTCATCGTAAAAAGCTAAACAGATCTTGAACTCGTCATAAAAAATTGATCAGATCTTGATCTCGTCATCATAAAAGAACTGACCAGATCTCTTGATCTCGTTATCATAAAAAAAGCTAACCAAATCTTGATTTCACCATCATAAAAAAAATTAACCAGGTCTTAATTTCATCATCGTAAAAAAAAAAAATAATAAATAAATAATAATAATAATAATAATAATAATAATGACCAGATTGTTCTTGTTATTATAAAAAGAAGCTGACCAGATCTTGTCCCGTCATCGTAAAAAGCTATACAGATCTTGAATTCGTCATAAAAAATTGACCAGATCTTGATCTCGTCATCATAAAAGAACTGACCAGATCTTGATCTCGTCATCATAAAAAAAATTAACCAGATCTCGATTTCGTCATTGCAAAATAACTGACCAGATCTTGATCTCGTCATCATAAAAAAAATGACCAGATCTTGATCTCGTCACTATAAAAATCTGACCAGATCTTGATCTTGTCATCATAAAAAACTGGCCAGATCTTATCATAACTATTTATTAATTTAATAACTGTTATTCAAAAACCATTTCACGAGTATTCTAAACATTTATAACATTTGATTTTAGACGTATAAAAACAAGAAACCAATACTCTCTTGCTGGCCTTGTGCTCTTAATAGAGCGGAACCATATTACTAAGAGAAAACTAACCTTAGATATCTACATCTCTGATAGCTTCAACATGAAAAGCGTGTGTTTGTATCGTGCAAAGGCTTTTACTTTTATCACCTAAGTCACAACTAAAATTTGAGACTAGTTCTCAGTTCGTTCATCAGAATAACTTGAATTAATAAAATTTTATCTAACACAAGTTACCAAATTATTAATCAACCAAATCGAAGATACCTTCATTGCGAGTTCGAATTCAATCAAAGACCGACGTATACATGGAGACTGGTTCACCTCTTCAATCTGTCCTGGCCTCCAATATTCTTCGGTTGGCGTGGTGTGCAAGTTTGGAGAGTGGGGTATCACCTCAGGTGCTGTTCTCGTCATCTGACCGTGGTTCAAAATGACGTCGTGTTGTCTTTGAATCTTTCCCTTCGGATTGATTCCGGACCGTCGCCAATAGGTCGTCGTGTTACCCTAATGTGACGTTAAGTAAATACCTAATTATTGGAGGTACTTTGACAAAACGGCTAAACGCATTGGCTGTTCAGCCTCTCCGTATAACGCTAAAACGTACTTGGGAATAAAGATCTTGACAAAGCCATCAAACGGGGATTTCCCTGTTGTCTAAGTTATTAATACAAATTTAATTCACATTCGTACAGTAGTTGGAAATTGTGCTCGTAAAGCCTCACCTGACACCAAGTAACCCAGCGAATTATTAATCAATCCATTCGGCGTCTTCAGATCGAACCACACTAAGAGTGAATAATTGGTCGTTCTGCCCCTCCCCTAATAACAGCAGCAAAAAAGCGAGCTTCTGTTTGTGTGGAGCAAAGGATCTTACCCTCCAAAAAACGTACCCCGTGATTTATACCTGAAGGCTGGCACAAGAGCCCGGGCACTACCCTAACTTTTAAAAGGCCATTATAGCAGGGACTTGTATGGCGCATAAAAAGTGGGAACCTGACACCGTCAGGGGGATGGACATAAAGGAGGGTACACGATTGGTCTCGGACATTGGCTAAATGACGTGTTTTTTGCACAATGCCTTCCACTAATGCGACGCGATTCATTTTTTTGCGCGCGCAGGGTGGGGCAGATTAGGGCGGCGGATCGGGTGCGTATCTTTGGTGGGGTTAAGCATCGAAACGTGACCCAGATCAGGTAGGCCGATTGGTTCGGCCGGGCCCGTCTGAATCCGCATGTAAACAGCGAGTCCGTATAGAAATCGGAACTACAGATCCGTCCATTGGAAGAGGTGGGCACAGGTTCGGTGGAGGTGAAGACCCTTTGGAAGAGTGGCTAACTTCGATCGAACGGATCTTGCAACCATTGGGCCATTTCACGAATCCGTTTCAGCCCTTCCGTGATTAATAATAATCGTCACCCAAAGTATGCTGTCAAATTTTGGTTAAATGGAGGAGGATTGGTCTTGCATCCATTAGGCCATTTCACTATTCCATTTCAAGCGATCTGTTATTAATCATAGTTACTCGGATCTTCAAAGTGTGTACATTTCTTAATTCAATTTCAAGCGTTGTGATTAATCATAGTCGTTTGTATCTTCAAAGTTTGTTGTCAAACTTTGGTTAAATGGAGGAGGATTGGTCTTGCATCCATTAGGCCATTTCACTATTCCATTTCAAGCGATCTGTTATTAATCATAGTTACTCGGATCTTCAAAGTGTGTTGGCAAACTTTGATTCAATGTATGAGGATTGGTCTTGCATCCATTGGTACATTTCTTAATTCAATTTCAAACGTTGTGATTAATCATAGTCGTTTGTATCTTCAAAGTGTGTTGTCAAACTTTGGTTAAATGGAGGAGGATTGGTCTTGCATCCATTAGGCCATTTCACTATTCCATTTCAAGCGATCTGTTATAAATCATAGTTACTCGGATCTTCAAAGTGTGTACATTTCTTAATTCAATTTCAAGCGTTGTGATTAATCATAATCGTTTATATCTTCAAAGTATGTTGGCAAACTTTGGTTCAATGTATGAGGATTGGTCTTGCATCCATTGGTACATTTCTTAATTCAATTTCAAGCGTTGTGATTAATCATAGTCGTTTGTATCTTCAAAGTATGTTGTCAAACTTTGGTTAAATGGAGGAGGATTGGTCTTGCATTTATTAGGCCATTTCACTATTCCATTTCAAGCGATCTGTGATAAATCCTAATTGTTCGTATCTTCAAAGTGTGGTGACAAACTTTGGTTAAATGGAAGAGGATTGGTCTTGCATTCATTGGTAAATTTCGTGATTCAGTTTCAAGCGTTGAGTTTAATCATAGTCGTTTGGATATTCAAAATGTGTTGGCAAACTTTGGTTCAATGCAAGAGGATTGGTCTTGCATCCATTGGGAAATTTCGTGATTCAATTTCAAGAGTTGTGATTAATCATAGTCGTTTGTATCTTCAAAGTGTGTTGGCAAACTTTGATTATAAATCAAGGAGAATTGATCTTTCTTCCATTTATTTCTTGATTACTTCTCTGCAGTTAAGTTCAGAGCTTGCAGCCGAAATGGAAACTGTTGTACCATGGCAAACTATATACAGAAGTCTGAATGAAAAAGACCTTTATGCCAGAAAGCCAAGGGTATGTGTTTCATTGTCTTCATAACACAAGAGGGATCGCTTTAATTGGTGCAAAACACATCAGAACTAGAGAATCGTTTTGGCAGTGCAGGTGTGATGATGTGGGGTGGAATAATAATCGATGGACGTACGCCTCTACATGTTTTCAATAGAGGATCTGTGACCGGCCCGAGATATCGGGATAAGGTCTTAGAACGTTTTGCAAGACTTTTCAGAGGTGTATATAGATCTGATTTTTTATTTATGGACCGTAATGCTCGTACACATCGAGCAAATCTCGTTGACGAATTCCTTGAAAATGAAATCCTTGACCGAATACCTTTTCCAGCAAAATCTCTTGATCTGAACACGATATAGAACTTATGGGACAAGCTTGGAAAAGCAGTTGTACGGAGACATCCTCCTTCAAGAGATATAAATGCCATGAAGACCGCAATTGGAGGAGTGGAACTTAATTCCCCAACTATGGTTAACAACATTATTGCCAGCATGAAATCATGTTGCGATATGTGGGTACAAGTCAGGGGCGATCACTTTCCATATCAAATTCATCAGCCTTAATTTGTTTCTGAGTTAGTCATATTTTTTTCTGAATTCTTCTTTTCACGTATTACTGCCACTTTAATGGTTTCATGCTACAGTTGTATATCATATCCAGTATTCTGAATTTTTTTTGCTTTGTATTTATATGTTATGAAGTATGTCTCATTCCAGATAAATTCAAATATAATAGTTCACAGTTTCTGAGAAATTCGTGCATGTAAAGATAATTTCAGACGCCAGAGCAGACGGCACTTCGATTTTGCGATGCAATGGCCATCGAGAGCGAAAAACGGGACGGACTTTTGCATCAGCACAATAATTCCGTCGTCTATTTTACCTAAGATCGAGGGCATTTCGGGGGACGCCCCTTTCCGAAGGTGTCCCCGGTGCCATTCCCTCCCCCCATTCAATTGGCCGTACCTGCGCGCAGGACACTCTTCAGCAATCTTTTGAAGAGAGCGCAATTTCCAGTGGGCCCACCCCTCGCCCATAGAGGGGCCTCATCCACGATTCATCAAAACAGAAGCCTGAAAGGCCGAGCCTACAGGTGCCGGGCGCGTCCAGGCCCTGCACAACAAACACGGCCGCTCAAAAGGGGACCAGACCATCCCTCGGGGTGCGCACAATCGGAAGACGGACGGCCGAGGAGCACACACTGGAGATCGGGGAGTGGGTGTTGGCCCCCCTCTCTATTCGGTCGCGGGCGCCCTTTTCGCATTTTATTAATGGGATAAATAATTACCCCTGTCGCCCCCTAGACAATGCGGCCGCGATTTATCCCCGGGTAATCAGGGAGAGATGCACGGGCACGTCTCCCTTTCTCAAGGCGATTCCAGGTAGTTTATTGCTCCTGCCTGAATTTATCGGAGGGGGGAGACGCGAGGCGCCTTTTCTTCGGGCATCGATGGGCGGCATTGTGAGCCGGCCATTGTTTACATTTATAAATTATGCCGCTCAATATCAGGTAACCCGTTAGAGGAGAAGATGCCAGGGGTGCGGACTCGATGAGCATTCTGCCAGATAGGAAGAGGCTGGAGCCACGCCTCCTTTTTCTCTGAATTATTTCCCTCTTTCAATTATAACCGCCCCTTTTACTCAGTAAATTAAAAATGTCCTTTCTCTTTGAATTAAGGCCGAACAATCGGTCTGGTGGTTAACCTTTAACATGGGTCTCACAGACCCCGAATCATTTTTAACTGGTAGTTTCCACTCCTTAAGGTGAATATTGGTCCCTGTCCTATTTAGTACCTTCCTACTACGTCATAACACATTAAAACACAATTACCAGAATCTCTTGTATAATGACTCCAAGATGCAGTTTATCTGTAGTTGTAGTTTCTGTATTTCCCTCACAGGAGAAATAGCTCATTGTGTTGCTCCAGTGGGACGTTAATTAACCTTTAACTGCTGTCATGGGTCTCACAGACCCCGAGTCATTTTTGACTGGTAGTTTCCACCCCTTAAGGTGAATATTGGTTCATGTCCTATTCAGTACCTTCCTACTACGTCCAACAGAAGCCATATTCCAAGATTGGTTTAGCTGCCCCAAGTATTTCGTATTTTACACTATTTGCATTTCCCGCGTAGTCTCTTAAACCCCTTCACAGCATTTGCGTTACCGTTCTTGTTGAATGAATTCGTCTAAGTTGGAGTAGGGAATTTCGGCGGAGAGCCTGAAATGGCAACAAACTTTACTAAAAAACGACTTGTGTATCCTACACAAAAAGAAATTCAGGATATTGTTGATGATTGGTTGGAAATAGTGTACTGGAACAGTAAAATTTCGGATAATATTACTGAAAGCGAACACGAAACGGATTCGGAAAAGATGAAGATGAAGACATTCCAAGTGCGTCTTCACAAAAAGAATATTTCTACGTAAAAAATAGCTTCAAATAGGATGCCCGGGGGAACCTAATCGTGCCGTTAGAACACCTAAACGCAACATAGTTTTACAGTTTCCAGGATTCAAACGTCCTGCAAAATTAGATCAGAAAGCTTAAAGAGACATGGAATCTACTTAACTTTATATATATATATATATATATATATATATAGATAGATAGATAGATAGATATAATGTATTTCATGTTAAGAATTGACTTATCTAAATTTAAAATGTGTAAATAATAATTATCTAAGGAATCTTTCATTTATATATTATATTAATCAACTTTATACGCACTTTAATAAGCGAGGTCTGAGAGACCCCTCCACACTAGTTACGAGACGGTTTGTGACACAGCAGTTAAGGGTTAAGATGACTACGCCAACGTGAGGACATTTGAGGCCACGCAAGATTTAAAGTGCACCAGCCTCCCTCCCCTTGTACACGAAGGTCTTTGGTTGGATTCGAACTCGTAACCATCCGGTTGCTAATCCGTTACTCTTGCGACAGGGATACCGCAGCTCCTTTCTAAGTCAAGCCAACCAACCGGTCTGGTGGTTAAGGTGTAAGTCACCAAATCGGAAGGTTCCTACTTCTAATCCGGGTCAGTGCATGGATGTTGTAAGCGTATGGTGTCAAGACCATCGAGGGCCGTTCCCGCTGGAAGGCTTAGAGAATGGTAGCCAGACCCCGCTGGTGGATCGTATGGTGTAGAGGCTGCTGGTAAACCTTAAATCCGTAGTGGCCTAAAGTCCTGACGTTGAGTTGGCGTGGAAGTTTGGTAAGTGGGGTGACAGCTCAGGTGCAGCCGCGTCATCTGACCGTGGTTCCAAATGACGTGTTGTCTTCGGATTTTTCCCTTAGGGGACTGATTCACGACCGTCGTCAACAGTTCGTTGTGTTGCTCTAGTACAGTGGTCGGCAAACTCATTTAGTCCCCCAAAAGAGCCAAAGATCAGCAATACAACGATTAAGATTTCTTTTGAGAGCCAAATTTATTTTCAAGAACCATGTTTTTAGGAGTCAGAATAAACTAGCTACTAACATTAAATGAATCCAGATATCATAAAAGTAATCTTTTTGACATAAAAATTTTTTTTACATTAAAATAAAAATATGACCAAAGACGTATTTAATGTGAACAATGACCTTGCATTTCCTTGGAAAGTTTGAATAAGTCCGGTTTGTATGTCGTTTTTTTTTATTTCAAGTAAAATTCCAGGTCCTCATCAATATGACGATGTTTCAATTTACTTTTGATTAGATTCATGCTTGAAAAAAATTGTTCGCATGTATATGTAGAGCCAAAGAGTGAAAGAACAGCAAATGCTAGTATTTTACTGATCATATGAGTCAGGAATACTATTCCAGATGTTGAAAGTTATCATGTCTTCCTTCTCCAAAGCAGACAACTTTTTCTGTAAACTAAGATCACATTTATTTTTCTCCAATTTTTCTATATCAGCATTAAGACTTTCAAATTTGGAGCTCCATAATTATTTTTTTAACTCCAGTAATTGCATTTTAAAAGCGCCAATGTCAATATTACAGGGAGAAAAATTCATTTCTGTTATGTAGCTCTAAGAGATTTTTTAACAAAGGCTAATGTCCTATTTCTGAAATCTCGAAGACTCCTTAGATAATTTGTTTTCTAATGAAATGACTTCTTCTAACATCGAAATAATTGGGTTTCCTTTCCCCTGTCGTTTACGATTAAGATTATCTAAAATCTGGAGTCAATGCTTCGAGAAAATCGGATCTAGGATTTTTTAGCTAAAGGGAAAAAATTTGCGTTACATTTTAACATATTGACACCATTTTAGAATATTGGATTTTGACACAAATGCTTTTTTGACAAAAACTGAAGAAAAATTTAGTTTTTTAAAAATTACATCGAATCAATATAGTATTTGCAGTTCGGTTCGATGAACTTTCTCGATCTCTACGGTAGCTGCATCATTCCGCGCTCATATAAGTTCCGAGGTTTCTGAGTAATGAACTGTGATTCAGGTGAAGAAACTTTCTGAATCACTTACTCCACGTGGAATCGTCAACGGCACACAATACAAATCTTTTGAGTCTGCGGAGTATTTTTGCCTTTTCGGAAATAAAATGGCATTCTCTGTCAAAAATGCTCCTTATTTTCTGACATTTTTTAATTTTTAACAAAATTTAAAAACCCAACCCAGTTTCACACTTTTTTTCCAAGTAATCTCTAGAATTCTTTTTTCAAACATCCAAACTTGAGACGTTTGAAGTAGATAGCCCTTCGGTTTTGCGATGCAATTCCATCGAACGCTCAAAAACGAAACAGAACGAAATAATGCGTTTTCCAGAGGGCTTAGACCGAAAGCCTTCTTAGATGGATTTTGTTTGGATTGTATAACAGCAACACATGGTTTAAAATATCAGCGCGAGAAATATTATTTTAAGAAGATATCGATAAAAGTGTAAGAAACATTAAGAGCTCCAATTTTTCTGTACTCATAACGTCGAAACGGTACGACCTAGTGAAATGAAAGTTGGTACCTCCTTCTGAAGTTGGACTGGAACTGAGCAAAAATTAGTTAGACAGTATATGGTAGGAAGTAGAGAGGTAGTGATGTCCAATGCGAATGGTTGGGTATGTATAGTTGGTCGGAGTCATAAAGTGAGTCCAGTTGGTGCTATACAACAGATGTCAAGATGGTTGAATTAAAGCAAATAAAAGATATATAAAAAACAAAAAGGAAGGATTAAAAAAATTATTATTATTATTATTATTTATTAAGGATGGCAATTGGCCTTTTACTGAATTTTAGTTGGCGAAAGTCGTATCCTGAGGATACACTGAATGGTGGGATTATCAATATCAAGGTTAGTATAGCAAGTCTACTGAAGAATTGCTTAAGAGGTTAGTTACCTTTTAAATGTCAAAATATACAAAAAAAATCGCTACAATTCGAATCTTAATATCGCCATGAATAAATTATTTACATAAATGAAATTTTGTATGCAGATTTTAACTACCTTTATCTTTTGTAAACTATTTTTAAAAATTTCTACCCCTTAAATATATTGTAAATTGGACTAAAATTAAATACATTGTTTTTGTTGTTAGAATATTATATGGTGCATTGCACGCAGTATTCTGGGCAAAATAATTATTATTCTGAGCTGATTTTTTATATACTTAAAAATATATAGTATAATTACAACAACGAACTCTTGTATTTTTTTTTAAACTTCTTTAAAAAAAATTTTAATACAAAAAATTTTTGAAATTTTTTTTAAACACAAAATTAACCTTTTTTCAAAAACTTTCAACAGGATAGACAAAACAGTTGGTCATCTTAAACATATATATGGTTTACATAAGCAATTAAAATTTCATGTTATTCTAACCAACCATTCCAGAGAAATCTTGCGCGCAAGTTGTAAAATCACAGTTTTGAGGTATCGTCGTTTAAAAACAATTTTATTATTAAAATGCTCCAGTAGCATATGTTTCTCCTTCTTACAGAAGAAAATTTTCGGTAACAACTTTTTGCTTTCTTATTTTGCTCTTTCGAACCTCTTTCGTGCTCTGAAGAAAGCGTAAATTGCCAATGTCTATACTTTCATTATCTAAATTTACTAGACATTCTCGAGCTGGCTCTAAATGTTTGATTAAGGGCTTCACTCTTTTAACCATAACTTCCGTTCTAGAGTGAAATTTTACACCAGGTTTGTTTTAAAACGTTGCTAAGAAACAGAGCATTAAAATTAAACCATAAGATTTATTTTTTATTTTTTTGAAAATTTAAAAGGTTCTAAATCCTTTAAGCTCAGCAATTTCAAGATCTTCGCGGATTTTTTTGTTTCTGTAGTACCAGGGATATCCACTGGTAGTACGAAGTGTAGAATTTTGAATAGCTTCAGGTTTTTGAAGGTTACTTTTCGCTCCATATCCTCCAGACAGACTGTAGTAGCTGATTTTTGGTTTGATCATGGTTTTGTAAAGGAGCAGTTTACTGTCGATAGAAGTTTTGAATTTTGACCAATTAAAGGGTAAAAGATTGGACATAGCAGTGATGGTTTTTTTTTCTGAGAGGAGATGTGGTTTTTCCACGTTAAATGGGAATCCAAAATGACTCCTAGATAAGTGCAATTAATGGACCAAAGTTTATCATTTGCATAAAAAATAAAGAGTCTTGAATATTCTTTCTATTTCTAGTAAAAAGAACGCCCCAAAACGGAACGAACTCTTTAGCATCAACTTAATATTTAATCGTACTGGTAGTTGACTCAATGAGGTATCTTGTCATCAGCAAATTTTTTCAGATCTTGAAGGACAAGATATATCATCCAACACGATTTCGTCGTCTCACGTCATAGAAGAAAGCTGACCAAATCTTGATGACGTCATATGGTGAAACTAGCAACATCTTGATGAAGAGATATCTCGTCATTGGTATAAGTGGTCAGATCTTGAATTTCGTCGAAACCACTTACAACCACTGTGTAATAGAGAATTGAGCTAAAATTCTAGATTTCGCCTTTGGAAAAATATAAAACATCAGCTTGAATCTAGAAAAGGATAAAAATGAAAATTCGTACAATGGCATGGGATCGAAGGATGTTACTGTAACGGATTTGAGTCTTCTGAAATCTCTTGCAGCCCGAAATGATTCTGGGTAAATATACAATGCTGTGAGGATTTCTTGGAGACGGGATCAATAGCCTTTTCTCCTTAGTTGGGAAGAAAATAAAGATGAAATCTTTCAACAGACCAGAAGGGGCTTTCCGTGGCATTGAGTGGAGGCGTGAAGCCGAAACAATTCGATAACAACTGAACAGGGACGAGTTGGTTCCACTCTCTCTCTCTCTCTCTCTCTTCCCAAATCGAGATTTTCTTCTTTCGAGCGACTCCGAATCCAAAAGGCTTTCAGGTTGAGAAAAAGAACCTAAATAGGAACAGATTGGACACTTCTGTCCGGCGGTCCTCGTGAGACCAAGGGCATGTCGAATGGGGACAAATCGGACATTGTCCCCATGGACTTCACCTTTGACGGTCTCCATTTCCAGGTTCGTTTTGTGCACGAGCGGAGTCAAAGCCCCCTCGGAGATTCGTTCCGACGGAGCCTTGAATGGTGTCCGGCACTTGACCTCTGCTTCCTTTGGACGCTACAAGTGGCCATTGTCCGGTCCCGCATTCAGGGACCAGTGGCTTACAAGAGAAAGCACACTGGGATGCAATGAAGCGGAAGGGTGTTCATTGGACTGGGGTCTTTCTAGTGCACAATTGCTCCGGACGATGCCATCACATACTTCGGCATTCGTTGTGACTCGAAGTGACCGGTTCAATGAAGGATTTGAATTTGTACCAGCCGTCTTAAATTGAAAGTTATGTTCCGAGTTTTGTGATCCACAATTGCAATCATGAATTGCCGTTCGTAATGACTCGATGTGGCTGGTTAATTGAAAGATTTGGATTTTTATCGGGCGTCTAATATTGAAAGTTGTTCGGAGCTTTCTGATCCATAATTGCAATCAGGTGTGTCACCGTTCGTTGCGACTGGTTTGCTGAAAGGTTTGAATTTAGACCGCACAATCTAAAAGTGAAAATTGTTTCGAGTTCTTCCATAATAACGATAAAGGGCATCACCATTTCGCACCCCGGCAAAAAAAGTGACACAAGTCAAAAATAAAAATTTTGATGTAAGGTCATTGAAAAATATGTATGAAGTGCCCCAGCGTGTTATATTACTAATCTACAGAATATAATAGAAGTTACTACCACATAAATACTTACCTAAAATTTAAAAGAGAAAATTATACTATTTCAATATGTTTTATAGAATCCTTTAAGTTGATGTTTCTCAAATTCTGCAATATTGAGTTGTGTCCCTTTTCTTGACGGGGTGCGATTTGTTATGACTGTTCGTTGAAAGGTTTGGATTTATACTAAAACATGAATTGAAAGACGTTCGGAATTTTCTAAACCACAATTGGAATTGCAATGAGTTAAGTATACATTATTTACTCTGTGTGAGATATATATAGTACTCAACATCCTTCTGGGTTTTGGATAAACTATTTTATGTTTACAATGATGAAGGAGGAACTTTATTCCGATATTTGTATTTTCGAGTGTACTCTTGCATTATCATTGATAATAGCATAGAAATTTGATTTATACAATAGTTATTCATACATATAATACACAGCCCAGTCACACTAATGTGACCACCACCTACTTTCTACGAAAACGTGAAATAACCAATCACAAAAGGCTGATGGCAGCACATTGCAGTGGAGTGTATATAAAAGATGTCCTAGGGCATCGCATTTCAATCGTTGGCGTAATGCAGAAACGTAGCGATTTATCCGACGTCCAAAAGGGCATGATTATTGGCTTTCGGGCCAAGGGTGGAAGTATTTCGGAAACGGCTAATTTTTTTAACTGTTTGCGTGCCGCCGTGGTAAAAGTATACCGTGCATGGCAAAATGGCACTATCCAAAATCAGCGGCGTGGCACATATTGTGCACCACGGACTATAGATGACAGAGGCGAACGAAGGCTACGGAGATGCGTTCGGGCGAATAGACGTGCAACTGTTGAGCAACTGACCGCCCAGATGAACCAAGGGGCTACCAAGAGTGTATCCTCAACAACGGTTCAGCGAACGTTGCTGCGCATGGGCCTCCGCAGCAGACGCCTGGTTAATGCAGTTATGCTGACTGCTGTTCATCGGCGACGAAGGCTGGAATTTGCACGCCAGTACCGCAACTGGACGTCCACAGTGGCGACAGTTGGCTTTTCCCGATGAATCACGTTTTATGCTCCATCGGACAGATGGACGTTGGCGTATACGGCGTGAAACGTCTGAAAGCAAACACTCTGCAACAATTGCCGGAAGGATCCAGGCTGGAGGAGGGAGCATTATGGTTTGGGGAATGTTTTCCTGGCATTCACTGGGTGCACTCATCATCAGAAACCTAATGGACTCTCTTCCTGCACGTCTCGCAGCGGTTCGCTCTGCCAAAGGTGGTTATTCTGGCTTTTGACAGGTGGTCACATTAATGTGACTGGACTGTGTATAAGCTTGTGTAGTCTTTATACAAGATTTTAATTTGACTTTTCCATGTTCTTTCTTAAGCTTACCTAAAAATGGGCCACGATATCCCGATTGGGTAACAGACTAGCATAAAAGTAACAGACTAGCGTTAGAGTAACAGACTAGCAACTGGAGGGTTGCGAATTCTATTGCAACCGAAGATCATCTTGTACAAAAAGGGCTGATGCACGCTCAATCTGTCATGGTCTCAAATGTCCCCACGTTGGCATGGTGTGGAAGTTTGGAGAGTGGGGTACCAGCTCAGGTGTTGTCAAAATTATGTGGTGTTGTCCTCGAATCATTCCCTTCGGGGGGTTGATCCCGTACCGTTTCCAATAGCCCGTTGAGTCTCTCCACAATGACGTTAATTAAGTATCTACCTAATCTTAAACATCAAAAAGAGATTGAAGTTATTTGAAATGCGTAGCTGCAATATCTCCTATTATTGCGCAATTAAAAAATATTAGTGCCACTTCAAAATTTTGGCATTCTGTTGAAACCAGTCGTGTGTTCCTAGATAAGTGTATATAATTCAAAGAGAACAGAGTTAGTAAACACGATACTTACCATAAGACCATTTGATTAGATTTGCGAGAAAAATCCCGTAAAAGTTTTGAAGACCGTGGTAGCCCCAAAAAAAAGGACAGCATCTCAGAAATATATTTAAGCTTTTTCTTTAATTAAAAGAAATTTAAAGCAATTCCTTTCCTTACTACGTCATCTGACCACGGTTCAGTGCCATTGTAGTCGGTTAGAAGAGTCACGAATTAGCAACAGGTTGGTTACAAGTTCGAGACTCGATCTATCCGAGACTCTTGTACAAAGAGGACTGGTGCACGTCGAATTTGTCGTGGCCTCAATTGTCCTCACGCTGGTGTGATGTGGAAGTTTGGAGTGGTGCCAGCTCAGATGTGAATTCGTCATCTGACCGTGGTTCTAAATGACGAGGTGTTGTCCCCGATCCTTCACCTTGGGGATTGATCCCGGACCGTCCCAGTAGCTCGTTGTGTTTAGCTCCAATGTGACGTCAACTAACTTACCTCCCTCCCTCATTGTGTTGCTTGTCTCAGGATTGGATTGGCTAAAAAGAGTCCTTGCGCCATCAAATCCTAAACAACATGTCTATCGCCGGAAGCAGTTTGTAAATACCGTTACTTAGCGGTTAACATTCTATCGTTTCGTAACTGAACACCAGCAGCGAAAGCGTGTTTGGCTTCTCGACAAAGATGTCAGTTGTCACGGGAACCTGCGCACAGAAGTGAGGAAGAATAACTCTGGAAGATTTAGGTGTCGTGTTTGGCAACGTGTCACCATAAAAAACGCAGCAGTCGTCCAACAGAAACCGCCGCGGACACACAATCAGCGTGCAAACGGACCGAAACACCTGCGAAGGCAGAATTCCGCAACAAAGTTATAGTATGGATTTTTAAACAGAAGCACGCCCATAAACAGCATTTCGTAGTCTTTAAAACTCGCATTTTACGATCGGACGTCGGAATATTTTTCTTTCCCCTCCCCTCTCTCTTTGTCAATACGTGCTGGGAAGGACAGATTCGACTGACCTTCCGTCTTTTGTGGAGGGAAGGGAATCAAATTGAGTCGTGTGATTCATAATCTCGAATAAAAATGCAATGGGAAAGATGTGAAAACACATTTAATATGAATTCAGGGAAAGGGCACTCCTCGAAATGTAACTGTTATAAATATAAATGCTGCATTTTACTTAACCTCCTCAGACTCAACACAAAAATAACAACTGATTTCCCTCAGAAATGTTTATAAGTTACTATTCCCATCATTGCAGTTTTTAAAAAAAATCAGTTTTATTTTTTTTGTTTAGGGGGGGGGGGGGGCAGGTATCACATGTGATACTTCAGGGTTAATCTACTACAAAGGGTAAGGGTAATTTTAGTTAACGTCGTACTAGAGCAACACAACGGGTAATTGACGTCGGTCCGTGATCAATCCCTTAAGGGAAAGATCCGAGGACAACACCTCGTAATTTTGAACCACGGTCAGATGACGAGCAACACCTGAGCTGGCACCCCACTAATCTACTACAAAATCAAGAATTGAAGGATTATATTCAAGCCGACCAACCGGTATAGTGGTTAAGGTGTTAGCCTCTAGATCGGAAGGTCCCCGGTTCGAATCCGGGTTCGGGCATGGATGTTGGTAAGCGTATACCAGCTTAGGTGTTGCTTCGTCATCTGAACATGGTTCAAAATTACGATGTAATTGTTAGGGGCAATGATGGCCCTCCCATTGGGTGCTCCTTCACAAGTGGTCATCACTTCCGGCCTTGTAGTGGCCAATGACTTCGGTCAAAATGTGCCCGCCATTAGAAAAAAAAAGGATTATATTCAAAATACATTTTATTGTTACAAGTTGAGAATCTTTATACATGAATCTTTATACATGTGAGAGAGAGTATCACATGTGGTACTTCTGAACTCAAGAGGTTAATCGATGTGAATAGGAGGTAGATATTTTAATTAACATCGCACCTCAAACGTCCTACTGTTAGAGTAGTGTGGGTAATTGGTAAATTTTAATTAACGTCGTATTAGAGCAACTCAACGGGCTATTGACGACAGTCTGGAATCGATCCCCTAAGATGAAGATCCGAGGACAACACCACTTCATTTTGAATCACGGTCGGATGACGAGGCAATACCTGAACTGGCAACCCACCTTCCAAAATTCCACACCAACCCAAAGTAAGGACTGTCGGTCACGACAGATTCAAGGTGACCAGCCACCTCTACACCAAACTCTTACAAACAAACATGCAACTGACCAGAATTCGTACCAGGATCCTTTAGATCTGGAGGCCGGTTGCGATTTTCCAAACCCTCATAGGTACTACAACTGGGGGCGGGGCAAACCGTAACGGCCAATGATCGCGAGAGCTGGACCGGAATCTCCTTCACTACGCTAAAGACAACTGAAATCCTGTCTGATCCTGTTTGCAGCGTAATAATTTTATAAGTTAGTGTTTTATTTATGCTTTTTGTTACATCAGAATAGTCCTAAACCAGGGTTGGATACGACACCATCATTCTAAAACAAAGGGGACGGCAGAGGGCCGGAAAAATATCAGCTGGTAGTGAGTTCAGGAGTGGTTCTTAGATTATTTATGTAAAATCACACAACGGAAGCTTGGAAAAATATAAAAAGGGTATTAAAAATTAGGAAAAGTAATTTAGAATCAAAAGGGTATTAAAAATTAGGAAAAGTAATTTAGAATCAATAGGAATTAAATTGGAATTTTTTTTTAATAATTTGGAGGATCTAAAAATTTTTCCGCCAGCTGGGTTCGAACTCGTGAAGTCATCCTTCGCTGCCGACGCCAAACTGAAAGTAAGTGACTTTAGCCATTAGGCCATTGTTGCTTCATGAAAAGGACCTCTTTAAAAGAAGAGATCATTTTATATTTGGTTGATTTCAGTCTCATTGGCCGTTATGGTTACCCTGCCCCCAGTTGTAGCATCATTGGCCGTTATGGTTAGCCCCGCCCCCAGTTGTAGTACCTATGAGGGTTTGGAAAATAGCAGGCCGGTTAACCACTAGACCGCTTGGTTGGCTAGCGTAGTGTGCGAGTTTGGAGAGTGGGGTGCTAGCTCAGTTGTTGACATAATTATCTGACCGTGGTTTAAAATTACGAGACGAACTTCGATCTCTCCCTTACGGTATGTAGGTGTTTAATTAACGCACTGCATGAACACAACAAGCTATTGACGACGGTCCGGAATCAACCTCCCAAGGGAAAGATCCAAGGACAAACCGTCATTTTGAGCTGCGGAGGTCACACCTGAGCTGACACCCCACTCTCCAGACTTCAGCAGCACGCCAACGATGATGACATTTGTGCTCACGGCAGATTGAACGTGCACCAGCCCCCTTTGTACACGACGTGAATAGGAGGTTTATGATTTTATCAGGGCTACGGTAGCCCTATATGAAGAGTAACGGATTAGCAACCAGAGCGTTCGAGTTCGAATCCAACCTAAGACCGACGGGTAGAAAGGCTATTGAACGCTCAATCTATCATTGTCTCAAATGTCCTGACGTCAGCTTGGTGTGTAAGTTTGGAGAGGGGTGTGCCAACTCAGATGTTGTTCTCGGATCGTTCCCATTCACCACTGCGCTAGTTGTAGGCTGCACCGATTCGATCTCGTCCTTGATGCATTACTCTCTTCTCTGATATTAGTTTCCCATGCGTTTTCGTCCATTTACTTAAGCTGTTTTGCCAACCTTGGCCAAATATGGCCATGGCGCCATAAAATTCAACCAACTTTTCTCATAATATACGAGATTGATTTTAATTTTTATTACTTTTTGATATTGGCGAGTACTTTAATTTGTGCTTTTCAATCTATCTTTGTTAAGTCAAATATTTGTATCATTGGCACGTATCAATAGAAGTTAGACATATTTTTCTTTTTTATCGATACATTATTACCTCTTATTTGATATTTTGAGTGTAACGACTGCTCTAGACGGGTAGTTTTCACCCATCCTTTAAAAAACTATAAAAATAAATTGTGTCCAAAATCTTCTTTTCTTATTTTTTATCCCAGTGTAAAAAAAAAAATAATAATAATAATTTAACTTGATCTAGCCCCCACATACACAACGGACTTCGACTGGACCAAATCTGGATACCCTCAGGTTGTTAATCTGTTGCTCTTCCAGCTGGTCTACCACGGCTCTCTGTCCCTGGTGAGAGAAACGCATGGAGTGTAAGTAACAGGAATTGAGCTTTTACCACTTTATAACCACCTACAACTCAACGAGCTATTGGCGATGGTCAGACATCAATCCCTATGGAAAATATCCAAGGACCATGCCTTATCATTTGGAACCACGTTCTGATGATGGAAACACATAAGCTGGCACTCCACTCTTCAAACTTCCACACCACGCCAACGTGAGGACATTTGAAGCCAAGGCAGATTTAGCTTTCACTAGCCTCCGCGTATACGACGATCTTTGACTTGACCAAGTTTCGATCTCGCGACTCTCCGATTGCTTATCCACGAACTGAGGCTGAAAAACGGCCGTTGCATTGATTAATGATAGCCAGATTTAGCTTTCACTCGCTTCCACGGATACGACGATCTTTAACTGGATAGAGTTTCGATGTGGACCGAGTGATTAATAATAAGCTGGATCGAGTGATTAATAATAGGCACAGATTTTGCTTTCACTAGCCTCTACGTTTTCGAAGATCTTTGACTGGACCTAGTTTCAATCTCGCGACTCTCCGATTACTTATCCACACTGTGAGGCTGAAAATCCCAGTCTTTGCAGTGATTAATAATAGGCGTATTTAGCTTTGACTAGCCTCCACGTATACGACAATCTTTGACTGGACCTAGTTTCAATCTCGCGACTCTCCGATTGCTAATCCACGAACTGAGGCTGAAAAACAGCCGTTGCATTGATTAATGATAGCCAGATTTAGCTTTCACTAGCTTCCACGGATACGACGATCTTTAACTGGATAGAGTTTCGATGTGGACCGAGTGATTAATGATAAGCTGGATCGAGTGATTTAATAATAGGCAGATTTTGCTTTCACTAGCCTCTACGTTTTCGACGATCTTTGACTGGACCTAGTTTCAATCTCGCGACTCTCCGATTGCTTATCCATGAACTGAGGCTGAAAAACGGCCGTTTGATTGATTAATGATAGCCAGATTTAGCTTTCACTAGCTTCCACGGATACGACGATCTTTAACTGGATAGAGTTTCGATGTGGACCGAGTGATTAATGATAAGCTGGATCGAGTGATTTAATAATAGGCAGATTTTGCTTTCACTAGCCTCTACGTTTTCGACGATCTTTGACTGGACCTAGTTTCAATCTCGCGACTCTCCGATTGCTTATCCATGAACTGAGGCTGAAAAACGGCCGTTTGATTGATTAATGATAGCCAGATTTAGCTTTCACTAGCTTCCACGGATACGACGATCTTTAACTGGATAGAGTTTCGATGTGGACCGAGTGATTAATGATAAGCTGGATCGAATGATTAATAATAGGCAGATTTTGCTTTCACTAGCCTCTACGTTTTCGACGATCTTTGACTGGACCTAGTTTCAATCTCGCGACTCTCCGATTGCTTATCCACGAACTGAGGCTGAAAAACGGCCGTTTGATTGATTAATGATAGCCAGATTTAGCTTTCACTAGCTTCCACGGATACGACGATCTTTAACTGGATAGAGTTTCGATGTGGACCAAGTGATTAATGATAAGCTGGATCGAGTGATTAATAATAGGCAGATTTTGCTTTCACTAGCCTCTACGTTTTCGACGATCTTTGACTGGACCTAGTTTCAATCTCGCGACTCTCCGATTGCTTATCCACGAACTGAGGCTGAAAAACGGCCGTTGCATTGATTAATGATAGCCAGATTTAGCTTTCACTAGCTTCCACGGATACGACGATCTTTAACTGGATAGAGTTTCGATGTGGACCGAGTGATTAATGATAAGCTGGATCGAGTGATTAATAATAGGCAGATTTTGCTTTCACTAGCCTCTACGTTTTCGACGATCTTTGACTGGACCTAGTTTCAATCTCGCGACTCTCCGATTGCTTATCCACACTGTGAGGCTGAAAATCCCAGTCTTTGCAGTGATTAATAATAGGCGTATTTAGCTTTGACTAGCCTCCACGTATACGACAATCTTTGACTGGACCTAGTTTCAATCTCGCGACTCTCCGATTGCTTATCCACACTGTGAGGCTGAAAACTCCAGTCTTTGCAGTGATTAATGATAGGCGTATTTTGCTTTGACTAGCCTCCACGCATACGACAATCTTTGACTGGACCTAGTTTCAATCTCGCGACTCTACGATTGCTTATCCACACTGTGAGGCTGGAAAGCCCAGTCTTTGCTGTGATTAATGATAGGCGTATTTAGCTTTGACTAGCCTCCACGCATACGACGATCTTTGACTGGACCTAGTTTCAATCTCGCGACTCTCCGATTGCTTATCCACACTGTGAGGCTGGAAAGCCCAGTCTTTGCAGTGATTAATGATAGGCGTATTTTGCTTTGACTAGCCTCCACGCATACGACAATCTTTGACTGGACCTAGTTTCAATCTCGCGACTCTCCGATTGCTTATCCACACTGTGAGGCTGGAAAGCCCAGTCTTTGCAGTGATTAATGATAGACGGATTTAGCTTTGACTAGCCTCCACGCATACGACGATATTTGACTGGACCTAGTTTCAATCTCGCGACTCTCCGATTGCTTATCCACACTGTGAGGCTGGAAACCCCAGTCTTTGCAGTGATTAATGATAGGCGTATTTAGCTTTGACTAGCCTCCACGCATACGACGATCCTTGACTGGACCTAGTTTCAATCTCGCGACTCTCCGATTGCTTATCCACACTGTGAGGCTGGAAACCCCAGTCTTTGCAGTGATTAATGATAGGCGTATTTAGCTTTGACTAGCCTCCACGCATACGACGATCCTTGACTGGACCTAGTTTCAATCTCGCGACTCTCCGATTGCTTATCCACACTGTGAGGCTGAAAACCCCAGTCTTTGCAGTGATTAATGATAGGCGTATTTAGCTTTGACTAGCCTCCACGCATACGACGATCTTTGACTGAACCTAGTTTCAATCTCGCGACTCTCCGATTGCTTATCCACACTGTGAGGTTGAAAACCCCAGTCTTTGCAGTGATTAATGATAGACGTATTTAGCTTTGACTTGCCTCCACGCATACGACGATCTTTGACTGAACCTAGTTTCAATCTCGCGACTCTCCGATTGCTTATCCACACTGTGAGGTTGAAAACCCCAGTCTTTGCAGTGATTAATGATAGGCGTATTTAGCTTTGACTTGCCTCCACGCATACGACGATCCTTGACTGGACCTAGTTTCAATCTCGCGATTCTCCGATTGCTTATCCACACTGTGAGGTTGAAAACCCCAGTCTTTGCAGTGATTAATGATAGGCGTATTTAGCTTTGACTAGCCTCCACGCAGAAGACAATCTTTGGCAGGACCTAGTTTCAATCTCGCGACTCTCCGATTGCTTATCCACACTGTGAGGCTGGAAACCCTGTCTTTGCAGTGATTAATGATAGGCGTATTTAGCTTTGACTAGCCTCCACGCATACGACAATCTTTGACTGGACCTAGTTTCGATCTCACGACTCTCCGATTGCTTATCCACACTGTGAGGCTGAAAACCCCAGTCTTTGCAGTGATTAATGATAGGCGTATTTAGCTTTGACTAGCCTCCACGCATACGACAATCTTTGACTGGACCTAGTTTCAATCTCGCGACTCTCCGATTGCTTATCCACACTGTGAGGCTGGAAAGCCCAGTCTTTGCAGTGATTAATGATAGACGGATTTAGCTTTGACTAGCCTCCACGCATACGACGATATTTGACTGGACCTAGTTTCAATCTCGCGACTCTCCGATTGCTTATCCACACTGTGAGGCTGGAAACCCCAGTCTTTGCAGTGATTAATGATAGGCGTATTTAGCTTTGACTAGCCTCCACGCATACGACGATCCTTGACTGGACCTAGTTTCAATCTCGCGACTCTCCGATTGCTTATCCACACTGTGAGGCTGAAAACCCCAGTCTTTGCAGTGATTAATGATAGGCGTATTTAGCTTTGACTAGCCTCCACGCATACGACAATCTTTGACTGGACCTAGTTTCAATCTCGCGACTCTCCGATTGCTTATCCACACTGTGAGGCTGGAAACCCCAGTCTTTGCAGTGATTAATGATAGGCGTATTTAGCTTTGACTAGCCTCCACGCATACGACGATCCTTGACTGGACCTAGTTTCAATCTCGCGACTCTCCGATTGCTTATCCACACTGTGAGGTTGAACACCTCAGTCTTTGCAGTGATTATTGATAGGCGTATTTAGCTTTGACTAGCCTCCACGCATACGACGATCTTTGACTGGACCTAGTTTCAATCTCGCGACTCTCCGATTGCTTATCCACACTGTGAGGCTGAAAACCCCAGTCTTTGCAGTGATTAATGATAGGCGTATTTAGCTTTGACTAGCCTCCACGCATACGACAATCTTTGACTGGACCTAGTTTTGATCTCGTGACTCTCCGATTGCTTATCCACACTGTGAGGTTGAAAACCCCAGTCTTTGCAGTGATTAATGATAGGCGTATTTAGCTTTGACTAGCCTCCACGCATACGACGATCTTTGACTGAACCTAGTTTCAATCTCGCGACTCTCCGATTGCTTATCCACACTGTGAGGTTGAAAACCCCAGTCTTTGCAGTGATTAATGATAGACGTATTTAGCTTTGACTTGCCTCCACGCATACGACGATCTTTGACTGAATCTAGTTTCAATCTCGCGACTCTCCTATTGCTTATCCACACTGTGAGGTTGAAAACCCCAGTCTTTGCAGTGATTAATGATAGGCGTATTTAGCTTTGACTTGCCTCCACGCATACGACGATCCTTGACTGGACCTAGTTTCAATCTCGCGATTCTCCGATTGCTTATCCACACTGTGAGGTTGAAAACCCCAGTCTTTGCAGTGATTAATGATAGACGTATTTAGCTTTGACTTGCCTCCACGCATACGACGATCCTTGACTGGACCTAGTTTCAATCTCGCGATTCTCCGATTGCTTATCCACACTGTGAGGTTGAAAACCCCAGTCTTTGCAGTGATTAATGATAGGCGTATTTAGCTTTGACTAGCCTCCACGCATACGACAATCTTTGGCAGGACCTAGTTTCAATCTCGCGACTCTCCGATTGCTTATCCACACTGTGAGGCTGGAAACCCTGTCTTTGCAGTGATTAATGATAGGCGTATTTAGCTTTGACTAGCCTCCACGCATACGACAATCTTTGACTGGACCTAGTTTCGATCTCACGACTCTCCGATTGCTTATCCACACTGTGAGGCTGAAAACCCCAGTCTTTGCAGTGATTAATGATAGGCGTATTTAGCTTTGACTAGCCTCCACGCATACGACAATCTTTGACTGGACCTAGTTTCAATCTCGCGACTCTCCGATTGCTTATCCACACTGTGAGGCTGGAAAGCCCAGTCTTTGCAGTGATTAATGATAGACGGATTTAGCTTTGACTAGCCTCCACGCATACGACGATATTTGACTGGACCTAGTTTCAATCTCGCGACTCTCCGATTGCTTATCCACACTGTGAGGCTGAAAACCCCAGTCTTTGCAGTGATTAATGATAGGCGTATTTAGCTTTGACTAGCCTCCACGCATACGACAATCTTTGACTGGACCTAGTTTCAATCTCGCGACTCTCCGATTGCTTATCCACACTGTGAGGCTGGAAACCCCAGTCTTTGCAGTGATTAATGATAGGCGTATTTAGCTTTGACTAGCCTCCACGCATACGACGATCCTTGACTGGACCTAGTTTCAATCTCGCGACTCTCCGATTGCTTATCCACACTGTGAGGTTGAACACCTCAGTCTTTGCAGTGATTATTGATAGGCGTATTTAGCTTTGACTAGCCTCCACGCATACGACGATCTTTGACTGGACCTAGTTTCAATCTCGCGACTCTCCGATTGCTTATCCACACTGTGAGGCTGAAAACCCCAGTCTTTGCAGTGATTAATGATAGGCGTATTTAGCTTTGACTAGCCTCCACGCATACGACAATCTTTGACTGGACCTAGTTTTGATCTCGTGACTCTCCGATTGCTTATCCACACTGTGAGGTTGAAAACCCCAGTCTTTGCAGTGATTAATGATAGGCGTATTTAGCTTTGACTAGCCTCCACGCATACGACGATCTTTGACTGAACCTAGTTTCAATCTCGCGACTCTCCGATTGCTTATCCACACTGTGAGGTTGAAAACCCCAGTCTTTGCAGTGATTAATGATAGACGTATTTAGCTTTGACTTGCCTCCACGCATACGACGATCTTTGACTGAACCTAGTTTCAATCTCGCGACTCTCCGATTGCTTATCCACACTGTGAGGTTGAAAACCCCAGTCTTTGCAGTGATTAATGATAGGCGTATTTAGCTTTGACTTGCCTCCACGCATACGACGATCCTTGACTGGACCTAGTTTCAATCTCGCGACTCTCCGATTGCTTATCCACACTGTGAGGTTGAAAACCCCAGTCTTTGCAGTGATTAATGATAGACGTATTTAGCTTTGACTTGCCTCCACGCATACGACGATCCTTGACTGGACCTAGTTTCAATCTCGCGATTCTCCGATTGCTTATCCACACTGTGAGGTTGAAAACCCCAGTCTTTGCAGTGATTAATGATAGGCGTATTTAGCTTTGACTAGCCTCCACGCATACGACAATCTTTGGCAGGACCTAGTTTCAATCTCGCGACTCTCCGATTGCTTATCCACACTGTGAGGCTGGAAACCCTGTCTTTGCAGTGATTAATGATAGGCGTATTTAGCTTTGACTAGCCTCCACGCATACGACAATCTTTGACTGGACCTAGTTTCGATCTCACGACTCTCCGATTGCTTATCCACACTGTGAGGCTGAAAACCCCAGTCTTTGCAGTGATTAATGATAGGCGTATTTAGCTTTGACTAGCCTCCACGCATACGACAATCTTTGACTGGACCTAGTTTCAATCTCGCGACTCTCCGATTGCTTATCCACACTGTGAGGCTGTAAAGCCCAGTCTTTGCAGTGATTAATGATAGACGGATTTAGCTTTGACTAGCCTCCACGCATACGACGATATTTGACTGGACCTAGTTTCAATCTCGCGACTCTCCGATTGCTTATCCACACTGTGAGGCTGGAAACCCCAGTCTTTGCAGTGATTAATGATAGGCGTATTTAGCTTTGACTAGCCTCCACGCATACGACGATCCTTGACTGGACCTAGTTTCAATCTCGCGACTCTCCGATTGCTTATCCACACTGTGAGGCTGAAAACCCCAGTCTTTGCAGTGATTAATGATAGGCGTATTTAGCTTTGACTAGCCTCCACGCATACGACAATCTTTGACTGGACCTAGTTTCAATCTCGCGACTCTCCGATTGCTTATCCACACTGTGAGGCTGGAAACCCCAGTCTTTGCAGTGATTAATGATAGGCGTATTTAGCTTTGACTAGCCTCCACGCATACGACGATCCTTGACTGGACCTAGTTTCAATCTCGCGACTCTCCGATTGCTTATCCACACTGTGAGGTTGAACACCTCAGTCTTTGCAGTGATTATTGATAGGCGTATTTAACTTTGACTAGCCTCCACGCATACGACGATCTTTGACTGGACCTAGTTTCAATCTCGCGACTCTCCGATTGCTTATCCACACTGTGAGGCTGAAAACCCCAGTCTTTGCAGTGATTAATGATAGGCGTATTTAGCTTTGACTAGCCTCCACGCATACGACAATCTTTGACTGGACCTAGTTTTGATCTCGTGACTCTCCGATTGCTTATCCACACTGTGAGGTTGAAAACCCCAGTCTTTGCAGTGATTAATGATAGGCGTATTTAGCTTTGACTAGCCTCCACGCATACGACGATCTTTGACTGAACCTAGTTTCAATCTCGCGACTCTCCGATTGCTTATCCACACTGTGAGGTTGAAAACCCCAGTCTTTGCAGTGATTAATGATAGACGTATTTAGCTTTGACTCGCCTCCACGCATACGACGATCTTTGACTGAACCTAGTTTCAATCTCGCGACTCTCCGATTGCTTATCCACACTGTGAGGTTGAAAACCCCAGTCTTTGCAGTGATTAATGATAGGCGTATTTAGCTTTGACTTGCCTCCACGCATACGACGATCCTTGACTGGACCTAGTTTCAATCTCGCGATTCTCCGATTGCTTATCCACACTGTGAGGTTGAAAACCCCAGTCTTTGCAGTGATTAATGATAGACGTATTTAGCTTTGACTTGCCTCCACGCATACGACGATCCTTGACTGGACCTAGTTTCAATCTCGCGATTCTCCGATTGCTTATCCACACTGTGAGGTTGAAAACCCCAGTCTTTGCAGTGATTAATGATAGGCGTATTTAGCTTTGACTAGCCTCCACGCATACGACAATCTTTGGCAGGACCTAGTTTCAATCTCGCGACTCTCCGATTGCTTATCCACACTGTGAGGCTGGAAACCCTGTCTTTGCAGTGATTAATGATAGGCGTATTTAGCTTTGACTAGCCTCCACGCATACGACGATCTTTGACTGGACCTAGTTCCGATCTCACGACTCTCCGATTACTTAAGTAAGACCCGAAGTGCAATATCTGGTGAATATGACTGGATGAGTCAAATCCCAAGTTGTAATAGATTTTACCTGGTCACGAAAGAAACACGAGTCAACGTCATGGAATATTACATATTATCCGTTGATTAATTCCGGATGCTTTTCATCACTTTAAATCTTTTTAATTCCGCACTAGCTGTGCTTGTCGGAAGATTATTCTGGTCTTTCAGCAAGGAGTTCCCTCCCAATCCCATACCACACTCTGAGGCTGAAAACCGGCCTTTGCGGTGATTAATGATGGCTGATTTTTCTTTCACCACGATCCCTTGCACTCTGCGTTACTGTGCGTGTCCACTTTTCATCGCCCGTCATAAATTGTTTTATAAACGGAGCGCTTTCGTTGCGTTAAAATAACCGAACATACACCCGGGCCAACCCAAAATTCGGGCCATTATCACTATTACGGGGAGGCGGGAGGTCCGAATTTAGAATAGGTTGGCGTCAATTAAACAGCTTTTCAGCCAGTTTTGCATGATACTCTGTCATTTTAGTACTCATCTCACATTTTGTCTCGTATCTTCGATCTGGGTATTTAGTCGCTAATTGGATTTCTAACTTTATTGGATTATTACGTGCTCTGTTTTTCAACGCTTTCTTAGGCATGCAGAAAGGGCACAAGGAAAACACGCATAAAAGCATTTTTGCTTTGATGTGGTGTGGAAGTTTGGATAGTGAGGACGTATATTGAGGATAGTATACTGACGACGGTCCGGGATCAGTCCCTCAAGGGAAAGCCAGATCTGTTGTGAACCGCATCGTCGCTAATATCGTTGTGTTGCTGTACGGATAAATGTGAAATGTACCAAAGTGGAAAAGTACGAATATACCATAAGAAGATGTTCTCAAACATTTCAGCGTTGACGTGGTGTGGAAGTTTGGAGAGTGGTGTACCAGCTTGACCGTGGTTCAAAGTTACAAATTGTTGTCCTTGCATCTTTCCCTTCGGGATGGATACTGGAACGTCTAGCCATTTGTCTTGCTCCAGTTCGAAGTTAATTAAACTCCTACCTAATTCAAAACATTAGAACCATTTCTTTGAAATCTTTCTTGAATGCCTTAAATTGTCAGTGGTTTTGCATTACTAATGGTTTTGTAGCTTTCCTAAGTGTGTTTTAACATGTTGAATAGTTAATATTTACGAACTTAAGAAAGAACTAAAAATTAAACACTATACCTGAATACTGATCATATACTAATGTGCTTTTAACAAGGGTTGTATCTCCTTCTCGCTTGCTATACAAACTACTAGCAAGATGTTCGAGTTATTTTGAAAAATAAAAAGTAGAAATTTTACGAACACTGTTTTGAAGAAAAAACTGCTTAGATAGAACTTTAAAGATACACTTGTAGATGATGTAACCATATACTATTCGGTAACAGTATAGCTCTTTAACATAGGAGGAATTTCGTAATTTTTTTTAATTAACGACCTTCTAAAGCACGTCATCTGACCGTGGTTCAAATTTAAGAAGTGTTGTCCTCGGAAATTTCACTTAATGGATTGATCCCGGACCGACGTCAATAGCTCGTTGTGTTGCTCTAGTACGACGTTAATTACAAATTACCAATTATATACTAAAGCAACACAATGGGCTATTGACAACGGTCCGGGATCAATCCCCTAAGGGAAAAATCTGAGGACAACACCACGTCATTTTGAACCAGGTTCAGATGACGAGGCAACATCTGAGCTGGCATCCTAACCCAACGTGAGAGTCATTTTAAAGCAAAAAGGGTAGTAATTTTTTTCGTCATTCAATCAAAATTGTACCTAAATGTTTTTTGTCAGGTTAGGTAATTATAATTAACGTCGTACTAGAGCAACACAACGGGGTATTGACGACGGTCCGGGATCGATACCCTAAAGGAAAGATCCGAGGACTACACCACGTAATTTTGAGGCACAGTCAGACGAGGCAACACCTGAGACGTGTGCCGCGAGAAAGGTGAAAAATTCCCTGCTAGTGACCAAAGATGGCGGATTCATCAGGGCGTAATGCTTTTCAAACAAAGCGCCAGGATTCCCCGCGGGACGCACTTTATAAATTTCATTCCAAGGTTCGATTAATAGTAGGTGGCGCTCATTGGTATTCCCAGTCCAGAGGCAGTCCGAGTAGCGTGTCCAATTCCAGGAGGAGAACAAAATGAGGTTGACCTTCTCCAACCCACACCTGATGGGAAAGAAAGGATTCATCACGCCTTGCTAATCACACCGGGGGGAGGAAGAGCCATCGATGAGGACTTGCTTCACACTCTCCTCAAACGGTTTGGCTTCTCCAAGAGTGATTTGATAAGAAGTCGGGATCGGAGGGGGTCGACAGCATCGACCGCCGAGGAATGAATAAATTTCAGAAACTTGCATTCAAAAGTTTATAATCTTAAGCTCAAATGGATCCCATTTTAAAGAGAGAAAATGAATAAGTTGTTGAATAGGCGAACTGAATGCTTTCATTCTCTTCACGGGTCACCGTAATTCTAAATGACGTTGTCCTCGTATCTTTCCATTTGGGCAGGGGTTCCCAAACTTATCCAAGTTGTGGCACCCTTAAGAGAATTAGAATATTCTCACTGCACCCTCGTCATATATCTATCTTTGGAATATATATATATTTCTAAAACAAGAGAAAATTCAAATAATAGAAACCAAAAAGAATTTATTGAAAACGAAAGTGTTGGTGGATCAGGGCGTCATCAGGGAGGGATATATATGTATATATATATATATATATATATATATATATATATATATATATATATATATATATATATATATATATATATATATATATATATTTTATATTTGTACGATTGTGAAGATAATTGGTAATATTGGTAAGAACAAACATAATTAATGCAGCTCGTATTTAAAGTTCACACAAATACTTTCATTGTAATTAATAGGATCACATAGTTAGGTGAAAATTTATGTAAATGAAACAAATAAAATTCGTGCTCTTGGAGGTATGTGTGAGTTTAGTGCGACATGTGAGCCTGCTGCTTACTGCACACTTGTTCGAATCGAGGAATTAAGATACAGCTACTCGCGATATGCTAGTGATACTGCTACTCGCATTTCTTTTGCGACATTAATTTTCGAACGATATTTGCTCCGTATAACAGCAACTGCTTCATGGGTGCTTCGCGGGACCCCTAATCTCTTTACGTGGCACCCACTTTGAGAACCCCTGCCTTAGGGGATTGATCCCGGACCGTCGTCAATAGCCCACTGTGTTGCTCTAGCACAACGTTAATTAAAAATTACTAATTAACTCGGTTCTTTCCCTTAGTGGATTGAACCCGGTTCGTACTCAATAGCCCGTTGTGTTGCTCTAGTACGACATTAATTACAAATTACAAGTTACCTCGGTTCTTTCCTTAGTGGATTGAACCCGGTTCGTCGTCAATTGCCGGTTGTGTTGTTCTGGTATGACGTTCATTAAAAGTTACCACTTCGCGGGCCGCGGTTGCCCGGTTGGAAGGGTAATGGACTAGCAATAACAAGGTAGGTACTTTAATGAACGTCGTACTGGAGCAACACAACAGGCTATTGACGACGATCCGGGATCAATCCCCAAGGGAAAGAAGCAAGAACAACAATTGGAACCACGGGCAGATGACGGGACAACATTTGAGCTGGCAACCCACTCTCAAACTTCGACTAACAATCGGAGAGTTGCGAGTTCGAATCCAACCAAAGACTAGTGTGCAATGGGGACTAGTGGATCTGATCGTGGATCAAAATGACGTGGATTCCTCCTATCTTTCCTTTCGGGTTCGATCCCTGACCGTCGCCACTAGCCCGTTGTGTTGCTTCAGTACGACGTTAATTATAATAGTTTAACAACCTACCTACACTTACCTCGCCTTTACAATTACGCTTAGCTCTCCTTGTGGTTGTTCATGATGGGTTAGGGTAGAAGTTTGGAGAGTGGGGTGCCAGCTCAGATGTTGCTTCGTCATCTGACCGTGGTTCAAAATTACGAGGTGTTGTCCTCGGATCTTTCCCATAAGGGACTGATCCCGGACCGTCGTTAATAGCCCGTTCTGTTGCTCTAGTACGACGTTGACTAAAATTACCATTACCATCCTTGTGGTTGTCTCGACGAGGTATCTCGTCATTAGCAAAACTGTCCAGTTCGTGATGGACGAGATATCTCGTCATTAAAAGAAAATTGACTTGATCGCGGTGTTGTAAAAACATTGGCAATATTTTGAGGAGGATATATCTCGTCATTAGTAAATAAAGTCAGTTTGGCTCGCTTTTATGTCGCCAAGGAAGAAATTCTTAGATAGTAGGTAGTAATGGTAATTTTAGTTAACGTCGTACTAGAGCAACACAACGGGCTATTGAAGACGGTCCGGAATCAGTCCCTTAAGGGAAAGATTCGAGGACAACACCTCGTAATTTTGAACCACGGTCAGATGACGAAGCAACACCTAAGCTGGCACCCCACTCTCCAATAGATAGTAGGTAGATATTTCAATTAACGTTTTTATTTCAAATTTCGATTTACATCGATTAGACAAATTTTAATGTTTATTTTTTGGAATATCAAGAACAGTAGGGCCCTCTCGGAACCTGAATACGTCCCTGACATGCACTGCTAGAGTCTGTTCAAGTGATATACTACTGATCAAGAAGTACCCGAAATGTGCTGTCATAAAACAAACGGTATCAGTTTATTGGTCAACATTTATTGCATCTCCTTCAAAGTAATCTCCTCCGACTTCAATGCACTTCTGTCAACGTTTTCTCCAATCCTCAAAACATGCCTTAAAGTCGTTTTTGTGAAACCCCATCAGGGTTCGTATCGAACTTTCTTTTATTGAATGAATGGATTCAAAACGGTGACCGAAGGGGGTGTTTCACCCGTGAAAATAAGAAAACGTCACACGGTGCCACATCAGGTGAATACGGAGCTCATGAGCCATATTTGTTGAATGCTTTGTCAAAAAATCACGAATAGTGACATTGTGAGAAGGCGCATTATCGTGATGCAAAACCCATGAGTTAACTCATACAATTCGGGTCATTTTCAACGAATTGCTTCACCGGCGCAAAACACTCAAATAATAATCTTCATTGACCGTTTGGGCCAGTTGGTAGAAATTCTAAGTGCACAACGCCTCAACAATCAAAGAAAACAGTCACCATTACCTTGATTTGTGGGGTTTTTCAGTCTTGCTTTACCTTATTTAAACTTTTTATACCAATCAAATATTATTGTTTTTGATACACGAGATATTATACAGTCGTCTGTAAAAGCTTTTGTAACATTTCAAACGTGTTTATAGCAGAAATTCCATTGCGGAAACAAAATCTAATGCATGTTCTTTCCTCAATAACATTCGACATCTTGGAAAATCAAAGAAGTAAAAATTCTTCTCTTATTCAAAACAAATTTATTTTCAGAAGATAAAAATAAACAAATCTCCGATTGTTGTTATATGTTTATGTAAGTCGTAAAAATGTTTGGTATTTACACACAATAGTATACTATCCAAAAGTGTCCGGAATGCTTCCTTTAAAATACATCTGTGTATTTTAAAGAAGGCTTTCCGAGTACTTTTTTATCACAGTAGTATATGCCCTCAAACAAACTCATCAGCAGGTATGACATTCTGATTCCCCAGACTACGATTCAAGCGACCTAGGACAGTCTATGCCGAGTGAACATTTGGACGAATGCCCTGCACCATCGGGTTTTTTTATTATACTGTAGGAAAATATCGTGGTCGAATGGCCTAGCGGTCAAACGACCGGCATTTGTCAACAACGCAAACCTATGACTTTCTTTCAAAGCATTTAGGAATGCTTGGCCGATCTCGGAACTCCTGAAGGGATCAGGTCTTAATCTTTCCTCAAACCCGATCAAGCGTCTTGCACCGACTTGCATCACAGGCCGTCAACTCAGCAGAACACACATCAAACCGAGTGTGGAAAAGCAATTACGCCGACCCACCGCAAAAACTCTCGCTTCGATGGACCCCAAAAAAACTCTCCATTGGGTGCGGTCCGGAATCATGAAAGCGGCAGGGGTGTTTTC
Source organism: Metellina segmentata (assembly GCA_947359465.1). Lineage (NCBI taxonomy): Eukaryota > Metazoa > Arthropoda > Arachnida > Araneae > Tetragnathidae > Metellina > Metellina segmentata. The sequence continues at coordinate 92,002,883 of OX375882.1, forward strand.
CAGGTCCCCTAACGATGAGGAATCCGATTCCACTCTCGCTATCTCCAGAAATCGAAACGCGTTAGAAATCGGAATATGCCCCTTGTTTATCCCGTCCACCCTTCCAGAGGCCGTCGACCAGCAGACGTAAACAAGGTCCAGATCGGTTCACCCCACCCCCAGGGTTGTCCCATTGTCCGACGTCCCCAGAAAGGAAGTCCAACGTCCCACAATGGAACCCAAAGAAAGGGACGCAAAAAAAGGGGGACCCAAGAAGAGAAAAAACTTTTGTCGTCCATCTTCCTCGACCCGTGAACAGGTCAGGGGTCAACCCCGCACGAAAAGAGCATCGGCAGCACCCCCTATCGTAATTGCGGGGGCTCCGACTAAAGAGATCGTGCCACACAATGGCACCCTTGTGCCACTAGACTGGGTTTCGTATTAGCAGCCATAGCTCTCCAGGGTATCCATAGCAACCACACGCTGGGCAACATATATGGAGGTTTTAAGAGATGGTCACAATGCATAAGCATAATTCTCGGATGAGGTCCCAGATATGGGACATTTCTCAATGGTCCACTGGATTTCTGCTCGGCTAAGCCGGGAGATTTGGATTCGGCTTCTTGCTTACGGCCATCGGATATTTTTTAGAGGGCGGTGGTTATAAATCATGTTCTCATTCAGTTTGGGTATTTATGAGTTTCGTTAATCGGGTGTATTTTTAAAAATCCTCTCTCATATAACCCGGGGAAGTACGTAATCTGCAACCAGGAGGAAGATGTTGGTAAACAACGTAATCTTTCGCACTGGCTTGGTATGGTGAAAAAAATCGATCTCAGAGCTGACACAAGCGTACTTATGATATACATCACTGAATTTCATGGGGCCGCGGTTGCCCGGTTGGAAGAGTAAAGGATTTGCAATCGGAGGGATACAAGTTTCAATCCAACCAAAGACCGTCGTGAACGTGGGGGCTGGTGGACGTTACATCAATCGTGGCCCAAATGCCCTCAAGTTGGCATAATTTGGGCCGTTGTTGGCTTTTGAGGGCCTCATGTTGGGATGGTGTGGAAGTTTGGAGAGTAGGATGCCAGCTCAGGTGTGACCTCGTCAACTGACAGTGGTTCACAATGACGTTGTGTTGTCCTCGGACGTGTATAAAGAAAATACCACTAGTCGTCATACAAGGACTTGTGGAAAGCATGCCCCAGAGGGTTGAGGTTGTAATTGCCTCTCGTGGAAGCTCTACCAACTATTGAATATGAATTAATTTTGTTTTTCTTTTCTATCACAGGTGTCCAAATACTTATTGGTAGATAGCGTAACATTTGGACTACCCAACCGATCAGTGACCTACCCACGGAATGATGGGCTTCTGCCACCCCCAAAAGCAATAGAAAATTAAATATTCTTTTATGACGATATTTTTTGTGGCAGGTAAAAATTTATCCTAATTTAAGGTTGGTTATAAACTAGCGTTGTCATGGAATTTATTTTACCTGATGGAGATTAGAGGAACGATCGGAGAAAATGATTAGATTGAATGCATACAACTGCAGGAAATGTTGTATTATATGAGGTCAATTTGAAGGTGTTAAAAGAAAAGCATTTTTACTGTCGTACTATTAGGTTCAAGATAAAGTTCGTCTCGTTTTTGGCGCTGGATGGCATTGAATCGTAAAACCGAAATGTTATCTTCTTCACACGTGTAAAGTTTGGTAATTGGTAATTTTTTATTTAACATCGTACAAGAGCAATACAACGGGCTATTGACGACGGTCCGGGATCAGTCCCTTAAGGGAAAGATCCGAGGACAGCACCTCGTAGTTTTGAACCACGGTCAGATGAAGCGCCCAACGGTCAAATGAAGTGCCAAAGTTTGGATTTTGGTTGAAAGAAGGAATTTCAGCGAGTACTTGGGTAATGGAAATTTTAGTTAACGTCCTACTAGAGCAACACAACGGGCTATTGACGACTATTCGGGATCAATCCCTTAAGGGAAAGATCCGAGGACAACACCTCGTAATTTTGAACCACGGGGTCAGATGACGAAACAACACCTGAGCTGGCACCCCACTCTCCAAACTTCCACACCAACCCAACGTGAGGATTTTCGGCCACGACAGATTTAAGGTGCACCAGCCGCCTCTACGCCATACGCTTCCAAACATCCATGAGCGAGTACTTGGGAATAATTGTGTTATTGGGTTGTGTTTTTGAAAATATTGTTAAGCATTCATAATGGCATAAAATAGAGAGCATATGCAACACAGTATGCATTTTTTTTATTTCTGAAAAGGCAAAAGTCCTTCGAAGATGCAAAAGAAGGTATGTGTTGTGTAGGGTAAGGGGTCTTTTGACGAATCTTCGTGTGGTTCGGAAAGTTTCGTCGCCTAGATCTGTTCTTTAGTCAGAAACCCCAGAACGCGCTCGCGCGTGTATGAGTGCAGGATGATGCAGCTACTGGAGAGATTGAAAAATGTATTTTTATTCCCATAGCACTGAAGCAACACAAAGAGCTATGGGTGACGGGATTATTATCCCAATTGAAATCTTTGAGAACACCACGTCATTTTGAATCACGGTCAGATGACAAGATAACATCTGAGCTATTACCCCACTCTCCAAACTTCCATACCACGCCAACTGAAGGACGTTTGAGACTTTTCAGATTTAACGTGCTCCAGCTCCCTTTGTACACGACGATCTTTGGTTGGATTTTAACTCGCAAACCTCCGTTTGCTAATCTGTTGCATTTCCAACCGGGCTACAGCGTCCGAACTTCAAAATTTGAATGGTCGATGGAAAATAAATTACCATTTATAATCATTCTTTTATCACGACTAAAGTCAACACACACGCACAATATCCGACGGAAGCATCTTGTAGTTTCTGTAATTTAAAACAAGAAATCTGAAATTTGTTACCTTTTTAAACTACATTTTTGACTGGTTTGTTGTAGTGTCATTGACAGTATCTCTTTTTGAAAATAAAGATAGACGCCTGAAAGAATTGCTCGGCTCTAAAACTCGAATAACTTGAATTTAGCCGGAACATATCTTTTTTCCGTAGGAATTTCAGATAGACAACACACAAGACTCACTTGAACCTAGGCACTGCGAAGACCGAGTATAAAAAAAGCTGCACCTCCCAAATCCTTGGCCTAAAAATTATTCCGAAATCGACCGCAATCGAAACAACCCCGGAGAACGAAGGGGGGACAAAAAAACGAACGCAGAAAAAACCCTCCCTCGTCGAAAAAATATTTTTTCTTCCACCTCCCCGAAAAGGATTACATACCCTTGCTTTCTGCCGCAGAAGGGACGGTGCAACACAACTCCATTGTCACCAGTCCATCGTTCCCTGAGGACTTCCTCGAGAAGAACATTTCGCCCAATCATAATATTCTAAAAAAGGAAGAAGGGAAACCGAATTCAATCCTTCCACAAAAACCTAAATAAAAAACCCACCCCGCCGCACAGAACAGGGGGTGATGTAATAATAATAATAACAATAAAATAATATAAGCGAAAGAGGGAACAGAAAAAATATATCGAACGAAATTTTCGAATGAATAAAAAACTAAAAAAAACTTCCACTTCCGCTTGCCGGCCATAATAAGTTCGGCTAGTTTCTCCGATTACAGACAACGAATTGTTGAAAGGGGGACAGAGTTGAGAAAGCCGCCATTTTGTCAAAAGGGGGGTCTTTCAGAATGGCTCAGGGGGGAGGCAGTTGTGTGTAAGAGGGGGGTCAGGAAATGATGAGGATTTTGATCCGTTATAGAGCTTGAAAGTGGCTGAGCGAATCGAAGAAATATAGAGCACTGTGTCCACAACAGTATTTTATATGTAGTCTATGGGTCGCGACCCAATTTCGGGTTCAGTTCGCATTTATATGGGGCGCACCAAAACATACTTAATAGTAAATTAACTAATTAGCATGTTTTTATTAGGTCTTAAAACTGATGATAATTAGTAGCTTTGGAAATAAGGGAGAATCTCTACAACCGTGACAAATAACGACTTTCTTAGCCATGATTCTTTTTTTAATTTAAAGCCTTATTTTTAAGGTCATACTCCATGGATTAATTTCTACGACTGCAGTAGTTTCAAAGACCGACGTATACCAACAGTGGTATGCTTTTCCAATATTCAAACGTAGCCTTCCGCTGTGAACCAGTTGAGGAATTAATGCATTAATTCATCAATTTGGAATCTTCTGTTGAAAGAAACTAATTGCAATTCTGTTTCAGACTGACCATGGTATCCCGGTTGGAAGAGCAACGGATTTGTAACACTGGGTTGCGGTTTAGGTTCCAACGTCGTGTACAAAGGCTGATGCACGTTAAACTGCCATGACCTCAAATGTCCTCACGTTGGCTTGGTGTGGAAGTTTGGAAAGGGGGTAGGGTGCCAGCTCAAGTGTGACTTAACTTAACTCCATCATGGGATACTGACCCTACGATTGGGTTTTTAAATAAAATTTCCCATAACGTAAAGATTACCAATTGAGAAATGGGAAGAAAAAAAATATTTTTTGTGATGCAAAGCAGAAATTTTGAGTTAAGAAATGCACACACAGGTGGTTCTCTAAAAAAAGTTTTCTATGAGGTTAAAGAGGCAATTTAAGCGTTGTAGTCACAAAAAGTGAACTTAAACCACTTGCTTGAGTTCAAACTCCCGGTAGGTCGCAAATAGCACTATTAGTATTATTTTCCTTTGCAGCAAGGAATAGATTGGATTGGACTAGATATTTGTGTTTTGTAGTGCAAGGTCCAAATGCGGACAACCTGCGCCAAGCGCTAGATAAAAGAATAAAAATTATGTAGACATAAAAGTTTTAAAGGACAGTGGGAAAATTCAAACGTAAAAATTTTTATTCGTATAAAAGTTAGTAAAAACATGCTGATAAGGTTATTTAAAAAATTAATGATTAATGAATGGAAGTGATGATTTAAACATGCTAAACATAGCTACTTAAATTAGATAAGATTTAAAAGATCAATAGCACGTAAAAATGAAAAAAAAATCTGTATGGGGATTTTCCCAAATTGTAAATTTAAAGTTGTATTATTAAAAAACCTATTTCGGTGATGGTTAAAAGCAGGACAATCTATCAAAATATGACGAACACTGAAATAAGTTGAACATAAACGACACAGGGGACAGTTTCTCCCAACAAAAGATGACGACGTGTGAAGCGGGTATGCCCAATGCGGAGTCGAGTCAATTTAACATCGGTCCTTCGCATTGGAGCAACTGGCCACATACGAATTATGGGTTTGATGATATTCAATTTTTTATTAATTTGAAGATCTCATGACACTTGCCATAGGAGTTGACAAATTCCTTTGTGGATATCTTAATGTCACTTAAAGGAACGGCTTTGTGCAAAGAAACAGATGGTGTTTTTGCAGTCCTGTCAGCAAGTTCGTTTCCTTTAATGCCTATATGACTAGGGATCCAACAGAAAAGAATATCGATATCCCTGCTTTCTAATGTATATAGGATGGTAAATATATCTGACACAATAGAATGACAACAGGTATTAAAATGCTCCAACTGTTGTAAAACACTCATACTGTCAGTATTAGGGATGCGACTTCGATGTCGATGTTTTCAAGACGTCGATGTTTTTTAAAAAAACATTGATGTTTTTAACATCGATGTATTCACGTTGTCGATGTTTTATTTTTAAATGAAAAAAGTACTATTATAAAAATTTTAAAAATAACCAAGTAGCATAATTTTTATAATCAGCAAATTGAACATACTTTTAGACCAAAGTGGCCAAGGGTGAAGTGTCTTAAAAGTAGGGATGCGACATCGATGTCAATGTTTTCAAAACATTGATGTCTTATAAAAATCCTCGATGTATTGGAGCAGATGTCGCAACACTAGTTGCTAAACCAATTTTAAGAAATGAGGAACAAAGTTTAAATATACTGAATTTTAAAGACATCGATGATTTTGGGGTAATGTATTATCAACATCGATGTTTTAATTTTAAACATCAATGTTTTGCTGTCGATGTTGCATCACTAGGTGCTAAATCAATTTTAAGAAATGGGGAAAAAAGTTTAAATACACTGAATTTTAAAAACATCAATGGTTTGGGGACGATGCATTATCAACATCGATGGTTTGGGGACGATGCATTATCAATATCGATGTTTGCTGTCGATGTCGCATTACTAGTCAGTATACACGCAGATTTTGCGGTGGGTATTGTCAGACACTTGCTGAAGGGCACGATAAATTGCCACCACTTCAGCAGTGTACACAAAGCAGGAAATATGAAGTTTGTAGCTAATATAGTATCTTGAAAGAATATTCCACAGCCCACATATCCATCCCCTTTAGATCTGTCGGTAAAGATCGGTATATATGTGTCGTACTGACAGCGGTGTAAGTTATATAGTTGATGAAAAACAGTTGGAGAAGTGTCAGATTCAGTGTATGAAGCAAAGGGGTTGATATATGTTACAGTTGGGAAATCCCACGGTGGAAAACGTAAAATTTCGTTCTGTTGGATCATGATATCACTCAAGTTTGAATCCTTAATAAAAAGTTTTGTCCGCTCTTAAAAGGGCCGAATGCAAGACGCTTGTCATATAGCCGATTCAAACCATGGACAAGAGCCATTCACTTCAGAGGACGAGACGGCATGAATAAAATTTTATCATAAATATTCGTAGACAACTTCATCCTTCTGAGGTCAAGTGGAAGCTGGTGACATTCCACATAGAGGCTGATGACTGGTGATGTGCGGAATGCCCCAGAGCATATCCTTAAAACAGAGTGATGAACTGTGTCCAATCATCGTAAAATAGAGGTGTTCGCAGACCTATGTACAACACAACCGTAGTCGATTCGAGAGAGAATGACAGAGCGGTATACTCGCTCTGGGGATGTTTAGTGATTGCTCGCACTTCATTCGAAGTTGTTAAATGTGGGGGAGGAAGGTGAGCTTACGGTCCAACACCACTCCGAGACATTTTACCTCGTTGACTACGGGTATTTGTGAGTTGTTTATGTTAATTACAGGGTCTGGATGCAGACCCCGCTTTCGGCAGAAATGAACTCAGCAGCTCTTGTTAGGAGATAGCGTGTGACCATTCTCGTTTGCAGCAAGGGATGAACAGCCAGGCGTTTAAGCCATGCGTCGTAGTATTGAGTTGCTGGTTCCTTGATGAGCAGAGGAGATGTGATAGGGCAGGTGGTAACATAGTGGTCCGAGTCTGCTTCAATGCCACAGATGCAGAAGTCTCTCCAATGGATATTCATCAGAAATAGATACTGTAGGAACAGGCCATGGTCCGTGTAAAAGTGTGTGAGCTCTGAGGAAGAGGTGAGGCGCTTAGTGCAAATCTTTGGAAAAACCCGAATGTTCTCCGACCTTTGGAGTTTATCCGTCTCTCTTGCCAGCTGTTAATTGATGCAAGCTTGAGGGACCTCTTCAGATGAGATGCCGGGAGAGGGAGGGGAATGCAGGAGGATGGACGCATTACCGGTGGCACTTCTTGCAAGAGGATCTGCTGCTTCGTTTCCTTCAACACCGGAATGTCATCTAACCCAATATATATAAATGCACACAGATGAAGCTGCCGCTTCAATGACGGAATGTATTCTTTATGCCATTGTGTTAGTAGTGAGAAGGTCGGTCAAAATAGTCACGCTGGAAAGAGACCGAGAAGATGCACGTGTTTTCTGAGCAATTTAGGAGTGCCCGAGATGAAGCTGCTCGAATGGCAAGACACTCAGCTTGGAAAACTGAGTTGTCGTCGTGCATTCTGCGTGCCCATTCAAAGATCTTCCTGCTGTCCAGGAACACACAAAAGGCAGTGGCGGTTCCATCCTGGGTTTTAGATCAGTCTGTATAGATTTGGTACCGTGTTGCTTACAGACTTAGTGTAACGAATTATGTGTGCTGTGTGTTGGATTCCTGCGAAGTCTGGGAGGTTTCGTTTCGAATTGGTAGGGAAACCAGAAGATACCATATGTTGTGGCCGGTCTGCCGAGTCTGGTAACAAGAGCCGTAGTAGTCTGGTAGCAAGAGCTATACTGACCAGTAAAAAGACGGAGTCTATGTAGGTGATTCTGTAGCCTCTGGTAATACCAAGAGCGAAAGATCTCTGAACAATGGCCAGATGTCTAAAAATCTGCATTTTGGGTTTGTTATCCGGCAGGCTGCCGCATAAAACAGAATATTCTTTCTACTACCATTCTATACTAGAGCTTTAAGATTTCTTCCCTAATACCCCACAACTTTGACACAAATCTAATTATTGCCGTTTGTTCTTTATAGCATTTATCCCTCAGGTATTTGTCGTGAGGGATTCATAACTGTTTGTTTATTATTACACCCAAGTATTTCATGGTGTCGACATTTCGAATACTTGTACCGTTAAATTAAGATATCAGTTGTATTTAAAAATACTTACATAGCGTAAGCTATATTCGTAACAATATAAAAAATGAGTGTGATACTGCTCTTCGCTCAAAACTAGAGAAATTTGTTGCATGCACTTCACATCAAGCACAAAGCAGAACTAAATTCTCGATTAAATGCCCGCCTTTTTTATAGTGCCAAATTTTATACTAGGTAGCAGATTTTCTTGGCAATAGAGAAATAAGCAGAGAACAAGTGAATCAAATAGTTCCCAGCACCATGTCCGATATATGAGAGTAATGAGGCACTGCAATTTAGAAATATAATTAATTTGTCTACCCCACACATATGTAACGAATTTTTTGTCTTAATTAGCGTGAAATGTTAAACATTTTGCTTTTTACGTGCGGCGGAGTAATTTCATTTAGAATCGAGCGCGTCAGCCATTAAGAGCCAACAAGCAGTTCGCGCGTTTCCGATACATGTCGTATGGCAGATTGTTTACTCTATCTCTCGACAAACGTTTGTGTGATATTTTATGTACTTATCTATACTTATATTTTACTCAGGACGTAAAAATTGCTACCAATTTATTTACTGCTACTTATTTTAACTTTCCTAATAATGAAAATGGGTCACAATTAATTTATAATAAACCTTTCACCGACCCCCCCCCGCCGTTGTTCACGCACCCCTGAATTAATTTTAATTTACCACAGACCCCCCCCCCTCAGTGTTCACAAGGACCTCTGGAGGTCCGTAGGAACCACTTTGGGAACCACTGGTCAATACAGTATTTCCGTGCTTTGTCGTGCTGAAAATTTAGTTCTAATCTAAGATTTTAATTATAAAATTATATTTTTCATGGATCGTTATCCTTGTTATAGATGAGTAATGGAAGAGTTAAAATGTCATGTAGGAAACTGTTACTAATTATCAACGGAGAATAGTCTTATCGATAGGATATTGAATACCAAGTTAGTAGGCCAATGTATGGCTCGAATAAGAGTATTTTATGAACAAACTGCACCAAACTCAAGATAAAGCACAGACAACACAAGATAACACACAGAAGCCAAACACAAGATAAAATACTGAAGCCCATCACAAGATAAAACATTGAAGACAAATATAAGATAAAACACAGAAGCCAATGTAAACCAGTATAAAGAAACGAGAGCATTGGTTATTAAAATAATGTGAAACATAAATGAATAATGTAATAGATGTGTGAGAAAAATGACCAATGAAGCATATGCAGCGTAAAATGTCAATGGTAAGGAAACGAATATTTGGATGTAGGTTTCCGCAGTTAAATCTTGCATGGTTAAAACAATTTCGTTAAAATTCCCAAGTTGATAAAAGTTAAAATCTGGATATATAATTTAAAATGTTAAAAAGGGACTGAAAGGACAGTATCACAAGTTGGGCAATAGGATACAATCTCACCTAAATTTGAAACAGAAATACTGTTGTGTAATCAAAACACAGAAAAATCGGGATAGTAAAATACATTATTTTCGGGGTTTCTAGCTTTGAACCATCATCTGACCGTGTTTCAAAATTGCGTGTTGTTGTTCTTGTATCTTTCTTTTCGGGAGTTGATCCCGGACGGTTGTCAAGAGCCCGATGTGTTGCTCCATTTGATGTTAATTAAATACCTACATACTTACCTCAATTTTTGCACACCAAATCTTAAGTTGCACGTTGAGAGTCACTCCCTTGCTTCCCATGTTAAAATTAGTATAACTTAGTGTACCTAATGGGTGGGTAATTCCGTATCCATCTGAATTCAGCACATCAGGGCACATTGCAAGATCTAATGAAAACTTTAATTTAAAGTATTAAAAACCATATTTAAAATACTGGCTTCTCGCCACATATCAGAAAACAATGAAAAACCTCTAACAAACATAAAATCAAGACAGTTCTTTTACATCGACACTCGTGCTGTTCTTATATAGTACAGTGTGTGTGACGTCATACTCGTCAACAAATCATCTTTATCTAAATTTGTACACACATATCACCGCTATCCAACAGTACCTTTATTCATCTAATTACTATAGAGAGACACTACATTAAATCTAATTACTATAGACACTATATTTTTTACCCTATATTCATTGAATGGTTTATAAATATTTTAACCATTCATTTACTGGTTTTCCTACCCCTCCAAGTGGTTTCGACGAGATACCTCGTCCATCAAGATCTGCTCAGTTTCGCTGATGACGAGACACCTGGCGAAGATTACCACCACCAGGGTTAAAATTTACTTGGTTGTCACCACTACTGCAAAGGCTTCAACCCGAAAGCATCCGATCGAAACCAGCGAGTCGCTTTGTTTACATTGCATAAACTGTAGCATAACATAAATCTAAAGAAGTGTAGATTTATTTTACCATTGATTTAAGAGTCTTAACAGCGAAAAAATCCGGTGCGTTGACGCCCTAAATTATGTCCACTGTCAACAATAACAAGGACGCCCAATATCAGGAACGTATTCATAGTGGAGGGGGAAATCCCCGCAAATGTTCTTCTTGGTGCTATGAAAATGAATGCTGAAATTAGTTTCATTCATTTAAATCTTACTGATCCATAGCTAGATAAGTCGGGATAGGTCTGAAAATAGTCAAATCTTTCCAAATGAAATTATAATTTATTATTCGACTAAATGAGAACTGTAGCAGAATACAGTTGTTTTTCTCTCCCTCTGAACGAAACGAAAAACTGTTTGTCAGCTGTTTCCAAGGTCATGTGATAGGTACTCTTCTGCGCACATGCCTCGTTTCAAAGTGCTAGTGTATGTGAAGCGAGAGGGCAATCGTCCTGTTGTCTGTTTGGAGATGTGAACTGTTTTCGTTTCTTGTCTGTAAGTAAATGTTGCACCTCGTCCTGATGTTTGATTTTTATTTTGCTGACCTGATAAGTTACTATGGAATTTCATATACGCGAAGAGTCCATCTAAGTGTTGGATCTGATTGAGAAGGGATTGGATCAGACGTGATCTTTCTTAAATCCTTTCTGGAGACTCATTGACAAAAACCCATTGGATTGCAAGGGCGTCGTAGGTGGACACTGTTTCAATCAGTACGACTTTGTGCTCTATAGTCCGCCTAATGGAGGAGTTACGGGGAAAGTTGAAACAATTTATGCACATATAAAACATTAAAAAAAAAACAGTACATAAAGAACATACGACAAATTATATGGACGCTCATATAAATCTCAATAACATAAAAAAAAAAGGGAGTTTGGTAAAATGTAGAGTAGAAGAAATAAAAAAATACAAACTGCAAATAACTGAGGGAATGAAAAGACACGCGATGAACAATGAGACATATGACTAAAGTGCAAATAAGAAGGAATCAAAAACAAATTTCGATTTCTGAGCCCTCACAGATGGCTTGCTGGAACTGAGAAATTCCATTACTTAGAGAATTTGATGGTGTGATAATGTTTATTTCAATTTAACTCTCCAAGCTGTTTCGAAGACATTTCTCGTTCATCAAGATATGATCAATTTTGTTGTTAATGAGTAGATATCTCATCTATCAAGATGTTTCCTAAGTTTTTTAACATGACGACATCAAATATCTGGTCAAGTTTTCTTCTAATGACGAGATACCTCATCCATCATAGCATGGCCAATATTGCTGATAATGAGGAGATATCTCGTCTATCAAGATATTGCCTACGTTTTTTAGCATGACGACATCACAAGAACTGGTCAAGTTTACTTCTAATGACGAGATACCTCATCCATCATGGTATGACCAATATGGCTGTTAATGAGGAGATTTCTCATGTATCAAGATGTTGAATATGTTTTTTATACTGACGACATTACAAGAACTGGTCAGTTTTCTTCTAATGACGAGATACCTCATCCATCATAGCATGGCCAATATTGCTGATAATGAGGAGACATCTCGTCTATCAAGATATTGCCTACGTTTTTTAGCATGACGACATCACAAGAACTGGTCAAGTTTACTTCTAATAACGAGATACCTCATCTATCATGTTATGACCAATATGGCTGTTAATGAGGAGATTTCTCATGTATCAAGATGTTGAATATCTTTTTTATGATGACGACCTCACAAAAACTGGTCAGTTTTCTTCTAATGACGAGATACCTCATCCATCATAGCATGGCCAATATTGCTGCTAATGTGTTGATATCTCGTCTATACCAAGATATTGTCTATGTTTTTTTTTACGATGACAACATCAAGGTCTGGTTAGTTTTGTTAATGATGAGATACCACTTCGAAACAACCACTAGAAGGCTTAAGCACCATTAGAAAAAGTTTTGAAGGCTTCGCAATATGGCGTAAACTTGAGGTCTCGGTCGAATAGGTAGTGAGGGGATCACCTCGACCTCGGATGCACAATCCACTTGGTTTGAAAAAAAGTTCAAAAACTCCGGAAATGAGCCACGGTCTACACGAAGTATTACACCTACTTTGAGATCTATTAGGTGTATTTACATTTTCTACAAATTCCTTTCCGCTGGCTTAGTCTAAAGGCCAACATAATAATAAAAATTATTATTTTGCTTTTAGGCCATTCTCGATTCACTATTTGAAGAGAAATTCCTTTTGCTGCAGACTTTGCAAGTAAATCTGTCATTTCTCTTCATACCAGTCTGAGCTTTTACCCAAGAGATGCTAATTTCGGGTGCTTCAAGCACCTATCCCTTGATTTCATAGATTATTTGATTTTGGGAGAACATGTTACCAAGAGTGGTAATATTTAATACGATTTCAGCCATGATGTTGGATGGTTATTTTTTTAACACAATAAGAGACTGCTTTCATTAGAGCAAGCAGTTTTGCTCGGTATACAAAGTTGTGAGAACGCAAGGCACTTGCACAGCTAGGACCAATTACTGAGACTTCACTAAGTTATAGGCAAATTCTACACTACCCTACAATAATGGACCGGACGCCAGCGGAATTCTTGTTTGGTTGTGTTTTTCGTAGTGTGGCTTGGCAACTTTGCGCGTTTTTCCTGTTAAATTGAACGCCTACATGAACATTTTGGACCATCAGGTTCTTCCTACGCTCTGGCCATTTTATGGAATGGACAAATGTTACTTCCAGAACGACAAATCTTCGTGTCCTGTTGCAGCCTCTGTCAAGCAGAGGTATCGAGATACGGAGGTAACGCGTGTTCCCTGGCCTGTCATAGTCCTGACCTAAACCCCATAGAACATTTGTGAAACGAGTGAGAGCGACGCTTACGGACTAGGGAACCACGTCCGAAATCTACAGCTGAGCTGGCGTCATTCTCGCAGCAGGAATGGACACAAATACCCATAGCTGTGTATAAAAACCTTGTTGAAAGTATGCCCAGAAGGGTTGCTAGTGTCATTGCAACACGAGTGGGACCATCCCACTATTAAAGCATGTATTCCTTCCCTTATACCATCACATCTTGCTGTGTCCAGTCCATTATTGTAGGGCCGACCAACCGGTATAGTGGTTAAGGTGTTAGCCTCTAGATCGGAAGGTCCCTGGTTCGAATCCGGGTCCGGGCATGGATGTTTGTAAACGTATGGTGTAGAGGCGGCTGGTGCACCTTAAATCTGTCGTGGCCGAAAGTCCTCACGTTGGGTTGGCGTGGAAGTTTGGAGAGTGGGGTGCCAGCTCAGGTGTTGCTTCGTCATCTGACCGTGGTTCAAAATTACGAGGTGTTGTCCTCGAATCTTTCCCTTAAGGGACTGATTCCGGACCGTCGTCAATAGCCCGTTGTGTTGCTCTAGTACGACGTTAACTAAAATTACCAAATTACCATTATTGTAGGGTAGTGTATGTGCGCTCCTGCAGAACTTTGACAACAGACCTCATAAGGCCGGATGAGCAACACAAAAATTTAGATTTGAAAATTCCCAACACTATCAACATAAGTAAATTTCCGACGAAATTTTTAATACGGGTTTTAATTTTCTAAGAGGCCCCTCGGGCGCACATAGTCTTTAGTTGTGTATGGATTTCACGATCCCGGGGTTCCTTAGTGATATATTTTTTCTCATGAGTTTTACTGCCTCTGGTAAACATGGAGGGTTGCGATCCCAGGATGGCCAAGCTATCTTTTTCTCCTCTATCCTTTCTGTATCACAAATTCTATGCATCCTCTATCTTCTGTTTGGCTCATTTTATCCAAATATGGCCCTTGCATAAAACCCAAAACCAATCAACTTTCACAAGAAGACTACTGGAAGATCATAGGACTTCAATTAGGTTCTATTGAATTGATGCAAAATTTCAACCCAGTTTGTTTTTTGACAAAAATTGAAGAACATTTTATTTTATTTTATTGACTAAAAATTACATTTTTAATCAGTACAGTACGTGCTGTTCTACTCTATGACAATTATTTGTCTCTCCTGTAGCTGCATCATCCCGCTATCATACAAGTTCGGAAGTTTCTGGCTAAAGAACGGTGCGTAGGTAAGTAGGTATTCAATTAACGTCGTACTGGAAAACTCAAGGGGCTGTTGACAAAGGTCCGGGATCAATCCCAACGAGAAGGACTCGATGACATCACGTAATTTTAAACCACGGGCTGATGACGAGGCTACACCTGAGTTGGCACCCCATTCTCCAAACTTCCACGTCACGCCAACGTGAGGACATTTGAGGCCACTGCGGATTTTACATTAACCAACCACCTTTGTACATGACGGTCTTTGGCTGGATTTGAACTCGCAACACTCCGGTTGTTAATCCGATGCTCTTCCAATCGGGCTAGAGAACGGATCCAGGTGACGAAGCTGTTCGAATCACTTATGGCACGTGAACTCATCAACGGCTTCTCACCCTTCACCAGTGGTCAGCAAACCTATTAGTCCCCCAAAAGAGCCAAAGATCAGCAATACAACGATTAAGATTTCTTTTGAGAGTCAAATTTCTTTTCAAGAACCCCGTTTTTAGGGAGTCGGTTTAAACTAGTTGCTAACATTAAATAAAACCAGATACCACAATAATAATTTTAATAATCTTATGTATTGACCTTTCAGGGGTGGCAGTAATCCTAAAAATTCTTCTTTAGAACCCGAAGACGAAATAAATCGAACAAAAAGTGAAACTTGCGATGTGACATTTATGTCACAAGATTCGTGATGCTGTTGATAAAGCTGAAACTAATTTAAGATATTCGATTTGCTTATTGGTTATATTCGAAGACATTTTGATCGTTCTGTCTTTTACTCTTTTAGCAAACAGTGGTAACTCTTTAACTTTTTAAAGAATTTCTGCCTTGTTCTTAAAATTTCGGAAAGGCTCTTCGGATGCATTTGACAAACAACTTTTAATGTATTCACCGTCTGCGTATGGTTTGCATATCTTAGCAATCTCTTGACTAACAATAAAGCTTGCAATATTAACATTGTTGGAAGATTGCGCCCAATAATTAAATATAGAACTTGGTTTTTCTTGACTCTTCTGAAGTTCCTCAACTGCTTTCTTCCTCGCATCATTGGCGGGATATTTATTGCCAGCTTTAATCAAAATCGATTCGGAGCAGTTCCGTACTCAAGTGGCTAAAGAGCCGCGGTTTGACGACCAATGCAATACACCAACACCTATCTACTTTTGCGTCTTCGAAACATTTTTGCCTATTTGAAAAAAAAAAAGCTTCACAGTTCAAAAATGCTCCCAATTTCCTGCCGTTTTGAAAGTTTAACAAAATTTAAAATGCACAACCCAGCAACACACTTTTTTTTTCGAGTACTCACTGAAACTCCTGCTTTCAAACAACTTTAAAACTTTACACGTGTGAAGTAGATAACACTTCGGATTTGCATTCCAGTGCCAAAAGCGGGATCAACTTTTGCATCAATACAATAGTTCCGCACTATAACATTCAATGCTTCGATTGTGTAAGGGGAACAACGTAAACTTATCTCAGAACCTAGAAGATACTTTCGAAGTTGGAAAAATACAAACAGCATATTCATATATACAGGAATAACTTCTACCATGAGTTAGGGCGAGTTCGGGTAAATTATAATTTTTAATTAACGTCGTACTAGAGCAACACAACGGGCTATTGACGACGGTCCGGAATCAGTCCCTTAAGGGAAAGATTCGAGGACAACACCTCGTAATTTTGAACCACGGTCAGATGACCAGGCAACACCTGAGCTGGCACCCCCAGTCTCCAAAGGCGAGTTCGGGAAAACTTTATTGACGGAATTTCTCAATGCAACTTCTAAAATAGAATTACAATTTGATAAATTCATTTAAAACGGACGTAGAAAAATTAGTTATACAAGTGCAGTTTGAGGCGAATGCAGTGTGATGCAATCGTTTGTTAACGTGAAAGTACTTTCAAACGCACATCACAGTTTATTCCATCTACGATTAATTCCGTGTTTCTATGGCAATGGACACGGCAGGGGTGTAGTTTTAGCTGTAGACAGACAGTACGATTATCACTTTTCTTATAAATCATGAAAGCAATAAAAACAAGTCACTCTATGTGAATCTCTCTTCCCTCTAGGATGTTTACTTAACCTCAAACCTCAGGGCGAAAATTGCTGTTCAGATGAGATTTCGGGTGGCGTTATGTCCTGTTCTGATGACACTGACAATTATTGCCACCGTTTAATTGATCTTAAATTGATGGTATTTTGAGTTAACGTCACACTGGATCAACACAACGGGTTATCGATGACGGTCCGGCATCAAGCCCTGAAGGAAAAGATCCGGAGACAACACCAGGTAATTTTGAACCAGGGTCAGATGACGAGGTCACACCTGAGCTGGCACCCAGCACTAGGTGGTAAAAGATGTCAAACGAGTTATTTCTGTGGAGCAAAACGATCACCAAAGTAAGCAAGAGTTTAAGTGAGTTACTTTTGAACAATGTTGTCACCACTCGCTTTTCTATGAAGTCCTTGCAGATAGTGGCCGACCAACTGGTATAGTGGTTAAGGTGTTAGAGAGCCTCTAGATCGGAAGGTTCCTGGTTCGAATCCGGGTCCGGGCATGGATGTTTGTAAGCGTATGGTGTAGAAGCGGCTGGTGCACCTTAAATCTGTCGTGGCAGAAAGTCCTCACATTGGGATGGTGTGGAAGTATGGAGAGTGGGGTGCCAGCTCATGTGTTGCGTCATCATCTGACCGTGGTTCAAAATTACGAGGTGTCGTCCTCGGATCTTTCCTTTAAGGGACAGATCCCGGACCGTCGTCAATAGCACGTTGTGTTGCTCTAGTACGAGGTTAACTAAAATTACCAAATTACCAATTACCTTGCAGATCGTGAAGTACTTATATCAGTAGTTAGGTAGGTAGTTAATTAACGTCGCACCGGAGCAACACAACGGACTGTTAGCGACGGTCCGGGATCAATCCCCAAGAGAGGAATCCAAGGATAACACCACGTTATTTTGAACCAGAGTCAGATGACGATGTCACTTCTCTGCAGACATCTCACTCTCTAAACTTTCCACACCACGTCAACGAGAGGGCATTTGAGGTCACTGCAGTTTGAATGTGCTCTAGCCTCCGTGTACGAGACGGTCTTTGGTTGCACAAAATTTCGAACTTGCAACTCTCCGATTGCTAATCCGTTAACTCTTCCAACTTCTTCAATAGGATCCTTAAGAGACTGGAAATAGATCTTGTACAGAAAAGCAACTCTGAAATGAAAGCGTTTGAGTGTTGTAGCAGTTTTATATCCTAAGTGTGTAATGAAAGGATTGGTAATTGGAAACCATGTTTGTTGGAACCTGAGTTAAATAACTATTGGGTGAAGGTTCATTAAATTTATGGAAGAAATTGTCAATGATGCCGGGAATGAACCCTCTGTAGAATACTACGCTGCGTTGAACTCATCCTGGTATGATAATTTAATAAACGTCTCACTGGAACAACACAACGGGCTATTGGCTGGAATCAAACCCTACTGAATCATCCGAGGACACCACCACATAATTGAGCCACGGCCAGTCCGATGACGAGGTCAACATCTGAGCTGGTTCTCCAAACTTCCACATCTTGCCAACGTGAGGATATTTGAGGACATGCCAGATTTAACGTGTTCCAGCCCCCTTTGTACCCGACAATCTTTGTTGGATTTGAACTCGTATACTCCGGTGGCTAATCAGTTACTCTTCCAACCGGGCTACTACGGCCCGAAATCTTCCTGGAGATGTTGATTTTTTTAAACTCAAGTTTTCCTGGTGTCACTTTGGTCTTGATGATGGTAAAAATTTTGCTCTACCGTTTGACCGTTTTATTTTTCCGTTTTTTAGAAACTTTTAGTGATTGACTACTAGTTTGACTAAGATTTAACCTGTGAATCTTATTTTCTCAAAAGGTTTAGTTATGTTGTTTTAAAATCAGGCCATTTAACCACTTCGACATTCTTGCTCAAAAAAAATCCTCAACTCATTTGAACAAGATACTAATTTTCGTTTCCACCGAGCACTCGAGTTTCCGTTTACCTTGTGTCTCATTACTTAACTCTAAACTACAGCAGTTAAACTCCACTTCACATACCTGCCTCATTCGAGTAACAATCATTACTATTTTTGTTTCTAGTTAACTCACATACATCTTGCCTTTTATTACTACAGCCTCATAAATTTCCCCGCCCACTTAGTATGCGGCACTGCTACATCGTTGCAATAAAAGTAACTGCAGTCGGTGTTTATAAAGTAAACAACACTTTTGCGCTTAGTGTCTGCCTAAATAAAAAACCGAATGAAAACAAGCGACGAGACCATTATCTATCACCGTCTTCTAGGTCAAGTCTGCATCCCCTCCCCCTTCTCATTAAGCGTCCGCAGCACGAGAACCTTGAAATGGAATCACCCGCATCCATTTGCGGCCGGGACATAGGGGAGATTGAAAAAGAGCAGAAGAGAGATAATCTTTTCCGTGTCTTTCATTCCGGGAAAGAGGAGCGGAGAAAGAGAAACACTCCAGGAGAGTCTCTTAATCCAATCTTTTGGGCCCTAAAGAAAGAACAGATGGAAAAAAGGGTCAAGTGTAGAGGGGAGGTGGTTCCTCTGACACCGTGACAGATGGCACAGAGGGACGCCCCGTGAGGGACTGTATACCAAGTATTTTCGGGGCTCTCTTCCACCAGTAACACCAATCAGAAAATCCATCTCAGTCTTCTCTCTATTCCGAATAGGCCGACCCACCGGTTGGTTGGTTAAGGTCTTAGCCTCTAAAACGGAATTTTTCCGGTTTGAATCAGTGCATGAATGTTTGTAAGAGTATAGTGTAGAGGCAGCTGGTGCACCTTAAATCTGTCGTGGCTGAAAGTTCTCACGTTGGGTTGGTGTGGAGGTTTGTAGAGTGGGGACTCAGTTCAGGTGTCGACTCGTCATCCGACCGGGGTTCAAAATGACATGGTGTTGTCCATGGTTCTTTCCCTTGGGGGATTGACCCAGGACCGTTATCAATAGCCCGTTGTGTTGCTCTAGTACAACGTTAATTAAAACTTATCATCACCATTTTATTTTTATACCATGACAAGCCGCAAATTCTCTCCATTCTTAGTGGTAGGCAGGTATTTTATTTGACGTCGCACTGCAGCAACACAATGGGCTATTGGCGACGGTCAGGGATGAACTCCCGAAAGGATATATTCTAGGACGAAATCACACAATTTTAAACCACGGTTTGAAGGAAAAGAGAGGGATTGGGGAACAGAATAGGGACGAGGAAGAAAAAGACCACCCCTGTGCGTGACTCTAATGGAAAGACAGTAAACACCGTAGGAAAAAAGAAGATTACTAGAGTATCTAAGGTCCGTGAAGCCCGTACCTCCTAAAGGAGATGTGCCTCTGAGGACTTATGGTTCGAAAAGGGCTCGAGCCGTCAGTTCCTCTAATTACCATATCGATAAGTAGGTAGTTGAGATTACGTTGCACTGGAGCAACTCAAAGGTTCTTGGGATCCGCTTCGAAACGAAAGATTCCGGGACAACGCTTCGACGTTTTGATCCACGGTTTAGATGACGAGGTCAAAACTCGACCTCCTGGCTTTCCACTCTCCAAACTTCCACATCTCGCCAATGCGGAGACATTTGAGGTCATAACAGATTTGAAAGTGCACCAGCCCTTGTTGAACTCGACTGTCTTCAGCTGGATTTGAACTCGGTTACTAATCCGTTACTCTTCCAACTGGGCTACTACGGCCCAATGTAAGAAAATATTTATGTTGAACAAATATGTTTGTGATAAACGCTTTTTTAATAAAGTTACACAAACTCTTTAAGGCAGGCAGATACCTTAAAGGATGGATACCTTGAATTTTTTTCTTCCAATCGTCAATAAGAACAGAATTTCAATTAATTTTTCTGGTCACTGTAGGCCAGTTGAAAGAGTAAAGGACTAGCAATTAGAAGCCTGCGAGTTCAAATCCAACCGAAGACCATCGTGTACAAAGGGAAGTGGTGCACGTTGAATCTGTCCAGAAAGCAAATATCTTTTCGTTGGTGTAGTGTGGATGTTTGGACTGTGGGGTGACAGCTCTGTTGTTGCCTCGTCATCTGACCGTGGTTAAAAATGACGTGGTGATGTACCGGCTCATTCCAGTTGGGATTGATCCCGGACCGCCGTCAATAACCCGTTGTGTTGCTCCACGACGACGTTAGATAAAATAGCTACCTACTTACCTCTTCTGTGTTAGTAAAACTTTCGCTGTGTGTATGTCTTACTTGATGTATTCCTGTCTGGCGCCGACCAAGCCTCTAGATCTGAAGGTTCCTCATTTGAATCCGGGTCAGTGCATGGATGTTTGTAAGCGTATGGTGTATGCTGGTGCATCTTAAATCTGTTGCGGCTGAAAGTCCTCTCGTTGGGTTGGTGTGGAAGTTTGGAGAGTGGGGTGCCAGCTCAGGTTTTGCTTCGTCATCTGACTGTAGTTCAAAATGACGAGGTCTTGACCTAGCATCTTTCCCATTAGGATTGATCCCGGACCGTCATCAATAGCCCGTTGTGTTGCTCTAGTACGAAGTTAATTAAAAATTACCAATTATAAATCCTGTGTCTGGCGCAGCATGTCCAAATATGTCCCTTGCGCCATAAAATCCCCAAACCAATCCTCCAGAGTACAGAGGACACCAATGAATGAACTCACACATCGTAAAAAAACCGTATCAGCTACGGAGGACATCACGAATAGCCTCCTTCACATGGAAACAGTCTCCTGATCTAGTCTCTCCCGCTGCGATTAAAAATAACTCTTACATTTCATTTCGGGAAAGCAAATTGCAGTAAATAGAGTGCACGATCGTTTCCTGCTTGTCCTTGGAGAAGGGGCAGGTTAAACAAACACAGTAGGATGAAGAAATTTGCAGTAAATAACGGTCTAATGCTTTTTGATTGTCCTTCACGGCTCAAGTTAAATAAATGTCGCAGACAGGCTCACAACACTTTCTACAGTAGCAGAAATAATCTTTCTATTTGCTAATGACGCGGTATTTCCTCGGCACAACCTCCTCGACGGTTAAGTACATTATAGTCCCTAGGGAATTGGATTGTATATGGTTTTGTGGCATTGAGTTCTCTTGGGACATATTATGCCAAACTCAAGATTAAAAAAAATCAGATACATAATATGATAATAAAATGAAATGAATTCTGTCATCATAAAATGAATACTAAATAAAATTATATGTGATGAATGAACCCAATGTCATGCAAAAAGCTAAAAATATTTGGATGAGGATTCTCTCCAATCATGTCTTCTAAAGCCAAGGTATAAGAACTAAAATGTTTAAGTCGTTGACTATTAAAATGGTAACGGTAATGGTCATTTTAGTTAACGTCGTACTAGAGCAACACAACGGGCTATCGATGATGGTCCGGGATCAGTCCCTTACGGGAAAGGACTATTAAAATGAGAACATTCTATTAAAATGTGTGTTTTACCGTTAGTGGGCAAATGCAGTGATTGCAAATAGGATGATCTTCTCCGAGGAGGAGGTGTCTATGGGTTATCCAGGAATGCCCAATACGGAGACGTGTTGGTAGTACATTTTGTCTTCTTAAAGGTAGTGACTTCCATTCAGTTATATTTGCTTTAATAGAGTGAAAGTTGTTCGACGTTTCGCAGTCCCTAAGGAAAAGAACCCTCTTCGCACCAATTCGCAGGAATAAATAACGTAAGTGTGAGTTAACCTGATATTGTTTTTTGAAACTTTCAATTCAATAAAAAATTGAAGATCTCTTGCAATCGAAAGTCACTTGAGACTTCTATTCATAGAGGAAAGAAAGAGACTTTAAGGAGCAAAATCAGTGTTTATCAGCATCATTTCATCCGGGAATAAATCCGAGCCGCAGTAGTCCGGTTGGAAGAGTAACGGATTAGTAACTGGAGGGTTGACCATGTTCAATCTGTCGTGATCTATAATGGCTTCACGTTGGCGTAGTGTGGATGTTTCGAGAGGGTGGTGTGAGCTCAGGTGTGACTTCAATTAAAGTTTGGTTAATAATTACAGTTTTGTCCTCGGATCTTTCCCTTCTGTTTGCTGCCGGAACATTATATATATATATATATATATATATATATATATATATATATATATATATATATATGTATGTATATGGAAACTGATAAACCGTAAAGAAAACAGGATGCTCTTTTCAGTTATAGCCATAATAGTAAACTTTGGCGCCTATTTGGCGAATCTTTCTTATTTCTTTGCGCAATCATTAACATAGCAGAGAACGTGTCCTCTTTAGAAGAAAACCAACATCATAAAAATTAAATTCTTTTTGCACTCGCATTGGGGTTTTGTATGTGAACAAAAAACCCACAAACGCTCAACAGTTTGGATTCAACCTTTTCTTACCGGCATGAACGAAGTTCACTTAATCATTTCGGGTTCGAGTCCCATTTTAATTTCATTAGGTGGTGATTCGAATACAATCTTTCTTTGTGAAGAATATTCCTTTCTTGAAGAAATAGTAGTACCGCATGTTCATTAGGGTTGGCCGAAAAAACTTACATTTTTTTTTCCAAGTCGTAATACCGAGGAAAAGTTGCGAATTTGGGAGACTAAGAGGTAGAAAAAAAATAAGAAATAAAATCAGTTTATATATTCCGGTCGCGCATGTGCTCTAAAGTTTGCCAAGATTTGGAAAAATTCACATTTTTACGATAATTTTTTACATTTTTAAATTAGCCTCTTCCCGAATGTAAAAGCTCAAATTCTTGTGTATTAGAACCACAGAAAATAATGTTTAAACATTATTTAAATCCATCAACATCTTCCGGTCACGCATTGCCTTCAAAGTTAATGAAATGTTGAAAAAATTTACAATAAAGGTAGATCACAGGTCAAGAGAAAAAAATACTAACATGCATGTTTTTTTTTTTTAATTTTTTTTTTATTTATTTATTGAATGCAAGTTTAAATGTTTAAAAACAAATTATTTTAGACCATTAGTAATATTTATAAACAGATTTTTTTATTGAAATAACTAAGTTTTTGTGTAAAGAGTCGTAACTACAAGAAAATCATGTTGAACAATTGAACATCTCCGTTTTCACACAGTCTTAGCTGAAGGTACTTTGAAACCTGATTTATGGGCTAAGTTAGGCATGGTTGATCTTGACAATAAAGTCGTTCTGATAAAAACAAACCCCAGACTCAGCTCCGAAAACTTTTCCCGATGCTTCTGTCACGAGTTTGACGCATCGTTCAACTGCCTGTATGTGAACACTAGGAATGTTTGGAATGTTACATCTCAATTAGGGACGGAGTCACTTTGAATATATGATTTAATATCATCGTCACTGATATCTTTTAATAATGGGGGAGAAGGTAAATCACAGACCATCCTGTTATTTATTTCCGAGTAGTCGTGATCCATGAAATTGAGTTTTGACGGCATGAATGTTCTGATAGTTGTTCTCTTTTGATCTATCTCGCCTTAAGAATTCGTTAAAGTCCGAGCTCTCTTATGTGTTTTGTATTATCTTGTGTCATGGATAACATTAAATGTTCTGGAGGAACAAAAAAAACATTTCGTTTGATGACAGGGTTGACAATATCTCTCTATATTAAAAAAAAGTTACCGCCGCCGCCGCCGCCGCCGCCGAAGAATTGAAATTTTTGTTGTTTAGCTCCATTCTTAGACGGTTTCCCGAGAAAGTACTGATCGGAAAAATATGAAATTAACATGCTTTGTTCTTCATCGTATTCCCTGGATAATTATTAAGATTTTTTTCCGATGCGGCTATTAGTTTAGGTTTTATTAAGTGTTAAAGTTGAAGAAGTGAAATTTCTTCCGCGAGTGAGCAAAACACATTCAAAATTTCAGTCTTTAGTCGTGAGTTTTTTTTTAAGAGTACCTCTCAACGTAAATTTTTGCAGCTCGTCGAGTTTTTTTTTAAATTTAAATTTGGTTCTTGATAATATTTTTTTGAAATTCAGGAAAAATCGGGACATTTTTGTTACTTTTTTTTAAAACTGCCATATCTATATCTAATTACTATTAGTTTTTAATTTTTAAAATATAGCAGTATACCTCAGAATATACTCTTTCTTACGGTACTATTATTTTTGAAATCGGTTAATAATTAAATTGGATGCGATCAAAAGTTCGTCATACAAAATTCGGAATCTTTGGATATTTTCGCTACTTATTGTTAAAACCGTTTTGTCTACGGCAAAAGCCATTATTTTTTACATTTGAAAACATCACTGAATACATTACATTACACTCTTTCTTATGGTACAATTATTTTTCAAATTGGTTAATAAATAAAATCGATGCAAATAAAAGTGTGTCATACAATTTTCGGAACTTTCAGATCGTAACTTCCGATACAAAACTAAAATGGTCATATCTGTATAGTATTACTGTTAATTTTTAATTTTAAAAATATTGCAGTATACCTCAGAATATACTCTTTCTTACGGTACAATTATTTTTAAAATTGGTTCATAAATAAATTCGATGCAATCAAAAGTTGGTGACACAAATTTCGTATTTTTCAGTTCGCATAGCTGCTTCCGAAAGCAGTAGTGGGTTACACTTTTGACTATCGGGTTTGCCAGATATCAAATTTATCGTAGCAACAATTGCCATAAAAACGATTTCTTTTTATTTGGCGAGGAAAAAGGCTCGCTTTTTTCCCTCTGTTTTCAAGACAGTTTACCGACAAAGTACAGATCGTAAAGTTTGGATATTAACAATGTTTAGTTAAAATTGTACAGGGAACAAGATGCAGAAGATTTTTTACTGATGCGGCTATTAGTTTAGGGTGCATTAAGTGTTAAAGCAAAAAAAAGTTAAATCACTTGCGAAAGAAGTATTGGTTTGAGAAAGCAAACCAAACGGATTGCGTAGCAATCCCCGGGGTCGGCGAGCGTAAGCGAGACGCAGCGAAGCCCTCGCTGTGACGTCATGAACCGGAAAGTGAAATCAGCATAATACGAATTATTCAGATAGTTTCACTCTGTGAAAGTAATGTTGGTTTGCGAAGCAAACCAAATGGTATCTGTGACAGGAGTGTTGGTTTGCGAAGCAAACCAAATGGGATTGCGCAGCAATCCCCGGGGGTTGGCGAGCGTAAGCTAGCAGGGGGCGGAGCCCCCTAGTTACTTAAAACTTCAGGCAGGTACCTTGAAGATTTTTTTGATTGGTATACAAGTTTTGTTCCCTCTGTAAAGTATTTACTTGTTTTAATACTAAACCACATTGGCATGTATAACTTCAAAATAAATACTATTTTTTGAAGTTCGGGTGTGGGACTTTCTTCACTTAAGTACAATCTGAGAGTACGATTTGCTGTAGTCAACCACCTCGAGTGTGACGAGGGACCAGGATCTCGTACAGCCAAATCCTCTTTACAGTTTCCCGACTTTATTGCCATGGAAATATCGAGTGTATATTACTGATCCGTACTTAGTATACTTCTGTCTATTGTGGGGATCTGACAGCCAATACTCTTGAAGCCAATGACTGGATGTTTTTCGCAGCCACTTAGCTTTTCACCGATTGGCCTCGGAAAGAGTTTTGACCCGTTGATTTAACGTCTGGGTATTGAGGCAGATGACGGAATGGAAGTTCATTGAAATAGAGAAGGCTTACTGCCCATTATAACGGTTTCCCATAATGTATTTTGATTCGGCGAATCAGACCCCTTTTCCAACCTGTATTAATAGCAGTGACATCACATCCTGTGACAGCTAATTTTTCAAGAGAAATACCACCACCAGACAGATAAGAAATAATAGAAGTGACAATATCTTCAGAACTTCCAGAAGTTAGAGTAACATGGCCGATGTAGACTGAACCAGGTTATTGAATTAGTGAGTAATTCTCCTTCTTTTTACTCTACGGAACCTCTCCGAATGAGCTAGATCTACCACTAACGTGTCGTTCTTCCTTCCATCCAAATTGAGACCTTGTAGTGGAAATTTGTCACATTTACATCACAATTCAGCCCTAACACTGTGTTTTACTCTTCTTATTTTGTTTTTGTCTATAACATAGGAGACGTCAGAATCGGTAATTAATCCAACGTCGCGCAAAACACTTGATGCGATTGCAGCCGTAGCGCGATCAGAAACTCCATAACGATTGCTTATTAATGCAGTAGATTTTAACTGAATTCTCATCTGCCAATTATTTGAGGAAAACTTCATTTGGCACTTTAAAATCTGGATCGGTATCGCTATCTTTACTAGAAATAAGTTGTTAGTTGTTAGTATTTTTTTCCTTAAACTTTGATTTACCTTTATTTGTAATATTTTTTTTTCAAAATTTCACTAACTTTGAAAGCAATGCTCGATCTGAAGATGTTGGTGGATTTAAATTGTATCTAAACATTATTTTCTGCGGTTTTAATACATAAGAATTTGAGCTACTTCATTCGGGAAGAAGCTAATTTAAAAATCTTAAAAATTATCGAAAAAATATGAATTTTAACAAACCTTAGAGCACATGCGCGACCTTAGATATAAACTGATTTATTAATTTTTTTACACCTTTTAAGTCTTCTAAATTCGGGACCTTTTCCGCGGAATTACGACTTGAAATAGAAAAATTCAGTTTTTTCTCTTGGCACGAAATCCAGTCCACTCACAAAGGAATAAAGGAATAAGATAAAATGGCGCCAAAACAAAAAGCTAGTATGGTAACAAATAGCGCCAAAGAGAAAGCAAAAATGCACCAAATTGGCTCCTAAGTTTATTGGTATGGTTATAACGAAAAAGTACCGAAAAAATAGAGACTTCCGAAATAGCTGCTCGTCATCTGACCGTGGTGGTATCCTCGGATGTTTCCCTTAGGGGATTCATCCCGGACCGTTGTTAATAGCCCGTTGTGTTGCTCCAGTCCGACGTTAATTATAATACCAACCTACCAAAATAGCTGAATTGTCTTATGGTTTAAAAAATTTGATAAAGGTATTTGAAAAATTAGAAGTTATGATAAAGATGTCCGCAATCGAGGAATGACATCGATCTTTGGTTGCAAATCCGAGCAACCACAACGGCCTATTAGCCCAGTTGGAAAACCAACGAAATAATCCACGAAGAATCCCCGAACAAAAAATGCACCGCATATCTTCGAAACCGCCCAAAAAAGAAACAAAAAAGACCCTTGAATTTATAAAAATGAACCCATCCAACACAAGACGCTATACTCTGACCTCCAGGGTCACGGTACGATATATGCACATATTTAAATATAAGCTTATAGCGCCATCTACAAGTAATAAAAGAAATCAAAATTCGTAATTGACAAACCTAGATATTATTTTATTTCTATGCGAAAGTTTGAATCGGTCTGTTTTTGTTCCTTTTGTTTTATGTATTAACAATTTTGACAACTTTTAAACAATTAAAAGGAGGCAGCATTAAAGTGACCAAGTTTCATTTCTGCATTCAGAGTAGGAAAAGTGATGCAATATTTTTCTTAAAATCAACCTTTAGACATCTTTTAACTGTTAGAGCATTTAAATTCTTTAAATCTATCTCTTATTTGTTATCACGTTGGGTTGGCGTGGAAGTTTGGAGAGTGGGGTGCCAGCTCAGGTGTTGCTTCGTCATCTGACCGTGGTTCAAAATTACGAGGTGTTGTCCTCGGATCTTTTCCTCAAGGGACTGATCCCGGACCGTCGTCAATAGCCCGCTGTGTTGCTCTAGTAAGACGTTAATTGAAATTACCATTACCATTACCATTACCTCTTATTTGTTATGTAAACCGTTGAAGACTTTCTGCTTGCTTTTGAATCTACCTCCTTTTAGATTAAAGGCCTTCATATACGTTTAACTTTTAACAATCATGAATATTTGGTTACATCAATTTATAAATTTATGCTGCCTTTTTACTTGAAAAACAGATTATATGAACAAATCCAACTCTTAAACTCGATCCAGCCAAAGACGGTTGTGTAAATGGGGGCTTGTGCATGTTAAGTCTAAAATGATGCCCTCACGTTGGTGTGGTGCGGAAGTTAGGTAATTGGTAATTTTTTATTTAGCGTCGTACCTGAGCAACAAAACGGGCCATTGACGACAGTCTGGGATCAGTCCCCTAAGGAAAAGATCCGAGGATAACACCTCGTAATTTTGAACCACGGTCAGATGACGAGGCAACACTCCACGCTCCAAACATCCACACAACCCAACGTGAGGACTTTCGGCCCCGACAGATTTAAGGGGCACCAGCCGCCTCTACACCATACGCTTACAAACATCCTTGCCCGGACCCGGATTCGAACCAGGAACCTTCCGATCAAGTGCGGATGTCAGGAGAGTGGTTAGCTTAGGTGTTGACCTCGTCAACTGATCGTGGTTCAAAATGACAAGAAGTTGTCCTCGATCCTAGCCTTCGGGATTGTTCCAAGACCCTCGCCAATATCCCGTTGTAGTTGCTTCAATGCGATTTTAATTCAACTTCCACACCTCGCCAAAGTGAGAACATTTGAATCCAAGTCAGATTTAACAGCACTATCGCTCCCCGCTCACCTACATAAGCAACGGTCTTTGGTTGGATCGAGTCTCGAACTTGTAACCTTCCTGTTGCAAATCCCCTACTCTTCCAACTGGGCTACCGTGGTCAGAAAAACTCGCGGGAAGAGCTAAAATAACTAATGAAAACTGGTCACCTTTGAACTCTCATATTTAAAGAAAAACAGATTTCCTTTGATGATCGCACACTTAAAATTCAGGGGAGGACACGTAAAAAGGATGTATCGAAAAGATATATCGACCGTGATGTAATGAGAGGGTACGGTATTTTAACTCTCCATCAATCTTTCTACGCTGAAGAAATTAATTTCCTCCCTCGCTGTCATGTAATACATGCTGGGAACTCTTAACATCTAAATTGTTATGAGTCTGTCTTCAATTTGAAGATACAATCAATAACAATTGAAACATAGATGATGGTTAAAGGAAGGTTTACACGCTACGATAAATCGTTACGATGTGATTGACAAATTTATTGTTCCAATAAATCGAAAGTGTGAGTATTGTTTACACGCTACAATAAATCGTAACAATTTCTTGTCAAATATTTGTTGTCGACCGCTATCGACCTCTAAATAAGCTTTAGCCATGGAGGAAGTAGTGTTGTTGTTATATATCGGTTGTTTAGCGAGAAAAGTGAAAAAGTCTTGCAGAGTCCTGGTTGTTCAAAAAATGCAGAAGGTCGAAGTACCACAAAGTAGGTTTATAGATGTCATCCGCACCTGTCCCGGATTTTGCCGAATTGTTAACTTTTGACAGTTCTTTCTTATAAACCGTACGCAATGCATTAATTTTTTTCACAACAATGTTTCTGTCTGCCGACGGATCCAATTCCTTGTATTTTTTAACAAGCTCTGTATAAGCAAGGTCTTTTTTTATTCCTGTCGTAGTATTCTTTGCTCTTAACGAGCCACAAACAGGTAAAACTCCGATAAAGTTCAATTAATTCACTCAAGAACTCTCGAGGAGTTTGTTTAACTGCCATGATTCGAATAAAAACAACAGTTAATCAAAGAACGAACTATAAAGGCGGGTTTACACGCTACGATAAATCGTTACGATGTGATTGACAAATTCATTGTTCCAATAAATCGAAAGTGTGAGTATTGTTTACACGCTACGATAAATCGTAACAATTTCTTGTCAAATATTCGTTGTCGACCGCTATCGACCTCTAAATAAGCTTTAACCATGGAGGAAGTAGTGTTGTTGTTATATATCGGTT
Source organism: Metellina segmentata (assembly GCA_947359465.1). NCBI lineage: Eukaryota > Metazoa > Arthropoda > Arachnida > Araneae > Tetragnathidae > Metellina > Metellina segmentata. Next base: position 92,033,450 of record OX375882.1, read on the forward strand.
GTTAAGCGAGAAAAGTGAAAAAGTCGCGAAGACCAAGAACAAAGTGGAGCCGCCAGTGGTTGCTAAAGAAAAGGGAATTCTCTCATGTAAAATGCAATGCATTAATTTTTTTCACAACAATGTTTCTGTCTGCCGACGGATCCAATTCCTTGTATTTTTTAACAAGCTCTGTATAAGCAAGGTCTTTTTTATTCCTGTCGGAGTATTCTTTGCTCTTAACGAGCCACAAGCAGGTAAAACTCCGATAAAGTTCAATGAATTCACTCAAGAACTCTCGAGGAGTTTGTTTAACTGTCATAATTCGAATAAAAACAACAGTTAATCAAAGAACGAACTATGAGACACAACCTTTCTGATGCAGATGCAAGTGCAAACTGAGTCAAATCGTAGCGAGAAATGGCTGTCACTTGTTTACACGTTCCAACATATCGTTACGATTCGCAGAAATTGATGCCGGCCGGCATCAACCATAGAATCCAATTCCAATTAATCGCCACAATGTCCTGTTTACACCCAACGATAAATCGAAACAATTCGATCGTTACGATAAATTGCTACAATTTATCGTAGCGTGTAAACCGACCTTTAAAGTGAATATAAATCGATAGTTTTCAATTCGTGAATTCATCTAGAACCTATCCCTTGTTGTTAAAGACTTATTCTTTATTGAAATATGCAATGGGCTTTAAACGGAACTTGAAAAGATGATCAGGGTGAAAACTGGTATTTCCATAGGGCTGAAATACAAATGTTATTTTTAATTTAATTTACGAATATTTAATTATGCACGAAACTTTCTTTTCATTAATTAATTAATCTCATTAATGTAACCTACAATTTAACGCTAGCTGGTGCTTAATTGCAGGGATAATTTTAGTAATTTTTAATGAGTGTCGAACAGGAGCAACACAACGGGCTATTGACGATGGACGGATCGATATTAATCCCCAAGGTGAAAGATCCGAGGACAACACCACGTAATCTTGATCCGCGGTCAGATGACGGATGCAACACCTGAGCTGTCACCCCACTCTCCAAACTTCCACACCAATGCAACGTGAGAACTTTCGGCCACGACAGATTTAAGGTACACCAGCCGCCTCTACACCATACGCATACAAACATCCATGCCCGGATCCGGATTCGAACCAGGAACCTTCCGATCTAGAGGCTAACACCTTAACCACCATACCGGTTGGTCGTCAATTTGCCCCGGAAAACCTTTTCTACATTTGTCAGGCTCCGATCTGGCTTTTTGAAAAAGATGGTATTCATGATGGCCAGAAATCCTTTCCCACCTGTACAAAGTGCAGCTTATCACCAGCCTCTCCCTCACACAACCTGAATTGTATTGGAACCATACAAGATATTTTATATTTTATACTCATCTGCCACTGCAAATAATTTATTGCACATACTCCATGACTTAGAGTAATTATTTTTTACCCTGTGACAAGAAAGAAGAAACTTCACATTACAGAAAAAACAGGAAACAGCAGCAGGGCCACATACGGCCCTTGCTCCCATAGAGGACCTCCCCAGTTGCTCAACAGAGCGGCAAACTGAGATACCCAAGCCAGGGTGAGACAGTGGGGTCTTCCTCCACACAAGGTAAGGTAAGATACGGCCCTTGCGTCATAAAAAAACAGCCATCTCAAATCACATCTTTCGAATCTCCGAACAAGCTAAATCTTCAACGACAGTTTCTCCCATCAGAAACCCTTTGTTCCCTTACCTTGTAAGGCACCCGCTTTACAAGCCAACGGACAAACCAAAACCGCATCGTTCCGCCAAAGACAAAACGGCGACATCTCTTGGACAAGACTACCGACATTGTCCGTCGGGTGATCGTGACACGGCAAACCCCCTACCTCAGAGGTTCTCAAGAGAATCCTCGGTTCTGACGAGACAGACAAGCTTGTCACAGAACTCCTTACTCTGAGAAGCGAGTGTCAGGGGCACCGGCAATTACGTCCTCACATTTGACTCTAATGAGATTGGCGTTCGACAAATGACTGGTGGACGGTTGACCCCGATGGAGACAGTCCCGTTAATGAATTGGCGGATTAGAAAGGGGACGAGGAAGAACAGAACGCATCGATGGATGGAGAGATAAGAGAAAAAGAAGAGATCGAGAAATTGGAATATTCCGAAAGACGGGTCATTGACGGGTTTCGACATTTCTGCGGAAGAGGAGACGGAAAAAATTGTCCTGCGAAAGAAATGACCTACATCGGAAGAATTGATTCGCTTCTGCGAGAGTTTCTTTCTGTTCGTGCCGACCAACCGGTATAGTGTTTAAGGCCTCTAGATTGGAAGGTTCCTGGTTCGAATCCGGGTCCGGATGTTTGTAAGCGTATGGTGTAGAAGCGGCTGGTGCACCTTAAATCTTTCGTGGCCAAAAGTTCTCACGTTGGGTTGGTGTGGAAGTTTGGAGAGTGGGGTACCGGCTCAGGTGTTGCCTCGTCATCTGACCGTGGTTCAAATTTACGAGGTGTTACTCTCGGTTCTTTCCCTCAAGGGATTGATCCCGGACCTTCGTCAATAGCCCGTTGTGTTCCTCTAAAACTACGTTAATTAAACAATTACCAATTACCTTTCTGTTCGTGGTTAAAACACTCGAAGGGGTAAGGTAGGTAGGTAGGTATTTAACTATGGTCGCACAGCAGCAACACAGCGGGTTATTGACGACGGTCCGGGATCAATCCCCGAATGGAAAGATGCGAGGATAACACTTGAGATGACAATCCAAACTTCCACACCAAGATATTCGAGACCACGACAGATTTAACGTGCTCCAGCCCCCTATGCACACGGCGGTCGTTAGTTGGATTCGAACTCGCAACCCTCTGGTTGATAGTCCATTGCTCTTCCAACCGGGCAATCACGGCCCCTGAAGGGTCAGGGTGATATAATGGACAGTTTTATAAAGAGAATTTTGGGATGGCGGTTTTGAGCTCTTTTGAATTTTTAACGCTCTGGTCTTCGGGAGGTATCTCGTCATTAGCAAAACTGACCAGATCTCGATGGACGAGGTATATCGTCCTTACAAGAAAACTGACCAGATCTTGATCTCGTCAACAGAAAAAAATTCGTAAGATTTCAATGACGTTAGATAGTGTCATTAGCAAAATTCGTCAGATCTTGATGGGAAGGATATCTCGCAGAATTGTTCTCGTTCAGTTGGAAGAGAAGCGGAATAGAGACCGGAAGGCTGACCAAAGATAGTCGTGTACACTGGGGCTGGTACATGTTAAATCTGTTGTGGCATCAAATTTCCTCATGTTGGCATGGTGTGGAAGTTTGGAGAGTGGGGTTCCAGCTCTGTTGTGACTTTGCCATCTGACCATGGTTCAAAATAACGTGGTGCTGTCCTCGATTCTCTCCCTTCGGATGTGATCATGGACCGTCGCCAATACCCCATTGTGTTGCTCCAGTGCGACGTTTATTAAATACCTACCTACCAATCATTTAGAAAATGCTTGGTAATGGTCGTGGTATGTTTTAACTAACGTCGTACTAGAGCAACACAACGGGCTAGTCGTCCGGGATGAATCCCGTAAGGGAACGATTCGAGGACAACACCACGTCGTTTTAACCACGGTCAGATGACGATGCAACACCTGACCTAGCACCCCACTATACAAACTTCCACACCAAACCAACGTGAGGACTTTCGGCCACGACAGATTTAAGGTGCACCAGCCGCCTCTACCACCATTCGCTTACAAATATCTTTGCACTGACCCGGATTCAAATCAGGAATCTTCAGACCAAGTTAACACCTTAACCACCAGACTGTTTGGTTGGCAGAAAATACTAGTAGGGTCAACAAAATTGAGAAAATAAGTTAGTATTAGTTATAGTCTGCAAGACGGGCGTAAGTGAGCGTCGATATCACTTTCATTCTATAAATTTTAAAAACTCAGTACGTACTTCGGTGACAAAGCAAATATTTTTAAATCAGATAATCAGCATTTGAAAATTTATGTAGCGTAGTAAAAATAAAATGTCTATATTTGTTAATATTTCAATTTTGATACAGCTCAGGTGTGACTATCTGGCCTTAGTTCAAAATTACGTGGTGTTGTCCTTGGATCTTTCCCTTAGGGGATTAATCCCGGATCGTCGTCAATAGCCCGTTGTGTTGTTTTAGTACGACGTTAATTAAAATATTACTCATGACCCGAACCGTCTCCAATAGCCCGTTGTGTTGCTCCAGTGAGACGTTAATTAAAATACTGTTTCGACGTTTTCTTCGAAATGTTACCTTGTGTAGAAAAATATCAGAAACACAAAACTTTTTTACATAAGACGTTATTTTGTAGTAAAAATATAAATATTTGCAGCTTCATTGTAAGATATATCAAAACTTTATTTCATCGCTGGCAGTATTTAAATCATAAAACACCCATACCTCGCTTTTCGGCCTAGATACGTACGTTCCGGAAAAGTTGGCAATAAAGCGAAAAGCCGTATAACGAATCAATTATTTTGATACAAACCCATTCAAAATCAATTGAATGTGTTCCAATTTTTTGTAAAATAATAGTTTTTAGTTCTTAAAGCGTTTTATTCTTTTTATATGCTATAAAATGCGTACATAAAAATAAAAGAACAAAAAACAATGTAATAATAAACAGAAATTCAAAAAAGAAACATATAAATTAAAAAACAAAAGAAATCATGTGTGGCACATATGTATACATATAAGCGGTACAAATTTTCGGCTTCTCTTTTTTTGTCAGTATCATCTCCAAATTCAATGAACATTTCTGTGGCATTTTTTCCTAAAAAAGGGACAGTTACATTTAAAAGAATAACTGAATTAATTAAATATGCAACGAAAATACAGTCTTACTAATATATACGTACCAAATATATTTACAATTCACCAATTAATACAAACAGAAACAAAACCCAACCAGAAAACAAACAAGATAAACACGTCTAACTTAGTGGTGTAGGAAGGGGGGTGCAGTGGCAGCATTTTGTGTGTGTGTGGGGGGGGTCGTAAAGAAATATTGTGGGCCGTAAATCGAAAAAGTGCCATAATTAAAAAAGGCCGTTAAATTGAAATGTCGTATAAAGAGCGGCCGTATAGCGAGGTATAAGTGTACTTGTATTCTGATTATACAAGGGATACAATGGGTACGAAAAAGTGACTGATAAATGGCTATAGGGAGTACGTATATGCAGTTTATTTAAATATAGCCTCAAAAAGGAAAAAAGTAGGAGCAAAAAGTTTATTTCATAAAATTTCATGTGTTTTAAAACCGATTATTTTGTAAACTTCACTGGAAAAAATCTACTGCAGATGATTCGTTCGCATTTTTTTACTGGTCCATTTTCCCCACAAGAATTAGGCCACAAACCCTTTGCCACCTGTGGATAACCTAAAATTTGCCTCCCCTATTCCCGACTAGATCAAGGTACACCTGGTAAGTGAGTGGTTTGTCCATCGGTTCTTCAAGTTGAATCCCGTCATGTCACATAGTGGTTCAGAATCCGCTTCAAGCCATAGGACTGGGTCTGATTAGCACTCGTGCAGCAAAAAGTGTGCGCGTAGAGTAACAAATCAAACAAAACCTCACAGGTGGTAATTCTTAATTAACGTCGTACTAGAGTAACACTGCGGACTATTGACGACGGTCCGGGATCGGTTCCCTAAGGGAAAAAGCCGAGGACATACATCACGTATTTTTGAACAACGGTCAGATGACCAAAACCTTACAGAAAAAAGCACGTATCGGGGGCCGTGGTTATCCGATTGGAAGAGGAACGGATTAATATTCGTATCCCACCAGAAACCGTCGTGTACAAAGAGGTGTACGTTCAATCTGTCGTAGCCTCCAATGTCAACTTTGGCGTGGTGTGGTAGTTTGCAGTGGTGGTATGCCGGCTCAGGTTTAGATCCCATCATCCGATCTTGGATCAAAATGACGTGCTGTTCTTGGATCTTTCACTTCAGGATTGATCGCGTCGTGTAGAAAGGGGAATAACTTTGTTCACGACGGTCTTTGGTTGGATTCGAACTCGCAACCCTCCGGTTGCCAATCGGTTTCTCTTCCTAAATGGGTTTACAAAGAATAATACATCATTAATTCTAAAGGGAATACATTATTTCTAAATAGCTCAGTCCGACCAACAGGTATAGTGGATAAGGTGTTAGTCTCTAGATCGGAAAGTTCCTGGTCCGGGAATGGATGTTTGTAAGCGTATGGTGTAGAAGCGGCTGATGCATCTTAAATATGTGGTGGCAGAAAGTACTCACGTTGGGTTGGTGTGGAAGTTTGGAGAGTGGGTGCCTGCTCAGGTGTTGTCTCGCCATCTGACCATGGTTCAAAATTACGAGGTGTTGTCCCCGGATCTTTCCCTCAAGGCATTGATCCCGAACCGTCGTCAATAGCCCGTTGTGTTGCTTAAGTACGACGTTAATTTAAAATTACCTTACCTTACCAAATAGCTCAGGGGTTATCTCGTCGTCTGACCGTGGTTCAAAATTACGAGGTGTTGTCCTCGGATGTTTCCCTTGGGCATTGATCTCGGACCGTCGTCAAAAGCCCGTTGTGTTGCTCTAGTACGATGTTAATTAAAATACCTACCTACCGACATTTCCAAATGTTCGATAGCTCACTTCATTAAAAAACAAAAAAGTCTCGAAATCGTTTACTCTCCAGGTTAAAGGTACACCCTCCAATTAGACGTCTAGGGAGGGTGTAGCTGGTTCTTTTCACCCACATTTCGTTCCATCACGGGCATGCGGGCATCTTCGAAGAGACGTCGCTCGCAAATGCCCGCACGGCACAGGGAGGGGTGGTCCAGCCGAAAGACGCGCGTTGCACCGACCAAGGACAACCGGTGTCACGCTGGAGTTCCGAGAATCGTAAAAGCAGAAACGCGGTTCCCTATTTCGTGAATGTATAATGAAGTGAAACGATAACACTCGCAAAGATGTCACTGCGATTCTACTTTTTTTTTTCTTCTCCGAGTACTCTCCGCGACACAAAGAAAAACGAGGACTTGGGAAAAGACTGAAAATTGACCCCTGTGACACCAATACCCCGAACAGAGTTCTTAGTTTTGGCGACAGACACTTCGACATGAGGCACCACCTGCTGTGTTTACCTGCCACTGGAAAGGAACGGGTTTGGTCCGAGCTGGCATGGGTCAGTGTTTTTATTGTTTTACGACTTGGGGGAGCAATTTCGACTTTCTGCGGATATTAAACCACCTGTTGCGTACACGTTGCTTTCTATACTATGCAATCATCCTCTCGTTGCATCGCGCCGACCAACCTGTATAGTAGTTAAGGTGTTAGCCTCTAGATCGGAAGATTCCTGGTTAGAATCCGGGTGCGGGCATGGATGTTTGTAAGCGTATGGTGTAGAGGCGGCTGGTGCACCTTAACTCTGTCGTTGCCGAAAGTCCTCACGTTGGGTTGGTGTGTAAAAGTTTGGAGAGTGGGGTGCCAGCTTCGTCATCTGACCTTGGTTCAAAATTACGAGGTGTTGTCCGCGGATCTCTCCCTTAAGGGACTGATACCGGACAGTCGTCAATAACCCGTTGTGTTGCTCTAGTACGACGTTAACTAAAATTACCAATAGCCTGCTTTGTTGATCTGGTGCAACGTTAATAAAGTACTTACCCACCATACTCACTTGTCAATCGCTGAATTGTAAGGCCACGGTTGCCTGGTTGGAAGGGTAATGGATTAGCAACCGCGGGTTTCGAGTTCGAATCCAACCAAAGACCGTCGTGTACAAATGGAGCTGGTGCACGTTAAATCTGTCTTGGTCTCTAATATCTTGGTATGGAAGTGTGGAGAGTGGGATGTCAGCTCAAGTGTTATCATCGTATCTTTAACTTCGGTGGTTGAACCCGGACCGTCATCAATAGCCCGTTGTGTTGTTCCAGTGCGACGATAATTAAATACCTACCTACCCTACAAAGGTGATGGTAATGGTAATGGTAATTTTTAGTTAACGTCGTACTAGAGCAACACAACGGGCTATTGACGACGGTCCGGGATCAGTCCCTTAAGGGAATGATCCGAGGACAGCACCTCGTAATTTTGAACCACGGTCAGATGACGAAGCAACACCTGAGCTGGCACCACACTCTCCAAACTTCCACGCCAACCCATCGTGAGGACTTTCGGCCACGACAGATTTAAGGTGCACCAGCCGCCTCTACACCATACGCTTACAAACATCCATGCCCGGACCCGGATTCGAACCAGGAACCTTTCTATCTAGAGGCTAACACCTTAACCACTATACCGGTTGGTCGGCAACCTACAAAGGAAGCTGGTGCATGTTAAATCTTACCGTGGCTTCAGATGTCCTCACGTTGGCGAGGTATGGAAGCTTAGAGAGTGGGGTGCCAGTTCAGATGATACCTCGTCATCGGATCGTGGTTCAAAATGATGTGATGTTTCCCTCGGATCTTTCCCTTCGGGTTCGATTACGGACCGTCTCTAATGACCCGTTGTTGCTCCAGTGTTACAATAATTAGAATTACTTTTTACATACATACCATTTTAATGTTTGCTTACTTACTGTTTTATATGTCGTCAGGCTCATTTTGGTGACAGCACACATATGGCTAGGTAGTTTTGAACTGTACGTGGGATGGATGGATTTTGTGATTTTATGGCGCAAGGTCCAAAAACGGACAAGCTGCGCCAAACGCAAGATAACATAACCAAAGTTGATGTAAAAAGTATTGTAATAAAAGAAAGATGCAAGTCGTGCGCAAGTAATATAAAATGTCATGATTAAAACATAGATCACCATGGTAAAAAATATAAAATTATAGAAAGGTATGATATAAATATCGTGATGGATAAAAGTACTATATGAGATTTAAAAACACAATAATCCTTAAAAAAGGGAAAAGATTTGGATGAGGGTTTTCCCCAATGGAGATCGTGCAAATTTAAAATTAATGTTTAAAAAAATTTTAAACGATGATGATTAAAATTAGGGCAGTCAATTAAAATGTGTTTGATGGTACAATCTAATGAACATGTATGACAAAAGGATGGACTCTCGCCCAACTAAAGATGACGATGAGTGAATCGTGTGTGCGAAATGCGAAGGCGAGTCAGTTTGACATCCGTCCCTCGCATTCGGGCAGATGGCCACAAATGAATAAATGGTTTGATGGAATGTAATTTATTGTTGACTTGCAGATTCCATGACTCCTGCCACAAAGAGTGGATGTACTCCTTTGTGGACACCTTGAACTGAATTGTATGTGGGAACTGATGCACTTTAAATGTGTCGTGGTTTTAAATGTCCTCACTTTGGCGTAAACGTATGGATAATGGTGTGCCAACTCAGGTGTTAGCCTTGTCATCTGACCGTGGTTTAAAATATCGAAGTGTTGTCCTCGGATCTGTTCCCTTCGGGATAGATCCCAGACCGTCGCCAATAGCCATGCGACGTTAATTCAACTTTTTACTGGCCATGGCAGCTTCAACCTTATCCACACAAACCTTTTGATCAAAGCGAAATTGAGCGGTGGTACATCTTTTTTAATGTCTTCTAACATAAAAAATATTTCGGAGTGGTTGGTGGTTCTTAATACACACCTGACTCGAGTTTATCGACTTCCATCGCATTCACTCCATCATTTCTTCGAGCACCTTCCATCACCTTCTCCCTATTGATGACTTTTAATTACATGCAATTGAAGGAGCCGTCATTCACGTCACGTGTCATCCATCATTCTTTTCGAATAGGGAATTAAGAATTTCTCTTCCAAATTTCCTTCGCACTTCCCTTTACACGTAGTTAGGCCCTTGTATTCCCTCTTTTTCGAACCATTTTAAGCATTTATAGACATGAAATGGATGTCATATTTCTTTTTTATTCGAAATTCCCTTCTCCGACATTAGTGACGATTGCCAACGATTGGGTGATGAAGATTTCAAGCGAAAAGGAATTCATGTTTCGATAAAAAACGATCCGCCAAACAAAATACGTATAAAGTAGAATCCGCAGTTTTCATCGTGTACTAAACGTACTTGTGACACATGTATCAAGAAATTTGAAATTTGTGTTTGAGGAGTACACAGTCCGATGCACTCATCCGGTTTTTCAACGAGCGGCGCCGCTGCCGCAAAGCAAGTACTGTCTGAGATACATTAGATACAATGTTGTGCATATATGCTTCCGAAGCAGCTGAGGCGACGCACGTCCAACTTGCGTGCAATTTGTACAGCAGTTCCCCGCACACGCTTCTCCGGTCTGAAGTACCTTGTTTTTATAAATAAACTAGCAAAATACCCGACCTTACTCGGTTTGAATTGGTTTACTCTAGATTGAAAAGATAATCAAAATATATAATGACTTACGTTTTTTGTAGAATAAAAATTTATTTTAACACACCTTTCGCCATCTTTATATTTTCTACAACTTACTTTGGACACAAATCCTACACAAGCATATCCATTCATGTAATACATTTCACATACATCGCACAATTGCTGTATGACAAAGCTGCAAAATGACGAAAGGTGGTACTAAGGTTACTACTATAAAAGACGATTTATAGGAAGATTTGGAATTCCCTTTCTTAAGTTATTTTCATGTTCAACTCAATTAATTAAAATTACGATTTACGGCGAGTGCTCTTGCACTCATAGTCAACAAAACAATATTTTTTTACTTGTGGCACTCTTGCCTCCGGTATGCGACATTGTGAAATTTTGCAATCTTCTGTCATTATTACAACGAATTTTTTAATGTTGGAAAAAGTTCCAGTTTGGATTAATAAACATTATTATTCTTTCAATAACGGCATTATTCTTTAAATAACGGCATTATTCTTTCAATAATGGCATAACTACACTTAAAATTTACTGAAAATTTATACTGACTTACCTAACATTTTTAAGTCTAATACTTTGTGGTGCTGTTGCGTGTGATTAGAAGGAAAACACATTTATTAATATAATAAATATTTAAAACAGGAAACAGTGAAGTAAAACAAAATAAAAGATGTCGCAAAAATTTGTTCTAAAGATATTAATTTGTGATTCAATTTTATCTCTTGATCTCGCACAGTTGCCACAACTTACAACTAAAAGTATACAAAATTTAGAAATGTGAAATTAATTCAGAGCGAAAGAACCAGAAAAATATCACTGCTCGCGCGATCTTGTTCATTCTTGTTTCATTGAAAAATATCGTCTGTCCCAAATATTCGGAAATCGTTTTCATTGCGCAAAGAATAAAAATAAGACTCGAAATAAATGAAGTATCAGAGATAAATTCCATAAAAAAAAATATAAAAAATTTGTAGAATAATTACTTTTTCAGCAGTACTGGTAAAGTAATCGAAGTAATCGTAATATTCAATAAACATTCCAATTTTTCCAAAACTACCAGATTATGGTTGATTTAAGAATACTTATACTCAGGTGTTTTAGCATGAAACTCAACTAAATATAACAATAAAGAAATGTTTAATATTGCATTCACTAAACTAATAGATAATGTATAAAATAAAATACACTGCAATCAAATATCTGGAATACAATTCATGTGATGTCTACACAAACACACAAACACAAAATCAAGCATAGAACAGAAAGACGGACAGAAAGACTTTCGCAACCAATGCCACTCACTAAATGAAGATAAGTACTCACTGTATGCAAATTTTCATGAAAATATCTTAAACCGCGTGGACGTGTATAGGGCACAACATACAGACAGACACCAAACGAAAAAAAGGCGGATTCGGCATCAGAAGGGTCCAAAACGGATAGAAAACTTGAAATGGGTCGAAAATATTGAATGTACAAACAAACACTCCATTCTTATTTATATAGATGAAATATAAATAATAATTAATATATGGTTGTATCCAGTAACCGTCTATTTTGTTTCAAAATATACTTTTTTTACACCAAGTAAGCGAGATAAACACGTTTTCTTTGATAGAATATCCATCGCAGATGTCGCGAAATTAGTACTTGCGTCATTTCACGGTTATGTGTGCTTAGATGGGCTTCGCTGCCGCAGCGGCGCCGCACGTTGAAAAATCGGATGAGTGCACCGGGCCTTACTATCCGTGATGACGGATTTATCTTCACGACTGTGTTTCTTCTTTCTTACCCCACTGTAAAAAAAAAATTGCACTAAGTCAATGAGCAATGAATTCTGGGTCTTAGGTGAATCCCAGCGAGGATTGATCCCGGACGGCCGCTAATACCCCGTTGTCTTGCTGCAGTGCGACGCCAATTCAACTACCTACCTTCCTCAGTAACAGATTAAGCTATTATCTGAATTTATTTGTGTACAATCAAGAACATTTCTACGAGTGTCCCTGGGAACTCCTGAATGTGTTCCGGGCAGACCTTTGATCTCCCTCGATGAGACGAAGTGAAGACATTCGTAAAAACGGACATCGCGTTGTATGCCATTCACGTCAGTTGTAACGATGACATAACTTTCACACCCAGTCCCGTAATCAAATAATAAAAATAATAACTATATTGCGTATTTGAGATTATTTATGGCAACATTGTCTACAAGGTGTCAGATGTTCGGAAGGTGTTTGCTCAGGGCGCAACACTCCCTTGATACGCCAGTTGTTAAGATTTGTTACTTTCTTCTTTTGTTGCAAATGGTCAATTAGTTTGGAGACCGTTTCCCCGAAATGGAGACATCTGCCCTTCCCACCTGCGAAAGGATCTTCACTTCTGCCGACTATGGTCAAAACGAAGAGGCGCTGTCAGAATGTCTAGCGGCCTTGACTTCCGCTTCTCCCACAGGTGGTAACAAATTTTTATGCGCCGGCAAATTAGCAAAAATTTTTTGCTAATTCAGGACGGAGTTTAAAGTATCACACGCTGATTTAACCACACTATAAGTTGAATGATAGTACGTGACAGGTGGCCGTGTGTTTTAAAATTTCATAATCTCACTGCGATACGCAGACAACTAAAAATTAGCATTTGTGTCTGTATTTCGTCTATTGGTAGTAGCATGGCCTATCAGAAAGGTTTGAATTGGGTTTTGAAATTTTTTGTAGAGGTGGAAATTTGGTCGGTAATCGGTGGTTAATTTGGCTATCGGTAATTGGTAATTTTTAGTTAACGTCGTACTAGAGCAACACAACGGGCTATAGACGACAGTCCGGGATCAATCCCTTAAGGGAAAGATCAGAGAACAACACCTCGTAATTTTGAACCACGGTCAGATGACGAAGCAACACCTGAGCTGGCACCCTACTGTCCAAACTTCCACGCCAACTCAACGTGAGGACTGTCGGCCACGACAGATTTAAGATGCACCAGCCGCCTCTACACCATACGCTTACAAACATCCATGCCCGGACCCGGATTCGAACCAGGAACCTTCCTATCTTGAGGCTAACACCATAACCACTATACCGGTTTGAGGCTATGGGAGCAAGAGTGGCAATTTTTTAATTAACGTCGCAGTAGAGACAGTCTCTGATCAATCCCCTAAGTGTAATGGTAATTTTTAATTAACGTCGTTCTAGAGCAACAAAACGAGCTATTGACGACGGTCCGGGATCAATCCCCTAAGGTTAACATCCGAGGACAGCACCGTGTAATTTTGAACCTTAACTCCTTAAGCACCAGACCGGTTGGTCGGCGGAGCAAGAATGGCTTAAGATGTATGTATACACTAGAAATCCCAAAAATTATCCGGAAGGTTCCTGGTTCGAATCCGGGTCCGGGCATGGATGTTTGTAAACGTATGGTGTAGAGGCGGTGGTGCACCTTAAATTTGTCGTGGCTGAAAGTCCTCACGTTGGGTTGGCGTGGAAGTTTGGAGAGTGGAGTGCCAGCTCAGATGTTGCTTCGTCATCTGACCGTGGTTCAAAATTACGAGGTGTTGTCCTCGAATCTTTCCCTTAAGGGACTGATTCCGGACCGTCGTCAATAGCCCGTTGTGTTGCTCTAGTACGACGTTAACTAAAATTACCATTACCCAAAAATCATCCCGAATATATATTTTTATTTATTTATTCAAAATATTTTCCAATTTATTAGCTTTTAAACGATGTGTGGCAAGATCTTGCAAATATTCGAAATGGTTTTCTAGTTACAAGTGGTTGTATTAGGTACTGTCAACAGGTATTTTGCTAATTTTTAATTAACGTCGTCTGGGATCAATCCCTTAAGAGAAAGATTCGAGGACAACAACACATGATTTTGAACCCGTTAAACAGAACCACGGTCAAATGACGCACTTTCACCAGGAACACGCTTTTCCTGAACTTTTTGTAGAACTGATGTTTTGATCAAAGCATCCTGTTGCAAAAACAAATTCCATATGAATTCACCTATTATAGTTATTTTTGCATTATATGATCTATATAATAGTGAATGTTATGAACCTCAATCAGAGTATTTAGTCTAGAAATGAATTTTTAGATGTTGAAATTCCAGGGAAAATATTGATTTTTTTACAGTTCCTTGATTTAAAAAATTGTAAAAAAAAAAAAAACGTTTCTTAAAGAAACTTGAGGGAGGTTTAAAACATGAACAATAATGTAAGGAATAATTTCCAACATAAATCGTCTTTCTGAATAAATTACAATTGGAGATATCATGTTTAAAAAACATACTAATTACCTAATTATATCTTAAATAGATTAATAATTGTTTGAACAATCTAATTTTTTCTCCCTGAAATGATTTTAGAAATACACCAATTACCTGTTGTTACAAAACTGGATTTTTAAAGTCAAAATTAAAAAAAAAATCTAGTGAATAACCCACAAAAATTAGAAAGTTTTATTACTATTCTTTATTAAGCCCTTTTATTTTTTTTAATGTGTGGCTTCAAGTCTTCTAAAATTACAGAATTATTTATTGTTGATCGCTAAGAGAGAAACACATTTTTAGTATCTTCAGTCTTATTGGGTATTAATAAGGGCGGGTGCACACATCCTGGTTTTCAACGTTCGGCTCCGCTGCCGCAACGCAAGTGCGGTCTGAGATACATTAGATCCTATGGAGCAGTACACACATGCATCCGGCGCCGCTGCGTCGACGCACGTCCAACTTGCGTGCAATTTGTACCGCAGCTCGCCGCAGATGCGTCTTCGTTCTGAAGTACCTTGTTTTCATAAGTAAATGGAATATAAAAAATAATTAATAAATGGTTGCATCCAGTAACGTCTCTTGTTTCAATATATATATTTTTTTACACCATTTAAGCGAAAGAAACACGTTTTCTTCGATAGAATATTTATCGCAAATGGCGCGAAATGAGAATTTGCGTCATTTCACGGTTATGTGTGCACAGTTCGGCTTCGGTGTCGCACGTTGAAAAACCGGATGTGTGTACCGGTATATAAAACCGTATCCCATGAAAACCGCGCCGACCAACCGGTATAGTGGTTAAGGTGTTAGCCTCTAGATCGGAAGGTTCCTGGTTCGAATCCGGGCCCGGTCATGGATGTTTGTAAACGTATGGTGTAGAGGCGGCTGGTGCACCTTAAATCTGTCGTAGCCGAAAGTCCTCACGTTGGGTTGGCGTGGAAGTTTGGAGAGTGGGGTGCCAGCTCAGATGTTGCTTCGTCATCTGACCGTGGTTCAAAATTACGAGGTGTTGTCCTCGGATCTTTCCCTTAAGGGACTGATCCCGGACCGTCGTCAATAGCCCGTTGTGTTGCTCTAGTACGACGTTAATTTAAAAATTACCAATTACCCAAGAAAACCGCATTGATCTCCATTTGGTATTGTTATTGGGTGAGGCCACTCTTGCTGTGATAGCCTCAATAAACTCCGTCCTGAAGCAACACAAAGGGCTATTGGTGACGGTCCGGAATAAATCCACAAGGGAAAGATTCTAGGACAACACCACGTGAGTTTAAAACACGGTCAGATGACAAGGTCAACACCTGAGCTGCATCCCACTGTCCATACTTTCATACCACACCAACGTGGAGACTTTCGTAGCCACGACAGATTCAGTGTGCACCAGCCTTCCCCCACATATACGCCGGTCTTTGATTGACGGTGCGACGTGAATTCAACTACCTACCAACCGATCAAAAAGACAAAACGTTCCCAACAGGACAAAAACAAAACAATAAAGAAATCCAGAGCTAATGTTCGTGGAGACCTACAAGAAGGAAAACATGTCGGACCGTCAGTCTACACCCTAAAAACAACAACAACAAAAAAACGTGTTCCTCTCTGTAAATGGCCGGCCAGACAGGCCTCGTGAGAAACGGCCTACGAGGGCCTGCCCCCTCCCCACCCCCGGCAACACGCTGTGAGATGTAATCTCTTGTTTTCGGGAGTCTCGTTTTTATGTTCCGTTACAAGGACTTGTTTCTTATTCGAATTATGGGGGATCGTATTTCAAGGATCCTCGTCTGCAGATGCGGGGTACTGGGTCAAGGGATGGCGGCGGATTTTAATTTATCTTCCGCTCCAACGACGAAGGAAGTACAATTGGGTTGAACAGAACGTCTGTTTTAGCGAATCGTAATCCGACCGTGGTTCGAAATGACGAAGTGTTGTCCTCGCATTTTCCCCTTCGGGTTTGATCCCAGACCGTCGCTTGGAGAGTGAGGTGCCAGCTCAGTTGTGACCTCGTCATCTGAATGGGGTTCAAAATCACGTGGTGCTGTCCTCGGATCTTTCCATTGGTTGATCCCGGACGGATAGCCCGTCGTGTTGTTCCATTGTAAAGTTAACTAGAATAACAATCTGATCTATATTTTCGTGGTACCCAGAAACACACGTTAAAGCCGCGTATACATTTGCGAGCCGGTTGGTTGGTTTTATGGCGCAAGATCCAGTACAGGATAAGCTGCGCCAAGAACAAGCTAGAATGTAGTCCAAATAAAAGGGTCGACCAACCGGTATAGTGGTTAATTTAGCCTCTATATTGGAAGTTTCCTGGTTCGAAACCATCTGACGGTGGTTCAAAATTACGAGTTGTTGTCCTGGGATCTAACCCTTGAGGGACTGATCCCGGATCGTCGTCAAGAGCCCGTTGTGTAGCTCTAGTACGACGTTAACTAAAACTACCAATTACCAAATGTTTAGGTAATTTTTTTTGGTAATTTTTAGTTAACGTCGTACTAGAGCAACACAACGGGCTATTGACGACGGTCCGGGATCAGTGCCTTAAGGGAAAGATCCGAGGACAACACCTCGTAATTTTGAACCATGGTCAGATGACGAAGCAACACCTGAGCTGGCACCCCACTCTCCAAACTTCCACGCCAACCCAACGTGAGGACTTTCGGCCACGACAGATTTAAGGTGCACCAGCCGCCTCTACACCATACGTTTACAAACATCCATGCCCGGACCCGGATTCGAACCAGGAACCTTCAGATCTAGAGGCTAACACCTTAACCACTATACCGGTTGGTCGGCCCAAATGTTTAGGATCTCAGAGTAAAGATTTTGTTTTATAAATATCAATCAGTTTCAATAAATTTTCTTCTGACCACTCCATGATTAAATAGAAAATGTTGGTTGGCCACGCTTTGCCAAGGAAACGATGGAACAAGATCAATAGGCACAAAATAAAATAGACAATGGAGCATAGAGGTTTGCGAGCAGAAAGAAAAACAACGAACTATACACAATGCCGTCCCAATGTGAACTGTGAACGCGTTTATGTTCGTCAGACGAACCGACAGGAGGCGGATCGCGCGTCACGAGCTGTTCATTCTGCGCTCCAAACCACGTCCCAATCATGAGAACTAGCGGATCGCGAACGGTTCGGCTCACAAATGTGCACGCACCGTTACACGATTCTTATTTAGCGATAACTTCTATTGAGTGCAGTTTCAATGTCCCCATACCCGTACACTTCGAAGAGAAGCAACAGGGATGCATGATCAAAACTAGGTCCAGACAAAGACCATCGTTTATGTGTGTGGGTAGAGAGGGTGCATGTTAAATCTATTGTGACCTCAACTGTCCTCCTGTTCGCGTGGTGTGAAAATTTGGAAAGTGAGGTGCCAAGCTAAGGTGGGACCTCGTCATCATCTGACCATGATTCTAAATTGGTGCCAAAGTACTGCTGAGAATAGACACTGCAACCACAAAATCCTTGAAGTGATGGAATTGCTGTGCTCCAACATTGATTACATCTGTGAGAGCTGAGATTTCGAAAGTTATCAAAATAACGACTTTTCTTTTAAAACTAGTATATGTGTTTTTTGTAGTCCTTAAACGTCTTAAATATTATAATTTTAGGTTCCTGGTTCGAATCCGGGTACGGGCATGGATGTTTGTAAGCGTATGGTGTAGAGGCGGCTGGTGCACCTTAAATCTGTCGTGGCCGAAAGTCCTCACGTTGGGTTGGCGTGGAAGTTTGGAGAGTGGGGTGCCAGCTCAGGTGTTGCTTCGTCATCTGACCGTGGTTCAAAATTACGAGGTGTTGTCCTCGAATCTTTCCCTTAAGGGACTGATTCCGGACCGTCGTCAATAGCCCGTTGTGTTGCTCTAGTACGACGTTAACTAAAATTACCATTACCATTACCATTCCCTCAAGGGACTGATCCCGGACCGTCGTCAATAACCCGTTGTGTTGCTCTAGTACGACGTTAACTAAAAATTACCAAAATTACCATATTATAATTTTAATTTAATTTCTTTCTGAATACGGTTGTGTTGCTCTAGGTACGACGCTAATTAAAATTACCTTACATTACCTTCTGAATACGATTTACTGATTTTTATGTAAGTGGGTTTTGTTATGTTTAGTTTTTCGTTTTCCAATTTTTTCAAATTTTTTTATCTTTTTTTTTTTAGTTGTGTATTTTTTATGCTCACATGTTTGCCCTTCATTTACTTTAACTTTTACTTTTACTACTTTTACTTCATTTACTTTTTCTGTGTACTTGAATTTTTTATGTATTGTGGATTGTTCGGCTCTCCCTTATCCCCGAATCTCCTCCGTAAGGCGGACAGTACAGCTGAAAGCTGCACATGTCAAATAGTATCCGCCTAACGGTGTCCTATCCAAGCATCAGTCTCGTCGGGATGGATCACGGACTGACGCCAATAGCGCGTTACGTCGCTACACTGCGACGTTAGCTAAAATACTTACCTATCTGGCCCGTTGCCAATAGCCCGCTGTGTTGTTTAAATGCGACATGAATTCAAATTCCAACCTAACTCACAAAAATCTCCAAACCAACCAAGCCGGTTGTGTTGCTCTAGTACGACGTTTAAAACGACGAATTAAAAATTACCAAACCAACCTCTGCTGTAATCAAACTGAGGCTTGAAATAATGAGGCGTTGCTGTATGGTTTTCCATCAAGACCTCCTGATGGATTTTAATCGTTACTCCAAAGATATCCTGTTGACACTTGGTAAATAATAAGCGTACAGAATCTGTGCATACGGGCTAAAACTTAATGAAACTCACTCTCACACGAGTCTTGATCGTGTTTTGGTTTGGGTTTGGATTGGATTTTGGGGTTTTATGGCGCAAGGTCCAAAAGCGGACAAACTGCGCCAAACGCAAGATAAAATAAATAGAAATATAAAAACATTTTAATAAAATGTGTAATTAAGTCTTACGTAAGAAATTTGATAACTTGATTAACGCCATGATTAAAACATGCTGATCAACATGGTAAAATGTATAAAAAATACGTAGATAATGTGGATGATATAAATATCGTGATGGAAAAAAGAAAACACTATATGAGTTTTAAAAAACCAACTGAATGTAAAAATGCGAAAAGATTTGAATGGGGATTTTCCCCCAATCAAATCTTGCAGATTTAAAATAATACTTTTAAAAAACTTGAACCGGTGATGATTAAAAACAGGACAGATAATTAAAATGTGATAAACAGAAAATGGAGTAGAGCATGAATTACAAATAGGAGCACTTTCTCCAAGTGTTTTGGTTTGGGAACACATTATATTGAACTGAAATTTGGTATTATTAACAACCCCTTTTTCAGAGTTACTGTTGGTTTTTCAGAATTTATTTTCCTATTCAGAACTATTCGTATTAAATATTCGTCGACTGATTTTATCATTAGGCGAGTAGAACAATCGGTATCACATTACGTTTTATTTGTATGTATGAACTTTGGATTGAGAATTGTTTTTCCGAAAGTAGTTTCTCAGTTGAAGTTCTAGTCTCTGTTGTGCATTAGATAAGCCGATCAGGTTGCTAAATTATTATGTTTTGTGTTTGTAATAAATTTGTATACTATGTAAAAAATCTATTTTAAATAGTATGGATTTATTCCGTTTGAAATATATGAACACGAACAGTTACACGAAATGAAGGCGAGTTCTCTTCGATAGGTAGGTAGTTATTTCCTTAACGGAGCAACACAACGGGAAATTGGTGATCCTACGGTATCCATCCCCAAGTGAAGGATCCGAGGACAACACCGCGTCATTTTGCTCAGGAACGGTCTGCGTGCAGACAACTCCTGATGAATCAAAAAATGACGCAACGCACCCGTCTCTCAATCTGACAGAGGTGGACCAGATCTACCGCAGCGTCTTTGGGACCTTAATGAGAGGGGTTCGTTACTCTATTCAGTTTTCACCCCCTCTGGAACGAAATCGCCGCCGTGGCCTACTTCGAGGGGAGGAGTCACCTGATTGGCGGAATCGGACAACTCTCCTGACAATAAGATTAGCAGCATATATTACTCCTCGTTTGACTCTCTCCGAATCCCACTCCAAAGACCTCAAAGAGTGGTTGTTTGATGCTCTTTTATGGGTCTTTAGCTTTTAGTGTTTTGACCCATGATAGTTCCGAAAAGGTACTCTCGGAATTAATGGGATTTATCTCGCATAAAGTGTCTAGGCATCCGGAAGTATTAGAGGGGGAGACCCTCCAGTGCATTATATCTAAAGAGGCAACCATCTCATAATCTATATAAATAATTCTCTTACGTGGCACGCAAAAAAGACGTTATTTGTTATCCCGCTTTGACAACACTGTACGATTGTTTGTTTACCACGAAGTCTCGCGCCAAAATTGAATTTATAGCGTTATCGGTAGGTAGGTAATTTTAGTTAACGTCTTACTAGAGCCACACAACTGGCAATTGACAACGGTCCGGGATCAGTCCCTTAAGGGCAAGATCCAAGGACAACACCTCGTAATTTTGAACCACGGTCAGATGACGAAGTAACACCTGAGCTGGCAACTCACTCTCCAAACTTCCACACCAACCCAACGTGATATAGCGTTATCGGATTAAATTTTATTGAAGAAAAAAATAATATTTGTCGAGCTGTGTTGCAGCTTACAAACTACATGCTGGGTATTCGATTTCCAAATAAGCGCTCATATTTCGAGTCAAAATTTGCTCAAAGTTTTCATTTGAATTCCAAATTAATCGAGTCCTGATTCCAGAGGTACTGTATAATTTTTCTGTAGTACAACAAATTTATATTTGAAAAATGTTTCTTTGGAATATCATATTTTGTAAATAATATTTTAATTGATGCGAGCAAATCGAGCAAGGTTTGCGCAGCAAACCATTGAGGACAACGGGCTATTGGGTTCGGTGAGGGATGAACCTTCGAAGGGAAATATCCTCGGACAACACCGCGTCATTTTGAACCGTAGTCAAATGAGGTAATGTAATTTTTATTACGTCATACTCGAGCAACACAAAGGGCTATTGACGACCGTCTGGGACCATTCCCATGAGGTAAAAAACGGAGGACAACATTTTGAACTACGGTCAGATGACGAGGCGACACCTGATCTGGCACCCCACTCTCCGAAATTCTACACCATCCCAACGTGAGGACTTTCGGCCACGACATATTTAAGGTGCACCAGCCGCCTCTACACCCTACGCTAACAAATATCCATGCACTGACCCGGATTCGAACGAGGAAGCTTCCGATCTTGAGGCTAACACCTTAACCACCAGACCGGTTGGTCGGCACAGTCAAATGAGGCCACACAGCTGACACCTCACTCTCGAAACTTCTCAACCAAGCCAACGTGAGGTCATTTGAGGACTCAAAGACAGTGGAAACTCCATTCAAACAGAGACAGTCATGTACGTGAGGGCTTGTGTACGTTCAATCTGTGACTTGAAAAGTGTGCTATTAACGTCGTTTCCTCTTTTTCTTGCAAACTAGCCATCACTGAAGCCGCAACCCCGGGTGTAACTGTAACGGATAAGCAACCGGAGGGTTGCGAGTTCGAATCCAACAAACACCGTCGTTGGGGGGTGGGGAACGTTAAATCTGCCTCTGGCCTCAAATGTCCTCAAGTTGGTGTGGTGTCGAAGTTTGGAGAGTGGAGTACCAGCTCAGACGTTGTCCTCGTCATCGAACCGTGGTGCACAATCACGTAATGTTATCCTCGGATCTTTCGCTTCGGGATTTAACCCGGATCTTAACCAATAGCCCGTTGTGTTGCTCTAGTGCGATGTAAAATGCATTAATCTCAGATACACTAACCTACAATAAGGGATCGGACAACAAGATGTGATGGTATAAGGGAAAGAATATATGCTTTAATAGGGGGGTGGTTCCCCACGTGCTGCAATGACACTAGTAACCCTTCTGAGCATATTTTCAACAATGTTTCGAAACACAGCTATGGGTATTTGTGTACATTCCTGCTGCAAGAATGTCGCCAGCTCAGTTGCAGATTTCGGACGAAGACATACTTTCAACAAGGTTTTGATCATACTTTCAACAAGTGATGATCTGAACAGCTGTGGATATCCATGTCCACTCCTGCTGCAATAATGTCGCCAGCGCAGCTGTTGATTTCGGACGTGGTTCCCTGGTCCGTAACCGTACGCTCTCACTCGTCCCACAAATGTTCTATGGGGTTTAGGCCGGGACCCTGAGCAGGCCAGGGAAGACGTTTTACATTCATATCTCGACACCACTGCATGACAGAGGCTGCAACTTGATACGAAGCTTTGTCGTTTTGGAAGTAACATTCGTCCATTTCATAAAATCGCCAGAGCGTAGGAAGAACCTGATTGTCCAAAATGTTCATGTAGGCGTCGGCGTTCATTTTACCAGGAAAAACTTGCAAAGGTGCCAAGCCACTCTACGAAAAACACCCCCAAACAAGTAGTCGGATTTTATGCAATTATATGGCGTCCGGTCCATTATTGTAGGGTAGTATATATTTGATACGGATGTACATTATTTATATGGTATATTAATTATTCGGTTGTAATGAATTAAGAAATTAAGTTGCGATTCCAAAATAGTGAGGGAACGCGATGCTATTAAATTGTATGGCACCAACGAAAGCAGAGGCGTATACATTGATAAGTATAACCATCACGTAAATTTTGCGTAAAAAAATTTAAGTCAACGTAAAAATGTTTATAGCAACGTAATAATTTGTCAAAGTTAATCATTTTTGTTGATTAATTTTATAGCTGAAAACCCTTGACTTGAAATGGAAAACTAGTCCAATTAATTACATTACGTATAATACGTATAAAAATAAAGAATGTACTAGTATCAATAACATTGGTTCATTTACACCATGGCTGCGCAGATCGCGGCCCTCCGATGATTCTCTTGCGGCCTGCCTCACAATGAGTTATTTGAACTTTAACAAATCACACGATAGGTAATTCGCACTGCAAATTAGGTGTGGCAGTAGGCTTGGCATATGAACAAACTTTTTCAATCATAAATGTTAACAAATCGAAAAGTTAGATCCACTTGGAAAAAAGAAGTTAAATAATCGATTTTTGTGATTGGCTACTGAAAAAATCGTGTCGTTATTCGGCAGGTAGGTATTTTAATAAACTTTGTACTGGAGCAACATAACGGTCTGAGAACAAGTGAAAGATTCGCGGACAAAACCTTGTCATTTTGAACCTCGGTCAGATGACGAAGCAACACCTGAGCTGACACTTCACTCTCCAAACTTCCACACCAACCCAACGTGAGGACTTTCGGCCACGACAGATTTAAGGTGAACCAGCCGCCTCTACAACATACGCTTACAAACATCCATGCCCCGACCCGAATTCGAACCAGGAACCTTCCAATCTAGAGGCTAACACCTTAACCACTATACCGGTTGGTCGGCCGCATCAATAAAGACATGCATCCGAGCAGAAGAGATTATTTACAAAACATGATGTTTCAAAAATTATAATTTCTACTGTCTTCATATTCCACAAACAAATTTAGAGTACCTCTACTCAAGTATGCACGTTTTCTACGATTTCTTTCAGTTCAGCCATTACTTCTTGCATCACTTTCAATTAACCTTTCATTGGCTCATCTTGACCGCTTTCTTTGATTTCTATTATAAGCTGCAATAGCTCGACTAATATTCATTTTTTTCTATAAAATTTCATCCGATAACGCAATAAATTCAATTGAGTCACGAGGCTTCGTTGTAAACAAACAATCGTACAGTGATGCCTAAACGCGTTAACAAATAAAGTCTTTTTTGTGTGTCACGTAAAATTGGATTGGATTGGGTGTGATTCTGTGGCATTGAGTCCTCTTGGGACATATGCCAAACTCAAGATAAAAAATCATATGTAATCTAATACGAGCTATTATAATAATATAAACTAAAAACTCGTTATATAATGAAATGAGTCATTTCATAATAAAATAAATAGTATATAAAATTACATGCAATGGATGAACCCAATGTCATGTAAAAAGCTAAAAATATTTGGATGAGGATTCTCTCCAACCATGTCTTCAAATGCCAAGGTATACGAATTAAAATGTTTAAGTCGTTGACTTTTAAAATGAGAACATTCTATTAAAAGTGCCACGTAAGAGAATTTTATTTATATAGATAGTGTGTATTTAATATACTATCTAGTCGAAAAACTACAATTGACCAGACAGGTACAGATGATTTTTCTGTGCATATTGTCCGAATAACCCGAAATCAAATTTATTGGAATTTGTAGTTTAGCACTTTTGCCACGAACGATATGATAAATATAAATAAAATATACAATGTAACTTTCATATTTTTCGTTTGCCCTCCCATAAGTCACATGGAATCTATGCGGCCATTGGTTTTTAAGGTCTGCATCCCTTATACAGAGCGAACAGAACACGACCTAAATGAAACCTCTGATACGCGTCGTTTCTATTGGTCATCTCTTTAGCCCAATGGAATCTCCGATTCTTATCAGAGCAGGGTGCGATGTCCGTTCACCCTGAGGAGCCCCTCACCCTTCAAACCCGAACTCTGACGAAATAACCCGACGCAAGAGATTCGCACCTTCCCGTCCAAGCAGGTGTCCGGTCGAGGACAGCACCTGGGTCTTTGTTTCCGGGTTTCCGAAAATACATTAAAAATCCGTTCGGAACTGTCAATAGTTTCGGAGACCATCCCAGTAAAAGCAACAATTTGAGGAATGTCCAGCTGTGAGCGCCAGAGACTGGATCCTCAGAAAACGAGAAACTCGTCCAATACAGATTCAACGTTTCGAAATGAAAAGGCGACAGGTTGTTAGGGTCATGAGGGTCCAGGAATAGAAACGCTGGGTTCCAATGTTCTACCGGGACGCGGTTGCCCGGTTGGAAGAGAACGGATTAGCAAACCGGAGGGTTGCGAATTCGAATTCCATCAAAGATCGTCGTATACAAGGGGGCTGGTGCACGTTAGATCTGTCATGCCCTCCAAGGTCTTCAAGTTGGCGTGGAGTGGATTGTATATGGTTCTGTGGCATTGAGTCCTCTTGGGATTGGATTGGATTGGATTTGGTTTTGTGGCATTGAGTCCTCTTGGGCCATATTATACCAAACTGAAGATAAAAAATCAGATATATAATATAATATTAAAGTGAAAGGAGTCAAAAAATAATGAATGAATACTATATAAAATTATATGTGATGGATAAAACCAATGTCATGTAAAAATATTTGGATGAGGATTCTCTCCAACCATGTCTTCTAAAACCAAGGTATATGAATTAAAATGTTTAAGTCGTTGCCTATTAAAATGAGAACATTCTATTAAAATGTGTTTTACGGCTAGTGGGTAGTGATGGCGTGGATTGGAAGTTTGGTACTTTGTACTTTTTTGATTGACGTCGTACTAGAGCAACAGAACGGGCTATTGACGACGGTCCGGTATCAATCCACTAAGGGAAAGCAACCCGAGGACATCGCCACGTAATTTTGAACCACGGCCAGATGGTGGAAGTTTAAAGAGCGGGATGCCAGCTCAGGTGTATTGGTATGGTTAAAGCTTCTAGGGGTTTATTGGTATGGTTGTAACGAAAACGTACCGAAAAAATAGAATTACGTTAATTTAAAAATACTTCCGAACTATCTGCTCGTCATTTGACCGTGGTTCAAAAATACGTGATGTTGACTATGGATCTTTCCTTTCGAGATTGCTCCCGGACCGTCACTAATAGCCTGTTATGTTGCTCCAGGACGACGTTAATTCATCAACTTACCTACATCCGTACTCCGTAAAACATGTAATACTCACGCGTATGTCAGCCAATTTTGTGTCGAAACACTGATCTGATGTTCCTATAATGTGTGGATTTTTTAAGTACGAATGTTAAACATTGCACAGCAACTGTTAAACATTGCACAGCAACTGTTAAACATTGCACAGCAACTGTTAAACAGTAAAATTAGCCCTAATAAAATATTGTTTAGACACTTGCTGTCTTTCATATCTAAACCCAGAGCAACCGAGTGGTACTTGCCGTCATATAATAATTCACTGTATTTATACTTTTTCCCCCTGTTTCTTAAATCTGGTTTGGCAACTAGTGATTCGACATCGACAGCAAAACATCGATGTTCAAAAATAAAACATCGATGTTGATAATACATCGCCCCAAAAACATTGATGTTTTAAAAATTCAGTGTATTTAAACTTTTTCCCCCATTTCTTAAAACTGGTTTAGCAACTAGTGATGCTACATCGGCTCCAATACATCGATGTTTTTTTATAAAACATCAATGTTTTGAAAACATCGACTTCGATGTCGCATCCCTACTTGGCCACTTTGGTCTAAAAGTATGTTCAATTTGCTGATTGTAAAAATTATGCTACTTGGTTAGTTTTAAAAATTTTATTACTGTACTTTTTTTATTTAAAAATAAAACATCGACAAGTATAAACATCGATTTTACAAAAACATCGACTCCAATACATCGATGTTAAAAACATCGACATCGATGTCGCATCCCTAAGACATACATCCCATTACAGACATACATTTTTCGCAAGTGCAGATAAAGTTTGTGTTCCCTACTTTCCCTTGAAGTTTGCAGATTGTTTTGAAAAATTATGTGTGTGGCAGTATAGAACGAATGTCTACTCGACCGTCCATACTGCAGAAGCATTCCATCAAATATCTGACAATGCACATGCGTAATCCGTTTCTGTACAGAAAGCTTTTAAGTTACTTAATTAACGTCGCACTGTAGTAACACAACGGGCTATTACCGACGGTCCGGGATCAAATCCGAATGAGGAACTTGCATCAGTGAGGAAAATGCTCATTTCCGTGTTTTATTAATAGATTGATCGTCAAAATGTTCAAAAATGACAATTAAAACCCACAAAATGGGCTTACTTAATTAAAATGCTAAGTTTTAAATGACCGAAAAGTACGGCAAAAGCACATGACCTCAAAACGCTAAGTGACGTCATTGTGCACCACAATGAATGTTTACGTTGGTCTAGCGCTTTTAAATTTCATATTGCTTGCTCTTTTGATTTTTAAACAATCAATTAAAATTTTTTTCTTGCTATTTCAACGTCGCTATCAAAGTAAACAGATTATCATGGTGCACAGCGACGTCACAAGAAGCGGCGTAGGAAAACTAGCGTTTTTGAGATGAAGTAAATAGTGCGAACTTTACATTTTTTTACTTTACCTCTTTTCGGGCTATAAAAATAAAAAAGATACTTTCCATCATATTTTTTCAGTTTCTATATTATAAAAATATAAACAAAAAGTGCAAGTTCCTCATTGAATACCACGTAATTTTGGTAAGGTAAGGTATGGTAATTTTAATAAACGTCGTACGAGTAACACAACGGCCATTGACGAGGGTCCGGAATCAATCCCCTAAAGGAGGACAACACCACGTCATTTAGAACCACGGTCAGATGACGAGGCAACACCTGAGCTGGCACCTCGTTTTCCAAACTTTCACACAAACCCAACGTGAGGGCATTCGGTAAAGAGAGATTTAAATACATCAGCCGCCTCTACACCATACGTAATTTTGGACCACTGTTAGATGGATGGAGAGGCAATACCTCAGCTGTCACCCCACTCTCCCAACGTCCCCACAACACTTAAAGTCACTATGGATTTAACCTGTACTCGTCCATAGCGATCTTTGTTTGCATTCGGTATGCATTCGTACTATAGACAATTTAGTAACGCAGGATTATTGTCCAAGGTGTGTGGCTTGTCTACTGTCCCAAACTTTAATTCAATCTTATTGACTATCACGGCAAAGTTCTAAACAATAACTGCAGATGTTTATAACAGAAAAACAGCCAACCATCCGGTCTGGTGGTTAAGGTTTAAGCCTCTAAATCGGAAGGCTCCTGGTTCGAATCCGGGTCAGTGCATGGACATTTATAAGCGTATGGTATAGAGGCGGCCAATGCCAATACCTCCTAGAGATAAGATCTTATCTCTAGGAGGTATTGCCAGTGCACCTTAAATCTCTCATGGCCGAAAGTCCTCACGTTAGGTTGGTGTTGAAGTTCACAGAGTGTGGCGCCAGCTCAGGCGTTGCCTCTTCATCTGACCGTGGTTAAAGATTACGTGGCGCGGCCCTTGGATCTTTGCCTTATGGAATTGATCCCGGACCGTCGTCAATAGGCTGTGTTGTTCTAGTACGTCGTTAATTATAATTACCTTACCTTACAGCAAAAAAAAATTTAAAACTATTTTAGCAGATGGTTTTCCTGGTCAATATCCTTTCGACCATGTCTGACCACTCAGAAGCACTTGTAGTATTTCACAAGCAGGAGCACTTGCGGAATGTTACGCTATTTTCAGCTCGTCGCCTTAGGGGTCAGATTTCGATGATGATTGTGCGGCTAGAATTACATTTCAGAGGACACATAGCGACATCGACTGCGATTAATGAAATACTCAATGTCATCCAGCAACACCCAAGTGTCGCCTCTAATTCCTTTGAGGTCTTGTCTCCGCATTTGGCTCGACACCCAGAGCACCAAAATTGCACCTCATTACGTCGGGTCTGATTGCTTGAGCGTGATGATTTATCGCTTGCAGAGTCCAATTTCGGTGACTGCCACCCTAAGACGTATAATCTACCACCATAAAACAAACAGACCGCTCTGCGAGTTTGCACTTGAGTCGTTGAAAAGCGAGAGAATTACGATTTATCATCAATCGACGCGGAAGCTCTCGTATCTCATGGGATCTCCGATTTTGGGTTGGATTTCGACTACTGAATCGATTTCTTGTGATGCCGATTGAAATAACTCCGGGTTTCGAGGAAGATATATGCCTTAATGAAAGGCTGTCGAACGAACCTATCAGCACTTAATTTTACATAACTCCACCTGCAATTAGTTTTTCGCGTGTTATGAGCACTACTTTGATTGGCCAATGAAACCTGTGAGGAAATATGGGAGGTCAATCGTTGGAGGGTCAATCGAGTCTAGATGCCAAGAATTCTGCCCAATTGCAAGATTGCTTTCTTTGATTTGAAAGGATCATCATCTGACCGTGGTTCAAAATTACGTGGTGTTGTTTTCGGTTCTTTGTCATACGGGATTGATACCAGACCGTCGTCAATAGTAATGGTAATGGAAATTTTAGTTAACGTCGTACTAGAGCGACACAACGGGCTATTGACGACTGTCCGGGATCAGTCCCTCAAGGGAAAGATCCGAGGATAACACCTCGTAATTTGAACCACGGTCAGATGAAGAAGCAACACCTGAGCTGGCACCCCACTCTCCAAACTTTCACACCAACCCAACGTGATGACTTTCGGCCACGATAGATGTAAGGTGCAACAGCCGTCTCTACACCATACGCTTACATACATCCATGCCCGGACCCGGATTTAAACCAAGAACCTTCCGATCTAGAGGCTAACACTTTAACCACTATACCGGTTGGTCGGCGCCGTCGTCAATAGCCCGATGTGTTGCTCTAGTACGTTAGTTAAAAATTACCATTACTTTCTCAATTTAGGTAATTTATTTGGTAATGGTAATGGTAATTTTAGTTAACGTCGTACTAGAGAAACATAACGGGCTATTGACGACGGTCCGGGATCAGTCCCTTAAGGGAAATATCCGAGGACAACACCTCGTAATTTTGAACCACGGTCAGATGACGAAGCAACACCTGAACTGGCACCCCACTCTCCAAACTTCCACGCCAACCCAACGTGAGGACTTTCGACCACGACAGATTTAAGGTGCACCAGCCGCCTCTACACCATACGTTTACAAACATCCATGCCCGGACCCGGATTTGAACCAAGAACCTTCCGATCTAGAGGCTAACACTTTAACCACTATACCGGTTGGTCGGCGCCGTCGTCAATAGCCCGATGTGTTGCTCTAGTACGTTAGTTAAAAATTACCGTTACTTTGGCAATTTAGGTAATTTATTTGGTAATTTTTAATTATGTAAACTAATTACGTCGCACTAGAGCAATACAAAGGGCTATAGACGACGGTCCGGGATCAATCTTCTAAGTGGAAGATATGATAACAACACCACGTAATTTTTGCCACGGTCAGGTGACGAAACAACACCTGAGCTGATTCACCCCACTCTCCAAACTTCCACACCATCCCAACGTGAGAAATTTCGACAACGACAGAATTGAGGTGCACCAGCCGCCTCTACACCATACGCTTACAAACATACATGCTCTGACCCGTATCGAACCAGGAACATTTCGATCTAGAGACTAACACCTTAACCACCAGACCAGTTGGTTGGCTTGACTTTGAAAGGAGCCGCGGTATCGGAAGAGTACCGTATTAGCAACCAGAAGGTTACGAGTTCGAATCCAACCAAAGACCGTCGTGTGCAAGAGGGTCTGGTGCACTTTAAATCTTTCGTTGCCTCAAATGTCCTCACGTTGGCGTGGTGTACAAGTTTGGAGAGAGGGATGCCAGCTCACGCGTGACTACGTCATCTGACCGTGGTTCAAAATTACGAGACATTGTCCTCTGATCTTTCCATTTGGGTTTGTTCGCGGACCGTCACCAATAGTCCAGCGTGTTGCTCCAGTGCGACGTTAAATACAACACCTACCTGTTACCATTCACTTCTGTTATTACGTACTTTTTCTTGTGCTTTATATCTCGTGGAAAATGTTCGTATCATATATTGCCGTATTTGCCAAGTAAATAGACACCCACGAGAAAGAAGAGCGAAAGACACCTTGGGAGAAATCGAACGAAGACCATCGGACGCCTCATCACCCATGTTCGAAGGGATGCTCATCAGTCGGCAATGGAGCGTTTCTCCCCTCGAGATCTTCCGGCCGGAAGAGCATCCGGGTACGACACCCCCGCAACCCTTAAGAGGTGGATGTGCATCAGGAGATTACGTTTCACCACCTCCTTCTCTGTAAACAAACAACATGCTCCGGTTTCCGGATAGGGATATATATCAAACTGCTCTGAGTCAAACATACCGTGAAAGAACGCTACTTCGGAAGTATTGGGATGATGTAACAGTGGTTGTTCCAAGTAGCGTGGTCAGGCGACGAGAGTTGAAAAATGGATTTTTAAATTCAAGATATCTCTGATCGTATTTGGTATGTTATGCCAGAAGAGACGAAAAAGGTTACAATAACGAGTAATTTGAGGCGGAGAGTTCCCTCATTTACCCAGTTAGGCATTAAATGTCTTATAGTGTATGTATCCGTGTATTATCTTGAACGTAAATTGTTATCATCTGCTCTGAGGAGACTGGTTGGTAGGATTGGGTTTGACTGCCCAACCATATTTGACCATGCTGGACCAAACACAGGGCAACGACAAGTAAGAATGTCGCGATATGGTGGAAAAAGAGGGTTTGTTGTTTTGGGGTTCTGTGGTGCAAGGGCCATATTTGGAAAAGCTGGATAGTACACAGGACAATGTCAAGTATTTTGTGAAGAGAAAAGATGGAGAAGCAGAGAAAGTTTGCTTCAGCATCCTGGGTTTGCGGTGAAACTTATGTGTGGGTACATAAGATAGGACTTATACGAAAGGATGGATGGCTTGGATATGGTTTTGTGGCATTGAGTCCTCTTAGGACATATTATGCCAAACTAAAGATAAAAAAATCAGATATATATTCTAATAAAGAAATGAAATGAGTCATGTCATAATAAAATGGATAATATATAAAATTATATGTGATGTATAAACCCTATGTCATGTAAAAAGCTAAAAATATTTGGATGAGGATTCTCCTCAACCATGTCTTTTAAAACCAAGGTATATGAATTAAAATATTTAAGTCGTTGCCTATTAAAATGAGAACATTGTATTAAAATGTGCTTTACTGTTAGTGGGCAAATGCAGTAATTGCAAATAGGATGATCTTATCCGAGGAGGAGGTGTCTATGGGTTATCGGCGTATGTCCAATACGGAGGCGTGTTAGTATTACATCCTGTCTTAAAGGTAGTGATTTCCATTCAGATATCTTTGCTTTAATAAAGTGAAGATTGTCCTCCGTTTGTTTATTCCATTCGTTCTGCCATTTTTCTTCCAAAAATTTGGAAATGCAAGATTTTTAGTCACAATAAGGAATGGCATGATTAATATTATTTATGGCCGATTTGGTGGCTTTGTCAATTATTTCATTACCTAATATCCCATCGTGAGATGGGATCCAACAAAATACCAAGTTAAAGTTTTTTGAAGAAAGATGATAAATTTTTTTCAGTGATTCCAAAACAATGGGATATCTGGCATGATTAGGATGTTTCAATAACTCTAAAACACTTAATGAATCTGTGAAAATAATAAATTTTTTCTGGCAATGATCATATATATTTTCTAGTGCTTTATATATGGCCATTATTTCAGCGGTAAAAACAGAACATTAAGAATGAAGATTAAAACTGTGAAGGGAGTCATTAATAGTGAACGCAGCCCCAACATAGTTTGCCGTTTTAGATTCGTCCGTGTAAATTTGTATAAAATTAGAGTATTTTTCTATATACTTTTAAAAGAGCTGTTTGTAGATAATGTCAGAGGTATCTGCTTTATAGAAATTTTCGAACGGGTTTTGGAATTCAAAATAATGATTAAACCAAGGAGTGAAAGAATACAGTTTTTTCTGGGTGACGTCAAGTGAAGAAATTTTGGATCCGTTCATCAAATCCAGCATTCTTAAGTGGAATGTAAGGATGAAGGATGTTTTTGCTTGATAAAAGCGTTTTAAATAGGGAATGTGATGAATGGTATGCAATGGATTGGATTGGATTTGGTTTTGTGGCATTCAGTCCTCTTGGTACATATTATGCCAAACTCATGATAAAAAATTAGGTATATAATATAATAATAAAATTAAATGAGTCAAGTCATAATAAAATTAATGCTATATAAATTATACGTGATGGATAAAACCAATGTCATGTAAAAATCTAAAAATATTTGGATGAGTATTCTCTCCAACCATGTCATCTAAAACCAAGGTATAAGAAATAAAATGTTTAAGTCGTTGAAAATTAAAATTAGAACATTCTATTAAAATGTGTTTTACCGTTAGTGGGCAAATACAGTAATTACAAATAGGATGATCTTCTCCGAGGAGAAGGTGTCTATGGGTTAAACGAGTATGTTCAATACGGAGGCGTGTTAATATACATTTTGTCTTCTTAAAGGTAGTGATTTTCATGGAGTAATATTTCATTTAATAGCATAGAGTTTGTTCTCCGTTTGTTAAATCCATTCGTTCTTCCATTTGTCTTCTAGAAATTTGTAAATGATAGATTTTAAGTCACGATAACGGATGGTAATGTTAATACAATTCACGGCTGATTTGGCGGCTTTGCCAACTATTGCATTTCCTGATATCCCAACATGAGATGGGATCCAACAAAATACCAACTTAAAGTTTTTGGAAGAAAGATGATAAATTTTTTTCATTAAATCCAAAACAATGGGATGATTTTCATGATCAAGATGTTTCAATTACTGTAAAACGCTTAATGAATCTGTGAAAATGATACATTTTTCATGACAATGATCAGATATATTTTCTAATGCTTTATAGATGGCCCTTATTTCAGCGGTAAAAACAGAACATGCAGAATAAAGTTTAAAGTTGTGAAGGGAATCATTAATAGTGAACGCAGCTCCAACATAGTTTGTCTTTTTAGACCCGTCCGTGTAAATTTGTATAAAATTAGAGTATTTTTCTATACGCTTTTGAAAGAGTTGTTTGTAGATAATATCAGAGGTATCTGCTTTATTGAAATTTTGGAATGGGTTTTGAAATTGAAAATCATGATTAAACCAAGGAGAGAAAGAATACAGTTTTTTCTGGGTGACGCCAAGTGAAGAAATTTCGGATCCGTTCATCAAATACAGCATTCTCAAGTGGAATGTAGGGATGAAGGATATTTTAGCTTGATAGTGGCGTTTTAAATATTGTCTGTGTTGAATGGTATGCAATGGGTGATGAGGGATTAAGGAAATTCTAAAATAATATTCTAAGGACAACAAATGTCGCCTTAAGTCCAAAGAAAGTTCAAAAGCTTCCACATATAAACTGCTTACGGGTGAAGTTCTAAATGCACCAGTACATAAGCGCAAAGCTGTGTGGTGGATAGTGTTCGGAGTTTGAAGTGCAGATTTTCTTGCTGAGCCATACACCACTCAGCCGTAATCTAATTTTGATCGTATTATATATAATGCTCTATATATTTTTAAAAGACAAGCTCGATCCGATCCCCATGATAATTTTGATAAAACTCTTAATACGTTAAGAGCTTTTTCGCAGATTTTGTTTGCGTAGATTTAAAATATGCAGTTGAAAATTCAACATCTTGTCAAATATAATTCGTAAAAATTTAACGCTGTCCACAACATTGATTAAAATTTCTTTGAAGAATATTTCAGGGTCAAGGTGAAGATTTAGTTTTATGCAGAAATGAACACATGCAGTTTTCGAAGGTGAAAAACTGAAGCCATTTTCGTTAGGCCAATGTGTGATTTTGTTAACGGCCTGTTGAAGTTGTCTCTCTATTAAAAGAATGTCTTTAGCTGCGAATGAAATTTGCAGATCATCAACTTAAATAAGACCCTTCACTGATGGAGGCAATTGAGAAACAATATCATTAATTTTTAAAATAAATAAAGTTACACTTAAAACACTACCTTGTGGTGCTCCCTCCTCTTGAATAAAAACATCCGAGAAAATAAATCCAATCCCTACCTTAAAATATCTTTTTTCTAAAAAATTTTGAATAAAAATCGGCAGATTTCCTCTTATATGATAATTAAAAATATCTTTTAAAATTCCATGACTCCAAGTTCGATCGTAAGCTTTTTCGATATGGAAACAAAATCGAGACGAGATGCTTATTTGGGACAAATGCGTTTCTTATTTCGGTCTCGAGAGCGACTAGATTGTCAATAGTAGATCTATTTTTCCTGGAACCACTTTTTTTTTTTGAAGTGGAGATAGAGACATTTATCCTTTTCTAAAATATAAACTAACCTCGAGTTGACCATCTTTTCTAAAATCTTGCATAAGCAGCTTGTCAGGGCTATTGGACGGTAGTTCGAAGGGTTCTTGGCGTCATCATTTAGTTTCAGTAAGGGTATTATGTTAGCATATCTACATGACAACGGAAAAGTGTGCTCGTTCCAAATTCTGTTGTAACATTTCAGGAGATTATTTAGAGAACTATTTGAAAGTTGTTTGATCATGATATAACTAATATTATCTGGGCCAGGAGTTGATTTGTGGACTAAGAAAAAAGCCTTTATCAATTCCGAAAAAGTAAAATCACATTTATATATGATTATATACGGTTTGAAGTAAAATTAATTTTATTCTTTTCAGATGCAATTTTGATTTTTTTTTTTAAACTTTCAGAGTAGTTAGTGGAGCTGGATATTTCGGAAAGGCATGAAGCAATTGCGTTTGATATATATCATTAGGTGCTGATAGTATTTGATTATTGTATTCCAGAATCGGAATTTGTCTTTTGGTGTAAACACCGGAAATTCTTTTAATACTGTTCCATAATTGCTTACTTGTCGTCTTAATATTTAAACTATTTACATAATGCATCCAAGAATCCCTCTGACCACGTCTTTGTATATTTCGAAATGCCGACTTTGCTTCTTTTTTTTTATTAATAACGTTTACTCCTGTTCGATATCTATTGAAGATATTCCAGGCTTTCCTTTGCTTCCGATAAGCATTGCTACATTCCTCTTTCCACCAAAGTTTCTTTTGTTTTTTTTAGGCGTATTTCCGACTTTTTTAATTGAAGCGTCAGCACTTGCTAAGATTATGTCTGTATTTTATTTGTAACTTCATCGATATCATCATTTTCTACCGTGTTAAAAATATCAGCAAGGCTAGTAAAAAGCGGCCAGTTGGCAGTTTCAAAAATATAGTTGGTTTCGCTGACAGAGTGGGGTTGGTATTGGCCTGCATATTTTAGTTTTATAGGATTATCGTCGCTATTGTAAAGGTAAGGATCCACAGAAAAAGTCCAAAATGGAAAAATTGAAGGAGTACAAATTGCCAGATCTATTGAATGGTAAGTAAGTGAAGGCGAGTGAAAAGTAGGTTAGCCGTTATTCATAATTCAGAAATCATTGCCTGTTATTATTTTTCAATTTTTTTTTGCCTCTATGATTAATGTCTGAACTGTTCCAGAGAATATGATGGCCATTTAAGTCACCAAGTATGATGAATGGTTGCGGAAGTTGATCGATCAATTTATTTAAATCAAAAGTGGCGATATGGGTGTTAGGAAGTAAGTATAAATTGCATATTGTTATTAAAATAGTAACACGAAGTCTTACAACAACAGCTTGGAGATTTGTTTTCATTTTAATTTGAGTGACTGGTAAGTCATGTGAGGTAATCAATGCAACACTTCCACATGTTCTTGGGCATCATAGTAATCTTTTCTGAATATAGTGAAATGACAAATGTTGGTGGTATCATTGTTTTTTAAATAGGTCTCCAGCAGGGCGAATGCAGCTGGCTTATGTTTGTTTATGATGTCTTTAATATCATCAAATCTGTTACAAAAACCCCGCGCGCGCGCGCGCGCGCGCGCGGCAATTCCAGGAAAGAAAGGAAGCCATAAATATAAATTTAAAGGAAAAGAAAAAACAATTTGGGGTTTCTCGTCCTAAGACGAGGTTTGTCCTTCTTGGACTTGGGTGGCGAAGTCTCCAAGTCATCACCTTCTACAGAGGAAATATCACTTTCGGTGTTGTAAAGATTTATGAGGTCACTGGTAGAAGGATCAGTTATTAAGTTTCTGGATGAAACATCAGGCTGTAACTGAACGTTAGGTTGGCCTGGCACAGTGGTGCTAGATCCAGATCTAGGCAGAAGAGAGGTTTGAGAAGAACTTCTTGCTATTTAGATATTATTTTTTCCAGGTGGTTTGTCTCGTTTTAGAGAGGTATTTACAGATCGATTTGATTGGTTTATATTTTCTGTATTTCATGAGGTTGTTGCTGATGATTTAGAAACACAAGGCATTTTAGGTTGATTCCTTGAAGTTTTATGTTGGTCAGAGATGGCTTAAACATTGTTACATTGGTTTGAGTTCCATTAGTTTTAAAAGTTTTTTTTACTATTGAAGAGTAAGATATTCCAGGTTTCGGAGTGCGATCATTAACATTTTTCGTGCCTCCAGAAATGAAATGTTTTGTTGTACTTTAATTGCCTGGATTTCCTTTTCGGTTTGAAACTTTGGGCAAGACTTGGCATAAGCTGGGTGGTCACCTTTGCAGTTTACACAGCAAAGGGATGATGACGTACAGACATCAGTCTTGTGTTCTGCACTAGAGCATTTTGCACAAGCCTCTTCGGCACGCCAAGCAAGGAAAGAGTGGCATTTAAAGCAACGAAATGGATTAGGTATTAAAGGTCTAACTGGGCAATTCATATAAGCTATTTTAGCGTGTTTTGGTATATTTGGAGTATTGAAAGTTAAAATTATGTGTTTGGTGGGTATTCTTTGACCTTTTCTTGAAATAGTGATTCTTTTGACACTAACTACATATTGTTCGGACAGGGATTCTAATATATCTTGTTACGTATCATGAACTAAATTTTATTCTGAAATTACGCCTTTTGGTGAATTTAAAATTTTGTGGGGTCACTTCTAGTGAACCGACGGATTTTATTTTTTGGATGTTTAATGTCTGTGATCTATTTAAAACTTCTACGAGTACATCTCCTGCTAATGTCTTTTTTATGTTCTTCGTCTCTCCAACCATTCTCAATATAGTTTTGTGAAGTAAGATTGCAGATATATTTTTCAGATTTCCTTGCTTATTTTTTGTAATAAAAATTTTTGTTCCGATTTATTGCTTTCATTAATTTCGGTAGATAGGTGCTCCACTGATGGAGAAGTTGATTTTGGGTTTTCCATGATTGAGAATTAAATGTTCAGTCCCCGGCGGCATCACCCACAATGGAGTCCAACGAGGGGATACAGGTTCCTGTACCAGTGCTAGCCAGGGACTATATGAACCCAAGTCACTTCTATGACTGCCCTAAGGAGCTAGTTGGTGAGCAAGTCCTTAGTCCTAGCGGGATATACCCACCAGCCGATTAATGTACTGGGACTAATGTACACCGCCTGTTTATTCGAAGCAGGAGTCGAAGCAATAAATTGGGGCGTTATGTTGTCCCTCAATCACCAGGATCACCTTTTCCGAAGACACATGTCTCCACGCACAACAATCTCGTGAGTGATATAATCCCCAAGAGGAGCTGGAAGCAACAGGGTGGTGAAAAGCTCAATATTAAAATTAAAGCCTGCTTTTAATTTCTGGTGTTTAAATAAATATTGAGTGTTTATTTTGAGACGTCATTCATGCAACTTCAACGCCAAAAGTTCTTAACTCCTTTCGTATAAGGCCCCCAGGGGCATTTCTTCTTTAGGTTTGTACGGGCTTCACAACCACGGGGTACCTGAGTGATCTCCCTTTCGTTCTTTGCTTTTTCTTCCTTCCTCGTTGTTTTTGAGCGTAACTTAAGAAACATAGGATTATTTCCTTACATACTGGCTTAAAACAAATAAAAACTAGGATTTTATTTGTAATATAGGTTGATCTGGAGTTCATCCCGACCAAACGAAGACGATGTCTGGTGTAGGAAGCATATTGAGAAAGAATTTGCATGCTGCTTTATCTCCGATGATGCGCAGCCGTACGCAGCGGTAGAAGGTTAAATTTGCATACATTTACAGTTAATTTGCTTACGCTGGTAAGCTTCTTCTTGAAAACGCTGCTTCAGCGAGGAAATTTAGTGAGGTATGTGACGTCAGAACGCCACAAACTTTTCAACTTGATCATGCTTCGCAACCCCTAACTAATCCTTCCGATATTTTGGATTGAATCGGTGTCAATGCCCCTGATTGGTTAGTTAGTTAGCGTCGCACCGGTGCAACACAAAGGCTATTATAATCCCGACAGCGCCAAGGACAACGCCTCGTCAGTTTGAACCACGATTGGATGACGACAACAGCACTTGAGCTGGGACCCCACTCACCAAAGTTCCACACCACTTAGGACATTGGATGCAGTGACAGATTTAACGTGCACCAGCCCACGTGCCAGGACGGTCTTTGGCTGCACCTAGTTCAGAACTCGGTCGCTAATCCGTAGCTCCCCCAACTCGGCTACCGTGGCAGCCCGAGAAGCAATTGGATCGTACTTTTCGAAATTCTCGGCCAAGCAAAACTTAAATTCCATTACTTAATTATCTCTCTTATTCTCAGCTTATTCATTTAGCATGGAAAGTAATGCGGCATGAGACAAGATATGAAATCAGGTATAAAATTTAATAATAAAATGAAATGAGTCATCATAATAAAATGAATACTATCTATATATATAATTCTCTTACGTGGCACGCAAAAAAGACGTTATTTGTAATCGCGTTTTGGCAACACTGTACGATTGTTTGTTTATCGCAAAATCTCGCGCATCGATTGAATTTATAGCGTCATCGGATGAAATTTTATTGGAAAAAAAAAGGAAATTTTAATGAGCTGTTGCTGTTAGTTTATAATAGAAATCAAAGAAAGCGGAGGATCTTTTCAGGGCCATTTAAAGAACGGTCCTTTTCAGGGCCAACAATTATAGTTCAACAAGACGCTTGCACTACAACTTTCGGCAACAAACTCAATGAAAAAGTGTGGATCGTTTGAGTGCTGGGAAAATGTATACACAAACTGCATGCTGGGTATTCAATTTCCAAAGCAACGCTTACATTTCGAGTCAAAATTTGCACAAAGTTTTCATTTGAATTCTGATTTTAGAGATAATGTATATATTTTTTCTGTTATACAGCAAATTTAGATTTGAAAAACATTTTTTTGGTAACATATTTTGTAAACAATCCCTTCTGCTAGGACACATGTCTTCATTGAGGCGAGCGAAGCGAGCATAGGTTCGCGCAGCGAACCAATGAGGATGCCGAAGCAATCCTTCGGGGGTTGGCGAGCGTTAGCGAGCAGGGGGCAGGCCCCCTAGTATAAAATTATATGTGATGGATGAACCCACTGTCATATAAAAAGCTAAAAAATTTTGGATGAGGATTCTCTCCAACCAATTCTTCTAAAGTCGAAGTATAGGAATTAAAATGTTTAAGTCGTTGCATATTAAAATGAGAACATTCTATTCAAATGGGTTTTACAGTTAGTGGGCAAATGCAGTAATTGCAAATGGGATGATCTTCACCGAGGAGGAGGTTTCTGTTGGTTATCCGAGTATGTCCAATACGGAGACGTGTTAGTATTACATTCTGTCTACTTAAAGGTGGTGACTGCCATTGAGTTGTATTTGGTTTAATAGCATGGAATTTGTTCTCCGTTTGTTCATTCCATTCGTTCTGCCATTTCGCTTCTAAAAATTTGTAAATACTAGATTTTAAGTCACGATAATTGATGGTATGATTAATATTATTTACGGCCGATTTGGAGGCTTTGTTAACTATTTCGTTTCCTGATATCCCAATATGAGATGGGATCCAACAAAATACCAAGTTAAAGTTTTTGGAAGAAAGGTGATAAATTTTTTCCAATGACTCCAAAGCAATGGGATGATTGGCATGATCAGGATGTTTCAATGACTGTAAAACACTTAATAAATCTGTGAAAATGATACATTTTTCATGACAATGATCAGATAGAATAAGAAATTAATTGAATTGAATGGGGTATGAGTTTGTGGCCTTGAGTCCTCTTGAGACGTATTATGTCAAACTCAAGATAAAAAATCAGATATAGAATCTGATAATAAAATGAAATGAGTCACAAAATAAGAAATGAGAGTCGAAATGATTCGCATAAAATTACTGCACTGACGTAATAGTTCCATTGTTATGTATAGAGACCAAATTAAATCCTAATTAAGTTTATGAAATCACACAATAATCTATTTTATTTCTAACCCTATCAAAAATATTTTTATGTATTTAGTTTATTAATAAGACTTATTAGTCAAATAAAATTACATATACATCAATTATAGATTAATTGTTAAAACAATAGATGGCAGCACAACACCATTCAACGTTATAAAAATTGCGTTTTAAAAGGTTTTATGCATTATTCATAGATGGCAGCACTGAAATTTTATTTTTTAATTTCTATTCCAGAACAGATTTGTCTCCGAAATTTAAAAATTTTTTCCCACAACACAGTCTACTAAGTAAAAACATAAAAAAAAAATATTTTCCGCTCATTTTTGTTAAATCCAGTATATAACACTCAATTTTTGCGAAATTTCAGGTGCTGATTAAATTCTTATGTTTAAGGATATTAGTTTTAAGTTACTGATTCACTTTTAAAAAAAGTTCAAGTACGAGGTAAGGAAATTGCTTGGTTTTTCATTAAAGAACGATGGGATGTTTACTCCTGCAGGTTAACTTTTCTTCAGAGGATGTTAAACTCCTGCAGGTGATGATTAGTTTCATTTTAACTTGCTTACTTTTTTTAAATGTTTTACTATATAAGTTTGAATTTAGAGGCTTTAATAACGATTTGAACTGAGTATTGGTTTCTAGCACTCCGTCTTTCCTTCAATAACGTTATAATTATTTGGGTATGGCCTTTCTTTCCGCTTCAATGATTCCGTTCTTAATGATTCTCCACCCGTTGAGTGCAATGTAAGTGGGCAATGAAATTGTGAA
Organism: Metellina segmentata; assembly: GCA_947359465.1. Lineage (NCBI taxonomy): Eukaryota > Metazoa > Arthropoda > Arachnida > Araneae > Tetragnathidae > Metellina > Metellina segmentata. The sequence goes on from OX375882.1 coordinate 92,075,798, forward strand.
GAGTATATAAAACTAGATTTTCTGTGTGTAACTTGTAAACATATTGTATGAGACAGAACTTGGAAGTATCTGTTGAATCCTAACAGACCGCCGGGACGCGGTAGGTTGTAACTGTTCTGAAGTGTCAGTGTGCGTTCTGAGAAGTCACCGAGCCGAGCGGTTTGAGATATTTCAGCTCTCAGATTGAAAAATAAATAAGTTACAGTCCAAATGAGGTGGGTTTTTTTTTATATTGAGAATCGGGAAAGAGAGAGTTATTTTTGTAAAGTGGGCTCGAGAACCAATACCTGAGCCATCGTGCGGATAGAAGCTCCTTTTGTATGCTAGGGGAATAACCTGTTTGTTGCGGAAGGTTGAAAAATCAAATCATACTTTCCATAGTGGCTTGGGTATTAAGTGATTTCATGAACACATTTTTTTTTTGGTTCACTACTGTCTTTCATAGCAGAACTAGGAAGGATATTCCAGGTAACTGGATTGAGGTGTGTGTTGTTATGCTTTCACACAAAGTAATATTATTTGTAAAGTTTAAAAAATTTAATAAATATAAAATACTTAAATAGTTATAAAAATAGAATAAAATGTGATAAATATAGTACTCGTAATAATAACTATACAAGTACTCATTTCGCTGCATTTGGATATCTATAGAAGAAAACGTGTTTATTTCGCTTACTTGATGAAAAAATATATTTTGGAACAAAATACTGACAAGATTATGTCTCAAAATACCTGGATGCTTCGCTAAGTTTAAGGCGTATAATTCCTCATTGAGGCCATATGGTGAATGAAAGAAATGAGTAATAGACTTTTAATTTCACACAACAGATGTTCATCGCTCCGCACATACTATATCACAGTTGGTTCACACGTGGTTGATGTTGAAGGTTGTGGCTCATTACCGACCTCTATGGATTGAACTCCATCATTCGATTATCAAACGTTTATGTCATCAGATATACAAGGGTAGTCCCAGAAGTACCCGACCTAACAAAGAAAACACAAAATATTTGGGGGAAAATATATTTATTTCTTTACATAGTCTCTTTTTAGCTCGATACACTTTTCACAACGATGTTCTATCAGCTTCGATACACTGTTTAGTGAGAATCGTCGAGCTCCTCAAAATAGCCATTAACTGCTAACTCCACTTCTTCATTGCTGGCAAATCCTTTACCACCGAACCATTTTTTCAAATTTGGAAACAGGAAATAACCCGAGGGGGCTAAATCCTGCGAATAGGGTGCGTGAGGAAGCAATTCGAACTTTAATTCATTGATTTTGGCCAGCGCGATAACGGATGTGTGAACTGGTGCACTGTCTTGATGAAACAAAACTTTCTTTTTCGTCAAATGTAACCGTATTTTATTGATTTCGTCACTCAAACGCTGCAATAAGTTCGCACAATACCCGCCGTTGATTGTTTTTCCTTTCTGAAGATAATCAATGAAAATTATCCCACGCGCATCCCAAAAAAACTGACGCCATGACCTTACCTGAAGATGGAACTGTCTTTGCCAGAGCCGTATTTCTAAATAGGCTAAGTAGGCTGCAGCCTAGAGCGGCAAATTTTTCAGGGGCGGCAGTTTGGCGATTTGTTCAAAAGTTAAAATGAAATATTTCAGACTTTAATAATATTTTCCGTACGAATTTAAGAAAAAATGTTACTCAAAAATATGTTTTAGTCCTTCTACAGAGCCTACTTTCTATATCAAAACTCAGTTATGTGATAACAATACAGATATGGAAGAGGAACTGAGGGAAAAGGCCACTAACCTTAACCACGTCTACACAAATTATTTGGATTCGGATTTCACTGAAGAGTGCATCCACTTTAAAAATCACTGTACTGTGAGTAATGATCACCCATCTGATAAATCGTTGGAAGGAATTTCGAAATTTCTGAGGTGTAATTCCTTACAAGAAGTTTACCCCAATTTGGATATTGCTGTAAGGATAAGTTTGTGCATACCTGCTACGAATTGCGCGGAAGAACGCAGTTTTTCCTGACTTAGAATAGTTAAGAACTATCTCCGAACTAGTATTTCTGAAATACGGTTAAACTCACTTTCATTACTTTGTATTGAGGCAAATACAACAAAAATACTTTCATATGAGGACATTATTAACGAGTTTACCATTAAGAAATCTCGTAAGAAAGCTATGTAAATTTGAACATGAAGATTACATAGGGTGAGTTGTTTTAGAGAAGTTTGTATATTTTTCAACAAATAAACCAGTAATTAACTACATTTTGTGTAATTACATTTCCGTGTAGAACAACTTAATTCAAATTGAACACAGTTCTTTAATTACGCAAAAGAAAATCATTAGCATTAAAATATAAAAATATGTTTAAAATAGTGATCACTGATCTCCAAGAAAAAATTAATTAATTAAGTTCGAAACCCATTTCATTTTTTTACGAATCTTAAAAGATGTGAGTAAAAAAAAAACGAGTCGATAACTAATTTGACTACATATAATTTATTATGTAAGCCATTAAAATTGTAGTTTTATCTAAACTAAATGAACTTTATGTTTAAAAAAGATAAAAACACCAATGAACTCTATCCTTTTGTTGAAAAAAAAAAATTGTATTTAAGCAAATATGAACTATAGAGGGGGCGGAAAATGGACTTCAGCCTTTAGGCGGCATACTGTTAAATCCGGCCCTTGTCTTTGCCTTCTTTGGAGCAGATTATCCCTTTTCAATCCATTGTTTTGACTGTTCCTTCGTCTCAGGTGTGAAGTAATGGACACATGTCTCATCCATGGTTATGAATCGACGCAAAAACTCGGCGTTATTGCTGTGAAACTTCGCCAAACACTCGATTGAAACACGTTTGACGTTTTCTTTAATTCTTCTGGTGTTTATTATGGATATATTCGAACATTTTGAAATGTTTGCGATTTTCCACATTTAAAAGTCCTATACCTAAACAAGTGTTCAATATTTAGGTATTATTTATAAAGCCCAAAGAGGTGAAACAAATGACACCTCAAACGTGCTCTAACACAAAGGATTGGATTGAATGTGATTTTGTGACATTGAGTCCTCTTGGAACATATGCCAAACTCAAGACAAAAATTAAAACTCAACTACATTATTATATGATTTTAAAGCAATTTCATTACGCGTAAAGCTCACACAAAGGTAGGAACTAAACCAAATTAATGGGAGCGGCAATGCGCATTTTCGTGACTCAAACTTTGCGCTGTGAATGTGATTGCAATTGTGGAGCATTGAATCAGCCGATGACGTCAGCGCAAGATCTATGAGCATATAATTATAGCATTATTTGTTTAATGTTCTTATGAATGCGATATTGTTTATTTGTGTATCGTTTATATTTTTAATTCATTAAATTTGTCATCCTTACCTTTTTTGTGACATTCAAAAATTAAGCGTGGTACACCGGTTTTGAAAGATAAGAAGGTCAAGCGGTATTTTGACGGTATTCTACGTCAAAATAACGGATGTCTGTCCCGCTCAATAGAAAACAAGGCACTACTCAATTTGATCTAATGTATCGTTACCGCAGCGGCGCCGCACGTCGAAAAACCAGATGTGTGCACCGGTCCTAAGTATCCCATAGCAACGTACTCAACCGCATTGTTCGAAACATCAACTGAAAAGTATAAGGTAAACGTTTAAATTATTTTAGGTTTACGGAATTGAATTTAAAAAAGGAATATACATTGAAATTGAATAAAATTGAGTTGAACATTGTGCTAATACTTTTTCTGTTTTTATATTTTACAAGCCACTGCGTGCCAGTAAGGCGTTGCCCGTGACAGTTCTTTTGGTGGGGTCAGGTGTGACCACTGCTCACCCATCCCCGGTGATTGCTACGTATTCTCATTTGGTTTGCTTCGCAAACGTACTCCGCAATGCCGTGATAGCCTCGAAGTGGCTATTATCAACAAAGTAAATCAAAACACGCTAGAATCGGAAAACTTGGCATGGTTCCAAACGCATTAGGACGAAAACGCTTGTGACGTCAGCGGTCGAAAATCGCAAAATCCGCTCTTTCTTCATTCGAGGTAGCTGTGACATCACATTCCGGAAAGAAGAACAAAAGATGAAAAAACTAATAAATTAATAAAAAAAATTTCTAAATAAATTTTTAAAATTCGGGCTTGGCACAAAAATTGAAAAAACCTGAGTGCCAAATTTTATTATTTGTAAATGCCATAGATCCATCAGGTCACTGATTACAGAGAGATAGACAAACACTTCCTTCTATTATAGTAGAGATTACATTGGTATTACATACCCAATACGCAGTTTAGACAAATTCTTAGATTGGATTAGATGTGATTTTGTGGCATTGAGTCCTCTTGCGACACATTATGCCAAACTCAAGATAAAAAATCATATATATAATCTAATAAATAGATGAAATGAGTCATGTCATAATAAAATGAATCTATATAAATAAGAATGGAGTGTTTGTTTGTACATTCAATATTTTCGACCCATTTCAAGTTTTCTATCCGTTTTGGACCCTTCTGATGCCGAATCCGTCTTTTTCTCGTTTGGTGTCTGTCTGTCTGTATGTTGTGCCCTATACACGTCCACACGGCTTAAGATATTTTCATGGAAATTTGCATACAGTGAGTAGTTATCTTCATTTAGAGAGTGGCATTGGTTGCGAAAGTCTGTCTGTCCGTCTTTCTGTTCTATGCTCGATTTTGTGTTTGTGTAGACATCACATGAATTGTGTTCCAGATATTTTATTGCAGTGTACTTCATTTTATACATTATCTATTAGTATAGTGAATGCAATATTAAACATTTCTTTATTGTTATATTTAGTTGAGTTTCATGCTAAAACACCTGAGTAAGTATACTTAAATCAACCATAATTTGGTAGTTTTGGAAAAATTGGAATGTCTATTGAATATTACGATTACTTCGATTGCTTTACCAGTACTGCTGAAAAAGTAATTATTCTTCAAAAAATTATTATTATTTTTTTTTATGGAATTTAATCTCTGATACTTTATTTATTTCGAGTCTTATTTTTATTCTTTGCGCAATGAAAACGATTTCCGAATATTTGGGACAGACGATATTTATTAATGAAACGAGAATGAACAAGATCGCGCGAGCAGTGATATTTTTTCTGGTTCTTTCGCTCTGAATTAATTTCACATTTCTTAATTTTGTACACTTTTAGTTGTGGCAACTGTGCGAGATCAAGAGATAAAATTGAATCACAAATTAATATCTTTAGAACAATTTTTTGCGACATCTTTTATTTTGTTTTACTTCGCTGTTTCCTGTTTTAAATATTTATTATTTTAATAAATGTGTTTTCCTTCTCATCACACGCAACAGCACCACAAAGTATTAGACTTAAAAATGTTAGGTAAGTCAGTATAAATTTTCAGTAAATTTTAAGTATAGTTATGCCATTATTTATAGAATAATGCCGTTATTTAAAGAATAATGCCGTTATTTATAGAATAATGCCGTTATTTAAAGAATAATGCCTTTATTGAAAGAATAATAATGTTTATTAATCCAAACATAATCCTTTATTGAAAGAATAATAATGTTTATTAATCCAAACTGGAACTTTTTCAAACATTAAAAAATTCGTTGCAATAATGACAGGAGAATATTGCAAAATTTCACAATGTCGCATACCGGAGGCAATAGTGCCACAAGTAAAAAAATATTGTTTTGTTGACTATGAGTGCGAGAGCACTCGCCGTAAATCGTAATTTTAATTAATTGAGTTGAACATGAAAAGAACTTAAGAAAGGGAATTCCAAATCTTCCTATAAATCGTCTTTTATAGTAGTAACCTTAGTATCACCTTTCGTCATTTTGTAGCTTTGTCATACAGCAATTGTGCGATGTATGTGAAATGTATTACATGGCGAAAGATGTTAAAATAAATTTTTATTCTACAAAAAACGCAAGTCATTATATATTTTGATTATCTCTTCAATCTAGAGTAAACCAATTCAAACCGAGTAAGGTCGGGTATTTTGCTAGTACTATATAAAATTATATGTGATATATGAACTCAATGTCATGCAAAAAGCTAAAAATATTTGGATGAGGATTCTCTCTAACCATGTCTTCTAAAGCCAAGGAATAACAATTAAAATGTTTTAGTCGTTGACTGTAAAAATGAGAACATTCTATCAAAATGGGTTTTACTGTTAGTGGACAAATGCAGCAATTGCAAATTGGATGATCTTCTCTGAGGAGGAGGTGTCTATGGGTTATCCGAATATGTCCAATATGGAGTCGTGTTATTACAACATGCTGCTTTCTTAAAGGTAGCGATTTCCATTCATATATAATAGCGTGTAATTTGTTCTCCGTTTGTTCATTCAATTCGTTCTGCCATTTTTCTCCTAATAATTTATAAGTGCTAGATTTTAAGTCACGATAAGGAATGGCATGATTAATATTATTTACAGCCGATTTGGCGGCTTGGACAGCTATTTCATTTTCTGATATCCCAAAACAAGATGGAATCCAACAAAATACCAAGTTAAAATTTTTGGATGAAAGATGATACATTTTTTTAGTGTCTCCAAAACAACGGGATGACTGTCATGATCAGGATGTTTCAATGACATCAAAACACTTAATGAAACTGTGAAAACGATACATTTTTATGACAATGATCAGATATATTTTCTAATGCTATATATATGGCCATGATTTCAGCGGTAAAAACATAACATTAAGAATGAAGTTTAAAACTGTGAAGAGAGTGATTAATGGTGAACGCAGCTACAACATAGTTTGCCCTTTTAGATCCGTCCGTGTAAACTTGGATAAAATTTGAGTATTTTTCTAAATGGTTTTGAAAGAGTTGCTTGTAGATAATATCAGAGGTATCTGCTTTATAAAAATCTTGGAACGGGTTTTGAAATTCAAAATAATGATTAAATCAAGGAGAGAAAGCATACAGATTTTTCTGGGTGACGTCAAGTGAAGAAATTTCGGATCCGTTCATCAAATTCAGCATTCTTAAGTGAAATGTAGGGATGAAGGTTGTTTTAGCTTGATAAAGGCGTTTTAAATATGGACTGTGATGAATGGTATGCAATGGGTGATGAGGGGGTTGAGGTAATTGTAAAATAGTATTTCAGGGACAACAACTGTCGCCTTAAGTCCAGGGAAGGTTCAAAAGAGTCTGCATACAAGTTGCTTACGGGTGAAGTCCTAACTGAGAGTGGAACATTATGCACATTTGAGAGATGCTTTGATGAACGATGGAAATGTTGCTATACGTAAACTGAAGTACACAGAAATCGCTACTAAAGTTCCAAAATGATATAAAAACCAAATGTTAAAGTTTATGCTTTTGTAGATTTATACGTTGCATAAATTATCAAAATTAAATGTTGCTATGCTTTCCAAAAGACACCCAAACACAGAAGCAAACAAAAATTAGCATAAAAGATCAACAAAATAACATGATTTCGCAATAGCGGTATTTTTTAAATTTACAGCCCCCAATATGCAAAAAAACAAAAAAAAACAGTCGTATAAGAAGCCAGCATTGTGAAGGGTTAGGGCATTGATGTCATTAACAAAATGATGTTTAAATCCAAGACTGCCTCTTTTTTGCATATTTCTTAAAACGAAACCGTGATTGGCTGTTACATAACATATTTGCATACTTCCATCTTCCTCTGCAGCAAATTGCAGCCTCTCAAATTCAGATTGGCTTTTGGAAATTAACATTTTCTCTCCCTGCTTAACTTTTGGTAGTAAGACAAATATGAAAAAGTTACTGATGTTTAAGTACGCCCATTAGTCTGAACTGCCTGCAGTTCGTATTGTAGCACGTAAAAGTAGCCTTGCGATAGGATTTCGAGTTGTGACGTGGGTTTTGTATAAAGTCGGTGTTGGTCTAACAACACTAAAACGACAACGCAGTAAAAGGATGACAATGTTGTACCAAACGTTCCTCATATTTTCATGAGGCAAAATTTAGCAGTGTCGCCTAAAGTCAGAAGCTGTTACTAAACAAAAGCATAAAAACAGCATTTTTTTTTGGTCGTAAAACAAAAGATTGCGGGCCGTAAATTAAAAAAGGCCGTTTTTGTGAAATGCCATAATTTTGTTGTTCTTTTATGCAAATTTTTGTTTGTTTCTGTGTCTAAGTGTCTTTTGGAAAGCATAGCAATTTTTAATTTTGATAATTTATGCAACATATAAATTTACAAAAGCATCACCTTTAACTTTTGGTTTTGCTATCTTTTTGGAAGTTTAGCGATTTCTGTGTACTTCAGTTTTCGAATTGCAACATTTCCATCGTTCATCAACGCATCTCTGAAATGTGCATACTGAGTCATCTGATTCAGTCATATGTCCAACACCCTCTCCGATTCAATCTCGGAATACATGGTGACAATAAATTGATGGAACGTGTCTTTGCTTCTCAGTAAACGTTGAAATTCGAAGAGCACATCATCATTCTGGATAAATGATCCAAACCCAAGATTGGTGGGAGTGCAGTACAGACCCTTTCATTCACCCCTGTTGACATTTTTAGGAAACCAAATAATACAAAAATATAATAATAATAATAAATTAATTTTAAAATTTTATTGATAAATTTAAAATTGGGATTAAATATTACTTTTCTTTCTACAAGACATCCAAACCAAAATGATAAAAATTAACTATACGAAAACCGAAGTACTATACAGAAACAAACAAAAGATTGCATTAATGAAACAAACCAGAAATTGCACAAAATATCAAAATTAAATATCGCTAAACTTTGAAAAAGATATCCAAATAATCCAAACTAAAAGTTAATTTGATTTAAAATGATAATCCGATCTATCATACTCTAAAAACGAAACAATAACAAAGTATTGCACAACCGTGATCCAGTTCCAAGAATGGAGAGTACACAGTAAATTAAAGATACTTATGATAATCCAAACTAAAAGTTAATAGAAACTTAAAGTTAATATGCTTTAAAAAAATCAAAATTCAAACTATTGTAGTCTAAAAAAGAAACAATAAACGTATTGCACAACCGTTATGCAGTTCCAAAAATGAAGTAAGCACACTAAAAAGATACTTATATAAAAGATAAAAAGTCAAGGCTAACTAAAAGTTAATATGCTTTTTAAAAGGCAATAAATTTTAAAAAGGATATCCAATAATCGGCGAATACACGGCAATGGCTACACACACAGTAAACGGATTCATTCAATACCGATTCAGGACTGTTGCCATCCGGAGGAAACCAAATAATAATTAAATATCGCATTAAATTAATTTTAGAATTTTCTAGATTAAATTTTTAAAATCGGACTGGACTATAAAATTGCAAAAATAATTCGGACTACATGTGCGCCAAATTTCATTGTTGTAAATGCCATAAATTCGTCAGGACACTGCGAACACGCACACACAGAAACTTCATTTTATAATAGTACAGAAGATGGTCCCACAGAAAAAGTCCAAAATGGTAAAATTGAAGGAGTACAAATTGCCAGATCTATTGAATGGTAAGTAAGTGAAAAGTAGGTTAGCCGTTATTCATAATTCAGAAATCATTGCCTGTTATTATTTTTCAATTTGTTTTGCCTCTATGATTAATGTCTGAACTGTTCCAGAGAATATGATGGCCATTTAAGTCACCAAGTATGATGAATAGTTGCGGAAGTTGATTGATCAATTTATTTATATCAAAAGTGGCGAAATGGGTGTTAGGAGGTAGGTATAAATTGAATATTTTTATTAAAATAGTAACATGAAGTCTTACAGCAACAGCTTGAAGATTTGTTTTCAGGTTAATTTGAGTGACTAATAAGTCATGTGAGTTAATCAATGCAACACCTCCACATGCTCTTTGACCATCATCGTAATCTTTTCTGAATATAGTGAAATGACGAATGTTGGTGGTATCACTGTTTCTTAGATAGGTCTCCTAAAGGGCGATTACAGCTGGCGTATGTTTGTTAATGATGTCTTTTTTTTTTTTTTTTTTTTTTTTTTAACATCGTAAATTTTTTTACGAAAACCACGGCAGTTCTAGGGAAGAAAGGAAGTCATAAAAATAAAATATAAAGGAAAAGAAAAAACTACTTGTGTTTTCCCGTCCTAGGACAAGGTTTGTCCTTATTGGACTTGGGGGCGAAATCTCCAAGTCATCACCTTCTAAAGAGGAAATATCACATTCGGTGTTATAGAGGTTTATAGGGTCTCTGGTAGAAGGACCACTTTTTACGTTTCTGGATGAAACATCAGGCTGTAATTGGCTATTTGGTTGGGCTGGCCCAATTGTACTAGATCCAGATCCAGGCAGAAGAGAGGTTTGAGAAGAACTTTTTGCCATTTTGATATTATTCTGCTCGTGATATGGTTCTTTCTAAAAACGTATTTATAGATCGATTTGGTTTGTTTATGTTTTTTGTATTTGATGATGTTGTAGCTGTTGCTTTAGAAAACAAGGCGTTATATGTTGGTTCGTTGAAGTTTTTAGTTGAAGAACAGGTAATGTACCAGTGCTAGCCAGGGACTATACGAACCCAAGTCACCTCTATGACTGCCCTAAAGAACTAGTTGGTGAGCAGGTTCTTAGTCCAAGCAGGATATTCCCACCATCCGATCAATGTACTGGGACCAAAGTACACCTCCTGTTTATCCGAAGCAGGAGCCGAAGCAATGTATTGGGGCGAAATGTTGTCCCTGAATCACCAGGATCACTTTTCCGAAGACACAGGTCTCCACGCACGGCAAACACGTGTGATATAATCCCCAAGAAGAGCTGAAAGCAACAGAGTGGCGAAAAGCTTCTCAAGGGGAGCCCTCACCTCCGAAGAGGCAACCACAGCGAGGGAGGAAGAAAAAGCAAAAAGCAGAAGGGTAGAGGAGAGGGAAAAGGAAAGTGAGAAAAGATCACTCAGGTACCCCGGGGTTGTGAAGCCCGTACAAACCTAAAGAAGGAATGCCCCTGGGGTCATATACGAAAGGGAAATTCTACTGACACAGAATGTAAACTATACTTCGGCATTACAGGAATTGAATCTGCATCGCCTGCAGCATTCTAGCGCAGTGGGTAAACCCATTCATGGGATCTTTGTTCTCATGCAAGTAAAAGTACAAATTTGTAAACTCAAGTATATATTTTGATCAGAATACTCCCTTGAACATCATGTATTACCTATTGTTCATGCTGGTAATTTTTAACATTACCTAATGAATAGGTATGTAGTTGAGTTTACGTCTTACTGGAGCACCAATGAGGATTTAATGGAGCCCACAGTGGTAGCGGTCCAGAGTCCGGGATCCATTCAGAAGGGACAGATATAAGGACAATACTTTTTTTTTTACCACGAACAGATGACTCCAAACTCCCATAACGCGCCAACGGGAGGACATTGGAGGCCACGACAGATTTAACGTGCACCCCCTTCTTATACACGACGGTTTTTGGTTGGATTCGAACTCTCAATCTTCCGGTTGCTAATCGGTTACTCTTACAACCGGGCTACCACGCATTAGACATGGCTATGTATTATCATTCAATGGGGGCATGGGAGCAGAAAGTGCTTAAAACTGCGTCGCATAAGAAAGTCTGTGCAGAACAATTTTCATTTTATCTTATCAAAATTTTGGCAGATGTTTTTTCAATCATAAATTACGATATGCTGCAGTGCAAAGCGCGCTCCTTGCCACGGCTTTTTTTCTTCTCTAGCTATGGAACAACCTCCCTTCACCGTCCTAAATTACCACAAACACTTTATCAACAACACATCTTCTATGTCAATGAGAAAATATTTAACTTAAAAAGTTATCAACAGAATTGCAAATTTTCTAAAAGTATGCCTTGGTTTGAAATAAAGTAAGTTAATTAATTTTAATGTGTTTTATTGTAAATATGTATTACATACTTAGCCGATAATTGTGTTTTACGTCTGCTTTTGATTTGACTGCAGTTTTCAAAATTCGGACAAAACGCCTACAGAACAATTGCATTTGCTTGGAGTTGTGTTGCAGAACGCTGAAAATAATTCTGCACCTGTGGTGAGAGGTAAAAGCAATGTTACACTAATCGCTAAGATTTAAGGTAGATTATTCAAGACAGTATTATAAAACACTTCTATTTCGAAGGAAGAAATCAAGAGCTTCTGTAGTAGAATTAATAATGCAGTTAGAATGACTCGTGTTACCAGATCAAAAAGGTATTGTTCCAAAAGTCCCACAGTAATTTTTTTTTATTTTTTCCTTTTACCAATCGAAAACCACTAGGTATAGATTGCCAAATGCTAGACAACATCGGTCGTTACAATTGCCGTCTTTTGCATCGACGGTCTCTAAACTGATTTACTTACCCTCAGAACAACGTATATCTGATAAGATTACCCTCAGCAAGAACGTGTTCTGAAACAAACAAAAAAACTAGATATATTTTTTAAATCTAATAGTTTGCCAGTGGAAGAAAAGAACGATAAAGAAGATAAAGGAGAACCTGAAAGTGCTCGTGCTGTTTGTGATGTTTCTATTGGGGACGGCAATGCTTTCTAGGGAAAGAGTTGTTCCAAAACAGCCATGTTGTTATCAGAACCTACTGAAATACAAGTAAGTTCTCACAATGAGATTGTACCCGATAGATTTGATGTTAAAAGTCAATCTTTAACAGAAAATAAAGAGCCAACATTAGCAATTTCTTTAAATAAGGATCCAGCTTTGTGGATCTTAAATGATGCTACTAGAGATCTAATAGCAAAAAATAGCTTTGACCAAAACAAGAGATGACGCGTGCCAAAGTTTACGAGAGTCTTGGGAAGAAGTGTACAATACTGTGACAAGAATTTCAAAAGACACAACAGAAAAAGCAACGACTAGATGTGAATTCTCGAGGAATACTTCGAAGATTAGAACGTTTTGGGACTGCGTTTATGGTGTGTTTCTGGAGCACAGTATTTCACAGAATCGATAAAGTTAACAAAGCCATGCAAAGTGGAACTGTGGATGTTTTGTTGGTCAGAGATTTGTATGGCTCTCTTGAAGAATATTTTACGGAACAGAGAAACAACTTTGATTACTTTGAGGAATTGGCCATGGATGTAACCAAAACTACATCTTATGAAAAAGATAATAAAATACAGCCAAAAAGAAAAGTTTGGCCTGACGAAGACCGAAGTGGAGAAGTTAACTTTACTAGCAGGGATGACCTTAAAATAAATACTTTTTACCAATTATAGACTCTTTTGTTTGTGAATTCAAGAAAAGAAAAATGGCCTATGACGAGTTTCAAGACCGATTCTACTTCTTAACTCAGTTGTGTGATAGCAATACAGATATGAAAGAGGAACTGAGAAAAAAAGGCCACCAACCGTTACCACGTCTACACAAATGATTTGGATTAGGATTTCACTGAAGAGTGCATCCACTTTAAAAATCACTGTGCTGTGGGTAATGATTACCCATCTGATAAATCGTTGGAATTTCGAAATTTCTGAGGTGTAATTCCTTACAAGATGTTTACCCCAATTTGGACATTGCTGTGAGGATAAGTTGGTGCATACCTGCTACAAATTGCGCGGGAGAACGCAGTTTTTCCTGCCTTAGAAGAGTTAAGAACTATCTGCGAACTAGTATTTCTGAAATACGGTTAAACTCCCTTTCATTACTTTGTATTGAGGCAAATACAACAAAAACACTTTCATATGAGGACATTATTAACGAGTTTGCCATTAAGAAATCTCGTAAGAAAGCTATGTAAATTTGAACATGAAGATTACGTGGGGTGAGTTGTTTTAGAGAAGTTTGTAAATTTTTCAACAAATAAACCAGTAATTAACTACATTTTGTGTAATTACATTTCCGTGTAGGACAACTTAATTCAAATTGAACACAGTTCTTCAATTACGCAAAAGATAGTCATTAGCATTAAAATATAAAAATATGTTTAAAATAGTGATCTCTGATCTCCAAGAACAGATTGATTAATTAAGTTCGAAACCCATTTCATTTTTTAACGAATCTTAAAAGAAGCAAGTACAAAAAAACCCCAAGTAGATAACTAATTTGATTATATAATTTATTATGTAAACCATTAAAATTGTAGTTTTATCTAACCTAAATGAACTTTATGTTTAAAAAAGATGAAAACATGAATGAACTCTATCCTTTTGTTGCATAAAGCAAATGTATTCAAGCAAATACGAACTATAGAGGGGGCGGCAAATGGACGTTAGCCTATAGGCGGCATACTCTTAAATCCGGCCCTGCGTCCAATGGCATCCCATACATTTTTGAACGAGTACAGGTCAGGCGAGTATGCCGGCTGTGACGTTATGCCCAGCCAAACATAGAATATTTTTAGAATAAAAATATGTTTATTATATCTTGGATAGATAAAAGAATTTATACAATTTTTACATGAAGGAATGCAGTTTTTAAACTGAGGAGAGTGAAAATCATCACTCGTTTAGATGCACAGAGATCTATCACAGATCATACGAAAGAGGCACACCGTACGCTCTCTCCAGAAGTCCGACTCAGAAGTCCAGAAAATTTCTCGCAGTCCCCTTCTTATACCCGACCTCACAGCTTGGGACAAATTCCTTCTATTTAGGGTACGGATCAAAGGAACCGACTGGCTCGTTTGTCGGTCAGTCCAAAAAATGTCCGGACTCGCCGACACATTCCGTTCCCACGAGAAATGTGGATAGCGGTGTGGATAGCGTAGAATCGGAGAGATGGTCCACAAAGATTTTTACAGGTCCCTCGACAATAACCCTTAAAGGGTGTGGATCTCACCACACGGCCATCATAAGATATCGTTATGTCGTAGACAAGCTCTAGAGACGGCAGCAATATGAGGTCGAGCATTGTTTTGTTGCAAAAGCGAGTGAACCTGAGAGGTTAGGAATGGGAGCGTAACTGGCTGTAAAATTTCTTGTACGCAACGCTGTGCTGTCAAAGTGCCCGTAACGAATACCAAAGGTGATTTGGCATCATACGCAATTGCACCCCACACCATGACACCATGTCTTCTGAACGTGTGACGCTGCACAACAAACCGTGAATCTTGGCACTGACCACGTTTCCTCCATACACAGATTCGATTGTCGTCTCCACGCAGAAACAAACGGGATTTGTAAGTGGATGGATTGGATTTGGTTTTGTGGCATTAAGTCCTCCTGGGACATATTATGCCAAACTCAAGATAAGAAATCAGATATAAAATTTAATAATAAAATGGTAATGGTAATGGTAATGGTAATTTTTAGTTAACGTCGTACTAGAGCAACACAACGGGCTATTGACGACGGTCCGGGATCAGTCCCTTAAGGGAAAGATCCGAGGACAACACCTCGTAATTTTGAACCACGGTCAGATGACGAAGCAACACCTGAGCTGGCACCCCACTCTCCAAACTTCCACGCCAACCCAACGTGAGGACTTTCGGCCACGACAGATTTAAGGTGCACCAGCCGCCTCTACACCATACGCTTACAAACATCCATGCCCGGACCCGGATTCGAACCAGGAACCTTCCGATCTAGAGGCTAACACCTTAACCACTATACCGTTTGGTCGGCAAATAATAAAATGAAATGAGTCATGTCATAATAAAATGAATACTATATAAAATTATATGTGATAGATGAACCCAATGTCATGTAAAAGCTAAATATGTTTGGATGAGGATTCTCTCCAACCAATTCTTCTTAAGTCAAGGTATAGGAATTAAAATGGCGCATAGGTGCATTAACCAGACGTCTGCTGCGGAGGCCCATGCGCAGCAACGTTCGCTGAACCGTTGTTGAGGATACACTCTTGGTAGCCCCTTGATTCATCTGGGCGGTCAGTTGCTCAACAGTTGCACATCTATTCGCCCGAACGCATCTCCGTAGCCTTCGTTCGCCTCTGGCATCTATAACCCGTGGAGCACCACATGTGCCATGCCGCTGATTTGGATAGTGCCATTTTGCTATGCACGGTATACTTTAAACACGGCGGCACGCGAACAGTTCACAAAACTAGCCGTTTCCGAAATGCTTCCACCCTTGGCCCGAAAGCCAATAATTTTGCCCTTTTGGACGTCGGATAAATCGCTACGTTTCTGCATTACGCCAACGATTGAAATGCTTTCCAATGCACTAGGACATCCTTTATACACACTCCACTGCAATGTGCTGTCCCCTGCCTTTTGTGATTGGTTATTTCAAGTTGACGTCGAAAGTAGGTGGTGGTCACATTAACGTGACTGGACTGTGTATTTTCTAATGCTTTATAGATGGCCATTATTTCAGCGGTAAAAACAGAACATGAAGAATGAAGTTTAAAACAGTGAAGGGAATCATTAATAGTGAACGCAGCTACAACATAGTTTGCCTTTTTAGACCCGTCCGTATAAATTTGTATAAAATTAGAGTATTCTTCTATATGCTTTTGAAAGAGTTATTTGTAGATAATATCAGAGGTATCAGCTTTATAGAAATTTTGGAAAGGATTTTGAGTTTCAAAATCATGATTAAACCAAGGAGAGAAAGCATACAGTTTTTTCTGGGTGACGCCAAGTGAAGAAATTTCGGATCCGTTCATCAAATCCAGAATTCTTAAGTGGAATGTAGGGATGAATGATGTTTTGGTTTGATAGAGGCGTTTTAAATATGGACTGTGATGAATGGTATGCAATGGGTGTTCAGGGGTTGAGGTAATTCTAAAATAATATTCCTAATATTCCAGGGACAACAACTGTAGCCTTAAGTCCAGGGAAGATTCAAAAGAGTCTACATATAAGCTACTTACGGGTGAAGTCCTAAAGGCACCAGAACATAAACGTAAAGCTGTGTGGTGGAGAGTGTTCAGAGTTTGAAGAGTAGATTTTCTTGCGGAGCCATACACCACGCAGCCGTAATCTAATTTAGATCGTATTAAAGCTCTATAAATTTTTAAAAGACAGGTCCGATCAGATCCCCATGATAATTTTGATAAAACTCGTAAGATGTTAAGAGCCTTTTCGCAACGTTTGCGTAAATTTAAAATATGCGGTTGAAAAGTCAACTTCTTGTCGAATGTAATACCTAAAATTTTCCATAACATTAATTAAAATTTCTTTGAAGAATATTTCAGAGTCAAGATGAAGATTTCTTTTTCTGAAGAAATGAACACATGCAGTTTTCGAAGGTGAAAAACTGAATCCATTTTCATTTGTCCAATTAGTTATTTTGTTAACGTCTCATTGAAGTTGTCTCTCTATTAAACGAATGTCTTTAGCTGCGCATGAAATCTGCAGATCGTCAACGTAAATAATACCTTTAACTGATGGAGGCAATTGAGAAACAATATTGTTATTTTTTAAAATAAATAAGTAACACTTAAAATACTGCCTTGTGTCACTCCCTCCTCTTGAATAAAAACATCCGAATAAATCGATCCAATCCTAACTTTAAAAATATTTTTTCTAAAAATTCATGAATAAAAATAGGCAGATTTCCTCTTATATCATAATTAAAAATATCCTTTAAAATTCCATGTCTCCATGTTCGATCGTAGGCTTTTTCAATATCGAAAAAGATCGAGACGAGATGTTTATTTTGAACAAAAGCATTTCCTTTTTCAGTCTCGAGAGCGACCAAATTGTCAATAGTGGATCGACTTTTTCTGTATCCACTTTGAAGTGGTGAGAGACATTTATCTTTTTCTAAAACATACATTAACCACGCGTTGACCGTCTTTTCTAAAATTTTGCATAAGCAGCTTGTCAGGGCTATTGGACGGTAGTTCGAAGGGTTCTTGGGGTCTTTATTCGGCATCAGGATGAGTATTATGGTAGCATATCTCCATGACTGCGGAAAAGTGTGCTCGTTCCTATTTGAGCATGACGTAACTAATATTATCTGGGCCAGGAGTTGAATTGTGAACTAAGGATAAAACCTTTGTCAATTCAGAAAAAGTAAAATTACAACTATAAGATAATATACTGTTTGAAGTAAAATTAAATTTATTATTTTAGATGCAATTTTAATTATTTTTAAACTTTCAGAGTAGTTATTCGAGTTGGATATTTCGGAAAAGCATGAAGCAATTGTGTTTGCTATGTCTTTTTGTGCCGATAGTATTTGGTTATATGTTCTAGATTCGGAATTTGTCTATTGGGGTAAACACCGGAAATCCTTTTAATCCTGTTCCACAGTTGTTTACTTGTGGTCTTACTATTTACGTAATTAATCCAAGAATATCTCCGACTACGTCATTGTATTTTTCGAAATGCCGCTTTTGTTTTTTAGTAAACTAGGGGGCCCGCCCCCTGCTCGCTGACGCTCACCAACCCCCGGAGGATTGCTTCGCAATCCTCATTGGTTCGCTGCGCGAACATATGCTCGCTTCGCTCGCATCAATGAAGACATGTGTCCTAGCATAAGAGAATATTTACAAAATATGATATTCCAAAAAAATATTTTTCAAATCTAAATGTTTTTGCTGTTTTTCAGAAAATATATATACAGTACCTATGGAATCAGAATTCAAATGAATACTTTGAGCAAATTTGGCTCGAAATGTGTGCGCTGATTTGGAAATTGAATACCCAGCATGTTGTTTGTGTGTACATTTACCCTTGCACTCTAGTCACCCACGCTTTTTTATTGAGTTTGTTGTCGAAAGTTGTAGTGAAAGAGTCTTGTTGAACTATAATTGTTGGCACTGAAAATACCTTTTTTTAAATGGCCCTGAAAAGATCCTCCGCTTTCTTTGATTTCTATTATTAACTGCAACAGCTCGACTAAAATTAATTTTTTTTCAATAAAATTTCATCCGATAACGCTATAAATTCAATTGAGGCGCGAGGCTTCGTTATAAACAAACAATCGTACAATGTTGCCAAAACGCGATTACAAATAACGTCTTTTTTGCGTGCCACGTAAGAGAATTATATATATAGATAATAAAGTTTTCTCTTGTTGGATATCTTTTGAAGATATTCCAGGCCTTCCTTTGCTTCCGATAAGCATCGCTACATTCCTCATTCCACCAAAGTTTCTTTTGTTTTTTAGGCGTATTTCCGACTTTTTTAATTGAAGCGTCAGCACTTGCTAAGATTATGTCTGTTATTTTATTAGTAACTTCTTCGATATCATCATTTTCTACCGTGTTAGAAATGTCAGCAAGGCTAGTAAAAAGTGGCCAGTTGTCAGTTTCAAAAATATAGTTCGTTTGGCCGACAGAGTGAGATATTGCATATTTTAGTTTTATAGGATAATGGTCACTATTGTAAAGGTAAGGATCCACAGAAAAAGTCCAAAATGGTAAAATTGAAGGAGTGCAAATTGCCAGATCTATTGCATGGTAAGTAAGTGAAAGTAAGTAGGTTGTCCGTTATTCATAACACATAAATCATTGTCTGTTATTAATTTTTCAATCTGTTTGCCTCTACGATTAATGTCTGAACTGCCCCATAGAATATGATGGCCTTTTATTTCACCCAGTATGATGAATGGTTGCGGAAATTGATCTATCAAACTATTTAAGTGAGAAGTGGCGATATAGGTGTTAGGAGGTAAGTATAAGTTGCATATTGTTATTAAAGTATTGACATGAAGTCTTACTGCAACAACTTGGAGATTTGTTGTAAGGTTAATTTGGGTGACTGGTAAGTCATGGGAGGTAAGTAAATGCAACACCTCCACATGCTCTTTGGCCATCATCGTAATCTTTTTTGAATATAGTGAAATGACGAATGTTGGTGGTATCATTGTTTCTTAAGTAGGTCTCCTGGAGAGCGATTGCAGCTGGCTTGTGTTTATTTATGATATCTTTCGATGGCTAAGTCGAGGTCAAGTTTTGTAACATTTCGTTAGTTTGTTAAACGAAATTAGGTTATTTTTTGACGAAAAGGGTAAAGTTTTTCAGAACTCACAAATTTGAATTGGTTGAATGATCTCGTGTTATTTTGTGATTTCTCAGGGCACTTTAATGAGCTAAATTAGAGACTTCAAAAGCGCGGTTAAATCGCCTTAACAATGTACGAAATTCTCAAAGCCTTAGTACAAAGCTAGCATTTGTCAAAGCATATATTCTATGATCTGGTTCCTGGAAAATTGAAGTATTTTCCATCATTAAAACAACATTTTCTAACATTCTATTTTGCCAGGAATGTCGAAAACAAAACAGAAGTTTTAAAACACTATTCTTCAGTATTAGCGAATGCAAAAGAAATACTTGACGAAAGATTCTCCCAATTTCGTGAAACGGAGAAAACTTACTTACACACAAACTTAAATGTGAATATATTAAATTATCTTCTTTCGATTGGCTTCAAATTGATAACTTGAAATGGAAATGGTTGAATTTCAAAACAGTGTTGTATGGACGAATAAATTTGCAGAACTGAATGTAAACTTAAGAAAAAATTACAAGATCTGGTTAATCGTGAAGAAAATATTTCAACAAGCTCTGAAAATATTATTTTAACGGAATGGAACTCGTTGCCTAATTCGCTAATGTCGATGAAAAAGTTAGCAAGAGCTCTCTTTTGACAATGTTTGGATCAACCTACGTTTGCGAAAAGTTGTTTTCGAATTAAATTAAAAGTAAGAATAGAAATCACCACGGCATCGACTTGTCCGCCTGCGTGCGTACGATTAAAAGTTTCAAATGTCGAACCACGTATAAATAAATTATCGTCCGAAAGACAACATGTGTCACATTAACTTCGATAATTCTCTACTTATTTTCTTTCTGATATTGATCGTTTTAAATGAACCATAATAAAAAGTTAAATTTGTTTTAAATATGTATCGTATAATTTTTTAATATCCGAAGGTCTTCCAAAGGCCGAAAAAAAAATTAAGGGACAAGTGATGTTAATTTCTACGGTTGCAAGACATTTTTTGACACGTGTTAGAAAAGGTTCGTCATCCCAGCTCTAGATGGTCAGACTGAGGCTGCCACTCCATCTAGTTTAGCACTAGCGCGTCTTTTTAGTAATGGCTCTTCGTTACGTGGACGATTCTATTTAGGACCGTAGGGAGGTCGGTAGATATTAAACTCGTGATAAGTGAATCGATTCTTCAGTTTGATTCTTTCGTAACTTGTTTTGATCATTTGATCTACAGTGAGCTATGATTATTTACTTGTCTGGTAGTCTTTTTTTGTGTGTCTTCTATGATTTTTTAAAGCAGATTGATGGAATGTATGATTGATGGAAGGGTACTTATACTTTAAAGAGCTTCTTTTCGTGAAGCAACGCTGGCCTAATGGCTAAAGTCACCCACCTTCAGATTAGCGTCGGCAGCGGAGGATGATTTCCCGAGTTCGAACTCAGCTGGCGGAAAAATTTTTAGATCCTCCAAATTATTTTTAAAAAATTCCAATTTAATTCCTTTTCATTCAAATGTACTTTTCCTGATTTTTAATACACTTTTCATATTTTCCCAAGCTTCCGTTGATTTTACATAAATAATCTAAGAACCACTCCTGAACTCACTACCAGCTGATATTTTTCCGCCCCCTTTGCTTTAGGATGATGGTGTCGTACCCACCGCTGGCTTAGGACCATTCTGATGTAACAAAAAGCATACATAAAACACTAACTTATATAATTATTAACTTATATAATAAAAGGATACAATTTTCGGCTCCCACCTCTACCCACCCATAGCCATGGATCTGAAAAGAAAAGAAGAAAGCAGAAAGGAAGAGATAAATCGCCAACAACTATAAACCTTGATGACATACGTATCTAGGTCATGTGATCCGATTAGCCGATCAAGTTGGACTTGCGTAAAGTACTATCATGGGATTGAGGCGCCTGTCCTCCCCACGGTCCTAAATAGAATCGTCCACGTAACGAAGAGCCATTACTAGAAAGACGCGCTAGTCCATTTTAGCGCTGTGTTAAGGTACTCAAACGCCTTACAAGCCGACGGTCTCACGTCTGGCTGAGTAGCAATGCTGTCGTCATCTTCCAGCTCATCACTGAGTTCTTCTTCCACACTTCGTCACCGAGAATTTGGATTACAGGGTCCGCAGAATCACACATCAGCCACTCGTCTACGTCCTCTGCACTGAACTCGGAACATCCAGGAATTTTCTCTGTTTACTGTCTGCGACTGACACTTCGTCCTCCTCTTTTTTATCATTCACCGATAAGAAAGTTTTAAAATGCGGATTTTGCTTATTTCTTTTTTTCTCAAAGCGATCTGGATAATTTTACGATCCGGGTATAATTGGAGTTCTTCTGAATTTAAAAATGAAATATAAATTGCACGATAGAATAATGAACCCCAAAGACTGCTAATTACTATTATTATTTTCGACTAAGAATTTCTTTTTGCTGTAGTTGACTGTTTTTCCTGCCCTTGGAATCCCAGGGGCCGCGAATCAGTGGATATACCCCAGTGCACTAGCAACTTTCGAGTGTTCGATTCCTGTCTGGTGCATTCGTCCCTGGGTGTATTTCTCGTCTGTTAGCAAAAGCTTTCATTGTGTATGTGTCTGGTGATATTGTATTTCTTGTGTCTGTGTGTGTGGAGCAGCATTGACAAATGTGGCCCTTGAGCCATTAAACCACAAACCAACCCAAAGATCTTCACTTTTGTTGCCGTTTGTGCTTTTACGTATGGTTGAATTCTTTCACGCCATTTTCAAAAATCTCTTCTTCTTCTTTCATTCAAACTTCTTCAAAAAAATTCTTTCATTGTGTATGTGTCTGGTGATATTGTATTTCTTGTGTCTGTGTGTGTGTGTGTGGAGCAGCATTGACAAATGTGGCCCTTGCGCCATTAAACCACAAACCAACCCAAAGATCTTCACTTTTGTTGCCGTTTGTGCTTTTACGTATGGTTGAATTCTTTCACGCCATTTTCAAAAATAAACTAATTCTAGCTCTCCAAGTGGTCTTAACGGTTTATTTTGTTCATCAAGATATGAACATTCTTGCTATTGACGAGATATCTCGTCAATAAGGTATTGCAGTTTTTTTATGACTAGATCGAAAAATCTAGTCAGTTTTCTTCTAACGACAAGATATTTCGTCCAAGATCTGGTCATTAGCTAATGATGAGACAACTCGTCAAGACAACACACCCACCAGGAGGGCTAGGTCGACTGGCTTCTCGTCGGTTGATTTGGGTGTTATGGCGCAAGAATCCAGAAAAGGATAAGCTGCGCCAAGCACAAGATGAATGTGCAACCCTAAAAGTAAATATGACATGAAATGTCAACTAAAATAATTACTTAAAATACAATGAAAGCAACTAAAATTAAAATATTAATTTAATAAAGGCTTAAATGAGTTTTATATTGATGGTAATATTGTCAACAGATGAAATGTGGTGTGGTATACAAGAGCATTTATATGAATTTTAAAAATCCAATGAGGTATAAAAGTTTAGATTTGGATGGGGATTTTCTACCACCAAATCTTGAAAATTTAAAATTGTGTTGTTGAATAAATTTCAAACATGATGGTTAAAAAAAATGATTAAAATACGATCAACGGTACAAGGGACCACACATGCGTTATACACAGGGCACTCTCTCCAATACTTCGTCTCAAAAGGGGTCGTAAAAAGTCTTCGTCACACTAAAGGGAGAAAAATATTTCCAACTCCGGTGTAAACGCAGCTTAAGAGACCATGCACATATTATCTCTACTGAATCCTAGCATCCAGCAGAGGTATGGAAAAGATAGGAAGGGTCAATGCTGAAGGAGCTCATTGCAAACATCATTGATCAATCCTAATAAGAGACTATTAAAAATCTGAAACAATCAGGCGTCCACACTCCCCAACTGGCATCTTTGCAGTGTCACTGACATTTACAATTTTAAAAAATTATTGTTTTACTTCAGGTTTTATCAACCACTGTGCCCTGCCACAATCAATTGCTGATTGGCTTACTCAATCTTCAAAAAGTCCAGAGATTAAGTACAAGGCAGCCTAATCTTAATGGAAGTAAGTAGTTAGGCTTAAGTGGCTTCTAAATATCAGTTCAAAAATACGTCATTAGGTTTTTTTGAACCAGTGGAACAGTTAAGACTTATTGCGAGACCAAGGCAAATAAGCCACTCTTAGCCCGACACAAAATGTGTATTTAAAGATAATAAATAAGTTATCGTCACTGCGATTCAAAGATATGGAACAGGCTCATAAAAATGGACTATAGTTTTTATTTAGTTTATTAATTGATATATACATTATTTACCACTTGAATGATAATTTTGAGCAACATAGCTCTGATGAAGAGATGTGAACAATACCATAAAATATATATAGTGAAGTTTTGAATAACCATCGGGACCGGGATTGATTATGACGGTTAATCAAATAGACCCCCCCCCAGATGACAGAAAAACCTTTAGCAACCCACCCCATCCATTGCATATGAATGAATGATAAAAAAATGCACCTTTGTGAACAGGAAATGCACTACATGTACATATATGTATTTCATTTTACAGAAACAAACAATATACAATTTACATTAAGAACAGTTTAGCACATATGGACATATTGTTACATCAATTTACGCACTAGACGTACATATACAGGGTGGTCCCGAATTCATGGTACAAACTTTAATGGTAGGTACAGGACATTGTAACAATGATTTATTGTATAGGAATGTAGAGTCGCAAGTGACGCGGTGAGGCGTAAACAGGGGAAATAAAAGGAAAGAGAAATGGAGTGATCGGTTGGTATCATTGCCGGTAGAGGGCAGTAGATGTCTAGCCGCTGCTGAACATGATGCATCGCAGTAGGGAAAAGCGTTGATGTACGGAATTACCTGAATGCCACGTTTGGTACTCGATGGATTGGGCGTGGTGGACCAGTCCCTTGGCCACCCCGATCTCCCGATTTATCGAGCCTCGATTACTTTTTATGGGGACATCTAAAGCATCTTGTTTATGAGACTCCAGTTGACTCAGATGAGGATCTCGTCGCTCGCTTATCTGTAGCTGCTGCAGGTGTGCGTGAAATACCAGGCATCTTTGAACGTGTACGCCAATCGCTCCACCGACGCTGTCAAGCATGTATCGATACTGGTGGACGCAATTTTGAACAATTACTGTAAACATGACACTTGTCAACAACGCTTTCAATAAAATCTTTGTTTTTCCTTTCGGCCGTTATTTCCCCTGTTTTCGCCTCACCGCGTCACTTGCGACTATACATTCCTATACAATAAATCATTGTTACAATGTCCTGTACCTACCATTAAAGTTTGTACCATGAATTCGGGACCATCCTGTATATTCAAATTTTAAAATAGTCTGTCCCATTCTTGTTTCTTCTGAGGCTCGCGCTTTCTGAGCAGCAATGTTCCGTAATAACGCACTGACGGTTAATCAAAGTTTCACTGTATGAGCACAAGAGCTCACATAAGGGAAGAGATGGACCACCTTTACCCTTGAGAAACAGGATTCTTTTCTAAAAACAGAACAAATATAAAAATCCCACTACTCCCACACTGCGCCAAAATTGGCGCATTATTGCTCGAAGTGGCGACGAGAGGCTCCAGCAGTTATCGTAATGAGTACCATATTAACTTTCAACAATCAGTTGGTAGTCACAAAATTTATTAGATTGTAATTAATCATTGTTTTTAATTACTTTACATTTAATATAATTCCTATTTACGGATAAATTACGTTTACTCTCGAAAATAATTTATCCTCACACAACTAAAAATAACTGAACATGCAGCAACTTGAACCAAATGTCATTAGAATGCTTGCAATAAATCTAAATTAAGGAAAGGAAAATTTAGTATTTTTGTACAGGACAGTAATTTTAACATTACTTAATCAGCAGATTTTTTTTTCCTGCTGAAAGCTTGCATTTACAGATGGACCTACTACAATGTAAGTTGTACCAAAATAAAAACTTTTTCATGAATTTCCGACTGGGCAATATCATAATTATTTCGCTATCTGTCTTTATAATTACATATATAGAGATAGGTGTATTTAATTGTTTTTCACATGTGCTCATTTTTTGCTATGCAAGTGCCAATTAGACTGGGAGCTAAGACTTATAGTGCACTTCGAACCACTACGGAAAGTCATGCCAATACCAGGATTCATTCCATCCTGGAACCTATTGATCGCCACAGAAATAACCACATGGCTACTAGGCCAAAAAATATACCGATAGAGAGAACTATAAAAAATATACTGAGTTTATCATTGAACACATCAACAGATTTCTAACCAAATCAATTTTTGTGCTTGACTATTCATTTTTAGACGATATCGAATGATTTGATGATAAACATAATAAATTGTCAACTTAATTTAATATTCTCAATGCAAAACCATTTTTTTTTTCAATTTTGTAATTAGCAGTATTGCATCATTGCAACGTTTAGTAAACAATGCAACATTGTAATTTACCTGGTATTCAAGCATAATACATCACAAATAAAAAAAAGCTAAAAAAAATAGAAATTTTACCATATTGCAATAAAAATGTACCTCTTCTGTATACAAAATAGACACAAAAAATGGCCTTCTTATAACTCCCAATAACAATTCGAAAAATATAACACTAATTTTATGATGGAATGTTTTAGGGGAATAAACTTGCATACAAATCTCACCTTGCTAAAAATGGTTTGAAATTGATTTGTATGTTTTCAAAAATCTCTATAGAAAATACTATTTAAGTTTCTTGAAAGGAAATACCATATGGTTACTTAAAAAAAGGAGTTATAATTTATTCTGACTAACGTTTATGGACATAGCTACATTCAAAATTTAATCTATTTTAAGCACAACTGTAAAGTTTTACTGACATTCTAAGTAACATATTGTATTGATTTTTAGATTCACTGAGGTAATGTTTAAGTGTTTTCAAAAATACCATAACTGCAGATCTAAAGTAGAGATAAATGGTTTGAAAAAAAAAAAATAGAGCTAAACAGCAAGGTTTTTTAATTGCTTAATATTAATGCCCTCAAGAGTATACAAAGTCCTGCAATCAGATCACAAAATCTAATAACTCCAGTGTTTTGAATTCATAAGTGTAACTTTAAACTTTGGTGAGCCATGGAAAAAAAATCTAATGTTTTAAAAATACAATCACTCCTTTGTCCTAAACATTTGTAATTAATGTTTGACAACACAGGATAAGCCAACAATGCTTTCTAGGAACTTCTTTTTGTGGTAGATATTCTCTATATACTCGAGATGGTACAGCAGTTTGAATGAATGTCAATAAATAAAGTTAGGGTCCACTAAATTTTTGTTCGAGCCACAACAGCTACGGTCATCACTTGTCATAATTTCACATTGCCTGTTAACATAGCGAAAGTGAAATAATGATCTCCAGCAAAAGTAACTATCTTTAATTTAACCATTCCATGAAATCAAAAAAATGTTTCCTAGAAAAATATTTTTTTTTTTTGAAAAAATGTTTTTCTAAGGAAAACGAACCTTAACTGAATATTTCTGAAATACCTCCCCTCTAGACTTTTACCCTTCCCTAGCTACTAATGACTTATTGAAGGGGTTACTCTGAAGAGTGTCAGCACCATGACTAACAGTCTATTGTACTGAGATCCCCTGCTGATCCACTAAAGACCAATTGCTGAAATAAATTTCAGCAAGTACCTGATTGGAATGTTTGATAGTTCCCAGGGTTCAATACAATGGCATCCCAGATATTCAAATCACTGTGCAAAGTAATAGTCACACTCATACAGAACAAATGTAGAACTCTCCTCTACCATCCGACAGCCTCTGCATAATGGGTCATCTATAACATCCATAAGGTTGAGGTGTCTATTTAGGATTTCCCTAGCTACACCTGCTTTGAATTGATCACAATTCATAGATAGGAGGGATTCTTCCAAAGTTCTGAGAATTGTGACCCGGCTGAATAATGAAGGCGAAAACTAATTACTTCATGTATAAACAAATCTAGACAGGCTTTCAAAAAAATGTTAGTCAATACTAATTGGTATGATTTAGCAACTTGACGAATACAGGTGTGTTTTTAAAGTGTTAATTTGGAAACTATGGAAGATGCTGTAAATTCAGAGGTATTACTTTCTTTCTATGGAAAGAGATTAAGAGGGGTGGGTAAGAAAGATAGCCACCTAGCACCCATCATGTTAAGAGAATTAAGGAAAACCATATGTGATGTGTGATCTCAGCACTGGGACAAATGAGTTGCATAGTTCATTTCTTCTCAATTAAGGCTTAAAAATAATTTGAGTAGTTTTGTCTTTGCAGGAAGGAATGGCAAATGGAATTGGTATACAGTTGTCTAAGGCTAAGAATGAGAATTATTATATTTTTGCTTTCGATTCAATCTCGGCATCGCCATTGTAAACATTACGTTGCACAGTTAAATATAAATTATATTGAAACAATAAAATATTATGTAGACGAAAATTATTAATAAACTAAATGTGCAAACATGATTCCTCAAACTTTGGAAACACACATCCCTCATTGATAGATGTCAAAACATCACAAACAGAAAATCACACTCGAGAACACTTTAAAAAAATTAAAATTCATGATAAAAAACAAACAAATAAAATCATAAAATATTTATAAATAAAATTTTCACTGGGTTTCATAAGCTATTTCAATTATTTTTGGATATACTTTGACAATGAGTACACCTGTAAAAGATATCTACAATAGAATGAGGACTGAAGAAAATAGTGTTAAAATCATGATTTCTGAGCGACAAATCAGAAACTTTTGAAAGCATTGAGTTCATTCTGACAAAACAAAAATAACATATCACATACTTCTTTTTCTTCACTTGTATGCAAGCATCTACAACATCACATAAATTACTTTGTATATATTAACATTTCAAGATATCACTGCTTCTTCACACTGCACAAATCTCTTATCCCTTGGTAAAAGCAACTGCATCCTCTGAATGCACACATTAACAAAAATAATCTTCTATCCTTTTTTCT
Source organism: Metellina segmentata (assembly GCA_947359465.1). Lineage (NCBI taxonomy): Eukaryota > Metazoa > Arthropoda > Arachnida > Araneae > Tetragnathidae > Metellina > Metellina segmentata. Next base: position 92,104,710 of record OX375882.1, read on the forward strand.
GTCCTATCCACACATTTTGTTCTTTTTGAGTTTTGTTTATCATCTCTTTGATGCTTCCTAGACAAATGAAAAGCAAAAATTAATCAAAATAGGAATCAACAGAAATATGTTATACATTAACTCCGGTTACACACACATCAGATTTTTCCGTGGCGGAAAATTTACTGTCGCTGCTCACAGAAACCAATTAATGAAAGAAAGGAGGTTGGAGCTTTCTACACATTGTTTGAACAGTTGAGGCAGGATGACACGAAATTCTTCAATTACTTCAGAATGTCGAGGACTTCCTTTGATGGACTGCATGGGTGGTTGAAAGATACCATTCAGCACAAAAATACCAAAATGAGGTATTGTATTCAGCCTGTAGAAATGCTGGCAATAATACTGCAGTAAGTAAAATAACTTTTGAAATTTATAAGTCAGAAATTATTAAATAACATTGAGTAAAATAAATATAAATAAATAATAAAGTAAAATAAAGATTTTACTTTTACCTGTATAGTTTATTTTACATGAAAATTATTAATTTTTTTGATGACCTCACTAAACTTTTTAATACATAAAACACAAAGAGCTAAGATATATAAACTCTGTATGTTCAATACATCCACCATGTCATTCATTTTATTTTTTAAACTTGTTTTACTTATAATTACTTCCGTACATAGTTACTATAACGCACCATTTATAATAGTGTGTGGGATAATCATTTTCAAAAGAGTTTTGAAGGTAACAGTATTTATTGATACATTTATATATGTATATATACACAAATATACAATTAGAAAGTGACATCTATTGTGCTAGATGAATTGTAGGAATTTACTGAAAAATTTCTTTCAGTCTTCTTCGCCAACTTACTCAGCAAAATGTTCGTAGTTTTCAGCTGCTGTACTTATTTTCATTTTGTCTTTCACTGAGAGAGACAGTGATGAGTCGTATAGTGGAAGAAGTGAAGGGTACAAAGACAGAGTATTGAATGTTGGACGATTTTGCTTTGGTTGGGGTGGTGGAGTACGAGTAGGCATTACATTTTGAATAGAAATTGAGGGAATCGATGGTGGGAGATCTGGAGGTTTTGAATAGTACGAAGTCGTAGGAGTTGTAAAAGGTTGTTGAAGTGGCTGTGGAAAGGTCTGTGATTGGGGCTGGTATGACGTTGATTGGCTCTGTTGCTGGAACTGAGAAGTAGATTGTGTAATGTAACCATGATAGTGAGGAGCTGTAACCTTTTGATTCTTAATACTGGAAATGACCCGAAGAACCTCCATTTGAAATTGAAAGTAGATTGGGTAATGTAACCTTGATAGTGAGGAGCTGTAACCTTTTGATTCTTAATACTGGAAATGACCCGAAGAACCTCCATTTGAAATTGAAAGTAGATTGGGTAATGTAACCTTGATAGTGAGGAGCTGTAACCTTTTGATTCTTAATACTGGAAATGACCCGAAGAACCTCCATTTGAAATTGAAAGTAGATTGGGTAATGTAACCTTGATAGTGAGGAGCTGTAACCTTTTGATTCTTAATACTGGAAATGACCCGAAGAACCTCCATTTGAAATTGAAAGTAGATTGGGTAATGTAACCTTGATAGTGAGGAGCTGTAACCTTTTGATTCTTAATACTGGAAATGACCCGAAGAACCTCCATTTGAAATTGAAAGTAGATTGGGTAATGTAACCTTGATAGTGAGGAGCTGTAACCTTTTGATTCTTAATACTGGAAATGACCCGAAGAACCTCCATTTGAAATTGAAAGTAGATTGGGTAATGTAACCTTGATAGTGAGGAGCTGTAACCTTTTGATTCTTAATACTGGAAATGACCCGAAGAACCTCCATTTGAAATTGAAAGTAGATTGGGTAATGTAACCTTGATAGTGAGGAGCTGTAACCTTTTGATTCTTAATACTGGAAATGACCCGAAGAACCTCCATTTGAAATTGAAAGTAGATTGGGTAATGTAACCTTGATAGTGAGGAGCTGTAACCTTTTGATTCTTAATACTGGAAATGACCCGAAGAACCTCCATTTGAAATCGAAGCCATTCATTACTATCAAAATTCTTTGTATGCAGCAACAGACTGTGATAGGACATTTGGGAGATTGGTTTCTCAGGTGTTTTTTCCAATGCCTTTAAAATCTTCAAATCTACTTCGTCTATTTTCTTATGTTTGAGTATTGGAAAGAGCTTTTTCCTTTTAACCAGTTGTTAGGCCTATTTCATGTTCTGTATTCTCAGGAGGTTGCTGCCAAGAGCCATCAGTTTCATCCTTGTTCTCTTCTTCCATGATGAAGCTTTGTAGTCTCTGTTTTTCGTCTAATTTTTTTTAACAGCTGGAGTTTGTTGTTAAATAGGTACATTTATTTTTTGCTAGCTTGTGAGCCACTAGTTTTACTTTCTTTAGCCCTCTTTTCCTCTACCTTTCTGGTATCATTTCTGTCCTTAAAGATGTCTAGGGTTTTATCACACAAAACAGGCCTTTCTTGGGTCAATGAAATTAAAATTTCATTATCAATAATTACGTTACTCATGTTCACAATAGAAAAAAACAATTGACGCTAAGACAACAGTATTACACAAAGGAAGTTCAACTCACTAAGCAAACGATCTCTAAATGATAGAAAAACAGCTATGTGTGTAAACGTGCATTTGGTCACGTATGCCACTAGTTCGGAGGCAATGGTCAAACTGCCGTCGGCAGCAGTGGCAGTTGCATAGCTACTGCAAACTGCACACTGACCAAGCGTTTATTTTCCCATTTAATGTGAAAGCTCTAATTTACTTTAGTGCGCTACTGTTGGAACGGGGGCGACGGTCAATTCTTCACGCTGGAAAAATCTGATGTAAGTGTAACCGGCGTAAGAGAATCAAAGGAACCATTGACATCCCACACTAGTTTAAAAGCTTGGATTTGACCACCGGGTTCCCATGCTCCTCAAGCAAAAGAAAAGATTCAAAATTTTCATTTTCTATTTTTAAAGCTACATTAGTGGCTATCACATCAAGAGTAGCCTAACCCAGCAACATACCCAATGAAGATAATTCGATTTTCTTAACCTCATTTTTTATATTTCTTTAATTTATTCATATGATTTGATATTCTAAAAATTTGTTTTTCTGTAAACAACAAGTTATTTTGTAATTTCAGAAGATTTGAATCTGCACATTAAAAAAATAAAAATGAATAAAAGGTAATCAAATTTTCTGGTTTTTGAGGGTTAGACCCCTCTAGGTCAGAAAGCCTCATTCCATGGAGAATAAACCAGAAGTGCCCATGTTAAGACAATTTCATAACTCCTATGTTTCTATCCCATAGATCTAGTTTTAAAAACATGAATTTTTGGCTAACGTATAAATATTTCACCCTATGTGATCTTGTAAAAACTCTTGTACAATCTTTTAAAGGACTTGAGGCTAATAAGACTTTCTAGGGACCCCAAAAATAAAATGAAAGAGCCGGTTCTACTAAAGTTACACAAATAATAAAATATCTAGCATACCTTTTTTTATCCACCTGATCATCGGCAAGCATTTCCTTGATTGCTGCTTTATTCAAGCACGAATCAATGTGCGAGTTGAAATCAGTCAATGTCCCAACATTCTGATCGATGTTGCAGACAGGACATGTATATGTCACTCTATCCTCGGTAATCTCTGATGGTCCATTGGAGTTGTCACACTGGAGTGCAGAGATCTCGTCACTTGTAGATCTATCTTGATGGCATGCAGTACTGCTTCCCACTTCAAAATCTAACTCTCCCTGGCATGAAGCAGATGTCACATAGTCCGCTTCATGACTGTCTCCGTTTCTCACTGTCCCTGTCTGATGGGGAGCTTTTGCTTTTAAAAAGTCTTTGATCTTCACCAGGTGCTTTTCAATGTTTGGAACTGTACCTTCATAGACTAAATTAGCCAATCTTATTCCTGAAAATATAAAATAATATTAACGACACACAAAAAAAAATCGATAACCTTTAGATCACTATTTTTAATAAAGCGATGGTACAACTGCTGCATTAGCTGTATAATGCAGCTCCAGTGAGAAGGTATATGACCTTGGGGAAGGTATTGACATAATGAAGGTACATGACCACATTTGTACAGTTCCTTTAGCTCGCCAGGGGGGGGGGTTATGGGTCATATTTGGCCATGCTGTGCCAGAGACAAGACATACAATATCAAGTAATAGATATTTACACCCAATGGACGTTTTACTGACACAGAAGAGAGACATACACCCAGGGAGGAATGCACCTGACAGGAATTGAACATGCGCTGCCTATAACTCGAAGGTTGCTTGAGCAGTGGGCATAATCACTGAGACATGTCTGCCCGTTAGCTCGCTAGGGAAAGGGTCATTATTTTCAAAATGCAGGCTGATCACCAGAGGTAATTATTTTAACACTACTTTACCCCCTAACTCATAATTACTGCTATGGCCTCTGGCATCAAGTAATAAACTCGGAATTAGATACATTGTTATAAATGCCATTAGGGGATTGTATTGTTAACATTTAACCTGCTACCTAATTTAAAGAATTGATTCATCCAAAAACATATGCCTCCAATGACAACTCTCCAAATCCAGATTATAGAGTCAAGGTTTAAGTGCACAAACATTGTACATGGTGGTTAGAATTGATCCATCAATCATACCACAGGATTCCCTGTTGAAAACCAATCCAGTTTTTTGATTGGATGTGGCATTCAGGATACATGTAGCTACAACTGATAGTTTGATGCATAAAAGTTTTAAGATGAATATCTCTGGAAAGTCGCATCCAATTAACAAACCTAGTATTTTTTCGGGTAGGTATTCGACAAGGAATGGAGGGCTTCAATGTGCCAGTTGATTCTAACCACTAACTACATTAAAAATTAATATCTTGAAAAATGTTTATTGTGGTTAGGTTTATTTTCTGGCTTTATGGTTGTTTTCTAGTACATGAATTTTTTTAGAAAAAATTTGTACGTACTGTAATAGAAAAGTATTAAGTCAGGATTTGTGTTGTATATTTAAATATTATGTGTACCCAGGTTCCTTGGTAGGGTTTCATAAATCAAGGGTCAAATTTCTTAGAGATGGGACAAACAACATTAAGTAAACGGACATACACACCCAAGGAAATCTTAATTGACATAGAGAAAAATACACCCAGGGAGGAAACAAACCTGTAGTGGTTACAACCCATAGGTTACATCCATAGTCCACAAACCCACAGCAACTCTGTTTTTCAGTAGATGCATTTAACATATTGAGTTTGCTATAAAATTTACCTTTAAATTGCAATCTAGCTGTCAGTTTTGAAGCCTCTAATAAGTCATTCTGGTTTTAAAATTACGCATAGAAATGTTATCCCAGGTGAATACTCCTGCAGATCATTCCAAGTAACTGCTCCACAGAAACGTCAACATAAACTGCAGCAGTGTGCAAATAATCAAAACCTTCATTGCACTTCTGTCTTGCAAGATTCAAATGCGCTGATGAATAGTGTTTGTAATTTCGTAATGTAAGTTATGAATTTAAGTTATTAATTATCTTTTCATAAAATGTAAATTTTTATGTAGTAAATTTTGTGTTTCATGAGCCAGTTGCCTGATTTTATTCTATTTCTAAATTCAGTAGTCTAATTCAACCACTATATCACTGTGTCAAGGCTCTGGACATATTTTTTGTTTGGCCCTCCATGTACATATCACTCCCTTCACCAATAAATAAAATTAGCTAAATTGCAAGTGGTTGAAGGAATAATTAATTACGAAAATAACATGAAAATTTTTTTAGTCCTTGAATGGAGCTCTTGTAGAACCCTTTGAGTTCAGAAAATAACTTACACTTGAAATATCCACCAGAGCATCATTATGAGTACTTGGTGAGGTTGAAAATGCAAATTGAGACACTCACCCATGAGTCTAAGTCTCAGAGGCTTCGGTGCCAGGGCTACCATTTCCAGATCCAGAAGCCGTTTTGCTGCATTTGAAATAACTTCCTTATCTGCAGAGTAAAAAGCCAGAGAATGGTTCCTGGTGTGGGTCTCAAACTCAGTTGTTTTAATTTTTAAAACAACAACTTTACCCTAAGAAAAAATTAAATAAAATCATTAAAAAAATTGAATTGAAACATGAAATGTGACTTTTTTTTTTAATGCAATGACACTCCTAATATAAATTGGGCAAAACACACTGTGCATTAACATATCATAAAAACATAGCTGACTCATATTAATTGAATGTATTGGTTTTACAAATGGAATAAAAAGGGTAAACATAATTGCTTGATAGCAGCTATGTTTGAAGGAAAACTTAAATCATTTACTAAGAATTTTATTTTCCTGTTAATTTTTTGTGAATCAAAGACATAAAAGAACAGAAATAGCTAAGAATATGTTCAATTTTCCTAGCTAAAATTATGCATTGTATTGTTTCAGACACTCTTCTATCATAAAACACCTACAAGAACATAAATGCACCAAAAGCAGACTAAGAATTTAAACTATCCAAAACAGTTCAAGCTAGGTACCAGCATATTATGTAACCGAAGATCCTCTACTGCGTCTTCGCAGAGTTCTTGACATTTCTTATGCAGCTCATCACTTTTGTGAATTTCTTGAAAAGTTCTCTCCACTCCTATGCTTTTCCTCACATAGTCACTATAATGGAAAAGAAATGATGAATTGAATCACAGCTGTTGCAACTTATATTTTGCAACATACTACTTACTGAAATTCAAATCCATTTTTCTATTTTATAGATCACTATCTTATAATACTACTATGTCTATTTACTGCAAATGAACTTAAGCATAAAATTATTGTCATACCTAATTATTTGTTCATATATCAAAACTGTTGGGAACATTCTCACATTATGATTTTAATCAACCTAAAATAACCCAATATCAATCATTCTATTTTTGAATTAAGTTTTATGGAAGCAGCCTATCAATTTTTATCCTGCCCACTAGTTAATGTCAGTGCTTATTGACTTCTAGTAACTTAGAGAACAATGCAATGGCAATACAATAAAACTTAAATGAACTCAATTTCAAACCGATGTTTATGTTGGTTACGAATGAAGGGTGCTTAGTCCCATAAAATGGTGATGTTCACTTTGGGGCTTTAATATAATATGGCTCCAACGAGAAGGCAATCGACCTCGTGTCAGCATGGATTAGCCACTGAAGGCTAGGAAGGTATTCGAAAAGAGAGAAGTTGCTATCCCGACGACAGATGGGGAGATACAGTTCCTCAAGACACTCATCGCACCATGAGCGACCCTCGACTTGAGCACAACCATCTGGTCGTCCACTCAAAAATCTTCTGCTACCAACAATGCTTAAGCAGTTCAGTGGGTAAGACTAGGGGTACAAGAAATTAAGGCATAGCTCTCGTGTGGGGCTAGCACTCAAGAGTCTACGAGACCAGAGTTGTACTATTAGAGTACGCTGATAGTCCGGTTTGGTAGTGCAACCAGCCCTCATTCTTGGAATCCACTGGCAGAATACTAGAGAGCTCCGATTTTGCCATTCGTAAACGTCAGATAAATCTGCCTTTACTTGGATGGAGATACAGTCACCCTTCAACTGTAGAGCTCCCTCCTGATCTCTTAGTCCGGATCATGGAACTCTGACACCCTTCGGGTTGGGTACTCTCAACTTCCATCACCCACGTCCCTTCGGACAGGCCAACTGGGGTTTCCAAGGTAACTAGTACCTTTTCAACCAGGCTCCAGGTTTGTGAGGTCGCTAGTTGTGTATGGTAGGGCTCAGTTAAGGCCTTTGCCATACGTTTGTACCCCAGCAGTGCGAAGCTTGGTTATTACCCACTTCTATAGAATTGGGCCTTTACCATGTCCTCCTCATCAGGAAACAATAAACTTATAACCAGAATCTGCACAGAAGATAACAGTTGTGACTCAGTCGCTTTGGTTACATTTCAACCAATCACCTTATTTAAATAGATCTGTTGAAAACCTCATGAACCAACTGCCTTCTTGCTAGCTGGAGCCAGATTATATTATTACTTATTGTATTTTGATATTCACATATATTTGGCTATTATGGATTCTTTCTTTTTACTTTATTTTCTATTTGCGAACAATTACTGTGTATTTCTTACTTCAACCCTTTGAAGAATAGTTTTCCAAAAGGAATAGAATATTCATTCTATACTATTCTTTTATAGCTTTAGCCACATTTACTGGTTGAAAGATTTCTTTGAAATTTTCTATAGATCAAGGATGAAACTAGTTACGACCAAGTAAACTGCAGGTTGCAATTTTTCAGCAACTTGGAATTGAAATTATTTTTTTATCGGTCAAATGAGTTAAACATATGCTGTTCAACTTGATCACAATTCTGGTTAATTGAGACATCAATTATTCAACTCAGATTTTTACTTAATCTGGAAGAACAAGCCTCAAAATATATTATTGGTAAAACATTAAATGGGGAAACCGTTCCATTTGGCCAAAATGTTTCAGTCTTGATAAATTCTTATTTAGCTATCATTAAGTTAATAAACTAGCAAACTGCAAGTTTCATTTAGATTAAATCAGAGTTGAGCAATATGCTAATTATAAAGGTTTTATTTCATAATCATATCAAATCAGATCAATTGGGAGCTCATAGTGAGTATTTTTCAAGTTTGGTGTCAAATTCCCATTTCGCACTGAACCTTGGTTACAAGGCTAATACAGTAGTCACAACAGTTAGCAGATTTGGATTTGCCATAATATTGCATACAAATAAGTAAACTACAAAACCAAAATTAACATTGGATCCTGTTCCAAATAAAATGTTTTTTTATTTATACCTCTTGACAGGGTTGTGTTAAGAGGGTCATATAAAGATTTTCTCTGACAGCCAAGCAGCCATAAAGGCTTTGCAGTCACTGCTTTTCTTTGAAAGCTAAGTGGGAATGTAACAATGTACTTGTTGGTCTGTCTGAGAGGAACCAAGTGTATCTTATCTGGGCCCCTGGTCATTGTGGGTAATGCAATGACAGACCAACTAGCAAGACATGTGTTGTTTGGGTTCTTTCGATTGCTTCCATGGTCAAAAAAAGTCAAGCCAGCAGTCTTTAGTCCCAAGATTATTTATTTGAGGAAAAGGGACACAATACATTACATAGGTAGTACAGGACCAGAAAACATTCTCTGGTTATAAATGACGATAGCGTAAATTAGCGTTTAACCGAGAAGAAACCCTATATCCTCTCTTCTCGTTGTCTTTCTCCAGCCTCTCTGTCAATCCTGGCAACCCTTCTCCTGATTGTCGAGCTACTCCACTCGCCAACCGCTCCAGTTGGCACTTGCCAATCTCTACAGTTGGCGACAGCTTACTGACAACATGGATCTGAAAAACTATTTAATGGACCAGAGCCTGTTTAGGGTCTACCTTACAATGTGATTAGAGAGACTATCAAAGGTTTACTCCTTGCTGAGTCCTACCATATATGGCTTCAATCTAATGATCAAAGACAAGTCAAAGAGCTCAATCAACAATCTCCCTGGAACATATTGAGGGAACTGCTGAAATTGAGCAGGAAAGAAATCAGGGTAGCTATTGGCCTTCTAACTGGCAACTGTACCCAAAATAGACACCTCAACCTTGTGGGTGTTATAGATGACCCATTATGTAGAGACTGTCGGATGGTAGAGGAGAGTCCTGTACACATTTTGTATGATTGCCATTATTACTCTGCCCAACAATATGAGTGTCTGGGATGCCATTGTATCAAACCCTGGGAGAACTGTCAAACATTCCAATCAGGTACATGCTGAAATTTATTTTGGCAATCAGTCTTTAACCTTTACCTTGCGACCCTGTCGACCGTGAGGTGTGAACGCTTTGGGGGGAAAGGCAGAAGGTCACTCCTGTGATATCTACAGGGTGGCAACAAAATCATCAAAAAAAAGTTCCCTGATATCCCTGATAGTGTGACAAAAATTTCCCTGATTTTACAATTCCTTTAAGAAATGCTGTGATCCCTAATTGGTATCGATATACAGTATCCACACAAATATTAAGGGTCAGATGGGGTAAAAGGATAATTTTCCAAATATTTTGTATTGTTTCTCTTCAAATATTTTAATTGTTATTGTAAGGGTTATAACTCTTAATGGAATTCTTACAATACCAATCGAAAAAACTGTTATCTATTAAACTAATATTTTGATTATGAACTTTTTACATCTGACCCTACATTATCCTACTAAACATCAAAATCAAATGCAAATATACATACAAAATTGGTACGTCTTCAGTCTACGTTTATAGCGGTGTCAACGGTCTTGACACTTTTTCTTTTAGTGCACTTATGCGAGTTATGGCAGGTTAAGGGAACCCATGTGTATTTCGGTTATTGCAGTTTTTATGGCAAAGCAACCTCAACAAGCAGAAAGTTTAAATTTTCATTTTGAATATTATAAAAAATTATTTCAAAATCCGTTAAACTGGCATTTGATTTCATTGGTTCATATGAAACAATTCTTTCCTTTAGAAGTGCGCCAAAAAAAAAGTGCTAAGTGCCTATAGACAAAAACTGAAGCTTTACCAAAAAAATTCTTTAAAAAAAAAAAATGTAATTGCAAGCAAAAAATATTAATTTAATGCAAAAAAAAATCCTTAGTTACACAATTTTTAAATTGTATACCACAAGTTGTATCGCTGACCTCACAGTGACGAGCTGCTCCAGCCTCGAAAACCCCGGTGGCGGCAGTCGCGGTGTTTGAAAATTACGATGCAAGTGTTCTTTATTCAAATTACAATTTCAGCGAGGATTTATTTGATTCTCAAAAGTACTCGTAATCGCGCATCTCTGAATAGGACAAACGATTATAGTTGCCATTTAAGATATCAAAATTTTAAAAGTTCCCAAATTTTTTGTGAATTTAGTAAATTTTGAAAGATTTTTCTGATAGTTCCAGAATTAAAAAGTACCTTGAGAATTCCCCGATTTCCTGGTTCTGTTACCACCCTGATCTATATCATGCCAAACAATATGTCACACAATACTATGAAAGAAAAGCGTCAGTTGTAAATGCCACTCAAGGCTCTATCACTAAAATATCATAGGCTCTATCACTCATAGGTAAGGGAGTCAGACATGCAGGCAAAAGAGCCGTTTTGTGAGACGATTGAAAAAATCTAAGCACCGCAGCAAAAAGGTTAATAGATCAGTAGGGGGTTTCAGTACAATAGACTACTGGTTGCTGCGTAGACTCTTTACTGGTTGAGACTGGTTGAGACTGGTTTACTGGTTGAGACTGGTTGCAGGGACACTCTTTAGAGTTAACCCTGCTATAAGTCATACCTCTTGACAGTCGTACTTCCGATGCCGCGAGCCACCCTCAAGTAAAAGTCGGCAGAAGTGGACTTGAAAAGGGCAGCTACAATGTCCCTTTTCTCCCACATATCAGAGCATGTGTGTATTCCTATGGCACTCAGTATCTGTCCTTGCACTGGACCAATCCCAGATACCTAAAACATATCTCAGGAATTAGTTGCATAATATTTTTGACAATGCTTTTGAATGTTTAAAAATTGAAAATAACAAACATTAAATTATTTTTTAGCTAACCTTCTCCCAAAAGGACTAAAATTAATAAGATTTCAACCTAGTGGCATTAAAGCATCACAGTGTCTTTGAGTGATGAAATCGCTTGGGTAAATTTGTGTTGCAAATTGTACCTATCACCCTGCCTAGAGTCAGAAAAATGGTTCTGGTATTGGAACCAAAATAAGTTGTGTAGGAAGTCAAGAAACTTGTGAGATCGTCACTGAAATAAGACACAGATACCTACATAGACAACTAAAACCCCTGCAATAAAATGGTAGGACCAGGAGATAAAGAAAAGGCTCTATATGTCCCCCAATTTAAAGAACACTAATAAGGGTCCATGTTAGGTTGACTTGAAGGACACCTATCTCCGGTCACACAGGAATCACAAGTGAGGAGGCCTTGCCAATTTACATGGTAGGCAAGTGATTTTCAATGCTTAGTTTCCATACCCTGTATAAAGCGATTCTCATATGTATTGGTCAAGACCTCTGCCAAAACTCTTCTTCAGCCTTACCCATATAATGACAAGTCAATGTGGAGTGGAAGGGTATTAAGAAAGCTTAAATTAAGAAGGCAGTTATGCAAGCTAACTTTATTTTATATCCTAGTCTAGGAAATATTTAGAGGGGGGGTTGAAGAAATTTATGTAAAAAGTATTAAATAAATACATACTCTGAACAATCATATCACTGAAAAATTAAATTGTTCAGTGGGTCAGCGAATTGCTCACTGCATGTCTGTTCAAATCTTGAAAACAAACTGGACACAACCACCTACATTTTCTATTCCAATTATTTTTTGCATTTTACTTGATTTTTACCAGAGACAGACCAAAACCTATTCCCCACTAATATTATAGTGCAAATGGATAAAATTCAACCAGCTTGGCCACACAGGAGAGAGAGAGAATATTCATCTTTTACTGATATTCAAAAGTTATTTCGTTGCGTCTTTATCAACACATACATTGTTAGGTTCTTAATCTATGTAGGCTGTGTCACTTCAATGAAAATACTTTAATGTAATGTGCCACCTCTTTTGTAAGTTAGACCTAAATCTGCACATAAATAAATAAAAATTTGAAAATAGTAAAAACTCACTTTTTTAACAGCAAGAGTTGAAATGAAAGAGAGCACTGCATCCACAGTAGAAGGTATTTGATACTGGCCATTGGGCTTATTTTGATCAGAGCACACTTTAGCAAGCATGACATTAGGTGCAATACCTAAAAGAAAAATCATCTTTAAACATATTATGCAAAACTTGTTAAAGAAACAACCCATATTTTTAATATTCTTAAATTGTTTCTTTAACAAGTTTTGCATCTTGCATAATATGTTCTCCAGTGGATTCCAAGTCACTGTGGGATAAAGGGTAACGAGGAAGCTGACAGATTGGCTAAATCGGCCCTCTCCCTGCCCCAACCTTCTCCACCTCTCCCTTTGCGGAACTACAGGACTTACATAATTCTCAGTTTAAGAAACAAAGAAAACTGCAGTATCAGAGGGATATACAGGGAAGGAGTTGGGATTGCCTATTGAGTAACAAGGGAAGAATCCCTAGTGATCTACCAAGAGGGATTGGAGTGGCCTGTTTCCGCTTATTAACCGGACATGACTATCTCCAACAACACCTACATAAGATTGGGGTGGCTACCTCCCCGATCTGTCCGCTTTGTAGCGATCGTTTTATGAACAGACAACACCTTGCGGAGTGCTCTAGTTTACAGGACATTGACACCAGGGATACTTCTCCCCAAGGACTTTATTCGCTATATTGGACGGCAAACAGCGTATGGCCAAAAGGCCTTGAGCTGGGCGTAGGGGAAAAAAAAAATATTTTTAATACCTCCTTTACTCAATTATTTCCCATTTGTTTCAATCATAGAAAAAATTATATATTTTAAATTCCAAAAATCGAGAATGGCTCAAAGAGATTAATTTACACAAGTTTCTAAATTACAAAATTAAGAAATTTTAAATATAAATTATAGTTTTTCTTACTTTTTTTAACCCCGTAACAGTTTTATTTTTTTTCTGAATTCGATCCATTTTATTTCCATTTCTAATATTTTTAAGCATTTAGAACAATTTTTTTACTGCAAACAGAATAATAATGCAATCACTGGAAGTTGTCTTTTCTTCCTACATACCTTTTACGGAAGTTATATTTACCGTTGGGCAAAAAAAAAAAAAATACCTTGCTTGACTTTATCCATCTGAGTCACTGGTATCAAAGTCATCTAGAAAGTTTTCACTATTCCCAGACTCATTTACAGATACTTTTGATTCAGATTCCGAAGCATAGTCTGAATAAATTAGCTGCATACATTCTGAATCGGCCATTTTTTTAATAGTAAAAATAGTTTGCACTACTTGTACATGGATAAAGCTGTCAAATGATCAGTAGAAGTAAAATACATGCAAAAAGCTAAGCACTGAATGACAAAAATTCACAGTCATGCAAAACATGTGACAGCACACGCTTTAGTTACATCCTTTTATTTTACCAATCAGAATAGAACAAAATAGGCTTTGCAAACTACCATTTAGTGCAAAACTAATGCCATTTATAAGACTAATTTGGTATTAAAAATAGAAAAAAGTACAGGAAAAACAGTAAAAGTGATGGAGAAATGAGATTGCCTGTCCCCTATAGAAAACCATTTCAACTAACAATAAACTGAAAGTGTAGTTGTTTGAAGTGTTTAGTTGTTGAAAAAATTATAAATAGCTGTGGGTGTAACAAAAAAACTATTTGTTAAAATGAAATAACGAAATCAATTGCATAAACACACTAGATTGCACACAATTAGAAATAAACATCAATCAAATTGGTAAAATTAATAATAACTACTAACGAGAAGGCTGAGCCTGGTATTGTTATATTGATGTGTCTATATTAGGATCTATGTTCATTAGCAGTGTCCTTAAATCTCTAGTCAACTATTTGCTGGTGGTTTCTCTTTTTATAGGGAAAATAGCCAATCAAAATGCATCACTGTTGTAAGAGTATGGTTAAGTGGATGTGTTTGCTTAAAACATTTTTTAAAATCTTATCACCCAACTCTTGTTCTTCAACGTTATATTTAGATTTGTGCTTCGTTTGCAATGCCTGATCACAAATAAATGGGTTAAAAAAATATGCAAATGTAGATTTCAAACTTTTTAAATCTTCAAACAAATGTTTGGAATCAACTTGCCAAATCTTCCAATTTTTCTTTGTATTGGCATAGCTTTTCTTCTTTGATATTAATTATGTTTGTTTTTACTCGAAGGCCAAAGTTTAGCTTTGCACTGAATACAGTTTGTGACAAATCAATATTTTTTCCTTTCCTTGTGAAGCCAAATTAAGTGTTTGCAAATGTTCTAGTGTGTCTAAGGATGCACAGATCTACTTTTGAAGTGATTAAGTACCACTTGCACACTTCATTAACCGATTTAACTGAAGACCTATTATTGAAGCGACTACATACGAATTGAAAGCTTCTATGACTTTGTCAATTTAACAAGATTCATGAAAAAAGTTCTGAAATAATAAAGAAAATGGATATAAATTTTTAATAGGATCCACACTTAACTCAACGAAGAGCCGTACTTGCCCACCACCCATGATATAGGCCTTCAGCTAGATGCATATTTGCAATTTTTTCAAAATTCGACAGAATGGCACACTGTTGTGACATTACAATTATCTTCAAACAGTTTTTTAAGCTTGTGACTTTCTGGTCCAGTTTTTTTTTTGTTACTACAGAACACATTAATAGCAATGTGATAAAAGAATTAAAAGTCATAAGCATGGCAGGGATGGTGTATAAGCAGTGTTCGAGTTATTCATTGAGGTGTGGTGTTGAAAATTCACAAATTGAAAGTTGAGGAAGAGAAATATCTGTTGAAAAAAACTATTTAATCCTTCATGCATCAAAAGATGAGCTGGAATATAATGATAATGAATGTACAGGGTTTAAAACAGCTCTGCTATCTTTCTTCTGAGGAGCTTGTGAAAGAATGAGCAGTTAAATTTTACTTTGCAAGAAGGTTAAGGATATAGGGATGGTTATCGGATTAGAGGACGTGTTGTTGTTGTTGTCGTGTTTATGCATACAGTACTAGTACAAAAGTTTTAGAGTCCTGCAAAAGCCTTGGTGACAAGATCTGCAAGTTCTGGAGCTCGATGGCTATAGAGGATTTTGATTGGGGGTGCTCCAAGTTGAAAGAGGGAACCAATAATGGCCTGGCAGTCGAAAACATGATCTGGAGTTAGTTGCGATTGGGGACAGTACCTGCAGATGGGATAGGATTTTATATCAGTTCGTGAAATCTTCATGCCTTTGAAATGTCCAGTACATAGCCTAGCTATTGTAGAGGAGAGGTTTCTTGGGCAGTTTAGATCGAGCAGAGATCGTCTAGAGAGCGCGTCCCCAGGCGGCGGATAGGGGAATGCCTCCATTGGGTGGTAGGAGTGAAATAAAATAGCTACCGCGAACCAACAGGCAGAAGTCCAACCTTTCCGGATGCAATGGCACCCCTCTTCTATGAATACTGCAATAAATAGAGGACGTGGTAAGAAAGTTTATTGACATAAATAGTAGGGTAGTAGTAACACAAAGACTAACAGAAGAGTAAAGGGGAAATAGTTTTGAATGTTAAGGTACTGGTATAGGTGTTTTTTAAACATATGTCTGCCTCATTATTTACAATTTGAACCTCATAATTCAGCATAAAGTAAAACCATTTTATAGTTTTAAAACCTTCAACATAAGCAAAAAATTACTTAGTAATGAACTTCCATCCACATATATGAGATCTTTGAGCAAGCAGCACACACAACTCAGTTTAATTCACAAATCTTTTAAAAACAAAACTCACCAGCACTTGCAGTCAAATTAGTCTCAAGGCAGATTCTATTCCTAATTTCATTCACCACATCATAAGCCATTTGGTCTCGTCTCTCATCTGTGATTGGAAGAGTACATTGGGGGCAGGACTTGTAGCTCTCAGAGCTATCCTCTTCATCTGGATTATAGCTGTCAGACGTTACATTTTTCAAGCATGATTCTGAATGCAATTGCTTTTTGTGCTTGTCTCTGATGAAGTCAGTCAAATCCAAGTACATTTCATCTAAACTTGCTGGGCAGTAGTTCGGATCATATTCCTGAACGACATTTCGCACTTTCTTGCTCACCTTCTTGTACTTGTCAAAATTGCATGGCACAATGGTGAGGCTTGGGCACAGCTTCTTTGCGATGAAGCCTGGCATGGCAGCACGTACACCATACTTTCTCGCTTCATAATTGGAGGTACTCTGAAGAAAAAATGTATTTATTATAATCCATTAACATAATAAAGATTCTTCCACTATGGTGGTGTAAAAACCACCATAACCACTTCCACTATGGTGGTGAAGAAAAAATGTATTTATTATAATCCATTAACATAATAAAGATTCTTCCACTATGGTGGTGTAACATCATGGCCGACATCATAATGAGTGTCCAGAAAGTTTTGCAAAAAGCAGAGAAAACAATGAGTGAGATGGGGACGGCTAATGACACTGTATTCAACTAAATTTAAAATGTCTTTCTTTTAATTTAATGTAATGTTTGCCTGTCCAAGAAGTGCATGTTCCTGTATTGTGTGTTTGTGTCATCCATGATAAAGAAAGACTTGGCAGTCTAATCCAGCTACCTTATTTTCATCTTTGAAACGCCCTACAGTGGCCCGTGGTAACCCTGTTGGAGGAGTAACGGATTAGCAACAGGAGAATTTTGAGTTTGAATCCACCAAAGACCGTCGTGTACAAGGGGGCTGGGTGCAAATCAAATTTGTCATGGCCTCAAATGTCCTTATATTGACATGGTATGGAAGTTTGGAGAGTGGGGTGTCAGAGCAGGAGTTGACATGTCATCTGACTGTGGTTCAAAATGACGGGGTTGTGGAAACTTAGCCACAGATCTTGTGATAATATCTAGGAAAGGGAATTCGAAATGCGCATCTTCCCTACTCTATGGGGAATTCACTAGATTGATTTGGAACGTGGTCAAAGGAAGACTACGTTGGAATGGACCTATACAGTCTCTTTGTTTCACTGTCATTGTGTTAGTGTCCTGTCTTTGTTAATAAATAGATGTTAAAATAGAACTAGAATTGGACTTAAATTTGATTTGAACATGCAACATTTTGATGTGCGAATTTAGGACTTAATGTAATAGTTATTGCATCACAGGGGTGTTGTCCTTGAGTCGTTCCCTTTAGGTTTAATTACAGACCATCACCAATAGCCCAGTTTGTTGCTCTAGAGCGATGTTAATTTACTACCTAGTCCCTTAATGTTGCACAGCAGCTTCCAAAAAATTGATTTTTCACTTTCAATAAATTTTGTATTTTGGAAAAAAATTCACAAAAATTTCTGTAAAAGTTAATTTCCAATAAGGGTTTTTCTGACATCTATTTCAATTTTATCCTTTTCAACTTAACTTTAAATTGTACTATTCTAAGGTTGCAAATTTCTAACAGTTTCTCACTCTATAACTCTTAAACTATGAAATTTAAACTCTTGAAATTTGTAAAAAAGCTGAATTTTCAGCATTAGAGAGTACCACTGTAGCCAATTTGGAAGAGTAACGGAATTGCAACTGGAGGTTTGCAATTTTAAGCCAAAGACCATCGTATAGAAAGGAGGCTGGTGCGAGTTAAATCTGTTGTATCCTAAAATGTCCTCACATTGGTATGGAAGTTTGGAGAGAGGGGCGTCAGCCCAGGTGTTGACTCTTAATCTGACTGTGTTTCAAAATGACAGGGTTTTGTCCTTGGATCTTTCCCTTCAGGTTTTATCCCAGACAGTTGCCATCAGCCTTGTGTTGCTCCAGTGTGATGTTAATTAAAATTCCTACCATCCACTATGGTAACATTTTTACCCCAGCTGTTTGTAGGGATTAAACTGGTTTAGCCAGTCTAATTCCTTCTGACAGCATGGAACTAATTATGATGTGTTTGTCTGAGCTTCGACAAATAAAACCCTGGTGCCAAAAGACCCTACCAATCCTCTTCAATTAGATAGGCATTCCGCTTTTTGAAAGATGAGGGTAGAAAAACACATTCAACATAATAAAACTTTATTTTTTATGCATTCCAATTTTTTGCATTAACCCCACAATGGATCATCTTTTGTGGGGAAAAAGAAAAAAGTTCACTATATTGAGCAATGCTTTGAGAAAAACCTTCTTATTAGAGTTAAAAGGTCACAAATTATACATGTTTTTAAAAAAATACTACAGGGTTCCCACTCTATTTCAGAAACAAAATTCCCTGACTTCTCCAGGTTTCTTAGACAAATGTTTACAAAATTCCAGGTATTGAAACAATTCATGAAATTTTTAAGGCAAAAAAAAATCCCAAGAAATAACTCTTAGCATTCAATAGTCAATAATAAACACCATTTTAAGAATTATACACTAAAAATTAGTATGCAAAGCACAAGTAATTTTGCATTACAATAACTTATTCAAATAATCCAACACATTCGATCTATCGTATGAGAAGCCATAATCAATCATTTCCCAGGTTTTAGACAAAAATTCGTAATTTTCCCTGACTTTTTTGGACAAAATTAAATTCCCTGACAATTTCAGGTTTTCCCTGACCCATGGAAACCCTGCAACTAGTCTAGCGCAAAATTAATGCTAAATCCTTTTCATATGGATCAGACTTCAAGGGCACATATATTTTAGGTGTGCACAGGCATCACTGTTCCAAGGTACTCTAGTGATCTTCTCTTTTCCCATGGGGTTTACTGTCTTTGGGAACAAAGGGGTCACACTCCAGGGATGCACAAGTGATGTTTCTCTGCTTCCATTTCACTACTCTGTCATCCAATCCCTCTTTTTACCCTTTTCAAAACATTTTTCACTCGACATTATCATCCATTTGGCGCAGCTTGGCCAAATATGGCACATAAAACCCCAAAACAACCAACCATCGTATGGAACAAAGTACAAAATACGGAATCCTCCAGACCTAAGCCATTCTGGATTTTGGACTTTTCCGGATTATTTGAATTTTCTGTTAAAAACCCTTGATCTACAACCATCCCCACCCCATCGTGCGAATTTTGCGTTTGCAATAGTAAAATAGCAGATACATAAATAAGAAAAGTTTTTTAAAAAGAAAAAACCTTTTTAATACAATGCAACAAATTTTACTAGCAAATCTTCTAATTTTTCTGTGTGGTATTTACACTGAACGTCCGTTATTTGGCGTTGTTTCATCAATTAGGTCCAGGTTTAACTTCTTGTTCTTTAAAACTTGTCAGAAAGATGTTAAAAAGCGAGGGAAAATAAACGTCGGTTAGCAAAAAGTCCGGATTTTGGACAATTCCAGATTTGGGACTTTGTACTGTACAACACTATCTTTTTAGCATAAATTTCTATCCATATTTGTCAGGCACTCAAATACTGTAAAACAATTCAGGTTAGAACTGCTTAAAACAAGTGATGTTTGGACTTCCAATTCTTTGGATATAGATTTAGATTTTCCTCGCTGTGTACAAAACAAAAATTAATTACGGGACAAGAAAAAGTGTTATAGTGAAATGCGCAATATAGCAAAGAGTTAATATAATTCTAATGACTGTTTTATGAACATATACAAGATGTAGAAAATGGATAAATAAATTACCAAGAGCTGATTGCAAAGACAAACTGCACATAAAGTCCTATCCCGAAGGAAGATATTGTGAAAACAGGTATAAGGCTAACATTTAAGTAACTGCAAGATTTAACCTGAAGCTTGACATTGAAATTAAAATCTATACATTAGTGCACACAAACTTAAACCTGAGGATTCAGCCAAATGCCTAATATACAAAGATTTTCTTAGACAGATTTTATTGTTAAAAACAATTTTTTTAAAAATCTAATGGCAGGCATTGTTGATATTGTAAACATTTTGCCACTACAAGGCCAGAAGTGATGGCCACTTGTGAAAGAGCACCCAATGGGCGACCATCATTACCCCTAACAAAGAACAGTACAACTCACATCCCTGCCCTGACTACGGTTCGAACTAGGAACCTTTCGATCCAGAGGCCAACACCTTAACCACTAGACCGGTTGGTCGGCAAAAACTAAGAATGGGGCCCAAAACTCTTTAAAAGTTGCACATTAGAGTAGATTACAACAATTTCTCTTACTTAGTGATCACGTATATTGTTGATGCTTAACTTTTGGATAACAATGTAGTTTATAATTGTTCTAGATGCCCTGTTAAACACATTTTGTGTTCAGTGTATAAAACCAACAAATTCTTTCCTAATTGTATCAGTAATCTTGATGCATGTTAACTTAACGTCAGCTATGCTACAATATATGGATGAAAATATACATTTTTGGATAATAATCAGTATAATATTTGAAGTAGTTACAGAAAAAACACAGTTAATATTCTATGATAAAGGAGTAAAGGCTGATAGAGAAATCAATTACCAGCATTGAAGAAGAACCAACAGCCATCGGTTTATTTTTTAGACTTGGATTGTCCTCCATTTCCACTGCAGCATAGAATGCATCCATGTCAATGTGAACAATGGAATGAGACAAATCCCTCTCGGATTCCAGAGAAGCACTTAAGGCACCCATCTGAAATGAGGAAAATGGTTAGCTCGAATTACGAAACAATGCAAATTTACAAAACCAAGCACAAGTGCTATATTGTAAATATATGGGACTAGTGGTTAAAGGAAGAACACAGCCAAGATAAAATAAAGAAAATATTTCAGGGTGGCAACAAAAATTGAAGTAAAAAGTTCCCTGAGTTTTCCCTGATTTCCAGAGTATTTTTCATGAAATTCCCTGAGTTTCTCCATCCGTTCGCAGAACAATTCTTCGGTAATTATGATAAACTTGACACTCGATGAACTAAAAAACTATAGACTGATAGATGAATAAAAATAAGATAAGTTAAAAATATTTTTACTGTATTCCATAAGAGACCAGGTAATATAAAGTTATAGATAGAATATTTAATTTTACATTTTTAACTATTTTGATGTGTTTGTAAAAGCAGTCATCAGCCCCTGAATCCGTCAATGGCGCCAGCGCTCAGTACATCTCTACTATTATAAAAGGAAGTGTTTGTCTGTCTGTCCTGCACGCAGGTGCCTCAATCCCATGATAGTACTTTACGCAAGTCCAACTTGATTGGCTAATCGGAGCACATGACCTAGATACGTAAGTCATGAGAATTTTTCTTTTGGCAATTTATCTCTCTTTCTGCTTTCTTCTTTTCTTTTCAGATCCATGGCTATGGGTGGGTAGAGGTGGGAGACGAAAATTGTATCCTTTTATTATATAAGTTAATAATTATATAAGTTAGTGTTTTATGTATGCTTTTTGTTACATCAGAATGGTCCTAAGCCAAGGGTGGATACGACACCATCATCCTAAAGCAAAGGGGACGGCAGAGGGGCGGAAAAATATCAGCTGGTAGTGAGTTCAGGAGTGGTTCTTAGATTATTTATGTAAAATCAATGGAAGCTTGGAAAAATATAAAAAGGGTATTAAAAATTAGGAAAAGTAATTTAGACTCAAAAGGAATTAAATTGGAATTTTTTAAAAATAATTTGGAGGATCTAAAATTTTGTCCTCCTGCTGGATTCGAACTCGTAAAGTCATCCTCCGCTGCAAAGGCCAATCTGAAGGTAGGTGACTTTAGCCATTAGGCCATCGTTGCTTCACGGAAAAAAAGCTCTTCAAAAGTATAAGTACCCTTAGTATAAGTTGGCGAGAAATACTACTAACAACAACCATACAACATATATATGAGGAGCCAATCAGAGTCAACTTGTCGGACACTTACGCTGTACGCTGAGGCGCTAGTGTATGTATTGTATTTGTAATTCTACGAAACAACGCGCATATTCTAAATCAAATGGTTACTGCAACAATCAGATTGGCGAGATATCCAAGTGAAGCCAAGCCCGTGAAACTAGCCAATCAAGTTGGACTTGCGTAAAGTACTATCATGGGATTGAGCCGCTTCTGTCCTGCACACAGTGTCCTAACGAATCGATGGCACTTACAATAGTGAAATTTAGCACACATGTGGTCCGAATTTTTTGCAATTTTTCTATTGCGCCCGAATTTTAAAATTTAATCTAAAACATTTAAAAATTAATTAATTGGAATTTAATTATTATTATTTTCTTTACAATGGCATACGGTATAAAGACATGACATTCTACATTTATTTTTTCCGTTTCCGTTAGATTTTCTCAGCAAAGATTTTAGCGGACGAACAAAACAAATAAAGTTTTAACTGGAGTTATGTAGTTCTTTTTTCTATCTCCTAGATCGTTAAAGATAGAAGAAAAATTTTACATCAGATCAATACCTAAAAACATGATTTTCTTTAAATAAATAATTTTTAAATTGTAACTTATATATTTTTTCCAATACGAATTTGGCCACCGGCGCCGTGAAGAATTCTACCGTCGTGGTTAAAAAGATCATATTAATTCATTTTGATTTCCTGACCAACGGATTCGAGTTCGTTCGTTCTGGCGTTCTTCGTTGCTTTTTTCTATCTTTGCTATCGTTAAAGATAGAATAAAAATTTCAACGGATTTGAAATTTGCGGAAAATTTCACATTAGATCCATACCTAAAAATATGATTTTCTTCAAATAAATAATTTTTAAATTGTAACTTTTATATTTTTTTCCAATACGCCTTATTATTATTAAATTATAATAATTTTTCGCTGCCGAGAAGAATGACCTTCGTTTGATTCGAGATTCATTCATTTTGAAGATTAATGGATTCGGGTGAAGCAAAAGAAATAATTAAAGTTATGACTGGCATTCTTCAGTGCTTTTTTCTATCTCAGCGATTGTTTAAAATAAAATGAAAATTTCAACGGATTTCAAATATGCGGAAAATTTTACACCAGATAGATGCCTCATACGTTTGTTTTTCTTTTAATAAATAATTTTTAAATTAAGTATTTATATTTTCATAGGAGATTGTGACGTTACGCTGATTGGATCTCTTCGCAAACGATTTTGGCCGCATTTGACAGAGACGAATCCATCACGAAAAGAACTGTAACAGGCAACGCAAACTTTTCAACAACAACAAAAAACCTGCGTTCGAAAAATTTCGAAACAAATAATAACTTCTAACACATATGTATTAAAAAACATATGCATGATCTAAATTAGTACTTTTCCGTTAGCCGTGCGAAATTTTGAACCAAAATGAAAATTGCCAATCTAGGTATTTTAGAAAAAAATTATTATTTTTTAAATGCTGATTAAATTGGAACCGGATGTTTAACTTTTGCAAGTTTTTCAGGCCGTTAGTATTTTCCAAAGCTGCAAGGCACTACGTTCCTATTATTGACATTAGGGAACGTGGCACAGCTGTAGACTTCAGTTACAGGATTTCCGGCCGTTACATGTTTAATAAAACAGTATACAATCTATACAACTCTTTTTTCTGTGTGGATGTTTACGTAAAAAATACACTTCTCATTTTCGGAATGCAAACAAAATTGGCGACATTTTGATTTTGGTTCTAATTGGCGCCCGCATGGCTTACGGAAAAGTATCAAATGGGTGCCATTTGCAAAACGAAATTCCAACTTTTTCCCGGAGTAAAACGAAACTTCCCTGAGTTTTCCCTGATTTTTCCAGAAAATGATTCTTTCCTGAGAAATCCCTGATTTCCCAGAATTCCCGGTTCTGTCGCCACCCTGTATTTAATGCACAGAAAAATTTTACAATGTACAGAATGTAGCTTTAAATTAAGGTATAGGAATTATAGGGACTTGGGACCCTTGGCTATGGATTCTGTAAAAAGGATTAATGGTCTTCAGGAATCACTCAAACGGCAGGTGACAGAGCATCAAACCTCACTCAATTTGAAAACGAGATGTCTTCTCTTTCATTCTTTCCAATTGACATCAAGAGACAGTTAATCAAAGAAGTCTTCTCGATGAGAAGATATTTTACATGAACACAATGACAGATATATGACCAATAGATGATAGAATCATCAGTCAGTTAAAGACCTGTAACTGTTGACACCTGCCACAAAACAAATGTGGGAAGCTCACCAAGACATTAATATGTCCCTCACAATACATTGAAAACTACATCAAAGTAAGAAACTTTCTGTGCTTTAAATTTCTTCTTAACAGCAGAAGTCTTGCTGAAAATGTTGAATAAAACAAAATTGAACTGATGATGAAAACATATTAATATTGATCTCAACAATAACTGCCTTTGAGGGAGTAAAGTTGAAGAATAATACCTATCTATAAATAAAATACCTACCCACTCACTTGTCAATCAAAAGAAGCTAGGGCCTTTTCAAATATACTTTCCATTTTTAAGAATAGATTTCTCCTAGACCCTGACAAATCAACCTGTGAGTGCACAGGTGAAGCAACCTTTGAAAAAGTACAGGGTTCAAGTCCACAGACCCATTTCAAAAAGCATAAATATTTACTCACTTTTGCAAGAGCAGCATTTCTCTCTTTCTCTGTTATTCTGCTCAGAATGGATTTGAATTCATTCACTTTGGAATCGATGGATTTCTGCCTCTTCTCCTGGAAGCTAAAGTAAGGAGTACCTTTGGATGCCTCATAAATCACTTTGTTGATCATTTCCTTATCCAGTCCTTGCATTCCAGCCTTTCCATCATTTAACTGGATTGTCTTCATCAAACCTTAACAAAGAAACACTCATTTAATTTTTGGGAACAGCCTCTAGGGAACATATATCATCATTTAAAGTGACATTTTTACTGACTCTTATTACTCCAAAGTATGACTAAACATACATCTATACTATGACTCTGGCAAATTGACAGTTGAATCATATGGTTTTGAACTACTATATTCATTAAATTAAAGAGCAAGATAAACTTAAACAGTGTATTCTCTCGATTGAAATCTTTTGCGCTGATTCTGGCTCCATGTTTATCAGACGGTACTAGAAATGGTACGTTTTGGAAGAAAATAAATATCTATGGTAGTCGTCATACATGATTTTGTGTTTGGCAGTCTTTTTCTCTAACTTTGTTGAAAGAAATTCAGGAATCCTCAAGGTTATCTCCCTTTTAATGGAAGCCAAACTATAAATCAGACTTTATTATTAACATTAACACAAAGAGGAAAGGCACAAATGGAATTATAAAAGACATAAAATGTATTGTTACACATGGCAATATATTTCACAAAGTTCAAAATTAGTGGATGTTAGTCATATTTTCAACCTATCAATCTTATTTTGGTGGTTGTATACTTAGATTTAATCATACTGGATGCTTAACTTCTCTTTATTCATTTCACTTGAATGAGCACTTTATAAAATTTAGTATAAAACCTCAACAAAAAAAATCTTAATAAATAGCTTCCAAGAGTGGCAAATGTGAATTATTTCTCCCATACAGGAATAGCAGTAAAGAGAGAACTGTTCCTGGAATGAGCTACTATTGAATTTTCTCTCCTTTGGACAACTGGTCATTTGAAAAAATTTTTGTAAAAAAAATACTGAGAATTCACATTTAACCCCAAACAGGTAAATCGCCTAACAAAACAAATGTCAATGCAGGCTCTAGCCTTGATATTGTGTTTGACATTCACACAAACAAAATCAATTTGAAAATTCACATAGCTAAAGCATTTTGACAACAAAGGAAAAAGTTTATGTGCTAATCATGCTTGCTTTCTGTTTCGATATTATAATCCTGGTACTCTATTCAATAGCCATCTTCGTTCAGTGACACTGTAAAACTTGTCCATAACAGCAAAATAATGGTAGGGAAGTCCTCTAAAGTTCACTAACTCACTTTCACGGCAAATTTTCTTAGTTCTCATTTGAATATGACAGGCCTTCCAGTAATTCTTACATTTGCAAATAGTCGCTTTAGTTGCCTCATATGTGAAAAATAGCAGCCAAAATAGTCTCCTCAAATATACGAAATTTAGCAATATATTAGACACAGAAAGCTGCTGCAGGGCAACAAATGAAACCTTTATAAGCGATTAAAATAAAATGCTAATATTTCCTAAAAAATACTTTATGGACTAAAATAAACAAAAACAATTCATTACATTTTTCATTGTGAATTTAAAAAAAGTTTTAGAATTTTTTGAAAGATGATCAATAAGGGGAGATTTTCTTTTCTGAACAACACTGTTCAGTATACTTGCTTTTCTTTCTCTTTTAGACACAGTTGTTCAGTTGCATCAAGAATTCCTTAAACAATATGCATTTGAACTGGGTCTGGCTTTTTTATAGCTTTTTTTAAGCAGTCATTCCCTTCCTTTAATAACGAATCTGCTGAAGACTGCATCTCCTTTTGCTCTTGCAAGATAACTTTTACTCTATACTCTACATTTGAAATTGTTTCTTTTCTCTTGTGTAATTCTTTTTCTAACAATTCTAGTTTTCTTCTTTCTCTCCATCTTCTTTTGTTTTCTGTTCCTTTAATTTCTTTTGCTCCTCCAAAAACGTGAAGTAGGATTTAGAAGAAGTGTATGCCATACTCAAAAGCTTTTTGGTACCTTCGAAACATTCTCAAATTCCTTTATTCCATCACGGATATTCAATCTGTCATTTAACATTTTTTCAGACATCGCCGACTTCTCTTCAGAGAATCCTCTCTCAACGTCACTATTACCATGACTGAGAGTAAGACAAGCTTTCAGATGATATGCTACATTTGGATATTTTTTTCCCCAATTCCATTTCTTTCTTGGATTATGCTTCTCCATATGTGGTCAATTCTAACATGTTTTACATCTTTAGGAGGTATAAAGTCAGTTTGCAAAACAAGCCACTTGTCTCTTACTTTTACTTCATCAATATCAAGAAATGATAGACTCTTGCAATATTGCATGCATACTTTACACTCCTTTCTTTAGTAACTTCAACTGGTTGTAAACATTGAAAATTTGACAGGAATTTTCCACAACGCAATGAAGCTTTTTTTTAAGATAGTTAAATGCTGTTAAATAGTGTGCCTGCATTTTATGTTTTCACATTATTTGATGAGAACTTTTTAGATCAACGATCAAGTCCTTGATCTTTTACCCACGATATACTTTTGCTACATTCAACAATTACACAATAGAAAAAGGTTAATTTACATTTGTATCCTTACAAATTCTGTAATACCCTCAACTCGGTGTACAAAACGTGGATAAGTGGTGCTGATGTTTGAAAAAACTTCAGCACTTTCACTCAATTTTAACTTCTGCTTATTTTAAATATCTTGATTTTTTTTTTTTTTTTTTTTTTTTTTGTATTTTTCTGACTGCATCAGTGTCAGATTCTCATCTTAAAGGGAATTTTTTTGAAGAAAGAATAAATATCTACAATTAATTCTTTGGCCACTTCATCATAACACAAATATCAATATTTCGGTTATTTACCAAGAAAAGTTGCCTTGAAATGAAAATAGTTCCCGTTTTTTTTGCCAAAATAGGTGCTTTTGATGATTTTCAATGTTAATTTTCTGAAACAAGTCGCGATGGTCACTTTGTCTTGAAAATAGTTGCATTTTTAGTTGCCTCTGGGAAGCCTGTAATGATTCTTAAGAACCATAATTTTTGTTAGATTTTTAACTGCACATATTTCTTAGGTTGTAATTGCAAGTTCGCTTTTCCAAAATGTTTCATGTTTTACACATATTTATTAAACAATAACTGCCTAATTTTCCACAGCAAAAATTACACTTCTGTTTAAGCTTAGATGTAGTATAAGTTAATTTTAATAGTTTGGTTTTTTTTTAACATTTAAAAATTACTACAATTTGTTAAAGGGTTAAAAAGTTACTAATTAGTGGGGCAAAGTTTGCTCTTTTTCTTTTTAAAAGGGGAAAAAGATTTAAACATCTTCAATATTATCAAGATTAAGATATCAATCACCTGAGTGATATTTAAGCGATTAGCATTTGTTCTTAAAAACAGCTAAACAAAAATTATGCAGACCTTTAAAGCAAGCAGAAAACCACAACGAACCCCGAAAAAGTAAAGCAAAAAAAATATGTAAACCAATACCAGATGTCTGTGGTTCCAATTTCCCCTCCATTTACCAACGAATAACCGTATGATTGTAAAATGTAGTTCGGTAGAACGTGGACACGTCTCTGCGCAGCTCAATGAGACTGTAGATTACTCATTTGATGAGCAAACAGCAAACATGTTTAAATCACACAAGACAGTATAAAACATATTTCTGAGATTGCACCCAACGAATGACAACTGTCGTGTTGAGACAAGTTCAAATGTAAATAAACAAATGTCTATTCAAAAACTACTTTTACTTCTACTTTTAAGCGGAAATCGTAGAGAAAGTAGAAGTTTCTGATTAACTACTACAAAGGCTTTACTACTAGAAGTGAACATAAATTCACAGACTTCTAATATATTTATATCTCCTCTATACATAAGGTTTGTTAGTTACCCAAGAATTAGAAGCAAAATTGCAAATAGTTTTACGGATCTTTCCCTTCTGGTTAAACCCAGTACCGTCGTCAGTACCCCGTTGTGTTTCCCTCGATGTTTCCCCTGTGTGATGTTACTTAAATACGGTGTTGATGAAGTCAAAGAGAACCTGACCCCGAAAGGGTCTCAATCCTCAGCATTGACAGTATGGCACTTGATAAATAGACCCGCTTGATGTTTGGTAATCCTAATAAATGTATAAGAAAATGTATGTAGGTAGTACGGAAAAGAAAATAACTGAATTTAAATGTAATATATAAAAACATAGAGCATGAAATAAAGACTGATTTAAGCGTTATAAGCGACTAAAAAACGCGTCAAAGTCGCGTGACTGAAAACGGGATGGAGCTTGATGTGACGTCATAGTACATGAAATCTCTCGCTACATTCGCCGGCTGCATGTTATTTCAGGTTGCTTTCATTGATTTTAAGCTAATTTTATTTTTTAAATAATTGTGTTGAATTATAGTCTTTACATTATTATTATTATACAGATTTCTTCTTCAAAAACGACGACTGTAGAACGAGGCTTTTTAAAGGCCAGTCGGATAATGTACCTTAATTGGATGGTATATCCATGTTTTCTTTTCTGGGAAACCATCGAAATTTTATGGGAGTAGAAATGAAAGGCGTGAAAGCGAAGAGTAAGATAATATTTTGTACAACATATTTATTTAAAAAAATGCATTTTTATATTGCTTTTAAAGAGTAGTGCTATTATCAAAAAGTTGTACTTAAGAAAATAGAATATTAATAGTTATCTTTTCCTTAAGGGGTCCGCCTACCTTAAAATAGCGAATTTCGACGAAAATTCTAAATCCAAAACTGTTTCATTTTTAATTATACGACATTTAGAACCAAAGCTATCGTTATTTAAACGCAAAGTGATAGCAGTCGAATAAAACCGGAAGTGTCAATTCGATACCAGAGCTTATAGAATTTTCGATCGATCAGAAAACCTACGACAGCTTCGCTACACAGAATACTATGGAGATGGTGATTCAAAGGGATTCAAAACTGTGAAAGACATTTATGGTTCCAACACCGTTCAGAAATTGGAATGCATTGGCCATGTCCAAAAGAGAGTTGGATGTCAACTGCGAAAGTTGAAGAAAACGAAAAATGGGTTAGGTGGAAAAGGGAAATTAACCGATCATTTCATCGACAAACTCCAAAATTACTACGGAATTGCAATTCGTAGCAATAAAGCAAATTTAGATGCAATGCAAAGCACAGTAATTGCTTCTTTTTACCATTGTTGTTCAAACAAAAAGTCGTCATTCCATGGCCAATGCCCAGTTGGAGCTGATAGTTGGTGCAAATTTCAGAGAGCAAAAGAGCTTCAGAGCTTTAGGTAAAAAATTAGTTTTTCATGAGAGAATTTCAGAGAGCTTTAGGTAAAAAATGTATCGAGAAATCTCCTGGTCTCCCAAAAGATATTATAAATGCCAAAAAACCAACATATGAGCAGTTGTGGTATAAACAATTGCTAGAAAAGTGTGTACATGGGAAAACACAAAACGCGAATGAAAGTTTTAACGCATTGTTGTGGAATATTATTCCGAAAGAAACATTTGTTGAACTGCAGACATTAGAACTTGGCACTTACATAGCCATTCTACAATTCAATGCATAGGCGCCGACTTCATACGGTTTGGGAGGGCTCGAGCCCCCCCCCCCCTATGTTTTAAGAGGAAGGACTGAGCTCCCCCCCCCCCAATAATTTTAAAGTAATTTTTCGTTTTCAGTTTGGATTTTCTGAGTATCTGTTTCTCTGCGAATTCCATTTGCACCGATAGTGGATGGCACCAAACTTTATCTACAAAGTGTTACCGCTAACGGGTAGCCGTCGTTTGACCACATGTGGGGACCGTGTATTGCAGCGAACCGGCTTCCGGAGTTCCATTTCAAAGGATGGCGGAGATTAGATATGTCACTCATCAGGACCTGCTTGGGATGACCCCCAAAGCGGAGAGTGGGGTTTCATTACTAGTGGGGTGGTCATTGTCTCTGTTCTGAGGACGAATGGACATCCGGGAAAACCGTGAAGATGGGGGACCTAAGGGGAAAATTTGGTCAAGAAGTTCTAATCGTTGAGTCCAGCGACCGTTCAGGCTGCTGTTTTTGTCACAGTACGTGATTGTATTTGTTGCTCTGTGTAATTTTTGCCCACTTCTCTCCAGAAAGCTGCACTCTCGGAATATGCGTTTGGTCTTGTGAAAGAAAGGTAAGTTCTGTTTTATGCGTTTTATAGTTTTTAATCAATATTAAAGATATACATAATTAATTCTTACGTATTTTTAGATGTAGCTTACGTTTTTTAATGCCTGCTTTGTAAGTATTTGTCGGACTGATAAATTTCTAAATGCAAAGGATTTCTGGCATCGTGTTTTTAATTAGTAATTCTGATTATGTTTAGAATATCAGATCAGAATATATCAGAAGAATATCACATCATAATATATCAGAATATCAGATCAGAATATATCCGCGAATAGTCATTCGTGCATTCTAGAAATGAAATAGAGCTGTATGACTAAATTAAATAGAGATTGATAAATTAGTAAAAATAAAAAGATGAATGCTTTCTGAGTCGAAAAGGTAGGAAGATTCTGGACCCGCCACTGTCAACATTTAATTTTAAAATTCGAAAGGTATGAAGTAGAAATTATTTAAATTACAATGCATGGATTTTTCTGAATATTTTTATTTAAATGAAATATCTCTTCAAATTTGTAACATTTTCTTTCTAAAAAAAATTGTCGAAACTTTTGTTTTTGTTTTCGTGAAAAAGAACGAATATTTTATGATCATGGTTATCCGAAACCAACATTAAATGAAACATTTTAAGTGCTATTACTTTTAAAACTTTCAAAATTTAAAAATTCTCTATAAAATATTTTTAAATTAGGAATATTTTTATTTTCTTTGAAATAAAAAAAAATAGTACAAGATAAGTGTAGAAACTGGGTTCAATATTTATGAATAAAATTAGTACTGAAATTAATACTAATGCAGTGTATTGGTGCGCGTGGATATTTACACATCATTACACTACTCCAAATACTGAAGCCAGAACTCTGTTTGAAATAGTGAAGGATACCTTCACACGTTTAGGTTTAAAGTTCGAAAAATTAAAAGGGGCAGTGCTACGATGGTGCCGCACAAATGCAAGGTAAATTTAAGGGGTTGCAAAAGCTCGTAAAAGACCTTCAACCTCAAGCACTTAATGTGCACTGTGCTGCACACAGTTTGAATTTAGCAGTTTCGGACTGTTTAAAGCATTTTCCTGCTATGAGGAATGCAATTAATCTGTCGAAAGATTTAATTCAGACGGTAAAAGAATCACCTAAAAGAATGGAGCTTTTGACAATGATTTCCACCCAAAACCATTCCAAAACTGGATTACGGCCACTTTGCCCAACTAGGTGGACAATGAGAGCATCAAGCATCAATTATATTATTAAAAATTACTCTAATTTAGCGGAATTTTTCGAAATTTTCTCCGAAACGGATTGTTCCGATGTTGTTGCAAAATGCTCCGGATATCTAGAAAAGATGTCCGATTTTAAAACATTTTTCTCCTTTTCTTTATACAGTCATGTGATGAGCCCTGTGGAAGAAGTAAACCAACAGATACAGTCTTCTCAGATAGTGGCTTCCGAGATTAACCAAAAAATTATTTGTTTGTCAGAATTTTTACAGACAGCTATATCTGGAACTTGCTGATACTGTACTAAATTGACTCAATGAAAGGTTTAAATCTTCAGCAATAAAAAAATATAGTTACCATCGAAGAAGAGTGTGTTCGAGCAGCGAAAAATGGAACTGGGGAATTTCCAAGTGCTAAAGAGTTTTTCAAAGATGATTAAATTATGATTGGATTATGACCGGCTGTTATTGCATCTAAATATGTTGCATGATATTTCCAAACAAAGAAATGTTTCCCTGGATTCAATTAAAAATTTGAAAGAGTTCATTTTAAGTGACAAAACTCTTGGAGATCTCTTTCCAGAAGTAAAAAAAATGTTTGAAACTGTTGCAAACCATTCCAGTGACAACTTGTACAGCTGAAAGATCTTTTAGCTCTCTTCGTCGTCTTAAAACCTATCCAAGATCAACAATGGGACAAGAGAGACTTAACTATGTAGCAATACTAAATACGCATCAAACAGTTTTAGACGAACTGGATCTTAGACCTCTCGTGAATGAATTCATTGGACGAAATAAAATACAAAAGTCTACATTTGCTGCTTTTTAAATTAAAATTTTAATTAAGATAAAGATGATTTTCTTTAAAGATTTGAGTTTTAAATTGGGGTTTTCATTAAAATTATTTTTATTTAGTGTACCTAAGTTGGTATCTATTGTACCTAATTTTTTATTATTCTTATAATTTATATAAATTTTGTCATATTAAGTATGAAATTGTTAAAATTTCTCAAATAATACATGAGTATTTTTTATGGCAAAATCTGATTTAAAATCAGCAAATAAAAATTTTGGTTTCCAAATCTTGATCTATTGTTTTCAAATTCAGTTTTATTGTTGTATTTTTATCTTTATTATTATTATTTACCTAATTTTGAGGAGAAAAATATTTAAAAATACTAAACGAAGTTTACCAATCACTCAGACATGAAATTCAAAATTATAAATCCATTCTTTTAAAACTAAAAAATAATTTTCAAAAATAAATTTTTATTTCCTTGGAATGGAATTTAAGGATTTCGAAATTTTTTTAGTTTTTTTTTTTTAAAGTATTAAAAGAATTAAAGGTTTAAAAATATGAAATTTTTTTACAAAATGTTACATGTGCCATGCAAGTTCAGCGACGGTCCCAAATTAGTATGACGCACCAATTTTTATTATTGGTGGCCGGGTATTAGCTTCCCTCCCAGAGACGTAGCCGAAAAAAATTCGGAAGGGATGTTGTGTTGCCTTGCTCAAAAGAGGATTTTTTTAATTTCAGGGGAGGGGGGAGGGGTACACTCCAAGCTACGGATACTCCCTGGGCCCCCTCAATATTTTTCCGAAGTCGGCGCCCCTGATTCAATGAAAGCTCCAATGGCATCATATCCGTGCTAAAAAAAACTAAACATAGAAGTTGGAGAGTATACACTTTTGGGATTGAAAATTGTGAATTATGAACGAATAAGTGATTCGATTCGTCACTCTCTTCCAAGTGCTAAAGTCCAACGGAAAAAATTACGAGGCAAGAAATTAAAAAAAGGTGTACATGATGCGGCGAAAGAGGGTCTAATGTACCTACCCGGTGAATTTTAGAATTATATAGGTATAAAAAATATAATTTCTTTTGTAGCAAAAACTTTAAATGCATTTTCCCGCAAATGATAATTTTACAAAATAGTTTCCACCGTTTTTTCAATAACTTCCACAATTTTTAATATTTTTACTAGAAATTTTGTACATGCATTTTAAATACTATTAACTATGATATCAACTAAAATTTTTAAATAATATGGTATATTCTTTGATTTATAGCTGCTTTTGTGAATAATTTGCTAAAAATTTTGAAATTTTTCATGAATATGTGCATTACATTGCATATCTCCTTATATCTATATATATAATTCTCTTACGTGGCACGCAAAAAAGACGTTATTTGTAATCGCGTTTTGGCAGCACTGTACGATTGTTTGTTTATCGCGAAATCTCGCGCATCGATTGAATTTATAGCGTTATCGGATGAAATTTTATTGAAAAAAAAAAGGAAATTTTGATGAGTTGTTGCAGTTAGTTTATAATAGAAATCAAAGAAAGCGGAGGATCTTTTCAGGGCCATTTAAAAAACGGTCCTTTTCAGGGCCAACAATTATAGTTCAACAAGACGCTTGCACTACAACTTTCGGAAAAAACTCAATGAAAAAGTGTGGGTCGTTTGAGTGCTGGGAAAATGTACACACAAAAACATGCTGGGTATTCAATTTCCAAAGCAACGCTCACATTTCGAGTCAAAATTTGCACAAAGTTTTCATTTGAATTCTGATTTTAGAGATACTGTATATATTTTTTCTGTAATACAGCAAATTTAGATTTGAAAAAAATTTTTAGTAACATATTTTGTAAACAATCCCTTCTGCTAGGACACATGTCTTCATTGAGGCGAGCGAAGCGAGCATAGGTTCGCGCTGCGAACCAATGAGGATTGCGAAGCAATCCTCCGGGGGTTGGCGAGCGTTAGCGAGCAGGGGGCAGGCCCCCTAGTTTACAATATATTTCTTAGATTTTAGTCCATTTTGAAGATTGTGGTTACATTTATATTGTAAACAAAGGAAATTGATTTTAAGATATTATTTTTTTTTCTACAGCTCTAAAACCGTTTCCATAAAATTTTATTAAAATTTACCTTGAATAAACAATTTTTTCAAATGGCAACAAAGAATATTTTTTTTTGGTACTATTTCTTTGTTTTACATCTGTTAACTATATGAAAACATAAAAGCAAAAAGCTAAAACAATTAAAAATAAAAAGTTGCCGACGGTAGGCGGATCCCTTAATAAGTAACACAATTCATTCTGAAATAGATTTTTTTTTATATAGATAATTAGAATAGTACATCAAATAAGAGCTTTATATTAGGAAAATAATTTCAAAGTAGATTAAAATTGTAGGGGTATCAAAATAGTGAATTTTGAAAGCTAATTTAAAATTAATTTTCTACTTTAATTTTTTAGC
Source organism: Metellina segmentata (assembly GCA_947359465.1). Lineage (NCBI taxonomy): Eukaryota > Metazoa > Arthropoda > Arachnida > Araneae > Tetragnathidae > Metellina > Metellina segmentata. The sequence goes on from OX375882.1 coordinate 92,140,489, forward strand.
AAAATTATTTTTGTAAGTTAATGAACAATAATTTCTAAAATATATTTAAGCGGTAAAACGTAATGTACTAAAGGATGATCCAAAAATAACATGTGTAGAGAAACTTGTTCCGAGAATTGCAACTGCATTAAATATTGAACACAACATTTGGTAGTCCAGCATTTTAAACCATGAAGAAGGTAGTGTGATAATTTGATTAAAATTGCAAGAATTTAAAGCCTTGCAGTTTTATAAAATTATGCAAATTTAAAACAAAATTCGTAATTGTTTAAAAATATTAGTTTTAATGCTAAACAGATGAGGTGAAAGCTATGTTGCTTCGTACTGCAAGAGAGACGATGCTCCCAGTAGTTTTCCATGTCATTTTCCAACTATAAAATAAAGTCATCTCCTCTATGAATAAAGTAATATATAAATTAAAAACTTTCACTAGTACCACTATTTATCAAAATTTGTTAACACTAGTTTTTAACTTTAATTTCTTATTTTTAATGAAATATTTGTACAAACTTTTTTTTTTAATAAATTAATTTTACGTTTTTCTAACTTTTCACTTTTAAAATAATTATATTTATATACATTTATGTAATATAAAAATATATAAAGTTTTAAATTTCAAATTTAGAAGAATTATTTTTTAACTATAAATCTTAATTCTAATGACACTTATTCTATAATACTTATCATTCAGTTTAAAGAAGAAATATGACACAGTTTTACCAAGTGTATGAATAACTGCAAATTAATCATCATGAGTATAATAATTTAATGTTTATTGATGTTAGCACTCCCTATATATTTTTAACCCGTTTTGATTTATAAGTATGTAGTATTCCTATATTTATTTATTAAATTATTTTTCATGAAACAATAAATTCTGCATTATGAGTGACTTGATACAAAAAGATTGTTTTCGTTTTAGCAAAAAACCCTAGTAGTCATCCACAAGATTAAATCACAAAATTCTTATTTAAAAACAATTAAAAATACAAATAATTTTTGGTATTTTAAATTTACCAAAAAATGATCGTCACAGCAATGCAAGCAAGAAGTAGAAGACAGCTTTTTGTTTTTCTTTTCATCTCTTTTAATAACGCTGCACCATCTTCTACGAACTTGTTCATATTTTGGTACAACAAAAAATACTTTTTCGGTGTTTTAATCGTTGAATTATGACACAAGCGGAACAATACAATATTTATAATTCTTCTTTTTAACTATTTTCGAATCTTCCATTGCTCTGTGTGAATTAATCAAAAATCTGTAAAAATAAGACTAATAAAAAGATACCCAGAGAGACAACACAGTTCTAGGAACGCTTGATGTGGACGATCAGGCAAGAATCGTAAGCGACTGCAGTTTTTCGTTTAAAGTGACGTCAGAGCAATTTAAAAAGCGTTTTAAATATAACAATATGGTCAGATTGCAGTTTAGGTGGCATTTTTCTACGTAGTTTTTCGTGCTCTTTCATTTTAAAATGAATTTGAAAAACATGCATAGTGTCTATTCTGAGTCTATCAAATCACTTCGATTCGAAATATTTCACATCACAACGTTCCTATCACAAGCTAGATAATCCTCGAACTCTATATCTGAGATAGTGAAGATATCTTCCCTTTCATTAGAATCTTCATATTTTTTCTCTCCTCTAATTCAAATTCATCATGTCTGAAGAAAACGTCTTTTAACAAAGGAACTTGAGATTCATTTCCTCCCTACTCTCTCCCATGCTGAGGGAATCGTATGAGCAGCTTCTAGCATATTTATCTAGCACATTATTTTGCTAGCACATTATTTTGTAAGCGCATTTGCCAGTCCAATTTTCGAAATAAAAATTTCAAAAATTGTTCTTGTCAATATTTTTTGCTTGAGTCGTATTCTGTCGAAACGCTCTTCATATTCTGTAAACACCTTGTTTTTTTTCTTTCAATTTTCCAATAATTAATGGTGTTAACTTTTCAGTCCCGTCTGAGTTAGCACAAAGCAAAACATTCAATCTGTTTCGCTAGTTTGCCACCACTACAGTTCTCACCTTTTACTGTAAAAGCCTTGTCGGGAAGAAGATTGTATAATAAACCAGTCTCATCGGCATTGAATATGTTTTTAGGAGAATATTCTCTAATTAAAGACGGCAATGTTTATTCCATCCATTTGTGAACAGTCTTATTATCAACTCCAACAAACTTGCCACAAGCGCTAAAGTGTGCCTCTTAAAGCGGTCTATCCAACCGTTTGAACCTGTGAATCCTTGAATTCCTAGCTTAGAAGCGATTTCTATTACGTTTTTTTCAAAACGGGGCCATCCACTGGAATGCTTGTTGCACAAACTTCGTTGAACCATTGGAAAAGAACATTTTCTAATTCCTCAAACGGTGTTGACTTCACAGTTTTTTGCTTTTTAGCTAGTTTTCGTATCCTTTCGGAATTTTGTTCCACAACATCTGATTGCTTTGAAATTGTTTTAAGTGGAATAAGGAATTCCAATTGAGTGTTGGCAAAATCAGTTTTAGTTCCATTTTAATTTTTAGCTTTGCTGATAATCTCCGTTTTTTCCAGCAAGAAAAATTCCCCCGCTTTCTTTTTGAAGCCATATTTTTACCTCGCAGAGCAACAAAAAATTCTTTACGAATGCAAACTTGGGCTATAATTCTAGATCGTCCACGAAGGAAAACCTGCAATGGACGAGTTTATTTTACTACAGGGGAACTTCCTAAACGAATACTGCACCTGTTTGCTGGATAGAGAGAGGGGGGGGGGGAGAGAATTCCGATACTGTCCTTTTAGAATAAAAAAGGAAGTGTCTGCGTACGTGTGGCGTCCAGACGAATCTACAGGATTAACAGAAATTAAATGTAGCACACAGGTAGTATTAATTTTGTGCGAAACCAGAATTTTAAGAATTTTAAAATTTAATTTAGAACATTTTTTAATTAATTTATTTGCATGTATTTATTATTTGCTTTCCTTAGTATAGAAACAGTGTAAAGTTTACAAAATTCTAAAATTATATAATTCTCACAGATTCTAAAATTATTTTTTTCCCTTTCATTCTACGAGCACAAACAATTCCAGCGAAGTGGAAACAAAACAAATAAAAAGTTTTGACTGGCGTTTATTTCTTTTTTATTCTTTAGTCCAAATTTCTATCTTTGCAATCCTTAAAGACAAAGTGGAAATTTCAACGGATTTGAAATCTGCCGAAAATTTTACTTTAGATTGATACCTTAAATGTGATGTTCTTTAAAATAAATATTCCAATTGTAACTTTCAGTAGTTTCGCAATACGAATTTGGGCGCATTTAACGAAGGTATTCATTACGAACACAAAAAGGACTATTTGAAATTTTCTATCTTCGCGATCATTAAAGAGTGAAAACTTCAACGGATTTGAAATCTGCGGAAAATTTTACACGATATCGATACCTCAGGTAGTCCTAATTTTATGCTAATTTACGACATGTCCGTGTCATGTAATGTCGGGTGGAGGTGAGACTCATTCTTAAAACGTTTTCAGTGTCAGTAAGGATACGAAAGTACTGTCACGGGATACGCCGTGCTGGCCTGCTTGTATCTGACTGTTTTAAAAAAAATCGCTTTGAGTTCTCGCTGTGTTGTTACAGTGCGAAGTTAGTTAACTACTGAATAAACGGGTGGATATAAGCGCAAGGGTGAATACAAGCAGTTTTTTTTGCAGCAAGTTATTTTCGGTTTAACAGTTGTGACTTGTAACATTACCCTGTTGATGATAAAAATTAAAAAAAAAAAAAACTTTTAAACTTTCCAAAAATATCAAAATCAATTCACCATTGGACTGAACATGACGCAAACTGTGACACCAGAGTTAGTTTATATGACTGATTGATTAAGTGTCTTCCCGCATTCACTGATTTGAGGACCCCAACTACAACACGTAATTGCAACATTCCTGCGTTTCTGGTGTTTTGGTTCGACCTCACCCCAATTCATACCTCTTAGAAACTGTAAGCATATATATATATATATATATATATATATATATATATATATATATATATATATATATATATATATATATATATCATTTTCAGTAAATTTATTATGAAATTTAATTATCTTTAATCATTTTTTAGGTTACGTTAAATAGAAGCATTGCTTCTCTTTATCCTTCGATTTCGCAATCAGTCAAGCTCTCTTGTTAGAACGTTATATTAGACTCGTTAATGGACAACAACTTTTGGGAAAACTTCCTACATCCATAGAACTTCGTCGAGGGCAGAAATTTTGTCATATAAACACATAATATTTGTAAACTCTTTTATTTTGCTTCGTCGTTAAGAACAAATTGTACAATCATGACTTGTCATTAGATAGTTTTATTGTAACCAACGATGTAATATCTTGTAGGTACCTACTCTTATTTCTCCCCTTTTTTACAGTTAAGAAGAACTAAACTCCTCCTTTTTCGTTTCTAGAATTTGTACAAACGTGCCTTAAAGCGTTTCTAGTGATTTCATTCTAATGATTTGCAAAGCCAACTACTTTTTTTAGATTGATTGTCGTTGTGTTGTTCCAGTGTAACGTTAATTAAAATACACCAAAAATACCAAAATGCTAAGATTGATTGTATTTTTTAATTTATTTATAATTCATTGTTTGCCATTTTAACTGATAGGTCCTACTTAAGAATATAATTCTTTGTTAATTTGAAGGAAAATGAAAAGAAAAAATTTCTTTTTTTTTCTAAATAAACCTTTGATTGTTAGTGTTTTAAAGTTTTTTTCTTGGAAACCTTAAAAAGCGTTTTAAAAAAAGACTAAAACCCTTTCTTATCCCACCCAGCGAGAGATCAGAATTGAATAAGAATAAAAAACAGATGACTGCTTCTATAAGTACGGACTTGATGGTTAATAGAAGTGCTTAAAAAATTTGTTTCCCCTCACATTCAAAAATTTAAATTTCTGGACCATAAGGGTTTATAGTACAGAGCGCCACCAGATTTTTTATACATTAATCCTAATTTAAGTTTACGAGAAGAAGGATAAATATTACTGTGACCGTGTGCTGAGAAATTCCTCCTTGAAGCGGGCGAACAAGCGACAAATTCTCATTACACTCACAAACATTTATTAATCTAATTTACATAACTTGGACACAATATATACTATTTACATAACCTTTCATAACTACCGACAAAACGGACGCTACGACGCGTCTTCATTCTATACCGCCGATCACTCCCTGACCTCCTTGGGTGTCCTTGATCAGAGCAGGGGTTAAGCTTTGGTTTCCTAAGAAAGCGTAACCGTGATCTAGCGGCCGTCGGTGTGTATCGGTGGGTGACGTCACTAAAACGTTGTTTATACTAACACATGGTGTTGGTTTCCTACAGAGCGTTGTTTGTGAGCGTAACGAAAATGATCGGAGCCGCCATTTCCATGACTGTCGTCATAGCGGTCTCAAACAGTTGGAGAACGATTTTTCTCTTGTAACGGCCAGATTTCATTTCCTGCTCCAAACGATTCGAGCAAAGAGGAGAAAAAGAAATAAACATTTTTGACTGCCATTGATTAATTCGTTTTTGTAAAATCGGGATAGTTAAACACAGAATAAAAATTTCAACGGATTTGAAATCTACGGAAAATTTGACACCAGATCGATACCTTAAATGTGATTTTAAAAAAATAAATAATGAATGATTTAATAAATAATTAAATAATCAAATGGTAAATAATTGAATAATAAAACTGTTATTGATATCGATCTGGCGTAGAAATTTACGCTGATTATAAATCTGTTGAAGTTTTCTCTCCACTTTCAACGATCCCGAAGTTAGAAACTTTGGACCAGAGAATAAAAAACCACTTTGTTTTGTTTCTCGAATAAAATAAACCACGACAACCGTCTGTGTTGCCCATTCCCCAACGTAATCTGTCCGTCTAAGTTGACAGCTCAGGATTCTTGTTTAGACGACCGTCTAGTTATGCCCGCGGCATCATGGCGAATCACGGCTGTTAGATAATGGCTCCACTTTCTTAGGAAACCGAAGCTTTAGATTTAGTTTTGGTTCTCACTTTTATTTCGGAGGTTTAGGCTCTGCAGATGACGCTGCGCTTATAGTTCACCTGTTACAAAACTGTTTGCATTCACCCGATTCTACGATACCTACACACACAGAGAAGTAGTATACAGAGGGTTCACTGAAGCCATGACATATAGCGCTCCAGTGGGGAAGCCTGTCCCTAATTGTGGGCGGAGATTTGAAATGTTTCAATCAGAGCCAGAGTGGAAGCCATTTTCTATTTTCTAATCGGCAGACTTCTTGAAGCGTCATTCAGCTGAATATTCTTTGCATCATTTTAATTATTATTTAAAAACTGTACTATCCATCAACAGAAAAGTTTGATCCCCAACCTTCACATATTTATAGTTGTGTTGCTCCAATGCGCAGAGTGAGTGCGATGTTAATTAAAAATACTATACCATCATCAATAGAAAAGCCGCTGTTCAAGTTTCCCGTCAAAAAAAACCGTTGAAAGTTAAATTGCTTTTGTTTTTCATAAAATATAATCTTTACTAAGAAACTACTAATGTGAATTATGTGCCATTTTTAAAATCGTTTTACAATCAAGTAAAATTAATTGTTTTTATTTTAAAAACCAATTGAAGGAAGAAAAAATAAAATCGTTCTATTTAATTTTAAGACTATTCGCCCAAGATAACTTATTTTTAAATATCTTTCAGTGTTACTTTGTGCATTTTTTATTTAATCGAAATCAATCGTTCTTAAATTTAAGAAGCATGTGGTATTCAGAATTCTGTACCATTGTGCTCTATTCATTAAGCATTTTGCGTATTTGTTGATTTTTCTTATTTACATTCTGTTTTTGTGTTATTAAAATTTACCTTTTTCTTAACTATAACCGATTTTATGTCAACATTTATAAAGATATTTTTGCAAAATTGGAATGCTCTTGTGTGATACTCACTGCGAACTTAATACAGAAAATTTAATTTAATTTAAAAGTTTGTTTTTAATAAGGCAAATAATAATTAATAAAAAATAATAACAAAATTTTAATAAGAAAAACTGTCATATCCTGTTGTGTATTTTATTGTTTATGATTGAATTTTAAGATCAATTAGAGTACCCACGCAGTGAATTGAAATAAACTATCACCTATTAGGCTGATATGAACTTAAGTTACTAAAAGTACACATGACGAAGTCTTTAAAAATCCAAACTAGAATTTATTCAAAAGATAATAATTGAATTTAAGTTAAGATTAAAATATTACATTCGACACAGTTACATTAAAAGTAAATCTAATAACTTGATCGAAGAGATCAAGTAAGCGGGTACGTGATCAAACAAGTGCGAACGAGAATTAAAGCGGGAATACTGGTGCAACAGATTGCAACCGCTTTTATATATTAGTATGGAAGATCACGTGATAAGATTTGCATAACCGTGATAATATTTGCATAAAGTACGAATCAAATATGTTGGCTAAGTAAAATTGAGAAAAGGAAGGTTTTTCCTAACAGTTTATTTTGCTATAATAAATGGTGAAAAATTGTGTGATTTAACTCCAATAATGAATAAAATTAGTAATATTATCCATTCATTTGCTACTCTAAATGGTGAATTACTTTAAGTTAGCTTGTTTATGAATGCTAAGCAATGAATTTTACACTTTGGAAGGCAAATGAAGATTCTTGTTAAGTTGCTTATTTTACCAAAGTATTTCATTCAAATACAAATACAAATTCAAGTATTGACGATCAGCTTCAGGCTCAAGCCCAACAATGCTGGTCTTTTGTTTATGAATTCCCCAATTACCACTGACTATCCAATTGTATCTTAAATTCGTACACTCCTTTTGAATTAACTATATTTTCTGGCAACGCGTTCCATTTGTCTATTACCCTATTAAAGTAGTAGTTTTTCCTTAAATCCCGATTAAAATGTGTCTTATTCAATTTATACCCATGGATCACACAGAAATATGAATAAGCGAGTAACAGTAGCTGAACTATGTTCTTTTTTTTTACATTCAGAACAAGGTCAGGTAATATCTTAGTTTTTTAGGCGCCAACTTCTTACTTTTGTATTCGTATTCTGAGTGTGTGTGGAGACAGCAGCGTGAGAGATTTTGCCTTGGGGTTCAATACACTTCTGTGTTATATTCTTCACAGGGAAGAATTGTGCATTGGTAAATGAATTCATAATTCAACAATAAAATTCATACAGTCCACTATCACTTGATCGTGTGTGTGATTGTCTTACTAATAAATGAGCTTCGACGAGACTTCTACATAAACAGTACTTCTTTTCTATTCCTTTTTCAAATTGTATAATTTGTTCAAAAATAAATAATGTCTTACAAATGTCAAATGTCAAAAATAAATAATGTTCAATAATAAATAATGTAACGACGAGACTTCTACATAAACAGTACTTTTTTTCTATTCCTTTTTCAAATTGTATAATTTGTTCAAAAATAAATAATGTACCTGATTAAGTTAATAAAAAAATTATTATGACATTTTCGTTCAAATAATATTTTAGACTATCAACAGAGATCAACAATTTTTCAAATCAAACAAGTTTTGGAATATTTTTTAAAAGAAACATTCACATGAAAGAATAAACTAAAATGAAAGAAAAAAGTTCATACATTGGCAAGATTTGTTTTAAAGTTCAGAACACATTAAAAAAGTGCTATTTTGAAGCTTTTATGTTAAAAAATATTTAAAGAATATTTAGTTTTAAATAAAAAATGCAAATTGGGTTTCGAAAAAATAAAATAGCCTGAGATAGTTGTTGTGGAAACCTAGTTCGGTTGTTATGGAAACCTAGTTTGGTTTTTATGGAAACGAGGTCTAGTTCCGATGCTATAGTAGGGTCCGACTCCCCCATTGGGGGCGCCAGCGTCTATGCGATTTCCCATGTTATATATATCCATTGCTTCCTATGGCAGTGAACCCTCTGTATACTACTTCTCTGTGCCTACATAGATGAAATTTTGCTCAACAGAGATGAAATTGCATTTTTGTATTTTATTTCAGAATTAGGTACTTTGCTACGCTAAATTCTAATACTTATGTTTATTTTTCATATTTTTCTGATGCATTAATAATTTTAAAATATTTGACTAATGATATGAAAGGATTTTGCATAATTTGCATTTTTTAAGGTAGGTAGTTAATGAACGACGCACAATACATTTGTTAAAAAACGACCCTATGTAACGCTAAAAGCGTGAACAAAAAACTCATCTCTGCTAATATAAAAGGTAGTGTGTGTTTGTGTGTCTGCGTGTACGCATTGTCCGGACGAATCTATGGCACTTACAATAATGAGACTTGGCACACAGATAGTTCGAATTTTTTGCAATTTTTGTGCCCAGCCCGAATTTTAAAATTTAATTTAGAACATTTTAAAATGAATGTAATGACATTTAATTATTATAGTTTTCGTTTGAACGGCAACAGCATAATGAGATGACAGATTCTAAATTTATTTTTTCCGTTTCCGTTTGACTTTTCGGAGGAACGATTTCAGACGACGAAAAAGAGAAATAAAGTTTTAACTGGAGCTATGCACTCCTTTTTTCTATCTCCTAGATCGTAAAAAATAGAGTAAACATTTCAACGGATTTGAAATCTGCGGAAAATTTCACATGAGATCGATACCTAAAAATATGATTTTCTTGAAATAAATAATTTTTAAATTGTAACTTTTATATTTTTCCCACACTAATTTGACTTTCGTTGTCGAGAAATCAACAAATTACATTTCCTGCGCTCAAGCGATCCCAGCCAAGGAAAGCAAAACAAATAAAAAAAATTTTAACTGGCATTGTTTAGTTCCTTTGTGCAAAATCGGGATCGTTAAAGATAGATTGAAAATTTCAACGAATTTGAAATCTGAGGAAAATTCTACACAAGATAGATATCTTATACGTTTGATTTCTTTTAATAAATAATTTTTCAATTAAATATTTACATTTTCGCAAGAGATTGTGACGTCATGTCGATTGGATCTCTTCGCAATTCGAATTTGGCCGCAATTGACGATGACAAGGTCGTCACGACGTTGTCCGTGGTGATGGTTGTTATCCAATAAGGTACGAATTCCCATTCAGTTTGCTTCGCAAACCAAATGGGAATTCGTAGCAATCACCGGGGGTTAGTGAGCAATGGTCACACCTGATCCCACGAAAAGAACTATCACGGGCAACGCCGTACTGGCCACGCAGTGGCTAGTCTATAAAAAAAGTGTTACTTTACTACTTTTCATCTGACAACGGTAAAACTTTGTTCCATTTTACTATTTGTAAAGGCTTATTTTTTGGGCAAAATATCGCTTAAGACATTGATCCATTTCTAGTTCAAGTGGCTATATTGTAAATACTGGAGATCGAGGCCACTTCGTGACCGGATTCTCCATGATCAACACCTTGTGTATAGTTCAACCAACTTCCACAAGACATCGTTTCGATGTATAAGGATTTGTAGAATTATTTCACAAAAATAAATCAAGCATGCAAACGAAAACCTTTTTATATAAGAAGGTATTGTCTTTAAAAAGAGGGTAACACTAAAAAAAGTTATTTTAAAATGAGGTAGGTTGGTAATTTGAATTAACGTCGTACTAAGGCAACACAACGTATTTTAAAATGTGATCGGCTATGGTTAAAAAAAAAACAAGACGTGTTATTCAAAGATTTTCTTTAAAATTTTGACTCTTGTTTCCAATACAGGGCAGTTCAGACAACACCTCCAAAAGGAGGTGTTGGTTCAAATAAGTAAAACTTAATTTGTTTTTCAAATTACATTATTGGATAGTATTAAAAACTGTACTCATCAGTCGGGAAACAATTTCTATCATTCTATATACGTACGTAGCTTCCATTTAGATACCGGATCTCTGAATTGATAAAAAGAAATGCTTCCAAGAATTGATTTGAAACTGCATTAAATTTGGAGTAACGCGCATTTATAATAAAAACGTTCCTCATCATGGAATAATATCAGGGTTATAAAATATTCCAACTAGGACTTATGAAAGTTGTGATATTTGGGAGGTAGTTATTTAATTAACGTCGTACTGAAGCAAACAACGGGTTATTGACGACGGTCCTGGATGGAACTCCAACGACAAAATATCCGAGGGCAACACCTGAGCTGGCACCACACTATCCATACTTCCACACCATGCCAAAGTGAAAAATATGAGGCCACGACAGATTTAACGTGCATCATCATCCTGTGAACGACGGTCTTTGGCTGGACCGAGTTTCGAATTCGCAGCTCCTGGTGCATTTCGTTGGTCTAGCAATAGGACTAATGCGGCCCCTTTCCAAGAAAACAAATTACTAAGAACATAAATGAAAAAGCGCAGGGTATAGGGACAAGTACATGCAAGTACACAAATCAATCCGAAATCAAATTGGTGGTCAAAAATGAAAAAACTTCAAAATATGACCAATAAAAATGATGAAATGATTGGTAGGCAGGTATTAAATTTAACTGCAGCAGCACAACAGGCTATTAACCAAGGTCTGGGATCAATCACGAAGAGAAAGATCCGAGAATAACGCCACGTAATTTTGAACCACAGTCAGGTGTCGAGGTCAACACTTAAGCTATCACCCCACTCTTCAAACTTCCACACCACGCCAAAATGAGGATATTGGAGGCCATAACACATTTAACGTGCACCAGACCTATTTGTATACGACGGTCTGATAATGGATTGGGACTTGCAACACTCCAGTTACGAATCAGTTATACTCTTCCAACAGGGCTGTTGGGTTGGTGTGGAAGCTTAGAGGGTGGGGTTCCAACTCAGGTGTTGCCTCATCATCTGACCGTGGTTCAAAATTATGGGGTGAAGTCCTCGTATCTTTCCCTTAGGGGATTGATCCCGGAGCGTCGTCAGTAGCACGTTGTGTTGCTCTAGTACGACGTTAATTAAAAATTCCCATTCCCATTCCAACAGGGCTACCGTGTCCTTTACAAAATGTATTGTTACTCTGGTGACTATTCATTGTTCTTGAAAGAGGCATTATGACTCTTGGTCTAAATTGCTCAGGGTACCGTTACTTTTAAAATTTTGGGGGTAGCAAAAGCAATTTATCTGTAATTAGAAGTTGAATTAAAAATAATTATTGGTTTAAAAGTAATTATTAAAATATAACTAATAATTAATTGACGAAAATTAATGTGGCATTAATTCGGATAATTTATCCCTGATCTGTTTCTCTCATTTTCAAATACAGTATCCTCTACCAATATATAGCTCTCCTTTTGGTACAAGAAAAAAGTACAATGTACCAACTGTAAAAAGAAATTGCTTGTCAGAAAAAAAGACATTACTTTGGCGTTAAATTACGTGATTTTCAACTAAAGTTGTGCAAAACTACAAGTCAAACATTACATAGATGCTAGAAAATCCCATCCCAGCATTAAAATATTGGTATGAATCAGTCAATATTAATTCCGCGCATTGGAAACGTGTTCTCATATATTTTTTCGTGTGGGTTGTCATAAACCTCTATTGTCTCAGCCTTATTCTGGAACCACATCATGTTCTTGATCGTTCCAAAGAGAACTGTCGAATTATTACAAACGGTAAAACAATTTCTGACACGTTAGAGGGAAGCTTGCTCATTCATATTCAACAGGTTGATGCTGAAATCAATCTATTTCTGCCTTCAGAATTTCCAGAGTTCAGCGAAAATGTTCAACTTCCCATAGACAGAAGTGGAAAAACTATACGCTTCTCCAAGAGGCCCATTCTTTATACTGTATTTAGTATATAGACATGCACCAGCAGCTTTATTTGGACCTAGTTTCGAACTCGCATCCCACCGGTTGCTAATCCGTTGCTCTTCCATATGGGCTGCCGCTGTCCTGGGATACCCTGGAGAGCACGCAGTAAAAATCTTGGCCCTTTGCCAAGTTTATCCACAGCTGTGTGATCTCTCTCTTTTTTGCGCATCTCTCTCTAAGAAACGCATGCGCGAAGTATAAAACGCTCAAGAGAACTAGAATTCCGAAACTTCATCTCGTGTTGTCATGTAAGAAATTAAGGATAATTCCCCTAATTATACGTACTGGAGTCTCTATCATTCGCACTACAACACAAAATCTTTTTCCCGTATCTCGCGCGATGGATCGATAATGTTTCATCATACCTCCACAGACGTGAATCTGTACAAGTGAAGTAATTGGATAAGTTCGGAACAGACACTTGTCGGATTTCCTCGAAGGGCCGATCCGGGGAAATATCAGACACTCTCACCTGTTCGATCGAAGAGCGCCGTAAGGATGGTGGCCACGTGCAAAATTTACAAAAAGTCATGCCCGAACGGGAAGGTGAGTATTCGATTTCATTTATAAATGTGGAGATTCGTTCTGATTGTCGTTCCTTCTGTGTTGTCATCAAAAACATGGGTGCCGCATGTACTACGCATCGAACTATAAATGTGCTTCTTCACGGGTCGAGGTAGCCCAGTCAGTGGATTGACGCCAGATGATTACGAGTTCGAAACCAGGTTCAGCCACCTTGTACACGGGGGATGGTGCATGTTATATCTGTCGCGGCCTCAAATGCCCTCACGTTGGCGTGGTGTGGAAGTTTGGAGAGTGAGGTGTCAAAAGAGAGATGAAAAAAGTGGTTTGGAGAATGGGGTTGTGACGTCGCAGACACCGCCACTGACCTTTGATTCCAAATTCCTGAAACATATGCCCGAGCCTTGCTGATGAATGTCGCAACAGCTGTCCCGTTTGTTTTGGGGTGCCAGTGATTTGTGACCGGCGGAATGAGGGGTCTGCCGACGAAGGCAGATGCGTTGCAGCACTCGAGGGAAGCGGAGGTTTTGGTTTTGCAGTGCTCGTTGATGAGGCCGCGGCTGTTTTTTTCGCCTGTTTCGCACCACCCATGTCATAGGGATGCAAATCTCTAGTGTACAAAGTGTACATATAATTAACAGCAAAATAAAATGAAAGTTATTTTTAAACTAGGCTGTTTCATTTTGTAGAAAGGCACACCACTCGGCCCACTGCGTTACAGTGTGCCAAAAAGAGAAGAAGATAAGTTTGGAGAGTTGGTTGGTAAAATAATAGGGAATTGAAGACATAGAGTGTGATAAAAGTAATGAATTGATATTAGGAAACGGAAAAGTGATAAATGATTAAATCTAGCTCTCCAAGTGTTTTACGTGAAAAGGCTTAGTCAGTGTAATTTAACAGCAAATGTATGTGTGTTATCTTTTCCAGAGTAATGAACAATTTAGTTTTACATTATAGATTGATAAAGGGGAGAAAAAATGCCTATTTAATTCTCTGTAATACACAGTGAGAAATCTTTAGTTCGTAAATGAGAATATACCTGTCTTCTAGACACTCTTAAAAATATTTTTCAAAGGAGGACAATCAGGGAGTGTATTGATTAGTGCAATACATGGTAAAGGTTACCGCAACTAAAAAAGGAGGACACTAGTGGTAGCTAGGCCCGGGAGCAGAAAGTGCTTAAAACTACGTTGTACGTCGCAGAACAATTTTTCCTTAATTTTATCAAAATTTTGGCCGATTTCTTAAAAATTATGAGTTAGGATGTTTTGCAGTGCAAAGAGCGCTCCTCGCCACAACTTTTTTTCTTCTCTAGATACGGAACATCCTCCCTACACCGCCCAAATGGCCACAAACACTTTATAAATAACATATCTTCTATGTCAATGACAACCTATTTAACTTCAAAAGTTATCGACCGAATTGCAAATTCTGAAAGTACATTTAGGTTTTAAATAAAGTAAGTTAATTAATTTTGATGTGTGTGTGTTTTATTATAAATATGTAATACATATTTTGCTGATCATTGTGTTTTACGTCTGTTTTTGTTTTTAATGCAGTTTTAAAAATATGGACAAAATATCTGCAGAACAATTGCATTTGCTTGGAGCTGTGTTGCAGAGCAGTGAATATAATTCTGCATTGATTAATTTCATTTTAAGCTAATGTACTGCTATAAATATGATAAGTTATGTATAGATATTCACGTAAGATCTCACGCATTGAAAAATTCGATTTAGAAATTAGGGCAATTATTCCCAAGTTTAAACCTTATCTACCATCTTAGCATTTTAGTGACCGAAGTCAACGACCATTGTTTGAAACTTCCCGAAACGACGTTACTGACCAATCTTTTCTGTATCTTTTACAGGTGACGCTTTACTTACCAAAGAGAGAGTATACCGATCATATAACGTCAGTGGATCCCATAGGTGAGTTAAATCAAGTCGACACAAGTCTTATATTATTTTCAGGGACAGTCGTAGATCAGTGGGTATGCCCACTGTACTAACAATCTCGGAATTACAGGCGGCGTCGGTTCAATTCCGAATGAGTGTATTGTTATGTTGTGTCAGTAGAACATTCCTTGTGTGTGTATGCTCCTTACTATTATTATTGCCTGTCTTGTGCCTGAAGCTGAATTGCCAAATATGGCCCTGGCGCCATAAAACCACAAACAGCCGTATTTTTTTTCAAATTTTGTGTCATGTTCAAATTAAATCCCGACATATTCAAAGCCTAACGTATAATATCCATTTTTATTCCCCTCTTTAGCATTGGTGCGTCGATTTTTTTTGTTACATAGAGTACTTCATACACTACCCTACAATAATGGACCGGACGCCAGCGGATTAGCACAAAATCCGACTACTTATTTGAAGGTGTTTTTCGTGGTATGACCTGGGACCTTTACATGTTGTTCCTGGTCAATTGAACGGCAACGCATACATGAACATTTTGGACAATCAGGTTCTTCCTACGCTATGGCAATTTTATGGAATGAACGAATGTTACTTCCAGGACGGCAAAGCTACATGCCATGTTGCAGCCTCTGTCAAGCAGTGGTATCGAGATATGGATGTAAAATGTCTTCCCTGGCCTGCTCAGGGTCACGACCTAAACCCCATAGAAAATTTGTGGGACGCGTGAGATCGACGCTTACGGGCCAGGGATCCCCGTCTGAAATCTACAGCTGAGCAGGCGACATTCTTGCAGCAGGAATGGACAGCAATACCCATAGCTGTGTAACAAAACCTTGTTGAAAGTATGCCCACAAGGGTTGCTAGTGTAATTGCAGCGCTTGGGGAACCATCCGCCTATTAAAGCATGTATTCTAACCCTTATACCATCACATCTTGCTGTCCGGTCCATTATTGTAGGGTAGTGTATATCTCAATGGAAGTCACTACCTTTAAGAAGGCAGAATGTTATATTAACACGCCTCTGTATTGGACATACTCGGATAACCCATGAACACTTCCTCCTCGGAGAAGGTCATCCAATTTCCAATTACTGCATTTGCCCACTAACGGTAAAGCACATTTTTATTGAATGTTCTCATTTTAATCGTCAATGACTTAAACATTTAAATTCATATACTTTGGTGTTAGAAGACATGGCTGGAGAGAACCCTCGCCCAAACATTTTTAGCTTTTTACATGACATTGGTTTCTTTTCATCACATTTAATTTTGCTTATTATTTATGTTATCATCACCTGACTAATTTCCTTTTAATATTGGATTGCATATTTGAGCTCTTATGTTCAGATCTCTTACACACGATATTTTAGACCTATATGTACACGTTGTGAAATTGTTTTAAAATAATAGAACAGGTGTATTTGAGTTCGATCTTATGTCTTGAGTTTACCACAATATGTCGCAAGGGGACTCAGTGCCACAAAATCATATCCAATCCCATCCTTTAGTATTTTCTTCGAAAGAAAAGTACCTCCAAACAATCCATTATTGTAAATGCGTATTCCACTCAATGCCTAAACAAGTTTTTCATAAACCCAGTTAAAGTTTTTGATGTTTTGGAAACCCTTTTGTTTTGAGAAATAATAACTAAACAAATCCGACATGACAGGTTATAATTCGACTTACTATACCATATTTTTTCCTGACTCGGACACTTTAGAGCTAAAGTGCGATGCGTAGTCTTTTAAATACAACTTGTCATAAAGCTATCACTATGCATTTACCTAAAAACTGAATTTCGCTTTTAAACTAGATACGAGTGTGTTACTGAAACACAATATGAAAGCTTTTTTAGCATTTTCTACTGTAGTGAGAAATAATTTAATAGTTTAAAATACTAATTACTTGATTGAAATCATTTTTTAATTTTCCTTGCGTTAACTTTAGGAATGGCTTGTTAATTCTTGATTCCATTGAACTCGACACGGAGTGTCAATGTTTAATTTGCAATACATAAATCTCTCGCCATTTCCCTTTTCTTCAAACCAATCATTTTCCTCAAAACAGGTGGTTGGTCGAGTTTCAAGGTGATTTCGAAGGCTTTCCGGTAGTATCCTATCACACTTTCCAATCGTTCCATCATTATATCTCTATCCTATCATCCCGTAGTAACCTATTACACTATACAGTATCCCATTTGTCAGGTGCATTACTCTCTGTGTCACTAAAACTTTCACTGTGAGCATATCTATTACTAGATGTTTGGCTTGTGTCTGACGGAGCATGGCCACGCATGGCCATAAAACCTCCTTTAGCCAACCAACCTATCATCCCATTATACTAGTATTACTAACCTGTCATCATATAATGTCCTATCACACTATCCTATCATGACATCATTCTATCACTATCCTATTATTCCATCATCTTATCATCACTTAGTATCATATCACACTATCCTATCATCCCACATCATCGTGCCGACCAACCGGTATAGTGGTTAAGGTGTTAGCCTCTAGATCGGAAGGTTCCTGGTTCGAATCCGGGTCCGGGCATGGATGTTTGTAAACGTATGGTGTAGAGGCGGCTGGTGCACCTTAAATTTGTCGTGGCCGAAAGTCCTCACGTTGGGTTGGCGTGGAAGTTTGGAGAGTGGGGTGCCAGTTCAGGTGTTGCTGCGTCATCTGACCGTGGTTCAAAATTACGAGGTGTTGTCCTCGAATATTTCCCTTAATTGACTGATTCCGGACCGTCGTCAATAGCCCGTTATGTTGCTCTAGTACGACGTTAACTAAAATTACCATTACCATTACTCACATCATCGTATCACACTATCCTATCATCCCACGTCATCCTATCACTATCCTATCATCACTTAGTATCGTATCACACTATCCTATTATCCCATCATCCTATCAAAATCATATTACCGTACTACCCTATCACACTTACTGAGACAGGAAGCTACTTATGTTTTTACGGGCACATTTCGACAGTATCTTCATCGTTTCGGGCAAAGTGAGACAGAGTTCGGTGGAATTCCCTCTCACTCTAGTATCCAATATACCCCTTACCACCAAATTTTACGTGTGCTGTCGCGAAAGTGGGCATGACAGCGACTGGATAAAAATTGTATTTGGCCACTGAGAGGCAAAGAAACAATTCTATGGACCAGCGTATCTCCTGTCGAAACATGGGTATGAAACGACAGCAGCAATTTAGTCTTTTATAAACAAGCTTGTATTTTCTTTCATCTTTCGTCATCTGAACGTGGTTCAAAATTACATGGTGCTGTCCTTGAACCTTTCCATTGGGGATTAATCCCGGACAGTCGTCAATAGCCCGTTGTGTAGTTCCATAACGACGTTAATTAAAATACCTACCTACCTGCCTTTCGTCTTCTGTTTTGCTACTCAAATTATTATAGAAAATTAGATCCAGTGGATAATTCCCTCTGTGAAAAGCGTTATAATTCCATAGTGGTGATTTTTTTCAAAATATCAACTTTTTGATATAATTCATTTTGTTAATATATATTTTTTTTTAATAAAATACCCATGAGTGTTCAAAGCCCCCTGGTTATCTTTCAATCAGAATCGAAGCTTTTGTTAAACAGGAAATAAATCTGCCGTTAGGAATTTTTATTAAAATAGCACTGGAGCAACACAACTGGTAAGGGGCGACGGTCCGGGTGGAATTCAGAAGGGAAAGATCCGAGGACACCAGTTAATTTCGAACCACGATCAGATGGCGAGGTCACACTTGAGATGGCACATCACTCTCCGCACTACCTACCACACCTCAGCAATACCACACCAACGTGAGGACATTAGCAGCCACGACAGATTGAACATGCACCAGCATTCTTTGTACACGACGGTCCTTGGTTAGATTTGAACTCGCAACCCCAAATAAATTGACAGTTTTGGTGCTCGAATGTATTAAACCTCCTGGTAGCTGTGTCAAAGATGTATCTGATCAGTAGGAAAACTGCTGATATTGATGGAAGAGATATATCGTGAAGTTTAATCTCTAAAATTATTAAATTAGTGAACATAAATTTCTTCAGTTATTTTCGCGTGACTCAAAATTTATTGATTTTAATACGTAGCCGTCAAGCAGTTCGTTCAAATTTAATATAGATTTATGTTAGTTTTCATAAAGATTTGTCCTCGTCTATCACCAAACTAAACGAGAAACTGGACCCCGGATCGGGTGGTTTAACCCCCTCGACGTAACCAAACTAGACCCCGGATCGGGTGATTAAACCCCCTCTACGTAACCAAACTGGACCCCGGATCGGGTGATTTAACCACCTCGACGTAACCAAACTGGACCCCGGATCGGGTGATTTAACCCCCTCGACGTAACCAAACTGGACCCCGGATCGAGTGATTTAACCCCCTCGACGTAACCAAACTGGAGCAAGGATAGGGTGATTTAACCCCCTCGACGTAACCAAACTGGACCAAGGGTAGGGTGATTTAACCCCCTCGACGTAACCAAACTGGACCAAGGATAGGGTGATTTAACCCCCACGACGTAACGAAATCTCGTCGTAACCAAAACTGACAAGACTTTGGTGGACGAGATATCTTGCCATTTGAAAAAACTGACCAGATCTGTGTATTGTCATCACAAAAAAAGTGGCAAAATCCTGTATGGTGAGATATCTCGACATTGAGACATAGCTTGGTCAGATCTTGATGGATGAGGTATCTTGTCATAAGCAAAACTGACCAGGTCTTGATGGACGAGATACCTCATTAGAAAAGCCTGACCAGATCTTGATCTTGTCATCATTAAGAAATCGGAACTATTCCATAATTGAAGTATAAAAGGGTCAGATCTTAATGGACGAGTTATCTCGTCGAAACCACTTGGAGGGTTAAATTGGGAAAGTCTAGGTTAAATCGAAGTGTACATACCCTCGAAGCCCCCACATTTCCTCCACCCCTGTTGCTGTTCATGCATGTATTTGTCGAGTGACTGTATTCCTCCCTTCAGATGGGATCGTGCTGTTGGATGACGACTACCTGAAGCAGCGCCACGTGTACGGCCACGTGATCGCCACCTTCCGCTACGGGCGGGAGGATGACGAGGTGATGGGGCTGAAGTTCGTGAAGGAGCTCTACCTGGCCTCCGAGCAGATCTACCCGCCGGCCTATGACGAGCCTCGCCCCATCGTCTCCAAGACAGTGGAGCGCCTCAGGGAGAAACTGGGGCCCAACGCCTACCCGTTTACACTGAAGGTGAGTGATATTGATAAGTGAGGGTGGCTGAAACTGGGTCGTAAGCAGATAGATAAATGTGTGCTTATACTGAGGAGTTCCGCCGGGTCCCAATTTTCTAAGAGACTAGGACAGAGTATACTTGGATAGCATTAGTTCAATAACTGGATTGAATCTACCAATAATTAGCTCATAAAAATGAACAGTTTATAGAGAAAATGATTTGCTGCGAGTTTGAGAACACCTTTTCTTCTGCAATACAGATACTATTGTAAAGTTAGCTACTTTGAGTGTTGAAGAAACCGAAGTCCTATAAACATACTTCTTTCTCCGTCAAATCACTGCTTATAGCTTTATCGGAACGATACATTTGCCAATATGTGATAAGTTAAAGTCTAAACCATTCTGGCCATGTCGATTACCACAGTTACGAATGTAATCTTGTCATTTTACTAATTAACTTTTCCTGCAATGTCTCTATCGTTAAAAACAGAAGAAACTTAGCACTTCAGACTTCTCGAGGAGAGATAAACATTGCATATCATTTTCCCCATCATCATATGCTTCCGATTTAGGCTAGCATCCAATCAGATATATGCGCATGAGGGCCTTGCGCATGAATGTCACTACCAATGAAACAATTAGGACATTTCGTGGCAAAAGGTGTAAAGGTATTGATCAAGCTACGAGATAAAACTCCGATTACAACACCACGTAATTTTGAACCACGTTCAATATCGATGGAAATTACGTTGGGAAACAATAAAATATGGATACAAATAATTAAAGATTTTTTAAGATTTCAATTAATGTGCTATTTTTACAATAATTTGTAACTTTTAATGAGTTATCCTCGATTATTTCTATGTAGGTATGTAGGTATTTTATTAACATCGTACAGGAGCAATGCAACTTTATATTTATCTACGTTACTGGTAAAGTAACAGGGGCGCGTAGCCCAGTTGGAAAATCCAATAACCACATTAGCAACCGGAGGGTTGCGAGTTCGAAACTAGGTCTAGCCAAATACCGTCGTGTGCGTGAGGGCTGTTGCCGTAGCCCTCATGTTGGCGTAGTGTCGAAATTTGAAGAGTGGGGTGTCATCTCAGGTGTGACCTCGGCATCTGACCGTGGTTCAAAATTACCTGATGTTGTCCTATGGTCGTTTCCTTCAGGATGGATCCCAGATCCTCGCCATTAGCCCATTGAATTCCTCCAGTGTGACGTTAATTAACTACTTACCTAGTGTTGGACATACATTGTAATTGTGCTAATTTTCTCCTGTTAACCTTCCTGGTGGTTGTCTCGGAGAGGGTCTCGACATTAACAAAACTGACCAGGTCTTAATGGACAAAATATCTCGTCATTGTAATAAAACTAATCAGATCTTGATCTCGTCATCATCAACAAATCGGCAATACCTTGATGACGAAATATCCCGTCACATTAGAAAATGTATCATATCTCGATGGACGAGATATCTCGTTGAAAGCACTTGGAGATCTAAGTGAAATCTGTCTATTTCAGCTGCCCGACAACGCCCCCCACTCTGTAATGTTGCAGCCAGGGGAAGAGGAACAAGGACAACCTTGCGGCGTTTACTATGAAGTCAGGATCACAGTGGGAAATACTCAACACGACAAAGGACACAAAAGGTACTCATAGATCTAATATACACATAGATCTGTTTTCATAAATTCGCCGATTGTTAGCTGTTGCGTAAATAAACTACTACTAGGGGGACCGCCCCGTGCTCGCTAACGCTCGCCAACCCCCGGAGGATTGCATCGCAATCCTCATTGTTTTGCTGTGCGAAACTATGCTCGCTTCGCTCGCATCAATGAAGACGTGTGTCCTAGCAGAAGTGATTGTTTACAAAATATGATATTCCAAAAAAATGTTTTTCAAATCTAAAATTGCTGTATTACAGAAAACATATACACAGTACCTCTTAAATCAAAATTCGGTGGAGTGGTCGTTCACGGTAAGACGTTTGTCGCCAAATCAAGATGGCGGCCGAATTTCGTAACAGCAGATAGGGTTGCCATAACAGAAACGTCAGACGTGAAGAAAATCCCCAAAAGGTGAAGGTTACCATATTTGGCGACAAATCGCCTTCTTATCGTAAACGACCACTCCACCCAAAATTCAAATGAAAACTTTGAGCAAGTTTGGACTCGAAATGTGAGTGCTGCTTTGGAAATTGAATACCCATCATGTTGTTTGTGTACATTTCCCCAGCACTCAAACCACCCAGACTTTTTCATTGAGTTTGTTGCCGAAAGTTGTAGTGCAAGCATCGTGTTGAACTATAATTGCTGGCCCTGAAAAGGACCGTTTTAAAATGGCCCTGAAAAGATCACCCGCTTACTTTGATTTCTATTATAAACTGCAACAGCTCAACTAAAATTCCTTTTTTTTTCTTCAATAAAATTTCATCCGATAACGCTTATACATTTAATTGATGCGCGAGGCCCTGTGTGAACAAACAATCGTACAATGTTGCCAAAACGCGTTAACAAATAACGTCTTTTTTGCGTGCCACGTAAGAGAATTATATATATAGATTGTTTAATATTTCACTAGATAATAATATCAGAGGGCTCTTCAATGTGAACATGAATAAACTATTGAGTTGACGGCAAACCTTCGTATCGTTTATGACACTCGATGTCATTGCATCGCAAAACCGAAGTATTCATACTTCGCATGTGTTAAGTTTTGATGTTGCTCGAAAGAATGAATTTTAGTGAGTATTTGTTATTGGTCGGTTTTTTTTAAAATTGTGTTAAGCATTCAAAATGGCAGGAAATAAGGAGCGTTTTTGACAAGTTATGCGTCGATACACTCTATCACACACAAAAAAAAATCGACGCACCAAGGAGGTGCATAATTACAGTGGTGCCGGGCACGATGAACGGCGCTGACTGAGGACGTATAGTCTTTAGGGACGAGTCCCCGTTTCCAACTGTGTCCTGACGACAGCCACAGACTGTCCGAAGACGTCCAGGGCAGCGTGGGGATCCTGCCCTTATTATCACACGCCACACATGCCCACATCAGGACGTTATGGTCTGGAGTGCCATCTTCTTCGACAGCCGGACCCCTTTGGTAGTCATTTCTGGCACACTTACAGCACAGCCGTACGAAGACGACATTCTACGACCTGTTGTGTTACTATTCCTTTTGCGACACCCCGGACTTACTGTTCAGCAAGATAATGCCCGGACGCACATGGCACGTGTTGTTATGAATTGTCTTCAAACTTTCCGAACACTTCCTTGGCCAGCTATATCTACTGATCTCTCTCACATAGAGCATATTTGGGACTTTATGGGAAGGCAACCATCTCAAATTGTTGACCATTTAGCCTGACAGTTGGAGACAATTTGGTAAGAAATTCCACAGGACACCATCAGGGTACTATTTCAGTCAATGCCACGCCGGGTGACAGCTTGCATCCATACCAGAGGTGGACCATCGCCTTATTGACTTCCTCCCCTTGTAACGGTCAAACTCTGAACTAAATCATTCAATTGTTCTGAAATTCTAATCGTTTATTTTTCGATGTATGCTCTTCATATCCACCCATTTCCATAGCAATCGGACAACTCCTTTTTGGTGCGTCGATTTTTTTGCTATAGAGTGTATTTCCGAAAAGGCAAGAATGCTTCGCAGACGCAAAAGAAGATAGGTATTGTGTAGGATGAAGGTACATTTGACGATTCAGAGTTCCGTAAGTGGTTCGGAAAGTTTCGTCGCCTAGATCCTTTCTTTAGTCAAAAACCTCAGAACTTGTAAGAGCGCGGGTTGATGCAGCTACAGTAGAGTGGACGGAGAAAGTTCATCGAACCGAACGGTATTATTACTAGTTATTGATTTAATGTAATTTTTAGTCAATAAAATAATTTTCCTTTCTTCAATTTTTGTTAAAAAAATCAGGGATGAACTTTCGCATTGCACCTGTGAATTAAAAATACTGCCAGAAAAAAAAACTATTTAATTTATCGTCGTATCGACGATGTTTGGAGTTAATTTTTTTACATAAGCGGCCATGGCTGAACTCGCATTTGAATAACTTTTGACGTTACGCCACAAGTGCCTAAAAAGGTTACCAAAACATTATCGTCTTGTATACTTATATTTGCATAAAGCCTTCACTCAAAACCCAACCATGTTGATCGAGTGTGCTCAGTGTTTTAGTGGAAAGAAACAAATACTTTTATACCCGCGCGCGCGCGGTATTTTATTAATCCATAATCCCCAAAAAAACTTGAATACAATAGAGGTGAAATGTCAGCAAACTGAGCATTGCTACAGAGAAACTTCAAAACGTGTATTCAATAAATTGATATCAGTAGTCACGAGACTGTTCTATTAAAAATTGATTTGGTTGGCCTATTTGATACCTTATCGCCTTGTTTGGCGATGTAGCATCTAGGTAGGTTCGTAAATCCGCATTTCTATACAAAAATGGTGAAATCTACAGCTATAAGATTACTAATCAATGGACCCATCAGGTGATCAATCAATAAATGGGCGTCTCCTCCCTTCCAGTGATCAATCAAATGATGAATGTTAGACTAATTTTTACTGCTCAGTGGAACCTAAGAGTCACGTTACTACTGGTTTTGGTCACATAGACGAGACATTTGGAGACGAAAATATTACCATTGCTCACTCTAGTTATATATTTCCGCTATGGATTATGCTGTCTTCTTGACTGTCATATTCGTAATAGTAGAGATTCTCTCTGATAGCGACTATTCTGCAGGAACTCCGTGTCGATGGCCATACGGAAAGTGCAGCGGGCCCTGTTGGTGGGAAGCCGCCAGCCGTGCTCCGTCATCAAGAAGGACTTCCTGCTCAGTCCGGGTCACCTAGAGCTCGAGGTCACTCTGGACAAGCAGGTCTTCGAGCATGGTGACCCGGTGGCCGTCAACATCGCCGTCAGGAACTATGCCAACAAGACTGTCAAAAGAATTAAAGTCTACGGTACGTATGTTTTACTCCACTACAACATTCTCTTGCACCATTCACCATTAGTCTTGAATGGATCAATTACAAGATTGAAAGGTAGAGAACGAAGGTATATACAGTCAGTATCGGTTATATGGTAATCTCAGCGGTCCAGAAAAATCAGACCATATAAGCGAGGTGACCATATATGCGAAAAAATATTTAATTATGGCAGGATTATATTCACCTATCAGAATGTAGTGCTCATAAACAAATAATTAAACTTTTAAGATCATTAAGACGAATCAAGGTTCACCCTCTACCGTTCGGATGGCAGGGTCTGGCGTCTGACTGGAGAACGCCTCCTGCCAGAATGCATTGTGCCCACAGTAAAGTTCGGTGGAGGTGGAATTATTGTCTGGGGTGTTTCTCCTGGTATGGATTGGGACCTTGGTTTAAATTCATGGTAAGCTCAACGCCGAGGCCTACTGCAATTCACGGTTAAGCGTTCCTTTTCTTTCCCCCTACACATTTTTCACCTCTGAAACAAAGAATTCTGTCTGGCAAGATCCGATAAAAAAAGTCCACATTCAACAACGCTGAACACCTTGGCAGATTCATGTCTTTCAAGGATTTTTTTTCCTTCTGGTCATTTAATGTGTTGCTCCTCATCTCAAGAAATGTTGCAACAATTACCAATTTTCAACAAAAAAAATCCCGATAACCTCACTGAAAAGATTAAAAAACGACCATATTACAGATTACCAGGAAAATAAAAGGACTATATAAGCGGTGCGCTTTAACACATGTTCCCTAGTAAGTTAGACGGGACTTTAGAAAACTGACCATATAAGCGAGGTGACCTTATAACAGGGTGACCATATAGCCGGTACTGACTGTATATGCTAGTAGCGTATGGGGTGGTTGGATTCGGAAAGTGACATCACACCACCCGATTGGAAGAGGGTATATTCTTCTCACAACATTCATTCACGTACTGTTGGGCATGGAGAAACATAGCCAAAGCATTCCGCTCAGTAAACTGTATGCTCTTCAGTTTTCTATGTTGCCATTTCTTGAAATGTAAACTGTAAAAGCAATTGAACCTGCAAGAGGAAAAGAACTTCAACCCAAACACCTCAATTTTAAAACGGAGAAAACAAAGCAGGAGGGAGATTACTCCACTTCGGGTTCTTCCCATCCGTGAAGTGACCCGAACACGTTCACTTACGGTCATGTGGTGGGACATCGCTTCTGATTCCCAAATGTAACTGATTTTCATTTGCTCAAGATGAATCTTGCAAAAGCAGATAAGCCCCACAAAAGGCAAAAAATTATCGTTTATAGATGTATTTATTCCTTTTGTTAGATTATGAAAACATATCCTATCTTTGATTCGAAATTTGTAAGCATCGCATCTCAGATCAATTTTTTTTTTGCTGATCTCATTTAGCTGGAAAATGCTGACAAAGGCAGTAGCATTATTACTGGAATGTTGTGATAATGTGTGCAATATAACCTAAAAAGAACGATCAGAGCGTAGTGTATTATCTTAAATTCCAGATTTAATATACTTTTTACATATTAATCTTATTGCATAGTTGACTAAAAATGTTACTTTTCATGCTCTTATGTAAGTGTAGATTTTAAAATTACTTTTCTAGCTCACAATTCAATACATTTTTTCTTTAGCGATACAAAATGCAGACATATGCATGTTTGCCAATGGACATTGTCGAACCATCATCTCAGCTTTGGACACAGAGTAAGTAGTCATTTGCTCTTTACACCTTCAGTCATCCTAAAATGCAATGGTAAAAGTATTATGTGGTGTTTAATTTAGTCAACTTTAGTCAACCATCCTTTTAGCATCTCTACAACTATTTATCCAACCAAAGACCGCCTTGTACGTGGGAGCTGAAAGCATATTAAATCTGTCTGATATGTCCGACCACTTCTACTGAGTTTAATGAAATTAAAGTATAGAACATACGTGACGATCCAATCAAGGGGAAAGTAGATTTTCAAAATCACCAATATATAAGTGTACTAGCTATTTCACCCAATTTTGATCTGGGTACCAATATCCAGTTTTGACCACAGGTTCGATCGGAATAAGTGGAGTTTTCAATTGCTATCGGATAGAAGTAAGGACATACCTTTTTATATGGTGACCGACAGAGTGAGCATCGGGATCTACAGGTTCCTTCCTTCTGGGATCTGGGTTTCGTATGTTGGTGAACGACAAAGTAAAGACAACCTCATTATGGTTAGTAACTTCGTTTATTTTTCATTCAATTTGTTCAGATCTTAATTGTAGAGTTACCATTTTTTTGAAATAGGTGGACACAACGGAAAAAAGCATCCGACTCTTTTTTTTTAGCGTTGGCGTTTCTCGATCCTTCTCCCCGTCTGAACTCCCTCCAATATTTTGGGTGCCCCGACCTTGCCAGGGGGTCAATCCTTCTATTGGCCAATAGAATTGTGCCACTTCAGATATCAACCCCATAGGGTGAAGGGTGGAAGCGCACCCTTTCGAATTTCTCTGAATCGAGGGGTGATGAACTTGGTTTCTCCTCAAGTTCAAGGATTTGTTAGTGGAACGGACATTGAAACAAATAGCTTGCTGGTTGGGTTTCCCTGCTTTTAGGGCAAAATAATATTTGATGTGATTGTCATGTCACAATAAGTATACATAATTAACGTCAAACTGGAGCGACACAACGGGCAATCGGCGACTGTCCAGGAGAATGAAATTAACTGATCAACCCATGAGGAGAAAGTTCCGAGGACAACACCTCATCGTATTGAACAATGGTCAGATGACGAGGTCACGCCTGAGCTGGAACTCCACTTTCCGCGCGTCCACACCACGCCAACCTAAGGACTTTGGTGGCCACGACAGATTTAACTCACAACAGCCCTCTTGTACGATAGTTTTTGATAGGATTCGAACTCGGAACCCTGGTTGCTAATCCTTTACTCTTCCAACCGGGTTACCGCTACCCTTTACTAAATAAAAAATAAACATGAGCAACAGATGGTTTTTGAAAAATGTTTACTAACAACATTCCGGCTCTTAAACCCTTGTACTACTAAAAATATCTCGTCAGTTATTCATATATTTGGGTTTGAAGTGATCTATCTAGTAACAAGGCTAAAACATGTGTGTTTTTACAGGTCCGGATGTCCGATAGGTCCTGGTGGTACCATGCATAAGGTCGTAGAGATCTTCCCCACTGTAGCCGAAGCCCTCACCACCAGGGGTGTGGCCTTGGATGCACCCGTGGGTGATGAGATGGCCATAATGGCATCCTCTACCATGTAAGTATGGGACGCCTTTTCTTCCAGTAGCTCTTCTATTAATTAACCAAGTGTAGCATAGTGTACTCTCTGAGGTCTTACATCTGTTAACATTGGACTAGGCATGAGAAAATTACTAGTGGGCTAAATTTTCGAAAAGACAGACATAAAAATATCAGTGAAATAAGAAGAAAAATGTGCAGTTGAGTTCCAAGTGGTTAAGAGAGCATTATATTGTACGTTTGAGAGAAGCTAAGTTATTTTTCTCAGATACTAGGGTTCAACGTTTCTCGTATCAATATTCAACGACAAGATACAAAATTTGAAGATTTAAAATTAATTTCCACAAGAGCCTAGAATTGTTAGTTCTCAATATTTCATGTGGATTTCTTTCTTTTTGTCGTTTTACGGTCATTTTTTGCCGCACGAGGGCTAATTAAACAGATACATGTATGGCTTGAAGCTGATTCTGAACATGAGTATTCATGCTTAGACAGGAATACGACTATATTTTATAAATGAATCGCGGCCTCTGAGTGGCGTATTGATCCTCTGATCTCGATATTTAACCATGAAAAATTCTAGCATTGACGATACCCGACCTTCTTTTGATATTGTGAACCCAAGAAATACTCCTTTTTCTATCTTAAGACCTGATTATCAAAGGTAATTTATCAGCAAATTCAATGTTTAAAATTTAACAGACAAAATTAACTTCCTACTCGACACTACTTTATCTAGATGGAATCTGTGAGATCAATATTGCTGACTCTGATTTTCATGGGAATTGATTCTACCAGTTAGAATTACGATGGATTCAAGAATCGAAATACTGCCATTGTCTCACATTGATACACCAAAATTTAATACTTTCAGATTGCCAGAGGACCAAGAAAAAGACCCTTTTGGTATCATCGTTTCTTATTGTATTAAGGTGAAGCTGATTCTGGGAGCTTTAGGCGGGTAAGTGCTACCTTTTTATATTACATTTAAAGGAGCTTGAAACGAACTCAAGTTAATACAGATGCTCTTTCGCTGTGTGATATTAAATTAAAATTGTTTGGGAAAGTGTGTTATTTTCTGGAAACCCCACGATATCGAATGATATGCAGTCGCTCGTTTTCAGTTAGGCCAATTCTGACACCTTCAGAAACCCAAGCTCTTGTTCATGATGAGTTATTGAGTGATTCATTAATCACAGTTTTGAACATGAGTTTATGCAGTAAGCAACTGAATTCTAAAGTTGGCTGGGTTTTAAAGAGTGAAGTCCAAAAATTAACAAGCTATACCACACGGAATACTCTGTATGTGAACGACTTTCTTCAACTGTTATAAGAAGAAAAGTAGTTGCGAGTTTCCATTTTACGTCACAAGTTAAAACAGAGACTATGTTCACCCATCATAACTCTAGCGCCATCTATATTCAACTTTAAAAACCCTCTTCTACGAATAGGTTGTCCTCTGATTTGAATCAAAGGGTCACTTTACTGTCTCGGTATTCAGTGATCGAATCTAGGAAATATGCTCTTCTAGATTTCGGAATTATTTAAAACAAGACAAAATATAAACACCCTGAATAAAGATTTTTTTTTTCAAAATAAGTGAATTTTCAAATTTAACTCTGATTCTCTCCTTTTAAATATATTTTCATTAATGTACATCATCTCGTTCTATAACCACTTTATACATTCGAGTTTTCCTTTTCTGTTTCAGAGAGGTTGTGTCCGAATTGCCGTTCGTTCTGATGAACTCCGGAGCTAAGAAGATGACCAACTATCTTGGTGCAGATCACCCGTAAGACATAGAGCATTAATTTTTATGAATTAAGCTACAGGAAAAGTCGATTTCATGCGTCGTGTAAAGAAATGTATCCGTCTTGTCCCCAATGAATTGTAAGTTCCTGAACAGCAGGAGGAAACCTCAACTTGTTTCCTCTGAATTGTGAACGCAAAAGTCCTTATCAAACACGTCGTCAATAGCCCGTTGTGTTGCTCTAGTACGACGTTAACTAAAATTACCATTACCATTACCTTATCAAACAAGTTATCTTAAACTACCCGCTGCCCTATAGCCAGAGTTCGGGACGGTGGTGGCCCGGTTAGAAGAGTAACGGTTGCGAGTTCGAATCCAACAAACCCCGTCGTGTTAAAAGGGGGCTGGTGCTCGTTAAATATGTTGTGGCCTCCAATGTCTTTTCGTTGGTAAGGTGTGGAAGTTTGGAGAGTGGGGTGCCAGCTCGGGTGTTGCCTCGTCATCTGACCGTGGTTCAAAACTACGTGGAGTTGTCCTGGGTTTTCCTTTGGGGGACTGATCCAGGACCGTCGTCAATAGTCCGTTATGTTGCTCCAGTACGACGTTAATTAAAGTATTTACCAGGGTGAAACTTTGTAGAGGCATCTACAAATATCGTTAAGTTTGGGGGGGGGGTTGAGGTTCTTCATCAGTCTGACACTCCAAAGGAAAGTTGGGAAATGGTAAATGAGGTACGGTTCTTAGAAAAGTAGTCTACCGTATGGCTGTGGTACGTAATTTAAAAGAAAAAGACATAACAAAAGATTAATTTCGTGTTTTCTATTCAGCAAGCTTTTTTCGATCCTCACTGTTGCCCTCCACTCGGTTATTGCGCTTCTTTGCAGTGCTCAAGAAGTGCAATATATCGGAGGGTTTCCGTAATCCACCATTGACGTGCGTCTTTAGTAATAAACTTTGAGGTTGAGATCTCTTACGCGCGCGGTAGGTAGTTGAAATAACTTGGGCACTGAGACAACACAACGGTCCGGGATCAATCCCGAACGGAATTATCAGAGGACAACCCCTCGTCGGAACCACGGTCAGATGACATATTCAACACTTGAGCTAACACCCCACTCCCCAAACTTCCACGCCGACGTAAATAGTTGAGACAACGGCAGATTTAGCGTGCACCAGCCCTCAGCATACTCGACGGTTTTTAACTCGACTTAGTTTCGAACTCGCAACCCTCCGGTTGCTAATCTACTGATCTCTAACCGGACTACATCGGCCTGAGATCTCTTACGGAATAGTCCTGGATCGAAAACGAATTATTTTGTCTTTTTGTTTGAGAACGCATTAACGTTTTTAACAATTTTGATCATTATATGGTTTTAGAAAAAAATTTACCTTTTTTAAACTGCTTTCTGTAATTAATTATTGTATCTAGCTATTATAAACTGTAGAATAAATGAAATTTCCATCACACCATTTCACAACATTCATGATTTGCAACGTTTTCTCTACTGCAGGTCAAACACACAATATTATAGAATATTGAGAATATTATAGAACATTGGGAAAATTATAGAATATTGAGAATATTATAGAACAGTGAGAATATTATAGAATATTGTGAATATTATAAAATATAGACACAATAGTATAGAATATTATAGAATATTTAGAATGTTATAGAATACTAGCCGGGCTGTGCCGGCTAGCGCTCGGCGGTGTGTAATAGTGCTTTTTTTTTTAACTTTTTTACACACCGCGTAATTACACATGTTTTGATTTGTATATTTTATTTATTTTTATGAAACAATTCTTCAAATCGTTGCGAATTCAATCAAATATTTAAGGAAAGTTGGCAACAAAATGCAAACAAAAATAAAATTCCAATCCTTGAAAAAATGCAAAATTCTGAAAAAAAACACGTAAGTATCTATTCAAACGTGTTGAATTTCGACTTCCTGAATATATTGTGAAATAGAATAATGCGACAAAAGACTTTTCAACGATATTGACAAAGACAATAATGATTTATTAACAAAAATAGCACATATTTATACACTTGGGAATCCTCAAATATGTCTACAACATCTCGCAGTCAACTCAAATACCCAAACACGGAATTCCAAATCAAATTTAAAAAGTAAACAATTCTGACGTGGCCAGATACCGGGTAGCAAAAGGAAGAAATAAAAAGTAAGTTCAAACATAAATATTAGAATTTAATTCCTTATTTTGCATAGAAATTGACCTCGGCTATTTGAAAACAGCAAGAATTCCAAATATCTGGGTTATTTTATTTACGTTGATTGTTGCCATTCGACGATACACAAATAACGTCAATTTTGGGTCCACGTACGTTAGTGTTTTATATATATAGATTGGGAATATTATGGAATATTGAGAATATTATAGAATATTGAGAATATGATAGAATATAGACACAATATTATAGAATATTGAGAATATGATAGAATATAGACACAATATTATAGAATAGTGTGTCTACTTGAACAATCTGTTTAAAAAAAAGAAACAAACCGAAGCCACTGTTCAATCAGAATGAAACTTAACATGTGGGTAAAAGAGAAAAAAAAATCTGTAGCCTGTAAACAAGGGGCACTTGTTAAATTTGTTGTAACCTCAAATGTCCTGACGTTGGTGAGGTGAGTAAATTAGGAGAGTAGAGTAACATCTCTGGTGTTTACATTTCCAGTGTTACGTGCTTGAACATGACGAGGCGTTGTTCTTGGATCTTTCCTTTAGGATTGATCCTAGATCATCACCTAAAACCTGTCATATCACTCGCTAATTCTCGTACCATTACACCGGTAATGGTGCAACATAAATTCAACTACCTACCTCCTTCCCATACATTCAAGAGGTGTTGCAACCGAGAGACTAGCACATCCCAGACATGTTCACCATGTAATAGATCTTAGACTGGAAATAACGCCGTAATTGAGCATGGAATTACACATTATCTCCCAGCCTAAGGTTTTTTTTTGAAATGTTAAAAGCAGAATAAGTCACATTAAAGTAAATGAAAAGTAAATAACACTCTTTCTGGTATGTGCAATTACAAATTTTTTCTTATGATTCTACAATTTATTTATGATTTGTCTTATTATTTGATTTATAATCCTATGAATAAATCACATTTTTACTCCCTGTTAGCACGTGCTGATATTCGAAGATGAGAAGCGAATTTCAACATTTTTTTATTTATTGATTGATTTATTTGTATTATGATTTGTTATTTTAGGTCTCTAAAAGGCACAATTTGACTCACTTGCGTTTATAAAAGTCCAATCCGAGTTTGCTTTGCAACAAGCTACTGGATTCAATGGTTTACGTATTGTCTTATCTACTTCATGTCTAATTTAAATACAGTCAAACCCTCGTTAAGACGAATTTCACGGATTCGTAAAAAATTCGTATTAACCTCAGTTCGTGTAATCCGATGTAAACTATCGGAAATGGTATTATGCATTACAAAGATTGCTCAAATATTTATTGATTACACAAATAATTCTTTATCTCGCAATTTTTGTCTTCAAATACTTATGGATTTGTGTTTTTTTCGCGACATTCTTTAAGAAAATCTTTGATGTCGTCAACGTTGTTTAAATGTACAGATGTATTTTCACTGTCCAACAGAGCGACCGAATAATTTTCTAAGCCAACGGTAACTTCTTTTAAAGCAGACACACTCTTCGTCTTCGGAATATTCATTTATTAGTTCTTCTTGACCCTCTTCCAGAAATAAATACACTGCCCTACAACAATGGATCGGATAGAAAGATGTGGTGGTATAAGGGAAAAAATGCATGCTTTAATAGGGAGATGGTCTCCCACGTGCTGCAATTACACTAGCAACCCTTCTGGGTATACTTTGAACAAAGTTTTGATACGTAACTACGGGTATTTGTGTCCATACCTGCTGCAAGAATGTCGACAGCTCAGCTATAGATTTCGGAAGTGGTTTCCTAGTCCATAAGAGTCGCTTATTGTAGGGTAGTGTATATTGGGTTGATGCAGAAGTTCGCCCCGTTTTTGGCGGCATTGCATCGAAAAAACGAAGTGTCATCTACTTCACATGTACAAAATTTGGATGCTGTTCAAAAGAAGAAATTTCAACGAGTACTTGGAAAAAAGTTGCCATTTGATCGTGCTTTTTAAATTCTGTTAAAGTACTAAAATTGGCAGAAAATAAGAATTTTCGATCTATTATAATTTTTTATTTCCGAAAAGGTAATAAAACCTTTACGTAAGATATAGGTGTTGTGTAGGGTGACGTTGACGATTCCATGTGCCGTAAGGGATTCAGAAATTGTTGTCACCTGATTCAGTTTTTTAGTGTCAGAAACCTCAGAACTTGTATGAGCGCGGGATGATGCAGCAACTCGAGACATGGAGAAAGATAATCGAACAGAACGGCACATACTATGTATATTGACTCAATGTAAATTTTACTAAAATAAATTTGTTTTTCAATCTTTGTAAAACAAATGGGACGAATTTTTGAGTCAACCCAGTACAATTTCGGAGTCGCATAATGTTTCTGTTAATACGATTGAAAAGAATCCTATTGACCTTAAGTAACGAATTTTTGTCCGTCTTAGGCCCGGTGCACACATCCGGCTTTTCAACGCGCGGTCTGAGATACATTAGATCAAATGGAGTAGTGCACACATGTCTCCGGCGCCGCAGTGGCGACGCACGTCCTACTTGCGTGCAATTTGTACCGTAGTTCCCCACGGCGCCGCAGCTCGCCGCACACGCTTCTCCGGTCTGAAGTACCTTGTTTTCCTGAATAAATGGAATATAAATAATAATTAATAAATGATTGTATCCAGTGACGCCTATTTTGTTTCAAAATATACTTTTTTTTACATCAAGTAAGCGAAATAAGCACGTTTTCTTCGATAGAATATCTATCGCAAATGGCGCGAAATGAGTACTTGCGTCATTTCACGGTTATGTGTGCATAGTTGGGTTTCGGTGCCGCAGCAGTGCCGCACGTTGACAAGTCGGATGTGTACACCGGGTCTTAATTGGCGATTAATACGGACAAAGAAAATTCTTCTTAAGGGGTCGGGACACAATTTTCTATTTTTTTTGCTAATAAAGATATTGCTTTGGAATTTTTAATGAAGACATTGCACCTAATTTACAAATAGAAAATTATAAAAATTAACTTGATATCAGTTCAAAAAATTTAAAAATTTAAAAATTTTCAAAAAAGTGACTGTTCTTACTTTTGATATAACTTGAGAAATTATTTAGGAAAAGACACAATATTCACATTTTCTAGAAGCAGATATTATATTTAAAAATTTGTCTTCACAGTTTTTTAATACATGCATATAAAAAAATATTAAAAAATTTTTAATTAAAAATGAGCATTTTTTTATTTTATAATTTATAAAAACACTTATATTTTATAACATATCAATAATTTTTTAAATTGCTGAAGACAAATCACTTAAATATGTATGAAGAATATACATACCAAATTTCATGCAATATCTTGAATAGATTTTGAGTTATATCATTTTAAAGTTGGGAAAAGTGTGAAAAATCCATCATGGAGAAAAATCACCTTAAAGTTACATTAATGAAAATCAGTTACAAAAGGTGAAATTTTAGTACCTGATGGATTTTTCATTCCGGGTACGTAAGTAAATCCGTTAATGTCTTCAGACCTTTGATTAAGATTTTTTTTTTGGCTAATAGTACCTTTCTACGGTACAATTTGTATGCAATTGTACTTTTGTTATCAGTTTTTCGGATAAGTCGACATATTTTTCGTTTAAAAACTTTGACAGCTATCAAAACGTTCTTTTGTTTATAACTTCGGTTCTACTCATGATATCATCATAAAATTGGTGTCAAACAAAATAGTATAAAATTTCATATTTTTTGAGACTATAAAACAAAAAAGGACTTTTTGAAGGTTTTTTTGTGTCTCAGCCCCCCATAAACGAATGAATTAACATTATTTGAATGCATATTTTGATGGCAATTGGAATTTAGTTCGAAAAATCAGTAACTCGTATTATCTCAAATCCAACCAAAGACCGTCGTGTACAAAGGTGGCTAGTTCACGCTAAATCCGTCACGACCTCATACGTTCTCACATTGGCGTGGTGTGGAAGTTTCGAGAGTGGAGTGCCCGCTCAGATGTCGCCTCGTCATCTGACCGTGGTTCAAAATGACGTGATATAGTCCTAGGATCTTTCCCCTTGGGATAGATACCGGAACGTCACCGATAGCCTGTTGTGTTGCTCCAGTGTGACATTAATTAAAATATCTACCTATCAGCAACTCGTATTAAGAGAGTTCGTCGTAATAAGGTTTGACTGAAAATAAATTTTTGTTCAAAATAAGCTTATAGATTGCTACCCAATAGCTTGTAGAAATCCATGGTATTTTTATATTTTATTTCCAGGAGACCTGTAGGCCTGCACAACCAACGGCCTCCCACGAATTTCCCGTATTTCGGCTCCTGTTCTGTAGACCTTGTCCGTTATAGGTTACACAATCAGCCACCTTAATGGTTGACACAAATTCCCACGGCCTATGAAAAGGTCTAAGGAAACTGCGATAGACTATTTGTGTGCAAGAATAGATTGTGTTAGCTAGTAAATGTAATGTTTCAAATGACCCGAAAAATAGACTGATCGTCGCAATTAAATGTACTGTCATAAAAGGAAGAGTTCTTGTTTCTGAAAAGGTCTGAGTAAACTGCGATAGACTGTGCAAAAGAATAGATTGTGTTAGCTAGTAAATGTACTGTTTGAAAAGACACGAAAAAAAAAGACTGATCGTCGTAGTAAGTGTCCCATCACTAAACGGAAGAGTTCTTGTTTCTGAAAAGGTCTAAGTAAACTGCGATAGACTCTTTGTGCTAGAATAGATTGTATTAGCTAGTAAATGTAATGTTTCAAAAGACCCGAAAAATAGACTGATCGTCGCAGTAAGTTTCCTGTCATTAAACGAAAGATTTCTTGTTTCAGATTATCAAGCAACCGTGAGGTTTCTGTAGAGTCGACGAAACCACTAAACAAAAAGGAGGCCTGAGGACAATGAAACGACCGATCGTTCGAAAAAACAATCGATGGTATAGAAATTCAACAAGTGAGACGAGACAAAAACTCTACCTCTAGATGTCAGAATAATGATCACTTACATTGATGTACTGTGAATAGAGTAGTTCTAATAAACGTTTTATATTGTACAAAATGATTCCATGCACTATCTAAAACTCACCCGCATCTTTTGAATGGAGTCATTTGTCAATGCGTGCACATTTTATAACTGAAAGTAAAAAACATTACTTTCGTTAAATTGATACTGGATGATTTAAAGCAGTTTTTATAACGTAACGTCAATGTTTTTGTAATATAACGTAATCTAGCAAGGAAAATTACATGTAAACTCACTTGGGCAAGCCCTGAAAATGAATATTTAGTTTGCAAACTCGTAACCACTATTCATCACAGATAACGTGTTTTTCTTATTACTCCAGAATACCTCTTCTTTTTCAATTTTTCTTTGATAAATTAAAAAAAAAATTCAACATATAGGTCAAACAAGTTACAAATTCCTGATGACACTCGTAACAATATTCTGGAAACCATAGTACACAATGAATTAACAATAATAAGAAGGTACTCTGATAATTAAATATTTAAAAAAATACACTAGAATTATAAAACAATACAAATAAATTGCAGCACAATTACATAAATCAAAATCATAAACTTCAATTAGAATAAAAAGGTAATTTTACAATTTTATTAACAGGTCGTTTATAGATACCTTTATTTGTTTTTAATGTAACTACTCAGGTTATATTATTCTTTCCTGGATGAACCTTAATTATTTATAATGGCAAGATTCCAGTTCAGTAATTATGAATCATCATCACCTTTAATCAAAAATACTTCATTTTCATTAAATTCTTTTTCTTCTTTATACCATTTAGGTCGCGCTTGAAGACGATTTAAATAGTCTGATGTCCATTTACTCCAAAATGTTTGAGACAATTTTTGCACTAATTCCCAAACTAATGAGCCTATTTATTGGAATTCCTTAGAATCTGGTTCAGGCAAGGATATTAACTATCAGTCAAATAAAAAAAAGGGCCAGATCAAGAGCTAAATCATTATTAGAATCATCCAAGAGAGGGCAAAGAGGTAGTGATTTTAATACTGCCTCCACTTGTGTAACAAGTGTAAAAAAATTCTTCATGAATAAGGATCTTAATTCCCACAACCCTTTTAAGGTGATCTTTCAAAGATTTGATTCCAGCCTCCGACAAACCTCCGAAGTCAGGTGTGGCAGGAGGATTAAAATGCCACTTAATGCTCTCAGAAGCAAGAAAACCCTCAAATTGTTCTGTACTTTCCTTTTCAAATAGCTCTTTAAAATTTTACGAAACTCATTGTTGGCTCTTACAAAGTTAGTTCCGTTATCACTAAAAATACAACTAGGCCTACCTCGACCAGTGATAAATCTTTTCAATGCACCAATAAAGGCTTCAGTACTTAAACTATTTACAATTTCTAAGTGTATGTCTCTAACAACAAAACAAACTCTTTTCATTCTACCTGGGATTAATTTAATATTAAAGGGACCACACAAATTCAGTCCCACTTTAGTGAATTCTCTTGAAGTGTTACCTCTGGCACTAGGCAGATCTGCCATAATTTGGTGTTTACTTTTAGCACTTACCTTAAGGCATTAAAAAAATTTCTTAACTACTCTTTGACTGTTGATCTGCCATTGGTTATCCCAAACTGGGTACGGATGTTGGATAATGTAGCCTCAATTCCTGTATTAAAATAAAAGACACGATAGTGATTAATAATCAAATCACAATTAGGATTGTTGTTAGGCATTAACATATGTTGTTTTTATTCTGCAGGTAGGTTAGAATTTCTCAGTCTTCCTCCAACATGAAGTAAGTTCTTCTCGTCTAAAAATGGACACAAATTTAATAACTTACTGGAATTAGGTAACTGTCGTCCCCATTCAATACACTGTGGCGTTTTGGGCACTACAGTACTGCCAATAGAGTTGGACTAAGCAGTTTCCATTTTGATCTATGTATTGCACTTAAAAGGATTTCAATACAATTGTAGTAGTCTCACCCACGTGACTTCTACCATAAAATCTTCAACGTTTACCCAGCTCCTGACACACATATCTATGCAACTTCCCGTATCTCACAAATAGTCTTTTCCCACTTCATTTACCTTTAATTTGCTCATAAAGGGATTAAAACTATCGTTTAAGCTCATTCAAGTTTTTTAATTGTTTATACCCTCCCCAAAATTCTTTTTAAAGATTGAACAATAAGGTCTAATATGCCCTGGTTGATTACACTGGAACCAAATGATTTGGTTTTTTTTCGTTCAAAACTCCTATTTACATATGTTCTAGATATTTCTCTTTTTTCCAGTTTTTCCTCTCTAGTTTGGGTTTCTCCCTAATCTTTATAATTTGCCAGAAATTTTCGTCCTCTTTTAAATTCTCTCATTTCCCCTGGTTTGGCCTCAATTTTCCTGAAGGTTCGCCTCACACTTCCGTAATTATCTAATTTTTCGGCTAACTCCTTAGCTCGCCTAAAATCTTCTCAGTTGTCTAAGTAATGTTTTTTAATCTCAACCGACACCCTTTTCTTAATTTGTTCTGTGAGCATCAATTCTTTAAGCGGATCGAAATCTCTAACCTCCACTGATTCTAACCAACTTTTCAAATAACCCCTGAGCTCACGAACCAGGTCAGACCATAACTACCCTGACCTTCTAGAGTGCTCTTCAAATTTTAAACGTAGAGCAACCGAACTCAGTCTAAATCTCTTCAACAACATTTTTGTGATCTAAGCATAACCGTCATTTTTTTCGATTGGTTCTTTCACTATTAATTCCGCTACATCGGATGGTAACAACGGAATTAATTACGATATCCAACATGTTATTCAACCTTTTCTTTTGGGCTTGTCGCTCAAAAATTATAATGAACTATGCTATGTCTAAACTTTTAGAGTCAAATTTAGGAACCAAATCTTTCAAATTAATTTTTTGCGACATTTTCTCTAGGCAGAGTACTATTTGATTCTACACTAGCTACTTCTATTGCATGTCCTAGTCTTAATTTTTCCAGTTCAAACTGTCGCTCTTCCCTAGCTATCCTATCAGTTCGTTCTTAATTGGCTAATTTTTCAGATAACTTAGCCTCTACTAAATTTCGTTCTAAGAACGCGTTTACTGTGTGGTTACTTATATTATGGTGCTCTCTAGATTGCCTTAATAACATCTTTAACTAAATCCGAGTCCTCTACAACCTCAAATTCGGCTGCTAAAAGCCTTAGAATATTTTCCCTTTTTTAAGGAAATTAGCCATAATACGAGTATTACTTAATTAATCTACAAGTAATAATTCAAAATAGAAAAATCACTTAAAGGATTCCAAAACTGAGTACTCCTAATCAAAACACGATAAAACTTTACATATGAATAACCTTACTTAAAACCATGTAAACATAATAAATACCCTCATACAATCCAAAATAAACAAAATTTTTCTTTTACCCTAAATCCAACTTACGAAATCTTAAGAGAAAAAGACAAACAAAAATCAGTTTGTCAACTCAAAACTTAGAATTTTCTCCTCAAAACAAAACTCTGGCAACCACCATTAAAATATTTCCTCAAAACAAAACTCTGTCAACAAAACAAGATTTTTTTTTCTAAATCCCACTTGAATTATTGCCTCTCAGAAATAACTATAAGGTAGGACTCACCCTTTTGCTGACTCTTGCATCTACTAGAACTCCACACACTTGAAACACCGGCGCAGGGTTTTCTGGCGTCCTGCTAGGCACAGGGCTTTTCAGAGAACTTTCCACTAGTCCGGTAAGCTTCCACAAGCACAGGCTTTCTTCCTTCTCTTGTACCTCAGAACTTTGGTCACGGATCCAAGGCTTCACGACTTCCCAGCAAGGTACCTGCGCAGGGCTTTCCGGTGTCTGGCGTTCTCCTGCACCTCAGAGCTAGTTCCTCAAAACTTTAGATTCCTCTAGGCACAAGTCCACTCCTTCAGTCGATCAGTATGTCCCTTTTGGACAATTCATCTGAATCAATCACTGGGTTCTGAATACCAATCACTGGATTCCGAGTTCATTTGTGTTTGAACTCTATGTTCCACCACTGCCACCAGTATTTAGCTGTGGTGTTTTGGAGCACCACAATAATGCAAATGGAGTTGGACTCAGCAGTTTCCGTATTAACTATTTATTGCACTTAAAAAAATTTCAATACAATTGGATATATTTATTTACAGACGTTTGTGCAACAAACGATCACTGCACGATTGTTCATGAAGAAACAGTAAGTTTCTCTTCACACAGTTTGTATTTTTTGTTCCCCCGGGGTTTGACTTCCTCGTATAACTGTCTCGAGAGCTATATCGTCCACCACCTTCCTCTGAGGCTTCTGTCGCTCGAGTCCCTTTTGACTTCCTGTTTGGGGCATCAACCTATCTCCCGGAATCTCCGTCGCTTCTTTTTTAAAATGACACCTCCCACACTCAAAGGTGTCAAATCCCCACACGTGCGAAAGGGTCGTGAAACCGTTAGCTGGAGCTGTTACAAACACCAGGTGTCAGGTGATAATCGGGGTACACAAGAGTCGGACGCCGATCCTGAGTTATTTTCACACGTGACTGTCGGCTCCCTTCTCGTGGAAACGTTTCTTTTACCAGCCGCCACGATCCCGCAATGTGATGCCTTTGCGCGAAAACGTCATTTGAAACTGTGTTGTCAGCCGTGATGGGAGATTTTACAAATAGTGAAAAGGCGGACATGCATATGATGTACGGTGCTGCTAATGGGAACTACAGAGCTGCGCTACGGCTCTATCAGGAACGTTTTCCGAACATGTGTATGCCGAACCACAAAATGCTTGAGCGCGGTCGCATCTGCACCTTTGTGAAAATGTTTAATTTATTGCCTGCTCTGACGGAAGAAATGGATCAAGAACTGTACGACATCCAAACATGTTGAACATGTTGATAGAACACCCCACACAAGTACAAGAACTATTGCACGTCGTGTATATGTGAGTCAACCCACCGTTTGGAGAGTCTTAAATGAAAAATGTTTACACCCATTTCATATTCAGAGAGTCCAAGCGTTGCAGGCAATGATTACCCGCTGCGCGTAGAATTCTGCCAATGGTTCTTGCTGCAGTGTGTGTTGCATCCAGATTTCCCAGCTTCTGTGGTATTTACAGATGAGGCGACTTTTTACACAGGAAGGTGTTTTCAATGTGCACAGTACTTATGTGTGGGCAACAGAAAATCCACACGCTACACGTCCACATGCATTCCAAAAACGCTTCTCTGTGAATGTTTGGAAGGGTGTTGTGGATGATTTCCTCATAGGTCCATATCTCCTACCAACGCGACTCAATGTGTCACATTATCGTATTTTTCTGGAAGAGGTTTTACTATAATTGCTACAAGATGTCCCGACTGTCATTTGTAATCATATGTGGTTTCAGCATGATGGTGTGCCTATTTCAACGTAGTTGTCCGCAATTATCTGGATACCAATTTTTTGGGGCAATGGATTGGGCGATGGATGTATAACATTCTGCAAAGAAGCACTTTGCAAGTATGTTATAAATAAACAATGTTTTTCTGTTCATGTCTCATTTTTTTTTTGTGTTCGTGTCTACACGCGTCACTTCCGACCCTACATTCCTATACGAAAAATGTATGTTTTAGTAAGCTGTACCATCCCTGCAAGTTTGTCCCATAACCGTAGGATCACCTTGTGCACATAGAAGGGATTGTCAGAATAGCAATAAAATTTACAAGGTTGGTAAAGAGCTTATGAATGAGAAAATGATTAAAATTTGAGACTGAATTCAAATTGCAAATCTTGTACAATTGC
Source organism: Metellina segmentata (assembly GCA_947359465.1). Classification (NCBI taxonomy): domain Eukaryota; kingdom Metazoa; phylum Arthropoda; class Arachnida; order Araneae; family Tetragnathidae; genus Metellina; species Metellina segmentata. The sequence goes on from OX375882.1 coordinate 92,183,957, forward strand.
AAACTGTATTCAGAAAAATTCAAAAAAGTGATGTTACTCAGTATAGCGCATGACTGCCATTATTTCTAAAAAGAGCATGTCAAGCGCCTTGTTAGTGAGTTGTACAGGATCTTTATGAAGTCCATCCCATGTTGCTTTAACCATGTTACGTAGTTCCAGTAGATTACGCGGTACGGGTGGAGTGGCGACGTCTCGTCCAATGGCATTTCCTACATTCTCGATCGGGGACAGGTCCGGTGAATATGCCGGCAATGGTAAGATATCGCTGTGTCTTAAACAAGCTCTAGAGGCGACAGCAATATGGGGTCGATCATTGTCTTGTTGAAATAGCGGGTGAACCTGGGAATTCAGGAATGGGAGCGTAATTGACTGTAAAATTGCTTGTACGTAACTCTGTGCTGTCAAAGAGCCCGTAACAAATAACAAAGGTGAGTTGGCATCATACGCGATTGCTCCCCATACCATGACACCAAGTCTTTTGGACGTGTGACGCTGCACAACAAACCGTGAATCTTGGCGCTGACGACGTTGCCTCCACACAAGGATTCGATTATCGTCTCCACCCAGACAGAAGCGGGATTCGTCAGAGAAGACCACTCGATGCCATTCGACGCCCCATGTTTATCTGGCACGTTAGCATCCCAGTCTTTGACGGCGATGCTTTGTTATTAAAGGCACTCGTCGTAACGGTTTATGTGAGTTTAGTCCCACGTCGTGAAGCGGTGTAGCCGTAGAAAAATGGTACCATCACTTATTGGATGATAGAGAGAGAGGTTCAAACTGCTTGTTGGGGGCCTGCAACAATGGATGTTGGATCAGTACGCGCATGTCTTACAACGCGTCGATCCTCTCTCGGTCCGGTTTCTCTAAGCCTTTCTGAGGCTGGTTGACGCTGGCATGTGCCTTGTTGTATCCACCGCTGCCAACAGCGTGCAACAGTAACATCACTACAATCAATATGTTGCGCAATAAGTCGATTAGATCATCCACCTTCTCGGATGCCAATTATTCGGCATCTGTCCAACTCTTCCAGTTGCTTAAATTGCTTTCGAACTTTTTTCCGAGAAATAACTGAATGAGAAACGATGTAACCAACACAACATCATGAGTCGAAATGAATTTTCTGCGCTACTGGATGTCCGTTTATGCCCCGGTATGTAGCGTGTTTGATAGCTGTACAGCGCGAGGCGCACGCTCAAACGATTCTGAAAATTTCATCCTTTGCATCTCCAACGCAGAAGTACCACTCCAAATTTCATTTAAATCGGTCTACTCCTTCCAGGTGCAACTTTTTTGTCTTAGTAACGCCAGTTATTTTCTGTTCCAGATTACGATGTTCCTTCTAAAAAATTATTCCTTGAAAACATAAATAGTGCACCTGGGCGCTGCCACAAAAGTCTTTACTTCCAATCTGTACCGTCAATTATATACATTTATTATATCAACCAAACCCGGGTCCTGCATATGACACCAACTTTTCTTGCCTTCCAGCTGGTGTTTCCTTTAGAATTTTCAATCTTGGACTCATTTCAAAATTATTGTATAATTAGTTGTCAGTAAACTATATAGATGGCGACTCGAGCGTTCTACACGATATGTTGTCAGACTCAAAATGAGAGAAGCATGATTTCTTCTTCATGTTTTCCACCAGGTACTTTCAGTTCCAATCACCATCAATATACATTCTTAAGGACTAATTCAAACAAAATGTCTTGAAAGTGCTCAATTCCGGAACAACCGGAGTATTTTCTATGAAATATACAAAATCAGGCCATACTTGTGAATCGATTTTTCGATTATTTTTATCAGCTCTCCGATCATCGCTGTGAACTTCGTAAGAAAGTTGTTGGTTACAGTGAATCTCAAAAAAATCCTGCAGAGCGGATGATGCGCGAGGAATGTTTCCAAAGTTTTGGGAATCGTGTTATAATTCATGTTATTTTCTATTTAATTTTCGTCTATATCACATCATATACGCAATACGCTTAACTGTATGTGTTAGCGTAAAATAAACTAGTTTACTCAGACCATCTAAAAAAAACTTTGTTTCTCTTTTATACACTAGTTGACCCTCAAATTCGTAAATGAAAGACTGAGGTATACAAGTTACCACTGTAAAAATTTTGAGATTTCTAGTTTGAATAGTTTTCTGTATCGTGAATGAGAAAGAGAGAGAGAGAGAGGAGAAAGAGAAGAAAAAGAGAAGAGAGAGAGAAAGAGAAGAGAGAGAGAGAAAGAGAAGAGAGAGAAGAGGGAGAGAGAGGAGAGAGAAGAGAGATAGAGGAGAGAGAAAGGAGAAAGAGAAAGGGAGGAGAAAGAGAAAGGGAGGAGAAAGAGAGGAGAGAGAAGAGAGAGACGAAAGAGATATGAGAGAGAAGAGAGAGAGAAAAGAGAGAGAAGAGAGAGAGAAAAGAGAGAGAAAAGAGAGAGAAAAGAGAGAGAAGAGAGAGAGAAAGAGAAAGAGAGATGAAAGAAGGAGAGAGAGAAAGAGAAAGAGAGAAGGGAGAGGAGAGAGAGTTTCATAGACACAAAGAATAAAATATTCACATATGTTAATGTACTTAAAATTGTAATTTTAATTGTAATTCTGCATTAATGAATAAAACAAATAAATTTCTTATGAAAACTTTCAAACTACATATCTGTAGATTGTAGATTATATTATATGCATTTCTATGCTAAATGGGGCTATCAGAGCATGAGTGGCCTAACCCACCAACGTTTCCAATAGAGATAAATGCAATTTTCTTGGCACCTTTTTTTAATAAATATTTTTATTTATTCAAAACGTGATTTAAGATTCCAAAATTTGTTTGTCAGTGATCGACAATAAGTTATTTTGTGATTTTATAAGACTTGAACCTTCGTATTTCAAAAAAATAAATAAAACTTCTTTATTCATAGTAATGATTACATTTTTAGGGTCATGTGGGTTAGGCCACTTTTGCTCTGATAATCTCAAATAAATTAGCTATAAAATCTACTTTCAGAGCGGAATATGAAAATACTTTGGGTTATATAGTTTAAGTCTTTTCACACAAGATGGCAGCACCAAAGTTTCTTAAACAGATCCCGCGCTGTTTATTAGTTTTATCCTGTCCATTTTCCTATTCAGTTGCCTGAAACAGACACGAATTAAGAAATTAATTTCCGAGAGGGAATCTCTTCAACCCGTATTCTAATCAAATAAAAAAAAAACCATTCCGTTGAGTCAATGACTGTTTCAGACACTGCTGGATGCATTTACATCTCTGATGATAAACGAAATTCCGATCGATGCTGATTGTATACTTTTGAATATATTGATTACTTAATTGTTTTGAACTTTCAAAATACCTTTTCGAGGACTGGAGGTGGGCCTCTCCTTTGAATATGTCCTTCGTCAATTCTCATACCAAGAGCAGATTCAATTTTCTCTGATCTAATCTCTTTCCATTAAGTCTCCTATCACGTGGACGTATTCTTCGCTCGCTTTAGCAACCGAATAATAAATGGCAGGTAGGTAGCTAATTAACGTGTCACTGATGCAACTCAACGGGCCATTGGCGATGGTTCGCAATCCATCCCAAAGGCAAAGATCCTAGGACAACAACTTCGTCATTTTGAATCATTGACGACGAGGTCAACACATGAGCCCACACATCACTTTCCAAACTTTCACACCATGGTAACAAGAAAATATTTGAAGCCACGACAGATTTAACCCGCACAATTTCCCGTGTACACGACGATATTTGGCCGGATCAAGTTTCGAACTCACAAACCCTCCGGCTGCTAACCTGTTACTCATCCAAGTGGGCTACCGCTTCCCCTTACCAGTATTCAAACTCGAAAATTACGTGGTATGAAGATCTGGTTGTTTTCGTTAGCACCAGATTACACACAATTTTAAAGCAAAGATATCCTTGATTCGTTGTTTGTTTTTTCCAGAAAAATCTGCGACTGCGGTTTGGGAGGCGCGCGTGTGTTTGGGGAGTGGTCCAAATACAATGGTGACTGGTGTTTCGAGCGAGTTCGTGGTCGTTGCAAGACACTCAGCCGTGACTGAAGCTCCAAGGCACGCACGGAAGTGGAAAGGAGTTTCCCATAAGGCCCGAACTCAGGGGCTCTTATCACATCATCGTGTTTGGTTTTACTCTTTTGAACTAGCATCTTTTCATCCTCGTAATGTTAAATAAATGCATGCAGTTAATTTTCTCGGAAGAGGTTCTAGCCTCTATAATATATTATATCATCCGGAAAGTTCTGCGCGTTTTTTAAGATAAATACCAACAAAGCAGTAATAACATAATACAATTTTGTTGAAACCCATTTACCCCATTTTGTTCTTTGACTTTTTGCCATCTTTCTGACAGCTGGAAAATTCCTTTAAAAAGAACCCTTTTTGTAAAGAAGTTATCGAGGTGCTGTTTGACAGTGTTGGGTGCGGATTCCTCGATAGCTAGATTTTCAAAGCGGGTAAACTAAGTTCAGAATTGCGGTGTAACTAATGAGAGTGGACTGTATATTGAATAGTTGAATGCGGTGGGAGCATAAATGATGCTGTGACGCCTTTTAGAAAAAAATGCTGTTTATTTAAAAACGAAGAAGAAGCATAGCATTGCTCCGCTATGGGAGAACATCACTTTTCAAGGGCAAAATTTGTTCTGAGGTTTTGGCGGGCAAAGCCCGGTTACAAAAAAAAAAAAAAAACTCAGTGAGTGAGGGCGCGCCAAGCATGGCGCGTTAGCAGCAAGTACTAAACAGACAGTCTCCAAAGAATTGAAATCTAGGCTGTTCAAAGAATTTAGAAAGTGACCTGAAGAGGTGAAAATCTGAAAAGGCAAGTTCTGGTGAATATGGGGTGGGGGTGACATAAATCATCCCAGCCATACTCAATAAGTCTTTGTCTGACATTCAGCGAAATGTGCGGCAGAGCATTGCCATGCTGGAAAACAATACCTCGACGATTGGTCAGTTCTGGCCTCGATTTCTGCTTTTAATACTGCCATTTGAGAACAGTATTTTTCCGAATTTACTGTCTGATTTTGTGGCAACAATTCATAGTAACAATTCCTTTGGAGTCCCACCATACAGAAAGCATTCCTTTTTTGGTATGCAGCCCCCCTCTCGATATTAATTGGGGAGGTTCATTTGACTTGCCCCATGATCTTTTCCTTGTAACATTCTTGTATAGTATCTACTTCACATCTCCAGTAATGAGCCGTTTCAAAAAAGTAGCTTCTTCATTTCGTTTCAGCAAAGAACCACATGCAGAAATTCGACAAGCATATTCTGCTGACGAAAATGAACTTTCTTTTTCTCCATTCTTAGCACTACACTGAAACAAAAAATATGCCACAGCACATGCTATAATTATGCAGTGTAAGCAGAAAATACCGAATTTAAACATCTGATTCAATCAAGGTCACTCCTTATCAGCGGTAGCAAAATAATAATAACATAGCTAGCTTCGATTTGAAAACGCGCAGAACTTTCCGGATGATCCCGTACTTAGATGGTTTGATTCAATCTATTCCATTCATTCTCTATGGTCGTATTCCACCATTATACGTATTTGGGCAGTGCTAGCCTCAAATCGTGGCCTCCAATGTCCTCACGTTGTCGTGGTGTGAATGTTTGGAGAGTGGGGTGCCAGTTCAGGTGTTGTCATTGAACCGTGGCTCAAAATTTAAGTGCGGTCGTCCTCGGCTCTTTCCCTTTGTTTGTTGATTCCGGACCGTTTCTCCAGTGCGGCTTTAATTAAATACCTACCATCCACCATTATAGAAGTTAATTTTGCATGTTGCTTCTGTTTCGTCTGTTTTCTTCGATGGCGCATTTGTGAAAAAATTGAGTGGCTGACAGTAAATAGGCAACCATATAAGGACAGAGAAAACTCCTTATAACAAGAAATAAACTATTTAAATATTTACTTAACCCTTTCCACGTCGCAGCATATGAGAGGACTGTAGTCTTCATGTAGCCTCCATCACACGTAACGAATAAAACAAACTCTAAATAATAAAATAATGTTTTTATAACCATAATCATAAATAAAAACATCTAATGCAAAAAATTGTAGTACAGATATTAAATACCATATCTTTCTACAGAATCGAGGATTCTTTCAACCTTTATAGAAATTCTATTGGCCTTTCCTTAGAATGCAATACTTTGGAATGACACTATTGATCCTGTCCTTGGAATATAATTATTTCCAACAATTCTATCTGTTAATTTCTGTTTGTAGAATAGTATTATTTGGATAGATTCTATTGATCGTTTCCTTGGATTTAAATCCTTTTGAATCTTTCTATTGCTCCTTTCCTCAGAACAGAATGTCTTTGAAAGATTTTATTACTTGTTACCTGTTTCCTTGATGAAATTATTTGGAAAAATTCTATTTCTCCGTTCTTTAGAATAGAATCCATTAAAAAGATTTTGTAATTCGAATTCTTAAAATAAAATAATTTGGAAAATTCTATTCCTCTTTATTTGGTAAGTCTTATAAAGAATTATGGTAAGTATTTTAATTCGCAACACTACAGGCTATTAGCGACGGTGCTTGTAAAAAACCCTATGTGAAAGATCCGAGGACAACAGCACGTCTTTTTGAACCTCGTACAGATGACGAAAACACACCTGAGCTGACATCCCACTCTACAAACTTCCACACCACGGCAACGGGAGGACATTGGAGGCCACGACAGAGTTAATGTGCACCAGCCCCTTTATACTTGACGGGTTTTTGGTTGGATTCGAACTCGCAACCCTCCGGTTGCTAATCCGTCACTCTTCTAACCGGACTACCAAGGTCCCTTATAAGGAAGGAATTGACCGTGCTATCATAAATATGGTATAACCAATGGTATAAAATCATGATGGATTATTAAATTATATGAGATCTAAGTAACTGAATGTCGTTTAAAAAATTAAAAAATGTGTGGCAATCCTCCCCAATTAAATCCTACAGACAGGTTTAAAAATAAATTTAAAAAAATTTACGATATTAAAAAACAGGACATATAATTAAAGTATTGTGAACAGTAAAAGCTGATGAACATGTAAGGAAAAAAGGGGGACTCTCCAACTAACCCCGAGATCACAAAAACTTTCGTCTGAAAGTATTAAAAATAATTCTAAAATTATTTAGTCTGAAATTATTAAAGACTATTCTTAAATTATTCAGTCTGAAATTATTAAAAACTATTCTAAATTACTTAGTCTGAAATTATTAAAAACTATTCTTAAATTATTCAGTCTGAAATTATTAAAAACTATTCTTAATTTAGTATGAAATTATTAAAAAAATAATTCGAATTTTATTTAGTCTGAAATTATTAAAAACTGTTCTTAAATTATTTAGTATGAAATTATATAAATTACATATACCTTATATAAATACCTAACTTGTATAAATTCCTTGGATACAATAGAAGCTTTTGTTTGATCGAGTATGAAAAATTTGAGACGTATTCCACATATACTTGATTGACTCGTGTATTTATCGATTCTTATCCCAATTAATAGTCTAGTATCTATACGGGCTTATACAGACTCGAATTAAAATATAATATACTATATATATATAATATAAATAATAATATCGAATAAAAGTAAGTTGAAATACAGATTCAAGTGTATTTAAAAGCAAGGGTACATATGCGAAACTTTTAAAGTTCAATTCCAAGGGGAGCATTAGCTATTTATGTATTCAAAATGTAAAAACAAAAACAAAATGTTTGAAATATTTTCCCATTTACTTCCAAGGGGCGGCGATAGACCGGTTGGAAGAGTAACGGAAGGGATGCGAGTTGGAATCCAACCAATGACTGTCGTGTACAGAGAAGACTGGTGCACTTTAAATCTCTCGTGACCTCACGTTGGCGTAGTGTGGAAGCTTAAAGAGTGGGGTGACAGCTCAGGTGTCGACTTTGTCATATGCGGTACAAAATTACGTTGTGTTGTCCTCGAATCATTCCCTTCGGGCTTGATCCCTGACCGCCGCCAATGGAACTATGTGTTGCTCCAGTGCGACTTTAATTAAATACCCACCTATGTTACGCGAGGGCAAATTAGAACGAGACCATTGGTGTACGTGATCTCTGCTGAAAACAACTGCTTCGTCTCGAATCTGCGGATCTAAGAGGTAAACAATAAATTGCGACAGTGTAAAAACCGTTCGGAATGCTTGGCCCTTGCGGTGGCCCCTCGGTGGCGCCTGGCTCTCGGGGCCGTGGAAGACGGATTGCCACCGTTGGGAAACCACCACCGTCACCTGATGATGGATGTCCCCTTGCCCAACCGCGTGACCCGCGGGCGCCGTGTCGATCCCTCCGGGCGCCCGCAGGTTCGGCCCTTATCGAACCGCGTAAGGGCTCGGATTAATGGAAGGCGCAGACGGACTGTCGCTTCGATGCTGTTGTAATAACACAGTTATTTCAAACAAACAGACTGTTGCAAAAACAACTGTTATCCACAAAAATTGCTGCGAAAACAGTTAACACCGGCTATTCCATTCAAATGATGGATAGACCAACCGGTCTGGTGGTTAAGATGTTAGCCTCTAGATCGGAAGGTTCCTGGTTCGAATCCGGTATGGATATTTGTACGCGGGTCAGGGTATGGATATTTGTACGCGTATGATGTATAAGTGGCTGGTGTACCGGTTAAGTTGGTGTGGAAGTTTGGAGAGTGGGGTGCCAGATCAGGTGTTGCTTCGTCATCTGATCGTGGTTCAAAATTACGAGGAGTTGTCCTCGGATCTTTCCCTTAAGGGATTGATCCCGGACCGTCGTCAATAGCCCGCTGTGTTGCTCTAGTACGACATTAACTAAAATTACCATTACCATCAAGGTAAGGTAATTTTAGTTAACGTCGTACTAGAGCAACACAGCGGGCTATTGACGACAATCCGGGATCAGTCCCTTGAGGGAAAGATCCGAGGACGACACCTCGTAATTTTGAACCACGGTCAGATGACGAAGCAACACCTGAGCTGGCACCCCACTCACCAAACTTCCACGCCAACCCAACGTGAGGACTTTCGGCCACCACAGATTTAAGGTGCACCAGCCGCCTCTACACCATACGCTTACAAACATCCATGCCCGGACCAGGATTCGAACCAGGAACCTTCCGATCTAGAGGCTAACACCTTAACCACTATACCGGTTGGTCGGCTGGTGGTTAAGGTGTTAGCCTCTAGATCGGAAGGTTCCTGGTTCGAATCCGGGTCAGGGTATGGATATTTGTACGCGTATGATGTAGAGGTGGCTGGTGTACCGGTTAAGTTGGTGTGGAAGTTTGGAGAGTGGGGTGCCAGATCAGGTGTTGCTTCGTCATCTGACCGTGGTTCAAAATTACGAGGAGTTGTCCTCGGATCTTCCCCATAAGGGATTGATCCCGGACCGTCGTCAATAGCCCGCTGTGTTGCTCTAGTACGACGTTAACTAAAATTACCATTACCATCAAATGTTGAAAATATATGTACGTATTTTAATTAGCGTCGTACTGGGTGCAACAAACGGGCTATTGACAACGGTCCGGGATCAATCCGAAAAGGAGAGAACCGAGGACACCACGTAGTTTTGAACCACGGTTAGGTGATGAGACGCCACCTCAGTTGGTACCAACTTCCAAATCTCCACACCACTCTAACGTGAGGATAGTTGAGACCCCGACGGGTTTAACGTGAACCAGCCCCCTTTATAATACGAGGGTCTTTAGTTGGATTCGAACTCACAACCCTCCGGTTTATAACCGATGTTCTTCCAACCGGGTTACCACGGTCCTCAAACGTTGAAAAAATTCCTTTTAAATAACAAAAATCATAAAAAAAAAAAAATTTATTTGTGAAAATATTTAAATAAAATCCAAAAGGTTGAGTTTCCTAAGATTTTGGGGTTACGAGTTTGAATCCAGCCAAAGACCGTCGTGTACAAAGGGTGCTGGTGTACGTTAGATCAGTTGTTGCCTCAATTGTCTTCACGTTGGTGTGGTGTGGAAGTTTGAAGAGTGGGGTGCCAGCTCAGGTATTGCCTCGTTATCTGACCGTGGTTCAAAATTACGCGGTGTTGTCCTAGGATTTTTAAATTTTGGAATTGATCCCGGACCGTCGTCCATAGCCCGTTGTGTTGCTCTAGTACGCCGTTAAATAAAATTACCGTACCTTACCAATTCTTGATCGGCAATGGTAATTGGTAATTTCTAATAAAAATCGTAGTAGAGGAACACAACGGGCTATGGACGACGGTCCGAGATCAATCTCCTAAGAGGAAAGATCCGTGGTCAACATCACGTAATTTTTTTTGAACCACGGTCATATGAGGAGGTAACATCTGAACTTGCACTCCAAACTTCCACACCACGCCAACGTGAGGACTTTTGAGTCTACGACAGATTTAACGTGCACCCGCCTCCAGCAACAAACTCGCAACCATCCGTTACTGTTCCGACCGGGCAACCGTGGCTCGTCAGAGAAAGTGGAGGTAGGTTGTTAATTAACACCACCCTTCAGCTACGAAACAGGCTATTGGCAACGGTTCGCGATAAATCCCAAAGGGAAAGATCCAAGAATTATTTTGTACCATGGTCAGACTACGAGAACACCTGAGCTGGCACCCCCTCTCCAAATATCCATGCCCCACTAACGTGAGGACATTTGAGGCCACGGCAGATTTTACGTGCACCAGCCCACGTGCACAAAACTGTCTTTGGTTGGACCGAGTTCCCAACCCTCCAATTGCTAATCCGTTACTATGCCAACTGGGCTATCGCAGCTCCAGTTGTGATCCGGGATCTAATCTGGAGGTAAAGATCCCCCCCTAGGACAATATCTCATTATTTAACAATTAGACATTTAATGTTTTAAAACACTGTTTTTACAACAACGGTGTTATTGATCTTTTTCAAATGCCGACCAACCGGTCTAGTGTTAAGGTGTAGGCCTCTGGATCGGAAGGTTCCTGGTTCGAATCCGGGGTCAGGACATGGATATAAATTGCGCTGTCCTATGTTAGGGGCAATGATGGCTGCCCATTTGGCGCTCCTTCCGCAGTGGCCAAGGAATAATACCTAAAGTGCCGACTTTTAGGAAAATAAGTGTTTTTCAAATACTGTTACTTTACGACAGTTATAACTGTTATACTAATTTTCCACAAAAGCTATTGTTGCAACTACAGTAGATTCGCGTTATAACTATCCTGAGTGATCCGTCGTCATCTGACCGTGGTTCAAAATTACGAGGTGTTGTCCTCGAATCTTTCCCTTACGGGATTGATCCCGGACCGTCGTCAATAGCCCGTTGTGTTGCTCTAGTACGACGTTAACTAAAAAATTACCAATTACCTGAGTGATCCTTCGCACCATGGACGTTAGATAAAACGATCGTTCAATCGAATATTCCTTTTCCGGTTTAATTCGAGTGATCGCATGCCGATTTTTATAACACATACTTGCAGACTTTGTTGAAGAATCCTGCTATTTGTTTTAGAATCTGTGAGGCATTCAAAGGCGCTAATTTCCGAATGGTTAATGCCCTCTGAAAGTATTTATTTTTTTCCCTTGAAAATTCTTCAACATTTCATGAAACTTGATTTCTGTGTTGCGAGAAACCTGCCGATGCGACACATTTGACCCGAAAACCAACCAAAACATTGCGTAAAAAAAAACAGTCAGCTAACTACCTCTATATACAATTCGATTCGATACCTCTAAAAAGAGATTTTTTTTTACCCGACAGATTAACTAAATTTTGAATTCGAAAGCTGTACCAGCAATTAGATATTTTAATCGTGAGAGTGCTAATTTTTCATGTATTCGATTTCCCTATCTCTTGGTGCCTTCCAACCTGTCTGGTGGTGAATCCAGGTTAGTACATGGATGTTTGTAAGAGAATGGCGTAGAGGTGGCTGGTGCACCTTAAATCTGTCGTGGCCAAAAGTCCTCACGTTGGGTTGATGTTGAAATTTGGAGAGTGGGGTGCCAGCTCAGGCGTGGCCTTGTCATCTGACCGTGGTTCAAAATTACGTGGTGTTGTCCTCGGATCTTTCCCTTAGTACAGTGGTCGGCAAACACATTAGTCTCCCCCCCCCCCCAAAAAAAAAAAGAGCCTAAGATCAAGAGTACAACGATTAAGATTTATTTTGACTATCAAATTTCTTTTCAAGAACCATGCTTTTAGGAGTCGGTTTAAACTAGTTACTAACATCAAATAAAACCAAACATCATAAAAATAATATTATTTTTGTAAAAAAAAAAATTATTTTTGCATTAAAATAAAATAAATGTCGTTTGTATGTCGTTGTTTTTAATTTCAAGCACGATTCCAGATTCTCATCAATAACACGATTTCTCAATTTACTTTTGAGAAGGTTCATGCTTGGAAAAAGATCGTTCGCATGGATATGTAGAGCCAAATAGTGAAAGAACAGCAAATGCAAGTTTATTTTTGAACTGATCATATGAGTCAAGGATACCATTTACAGGTGTTGAAAATTATCACGTGTCTTCCTTCTCCAGGTCTTTCAAATTAGACCACTTTTTCTGTGAACTAAGGTCATGTTTATTTTTCTTCAGTTTTTCCATATCAACTTTAAGGCGTTAAATTTGGAACTCCATAATTCTTTGTTTTTCAACTCCAGTTATTGCATTTCAAAAGCGCCAATGTCAAAATAAAAGATAGAAAAATTCACCGAGAGGTTTTTTAACAAAGGCTAACGGCGCTATGCTGCTTCTGAAATCCCGAAAACTAAGTTGTATAGTTTACCTCATATTTAAAATTGTTTTAAATATTAGTTTTTGATTTAAATAAATAGTAAATGTCAATTTCCGAGTTATTTTCTTGTCTAAGTTTCAGCAGGCTTGGAAGATGAATTAATGTTTATTTTTTTAAATCTTTAGCTAAAAGGGATAATTTATTTTCGAATGAAATGATTTATTCCAACATCGAAAAAATTAGGATTCCTTTCCCCAGTAGTTAACGATTAAGATTATATAGATAAGACGTAACGTCAATCATGAAATAAAATTTTTGCATTCACTGATTGTCCAATAGTTTATGATTGTCAACACCCTTCTCAAGGAGAAATGTTTTAATTTCAGATAATAAGGAAGCGAAACGTTTTATACTCTATTTTAACTAAAATTTCCTTAATTGGCGATGATAAAGAGCTTCAGCTAGAACTGTGGTGACAATCTCAATCACCAATTCCATAACACTGCAAATTTTTTCTGGAAATGTATGCGCACAAAGCGCTTCTTGATGAATAATGAAATGGTAAACAAGTCTCGTGATTAATTTTTTCCTTCAAAATAGAAACAAAACCTTTTCTCAATCCGGTCGTACTTTTTGCCTCATCTGTTGAAATTGAAACAATTTTATTGAGTGGATAATGTTTCTCCATGCATTCAATGACAGCATTTGCAATATACTCGCAGCGGGTTTGACCTTTCAGTGACAATAATACTAAACGTTCTTCTTTAGGTCCCAAAGACGAAATAAATAGAACAAAAAGTGAAACGTGCGTTGCGTCATTTATGTCACCAGATTCGTTAAACCAATTTAAGATCTTCGATTGCTGATTGGTTATATTCGAAGACATTTTGACTGTTCTGTCTTTTGTTGATTTAGCAAACAGTGGTAACTCTTTAATTTTTTAAAGAATTTCTGCCTTGTTCTTAAATTTGCGGAATAGCTCTTCGGATGCATTTATAAAACAACTTTTAATGCACACCCGAAGTAACCAAACTGTGCTAATGCTTTAATAAATTTAGAGGCGAAAGTTCAATATTCGTGTTTGTTGCCCTGAAATTGTGTTATAAAATTACTTCATAAGTTACGGTGACACAAAGGCTTATTAGATAGAGACTTGGAACATTCTTGCCGAGATTGGTATTGGAACCAGATCCTTATTATTTGACCCAAAAGAGGCAAAGCGCTGGTTGCTCGTTATCAGAATGAACATTAGTTCCTCAACTGTTAGATAAATAGTTAACATCGCATTGAAGCAACACAATGGGTTGTTGGTGACAGTCCGGGATCAATCCCAAAAGGAAAAATCAACACCTCAACATTTTGAGCCACGGTCAGATGACGAGTTTGACACCTGTGCTGGCAACCGACTCACCAAACTTCCAATCCACTAGAGGACATTTGAGGTCAAGATAGATTTAAAGAGCACCAAGCCCCTTTGAACACGATGGTTTTTGGTTGAATCTAGTTTTGAAATCGCAATCCTCCTATCGCTTATCTATTGCCCTTACAAGTGGGACCTCATCAAATGATAGGTAGTTATTTAAATATGACGTAGCACTGAAGCAACACATTGGGCTATTGACGACGGTCCAGGATCAAACTCTACGGGAAGGATCCGAAGAAAACATCACGTAATTTTAAACCCTGCCAGATAACAAACCCCCTCAAGTAATATGTGTCTCTCTATATTAAAAAAATGTTATTGCTATTAATTATAAATGGGATTGCGTACGTAGGCGTGCAGGAGGGGAGAGGTTTCGCCGTCGGAGGAGATTGACTATGTAAAAGGAGTGTTGGTATGGCAATCTCCGGGGGTTGGCGAGCGGAGCCCCCTAGTAATGTAAGATAATGTACCTAGTTAAGAAAAAGAAATAATTTGGCATTTCTCTAATATTATAAAAGAAAGTGTTTGCTTGTCTGTTTGTTTTTTGCACCCAAAGTCCGAATGAATCTATGGCACTTACAGTAATGGGATTTGGCACAGGTAGTCCGAATTTTTTGCGATTTTTGGGTCGCGGCGAATTTTAAAATTCGACCCAGAACATTTTTTATGAATTTAATTATTATTGAATGCAACAGCATAGAAGATCACAGATTCTAAATTTATTTTTTAATTTCCGTTTTCATTTTACGTGGTAGGAATAATTTTCCAGCAGACGATAAAAAACAAATAAACTTTTAACTGGAGTTATTTAGTTCTTATTTCTATCTCGTAGACCGATAAAGATGGAGTTAAAAATTTCAAATGTTTTGAAAACTGCGGAAAATTTCATATTAGATCCATACCTAAAAATATGATTTTCTTTAAAAACAAATAAAATTTTAAAATTGAATATCTTTTATATTTTCGCAAGAGGTTGTGACGTCACGCCGAATTCCCATTTGCTTTGCGAAGCAAACCAACACCACGGGCAAAGCCAGAAACCAAATGGAAATTCGTAGCAATCACCGTGGGTTGGCGAGCAGTGGTCACACCTGACCCCACGAAAAGAACTGTCACGGGCAACGCCGTATTGTTCATGCAGTGGCTAATATTTGATATTCAGAAAATCAAAAGTCATTGCAGGACAAGTGAAAAGAGCGATATAAGGAGGAGCGAGGGTTCGTTGCCAACATTTTAATAGAAAATCTGATAAAAATCAGCTAGAAGCGTTTTTTTTTTTCAAAATGTGATTGCAGGGCCGCGGTAGCCCGGTTGGAAGAGCATCGGGTTAGCAGCCGGAGGGTTGCAAGTTCGAATCCAGCCTAAGACCGTAGTGTACACAAGGGGCTGGTTCCCATTAAAGCCGTCGTGGCCTCAAATGTCCTCACCTTGGTGTGGAAGTTTGGAGAGTGGGGTGCCGGCTCAGGTGTTGCATCGTCATCTGAACGTGGTTCAAAATTATGTGGTGTCCTCTGATCTTTCCCGTTTGGATTGTTCCCGAACCGTCGTCAATAGCCCGTTGTGTTGCTCCACTACGATGTTAATTAAAATACCTATATACCCTAATGCGATTGAACAGTTTGTGCTATTAGGTTGCTATTCTAACAATTGAGAATTCTCTTTTGATATTCTTCTTTCTTATCAACTAGCTGGTAGGCGGCATGTTGAAATAAAATAATCTATTGTTCTCAAAACAAAAATACAAATGTATTTTCTATATATAAGCATAACATCCACTTAAAGTCAGTTTTTTTTTGTACGAAATACATGGGTAGCACAAGAACAATAAAAAAAAATACATTTATAAACTTCAATGGATTAATCATGCAAATATTCTTGGAATCGAAACGAGAATCTGAAGAGGTAAAAGAGTACATCTCTTTCATATTTGATATTTTCGCTTTTTTTTATCTTTCCCAAGAACAATTTAAAAGGATCGATTTTTAATTCGAACTCCACAGCCGCCATTTTGTAATGACGATAAAAACTTCAGTCGTGACAATAAAAACAACGTTTTACGACTTTCTCTACGAGGAATGAGAAAACAAGGACGAAGCAGATCTATTAATGTTTCCGTCTTGCATTATGCTTCTTTACAACAAACCCTAGTTTTCCAAATGTTCGGGTGCTTCCCAGTCACATTTATCGCTATCTCCTTATTAGTGCAATTAATGCGGTTTGGCGATAATTGGCGTTTTATTTTGGAGTTCCAAAAGTCGATCGGGTGGACTCAACAATCGCTCAAGATGTTTCTTTAGAACAGGGATGAAATGACTGTGGTCCTTGTCAACATGTCTTATTTTAACAGAAAAAAATCAAACTAATTTTCAACCAATTAATATTCTATATCAACTTCAAGACTGGTGAAAAGATGGATAATTTGATATCAGCTTTCACTGATCATTTTTCTGTTTTTAAAAATATTAAACTTTTGCTAGATTTATATGTATCAACCACTTTGTTATCTTTCCCGAATATGCTCACTTAGTACGGCTTGAACTCATGCAACACGATGGGAACCTGTGAAATACATTGAATGAAACTATTTAGTCGCTTCTCGTCATACATCCGACCGTGGTTCAAAATGGCATGGTGTTGTCCTCGAATCTTTCCCTTCGGGGCAAATCCCGGACCGTCGCCAATAGTCAGTTGTTCCAGTGCAACGTGTAATGAATATCGCACCCCGGCAAGAAAAGTGACACAAGTCAAAAATAAAAATTTTGATGTTACGTCATTGAAAAAAATATGTATGAGGTGCCCCAGCGTGTTATATTACTATTCTATAGAATATAATAGAAGTTACCACCATAAATACTTACCTAAAATTTAAAGGAAGCTCATACTATTTCAATATAAGTTTTATAGTATCCTTTAAGTTGATGTTTCTCAAATTCTGCTATTTTAAGTTGTGTCACTTTTCTTTCAGGTATGCGATATGTAGCCTCTGGTCTTAACAAGTGTGTGCATTAGTGTTTTAGAAGGAATTGCGTGTTTTTTCTATATGAAATATTGTATATTCCTACGAAATGAATGTTTGAATAAAACATCATCAGTTCTCCTGAGATGATTTTTTGAACTATAAAAATTCAATGCCAATTTATTCGCAAAAATCTGTTTTAAGCGGAGCGTTTTATGATGGTGTTCATACGTTTCGCAACTTGAATGTAAACTGTTTTTGCTTAGATTATTGCAAATGACATTACTATTAGTATACGAATCCGATATTTTATATTTCCTCTTATGCTTTGTGTGTTATGCGAGATGTTTTGCGTCTCATGCATTGGCATTCTGAAAAGTAAGGAATATGAATTTCCGATATTTGTTCCATGTCTTACGTAAGTTGTTTTGTGTTCTCTTCTATGCACCTTCCTTCCTTCGCAGCCTTAGACCTCTTGTTGATGGGCTTGTGTCGCAAAAAAACACCTTAAAATAAATTAAATATTATAAATAAATTAAATAAAATAAGTAAATTTTCTCTGAATTTATCAAATCAAACTTTATCTATTTTACCAAAAAGTTATGTAGATTTTTGAAAAAAACGTTTATCGTAATATAAAACATTTTAGGGTTAACGAACTATTCAACAAAAGGAATACCTTTTATAAAATTGACAGGGGTATCTGTAGGTATTTAATTAACGCCGGAACACTGGTGCAACACAACGGTCTATTGGCGACGGTCCGAAATCACCTCCGAAGGGAAAGATCAGAGTACAACACAACTTAACTTTGAACCACTGTCCTACAGGGGTATTGGTGGTCCTACAGGGGTATTGGCGGCTATTGACGATGGTCCGCGATCAATCCATAAAGGGAAAAATCCGAGGACAACACGGAATTTTGAAGAACCACTAGATTGAATATGACGTGATAGATGATTGATCAACACCAATTAGATTAAAAGCCGAATGTCGCCAAAATGGCTAGTTAGTACTACGACATTATCATGCGAGAGCCTTTGTAAGGTAGGTAGTTAATGAATGTCCCACTGGGGCATCACATCGGGCTATTGGTAATGGTCAGTGATCCATTCGGGAGCGAAAGTCACGATGAAGACACCTCATCGTTTTGAAACACGGTCAGAAGACAAGTTCAACATCTGAGCTAAAAATTTATAGTTGGTAATTAACAACATGTTTTTGACGACAGTCCGAGATCAACCCCCTAAGGGAAAGATTCGAGGACAACACCACGTAAGGGAAGGAATAGGACAAGACAAGGAAATTCTGTTGACTTTCGATACTGATTCGAATCTGATCGCGAAACTTTTTCGTCTTTTTCACTTGACATATCCATACGAATTCGTAGCCGACCAACCGGTATAGTGGTTAAAGTGTTAGCCTCTAGATCGGAAGGTTCCTGGTTCGAATCCGGGTCCGGGCATGGATGTTTGTAAACGTATGGTGTAGAGGCGGCTGGTGCACCTTAAATCTGTCGTGGCCGAAAGTCCTCACGTTGGGTTGGCGTGGAAGTTTGGAGAGTGGGGTGCCAGCTCAGGTGTTGCTTCGTCATCTGACCGTGGTTCAAAATTACGAAGTGTTGTCCTCGAATCTTTCCCTTAAGGAACTGATTCCGGACCGTCGTCAATAGCCCGTTGTGTTGCTCTAGTACGACGTTAACTGAAATTACCATTACCATTACCATCGTCGTAATTTTCTTGGCATTTTAAATTAACGTCACACTGCAGAAACACAACGGACTATTGGTGGCGGTTAGGGATCAATCCCCCAGGGGTAATATCCGAGGACACCACCAGGTAATTTTTAAGCACGGTCAGATGGCGAGACAACACATGAGATGGCACCCCACTCTCCAAACTTCCACACCAACCCAACGTGAAGACTTTCGGCCACGACATATTTAAGGTGCACCAGCCGCCTCTATACCATAAGCTTACAAACATCCATGCCCGGACCCGGATTCGAACCAGGAACCTTCCGATCTAGAGGCTAAAACCTTAACCACCGGACCGGTTGGTCCCAAACATTTGTACGATGCGAAACCTGCACTTTCAGTCTGTCTCGTTGACGCTGAAGATCCCTCTCATAAATGGCTTTAGGTTGTTTACCCCTCCCTTTCTCCAACTTTTCTTCAGATCTAATTTCTTTCCTGCGGGTGAATAATCATTCCACGGGATTAGGCGGTATTCGAAGAAGTCCGAACCGGACGGGAACGGCACAAATCGAGCAGCGCGGTTGACGGATCTTCGACGGATCCATTATTTCCGATTGGCTGATGACGGTTCTGATCCGTCGACGATGGAAATCCGGGTTATTCTGTCGCGGGCCTTTTTCTCTTGTGTGACTTATCGACGCTCATTCCATTCAATAAGCAAATAAGTGCGGAAAACACGTGTCGATATGCCGTTCCGCGTTGGGGTTGTTCGAACGTCTTTCGGAACGCTCGACATTGGGAAAGTCCAACCTCAACAATGGCTCAAGCCGCAGGCTGTGACAGTGCAGAAGGGGGTGGGCAAAATGAATCGCACTCCAGTGGGTTTTATCAAACGTTTCTAAATAACAATCATTCATCAAAAGCAAACAATTTTGTGATTGTTCTTTATCTCTCTTCTTTCGGAGGTATGCGTGTTTCTCACGATTCAGTGAACAGGTCTCACGGATGATATTCAATATTAAGATGGGTCGTTGGGGGGTTTATGGCAAGGTTCTATTTGGCCTGTCTGTAACAATAAAAGTCTCACAGATGGACGTACACCCTCAAGAAGAGTTTTACTGATAAAGATAGATAAAAATACATACAGGGTTTGATAGGTAGGTATTTTTATTGACGTAGCACTGGAGCAAAACAACGGGCTATTGCCAAAGATCCGGGATCAATCCCAAAGGAAAAGATTCCAGGATAATGCAACGTAAATTTCAACCACGGTGAGATGACGAGGCAACAGCTAAGCTGGCACAGCACTCTCCAAATTCCCACACTACGCCAACGGGGCACCCAGGGAGAAATTAGATCTGAGAGGAATCGAACTTCACCGACTCGCAGGCTGCTGAAGCAGCTGTCGATACTAGAGCCACGGTTGATGGATTGTTTTAAGGTTTTGTAGCTCCAAGCATTTTGAACTGCGCCAAAAATTTGGTAGATATGATGGATTGTATATTTGGGTTTTAAGGCACGAATTCCAAACGTGGCTGCGCCAATGGTAGGTAGGTAGGTAATGGTAATGGCAATTTTAGTTACCATCGTACAAGAGCAACACAACGGGCTATTGACGACGGTGGTGGTATTTAAGGTACACCAGCCGCATCTACACCATACGCTTACAAACATCCATGCCCGGACCCGGATTCAAACCAGGAACCTTCCGATCTAGAGGCTAACAACTTAACCACTACTTCGTCATCAGACCGTTGTTCAAAATTACGAGGTGTTGTCCTCGGAACTTTCCCTTAAGGCATTGATCCCGGACCGTCGTCAATAGCCCGTTGTGTTGCTCTTGTAAGACGTTAACTAAAATTACCGCCGACCAACCGGTATAGTGGTTAAGGTGTTAGCCTCTAGATCGGAAGGTTCCTGGTTCGAATCTGGGTCCGGGCATGGATGTTTGTAAACGTATGGTGTAGAGGCGGCTGGTGCACCTTAAATCTGTCGTGGCAGAAAGTCCTCACGTTGGGTTGGCGTGGAAGTTTGGAGAGTGGGGTGCCAGCTCAGGTGTTGCTTCGTCATCTGACCGTGGTTCAAAATTACGAGGTGTTGTCCTCGAATCTTTCCCTTAAGGGACTGATTCCGGACCGTCGTCAATAGCCCGTTGTGTTGCTCTAGTACGACGTTAACTAAAATTACCATTACCATTACCATTACTAAAATTACCATTACCATTACCTTAACCACTATACCAGTTGGTCGGAGGTAGGTAGGTATTTTAATTAATGTCGCACTGGAGTAACACAACAGGTTATTGGCAACGATCCGGGATCTAACAGGTGATCCCTTAGGACATTGCAATCGGTCTAGTGGTTAAGCGGTTTGTCTCTGGATAGAAA
Organism: Metellina segmentata; assembly: GCA_947359465.1. Lineage (NCBI taxonomy): Eukaryota > Metazoa > Arthropoda > Arachnida > Araneae > Tetragnathidae > Metellina > Metellina segmentata. The sequence continues at coordinate 92,205,119 of OX375882.1, forward strand.
GGTTCCTGGTTCGAATCCGGATCAGTGCATGGATGTTTGTAAGCGTATAGTGTAGAGGCCGCTGGTGCACCTTAAATCTGTCGTGACCGAAAGTCCTCACGTTGGGTTGGTGTGGAAGTTTGGGGAGCGGGGTGCCAGCTCAGGTGTTGTCTCGTCATCGGACTGCGGTTCAAAATGATCTACAGTTGTCCTCGGATCTTTCCCTTAGGAGATTCATCCCGGATCGTCATCAACAACCCGTTGTTTCGTTCTAGTACGACGTTAATACAAATTACCTTACCTTACCGAAATCTTATACGACGGAAAAGATTAGAGGACAACACCACGTCATTTTGAACCCACGGTAGATTTAACGTGTCCAAAGGTACACGACGCGATCTTTGGAATGTTCTTCTCGAACTCGTAACCCACCAGTTGCTAATCCGTAACTTTTCGAACTGGTCTTCCACAGTTTAAAATTTTGTCACGAAATAGGCATACACACCCATGAAAACTTTTCTTGGGATTGATCCTGGACCGTCGTCAATAGACCGTTGTGTTGCTTCAGTGTGACATTATTTTAAAAAACCTACCTACCCACCGATGGATACTTTTACTGACATAGATGAGAGAAAAACAGTCAGAGACGTATCAAATCGGATGAATTTACAAATGCTATTCTTTATTGAAAAGAATATTTGGTCCTCTTCCCATTCTTAAGGGTACCACGATTGGATGAATAACGGATTAGCAACCAGAGGGTTGCGCGTTCGAATCCAACCAGAGACAGTCGTGTGCAACAGGGGCGGGTGCACGTTAAATCTATCGGGGCCGAAGGTCTTCACATTGGGTTGGTGTGGAAGTTTGGAGAGTGAAGGCTAGCTCAGGTGTGTTGCTACGTCATCTGACCGGAGTTGAAACTTACGTGGTGTTGTCCTCGAATCTTTTAAATTGGGATTGATCCCGGACCGTCGTCAATAACCCGTTGTATTGTTATCGTACGACGTTAATTATTATAAGAACTACCAAATATACCTAACCATGAATGAACCCAGTCTGATTGGGAAAGAATAGAACAAGACAAGAAAATTCTGGTGACTTTCGAAACACGATCCTACCAGTTAATCTGTCGTGGCCTCCAATCTCCTCACGTTGGGGTGCCAACTCAGGTGTTGCCTCGTTATCTCACCGTGGTTCAAAATTACAATGTTGTTCTCGGATATTTCCCTTAGGGGACTGATCCCGGACAGTCGTCAATAGCTCGCTGTGTTGCTCTAGTAAGACATTATTTAAGAAATTCCCACCAAAAAATTACCTTTTTACACGAAATGAACAAGAATTTAATTAAATGAAAAATCGAGTTTCCTTCATATAGTATATACACTCATGTTCATAAACTAAGGATAATTCAGAATCACACAGAAATCGAACTCTAAATTAAAAATTTTACCTGTAAAATTATCGTACACATCATCAAGAATAATATCCAAATTATAGGAAGTCATCAGATGACTTCGATAGTACGTCACAATAACGAGAGTGTAAGAGAGGTGTATATAAGGAATGGTAGCAGAGAAGTAAAATTGCTCACAAGCGTTCTGTCAGCTGCTCAGTGCCACGACCGAATAGCTATGGTACACAGGACGCATGTCGATGATTTTTTTACTTGGTTGAATTATCGGCCTCCTGAAATGTGGGCTTAAGCAGACGGAAGTTTCAGTGAAACTTGGAATCGCCCAAAGTGTCATCTCTAAGCTTTGGCAACGATTCAAAAATAATGGAAATATCAGTTGTCGTTACAGTACAGGTCTCCCCCGAGTTACAACCCCGAATGACGACCGGTATTTGGCAGTAACTGCAAAAAGGAAGCAGACGGAGCACAGCATATGACCTTTCTCGTCAGCTATCTTCAGCCACGGGTACGACAGTTTCAAGGCAAAATCGTTAACAGACGTTTGGGAGTTGTTGGTCTATATACTCGCAGGTTTGTCAGATGTGTTCCGTTCACGACAACTCACTGTCTCCAGCGGTTAGCCTGGTGTAGAGAACATGCAATGTGGACATCGTCACAGTGGGCTTGTGGGATGTTTTCCGTCGAGCCCAGGCTTAACTTGCAGTTTGATTCACGACGGACGTTCATATGGAGAATGCCATGTGCCCGCTACCACCAAGTCAACATCATTGAACGACACCGTTACGGTGGTGCAGGTTTGCTCGTTTGGGGCAGAATTATACTGGGCTCCAGAACAGATCTACATGTTCAAATCGGAACCATGAGAGGCCAAATTTATCGGGACATCATTCTGGAACAACATGTACGTATGTTTAAGGGTCCCATGGGCGCAGAATTTGTGTTTATGAATGAAAACGCCCGTCCTCACCGTGCAAACATTGTAAACTAATGCCTTGAATCTGAGGATATCACCCGTATGGAATGGCCAGCATTCTCACCTGACTTGAATCCGATAGAGCATGCGTGGGACATGCTTGGCCGACAAGTTGCTGCACGTCAACAACTTCCTACATGTGTACCGGAACTTCGGAGAGCATTGCTTGCTGATTGGAGTTTTCTTCCCCAAGATCAGCCCGATAATTTGATCCTCAGCATGCCTAGGCGTTGTGCGGACTGTATTTCATCGTCTGGGAGACATACAATGTATTAACTATCATACCAACCATATCATGTTAAGTGTTTGTAAGGTCGATATTTTTTGTAATTGCTCCAGTGAGCAAAAATCTTAGTTTTTATGAATGGTATCGTACATACACCATCTTTTTTGTTCTTTATCTATTGTTTAATAAATGGGCTTTATGAATAAGTCACGTTTGTTTTGTTTCTGAACCTCTATTTGCCGGAGCTGGCATTATCCTAAATTTATGGACATGAGTGTAGAATACATGAATATATTTACTAAATCCATAAGTACATATAATGCTAATACGAATAGCAACTAATGCTAATAGTAATATCAATTAGTTCAAAAAATACTCTTTTATTAGAATATAAAAGAACTGCGTGACAGAATGGGACACATCGTGTGTAGGAATAGGACATTCTCCATACAAGAGGCAGGCATGTTAAGTCTGAGGACGTCGTAGTTCATTGGATATACCCACTGCGGTAGCGATCTTCGAGTTGTCGGCTGTGCAGATGCGATTCCTATCTGGTTCATTCAATTCCTGGGTGTATTTCCCTTCAGTGTCGGAAAAAATTTCACTGTGTGTGTCTATTACTTCATATTGTATATGTGTCTAGCGCAACATGATCAAATGGGGCCCTTTGGCCATAAAACCCCCAAACCAACCAAAATCTCAATAGCATTGCAGTCTACTTGTATTTCATGTCTATTGTAGTGTTTTGGGGCACCACAGTAATACAATGGACTTGGACTAAGCTATTTACCTCTATAAGTTATAATACCATAATACATGCTTCCAAAACCGTCCTGGAAAGTTTGGAAAGCGTCCAAGCAAGAGCTGCAAAAATCGTTGTTGGTGCAGTTTCTTCTACTAACAACTTAAAAATAATCAAGCAATGTGGCCTTGAGAGCCTTGAGAAAAGAAGACGTTTTAATGTGATAAAATTCACAAACAAGGCAAGAAGTCGTGTACCTGAACATATTTCTAGGAGAACCTTTGAAAATTTTAACAGCCACACACGACTGAAAAGGTCATCTCCTGTTCAATTTGACACAGAAATTAGGGAAACTCTTGGCCTTGAACATTACAAATTTCTTATCCTTCAAGAGCCTATTGTCCCTTCCGAACTTCCCACGAATACCAAAATTATATTAAACCTTCTGGAGCCATGCAATAAAAAAGAGTTGGCCGATGTCATTAAAGCAAAAGGACTCAGAACTGTTGAGCAGTATCCAAGGAAAACTTTTGTCCACGCTTACACTGACGGCTCTTCTGATGAAACTATCACTAATGGAGGTTCCGGGGTTTTCCTGATTGCTCCAAGTGATACAGTTCATCAACGAAAAATTGGTGCAGGAGCTATTGCGTCCAACTTCACTTGCGAACTTCTAGCTATTGTAGAGGCACTTGACCTGTATAAAACCCTTCCTGCTTCTGAGCAGGCTGAGGGTGTAGTTATTTTCTGTGACTCAAGAGCTGCCCTACAAGCAATACTAAAAAGAGACTCCTCGATCATCAGCAGAATATGCTCCCACCTAAGAGAAATTCAACATTTGGGAAAGATCTGCACACTCCAGTGGTTGCCCGCACACGTTAATATATCAGGCAACGAGACTGCAGACCAACTAGCAAAAGAGGCTAGAAATCTAAACAATGAGGACAATGTGAATGTCACCCTGCTGGACGCAAATGCCCTAGCTAACTTCAAATTGAGAGAACCTTCGATCTCAATTAAGCATCAGCTTTGTAATATCAATGAGGATAGAGTAATTACCAAAACCATAGCCAGGTTAAGAACAGGTCATTACAGAGAAATGAAGATTGACAGCGAGGGTAATAGATCTTACAGAAAGTGTAATAACTGCCCAGATATGGAGTTAACACCAGCTCACATTTTCGAATGTCCAGCAATAATTGCGGATCTATTTAAAGTCGGGGTCCTTTTCTCGGAACCGAACCTGTACGAGGACAATATAGTCGATATTGCTAGAGCTGTGATAACTGCTCATGGCATCATTTGAACAAGACTCGTCGTAGACACGACATCATCATCATCATCAAGTTATAATACACCCACAAGGTTTCAATTTACAAATGGACTTATCTACTCGCCTATTTACAATGCACAATTATTGTACGAATGTTCATTAATAAAACGTTTCTCTTCACAGTTTGTCTTTTGTTCCTAGGTGTTTGACTTCACCGTAAAGCTGTCTAAATGAGAGCTTTATCGTTCATCACTTGCTCCAGTGGCTTCTGTCCCACGTCTCCCTTTCGGGAGAGGCCACCTCCCTTTTGGAATGTCGATCGGGTGTTTTCCAATGACACCTGCCACACTGAACGAGTGTCAATCTCAAACGTGCGAGTGTGATGTGCGAGAGCAGGTGCCATGTTCAAGAAGTCGGCACCTACTGTAACACACGTGATCTCTGTTTTTTCGGGGGGTCGACCGCTACCCTCTCGTGGCAGGACCACGATGATCAGGAGGTCGAAAACGTCTTTTATTCCAGTCGTCACACTATGCATAAAACCGAGGGTACTCACTACTTTACATTAGTTACTAGTACGTAACTAATGTGTAATAAAACGACTCGTAAGCAGCTGTGTTGCAAGCAGATCGACTGTCGATTTTTGTGGTGGACACAAAAGGTATGCAGGTAGTTAATTAATGTCGCACTGTAGCAATAGAACGGACCTTTGGCTACGGTCTGGGATCGAACCCGAAGTTAAAAATCCGAGGACTAGTGATCTCAGGTGTTGCCTCGTCATCTGACCGTGATTCCAAATTACGTGGTGTGTTCCTCGGGGATCCTTTCCCTTGGGGACTGATCCCGGTACGTCGTCGATAGACCGTTATGTTGCTCAAGTATGACGTTAATTCCAAATTTGCATTGCAATGCTTTTAATCAAAAACCTTGTAAGCAGGAAAGTAACAGCGAAGAATGATTTCAATCAGGTTATAAATGCTCAAATAATTAATAAAACGTGCATCGACTCGAAATGATTGAAATGAAGTCCTGGGGAACCTAATGTTTGACGTTATCTTTTTCGATGTCCCGAGGTTTAGAATATTAGTCTTGATAGCTAGGTTGAATAGGACTTTAAACAAAGCTAGCAGATTGTCCATTTTATTGTCAATGACATTTCAAATTCATCATTATAAACTGAGAGAATTCACACTACGAATTGCTTTATATCTTTCTTTGTTCCAAACTTGCAAATGCTTTCACAATATTTTTAAGTCGTTCTCATACTATATAAATATTTGTTTAGCTTTCTCACCCGTTAAATTATAGAACTGTGTAAATTGTGAACTCCCTTTGACTGATTATTTCCTATATATGGACGGTTTATGGGGATATAGTGCTATTGTGAGAAAGTGGTTTATATATGGGGTGATAGTGCAGCATAACGAATTGGTTGTATATTAGGCAGGGATTAAACATTTTGAATTACATTGAAAAAAATCCCTCGCATTTGTTTCTGATATATTTTCTTTCTGTGAAAACTTAGTTATTGATTTTGAAACTCATTTTCGAGGAGTAATGATTTTTATCTGCTCATTTGTTACAGAATCGTTGCACCCTTTCAACTTCAGAGCAGGATTCATGACGCAAACATCAATAAAGGACTTTGGAAATACACCCCCCTCCCCCCAAAGGAATCTACAAGTTCTAACACGAGTTACTAAACCCACGTTTTATGTTTTATCGTATCCAACCTTAACTAAATATTTGTTATACAATTCTAACGAGTTGCCGAACTCTGGATTGTTTGTCCCACAAAACATGTCTGTTGCGGAATTATTGAAGAAATCGCAGCTTATGAAACTCTAGCCATCTATCTATATAGTATATAGTATATATGAAAATGATATGTGTGTATATATATTCTCTATATAAAATATAATTTACTCCGTTATAAATCTACACCGTTTGACCAATCCACACCAAATTTGGTACATTTATACTTTAGAAGACTGGAAAGCAGCTGTTTCTTTCCTGACTTCAGACCAAAGTGTAGTCTTGAAAATTAGCACACATGTAGTCCTAAAAGTGCCCCTCGAAGCAACAATTTTAAAATCTAAAGTTTGTTTTCCTGCAATAAATGGACATGGATAAGGAAACACGTTCTACAGGGTTTGTGTATTTGAGTAAACACAGGGAAATGTCGTGGTCATATTTTAGCTGTCACAGTCATATTTGAAAGCCGAAGCAACGCCGAGTTTTTCAGCTAGTCTTTAATAAGGAAGATAAACTCAACTTGCCATTATGAGAAAAGTAGGTAGGTATGTGAATTAAAGTCGTACTAGAGGTATTCAAGGGGCTATGGTACCGCTCCGGGGTCCATCCAAGGATTTGTATTTGTTAGGTAGGGGGGGGGGGGTTATGTCACAAGGGTCATATTTGTCCAGGCTGCGCCAGACACAAGACAAACATGAAGTAACAGACAAATAGTACACACACAATGAAAGTTTTACTGACACAGAAGAGACAAATACACCCATGGTGGAATCACACATGACAACCAGTCACATGACAAAGTGAACAATTGAGCAGGCACCCCACTCTACAAACTTCAACACCACGCCAAAGTGAGGCTATTTTGGCCACGATAGATTTAACGTGCAGCAGCTCCCTTTGTACACGACGCTCCTTGGTTGGATTCGTTTTGTCCTCATATATTTCCCCTTCGGGATTGATTCCGAATCTTCAATAATAGCCCGCTGAGTTGCTCCAATGCGACTTTAATTCAACTACCTAAACTAACTGTTGTGAAAAATGAGGATTAGTTAAATGATGATGGTAATTTTTATTAACGTCCAACAAGAACATCACAACGATCTATTGACGATGGTCCGGGATCAATCCCCTAAGGGAAATATTCGGGGACAACACCAGGTCATTTTGAACCACGGTAAGATGACGAGGCAACACCTGAGCTGGCTCCCCACTTTCCGAACTTCCACACCATGTCAACGAGAGGACTTTCGGCCACGACGGATTTAAGGTGCATCAGCCGCCTCTACACCATACGCTTACAAACATCCATGCACTGACCCGGATTCGAAACAGGAACATTCAGATCGAGTGGCTAATGATTACTTAAAGCAGAGAAGTAAATTCTTTTAAATTTTACTTTAAAGTTTACTTACGAAAAAGTGCACGATTATTCAGAAGGAAGGAGTCACTTCACTTGAAGCACGCTTCGAAAAATGTTTCCGTGTTGCCGAAAAAAACGTCCCGAAACCTTTTCCTGTTTATATTAAATCAATCAATCCAACTAATCACAAAAGTACCGAATGTTGTTTGGTCCGTGTCATTGCAAAATCGATTGTCGCACTTCATGCGTGACGATTTGGTTCGAGATTCATGTTCTCCACCTGCAGACCACACACCGCAACTGCTCTGTGCAGACTCAGCTAAAAACAAAGACAGGCTACAAAAAGTGATACTCACACGTGCTATATACAGAATATCTTTAGGTGGTCCTTCAACATAAACAGTGGTTTTAAAACAGTCCTGGAATGAAATGTTTTCTAAAACATCACACAAAACTGACGAAGGAGAATGCTAGAAATAAAGCGATAACAGTGATTATCGTGGTAAAAAAAACAGCTCACCTGATGGAGCTATGGTGTAATTTTAAAAGGCTGCAAGTAGCTGTAAGGAAATATAAACAAAACCTATATCCTGTTTTAAAAAGTGATCGAATCCAGTGGTTCCAACTCCTTCATGCTATTCTGGTGTATCCGCCTATGTACAGGGAATAAAGCTCCGCAATAGAAGAAACGCTTGATTCAACACTGTTGCCATTCTTAGGAAATCAAATAACAAAAAATTGCCAATAGATTAGTTAAAAAAATATTCTGGACTAAATTGTAAAATTCGGGCTTCGAGGTGCGTTAAGTTACCTTTAGGATTACCTGTGTGCCACATTTCATGACTGTAAGTTGTATACATTCGTCTTAAGACACACACAAACACTTCCTTTTATAATAGTAGAGATGTAAATCATATGAAAGATGCAAATAATTTTGGCGACATAAATTTCCAGATGATGCAATACCGAGTAAAGATACGCAATATTAACTCGTTCTGCGATTTCGTGAGACAGATTCGGTGGAAGACAAACACAGGAGTAGAAGACCGACAGTCGCTACACCAGACTTTGTGAAAGAGACTCAACGAAGGATATTGCAATCACTTCATCAATCCGTGAGGCGTCTGTCGCAACAAATGGGCACATCAAGTGAATCGACACATTAGGCTTTAAGAGCTTTAGATCTTTGTGCTTATCGTGTACAAATGTTACTGAGGCTAAAGCCACCGTACAATGAGAAGCGGCCTTATTATTGCCAATGGTTCGGGAGATTTATTCGCAACAACATCAACATTTTGGACAAAACATTTTTCTTCAATGAGGCATGGTTTCATTCAAGCAGTTACGTGAACACGCAAAATTCCCGCATTTGGGCGACAACAAATCGACAAAACGATGACTTTTATGCAAAAATCTTTACATTCTCAAAAATTGGCGTTCGGTGTGCCGCATCACGCAAAAGGATTATTAGGCCTCTGTTTTTCGAGTCAACTGTTGATGGCACTGTATGCAGAGAACTTATCCAACAATTTTTTGCATCATTAGAAGTGAATGAACAAGATTCTTGGTTCCAACAAGATGTTGCAACCTGCCATTGTCATGCTTCAAGATTTTTTTGGCCAACGATTTATTTTAAGAAATTTTTAGCCACCTCGTTCCCCTGATTGTAGCATCCCAATTTGTGGGAATATTTAAAGTTTAATCCCCAAGCAATATATGATATGAAAAGTGCCATTACTCAAAGGATACAATACGGCACTCCCAGCATTTTGAAACACATTTCTTAAAATATGCGCAAACAACTTCAGCTTTGCCTCCAAGAAAGGGGCGGACATTTTCAACACTTATTTTATAAATGTAAATTCAATTTTTTTTCCTTCGTTATGTTAAAAGTGCCTTTCACCATTAATATAAAAATAATTGTTTAAAGTGTGTTGCTTCTGTATAACAAATTCACGAATCATCAGTACGGGAACGTTTAGGACACTGAAAAGTAACGGATTAGCAACCGGAGGGTTGCGATTTCGGTAGGTATTTAAAAAATGACGCACTGAGCAACACAACGGGCTATTTGCGACAATCCTGGATCAAACCCGAAGGGAAAGATCAGATAAAAACATCTCGTCAATTTGAAACACAGTCGGATGACGAGGTTAAACCCTGAGAGGGCACCCCACTCTCCAAGCTCCCACGCCACACCATCTTGACGACATTGGAGGCCAAAAGAGATTGAACATGCACCAACCCCCTTTGTGTGTCGGTCTTTAGTTGGATTCGAACTCGCAACCATCAGATTGCTAATCCGTAAATCTACAACGGCCCTGCTGAAGGTTCCTGGTTTTAATCCGGGTCAGTGCATGGATGTTTGTAAGAGAATGTTGTAGAGGCGGGGCTGGTGCACCTTAAATCTGTTTTGGCCGAAAGTACCCAAGTTGGGTTGGCGTGGAAGTTTGGGGAGTGGTGTGCCATCTCAGGTGTTGCCTCGTCATCTGACCGTGGTTCAAAATTACATGGTGTCGTCCTCGGTAACGGTAATGGTAATTTTAGTTAACGTCGTACTAGAGCAACACAACGGGCTATTGACGACGGTCCGGGATCAGTCCCTTAAGGGAAAGATCCGAGTACAACACTTCGTAATTTTGAACCACGGTCAGATGACGAAGCAACACCTGAGCTGGCACCCCACTCTCCAAACTTCCACGCCAACCCAACGTGAGGTGTCGTCCCCGGATCTTTTCCTCAGGGTATTGATCCCGGACCGTCGTGAAAGCCCCGTTGTGTTGCTCTAGTACGTCGTTAATTAAAATTACCTTACCTACAGCGGCCCGTCGACAGTCCAGTATCAATTCCGAAGGGAAAGAAACTAGGCAATTGGTAATTTTTTAGTTAACGTCGTACTAGAGCAACACAACGGGCTATTGACAACTGTCCGGGATCAGTCCCTTAAGGGAAAGATCCGAGGACAACACCTCGTAATTTTGAACCACGCTCAGATGACGAAGCAACACCTGAGCTGGCACCCCACTCTCCAAACTTCCACGCCAACCCAACGTGAGGACTTTCGGCCACGACAGATTTAAGGTGCACCAGTCGCCTCTACACCATACGTTTACAAACATCCATGCCCGGACCCGGATTCGAACCAGGAACCTTCTGATCTAGAGGCTAACACCTTAACCACTATACCGGTTGGTAGGTGGAAAAAACTGGGACAACGGCTAGCAAATTTTGAACCACGGTCAGATGACGTTGTTGCGAGTTCGGAACTTGATCCAACCAAAGACCGTCGCACACGTTAAATCTCATGGGTTCCAATGTCCTTACGTAGGCATGGTGTGAAAGTTTGGACAATAGAGTACCAGCTTAGGGGTTGCCATTGTATTTATCGTCTTGTGGGCTTTATAGAGCTTTGGAAAAACTAAACTAAACTAAATTAACTCAACAGTTGGTTGTAGCAAAAGAACACGTGGGTGGGGTGGGGGAACCCGCTCTCTCCTCAATCTACGTCCTCTCCGGTTAAGCATTCGCTAATTACACACGCGCGTGTGGCAATCACCTGTAAGAGACAAATCTTGTCGAAACTGCTTATTGAGTAGCAGAGAGATGAGAGTGTGCAGCGCAAATCAGAGAGCGGCGCGTGAGAATAGGCGCATGGAGTCCCAGAGTGCGGCCGATTGGGGTGGAGACGACGAGTGATTGCCACATCCGTTTCGTTCACCGTCACGATCGTCCGACCAGGCAGCGCCTCAGAGTGACACTCGGTCATTAGAATTGTTTGTTCAAATTACCCCCGGGCCCCTTTGCCTCGTGTCCCCGGGTCAGCCCCCTGCCTGCCCCCCTGGGGCTCACCGGAGCTCTTTCATTTTGCGCCGCCTGCCAATCAGATCATCTCCCCGGTGTCATTCTCAATTGCATCGTACGCTTCTCCGTTCTACGCGGCAATCGCGCCCTTGGCAATCGCTCTCGCCTAAGAAGAGATGGGCGCGACTGTTGTGTTACACTGTTATTGTGATAACTGTTATCATCAACTGTTACATTTAACACAGCTATGGAAGCAAAATTTAACTCTAACTTGCAAAATCAACCGACCTTGCTCGGTAATTTTTTGGTAATTTTTTAGTTAACGTCGTACTAGAGCAACACAACGTGCTATTGACGATGGTCCGGGATCAGTCCCTCAAGGGAAAGAACCGAGGACAACACCTCGTAATTTTGAACCACGGTCAGATGACGAAGCAACACCTGAGCTGGCACCCCACTCTCCAAACTTCCACGCCAACCCAACGTGAGGACTTTCGGCCACGACAGATTTAAGGTGCACCAGCCGCCTCTACACCATACGTTTACAAACATCCATACCCGGAGCCGGATTCGAACCAGGAACCTTCCAATCTAGAGGCTAACACTTTACCCACCAGACTGGTTGATCGGCTTGCTCGGATTTAATTGGTCAACAAGATTGAAAGTGATTGGGTAAAATAATTTTAATCAACGCCATACTGGAGAAACACAACTCAACGTGGTATTGACGACGGTCCGGGATCAATCCCCTAAGGGAAAGATCCGATGGCAACAACACGTAATTTTGAACCATGGTCAGATGACGATTCAACACCTGTGATCACTTGTCCTCGGATGTTTCACTTCGGGTTTGATCCCAGACCGTAGTCAAAGGCTCGTTATGTTGCTCGTTATCATATGAGGTATGCTCTTTGGTAAATAATTAACAGCGCACTGGAGCACTACAATGGGTTGTTTGTGACGATCCGGGAACAATCCTTGAAGGAAAGATGAACACCTTAACATTTTGAGCCACGGTCAGATGATGAGGCAACACCTGAACTGGCATCCCACTCTCCAAACTTCCACACCAACCCAACGTGAGGACTTTCGGCCACGACAGATTTAATGTGCACCAGCCGCCTTGCCCGGCTGGAAGAGAGTAACGGACAAGCAACCGGGGGTTGCGAGTTCGAATCCAACCAAAGACAGGTTTTATTTCACCTTTTTTTTCTGTTTTAATTATTTACAATTTAAATAAATTGCATTTCCACATAAATTTTGCCGACCCACCGGCATAGTGGTTAAGGTGTTAGCCTCTAGATCGGAAGGTTCCTGGTTCGAATCCGGGCCGGTACAAGGTAAATTTTAAATGTAGCTTTGGCGTTGTTGAAAGAGTAATAACGGTAAAAAATTGCGAAGTAGAACTTTTGAAACATTAAATAATTCTTTGTCGGTACAGGTTCAGGAGGTTCCTGGTTCGAATCCGGGCCCGGGCATGGATGTTTGTAAGCGTATGGTGTAGAGGCGGCTGGTGCACCTTAAATCTGTCGTGGCCGAAAGTCCTCACGTTGGGTTGGCGTGGAAGTTTGGAGAGTGGGGTGCCAGCTCAGGAGCTTGATCGTCATCTGACCGTGGTTCAAAATTACGAGGTGCTGTCCTCGGATCTTTCCCTTAAGGGACTGATCCCGGACCGTCGTCAATAGCCCGTTGTGTTGCTCTAGTACGACGTTAACTAATAATTACCAATTTCACATAAATTTCAGATAAGTCGGAACAAGGCAAATTTTAAGTGCAGCTTTGGCGTTGTTGAAAGAGTAACGGTAAAAAATTGCGAACTAGAACTTTTGAAACATTAAATAATTCTTTGTCGGTACAGGTACAGGAGGTCAAGGTGGATAATTTTATGAGTTAAAACTCTATATAAGAAACTTATTTATATATGTTAAAAGTTCATTGAAAACAATGATTTTGTTTGAATAAAGCTATCGAAACAAATCGATTTAACATTTTTTTTGAATTATAATAAGTTACCTTTGTATTTCTGTACTGAAGGGATTCATTTTAAAGCAAGTTTTTTTTATTTTTTATTATTAGGCGTGCCATAAAATACCATTTTCAAGAAAAAATGTATTCGCCTTAAAAAACTTAGTGATGAATATCTTGTCAAAAATTTCACGTTGGGTTGGAGTGGAAGTTTGGAGAGTGGGGTGCCAGCTCAGGTGTTGCTTCGTCATCTGACCGTGGTTCAAAATTACGAGGTGTTGTCCTCGGATCTTTCCCTTAAGGGACTGATCCCGGACCGTCGTCAATAGCCCGTTGTGTTGCTCTAGTACGACGTTAACTAAAATTACCATTACCATTACCATTACCTTGTCAAAAATTAATTTGTTATCCTACCATTAACGATAGCGAAATTCGACTATGTCGCATACATGATGCAATAGTGTCTTCAAGTAATAAAATATTGTTTTGTTGACAATGTTTAACTCGCCATGGGTTCGTCATTATTATGAATTATGTTGAGCAATTATGCATGAAAAAGAACTTTGAAAGCGAATTCCAAATCGACTCAAAATCATGTTTGGTAGTACAGTTAAGTCCCAAATATACGGAATCGTCCAGCAGACCTCGGCCATTCCGGATTTCGAACTTTTCCGGTTTCGGATTACTTGAATTTTTTGTAAAATAATCTCTCCCCCCCCCCTTCTCTCCCCCAAAAAAGCGCAAATTTTGCGATTGCAAGCAATAGTAAAATAGCAGATATATAAATAGGAGCAGATTTAAAAAAGGTAAAAAACCTTTTTAATACAGTGCAACGAATTTTACTTGTAAATCTAATTTTTACGAGTGGTATTATCTCTGAACTTGTCCATTATTTTGCGTTGTTTCATCAATTAAGTCCAGTTTAAATCCTTGTTCTTTAATAATTGTCGAAAAGATGTAAAAAAATGAGAAAAACAAAACAAACGTCGTTTAGCAAAACGCCCGGATTTTGGACAGTTCCGAATTTTGGACGTCCGGATTTGGGACTTTAGACTGTAGCATCCTTGATGACAGTAGTATCCATAATAATGCCACCTTTCGTCATTTTGTAGCTTTATCATACAGCAATGTATGTAAAATGTATTACATGGATGGATATGCATGTGTAGGATTTGCGTGCAAAGTAAGTTGTAGAAATTATAAAGATATCGAAAAGGCGTTAAAATATTATTTTATTCTACGAAAGGCAACGGTAATTATATATTCTGATAATTTTTTTCAATCTAAAGTTAAATAATTCAACACGAGTACGGTCGGGTAATTTTTCTATTATGTTGATAAATTTGACGTGATATTTGTTTAAACACAGACACAAAATCGAACATAGAACGGGAAGACGAACAGACAGACTTATGCAACCAAATTCATTCATCAAGTGAATGAAAATACTCACAGTACCTATGCAAAGTTTCTTGACCACTTATTCAACCTTTTGGACGCAGTATGGGCACACATACAACACGAACACCAAAAGCGCAGGAGACGGATTTTGCATCAGGATCTAAAACGGAGAGAAAACTTGAAATGGGTTGAAAATATTTAATGTAACAACACTTTATTCAAACATACATAGATATGTACATACATGTAGATAACAAACTGCTAAATATTGATATCAGCTTTTGATTTTAAAAGTTCTTATAGATTTCAGTTCACATTGTGTGTGAAGTGCAATTAAAAATAGTTACTTTCAACTATTTTTATCATATTTTAGAATGTACGTGTTTTTTAAGTTAAACTAAATTTAAAATAAACATTACTACTCTCGATGGATTGTTATAAAGTTAAATTCAATTCAAATTGCTCCACTGCGCTATCCCAATATAGCATGTGTCTTAATATTTTCGTTAACAGTTACTCCCTGTTACTTTGCAATAACATTGTTATTGAAACTCCTATTGAAATAACATCTCTGCCGACAAAGACCGATAGGTTAGTTTGTGTGACGAAAGGCCCATATTTGGCCAATCAGCACCAAATAACGTCAAGTAAATGGACAGACACAGAAGATAGAAATACATCCAGAGTAGCTATATAGGCATAGGAAGAGAGAAATACATCCATATACTCTGACAAAAATAAAATCAAACCTGTGCCACCTACAACTTGCAGGTTGCTAGCGTAGTTGACACACCCACAGATCCATGGTGTTCCCGCAAGGGTAAACTGATGTTGAGAATGGTTTATCACTCTAGTCAATTTTAGACTGATCCTACGGCTTTTAGCGATACTTGACAATGATGAGGAATTATGAGATAATAGAGAGATTACGGTAGAGTACTAGAGATCGAATCCATAGTCACTGTACTAAATTTAAAATAAACATGCTTCCCTTGAGGGATTGTTACAGGCATATCTTCCTATGTACTACAGTGCTCAATCCTTTTGGTTGTTGTCTTTTGACAGTGTATCTCATCATTAGCAAAACCATTAGTAGATCTTGAAGGACTCGTCATTAGAAGAAAACTCAGAAAATTTTGATCTCGCTGGCATAGCAAAATTGGTATTATCTTGACTATGCATCTCGTCCCCGGGAGCAGAAACTGCTTAAAACTGCGACGTACGTCACATAACAAATTCTTTGCAGAACAATTTTTCCTTAATTTTATCAAAATTTTGTACGATTTTTTTTGGTTCAATCATGTTACGATTCGATGTTCTGCAGTGCAAAGCGCTCTCCTTGCCACACTTTTTTTTCTTTTTTAGCTACGGAACAACCTTACTACACCGCCCAAATGACCACAAACACTTTCAGAATAACGCATCTATGTCAATGACAAAAGTTATCGACAGAATTGCAAATTCTAAAAGTATGCCTTGGTTCTAAATACAGTAAGAAAATTTAATTTGATGTGTGTTTTATTATAAATATGTAATACATATTTTGACGATAATTGTGCACTGCAGTTTTCAAATTGCTTGCAGAACAATTGCAATTACTTGGAGTTGTGTTGCAGAACACTGAATATAATTCTGCACCTGGGTTATCGTCATTAGCAGAATTTGTCAGATCTTGATGGACGAGATACCTCGTCAAAACCACTTGGTAAGTAGGTTGTAAATCAACGTCGCTCTGGTACAACACAACGAGTTATTGGTTGCGGTCCGGGATGCATACTCGGAAACCCTCACGCTTTCAGCACCTCTTGGCGAGTTGGCGATAGATGCCTGTATCGCCAACTACGATAATCCTAATGTTAAAACTTAGAGGAATTGCCGCTAGAAGGCGTATTAGTTCTGTCGGCGGTTTGAAAAATCGCGCGCTGTTCTGATGTTGAATGCATTCTGTTTTGTTTATGCTTATGAGAATGTGTGAGGAGCTCATGTTTTTCAACGGTCTTTGTATTGAAAGCGGAATAATTTGATTAGGAAAAGTTAATTTGTCTTTAGGCGTATTCTTTTGAAAGATTGTATTTACTTTTCAGTTATACATCCAATCTCCTTCAATTTTCAAATGTGTTTATTTGATGCTTTAGAGATGCAAGAAAAATTTGTTTCAGCTTTGATTTTGAATTGTTTTATGCTATTGCGTTTAATTATATTTGTGAAGTGTAATCTTAGTATTTTAGTAGAGGCAGTGAGATTGTTCTTTCTGCGATCAGTAGTTTTAATTTTTGATTTATAATTAGATGTAATCTAGTTTTTGAGATTACATTATATGAAAGTCCACAAATTGAATACATCTGATTCTATCAAAACGGACCATTTCTTTCGATTTTTAGATTGTTACAGGGAATGCAAATTTAAAATTAAGTGATTATTTTTAAAAATCAGTGATTTAAAGAAGAATTTTCATTTCCTTTCTGTTTTATGTGTAATAATATTGAAAATGAAATAACTATGAAGAAGAGACATGCTATTTTATTGAAGTTAGTTGAATATTAAATCAGCCTTCCTTTGAAGCACTACATAACCTTTTTTGATAGGGATCATAATTACAAGACAACTCTTTCCCTTTTGGGCCATTGAACATATGTCACTCACAAGCCTGTTCATCAGCAAAGGTTTTGTTTAAAACATTCCTTGTGACTATAAATCCAATGGGCAATTTTGAATCATTCTTCTTCATATGATGGGTGAAGATTCACTTAATATATTTACTCAAGCATTATACCTAAAAAAGTTCCAGGGCCAGTGCGACCCCATTAATTCAAATTAGAAACACATGCTTTTTCCTAATCTCTGCAGCTATTTTTTTATGTGCTTTCATTTGCAAAATCTTATATTAAGTATTATTTTTTGACCCCTCATATGCCTGTACCAAAACTTTTGCATTATTAATTTTATATAACTTCCATACACCGAACACTGATGTGCTAAAAGTCATGGGATAGCAGTATGCAAATTTACTAGTGCTCACATTGCATTAAAAGAGTATAAAGAGTCAGATAGTTATCAGTGCTCTCTGTTAAACTCTTGAATGTCGACCTGCCAAGAATTAACCGAGTTTGAACGTGGAAGGATAGTTAAAGCTAAACGCATAAGCTTAACATTTTGGACATAGTTGAGACCTTGCTCCACATTGTCAAGGGTGTATCGAGAGTACCTCATAGAAGGCATTACCCATCACAAGTGCATTTGTGCTAACAGACTTAAGTTCTCATATAGGTATGTTGAAATAAACAATGTAATATGTCGATTTGGTTTTCCAAAACCTCTGTTGAACAAAATTTGGGTAGTACTAATGATTTTGTGCTATTCTATTGATACACAAGCGGAAAGGGGAGGTGAGGTGTAGAGGGAATAGTATCATTACTGAGTACAAGGAGTGGGAAAGCAACTTGCTGGTGGTTCAGTGGGTTTCTCATTGTTAATAGCTTGCAAGCTGTAGATGACATAGGTTCAATTCATGTGACTACCCTGAGCGTATTTATTTTTTTGCGTCGAACATTTCCTGTTTGTATACGCACACCTAATTCTGTTTTTGCACAAACTTTTTTTTTTACTCAGATTCAAAATAAATATTTCATTCTCTATTTACTCCAGTCAGTTTGAATTTATTTGCCCAAATTTTACGAAATTTGTTTTTCTTCTATTTGTGGCATAGTATCATCTGTTAAACTACATGGGTATTCGTAGCAATTACTGGGGGTTAGCAAGCAGTGGTCACACCTGACCCCATGAAAAGAACTATCACGGGCAATGCAGTGGTTAGTCAGTTATATTGCACCCACAAATAGATTGCATAACATGTAGTGTATGCGTTTTGGAATACATGTTTTCATTTACCAATGTATGTATCTACAATTTTCTAATTGTATTTGGTAACTAACACGACTGTATTCCCAACATCATTACAATGACACGCAACTGGAGGATTCAGTGATCTATCATTTGAAGATATTCATGAATCATTCGAGAAAGCCGTAAGCAAAGATGAATTATTAGAAGAGGTTGGCTTTGAGACTCCTAATCCCACAGAATGTAGTGATAATGAACAATAGGATCTTGTTCTAAATGCAGGTTTAGTAAAAGAATGTCTGGAACTGACCTGAAAATTGGGTAATCATTTTGTCAAACATGACCCTAATGAAAAACGCGCTAGGAAATTTCAACGTGAACTGAAGTTCTTTGTGGCCTCTTACAGATAATTATATAATGGCCTAACCAAAACACAACAATTAATAACTGAATTTGTTCGTAAAACTGTTGAAACATTCGCACAAGATGATACTCATGCTCGTCCAAACAGAATTAGGTGTACATTAGTGTTGACTCGAAAAGGTGAGTTTGTGATCTCATTTGTATTGTACTGATGTGCACACTTTATATTTTCAGGTTCCTCATCCTTCAGATTTTTAACTATCCCTTACTTGTATTTATGTTTTTGTAATTTCTATTATCAAAATGTGTTTCTATGTGGTTTTGTTTTTATTTCTTGAAGCAGGTGTTTTTGTGATAGCAGTTATTGCCAAAATGTTAAGTAATTTTTTAAATTACCCAATTTTTTACAAAAATAAACATTTTCTCTATAAAAAAAAAAGTTTCAAGATAAAAAAAAAAATTTAAGATTGGAAATACTTAAATTTAAATAATTCTACACTTAATGGTCATAAGTTAAATTTTCATGCAAAAAGTTTCTTTTTGAGTCTTGTATGGTTAATTATATTTACAGAAAATTCGGATACGCAGCGAAAACTTGAATCTCTTCAAAATTCTACTCTACGTATTATCAGTGGTTACCCCTGGTACTACCGAAACGCTAAAATTTGCGAAGATCTTAAAATTACCGAACTTAAAACTTACTTCAGTAAACTTGCTACTAATTTTTATGCTAATCTTGAATTAATTGATAACCCTGCCATCCAGTGTATCCCAGATATGACCCTCGTCAACCCGAATATAATAAAAGACCCAGAGTCATTCTTAATCCTTAATGTTCTTACTATTTAAATCTCCTGCTTTTATTTTTTCTTTAATTTAATAATTCTTA
The DNA here is from genome assembly GCA_947359465.1 of Metellina segmentata. Classification (NCBI taxonomy): domain Eukaryota; kingdom Metazoa; phylum Arthropoda; class Arachnida; order Araneae; family Tetragnathidae; genus Metellina; species Metellina segmentata. Next base: position 92,225,100 of record OX375882.1, read on the forward strand.
AGCCTTCCTTGTCATCTTGCATCTTATGTACTGTTCCAATTGGACTCGTCCTTGATCTGCCCAATTTCTAAGCCACCTGTTTTCATTGGACAACCAACTGCACTCACTCTACCTTACATATTTCAGTGAACTTCAAAACCTGCTCAGTTCCCAACTACTTTCTGAGGGAGATAGAAGGCCTTCGGCCTAAGTTCTCCGGCTCACCCATTATTTCATTTTCATTTACAGAAAAATGAATTTTTGTAATGTATGACTAAATTACTTGATATTTAAAGTTTATTGTGTATTGAAATGAAAATAAAAGTTTTTATGTACCATTTGTTTCTTTGTTTTTCTTGTAAGACATTAATTAAAAAATACCTTCTATAATGAATTGAAGTACATATATTCACTGTAACTGAAACACTTCTTTTTGTTTACCTTCATGTGTTTGTTTACAAAAATATCTTGCAATGTCAGAATCAGTCTCAATAAATCATTCTGAATACATTAAATGTTGCTTACAATTTGTACTAAAAGATTTATATTTTGTTCTGATTTTCATAATTATTCACGATTGCCAATGTTGTCTGGTACACGCAAGTATTGTTAACCTAGTAATTTTTTTCTGGATTGAACTGTTTTGGAATGTAATTTAAATTGAACTTTAGAACTGAAATAATTATACTTATATGTGGAATATAATATGGACCAAGAGAATTGCATGCATAATAACATTTAGAGCTTCGATGAAAATCCAAATTTTTCCCATATTGTGTTTGGAGAAAGCCTACTTGTGTGTAATGTCAACAGAGGTCCCTTGTTTTTCAATAACACTATATATCATACAGTATCAATGTTTTCTTGGGAACTTTCTGTAAGAAGTCGGTCAGACTTTTTCGTATCTTGCAGAGAACAGTGTTTTGAAATTTTTTTTACACATATTTGTTTTGAAGGCACACGATGTAACCCAAAGTAATTTTACAATTTTCTAGAAGTCTCCATCATAGAGAATTCATTTTGATTAAATATTTTGCTAAAATGTGCTGAGATTCACACTCACTAACCTAGATCAGCTTCCTAAATAAATGACAATCAAAAGCTGTAGAGCAAAATGGTCTTAAGAAATCATGTGGATGGAAGACTAAATATGCAGTGCTGGCAGTCATTTGACTGATATTAAATTCAATGAATAATGTCAATCATTGAGTGCACAATGAAATTAGAAATGTTTTATTTAAAAGTTATTCCAAAACAAAATGATGTCCTATGTAAACATCCTGCATAACAACTGAAGAAATTGTAAACCAATATTTTGGTTGGTAAATATTTTCAAGTCGTAAAATTTTCTGTAGCTATACATTCTGATTCTTGCAACTTTAGCAATATTGGCTTTAGTCCGATTTGCATTCAAAGCTTATCTAGAACCATGAGTCAGCTAAACTTGTTCAAAGTAGGCTTCTGTGAAACTTATAAAAATGTGCTCATGCTATCTCCATATATTTAACTCACTCAACATGTCCTGATCAGGACATGAAAATTTTAGATAAAATAATTTTTGAATAGACCTTTTGAAAAATTAATTAAATCAGCATCATGCTAATATAACAGGTGCCGTGGTTTTAAGAGCAACCAGAGGGTTGGAAGTTCGAATCCAGCCAAAGACCGTCATGTAGAAGGGGGCTGGTGCATGTTAAATCTGTTGTGTTGCCTCGCTATATAACCATGATTCAAAATTATGTTGTCTTAATCTTTCCCTTTGGGGTTTATTCAGGATTGTCACAAATAGCCCATTGTGTTGCTCCAGTGGGGAGAGAGACGTTAAATAAAAATACCATTCGATATACCACATTTCATCAAAATGTTGGTTTTAGACTAATCAGTAGCATGTTATAACTCCTAAAAGGTCTTGTGAATAAATTATTGCACACTTAGTAATTAAACGAATAATATTGCTCAGATTAATATTGTAATTTTATTATAAAACAAATATTACTTTTCTTCTGTTCATAATAAGAAAAATTATATATATCTTGCCTCATAGCAGTGAAAAATTATATATTTAATCATAGGTTATGTATTTTTTGGCATACGAAACTGACATCTGATGAACTAAAAAACTACAACTATAACAGGTGCCATGGTTGGAAGAGTAATGGACTAGCAACCGGAGGGTTGGGAGTTCGAATCCTGCCAAAGACCGTCGTGTAGAAAGGGGGCTGGTGCATGTTAAATATATTGTGTTCTTACATTAGCGTGGTGTGTAAGTTTGGAGTGCCAGCTTGGGTGTTGCCTCGTTATTTAAAAATGATTCAAAATTATATTGTGTCTTAATTTTTCCCTTTGGGGTTATAAAAATAACCAAGTAGCATAATTTTCATAATCGCCAAATTGAACTTACTTTTAGACCAAAGTGGGGCCAAGGGTCTGAAAAGTAGGGATGCGACATCAATGTCGATATTTTCAAAACATTAATGTATTGAAGCCGATGTAGCATCACTAGTTGCTAAACCAGTGTTATGAAATGGGGTAAAAAAGTTTAAATACACTGAATTTTAAGAACATCGATGTATTATCAACATTGATGTTTAGCTGTCGTTGTTGCATCCGAAACCGCACAGTATACATCGCGTTACTTTGCGGGCCTCTAGCAAAGACTTTCTCAAGCCAACAGCAGGGTTCCCACGGTCCTTGAATTTTGTTTTCCTAACTAGGGGCCCTTGAAAATTACGAAACTTGGTAAAAAGTCCTTGCTTTTTTTTTTGGACTAGTACATAATTGCGTTGGAATTTGTGTCCAAACTAGTTTCCTTCACGGCAGGTGCGCAATTTGAGCGTCATTCTGAAGTGTTACGTGTTTTGACACCACGTTTTATATATATGAACAACCATAATGGGTGATGTATACATGAACACACAAGGTCATACACCATGTTTCATTGACGCGTCATCCCATCGCTTTTTTGCATTCAAACATGAAAGAGTTCCGCCTCTTTGAACATTTCTTAAAATTGTCTCAGGGATTGATGAAGAAATACAAAGAAAATATATAGGTTTTTGAAGGACGTAACTGTCAAGAACTGTCAAGTCGTACGTTCAAGAATGAAAACTTAACAGTTTAGGACACTGCATTATCCGTTTTCGTAAAACGCCGAATTTGTATTGAGAAAATATAAAAGTTGCAATTGAAAAATTATTTATTTACAGAAAAGCACATTTAAGGTATTCTTGTAAAATTTTCTACAGATTTCAAATCCGTTGAAATTTTTACTATCTTTAACGATTGTGACCAGAGAACAACTTTTGACACTGCAGTCAAAACTTTGGATTTGTTTTGTTTCTCAGACAAAATAAACCACGACAGCCATCTGCTGTAGTGGCCGTGGGCGAGAGCAAAATGAAAACGGAGATTGTGTCGATCGAACCATGTGCAAGCTCCCATACTCTTCTTCGTGCCACCAAAGAATTTATCGTACGATATTTTACCTCACGACCGAAATTGATATGTGTGCAAATAGCCTGATAGTTAGCATTGAGACGTGAAGCCCACTTTGCAAAAAAGTTCACAGGTTCTGTGATAAAAGAAAATCCAAACTATAACCAAAATTGATGACAACCTTTCCTCTTTTCTTTGACTGTCAATAGTTTAAAAAGGAATTAAAAAATGTTTTTTTTTTAATAAATATTTTTCACATTTTTTTAAATTGACAATTTTTGCACGTGCTTTGTTTTAGGTCGCTATAAAAAACTTTAGGTCCTTGAAAAAAATATTTTTGGTTCTGAAAAGTCCTTGAATTTTTTTTTGGACAAAGGCGTGAAAACCATGAACAGTAAACGGTTCATCACACTACTACTCAAAATACCTACCAACTTACCTATGCTGTGAAGAATGGGAGGTTTGAAGAGTTAGGGTAAACGAGGCATAAGTTTGGCAGTCACAAATCTGTCCAAGGCCAGGAGGGCCTGGTGACACTGAGGGTGTTGCGAGTAAGTTTTGGTAGCCTCTTTTAGGAAAAGGAGATCACCCCTAAGGTGTTCCATGAGTTTACAGTGGAAGATGTAATGGTGAGTCGCCAATCTCTCCACACTGACACAGATCAGAAACTTGGTTTCTGAAGAAAAAAAAGTTTTTAAAAAAGTATTCCGGAAAGCAATTATGGCCTGCGAGTAGCTGGGATTTTATGGGGTGGTACACGTATTGACTAACATCTGGAGTGGGAAAAAACTTGTGCATTCTTCTACATATTGTATCTCTACTCCATCGTAGTTCCCACAACTTCATAAGGATCTTGAGAATTTTAATTGACAAGCCAATTGTGCCCACATTTCACAGACAGCGAATTTTGACAGGATCAGTCTTATCACCACCCATGTGACATATTGACTGCAGCGACAAAGTAATGTTGTTAGGTGAGACACGACTTCAGAGACAAAGCACTGTTGTCGTCACGTGAGAGGTGACTTACGACCACAGAGACATAGTACTGTTGTTATGTGAGAGGTGACTAATGACCGTTAAGGCTTAAAATGGTAATGCGTGTAAAAAAATTCTGCCTCCATAGCAGCCCAAATGCAAGTGCTATAATTATAGGATATGAGATAGAAAAAACTTTGTTTAAAGAAAGCTATTGAAAACAGTCAAAATGGAATATTTTTTCAATTTAAATTTTGTTGTTATCTTGAGCTCAAATGAGTGAAACAAATCGAGAAGTGTATTTGTTTACAAAAAATTACTTTGCTTAAATCTTAATACTTATTATTGATAACTGCTTTTATTAAGTTTATATTTACTACTAGTTGTCTCAACAAACAGTGGTGAGATTATATCAGGTAGACGATCAAACAAGAGATTTGATTCATAAGAAACTATATTATGAAAATACAAACACTGTGTAGGTTATAAGGACGAATAAGTTCCACAAAAAACAAATACATTCTCATCAATTCTTTCTATTTGACGAGTTTTAGAGTCAGTGATCATTTTATATTGTAAAAATCATAACATAAGGCAATTGTTGACTAAATTTCAAATAATTGTAAACATATATAATTTGTTTACATGGGGGTACGTTTTTGCCGCCTGCTTCTTGCATCAACCAATTCTTCAAAGTAGTTACAATACAGACAGTTAACGAATTACAAAAAAAAAAATCTATACATTACAATATTGAATGTCAACATATATTTAGAATATCCACAAAAAAAAATCATACGGAAAATCATAGCACTCAGCGATAAAAAAAATGGCGATCTTTTTTACAACGTAGTAGGGTTGCTTGAGAAATTGAGAAGGATTGCCAATTTCCCCAGTCTTCGGTTCTCAAAGCTCTTTCTATCGCCAACTCGCCAAGAGGTGCTGAAAGCGTGAGGGTTTCCGAGTATGCGTCCGGGATCAAACCCGGAAAGATCCTAGAACAATAGCGCGTCATTTTGAACCACGGTCAGATGACGAGGTAACACTTGAGCTGGCGCTCCACCTCTTCTAACTCCCACACCACTCCAACGGGAGGACATTGGATGCCACGACTGATTGAGCGTGCACCAGGCCCCTTTAACACGACGGTGTTTGGTTGGATTCGAACTCTCAACCCTCTGGTTGCTAGTCCGTTGTACTTCCAATTGGGTTACCGCTATATTACCGCCGATATAACTGTCCTGAAATTGAATTCCCCGGGGACGTATTTTCACATTCCCCTACATTCTGGTGGCATGGCAGGATATTTTACTACTTGTGGCTACTCAGACTTGCACCTTCAAATGGAATCGAACCACTACGAATATCCTAGATCATAACTCGAATCTAGAACCTGTTTGCTAACTACTCTGCTAGCTAACAGGCTCAACCGCTTAAACACTGTAGCGGTGGTCATTCTTATCAGTAACTTACTGCCAATTTTTTAACTCTTTCATGGAAATCATGCAAAAATAAAGTAAGTATAAGAACATTTTTCAAATTATTCAAATTCCATATTTGATGACTTCTTGAAGAGTGTAGATTGTTTTTTAGGTATGCGACTAATTTACATAATACTTTATTCATTTTCTTATCAGAGAGGAACTTGATGCCAATTTTTAACTCTTTCATAGAAATCTTGTAAAAATAAAATAAGTAAGAACATTTTTCAAATTATTCACATTCCACATTTGATGACTTCTTAAAGAGTGCAGATTTCTTTTTTGGAATGCGACTAATCTTTATAAGACTTTAAGCTGTTGGTTTTAACCTATACCATCAGACTGTTACTTTAAAATATATGTTGATCGTTGTGCAAGTTTAGATTGCTTCCATCTTTGATACCTAAGACATGCACCATTATGTAAACAATGATAATTTTGTGGCATGCGGAAGCTGGGAATGTAGGTAGATAGTTGAATTAACGTCAAACTGGAGCAACGGGCTATTGGCGACGCGATCTTAGATCAATCCCAAAAGGAAGTAAGAAAAGGTTGAATAATAAATCAAACAAGGCAAAGATAGAATATGAATTTGATTCAACTTTATCTTTTCTTTGCTCCTTAATTAAGGATATAAAAAAAGGATGAGAAACGTGAGAAATACAACAAACTTCTATTAACATAACTATGCACTTTTCTACAACAATGGACAGATGAAAATTAAATTCGGCATAGAATTGTACTGGTTTGAACATGAAAAAACAAAAGTACACCATTATACATCATTGCTTAAACTTAAGGATATTACGTGAAATAAAAAGCCAAAAATGTATACTGTGAGAACCAAAATGAACTTTTCGTATGTGAGAAAATCGCTTCGTTTTTGCAAATGCGATGTCGGTAATCTAGTTTTATGAATGCGGTTCAAAATTCTTTTTGGAGAATTCTGTGCATTTTTTGCCGGTTGCTGAACTTTCCCCTTAATTACGCGACTACAATAAACTGATTCTAATTTATTTTGATGTCTGCTTTTATGTAATGCCTTCAATATATACGAACGTACATTTTGAGCATTGAAAAGACCTCTTTATTATATTTTAATGCTCATTCAGAATATATATTGCTGACTGCCGCATTCATCCTGACTTATGTGCAACAACAAAAGTAATGGCGTAGAAAATACCTTGTTAACGAATTTATTTGAAGCTCATTTGGTATGCGTTTGCTAAATACGTTTTTATAGATACGTCTGCTCTTATAAGGCGTTGTGACGTCCATAGCAACGGCTCGGAGTCAGAGGTCAACATTTGCACCACTGACCGCTGGTCATAAATTTCAAACTGTTTATCGGGGAGATTTTAGGGGGTGCACGACGGCCCCCTTTTGATTCAACTGTCCCTCAGGGAACGGAAGGACCAAAATATTTCCAGACATCCAGAAGATAAATATAACTTAATGAAAACAAAGGACGTCCGTTCTTGATATGACTTTCGGACCGAGTGCGCATGCGCACTGAGCTCGTGGAGGGGGTCTGCAATATGTCGAAATTTCAACGGTGCTAGGCGAGATTTGGGCCAGTATCACATTGGATTGCGTGGTGTGAGGACTGTGCAATTGGTGTCTTTTGAACCCAACAGCGCAACAATCACAGGCCTTTTTATCAATAAATTTGCAGTTGTAGTCAAAGTGGCCTTATTTAACATATTTATATTTTCTTTTTACATGAGATATTCCACGTGGAATGTTCTAGATAGATCACAAGGGTAATTGGTAATTTTTTAATCAACGTCGTACTAGAGTAACACAGTCGATGAACTGTTTTTTTTTTTTTTTTTTTTTTTGGGGGGGGGGGCTAATGACTTTGCCGACCACTACTCTAGCATATACGACGCTAATTAAAATTACCTATTACCTTACCTTACCTAAATCCAAAATTAACTGACAGAAGATAGATTAAATAGGTTTAACACTCATCATTTAACGGATCAATTAGAACACATTTAAATATTAAAAGGTTCCTGGTAAGACTCGGATACGAACCAGGAACGTTCCGATCTAGAGGCTAACACCTTAACCACCAGACAGGTTGGTCGGCAGATCACATTGGATATGTATAAAATGAGCAACTAAATTAAAATACATTTAGCATATTATTAGCGTAATAGGAGCATCTTGTATAAGTAAAGAAAAAAATATAATAGTTATCCTAGGATATTGATATCAAACTGCACTTTAATCGTTTAAGCTGAAACTCAGTATTGTCAAACATTCGCTATAAACAATCATTCAAGCTTTCTGTCTACTTCATTCAATCCAACATCACAGGTCTGAGAACTAACATCAAAACTAGGGTTTCTGTCCTGGACACACATAGCTCAACCTCTCTGCCAATTTTTATAATTTAAAATAAATATTACGAAAAGGGTTCTGTCCTTGTGGGTCACTTTCTATGAATGTCCTTTGTCACTCCTGTCTTATTGAACAGACAAGATATCTTCCTTGTCTTGTCCAATCCCTTCCAAACATAGCACAAATTCGCTTGCAATCGAACCTTATTGATGGCTGGCCTTGCTTGAAATCGAATTAGCATTTCGTTTGCGCAAAAGTATTTCTCTTTTCAGAATTATCCACGGTAGGTATTTAATTAAATTTGAACAGGGACAACACAACGGGCTATAGTCGATGGTCTGGGATCAAGCTCCGAAGGGAAAGATCCTGATGATATCACCATGAAATTTTTAACAGTCAGATGACAAGGTCACACCTGAACTGGTAATGGTAATGGTAATTTTAGTTAACGTCGTACTAGAGTAATACAGCGGGCTATTGACGACGGTCCGGGATCAGTATCTTAAGGGAAAGATCCGAGGACAACACCTCGTTTTTTTTAAACCACGAACAGATGACGAAGCAACACCTGAACTGGCACCCCACTCTCCAAACTTCCACACCACGGAAAATGTAACTAATTAATGTTAAGGTAGTCAATATACTTTTCAAACAGATCTATCGCGGCCCCCATAATTGTCCACGATTTTTCTATATGTGGGTATGAAATTTCGGTTTACTTCAATTAAGTCTACATCCTATGATTTGAGTGTCTTCGGTACTTAAATTTTGGTTTAAAAAATGTTACTGATAAGATTGGCAGGGATTTCATCAATAAAGGAATAGGGGTAGTTGTCTATATCATATAAGTGTATCGGAAATGTTATATTTGAATTAAAAAACTTATCAAACAATGTCTCTGACAGAATTGAAAGTGTTAGATGGTTTGGTCATAAATGTTTGCAACATTACTTTATAATCACAATTTTGTAAATCCAAAATACTTATTTAGCTTACGTTTTGTCTCATTAAAGGTGAGCTCACTCGATTCCGGACTGACGGCACGCTTTGCACGAATAGGATTCATTTAGTGTAGGTACTGCGTACAATGTATTCGGATAATCGGCGTTTCACTTAGAAAAGAAAAGGTAAATGCCGGTCACGTCGAAATTACCTTGGATCCAATACTTTCGTTTTTGTTAAGTATAAAAGGAATATCTGAAAAAAAAAGACGTTTCGACTAATTGAAAAATATACAATTTTTTAAGGAAAATAATGTTTGGGATATCGATCTGACGTAAACTTTTACGCAGATATGAAGTCCTTTGAAATTTTCACTCTATCTTGATCCATCGTAATGATAGAATCTTGGATCTAGGGGAATAAAAAAAACGATTTAATGTATAAAATCAATGTCCAGTGCCCGCACTGCTCGAAAATTAGAAATGAATCATCCGCAATTTGCGGACGAAACGCATTTTATTATCTCTCCGGATGGGGTAGGTATTTAAATTAACGTCGTACTGAAGCACCACAACTTTCTAACCTAAATCATCATCGGAATGGTCAACGTCTCATTCGTAAAATGCGGACTTGTGCTTACGATGCTTACCTTCAAAGGAGGGCCGTTGTAGTTTGGTTGGAAGAGTAACGGATTGGCAACCGGGGGGTTTCGCATTAGAATCCACCCAAAAAACGTCGTGTGTTCTCATCTTCCGTGCCTTATCTGCCCAATGTGTTACATGTGAAACTAACCTAGAGCTTGTTTCCACTGCTGTGATTTCCTCTACATGGACCTTATCTAGAAATCCTTCATTCCAAGCTACTTGCCGAAGACCAAATGGAAATCCTTAGGGGATTGATCCCGGACCGTCGTCAATAGCCCTGCTCTAGTACGACGTTAATTAAAAAGTTACCAATAAACAATTACCAAATGGAAATATTCGGAGCTGATGGCGAAGAAGAAAAAAAAAGGACAAAGAAAGACGCCCGTTCACACACGAACGCGCCATTGATCAAACGAAAAAATACACTTCCCTACAATAGAGCGGATTTGCATAAAATCCGACTACTTGTTTGGGGTGTTTTTCGTGGTATAGCCTGGGACCTTTGAAAGTTGTTCCTGGTCAATTCAACGCCGACGCCTACATGAAAATTTTGGACAATCAGGTTCTTCCTACGCTCTGGCAATTGTATGGAATGGACGAATGTTGCTTCCAGGACGACAGCGCTTCGTGTCGTGTTGCAGCCTCTGTGAAGCAGTGGTATCGATATATGGATGTGAACCGTCTTCCCTGGCCTACTTAGAGTCCAGACCTAAGCCCCATAGAACATGTGTGGGACGAGTTAGTGCGACGCTTACGGACCGGGGCTACCGAAATCTACAGCTGAGCTGGTGACATTCTTGCAACAGGAATGGACACAGATACCTATAGCTGTATATCTAAACCTTGTTGAAATTATTCCCAATAGGGTTGCTAGTGTAATTACAGCACCTGGGGGACCTTCCCTTTATTAAAGCATGTTTTATTTCCCTTATACCATCACATCTTGATGTCCGGTACATTATTGTAGGGTTAGTGTACTTCGACGTGATCGAAACTTGCAATGGTTAGAGATGCAAGAATGGTCCTATCCTGCCCACTTATCGCGTTTCGATGTACAGTTGCTTAAAGCATTACTATTTCTATCCCCATTGCTTCCAATGTTAAAACGGCCCGAGGTAGTCCGGTTGGAAGAGTAACGGATTAGCAGCCGGAGGGTTGTGAGTTCGAATCTAACCAAGGACCGTCGTGTACTAGTGTGACTGGTGCACGTCACATCTCTCGTTGCCTCAAATATACTCATGTTGGCGTGGCATGGAAGTTTGGATAGTGAGATGACATCTCAGGTGTGACCTCGTCATTTGACCGTGGATCAAAATGACGTGGTGCTGTCCACAGATCTTTCCCTTTGGGTTTGATACCGGACCGTTGCATATTACCCGTTGTGTTGCTCCAGTGTGAAATAAAATAAGTGACAGATTAAGAAAATACATCACAAATGATATTACATTTAGTGCTTTATGGTTCGATATTAAGTCTGTCCAAAACACGTTTGTGATGAACGATTATTCGACTGAATGATTAACCGTCCAAAAGTTTCGACGGGATACCTCGTCCAAGATTTTGTCAGTTTTGTTTTGGATATCTTTTCAAGACAAAACTGCCCAAAGGTAGGTGTATCGGTTATATACACTCTACTAGTAATAGATACTTTTCAATTCATAAACAAAACATAGGCTTTATACGCCTTCTAGAGAGTGAAATAATGTTATAGTGGCTGCTTGGAAGTTGATTTCCTGATGGAGGCTTGGCTTGGTGTCCAAAAGTTTCGACGCGATACCTCCTCCAAGATTTGATCAGTTTTATTATGGATGAGATATCTCTTCAAGACAAAACTGCCCTAAGTTAGGTGTATCGGTAAAAGACACTCGACTAGTATTTGACACTTTTCAATTCGTAAACAAAAAAAAAGTTTTATATACGCCTTCTAGAGAGTGAAATGATGGTGCTTGAATTCACAATGGATGCTTGGAAGTTGATTTCCTGTTGAGGCTTGGCTTGGTGTCCAAAAGTTTCGACGCGATACCTCCTCCAAGATTTGATCAGTTTTATTATGGATGAGATATCTCTTCAAGACAAAACTGCCCTAAGTTACGTGTATCGGTAAAAGACACTCGACTAGTATTAGACACTTTTCAATTCGTAAACAAAAAAAAAGTTTTATATACGCCTTCTAGAGAGTTAAATGATGGTGCTTGAACTACAGGTGACATCCTGTCACAATGGATGCTTGGCAGTTGATTTCCTGATGAGGCTTGGCTTGGTGTCCAAAAGTTTCGACGCGAAACCTCCTCCAAGATTTGATCAGTTTTATTATGGACTAGCAAAATACCCGACCTTACTCGGTGTGAATTGGTTTACTCTAGATTGAAGAGATAATCAAAATATCTAATGACTTACGTTTTTTTTAGAATAAAAATTTATTTTAACACCTTTCGCCATCTTTATATTTTCTACAGCTTACTTTGGACACAAATCCTACACATGCATATCCATTCATGTAATACATTTCACATACATCGCACAATTGCTGTATGACGAAGCTACAAAATGACGAAAGGTGATACTAAGGTTACTACTATAAAAGACGATTTATAGGAAGATTTGGAATTCCCTTTCTTAAGTTCTTTTCATGTTCAACTCAATTAATTAAAATTACCATTTACGGCGAGTACTCTCGCACTCATAGTCAACAAAACAATATTTTTTCACTTTAGGCACTCTTGCCTCCGGTATGCGACATTGTGAAATTTTGCAATCTTCTCCTGTCATTATTACAACGAATTTTTTAATCTTGGAAAAAGTTCTAGTTTGGATTTTTAAACATTATTATTCTTTCAATAACGGCATTATTCTTTCAATAATGGCATAACTACACTTAAAATTTACTGAAAATTTATACTGACTTACCTAACATTTTTAAGTCAAAAACTTTGTGGTGCTGTTGCGTGTGATGAGAAGGAAAACACATTTATTAAAATGATAAATATTTAAAACAGGAAACAACGAAATAAAACAAAATAAAAGATGTCGCAAAAAATTGTTCTAAATATATTAATTTGTGATTCAATTTTATCTCTTGATATCGCACAGTTGCCATACCTTACAACTAAAAGTGTACAAAATTTAGAAATGTGAAATTAATTCAGAGCGAAAGAACCAGAAAAAATATCACTGCTCGCGCGATCTTGTTCATTCTCGTTTCGTTGAAAAATATCATCTGTCCCAAATATTCGGAAATCGTTTTCATTGCGCAAAAATAAGACTCGAAATAAATAAAGTATCAAAGCTAAAATTTCACCAGCCGACCAACCGGTATAGTGGTTAAGGTGTTAACCTCTAGATCGGAAGGTTCCTGGTTCGAATCCGGGTCCGGGCATGGATCTTTGTAAACGTATGGTGTAGAGGCGGCTGGTGCACCTTAAATCTGTCGTGGCCGAAAGTCCTCACGTTGGGTTGGCGTGGAAGTTTGGAGAGTGGGGTGCCAGCTCAGGTGTTGCTTCGTTATCTGACCGTGGTTCAAAATTACGAGGTGTTGTCCTCGAATCTTTCCCTTAAGGGACTGATTCCGGACCGTCGTCAATAGCCCGTTGTGTTGCTCTAGTACGACGTTAACTAAAATTACCATTACCATTACCATTACCATTACTAAAATTTCACCATAAATTTTTTTTTTTGAAAAATAATTGGTTTTTAGCATTACTGGTAAAGCAAATGAAAGTAATCGTAATACTCAAACTACATTCCAATTTTTCGAAAACTATCAAATTGTGGCTGATTTAAGTATACTTACTCAGGTGTTTTAGCATGAAACTCTTCTAAATATAACAATAAAAAAAATGTTTAATATTGCATTCACTAAACTAATAAATAATGTATAAAATAAAATATATTGTAATCGAATATCTGGAATACAATTTATGTTATGTCTACACAAACACATAAACACAAAATCGAGCATAGAACAGAAAGACGGACAGACAGACTTTCGCAACCAATGCCACTCACTAAATGAAGATAAGAACTCACTGTATGCAAATTTCCATGAAAATATCTTAAACCGCGTGGACGTGTATAGGGCACAACATACAGACAGACAGACAGACGGACAGACAGACACCAAACGAGAAAAAGGCGGATTCGGCATCAGAAGGGTCCAAAACGGATAGAAAACTTGAAATGGGTCGAAAATATTGAATGTACAAACAAACACTCCATTCTTATTTATATAGATGAGATATCTCTTCAAGACAAAACTGCCCTAAGTTAGGTGTATCGGTAAAAGACACTCGACTAGTATTAGACACTTTTCAATTTATAAACAAAAAAAAAATTTATATTCGCCTTCTAGAGAGTTAAATGATGGTGCTTGAACTACAGGTGACACCATGTCACAATGGATGCTTGGAAGTTGATTTCCTGATGAGGCTTGGCTTGGTGTCCAAAAGTTTCGACGCGATACCACCTCCAAGATATGATCAGTTTTATTATGGATGAGATTTCTCTTCAAGACAAAACTGCCTTACGTTAGGTGTATCGGTAAAAGACACTCGACTAGTATTTGACACTTTTCAATTCGTAAACAAAAAAAAGTTTTATATACGCCTTCTAGAGAGTGAAATGATGGTGCTTGAATTACAGGTGACACCATCTCACAATGGATGCTTGGAAGTTGATTTCCTGATGAGGCTTGGCTTGGTGTCCAAAAGTTTCGACGCGATACCACCTCCAAGATTTGATCAGTTTTATTATGGATGAGATTTCTCTTCAAGACAAAACTGCCCTAAGTTAGGTGTATCGGTAAAAGACACTCGACTAGTATTAGACACTTTTCAATTCGTAAACAAAAAAAAAGTTTTATATACGCCTTCTAGAGAGTGAAATGATGGTGCTTGAACTACAGGTGACATCATGTCACAATGTATGCTTGGCAGTTGATTTCCTGATGAGGCTCGGCTTGGTGTCCAAAAGTTAAGACGCGATACCTCCTCCAAGATGTGGTCAGTTTTATTATGGATGTGATATCTCTTCAAGACAAAACTGCCCTTAGGTGCATTGGTAATGACACTCTACTTGTAGTAGACACTTTTCAATTCATAAACAAAAAATAAGCTTTATACACTTTCTAGAGAGTGAAATAAAGATGCCTGAACTACAGGTATCATGTTATAATGGCCGCTGTGCAGTTGATTTCCTGATGGGGCCAGGCTTGATGTCTATCTAAGTGAGATTTCCTTATCATTTTTCTATGGAAGGTAAGTTCCAAATTTCTTTCATTCATAATTATGAATTCATGAAACAACACTTTCTAATTTTTCTTATGTATGAAACTGTGCAGAATTTGTTTCTTGTGTGTTTAATTAAGTTTCAAACAACCTGTTGTTCCCGAAACATCGATGTTTATTACTGGAACCACACTAGTGTTTTTACTAGTTTTATAAATAGACACCCATATCTATTATTAATTCTTTTTATTTCCCTTCAAACTATATCTTTGATAGTTTAGTAATTTATGAAATATATATATATATATATATATATATATATATATATATATATATATATATATATATATATATATATATATATATATATATATATATATATATATATATATATATATATATATATATATAATCTTTGTGGAAGTTTTATTTAATTCTTATCAAAGGATCTAGAAATAGACATGTGTGTCTATTTCTGAGCATCAGCCTGCATAATACTGGTTCATGGATAAAAATTATTCCTTCTTTTTCTTAGTGATTTATCCTTTTAGTTGTACCTTGAAAGTTATAAGAATCGCTCCAAGAAAGAATTTAGACTACGGCCGTTACAGCAGTTGTATCTTAAAAATTATTAGAATCCCTCTTGTTATATCTATAGCCGTAGTAAAAAGGTTTTAACTATCCAGCAAACAGAATAACATAAAAAAATTATGCTGCTTACAACTAAATCAATTTGTAAAGATCCTTTATCCAAATTAATGGTGTGCTTCACACTAATGTTGAAAGTTTCTCTTAGAGTGTTTATTACCGGTATAGTTACCATATTACTCCAAGAGAAATGAAGTTCCATGTAGGAAAAGCAAATTGTCCCCATTTTCGACCCTAGATAAACGACCAGGAGGGTTAATTAACGTATTTAACATGTTCGCGCATAACATTTAAGAGCCGCGGTAGCTCAGTCAGTAGAGCGTCGGGCTCGTATCAGAAGGGTTGTGGGTTCTCTCCTCGGCGGAGCCTGCAATTCTGATGATTGCGAGATCGGCGCTCCGACCTGGCTAAAAAACGTCGTGTTCACTAATGGTGACTGGGGCACGTTAAATAGGTCGTGGTCACAAAGTCCCCCATACTCTCATACCAAATCAATACCTCTGGGGGTACCTGATCAGGGGGTTATCGGCCTCTGATTGGGATCTAAATTACGATATGTGTGAGTGAATGGATGTATGAAAGGGGCCTTCCTGTAAAACGGATGTGTCATGTATGTCGAGCAAAGTCGGACTTCCTCCCAATGGGGCTCAATAACATAGAAGGCGCACCCCTTCGCCTCTTGCCGTCTTCGACGGGCCTGGCACTCCTCTGGTCTGCCAGTGTAGGCATAAGAAACAACAACCACGCTTGAGAGAAATTTGGAATCTATTGGATGAAAATGTTTAAATCGATAGTGAAAATTAAAATATTTCTCTCTATATAAGAAGGTAAAAGAAAAGAGCCCCTTTACAATATAAATAACGTAAGGTAATCCTTGCGTTTATAAAAAAAAATTGAAATAAAGTATATAAAAGTTTCACACGCTTGAAACAGCAATCGCTAACAGCTATAATCAGGTGAATTGAAATGTCAAAATAAATGGCAGCTCAATTTGAAGATTCACTTTCGGGAAATCTATAACTGATGATAGAGACTGAGTATGCAATCATAAAAATAATTTCCATTTTCTTAGGATCGGATGAAAAACAATTTTTTATCTAATACATTTCACCGGAAGAAGCGTGGAATTTAAAGCAGCAAACACAAAACCTCTTCCCAAAATAACGCGTTAATACAGAGTATAACTTTAAAATATTTTTTCTTTAAAAAAACTGGTACCCAAAGGTGCAATCTTCCATTGTGCTCATGGTGTCCTGATTGTGGAGTGATGTTAATATGTCTATTGAGACGAAATTAGCAAGTTTCGGTGCATCCTGTTCAGAGAACTTTTTAGATCCCTCCCATTGTTACTCGCGGAGAGGAAACCTTGTTGAAGAACCGAGGTGACAAAAGAAGTAAAATGAAGACCCCGAAAGAAGAGTGCGTGTCGGTTACAGGTGTAAAATCAGTGATTATGTGGTGTTTTTTATGTGTTTTCTAAAAAGCAAAATGGCTCCGAGGGTACTGGGGTGCCGAAGCTCCGGAGGCGGCGTACGAAACCTCCATGTCGGCGCTGTTATTAGGCCTATCGATCGTGATTTTGATGATCAGGCAACCACGCGAATCGGGCATTTTCGTCCTTTAAAAAAGGATGTTATATTCGGGGGTTGGGGATGGTATAGACAGTCTAATTTCCTTTCCTTGCTTGTTCAAGTAGAGATGTTTTCGGCTGATTGGATTGTTTTTAGGCCGAATGGGCCTTGTTTCGGAGATGAGGAGTGACACGACTTGTTCGACGGAATGCTGCAAGTTGTTATTATGCTGCCGCAATTGCAGGTGAAGCAACTTTCAAGCCGATGTTGAATAAAGGTCACCTGCAGGATGCGCCGGTCATTACTGGACAAGACCGAAAAAAACTTCGGTTCACTCAGAGTAAGGAGATTTACGAATTGTTAAGGGTTGCTTTTATCTCATGACGCACACTCACATATGGGCAACGGTAGCCTTGTTGGAAGAGTAACGGACTTGCAACCGGAGGGTTGCGAGTTCCAATCCATCCAAAGTCCATCGTGCACAAAGGTGGCTGGTACACGTTAAATCTGTCATGGCCTCGAATGTTCTCCCATTGGTGGGGTGCCCGATTAGATCAGACCTCATCATCTGACCGTGGTTCAAAATTAAGTAGAGTTGTCCTTGTATCCTTCTCTTTGGGGGTTGATCCCGGACCGTCGCCAATACCCCGTTGTGTCGCTCCAGTGCAACGTTAATTTGATACCTATCTACCCACAACGCACTTCTTAACTAAATGACCACCTTCCTAAGGTATCTTTGGATTCTTTCGACTATTAGAAAGATTCTATTTTCCCCTTGGAAATAGAGAATTTTTAGAATGGTTCTTTTAGTTCTCTCGCTTGGAATAGAAACTCTGGAATGATTCCTTTGTTCCCCTTCCCTTGAAGTAGAATTTATGAAATGATTCTTTCGGTCCTCCTTTCCTTGAAGTTGAATCCTTTGGAATGGTTCTATTAGCGTCTTCTGTAGAGTGGAATCCTCTGGAGAGATTTTAGTGCAACTTCCGATGGAATAGAATCTTATGGAATCCTATATCAATCCTTCTTTAGAATGGAATTATTAAGAAAAGTTCCATTGCTTCTTTCCAAGGAATATAATTCTTTAGAAAGGATCCATCAGTATTTTCCTTAGAACCGAATCCTTTGGAAAAATTATGTTTCTCCATAGAGTCATAATTGGATCGAAGTCATGCCGGTAAGACTGCAGTTTCTATGGTGGAATTGTGCTACTGAACCCGCTGCAATCCACAGATGGTTAAACATCGCAAAACAAAATGATTCTGCCCTATGAAATCTTTTTGCCCATTGCAACAGAAATACAGCAACTTCTCGTTACAACGCACTACGGCAAGGTAATTTTTAATTAACGTCGTACTAGAGCAACACAACGGAGTATTGACGGTCCGAGATCAATCCCCTAAAGGAAAATACCGAGGACAACACCATTTAATTTTAAACCACGGTCAGATGACGATGTAACAACTGAATGGCACCCCACCCGCCTACAACTCACAGGTTTCTAGCGCAGCGGGCATATCCACTAAGCCACGCACTCCTCCTTCATTGTGAATGTAGTAATATAATACTTTAGAAGAAAAAAAAAAGGTTCTATCAGTACTTTCTTTTGAACGGAATCCGTTGGAAAGATTCTGTTTCTCCACAGAGTCATAATTGTTTCGAAGTCATGTCGGTAAGACTACAGTTTCTAAGGTTGAATTTGCTGCTAAACCCCATGCAATCCACGGATGGTTAAATATCACAAAAACAAAATGATTTTGTTTTCTGAAATCCTTTCGCCCATTGTAACAGAAACACAGCAACTTTTCGCTACAACACGCTACGGTAAAGTAATTTTTAATTAACGTCGCAACACAACGGAGTACTGACGACCTTCTGAGATCAATCCCCTAAAGGAAAGAACAGAGGACAACACCATGTAATTTTGAACCACGGTCAGATGACGAGGTAATACCTGAACTGGCACCCAACCCGCCTCCTCCTTCATTCTCAATCTAGTAACAGAGTCTCGGCAGCCTGGTTGGAAGAGTAACGGATTAGCAACCGGAGCTCAAATCCAACAGAACACCGACGAGTACAAAGGAGACAAATGCACGTACAAGTAAAATCTGTCGTTCTCTCCCATGTCCCCACGTTGGCGTTGCGTGGAAGAAAATCAAACTACCTACCCGAATGCTGAAGCGACGATTTAATTGAAAACGACTCGAAGAAGGGGTTGCAATCGCCTTCGTTCCAGAACGCGGGGTGTTGGGCAGGCGAGGGCAGTGGTTTCGCAACCCAAAGCGTCGTTTGACATCTTCGACGTGCGGGGGGAGAGAAACAATAACGAGAAGCAGAGGGACGAAATTACACGTTCCGAGGTTATCGAACCGCAGAAAAGAAGCGCCATAATGCCACGGCGTGGACGGAAAATCAACAAAACCACCGCTCAACCCCTTTGGGTGAGAACGATCGTCATTACACACCGCAGCGGTCCGCCTCCCCACCGAATTAAAAGCACTCTCCGAGGAAGATGGGAAAGGAGAAAGAAACGCCGATTCGGGAAACATTAGGGAGACTTTTTCTGCGCGGGGCTTTTTTTCTTTTCCGATCCCTCCGCGGAGTCACGAGCTGAGTTAATCATGTCAGCCATTTCATTTCAATGTCTCGTTTTTGAGTGGTGTAGCTTTGTAGTTTCAGCTTCGGGACTTGATGAGGATAAGGCCCGGTGCACACATCCGCTTTTTCAACGTGCGGCGCCGCTGCCGCAACGCAAGTGCGGTCTGAGATACATTAGATCCAATGCAGTGCACACCTGCCTCCAGCGCAGCTGGGGCGACGCACGTCCAACTTGCGTGCAATTTGTATCGCAGTTCCCCTCACGTGAGTCTCCGTTATGAAGTACCTTTTTTTCATAAACAAATGGAATATAAATAATAATTAATAAATGGTCGTATCCAGTTGCGTCTATTTTGTTTCAAAATATACTTTTTTTACACAAAGTAAGCGAAATAAACACGTTTTCTTCGATAGAATATTTATCGCAAATGGCCGGAAATGAGTTCGTGCGTCATTTCACGGTTATGTGTGCATAGTTGGGCTTCGGTACCGCAGTGGCGCCGCTGCCGCAACGCAAGTGCGGTCTGAGATATTAGATCCAGTGGAGCAGTGCATACATGCCTCCAGCGGCGCTGAGGCGACGCACGTCCAACTTGCGTGCAATTTGTACCGCAGTTCCGCACATGAGTCTCCTTTCCGAAGTACCTTGTTTTCATAAACAAATGGAATATTAATAATAATTAAAAAATGGTTGTATCCAGTAACGTCTATTTTGTTTCAAAATATAAATTTTTTACACCAAGTAAGCGAAATAAACGCATTTTCTCCCATAGAATATTTATCGCAAATGGCGCGAAATTAGTTCGTGCGTCATTTCACGGTTATGTGTGCATAGTTATTCTTCGGTGCCGCAGTGGCGCCGCACGTTGAAAAACCGGATGTGTGCACCGGGCCTTAAATAGAAAGAAATGGTATATTTTCATATTGCAAGAAAGCGATAGTTAACTTCTTTGCTTTTTTTATTGTGGTATCCGCGGTAGCCCTGTTGGCTTAGTAGTCTTATTTCGCTAAGGTCCTGTTTAGCCATGCTGCGCCAGACATAAGACATGCAATACCAAGTAATAGACACCCACGAAGAAGGCTTTACTGACACAGAAGACAGAAATACACGCAAGGTGGAATAGACCATTTGGAAGAGCAACAGATTATTATCAATCGGAGGATTGCGAGGTTGAAAATAGACCCAGTCGAAGATCGTCGTGTATCTGGTGCGAAGGGAAGGCTGGTACACGTTCAGTCTGTCCCGGCCTCAAATGTTCTCACGTTGGCGTGGTGTGGAAGTTTGGAGAGTGGGGTGCCAGTTCAGATGTCGTCTCGTCATCCGATCGTGGTTCAAATTGGCGAGGCGTTGTCCTTGAAACTTTCTCTTCGGAATGGACCTCCGACCATCACCAAAAGCCCGTTGTGTTGCTCCACGGCGATGTTAGCTATCTACCTACTTCTTTGTTCAATGTGGTTAGAATCGATGTCACTCTTAGTACCTCGCGATTCCTTATCCGAAAAAGCGTTGTCCGTTTTCTGATTGGACGACATCTTCTGGTAGTAAGTTAGATGAATTAAAGTCGCACTGTAGCTACACAACAGGCTATTGGCGAAGTTCTGGGGCCCATCCGGAAGGGAAATATTCAAGGACAACACCTCTTAAATTTTAAAAAAGGACCGATGACGAGAGCACCTGAGCTGGCACCCCACTCTCCAAACTTCCACATCTCGCCAATGTGCGGATATTGGAAGCCACGGCATATTTAACGTGCTCCAGCACCCCTTAACACGATGGTCGTTGGGTGGATTGGAATTCGCGATTCCTCGGTTGTTAAATCCGTTACTCTTCTATCTAGGGTATTATTTTTTTAACTAGAAGACGTTTTTGTATAAACATGCAACTTCTATACCTACCCCTTTACCTAAATACTTTCAACCCAAAATGGGTTTCTCTCCTACGTCTTTTTAGTCCAGTAAAAAGAAACTTACAACTGGAATTTTCTTTGAAATATGCATCTGTAATATTATAAAAAGGCGTGTTTACCTGTATGTCTGTTTGTTTTCTGCGAGCAAAGTCCTGACGAATCTATGGCACTTACAGTAAAGGGATTTGGCACCCTGGTAGTCCAAATTTTTTGCAATTTTTGGGTCGCGGAGAATTTTAAAATTTAATCTAGAACATTTTAAAATGAATTTAATGAGATTAAATTATTATTGATTGCAACAGCTTAGAAGATCACAGATTCTAAATTTATTATTTTCGTTTCCGTTTTGATTTTGTGAGGAGGAATGATTTTTCAGCAGACGATAAAAACAAACATTTAACTGGAGTTATATTGTTCTTTTTTGTATATTCTAGACCGTTAAAGACAGAGTAAAAATTTCAACGGATTTGAAATCTGCGGAAAATTTTACATTATATCGATACGTGAAAATATGATTTCCTTTAAATAAATAATTTCTTAATTGAATATATCTTTTACATTTTCGCTAGAGATTGTGTCGCCACGTCAATCTTCGCGTTCCAAAAATAAACAGATTACATTTCCTACACTTTTACGATTTCAGCGAAGGAAAGCATAACAAATAAAAAAAAATTTCGACTAGCATTGTTTACTTCTTTTTTTTGTAAAATCGGGATCGTTAAAGAAAGATTGAAAATTTCAATGTATTTTTACACCAGATAGACACTTTCTACATTTGATGTTCTTTTAATAAATTATTTTTCAATAAAATATTATTTTTTCGCAAGAGATTATGACATTACTCTGAATTTCCATTTGGAATTCGTAGCAATCACCGGGGGTTAGCGAGCAGTGGTCACGAAAAGAACTGTCACTGGTAACGCCGTGCTAGTATAAATATTGGAACAATTTCAGGAACCACTGTAGCCAGATTGGAAGAGTATAGGATTACAACTGGAAGGTTGCGAGTTCAAAACTCGATCTAACCAAAGACCGTTATGTAGGTGGGGACGTGTACAGGTTAAATCTTTTGTGGCTTGAAATGTTAGCGTGGTGTGGAAGATTCGATAGGAGGGATTCAAAATTGCGAGGTGTTGCTCACGGATCTTTCAGTTCGTGATGGATTCCGGACCGCTCTGTAGCATCAGTCGGACGTTAAATCAACTACCTACCTTTGCAAGAATCTCCGAATGTTCACCAAATCCATTTTTTTAATCAGTAAAAGTGTTGTTATTTGGCATTTTTATGACTTCAAAATTAACTTGTGAGTGTTTATTAACGATTTCAATTGTTTCTGGTAATTTTAATTTTTAATTACCGTAGTACTAGAGCAGCACAACGGGCTATTCACAACGTTGGTCCGGGATCAATCCTCTGGTCTGAAAATCGCGGCTCTTTAGCCACTTGAGTGCGGCCCTACGACGAATCGAATTCGACTGAAGGCTGGCTGTAAATATCAAGCCGGTGATACGAGGAAAAAAGCAGTTGAGGAACTTCAGAAGAGTCAAGAAAAACCAAGTTCTGTATTTAACTATTGGGTGTAATCTTCCAACAATGTTAATATTGCAAGCTTTATTGTTAGTCAAGAGATACCTAAGAGGCAAACCATGCACAAACAGTGAATACAGTAAAAGTTGTTTTATAAATGCATCCGAAGAGATATTCCGGAATTTTAAGAACAAGGCATAAGTTCTTAAAAAATTGTTGTTCTGAAATAGTAATCGATTCGTGGCAATGGTAATTTGGTAATTTTAGTTAACGTCGTACTAGAGCAACACAACGGGCTATTGACGACGGTCCGGGATCAGTCCCTTAAGGGAAAGATCCGAGGACAAAACCTCATAATCGATTCATGGCAGAGCCACACTCAAGTGGCTAAAGAGCCGCGGTTTGCCGACTACTGTATTAATTGATTGATATCGGTCAGTCGTCAATAGCTCGATGTGTTGCTCTAGTACGACGTTAATTAAAAATTACCAATTTAGCAACTGGGCTACAGCGGCCCAGCTCCAGACCAACGTATCAATTGAATTGATGCATTTGCTAGATCTGTCCCTTTGCGCCAAAAAACACGACCAAGTCAAAAGCCAGTTGATGCTTGCCTCAAAATAATTAAAGCAGTCAGTCTCCGACCCACCAAACGATACATCGTAATGGAATTCCGCCACTTAATTTCCGAATAGAGTAAAAAACCACGGCTCAGGGAACTGTACGAAATGGAGCGAGGGGAAAGACAATTACAAGAGACGTGAAGCAGTCGTAAATAAATAAATAAAATACGAAACGAAGCGAAGAGAAGAAGGGGCAGATGTCGCTGTAAGCAGGTCATTGTCTCTAAGGGTCGCTGGGACAAAAGTAATAATAACAATAATTCGAATGCGCTCGGTTTCGTTCTCCCCGCAGAACGTGACTTCGTTCGAAGGGGGCGCTCACCTTGTCCTGCCACTTCCGTACGAGGACCCTCGCCTCACGTTTCTCACCAGGGAATCGCTTGCGAGCATCGTTTGCCCGGCTTATGAATCTGGAAACGCTGATGGATTCGCAAAATAGGGCATGTGTTACACCGAAAGTGATCGAGGCAGCGTTTTAATGTTACTTTATGAGCGGGGTCGTCTGGAGAGTATTACTGGCCTTGGGAATAACCCCGTGAGCGATCAACGAAAAGTTTTAATTTTTTGTCATTTCAAGGAATCCAATCTCAACGTATTGGGTTAGTAAAATAAATGGGTTGGTCTTTTTGGAGCTTTGAAACGCTAAGGCCATGTATGGCAAAACTCTCAAACACAATCCAACGTCAAGTAAAAAATGTCGTGAAAGGGAGGGAAAAGTGGGTGGGTAGGTTCATTAATGTCGCATTGATGAAACAAGACGGGCTATTGGCAACGGTCCGGGATCAATCCTTGGAGGACAGCACCACGTCATTTTGAACCACTGTCAGATGACGGGAATACCACCTGAGCTGCCATCCTACACTTAACTCCCACACATCGCCAACATGAGGACATTTGAGACCACGACAGATTAAACGTGAACCAGTCCTCTGTGTACGCGGCGGTCTTTGGGGGTGGGATTCAAACTCGTATCCCTCTGGTTGCTAATCCGTTACTCTTCCATCCGGGCATCCGCGGCTCCAAGTGGGATTGGGTAATTGTAATTAACGTCGTACTAGAGCGACACAACAGTCTATTGACAACTGTCCGGAATCAATCCCCTAAGGGAAAGATCGAGGACAACGCCACGTCATTTGGAACCACGGTCAGATGACCATGCAGCACCTGAGTTGGCATCTCACTCTCCAAATGTCAACAGAAACACAACGAGAGGGCTTTCGGCTACTACAGATTTAAAGTGCACCAGCCGTCTCTACACCATACGCTTACAAATCCATACACTGACCCAGATTCGAACCGGGAACCTTTCGAACTAGAGTCTAACACCTTAACCACCAGACCGGTTGGTCGGCAAGTAGGAAAGAGAAATAGAGTAATAAGCTGTTCGGTTGGTTTGGTAATGGTAATTTTAATTAACGTCGTACTAGAGCAACACAACGGGCTATTGACGACGGTCTGGGATCTGTCCCTTGAGGGAAAGATTCGAGGACAACACCTCGTAATTTTGAACCACTGTCAGATGACGAAGCAACACCTGAGCACCTGAATCCATACACTGAACCGGATACAATGCCCGGACCCGGATTTGAATCACGAACTTTCCGATCTAGCGGCTAACACCTTAACCACTATACCAGTTGGTTGGAGCTCGGTTGGTTTGGAATTTCGGGCGCACATTTGGCCAAGTTACTCCATACAAAAAGAGAGTCTATATTAAAGTTTTGTGACAAGAAACTGTGGAGGAATATCTAGAGTAGAGAAAATTCGATTTGGAAACCTGGGGTTGCGACAACCTCATGCTTACCAGAGAAACTAAAACGCATGGGTAAAGAATAGACCACTAGGGAATCTCAGGTTTGGGAATCCCGTAGACACCTGCAGAAGATGTGCCTCAGATAGCAAAGTTTGTTTGGTTTCTAAACATAAAAGGTAACATTTTTCACTGCCACAA
Organism: Metellina segmentata; assembly: GCA_947359465.1. Lineage (NCBI taxonomy): Eukaryota > Metazoa > Arthropoda > Arachnida > Araneae > Tetragnathidae > Metellina > Metellina segmentata. The sequence continues at coordinate 92,250,952 of OX375882.1, forward strand.
ATAATCTTATACAAACAGTACTGGCTGGTTTGTTGCGATACCTTCTGCCATCTTTCTTTGGAAACTTTATAACTCCATCCTTCCAAAACTTTGTATCTTTCTGGGTTAAGAACCGTTCCAGGTGACTTTTAAGTTTTTCCATTAGGGTCATTCCACGCAAAATGGGCAAATCGGCTGTAGCTGACACATCTCTGATTTTAATGAAACTTAATTTTTATATAGATCACATATAGTAAGGAGGAACTGCCAAATATTAGATGTCCAAAATGTATATTTTATTTTTTACTGAATTTTAAAGTTCAGAGTCACACAAATGTAGATTTTTAGCACTAATAGTAACCTGTTTGAGACCCTATATTTCAATAAGTAATTGAAACAAATTAATTTTTTTTATATTGTTACATTCTTTAGTAAAAGGTTTTTTATAAAATGTGTGAAAATAGTTTTATATCTGTCACTGCTCATTCTCAAGGATCAGCGAAAATAGAGATTTTACCTTTTTTATACAAATTCCAAATCACTCTAGTACCTCTAAAAATGTGGAAAGACAGTATCAAAAATTATTCTTTACAAAACACATCTCCTATATAAAAGTTTGGAACAAAGTAGTGATTCTGTTTTTATTCCTTAGTTAAGAAAAAAAATAATAAAGAGGTAAAATAATTGAAAACAGCGATTTTTTTATTTTTTAAAATACAAATTTTATTGTGAAGGACAACTCCGAAAACCTCATAAATTCAATGTCAAGATGTATATTATCTGTCCTGAAATTTCCATCATTGTAATTTGTTTATTTTCGTCCCAGGAACATTTTTAAACAGATGGAAATTATCGTTGAATTTTATCGGATGATGAATCAAAAAAGGCGGGACACGTCAGTAAGACATCCTTTTCCGAAAGAGATGCTATTACATTCAAGGGCAGATAACCGAATAAATAAACACTATTAAATGAAGTATGGTTATAAATGTGCTTAGTTTGCCAAACCAAAAGCTTTCGAACACCGGCGAATGTTCTATGGCAATCCAGAAGTGTTCCATCAGTGACCGCAGCCATTACGGGAACGCGTAACTATCATTGCTACATTCCTATTCCGAATTGTAAATCACAAATTCGTGTTTCATATATGTCACAATCGCCAGCAAAAGAAGTAAAGAATTTAAAAAGAATTCGGCAGCACAAAAGAAAAAAACCTTTCAACTATAGAAGATGCAAAATTTAACATGGGGAGTTTTACCACAAATGAATTTGAAAGGCAATTAGTTAAAAGTCATAATATCTATGAAACTAAGTTGAAATTTGTAAGCTTGTTTGGACACTGATTTTTTCTGCTTTTATAATTCACTTTTTAAGTTAAAAATGATTTGGTATTTCTTTGTTGATATGGGGTTTCATTATCTATTTATTTTTTTCTGTTATCATTGAAGTTATCGTAATATATATATAGACTGGGAAGCAAATGTTGTGATTTTGATTTTATTAATGTTGTTTAGGACTCAGATTACAATCCCGAATTTTTTTTACAAGAAAAACATATTAAACTGTATTTTTGTGAAATGTTGGTTTTATCAGAGCTGTCCTTCATTTCAGAGCTGTTCTTCATTCCTTTAATTTGATTTCTTATGCCTATTTTGAGTAAAAAATTGTCATTTTGTTATTTTCGTTAGCTATTTTGAAGATGAAAGAATTAAAATGCGACTTCCAAACTCTGTCAGCAACTTTATCAAACCTTGCACTGTAATTTGTCAGAATTGCAACGATGTCTTAAAATTTCTTTAGCCCTTACAATGGTTTTTAATTCTGTCAAAAATGACAATTTTCCGTTTTTTGCAACTAAATTTTAGATTAAATATGATGTTTAAAATTGTTGTTGCAAAAGTGAAAAAAAGAAAATTTTGTACAGATTAGAGATGTAAAATATGTTTGTCTACGTTAAGTAGTTTTTGAGAAACAGAACTTCAAACATGCAACATTAAGCGATCGCATAACTGCTCTTATACTTCATACGTCCTTAAAATGACTCAAACTTCGAAAATATTTAATTTTGTACCCAAATTTTTTGGTAATGATAATTTTAGTTAACGTCGTACTAGAGCAACACAACGGGCTATTGACGACGTTCCGGGATCAGTCCCTTCAGGGAAAGATCCGAGGACAACTCATCGTAATTTTGAACCACGGCCAGATGACGAACAACACCTGAGCTGGCACTCCACTCTCCAAACTTCCACCCTAAATTTTTTGGATATCGTTATTTATGTATAAACTAATCCCCTGTACCAAATTTCATGAAAATCCATTTCCCTACGGCCACAGGTTTTTCCTGATATTTGCTCATTTCACGTGGAATAACCCATTAAGAAAATTTAGTACGTATCGAACGAAATGACAATCGCAAGGTGCGATGTTGGGTGTAAATAGCGGATGTCAAAAGTTCTCAGTCGAGATGTAATAGTTTTTTTTCCTGGTCATCAAAGATGGGTATTTAACGTAGCAATTAAATAACACCACGGACTGTTGGCGGCAGTTCGGAATCCACCCGAAGGATAAAAATACGAGGAAACACATGTAATTTCCAACCACCAGGTCACAAACCAGGTGAACCAGGGTCGCCAAACAAACATGTGGCTAAGCATTAACGCAATTTTTGTTTTAAATTTTAATGGCGCACACACACAGATAGATATTTAATTAAAGTCGAACTGGAGAAACATAACTGGCTATTGGCTATGATACCCGAAGGGAGAGATTCGAAGACAACAGCATATAATTTTGAACGACTATCAGATGACAAGGAAATTTAGTGAAGTGTTGATACCAGTAAATGCGATGTAGTACAATTAAGGAGAGCACACAATATTGAAAACATGACTGAGTTGAGCACATTTTATCTCATGCTTCATAAAAAATATGAACTAAATATGAATATAAATACAAAATGTTATTTAAAATTTTTGGACCTATTAGGAAAAAATGTGCAAATGATGAACATATTTGAACCCATTATAAGTACAGTACAAAGTCCCAAATCCGGACGTTTTGCTAACCGGCGTTTTTTTGTTCTCACTTTTTTTACATCTTTCCGACAATTTTTAAAGAACAAGGAGTTAAACTTGGACCTAATTGATGAAACGACTCAAAATAACGGACTTGTTAAGAGTAAATACCACACAGAAAAATTAGATTTGCAAGTAAAAATGGTTGCATTTTGTATAAAAAAGGTTTGTAAACGAAAAATTCGCGCGGTAAGTTTAAGATTAGGGTTTTTTTTGACAAAAAAATGCAAATAATCTGAATTCCGGAATTGCCGAGGTCAGGAGGATTCCGGATTTTGGATTTTGCAATGTATATTGAAGAGAATGTCTAAGTGGTATAGAAATTTAAATTTTTCGCTTCGTCGTTTTTTACTTTTTACCTATCATGGGTTGTCGTTTCTCCCACTATCTCAAACTACAAACCTTATTCTATTTGGTCATTTCAATGTCCTCAAATTATAAATAGCCCATTGTGTCGCTCCAGTGGGACGTTAAATAACTACCTACCACAAATTATAATTATTTTCATTATTTAAAAATCCTTAATCATGAATCCAACCACTTTTATTCTGAGGATTCACCTCCTACAGTTTGTAGTTCAATTCCTTCATAGATTTATTTCTCTCTTCTGTGTGAGTAAAACTTTCATTGTGTGCATGTCCATTTACATGACGTTGTTCGACTCAGCTTGGCCAGAAATATGAGCCTTGCAGCATAAAACCCTAACCTAACCAAACCTTAATTTTGAAAAAATTTCACTTACAAAATAAAAACAGATACAGTCAAATGAAGTCAGTGATAACAAAATAACGAGTGATATTGATTTGTATTTCTCTTTTATCTAAATCCAAAATTGCCGACCAACCGGTCTGGTGGTTAATGTGTTAGCTTCTAGGTCCCTGGTTCGAAAACAGGTCCGTCGTGGCCGAAAGTCCTCATGCTGGGTTGGTATGGAAGTTTGGAGAGTGGGGTGCCAGCTCAGATGTTGCCTCGTCATCTGATCGTGGTTCAAAGTTGCGTGGCATCGTCCTCGGATCTTTCCTTTAAGGGATTCACCGCGGACCGTCATCAATAACTCGTTGTGTTTCTCTAGTACGACGTTAATTAGAATTACCTTATCTTACCTAACATTACTTAAATCCAAAATTAACTGACAGAAGAGAGATTAAATAGGTTTAAGACTCATATCATTACAAGGATCACTCATAACACATTTAAATATTAAAAACGTTATTTAAGACCCACAGGAACTCCTAAACATAATGCGGTTAGGTAATTTTTATTAACGTCATACTAGAGCAACACAACGGGCTATTGACGACGGTCCGAGTTCAATCCCCAAAGGGAAAGAAACGAGGACGGCACCACGTAATTTTGAACTACGGTCAGATGACGAAGCAACACCTGAGCAGGCACCCCACTCTCCAAATTTCCACACCAACCTAACATGAGGACTTTCGGCCATAGATTTAAGGTGCACCAGCCTCCTCTACACCATACGCTTACAAATATCCATTCACTGACCCGGATTCCAACTAGAAACCTTCTTATCTAGAGGCTAACACCTTAACCACCAGATCGGTTGGTCGAAACATAAGGCGGAACACGAACGCTTCATTCTAATTATGAAATTGGTAAACACAATAATGATGAATTCTTTATGTCATTAATAAAACTCCGATCTTAAAAATATTTCTGAAAAACTAGTTTGTACTCTAGTTGATATTAAATCTTCATACTGTCATTTTTTTATGCTTCCCAAACCGAATGACAGATTCACAATGACAGAAGCGTTGAGAGTTATTGCTGCTTCAGTCACGCACGTCTCGTATTTGCTTCCTATACAGTTTCCGAGAGTTTTCGTAGCTTTAAACAAGCGTATCTGTTTCCGCAGCAATTTTGCTACGTCTGCGAAACTTCTTTTTTACCTCCACGTGATTGTATTTTTCTCGTCACAGCTATTAGATTTTTGTGTTGTTATTTAATCGTATGTTCTATATTAAAATGCACTATACCATGGTACTAAGGAACGACGACGTAGCAACATGACCTTAAAATTCCTAACAGAATAAGCTGTACCTAAGTATAATCAATTTCATGACGTCAGACCTTAGCGTTCGATAATTTTTGCTGTTTTATATGTTCTATACATAAATTATATTACGAGTGTGCAATCTGACTTCAAATCAGAATGTTCCAAGTTCGAGTCCTTTCACGGACGCCATTGCTTTGCGCTCTGCGACGTTAAATAAAATATTTTCCAAAATACTATTTATTTAAAGATTACATATTTAACAAAATGTAAATTTTAAAATCAACGTACATAACCTGACGACTTCTTAAACTATACTATATTTTAGATATTATGGTTGGTGGGTTTAGGTTGTATGGAGCAGGGTCCAGAAAAGGACAGGCTGCACCAAACGCCGGATAAGACAATAAACTCATTGGTAGATGTAAAAACAAAAACAAAAATCAGTGGTAAAAGATTGCAGCGCAGTTTAATGACAATTAATAAATTATTTTGAAAAAAGGTCAATAATATGTTAATCAATAACATGTAGAAAACAAATTAAGATAAAACATAATTGTAATCGATTTATGAATTAATTATGTTGGTCAATAACATGTAGACATAAAATGGATGCGAATGATTATACACAAGTGAAAAGGGTATGAATTGGAGTAAAAATATTATAAGGAATTTAAAAATCGAATGCTAAACAAGATATGAATATACGTGGATCTTCCCAATTAATTCACATTTGAAACAGAAGTACTAAAAAGGTGATGTCGATGATGGTTGTAAACGGGTCAATCAATTGAAATATGTTGAACTGTGAAGGGAACTAAATCCACACACAGGGGTACTGTCTCCGAAGGAAAAATGTATGTGAGTACGACGTGTGTCTAAGGTGCCCATGTGAGTCAAAATTACATCGGAATGTCGAGAATACTGGAGAAGCCATAGTGATATATCGCACCCCGGCAAGAAAAGTGACGCAACTCAAAATTGCAGAATTTGAGAAATATCCTTAAAGGATACTATAAAAGTTATATTGAAATAGTATAAGCTTCTTTTAAATTTTAGTTAAGTATTTATGCCTTTAAATTCTATTATATTCTATAGAATCGTAATAAAACACGCTGGGGCACCTCATACATATTTTTCAATGACATAACATTAAAATTTTTATTTTTTGACTTGCGTCACTTTTCTGGCCGGTGTGCGATATGACTCTGAATACTATGGAGCGCTTATTGTTTGCTAGATATTATCATCATATTCATCTGTTTCGCGACTGTTATAAAACAGTAATATAATATAAAATAATAATAAAAATAATAATAATAATAGTAATATAAAACATACTCTGAATACTATGGAGCGCTTATTGTTTGCTAGATATTATCATCATATTCATCTGTTTCGTGACTGTTATAAAACAGTAAATACAAAATGCTTAAGCAAAATTCTATAATTCTTACAAACACACAAACGACATTGATTTTCAATAGACAATTCGAATTCATTTTGTATAAAATAGAGAATGTTTAGCAGTTTATTGAAATGTAGTAAAGAATGTAGTCTGTTTCAAATAACATACATGATTGTTCTCAAGAGCTCCAAACTTGGTGTTCTAAGGTGTTCTAAGATTCGAATGGTTACGAAAATTTGAGTGATGCTTGAAGAATTCAAAGCTCTTTCAGTCTGTCTACGACCACTCACAAAACAAACAAATAAAAAAAAAATTTAATTACTGGGCTAAATTACCTGCTTTTTACGTCGAAAGTTTTGATATTGTTTGAAAGAAGAAATTTCAAAGGAGTACTTGAGAACAAAATTATGTTATCGGGTTATGTACTAGTATTTTAAAATTTGCAAAGCATTCGAAATGGCAGAAAATAAGGAGCATGTTCGACCTATATTATGATTTTTTATTTCCAAAAGGGCAAAAATGCTCACAGACTCAAAAAAAAATACACTACTCTACAATAATGGACCGGACGCCAGCGGATTTGCATAAAATCCGACTGCTTGTTTGGGGGTGTTTTTCGTGGTATGGCCTGGGACCTTTGCACGTTGTTCCTGGTCAATTGAACGCTAACATGAACATGTTGGACAATCAGGTTCTTCCTACGCTCTGGCAATTTTATGGAATGGACGAATGTTACTTCCAGGGCGACAACGCACCGTGTCATGTTGCAGCCCCTGTCAAGCAGTGGTGTCGAGATATGGATGTAAAATGTCTTCCCTGGCCTGCTCTGAGTCCCGACCTATGTGGAACGAGTTAGAGCGATGCATACGGACCAGGGAACAACGTCCGAAATCTACAGCTGAGATGGAGACATTTTTGCAGCAGGAATGGGCACAAATACCCGTAACTGTGTATCAAAACCTTATTGCAAGTATGCTTGTAGTTTTGCTAATGTAATTGCAGCACGTGGGGGACCATCCCCTCTATTAAAGCATGCATTATTTCCCTCAAACCATCACATCTTGTTGGCTGGTCCATCATTGTAAGCTAGTGTATGCGTAGGGTGAGGGGGACGTTGAGGATTTCAAATGTCGTAAATGGTTCTGAAAGTTTCGTCACCTGGTTCGATTCCTCAGCCAGAAACCTCGGAACTTGTATGAGGGCGACAGAGCTACCGGAGAGATGCAGAAAGGTCACCAAACAGAACGACACATACTAGATTAATTAAATGTAATTCTTTGTATACAGGGTGGTCCCGAATTCATGGTACAAACTTTAATGGTAGGTACAGGACATTGTAACAATGATTTATTGTATAGGAATGTATAGTCGCAAGTGACGCGGTGAGGCGTAAACAGGGGAAATAAAAGGAAAGAGAAATGGAGTGATCGGTTGGTATCATTGCCGGTAGAGGGCAGTAGATGTCTAGCCGCTGTTGAACATGATGCATCGCAGTAGGGAAAAGCGCCATTCACAATTGTGCTGCCGTAGACGATGGGTGACTTTACGTATGCAGAAAAAGCAGACATGCATTACATGTACGGCCGTGCAAATGGTAACGGCAGAGCTGCGTTACGAATGTATCGCGCGGAGTATCCTGATCGACGAATGCCGGATCATAGAATTTTTCAACGGTTACATCGTCAACTTTGTGAAACAGGTGCGTTCGACGTCAACAGACATGGCGCTGGTCGAGTAAGAGCTGTACGCACTCCAAGGCTGGAAGAAAGCATCTTGAACATTGTGGCTGATAGACCCGAGTCAAGCACAAGAACTGTTGCGCGTGACGTAGGTGTGAGTCATCAGACTGTATGCAGAGTGTTAAACGAAAATCGCTTACACCCCTTCCATTTTCAGAAAGTACAAGCATTGAATCCGGCAGATTATCCTCGCCGCGTGAACTTCTGCCTGTGGGTGATGCAGCAATGTGCGTTGCAGCCGGATTTCGTAGATTATGTGCTATTTACAGATGAAGCGACATTTTCACGCGAGGGTGTCTTTAATGCGCACAATTCCCATGTGTGGGCAACCGATAATCCACATGCAACGCGTCGACATGCGTTTCAACAACGTTTCAGTATTAATGTGTGGGCTGGTATTGTGAACGACTTTTTTGATTGGCCCATACTTACTACCCACGCGGCTCACTGGTGGAAGCTATCTTATTTTTCTGAAAGAAGTGTTACCACAACTGCTGCATGATGTTCCGATCGCCATTCGTAACCGCATGTGGTTTCAGCACGATGGGGCGCCAGCACACTTCAGCATTGATGTACGGAATTACCTGAATGCCACGTTTGGTACTCGATGGATTGGGCGTGGTGGACCAGTCCCTTGGCCACCCCGATCTCCCGATTTATCGAGCCTCGATTACTTTTTATGGGGACATCTAAAGCATCTTGTTTATGAGACTCCAGTTGACTCAGATGAGGATCTCGTCGCTCGCTTATCTGTAGCTGCTGCAGGTGTGCGTAAAATACCAGGCATCTTTGAACGTGTACGCCAATCGCTCCACCGACGCTGTCAAGCATGTATCGATACTGGTGGACGCAATTTTGAACAATTACTGTAAACATGACACTTGTCAACAACGCTTTCAATAAAATCTTTGTTTTTCCTTTCGGCCGTTATTTCCCCTGTTTTCGCCTCACCGCGTCACTTGCGACTATACATTCCAATACAATAAATCATTGTTACAATGTCCTGTACCTACCATTAAAGTTTGTACCATGAATTCGGGACCACCCTGTATAAATTTGCTACAATTTTTGTCAAGAAATAAACCAGAACGAACTTTTGCATCAACCTTTTAGAAAGCCGTATCTATTGGATTGGTAAATTTGTCCGTTCGTTTTTTTAGTTAAATAAAATATCACCAACACAGAAAATACTTAATTATCAACTATGTATTGTTTATTCTTTATTCTTTTCTATGACTTCTTGCCATATCTCTACCAACTTTATAATGCCACGTTCAAAAAACGCATGAGGTTGACTGTCGAAAAACTAATTCACGTGCTTTTCTACAGCCCCATCGTTAGCCACCTTTATTCCATTCAAATAATTCTGTAGCGATCGGAATAAGTGATAATCCGAGGGCGAAAGATCGGGAGAATAGGCAGAGTGAGTCAAAACCTCCCAGCCAAGTCTTTACAATTCATGCCGTGTCCATAATGAAGTATAGGGTAAGGCATTATCGTGGTGTGAAAGACGACTCCTTTACGATTTGCCAATCCTGGACGCTTTGAACGTATGGCTTGATTCAATTTTCTTAACTGGGAGCAGTATACGTTTCAGTTAATTGTCTTGCCTTGGCAAGAGCTCATAATAAATGATACCCTTATAATCCCACCACACTGAGAGCATAATTTTCCTCAGGTGCAATCCCGTCTTCGAGGTTGATAGTGATGGCTCGCTAGCCTTTCCTCATGATCTTTTACGAACGACGTTGTCAAAGACAATCCTTTTTTCACTACCCGTAATCAGCTGCTTCAAAAATGGATCTATTTCCAGGTGTTTAAGGAGCGTGTCGCAGATGGTTATGCGAGCAGTTAAGTTGTGTTCTGTCCACCCGTGTGGCAAGCAAACATTGAGGCGAGAAATGTATCCCAACTGGTGCAAATGGTCGTCAATACTTGTGTGGGATATATTGAGTTCCGTAGCAATCCCCCGTACATTTGGGACCGACGGTAGCTCCTATTACGGCAGGGTAAATCTCCGTTGGGCGACCAGAGCGGGGCACGTCGCTGTGTTCAAAATCCTCGGAACGGAACTCGGTGAACCACTTTTGACACACACATTCATTCTGCTAAGGCATCGTCCCCATACATTACAAATTTTTTTATGCACTTCTTCATCTTTTTAACCTTTTTAGAAATAAAATAGTAAAATGTGGTGAAAATGGACAATCCTTTCTTCCATGTTTACATGCACACAGATCGCACAATAATTTGTTACCCGGCGTGCATATGATTGCATGCTATTGACGTCACCTGTCACGTGAGCTAATTAGCTGCGCATTTGCGCTGTGCAATTGAGATTGTGGATAGAAGATATTCTGCTCCACTGAAAAACCGAACGAAATTATTTGCCAACCCAATAAATTAAGAGCAGTTAGGGCCAAACCAGTTGAAGTAAAGTAGGATTAATACAAGATCATCGGGTTCTAGATAACACAGGAAAAGTATTACGCATAGAAAAATTGTTATCGGGTTTTCATATACATATATTTATATATGTATATGTATACACTCTCAACATTTGTTCACGTACAAATAAAATACCGCAACTTTTCAAAAGAACAATTTGTTGTTAGTTGGTTTTGCGTTTTATGGCTCAAGGGCCATATTTGGCAAAGCTGCGCCGAACACTGGACAAACAACTTCAAGTAAAGTATGGGACAAGAAAAAGAAAAGAGTGATTGGAGTATAGAGCGGCGTTAAATCAAACAGGATTTTTTGAGTATCCCAGAAATGAGACAACCTAGTTTACTGAAGACAGTAAACCACCCCATGAGAAAATAAAAGATCACTTAAGTCAATGTAGGCAATAAACCACCCCATGGGAAAAGAAAAGATCACTTAGGTACCCCTCGTGTTAGAGAAGACTGTAAACTACCTCATGGGAAAAGAAAAGATCACTTGGGTATCCCTCGGGTCAGTGAAAACAGTAAACCACCTCATGGGAAAAGAAAAGATCACTTAGGTACCCCTCGTGTCATAGAAGACTGCAAACCACCTCATGGGAAAAGAAAAGATCACTAAGGTACCCCTCGGGTCAGGAAATCGGCGAGCGTAAGTGAGCAGGAGGCGAAGCCCTCGCAATGACGTCATGGACCGGAAAGTCAAATCAGGATTATACGAATTATTAAGATAGTTTCGCTGTCCAGGAGATTCACTCTGCGAAGGAATGTTGGTTTGCGAAGCAAATCAATTAGTATCTGTGAAAGGAGTGTTGGTTTGCGAAGCAAACCAAATAGGATCACGTAGCAATCCCCAGGGATTGGCGAGCGTAAGCGAAGCAGGGAGCGGAGCCTCCTAGTGAATAAAAGATTATGAGAAAATGTTTATTAAAACGACCATTTTAACATTACAGAGATAGGACTACACCGGCCCTCTTAACGTACACCTATCACACTGTACACGATGGTCTCTAGTTGGACTCGAACTCTCGATCCTCCGGTTGGTATACCGTTACTCTTCCAACCGGGCTATCAACCCTCCCTAAAGGAGATGTCCCCTTGAGGGCAAGAAGAATTTGTAAAAATCAAGAAAAGTTACACTACCCTACAATAATGGACCGGACGCCAGCGAATAAAATCCAGCATAAAATCCGACTAGTTGTTTAAAGTGTTTTTCGTGGTATGGCCTAGGACCTTTGCATGTTGTTCATGTTCAATTGAAAGCCTACATGAACATGTAAAACCATCAGGTTATTCCTACGCTCTGCGATTTTTTTGGAATGGACGAGCGTTACTTCCAGGACGACAACGCTGCGTGTCATGTTGCAGCCTCTGTCGAGCAATGGTATCGAGATATTGATGTAAAACGTTTCTTCTGGCCTGCTCAGAGTCCCGTCCTAAGCCCCATATAACATTTGTGGGATGAGTTAGAGCGATGCTTACTGACCAAGGAACCACGTCCGAAATCGACAGATGAGCTGGCGACATTCTCGCTGCAGGAATGGACCCAAATACCTATATATGTGTATCAAAACGTTGTTGAAAGTATGCCCAGAAGGGTTGCTAGTGTAAATGCAGTACGTGGTTAACCATCCCCCTATTAAAGCATGTATTATTTCCCTTATACCATCAGATCTTGCTGTCTGTTCCATTATTGTAGGGTTGTGTACTCTTTATAGGTTTTCGAAATCTTAAACTCCATTTAGTGGAGCCGTCATGACTCAGTGGGTATGCCCACTGCGCTGTAGGCGGTGAGGTTCAATTTCTGTCAGGTGCATTCCTCCTTGGGTGTATTTCTCTCTTATGTGACACTAATTGTGTGTCTGTTAATTGATATTTTATGTCTTGCGTTTGGGGCAGCATGACCAAATATGGCCCTTGAGCCAAAACCTACGAAAAAAACCAAACCAAACTATTATTTAGCTCTACTTGCTTGACCACTCATTGCTCAATATTTTTTACTTCATTCCAGAGGAATAAACATAATCAAAACAGTATGGATAACCCGAACACACTCAATCTCAACGGCCATTTTGTTTTAGATAAAAATGAAACCAATTGTTGAATGTAAATGATACATCTGATTCGATGGAATACCGCTTTTTTTCCCCGTCCCTTCAATCACGGAGCAAAAACACCTTTCGTGAAAGAAAAGTAACCGTTAACCCAGGGTGGCTGAATGTGGCGACGCAGTTTCAAATCGAGGTTTACGGATTGCGATTGCACTTGGAACTCGAGGACTGCATTGATTGGTAGATTGTAATAAGGTTTTATGGCACAAGGAGCGCATATTTGGCCAAGCTGTGCCAAACACAGGATAACGTCAAGTAAAAAAAGTCATGAAATGAAAACACGTGTGATTGAGGAATTGAATAGTTGGGTATCCAGGGAGCACAAAAACCGTGTTTACTGAAAACAGTAAACTATGTAGTAAACTATGACTGAGCTACCGCGGCCCTTTATTTTTCATAGGCTACGATTGATTGCACGTGTAGAATGGATACTAATGGGATTTTTTGTTTCAGGCCCTGCCCCTTGCAAGCTCTCTGCACTTTCACCGCTCTTTCAGCCAGTGAAAGCGCATTCCAAAGTTAAGAGGGCAAGGTTATATCCAAAAGGATTTGTGCTATAATGAATCCTATTTTCGGAGATCAGTAAAACGACGTATTTCATCCGTTTTTACGTGCACTTTGGAATGGGGCGTTGCTGAGCACGAAGCTCGGCGAATCAACTTCGAACGTCACTCCTCTTTCTTCTTGAATCTTGACTAACAACTCCAACATCTCGAGCTTCGAGCCTCACATAGCGTCCAGTATCAAAATTTCATTACAGCAGTGTTGTTACGTCCAGTTGCGAAATTTTATTTTAATTGCTTAGTAGCGTCTTCTTGCAAAATTTGATTGAGGGTTGTATTGTAGCCAAAGTGAAATTTCAATCCAATAGCTTAGTATCGTCTTGTAGCGATATTTTATTCTACTAGTAAAATTACATTCCAGCAGTGTTGTTGCGTCCAGTAGTGTTATTGCGTCCTGTAGCGAGATTCTATTCCTCTAGTAAATTTCCATTCCAGCAGTGTTGTTGCGTCCTGTATCGAAATTTTATTATACTGGTAAAATTTCATTCCAGCAGTGTTGTTGCGTCCAGTAGTGTTGTTGCGGCCTGTAGCGAAATTTCATTCTCCAGTAGCTTAGAAGTGTCCTGTAGTGAATTTTCATTCCTGTAGCTTAGTAGCGATATTTTATTCTAGTAGCTTAGTAGCGATATTTTATTCTAGTAGCTTAGTAGCGAATTTTATTCCAGTAGCGTCCAGTAGCAAAATTTCATTCCCAAAGTGTTGTTGCGTCCAGAAGCAGAATTTCATTCCAATATATTAGTAGCAAAATTTGACTGCAGTAGTGTTGCTGACGTCCAAAGTGAAATTTCGTTCCAGTAGTTTAGTATCAATGAAAAGCGAAATTTCTTTCCAGTAGCTTAGTAACGTCACGTAGCGAAAAAATAAAGAAACATTTGAAGAAACCAAACCTTCTTTTAAAAAGTTAAAAAAAACTTACTTTTGTTTAAAACAATTTTACATTTAAAAACAAACTCAGCCATAATTACACGAAACAAGTTTTCGTGATTGTAATTGATACTAGAATCTATACATATATAAAATCGAAATACCACTCACTGTACCTCAAGAACTACAAGTAGGAAGCTAAAATTTTACAGTGGGATTCTTCTTATACTGTAGAGGTGCACTAAGAAATAGAGATGCGACATCCATGTTTTATAAAAACATAAATTTATTTACCATCGATTTAATAGAGCCGATGGAGCCAATATCAGCAAAGCGATCAGTCAAGGTATCAACATGGCGATATAAGTTTAGTCACTGCTACTGTATAACCAATGCTCTTATGGAGAGCACGCATTCAAAATTTGGGCTCCTTGCCAAGAGCAGACGATGCGTGATCTCTCTCGTGGTGTAAGTTTGAATTGCGCAATCGCGAAACTTAATCGCGTGAAAATTTTCTTTCTTCTTAACTTTTATTTTCGTTTGTTTCATGGTGTTTGTTTGGTGAAGCAAACCAAAACCACGGGCAACGCCATGATGGATGTTATCCAATAGCTTCGCAAACCAAATGGGAATTCGTAGCAATCACTGGGGGTTAACGAGCAGTGGTCACACCTGACCCCTTGAAAAGAACTGTCACGGGAAATGCCGTGCTGGTCACGCAGAGGCTAGTAAAAAATAATTCTTTTGGGGTGTAATGCACAACAGGGTGTACATCAATGAAATCCCTATAAGAGTTTATTACTACAAGAGACTGTACTGCTTATCATCGCTAGCTATAGAAGTGTTTACCATCGATCAAATAAAAAACAGCCTTCAGCATAGGTTGAATCGAATGTGTACGTATACACTGCAATAATCTTTAAAACAAGATCCTGGTTCATGCTGATAAAAATTAGCATCTTTATTAACTATTACAATCTTTTTAACTGTTCGTTATAAGCGACGTCCGTTATAATGGGGTCCTACTGTATATATGAAGTTTATGTTTCATAATCGCACTGTTTCTTTTCCTCTCTTGTAAGTTCTGTACTTTAGATCTTCTTACGCTGTCGTGCATCTGGACAAATATGTTTAACAGTATGACTAAATAAATGTCACAAAAGTCAATGAGTCAGTCTCGGTATTAAAATTCAGATTGCAATCACAGATACCATACGTCATAAGTAAGGTTAATAGATGGTAGATGGATTTACGCACACAAGAGCAGAACAGCGATCCATAGGTGACGGTCCGGGATAGATTCCCGATGTGAAAGATCCGCGGACAACACCACGGTCAGATGACGAGGCCAATACCTGAGATAGCACCGCACTCTCCAAAATTCCTCACCACGTCAACGTGAGGACAATAGAGGCCACGAGAGATTTAATGTGCACCAGCTCCCTTTGTACACGACGGTCTTTGGTTGGACCGAGTTTCGAACTCGTAAATCTCCAATTGGACCACTGCAGGCCCCGAACGTCATGTAATAATGATCGTGTATGGGGATAAAAGACGCATAACCTTTATACAGTAAAACTTCGATTAACCGTCAGGGTCAGGACCGTGACCGTGACGGTTAATCGAATAGACAGATAACAGAAAAACCTTAAACAACAACTCACCCCCATCCATCGATGTCATGTGCATTCTGGGTGTATTTCTCTCTTCTGTGCCAGTAAAACTTTTATTGTGCGTCTGTATACTGTGTACTTGATATTGTATGTACTGTGTCTGGCACAATATGGCCAAATATGGCCATTGTGCCATAAAACCTCAACAAACCAACCCACCCTCATCCAAGAGCCGCGGTAGCTCAGTCAGTAGAGCGTCGGGCTCAGAAGGGTTGTGGGTTCTGTCCTCGGTGGAGCCTACAATTCTGATGATTGCGAGATCGGCGCTTCGACCTGGCTAAAGACCGTCGTGTTCACTAATGGTGACTGGGGCACGTTAAATAGGTCGTGGTCACAATGTCCCCCATGTTCCCATACCAAATCAATACCTCTGGGGGTACCTGATCAGGGGGTTATCGGCCTCTGATTGGGATCTAAATTACGATATGTGTGAGTGAATGGATGTATGAAAGGGACCTTCCTGTAAAACGGATGTGTCATGTATGTTGAGCAAAGTCGGACTTCCTCCCAATGGGGCTCAATAACATGGAAGGCGCACCCCCCTCGCCTCTTGCCGTCTTCGACGGGCCTGGCACTTCTCTGGTCTGCCAGTGTAGGCATAAGAAACAACAACAACCCTCATCCATTGAATATGAACGAATGATAAAACAAATGCATATTTACGAACAAGAAATACACTGTACATTCATGTATTTTATTTCTCGCGACAATCTGGTTACTGTACATATTAAGTGTACGTAATAACTTTTAATACAGTCTGAAACAAAAAAGAATCAACGCATCAAGAAGGAGTTGTCCGATTGCGATAAAAAAAGGGGTTTGTGAAATAGATATATAGAAAATCAAACGATTACAATTTCAGAATAATCGAATGATTTATTTCAGAGTTTGACCGTTACAAAGGGAGGAAGTCAATAAGAAGTCCATCTCTGGTTTGGATGCAAGCTGTCACCCGGCGTAGCATAGATTGAAAAAGTTTCCGGATGGTGTCAAAGGGATGGTTGCAATTGCCTTCCCATAATGTCCCAAATGTGTCTATGGGTGAGAGATCAGGAGACCTAGCTGGCCAAAGAAGTGTTTGGAAATCTAGAAGACAATTCACAGAAACACGTATTGTGTGCGGCCGGGCATTATCTTGTTGAAAAGTAAAACAAAGGTAACGGTAACACAACCGGTCATAGAATGTCGTCTACGTACCACTGTGCTGTAAGTGTGCCAGAAATGACTACCAAAGGGGCTATCAAAGGAGATGACATCACAGACCATAACGCCCTATTGTGAGCATGGGTGGCGTGCGATAGTAAGGGCAAGATCCCCACGCTGCCTTTTACGTATCCAAACATGTCGGCGGTTGTTGTCATGACACAGTTGGAAACGGGATTCGTCACTTAAGAGGGTCCGGTACCCAAAATTCAAAAATATTCAATTTTTAAGTAATTGTCTTGAAATTTTTTTGTTGATCAACATTGTACTGTGTAATTAAACTAACTAATTTATATATTTTTAATTATTTTTTAAATAAAATTTTAAAAAGTGTTAAATTTTGACTATGTTAAAAATTGATATATCTTATAAGTTTGTGTGCCAAATTACATTGTTTTTGTTTTAAATTACTTATAACAATACATTTAAAAATTGTCTTTGTGAAATTTTTTAAAATTGAATTCAATTTAAAAAAATTATTTAACCCCAAAAGTTAAAAAAAAGTACAACATAAAACATTTGAAAAATTATAGAAGCATAAAAAATATACATATACATAATTGTCGAAGACAAATTAAAGATATATATTTGAAAACATGTGCAGAAAATTTCATAAAATTATGACAAATAGTTTTTCATTTATATCAATTTAAAGTAAGAAAATTACGAAAAAAGCATCACTGAGAAAAACGTCGTTAAAGTTTTAAATTGGTAAAAAACACTTTTGCGTACCTAAATTTTATTTTGAATCCTCCTGGAACGTAATGTGCCTGGCTTCTTACATTTAATGCTTCATTTAATTTAATTTTGGCAAGTTGAACTTTTTCTGTCGGTTTTGAAGGCAATAGTTGATTTTATGGCAGCTTTCCTGAACCGTCTGCAGTCCTTTCGTTTGTACAGCATTAGATAATTTTTATCCGTTACAAGACTCGAGCATTCCAGCACATCTTTTATACTAGACGTTTGTCCCTTGTTGAAGTCCATAATGGCTCTGGCTACAGCAATCTGGATTCGAACTTTCGAAGCATTTAAGTTTTTAGGGCAACGGCTCCAAATCATGTTACGAAGTGATTCGTTTCGATTTTGAGTTTCGCCTTTGCTACATCTTTCCAACAAAGAATCTGAAGATAGTCTTTGAAATATTGGCATCATTATAACAATGATGACAGATGTCAAAGGGGTTTTAATACCCACTTTGTGCGATTCTGGCTTTGTTTTGTTAAAAATGGCGCGATTGTAAATACACGACGAATCAATTCTGTATGTGCTCGATTGATGCGAAGATGTCAAATTACTAAATTCAAGATTTCGCAGGCTATTTAAAAGACATAAATAAAATTTTTGTGTCATTCAGAAATATGTGTAATAAAAAAAATTAAATTTTTTTTTGTTGAGATTTTCGGTACTGGACGCTTTTAAGATTATACGTCCCCAGTCAACGCCGTTCCAAGTAGATCGAGCCCGGCACCACCTGTAATTCTACACCTTTTTGGTGCGTCAATTTTTTTTGTTATAGAGTATATTTAATTAGTTAACTTTTATAACGGACTGACGGTTAAAAGAGTGACGGTTAATCGAAGTTTCACTGTATTGGGGTAATGGTAATTTTAGTTAACGTCGTACTAGAGCAACACAACGGGCTATTGACGACGGTCCGGGATCAGTCCCTTAAGGGAAAGATCCGAGGACGACACCTCGTAATTTTGAACCACGGTCAGATGCCGAAGCAACACCTGAGCTCACTGTATTGGGGAGCAGAGTAGAGAGATGAAAGCAGAAAAAGATGGCATGGGTAAACGGTGACTCATGTTTACTAAACACAGTAAAACCTACGAGAAACAAAGAGATCAATGGAGGTCCATGCCATGAATCCCGTACACTACTAAAAGGTATATGCCCTTTAGGTGTGTAACGGGATTCATAGCCCCCCTAAGGGTGTGATTCACTAGGAAATTATTTACCATTTTCTAATAGGTAAACATTATTTGAAAAGGGGTTGCTGTACAGACCCTCCCAGACACGAGAAAAACGCTCGTGTAAATAGTTTATATCCGCATAGGTTAGAAATTCGGATTTCTTAGGTTCGCAAGGTATAAAAGGTGATACAATTCGCAGCGAGATAAAATCAATCTAAACGTATTTATTGTATTTTAGATATCCCAAATGTTCTTCAAAACAATATATATTTTCAACAGCAGTTATTTTTAGTGCTTTCAAAGTCGTGTTTATCTAAGACTCGAAAGACACTTCTGTTCCCCTCCACTGCGTAGAACACACCAGAAACACTTCATTGTTCTGCGTGACCGATTCTTCACATAAACAATGGTGTAAGAATAGTACACAGAAGGATAAAACACTTCGAAGTGTGCATTTGAAACATAATTCTTGCAGGTTTCTCACTTTAGCGTGGCGTGGAAGTTAGTTCAGGTGTTGAAGTCGTGAACTGATCGTAGTTCAAAATTACGAGGTGTTGTCCTCGTAACTTCACCTTCTGGATTGATTTCAATTCTAAGTTTTGTTGCTCTAGTGCGACGTTAGTTGGCTGCCTACCTTCCGACGTTATTTGAAATAGCCCGCTGAGTTCCTTCAGTGCGTCGTTAATTTAACTAAATACTGAAAACTTATTCGCGGCCGCAGTAGCAACAGGATGACTGCGATTTCAAATTCCTTCTAAGAAAATACAGTCTTGTACGTGAGGGCTGGCACACGTTGGAATGGAGTCGGATTCACCCACGTTGGCGTGGGGTGGAGATTTAGAAAGTGGGTTGCCAGCTCCTATGTTGACGATCGTAGTTAAAAATCACGAGGTGTCCTCGATCTACCCCAATGTTGTGTTTCTCCAGTGTGACACAACGGGCATGGATGTTTGTAAGCGTATGATGTAGAGGCGGCTGGTGCACCTTAAATCTGTCTTGGCCGAAAATCCTCACGTTGGGTGGGTGTGGAAGTTTGGAGAGTGGGGTGGTGCCAGCTCAGGTGTTGCTTCGTCATCTGACCGTGGTTCAAAATTACAAGGTGTTATCCTCGGATCTTTCCCTTAAGGGATTGATCCCGGACCGTCGTCAATAGCCTGTTGTGTTGCTCTAGTACGACGCTAATTAAAAATTACCAAATTACTATTTCCAGTGCCGACCAACCGGTATAGTGGTTAAGGTGTTAGCCTCTAGATCGGAAGGTTCCTGGTTCGAATCCGGGTACGGGCATGGATGTTTGTAAGCGTATGGTGTAGAGGCGGCTGGTGCACCTTAAATCTGTCGTTGCCGAAAGTCCTCACGTTGGGTTGGCGTGGAAGTTTGGAGAGTGGGGTGCCAGCTCAGGTGTTGCTTCGCCATCTGACCGTGGTTCAAAATTACGAGGTGTTGTCCTCGGATCTTTCCCTCATGGGACTGATCCCGGACCGTCGTCAATATCCCGTTGTGTTGCTCTAGTACGACGTTAACTAAAATTACCATTACCACTATTTCCAGTGTGACACAAACTTTACCATCTTGCTGGTTCTTGAACATCTAGTGCATGTTATTCATCTAACTAAGTGCGGAGGCAATGAAAAAGGAGTATGGTAGGTAGGTATTTAATTAACGTCACAACGCAGCGGGCTATTGGCGACGGTCCATGATCAAACCCGAAGGGAAAGATCCGATAACTTCACCGCGTAATTTAGCACTATGGTCATATGACGAGGTCACACCTGAGCTTACACACCCTCTCCAAACTTTCACACTACGCCACCGTGAGGACATTGGAGACCACGACAGATTTAACGTCCATCAGCACCCTTTGTACGATTTGAACGATTTGTTCATGCACACCCGTTGTAGTTCTTGTAGTAACCAGAATTTGGTGATAGAAAAACAAACCTATTAAACCTGAAACAAAACCGACGATTTTTAAAGGTATATGAGTGAGACGTCTGTTCCATGCCAACGTCCTTGGTGTGCCCACCTAGAGGATATGATTCAGATAATTTCAGATTCTTACGGTGGATTGGTTTTTTACGGTGCTGTTCCAGCAGACTTACTCCTTTCTGGGCTCTATCGTTCTTTCCCACTGAGGCTTTCGTGGGAATATGACACGGCAATTGGCCGTGAGACAGTGAAGTTTTGAATAGACACGAACGGTCTTTAGGAGAACAGCAATGCGCAAAAGCATGAACGGCGATGTCCGTGGCTGGTTTCCCCCCGCCAACTCTTTATCATTGTTAAAGTTTTCGAAAGGGAACGGTAAGGTTAAAAACAGAAACTGCGCAGTCGTGGAAGCGGTTCGTCTATCGTCCCAAACCACGTGATCAGAGTGCCTTCTAGCGATTGGAAGAGGGATGCGATATCGAATCCAACCAAAGACCGTCGTGTGCAAAGAGAGCTGGTGCACGTTAAACCTGTCGTGGCCTCTAATGTCTTCTCATTAGCGTGGTGTGGAATTTGGGAGAGTGTAGTGGCAGCTCAGATGTTGTCTCGTCATCTGACCGTGGTTCGAAATGACGCGGTATTGTCCTCGATCGGGATTGAACCCGGACCGTCGTCAATAGCCCGTTGAGGTGCTCTAGTGCGACGTTGATTAAAAATACCTACCTACCTTATTACATTAACATAGTTGCCAGAATTGGAAAACTAGAGTTCAATGGAAGATATGAAGCATTAATCGATGATAACAACAATTAAAAGGGTGAAATTTAAAATCTTACATGAACTCAAAACACCTATTTTTTCATGTGCTGGTATATATACACACGTGTGTCATGCGGTACAAGCTATGATAGCATAAAAACAAATCAATAAAGATATAAAACTTTGCAAAAGGAAGAATAGAACAAATTAAGAGCATGATTTTCAGTTTTTTACATCAGGCCATTGATAAACATAAAATTAAAATACATGTTGGTCAACATTAAAAACAAATAAAGAAATTTTTGCATGATGCATAAATTTTTGTTGCTGATTAAAAAACCAATTGGTCAGAAACATGAATGTTGGCGTAAACATGGAATGAAATGAAATAAAATGTAAATTAACAATCAAAAACATGCTGATCAACACGATGTACAGTATAAAAAGTATGAAAATAATGAATAGTGTGAAAATCAACTAAGAGATTTAAAAAACCAATAGCACTTAAGGAAAATAAAGATTTGGGTGTTCATGTTCTACAATTAAATGTCGCAAGTGTAACGTTGTACTACATGCAATTAAGGTATGATGAACATTACAAACCTATGACAACGTAAGGCATGAAGAGTTGAGAGGTAGCAATGAAAGATGACAAACAGAGAATAGGAGAAAAATATAAATTCATCATTTCTCTCCAATGAGAGGAACAATAAAATCTTGGAAGTCTAAAAAATGATGATTATTCTATTATTATCACTTCACAGTTGCCTCATCACTTCATAATCACCCCTTTTAAGCCCGTTCTAATTAGCCCTCGCATGACAAAACTGGCCGTAGAACAGCAAGCTAATCATAGCCAATTCTGCTATTCCTTCTGCTTTCCTATTCCCACATAATTTAAGCCTCCTGATTAAATCTATCTTAGAGCTTGGAGGGATGTTTAAAAAATGACAGCCCTAAATATCTTTTATTGATGATACAACTTTCTTGATTGTGTGAAAATGTTTTGCATGCATTTATTGCGTATTAATTATCGAAACGATTCATTTGTACTGTATAAGATGAGGATTTTGAGAGTAAAAATAAGCAAACCACAGGAGGACAAGGATTTTAAAGTCAGATTGCTCTGTACGGGTAGGTAGGTAGGTAATTGTTTTAACTAGCGTAGCACAGGAGCACTACAACTGGCTATTGGGGACGGTCCGGGATCAATCTCCAACGGAAAGAGCCGAGGAAAAAAAACACGTTTCCAACCACGGTCAGGCCGACCAACCGGCATAGTGGTTAAGGTGGTAGCCTCTAGATCGGAAGGTTCCTGGTTCGAATCCGGGTCCGGGCATGGATGTTTGTAAGCGTATGGTGTAGAGGCGATTGGTGCACCTTAAATCTGTCGTGGCCGAAAGTCCTCACGTTGGGTTGGTGTGGAAGTTTGGAGAGTGGGGTGCCAGCTCAGGTGTTGCTTCGTCATCTGACCGTGGTTCAAAATTACGAGGTGTTGTCCTCGGATCTTTCCCTTAAGGGACTGATCCCGGACCGTCGTCAATAGCCCGTTGTGTTGCTCTAGTACGACGTTAACTAAAATTACCAACCACGGTCAGATGATGAGGTCACACCTGAGCTGGCACTCCACACCACGTGAAGACATTGGTGGACATTTATTAACGTCGTGCTGGGAGCTACATAACGGAACGGGCAATTGACGACGATCTGGGATCAATCGCAACGGGAAAGATCCGAAGACAATGTCTCGTTATTTTGAACCCCTTCTTCTTTTTCGAGTGGAAGCAGGTCCCTCCATACCGAGAGATTTAAAACCCACAGCGGATTAGCCGAAGCTATGGAGAGCCTCTAATGAGAAATTTGAGAAGTAGGCCCTGTGACGCGGCGTCCGAAAAGCCCTCGTCCACCCGGAATGGATGCGACGGGGAGTAGACGGGGTCGACCCGTGAGTGTGTGCACTGAAGATAATGTGGTCCGGCTCTTTATTATCAGTCAACCTTAGGTCCAACTTGAGCCGGAAAAGTTTTCTTCATAGATTTCGTTATTTTGAACCCCGATCAGATGACGAAGGAACACCTGAGTTCTCGACATCTCACCTCCCCAAACTTGCACACCACGCCAACGTGAGGATGTTTGAGGCCACGACATCATCCCCTTTGTATACGATGGTCTTTGGGGTTAGATTCGAACTCGCAACCTTCTGATTGCTAATCCGTTACTCTTCCAAGCCCTCAAAATTACGATGCGTTGTCTTTGTAACTTTCTTTTCGGGAAGAATTCCGGGTCCATCCGGGGAATTCCGGGAAGAATTCGCCATCCCGTTGGGTTGGTGTGGAAGTTTGGAGAGTGGTGTACTAGCTCAGGTGTTGCCTCGTCATCTGACCGAGGTTCAAAATGACGTGTTGTTGTCCACGGATTTTTCCATTTGGGGATTGATCATAGACGGTCATCAATAGCCCGTTGAATTGCTCTAGTACGACGTTAATTTAAATTACCTTACTTTACCGGGCCGTCCCCAATAGCCCGTTGTCTTACTCCATTGCGACGTTAATTAACTACTATCTATCGAATTCAACACACACGACCAATACTTTCAATCAGCTCATAAATTTGAACTTTAAAATTTTTAAGTGTCCCAACTCTTCTGTTTTTACATTTTAAACTTCTAATCCTTTGGATTTTCAATCTTAGACTGACTGTTTGGTCCAAGCACTCGATTTTTGTCTTGATATTTATTCAATTTTTGATATTATCACTGCCTGTGTTGCGGTTGGT
This sequence comes from Metellina segmentata, assembly GCA_947359465.1. Lineage (NCBI taxonomy): Eukaryota > Metazoa > Arthropoda > Arachnida > Araneae > Tetragnathidae > Metellina > Metellina segmentata. The sequence continues at coordinate 92,275,400 of OX375882.1, forward strand.
TTGTGTGTTTTTGTTTATGTGTTTTGGAAGCAGGTCACTTTTTGTATTTATATTTGTTTCTTGTACTAAGCTGTGTTGTTTCCTTTACCTAAAATGCTATGATGTAACTAACAAACTTCCCCATCCCCTCTATGGGACTCTAACGGCCATATTCATAAGTCCGACTTAAATGGTGGATAAACGATAATCCCTGGGTTATCGAAAATATCGTATTCCAATGCCTGATACGAGGTTTAAACCGCTGTTTCGGTGTTAAATTTTGATCCTCCGAAATCGGTGAATTAACTCTTGGTTGAGTGTTATGCATGTGCAGTATTATCTTTTTGCAAAAGAAGCGAGATATCCTGTAAACAAAACAAAATGGAGATCGCACTTCATTCCGTGTTAAAGTACAATACGACGACGCTCATTCAACAGATCTTATGTGAATCGGAACACGAAAGTGATAACATCTATCTATGCATATAGAAAAGGATGTATGTGAATGTGTATTATCTATAGAAATCTACACGTTTGACAAATCCACACCAAATTTGGTACACTTATACTTTAGAACACTGCGGAAAAGGCTATTTCTTACCTGTCTCAATACCAATCTGCAGATATGAAAATTGGCACACAATGCCTAAAAGTGCCCTTCGAAGCCCCAATTTAAAATCTAAAGTTTGTTTTTCTGCAATAAATGGACATGGATAAGGAAACACGTTCTACAGGGTTTGTGTATGAGTTAACACATAGAAATGTCGAGGTCATATTTTAGCTGTCGCTGTAGGAAACAAGTTCTACAGAGTTTGTGTATCTGAGTTAACACAGGGAAATTTCGCAGTCTTGTTTTAGCAGTCGCGGTCATATTTGAAACCCGAGCAACGCCAGGTTTTCAACTAGTTTTCTATAAAACAGATATACCCAGATGCGTTCTGGTCCGTACTATATTCTGGCTCACCAGAGTAGAACCCAATGAGAGAGACAACGGTAGAATATCACCATGACAGATGCAAATTCGTCGTGGAATAAAAATTGTTTTGTTTCATTACGAAAATGAAGAAAATGGACAGTGTAAGAGTGTGTCACTTCACTTTACACTAACACACACATACTGACAAGTATAAAGATAATCGGATAACATTGATTTGTCAAGGCATTGTATACAATTCTATCCTGCAAAATTTAGGTTTCCATAAAAATCCAGTTTGAAATTAAATACCTTTGTGCATTTCTTTTTCCAAATCCAAAAAAAAATTCCGTATGCGTCGTTCAAATAAAATCACAATTTGGAATCAATACAGCCGGAGAAGTACGTGTTTGACCAGTATGAATTCAGATTCGTTCGTCGCAACAAATGTAAACAATATCACGTGATCGTGATGAGACGGTAGTAGCCAATCAAAGCGATCGTATCATTTCAATCCTTTGTTCACTTAACCCGCCGTTTGAGAATACGTTATCGATGATCCGCGATTTAACTCTGACCTACTGATCAACTGATCCTCGGGTTAACTCTAGACTTGTGAAGATGGCCGTAAGCCTTCTGGTGAGTCGGGGGACACGAATATAAGAAAAGCAGCCCATAGATTGAGGAATCGAACCTGGTCCGCAGCTCGCATGATACTAGTCAGTGGGCAAACCCACTGGTCCACGGCGACCCCCTTCATTAGAAGGTCGATGGTTTATTGAGGAAGACGTTCCTCCATCATCCCTTGTGTCTATATCGATACAATGCGATCAGCACATCAAACAGCCATTTCAAGAAGCAAATCGACTTTTTTTATGAAACTCCACGGATTGAAAAATTGCTACATTCCGATCCGAGCTTCATTCGATGATATGGTCAAATCGAGTTTTATTGCCATGAGATCGATTCCGGAAGAGAGTTCGAAGTAATAGAGCGAAAGAATCTCGACACATCGATAATTTCTTTTTGATTGCTACCCATCCGAAACAAAAGGATCGAAATTGCTTACTTACATATCACGTAAAAGGAGAAGATAGGTGCGACAGCTCTTTTGGCGTCGATGCACCCGATACTTCCTTGTCGAGTTTTCGGCTATTCTTGTTTGTCAACTCGAGTAGAGACATAAATGCTTTTCGCGCACTCGAAATCAGGGGTTTTCAAATCGGGGTAATTGGTAATTATTAGTTTACGTCGTACTAGAGCAACACAGCGGGCTATTGACGACGGTCCGGGATCAATCCCTTAAGGAAAAGACCGAAGGACAACACCTCGTAATTTTGAACCACGGTCCGATGACGAAGCAACACCTAAGCTGGCATCACTGTGAAAACTTTCACCCAAACCCAACGTGAAGACTTTCGGCGGCGACAGATTTAAGGACAGAATGTAATTATTAGCTAGCATCATGATAGAACATAAAAGCAAGAGCGTACAGCGGCCCACACCAGGCATCGAATCGTGAATATATACAATGAATGATTGGTAATTGGTAATTTTTAATTAACGTCGCACTAGAGCAACACAACGGGCTGTTGACGACGGTCCGGTATCAATCCCTTAAGGGAAAGATCCGAGGACAACACCTCGTAATTTTGAACCACGGTCCGATGACGAAGCAACACCTAAGCTGGCATCACTGTGAAAACTTTCACCCAAACCCAACGTGAAGACTTTCGGCGACGACAGATTTAAGGACAGAATGTAATTATTAGCTAGCATCATGATAGAACATAAAAGCAAGAGCGTACAGCGGCCCACACCAGGCATCGAATCGTGAATATATACAATGAATGATTGGTAATTGGCAATTTTTAATTAACGTCGCACTAGAGCAACACAACGGGCTGTTGACGACGGTCCGGTATCAATCCCTTAAGGGAAAGATCCGAGGACCACACTGTAATTTTGGCCCGCGGTCAGATAACGAATCAACACCTGAGCTGGCACCCGACTGTCCAAACATTCAAATTGAGGATTCAGATGAGTGGTGCTGCAACGTCGTCGGGCGCGTGATCTACTAAAAGCACGACACAGGCAAAATGCAGTTAAGATAAATATTTGTTGAACGGAAGAATTTATACTTGGATTTAAAATTACGGAATACAGCGGAGTCCCGGTTGGAAGAGTAACCGGAAGGTAGCGAGGTCGAATTCAACCACCGTCGTGAACAAAGATTGTAGTGCACGTTAAATTTAAAGTGGCCTGAAATGTCCACACATTTGCGTGGCGTGGTCAGAGAGGAGTGGCAGTGTGACCGTGGTTCAAAATGACATAGTCTAGATCTGAGATATCTCCCTCCGAGTTTGAAACCCGGACCGTCGTCAATATCCCACTGCGTTGCTCCAGTAATTGGTAATTGTAATGTAGAAACAATATCTTTCAAATTGGAAGCAATAAGAATTGTCCTACCTCATTTGTGTCCCGGATGAGAAGCAATCATCCTGACCGTCGAAACATCACTGAAACTCAAGGAAAATCAAATCCACTCAAGAACAAAAGGAGACGAGTTCTCTGAGTTCCAATTATACACTCATTGCCATAAAAATTTGCGCACCAAGAAATAATTGTGGGATCGTAACGAAACTTGGCATGAAAGTGCATGTCGGCCAGATATGCAAATGATTAGAAATGCAGCGTGATTGCGCATTGCGTAATGCCACTAGAGGGCGTTGAACTTCGTTCTCCTTGGAGAATAAAACAGGTAAACAGAGCTTGTTTGTTTGTACTTAATGTTTTGAAAAGGAAACGCTGAGGTAGACATGCCGTTACGCCGCCATCGAAGACAATATGAGCAGCTGTCAGAGTTCGAGAGGGGAAGAATCATCGGGTTGATGGTAGCTGGGTGGTCAGCTCGGCAAGTAGCTCGTTCTGATTTTACTGTGAGGAGGTGTTGGGACCAGTGGACAGAAGAGGAGTCATTTACACGGCGACCAGGCTCAGGACGCCATCGACAGACCAGTCGTCAAGAAGACCGTCACATCATACGAAACGCACGCGTAGAGACAACTGCCTCATTGGCCGCTATCCAGACACAGGCAGCACCTTCACTGCGGGCCCCTGTGTCTTCCCGAGTCATCGCAAGGCGCCTGACTAAAGGACATCTGGTATCGCGACGCCCATTACGTGTGCTGACAAAGACACCCATCCACCGACGCCTCCGTTTGGAGTGGTGTAACGCACGACGGGATTAGACTGCAACGGAATGGAACCAGGTCGTCTTCAGCGACGAATCTAGATTCCATTTGAACAATGGTGACATTCGTGTTCGTGTGTGGAGGCCCTGTGGTAAACGCCTCAATCCTGCCTTCGCTTTACAGCGACACACCGCTCCCACAGCTAGTGCGATGGTATGGGGTGCCATTTCTTACGATACACGGTCACCCCTAATATTGATCCATGGCACAATGACAGCCCTGCGGTACGTCCATGACATCCTTCAGCCACATGTGAAGCAACTCATGGTAGGGCTTCCAGGAGCCATTTTTCAACAAGACAATGCTCGGCCACATACAGCAAGAATGTCACAAGACTGCCTCCGCCACATTACCACCCTTCCCCCTAGCCTGCTCGATCCCCAGATTTGTCACTAATCGAGCAGATCTAGATAATTTGGGACGGTAAGTTGGACACCCTACGAGTTTGGTTGAAATAGAGGCGCGTTTACAGCAACTGTGGAACGAGATGTCTCAGGACATCATACGGAACTTGTATGCCTCAATGCCCGCTCGTATCGCATCGTGCATTGTCGCTACAGGGGGTCCAACAGAGTACTAAAACTTTCGTTCATTTATACTTTTTTCTGCAATAAATGACCCTTTTTCTTTGATTTTCTAATCAAACTTTTATGGCAATGAGAGTATATTTGAAATAGAAAGAATATTACACTTCTATTTACAGAGATGCTCTAGGTGACACCCTATTCCTACAAAACAACAACATGAAAGTGGTAAACATAGAAAAAGTGCCTTTTTTTCTCCTCACTCCCCGCGCACGCATGAACGGCAGGTCCCCCTACACGAGAACAGGCTCGCATTCAGGACAGTAATTTTTAATTAACGTCGTACTAGAGCAACACAACGGCTATTGACGTACACAGTAAGCACATCGTAATTTCTAACCACGATCAGGTAGGTAATTAATTAACGTCCTGCTGAAGCAACACAAGGGGTATTGACGATGGTTCGTGGTCAATCCCCTAATGGAAAGAGTCGAGGACAACACCACATAATTTTGAACCACTGTCAGATGGCAAGGCAACACTTGAGCAGGCACCCCACTCTCCAAACTAACGTGAGGACTTTCGGCCACGACAGATTTAAGGTGCACCAGCCGCCTCTACTTCACCCGCTTACAAACATCCATGGCACTTATCCGGATTCGAACCAGTAACCTTCCGATTTAGAGGCTTGCGCTGCTCTAGAGCGACGTTAATTTAAATACGTACCTATCACTGTAGGTAGATAGGTAGCTAATTAACGTACACTTTAGCAACACAATGGGCTAATGGTGATGGTCCAGGATCCTTTCCGGATAGAATTCTAGCGCCCCTCTCTCCAAATGTTCACACCAACCCAACATGAGGACTTTCGGCTACTGACGACGGTCCGGGATCAGTCCCTTAAGGGAAAGATCCGAGGACAACACCTCGTAATTTTGAACCACGGTCAGATGACGAAGCAACATCTGAGCTGGCACCCCACTCTCCAAACTTCCATGCCAACCCAACGTGAGGACTTTCGGCCACGACAGATTTAAGTTACACCAGCCGCCTCTACACCATACCTTTACAAACATCCATGCATAGACCCGGATTCGAACCAGGAATCTAGAGGCTAACATCTTAACCACCAGACCGATTAGTCTGCGTTATCACGACGGACTTAACGTTTAACATCCTACTTTGTACACGATGGTTTTGGGTTGGATTCGAATTCGCAACTTTCCGTTTGCTAGTCCGCTGCTCTTCTAACTGTGTTATCAGTGCCCCTTAATTTTCTTGGTGTTTAGGATGTCCAAACATGGCCGATTGGAAATTAATCAAATATATATTCCCTGTTACATACCATTGCGCTATAAATCTTTAAATTTAACTGATAATGGATCGATTTAGATATCTAGAAAGATGTGGTTATTTATTCAGATATATATAAATGGGGTAAAGGAAAAGACACACAACAACGGCAAAACACAACGACGCTGAGAAGGTTAAAGTAATCTCTAAATTCCGAGAGTAGATAATCGTGGAAAGAAAATTGGAAAAAAAAAGTATTTTCCGTGGACCCTAGATTTAAATCTACAAGTGGTTGTCAGTAAAACTGCAGAAAGTTTGCTTCATTAAATGGGGATTATATTTCATATTAGATGTAAAATATTTTTATGCTCCACGAAAATATTCGTAAAATAATAAATAAAATAATCCATTTTGAAGAATCTCGCAAAATAGGCTTACCTTTAAGAAGAAAAATTATATTTGTTAAATTGACAAATAAATAATCGGGATTCGATTAATCCTTCGCTGAGATCACTTCAAGGATAATGAGAAAAACAGCCTCAAAAGGGGACTAGAGCTAGTAATGATATGATACTCTTTCAATTTTAGAAACAAAGGAAACAAAATATTAAGAAATAAAAGAAATATTATTTTATTATTACAAGGGGGCTCCGTCACCTGCTCGCTATCACTCGTCAGCCCCCACTTTGCGAACTATAGTTTTCAACAATGAGGGGGAGGGGATTGCTTCACAATCCATCCCATTTGGATCGTTACTGGATCTATCTCGGACCTCTAGTACGACATTAATTGAAGGTTCCCATTCCATTGTGATATTTATCCCATGCGCCCGAGTAAAGGAAAATCGACTGCTTTTTTTGCGAGATTAGCGGATTCGTATATAAGCCGATCCCAGTACTTTAGCTTTAGAAAACGTTCCAAAAATTCTCGGCTTCTACACGGAAATATACGGTAAATAAAAACAAAACGTTTTTTAAAATGTCAATGTCAACAAAACATCTCATTTCCACATTAAAAAAGGAAATTGTTAAATAAATAACATTGTTAAAATTCAGAGGAAATCTCATAACGTTAAATGTCATAGCTGATCAGTGTTGTAATAGTACTTTTTAAGATTTTCATATTCGACTGTTGCTATGGAAACGGCGACCAAATTTCCAAGTTCTTCTGAAAACATTGCAAACTTTCTAGCGCGTTCTCTCAAATTTTCTGAATGAATTAATTAAAAAATACAACAAACAAACAACAACAAGAAAATACAATCTGCGCGTGCTCCAAAGTTATTAGCTCGTTGAACCACAAGACTCGTTTCCACGTGACTCGCTATCTACCAATCATAATGCGAACAAAACGGAAAAAGACTAAGAAATCTTTTTTATAATAGAAAGAAGGAACACAAAATTTTAATTTTTTTTTGCTATTTATATTCGTATTTCCAGAGACAATGATCTTGATTTTGTTTTTTGTACGCTCTAAACCATAAATAACACCTCCAAGTGGTTACAATGAGATGTCTTGTCCATCAATATCTGACCAATTTTGCTAATGACGAGACAATTCCTCATGAATGCATTGAATAAGTTTTTCATAATGACGATATGTCTCATTACAATCTGACCAATTTTGCTAATGACGATATACCTCGTCGAGACAATCACTAGGAAGGTTGCCATTATAACATTAACCCCCTTAACCATTTAGCCCCTTTTGTACACGACGGTCTTTAGCTGAACCGAGCTTCAAACTGGCAACCTTCTGGTTGCTAAATCCGTTCTTCTTCCAACTGGGCAACCACAAGCAAAACGAACGAAAGCAAACAAACATTAGAATTCGCAATTAATTTCATTCCTAATTAAATCTCGTCATCCGACCACGGTTGAAAATTACATGGTTTTAACCTCAGATCTGACCACTCGGGATCGATCCCGGGCCATCGCCAACAGCCCATACTCGTGGGATCAGCTTTTTGCCTCTGCAAAGAATGTACATCAACAAAAACCTGATCAAATAGACTCCAAATTAACAACAGTGTGTTCCATGCGGAGTCGGTTTCAATCAGAGAAGTAGTTGGAATGGCCCCTGAAAAAACAACAATCCCTTCAGACAGCCAAGCAGTTCTAAAAGCTCTCCGAAACCCAACTTCCAGAAATTCCCTCATCAAAGAAATCCAGAAACTCTTCCACAACAAGACAGCATTAGAACTAAGATGGATGAAAGCTCACGTTGGACACGAGGGTAACGAAAAAGCAGACAGTCTGGCCAAAGAAGCGGCAGCAAACAAAGATACTCCAGAGGACAAACAAACAGTCCTACCAGTTTCACACTTGAAGAGGCTCACTGGAGAGCACATCCTTCAACTGTGGCGGGATGAATGGAATACAGATGACACAAGCCGCTCAATACATAATCTCTTCCCAGACTTCACCACGGATACCCGCATCAAAGATAGACGTCTTTTACAGTTTGTATCGGGCCATGGCCCATTCCCCAGCTCACAGATTCGGGTTATCTCAAACCAACCAATGCTCTCGTGGGATCTTGTCAACCAATGGTCTCTCAATAGAAGGAACTCCAATGCATTATTCCTTGGATTGACCTCTCACAAGCTCACTTCATCTGCGTTGCCCACTACTAGGACCCACCCCAGGATGACCAAAACCTAGCACTAAAGCATAGGAAGTGCAGAGAAAACATTTGCAAAATAAGTGATATTCTGGCAATCCGCGGCAGTGATTTTATAGCAACGACACAAACACAGTTCACTAATCGCACCCCGACAAATTGACACAGCTCAAAATTGCAGAATTTGAGAAACATCAACTTAAAGGATACTATAAAACTTATATTTAAATAGTATAAGCTTCTTTAAAATTTTGGTAAGTATTTATGTCTTTAAATTCTATTATATTCTATAAAATAGTAATAGAACATGCTGGGATACCTCATACATATTTTTCAATGACATAACATCAAAATTTTTATTTTTGAGTTGCGTCACTTTTCGTGCTGGGGTGCGATATGATCATCAGTAAAATCAAGCAGAAACTCTGCAAATAATAAACTAATAAACAACTAAGGGAGACTACTAAACCGGTAAATCCTTACAAGGATAGGTGTGTGGTCTTCCTTGGAGGAATGTTATGCTCTAGTGCGAAGCCAATTAAATATCTACCTACCATCTCAATTAAAATATTTAGTAGCCGAAACGTTACTGATATTAATATTTTTGTTTGGATTATGACAGATAATGAATTACCGATCAATTTCCCTTAACGAAAAGACAGTTTCGAATCCGTTCGCTTTCGGATTAGATGTAAGGGTTATATGGCGCAACCGTTTGCCTTCCTATCATCGAAAAATTCCTCTCAAATTCCCCGAACCCTCGTGCCCGATTAGACCTGTTATTTCACAAACGCGAGGAAACAAACACAACGCATCGCTCTATCATTACGCTCCTTCCAGTGTTTGCATTCCACGCAGCTTCGATCTCCGCTCGTGTACCGCGGAATTCACGCTCGTCACGAAAGGGAAGGCCTAGGGGGAAGGAGTCACGCGCAGGATCGCCCCGATGACTGTGGTTAAGCGCAGTTGTCCGGTGTGTGCGTTGGAGAATCCGGTCCGTCACGACGACAGGGTTGCTCAACCTTCCGAAAGGATTAACCTCTGAGAGGCAACCCCCCTCCTCCAGCTCACTTTCTTTTCTGCTCCTCATGCCCGAGAGTGTCTCTATTATTTTAGCTTGGCGCTTAGGGGGTGGAGAGCGTCGACCAAAGGGTCTCTCACCCACCTGCTGTGGACTGAAGACCCGCTCCGGCGAACGGAATGGGTGTTCATGTTCTCGGGTGCAGTTGCGCGCAGAGCCTTCACAGCCGCGTTTACACTGGAGTTACAAACGCGTTCCCTTCCAAACATCGAAACTATTCCGAGAAACGACACTAATTTTATCGTCAAGATCTCGTGTCAATGAGGCGAGATTTCAAATCCAATTTTGTTTTCCACCAGGAGTCGGTAAAGATCAAAATGACTGTAACTTTTGGGAGAGCATTTCTCCAAGATGACGGGATGAAAATACTCCCCTATTTCGTCCTCTTTTGGTATTGCAGACAATCACCGTTTCCCTCTGCCCTTCGGCACCCCGTGGTCGCTCACGCCGTATTTAGTTCGCTATTTGTGACATTTTGCCCTCTTAGTTTGCCTCTCGCTTTAAACGATGGTCTCACCCAGTACCTCCACGGTGTCCGTTGTTTCGACACAATTACGCAGACTGCTGCTGCAAGCGCAACATCGTCCATACTCGACATCTTGATAAATGGTCATCGCTCTGCTCTGAAGGTGTCAGAAGAGTGTCCACCCCTTTGCATTGCTGTGGCATTTTGGGACACCACAGTAATAGAAATGAAGTTGGACTAAGTCGAATACCTGTATAAGTTTTTCTATTACACTTATAAGGTTCGAATTTACACTGGAACTATCTACACGCCTATCTATGGGTCAGCATAGGGAAGCGTAAAACGTCCCCGCCACAAAAAGGGAGAGAAATCTATGTGCAACTCCAGAGTAAACGCGGTTTAACTCTTCCATCAGGGGTGAATGAGGCCACCTCGATAAATAGTTCGAGATTTACGACCGACGGTCAGTGGCGGAGGTGCTGACCTCCGACCTTCTGCTATGCCCTCAACTGGGAAACGCGAAGTGGTTCACAAATCCTCCCTTGAAGTGCCATAACAAATCTGCCCAATTCGCCAGGCATTGAAAAAACCGACGCTTCCAATACAGCCGTGGGTGCGCCACTGTCAGAGAAGACAATGCCACTGTATCGGAGGAGAGTGCTGCATTCCGAGCTGTCTGATGTGTCAGTGACACCAATCTGGAGGGGAACTTTACAGCGCTTTAATTGTTTACCTCCCCGTTGCGTGTCCCCTAATGGCCGGAGCACGCAGCTGTCCGCTCCCTCGGCCTCCATAAAGTTGGCTTTTATGACTCATTAGCCCATTTCGCCGCATCCTTCTTTTCCTCTTCATTACAGGAATTCGGGTGCATTGATCGGATTAATTGTTGTTTATCGCCATTCTTTACCACTCAAGGAGATCGGATCATATCGGATTTCCTTCTGCGTTCGGACGGGGAGAATTTCCCTAATGAGACATCGTTCGTAAACTCCGCGAAACTCGAGTCTCTTTAAGTTTTGGGGCGTTATGCGCAATAATGCGTATCTCGTACGGTGGTCGATTAAGTCGTTTAATAAAACAAATATGAGAAGCTCGTTTTTTGTGGTGCAAGTTAGAAAAATTGATTAGCTGCGCCAAATGCAAGAGGAAAGAATTCGATGAAAATATATTCACCTTTCAAGTGGTTTGGACGGTAGTGGTAATTCTTAATTAACATCGTACAAGAGCAACACAGCGGGCTACTGACGACGGTCCGGGTCCCTAAGATCCGAGGACAGCACCACCTAATTTCGAACCACGGTCAGATGACGAGGCAACACCTGACATGGCACCCCACTCTCCAAACTTCCACACCAACCCAACGTGAGTACTTATGGCCACGACGGATTTAAAGTGCACCAGCCACATCTACACCATACGCTTACAAACATCAATGCACTGACCCAGATTCTAACTAGAAACCTTCTGATCTAGAGGCTAACACTTAAGCTACCAGACCAGTTGGTTTGGACAAGATGTCTCTGTTCCAGATGTGCACAATTTTACTAATGGCATTATTTTTCGTCGTTATGATATTAACAATTTTTGTTATGATGACGAGATCAAGATCTGATTCGTTTTTTCTGAGGACGACATATATCCTCCATGCAGATCTGGTCAGTTTTGCTGAGGTACTTCATCGAGACAACCAAGATGGTTTAAATGCATCCGAATAGCAAAATGGCCAACATAAAAGGGTGATAAAAAATACTAAAGTAAATCCAATATCTCCTTATATCCTATATTTATATAACTCTTCTTATATCCTATATTTAGCTCACCCTATCTATATATATAATTCTCTTACGTGGCACGCAAAAAAGACGTTATTTGTTTTCGCGTTTTGGCAACATTGTACGATTCTTTGTTTATCCCAAAGCCTCGCGCTTCAATTGAAATTATAGCGTTATCGGATGAAATTTTATTGAAAAACAATGAATTTTAGTCGAGCTGTTGCAGTATATAATAGAAATCAAAGAAAACGGAGGATCTTTTCAGGGTCATTTAAAAAAAAGGTCCGTTTTGGGGCAAACTATTGTAGTTCAACAAGACGCTTGCATTACAACTTTCGACAACAAACTCAATGAAAAAGCGTGGGTGGCTCGAGTGCTGGGTAAATGTACACACAACCAACATGCTGGGTTTTCAATTTCCAAATCAACGCTCACATTTCGAGTCAAAATTTGCTCAAAGTTTCCATTTGAATTCTGATTCCAGAGGTACTGTAAATATCTTTTCTGAAAAACAGCATAAAATTTAGATTTGAAAAATATTTGTTTGGAATATCATATTTTGTTAACAATTCCTTCTGCTAGGACACATGTCTTCATTGATGCGAGTGAAGCGAGCATAGGTTCGCGCAGCGAACCAATGAGGATTGCGAAGCAATCCTCTGGGGGTTGGCGAGCGTTAGCGAGCAGGGGGCGGGCCCCCTAGTATCCTATATTTAGCTCACCCTATATCCTATATTTAGCTCACCCTATATCCTATATTTAGCTCACCCTATATTCTATATTTAACTCTCCGTATATCCTATATTTAACTCTCCGTATATCTTATATTTGACTCTCTCTCTATATCCTATATTAAACTCTCTCCTTATATCCTATATTAAACTCTTCTTATATCCTATTTTTAACTCTCCGTATATCCTACATTCAACTCTCCGTATATCCTATATTTAACTCTCCTTATATCGCTCCCCTCAGGTTTACCGCACCATTTTCTTTTTGAACAGAAACTCGAACGGCCGTGGTAGCCCGTTTGGAAGAGTAACGGCTTAGTAACCGGAGGGTTGCGAGTTCGAATCCAACCAAAGACCTTCATTTACAAAAGGGGCTGGTGCTCGTTAAATCTGTCGTGTTCTATGTCGTTGGCGCGGTGTGGAAGTTTGTAGAGTGGGGTGCCAGCTCAGTTCTCGTCATCTGACCTTGATTCAAAATTACGTGGTCTGTTGTTCTCGGGCCTTTCCCTTGGGAATTGATCTTGAACCGTTGGCAATAGCTCGTTGTGTTGTTCCAGAGCGATGCTAATTAAAAATATTTACTTCAGATGCATTTCATAGTGTTTCCCGTAGTGTGAAATTAATTATTCCATGCATTCCATTTTTTGATTCTAACGTTTAAAAGTCAATTTTTCCTTTCATGTAGCTCCTTGTAATCGTTTAGCCATCCCTCCAGAGAAGAGACGAAGCAATAAAATTATCTTCTCACAAACGTCTGGAAAGCACCAAACAAGAAAGAGGGCGCTTTTTTATATTCTCTCTCCTCCTGGAAACCCATTAATAGTAGTCATTAAAGAAGATCGTCACTATTAGTTTTTATGCAGACAATAAAAGATTGCAATCAAAAATCAGTATAGTATTAACAATGTTTTTAGTATATTTAATCTTTTTATTTAAATATCTTTATCATTTTTTACACATGTGCAAAAATTAAGCACACAAATTTTCAGTTCATGACTTTCATTTTAGTATAATTTATATAATAAATGAAATATGGGTAATTTTGTTGTTTGGAGTGAATCATACCTTATACATTTCCGACAAGGTGACCTTGATAAACCCCCAATAGATGGAGGCGAATGTATCATCCTAACCGGAATGCTATGAAAACCTGAACGTATTGGTAGTACATTATGGGTAGAGATTGTTGTTAATGATAGATTTATTTTACACTATAGATAAGTAGTAAAAAAGTGAGAGTATAAAGCCGCGTTTACACTGGAGTTGCAAATATTTTTCTCTCCCTTTTAATGACGAAGACTGTTTACGACTACTTTTGCTGACCCCTTTTCGACCCTTTTTTTGTCCCACTCCAGTGTAAGAGCTTTGTCGACTTTTATTGGCAACGAAAAGGGGTGAGCACCCCGGATGTACTGGGTGAGACTATCATTAAAAGCGAGAGGCAAGCGATGAGTGAAAATGTCAGAGAGAGTGAACAAGACGGCGCGAGTGACCTCGGGGTGCCGAAGGGCAGAGAAGAGTGATCATTGTCTGCAATACCAAAAGGGGACGAAATAGGGGAGAATTTTCATCCCAAATTTCGTCTCGGAGAAACGTCCTCCCAAAAATTGTAAATTCTCCAAATCGCCACCCCGACACGAAATCATGACGATAAACTTAGTGTCGTTTCTCGGAATGGAAAGGCGACCCGTTTTGAGGGAAAACTCCTGCTAATTAGGATAAACGCGGCTAAGGAGGATAATAAGATCGATAAGAAAAAGAGTTCAGAAAGAAGAGGATAGGAGGAAAGTGACTATAGGAGGATAGCTAGGAGGGGAAGATATTCAGAAAACTGGTATTTACATGTATAATTTACGTAAGAAGAATTTGTTTAGTTATGAATATCAGTGACAGTATGGTTTATTATACTTTCATTCGAATTTGGTAACAAGTGTTTCTTTAATTTTCCCTTTTGTTATATTATTTCATAAAATTTTAATGTAGTTCCGTATGGGAATATTGGAGATCTTTTTATGATCTTCACGCTTATGAGTATCCTTGGGACAAAATTCTACATTTTAATTTCTCTGCAAGCGTTTACACTTGCTATACATGTACTGTGTGTGTTCAAATTTTGTAAATAATAAAAATTTATTTTTAAAATAAATTTTATTAATTTTTTAAAATTAATATAATTTAAAAAAAAAGCTATTACAGTTTACGTATAGCAAGTGTATGTGCCAGTGACATATTTGGTACTTCCCCACGCATCTTGATGGGTGAGTAATTATTTCCAACATTCTTTTTCAGTATCAACCCTCCAAATGTCTTTGACGAGATATCTCGTTTATTAAGATCTCATCAAATTTGTTAATCTGATTAATTTGCTTAAGAGACGAGATATCACATCATCAGGATATTGACGATTGTTTATGACGACGACAAGTTTTCTCTTCTAACGACGTGATTATAAGAAAATAATTAGAGGGGGAATTCATCATTATCAGGTTAGTTTTGTAAAATACGATATATACCACATCGAAGGAACCACCAGGAGGATCAATTGTAAGGTAAAATTACTCGTGCAAAGTGTTCAAGGAACTGAATATCTATGTGTGTGTGTTCTGCTGCAACCTAGCAACTCTCCCACTTTAATTCAATTGAACTCAGCTAACTTGGAGAAGAGGGATCTGCGTCAACGCTGCCTGAATGATCCAGGAAGATGTAATTCCCCAACACAGTTCTCGGCGTGTGCGATTAGGTAGCATCTCCCATGGTGCCCTGGTTAGTTGTTTTTTCGGGTTTTATGGCACACGAGACAAATTTGACCAAGCTGGTGCCATTCACAAGGCATATGTACTCATGTCCAAAAGTTAAGCATTATTGCTGTTTATATGAATATTTCAGAAAATCTACGTTGGAATGGAAGAAAACTCCGTACACGGGTATAATAGGGTTACAGAAGAAGAATAAAAATGCAAAACAAGGATAATAATGACTTTTATTATACAAAGAATATGGGTCGAAAGAAAAAGGTTCACAATACGAGTGTCAACTGAAGTGAAACAGAATGATTAAAGCAATGTGATACTGAAGTTTAATACGGTTTGGGGGAACCTCTGGTAACCATGCATGTGTGCTACATAACGATTTCTTATACTTTCGATGAAGGTATGAATGAGTTGTGTGCTCAAAGATGTACAAGCCTTATGGAGAAAAGCTATCAATTCCGGAGTGGAGCTTGGTTGTTGGCTGCAATGTCTCCTGAGCATATCCCACTCAAACTCTATAGGATTCAGGTCAGGAGAGTGTGCAGGCCACTGCTTGTATTGGATATTTTCACTTGGAGGGAAGGCATCGGCCAGGGCTGCACGGTGAGGAGGCGCGTTATAATCCATGAATATGAAACCAGGATCAAAAGCACCTCGAAACAGGCGAATGGTAGACATTAGGACTTCGTCTCGGTATCTTTGACCGGTAACAGACCCCGTATAAAAGATCTGGAGATCTGTGCGGCCGTCCAGCATGATGTCTGCCCAAACCATGACTCCCCCTGAAGGAAAACGATGTATTTTTATGGTGATTTTTTTGGGTGGAAACGCGTTCCACGTTCTCTCCAGCTCGTGGTACGACGAGAATCCGTTTGGAGAGTAAACTTGGACTCGTCACTCAACATGACATTGTCGCACCGTTGTCGACTCCACTGCCGATGTTCCAAACTCCACAGTAAACTCGCGCGTTTCTGTGTAGACGTCAGAAGGATGCAAACTGCTGGTCATCTGGCATAGACATCTCAACGTGTCTGAGTCTTCAATTTTTTATCAATTTTTATCTCGAAACTATGACTTATGTGACGGCTGTCATTACTGAACCCAGTTGTCTGACAGAACGGTTCCTCTGACGTCGCGCAGATATCGCCAAATATTGGTCTTACCGACCTTGTACTAGCAGTTGGATAAAATCTCCAGTGGTTTGAAACCTCTGCCAGTCTGCAGGTCACAAACTGTTTCCGTCTGGCATAGACATCTCAACGTGTCTGAGTCTCTTGTAAGCAATTTTTATCTCGAAACTATGACTCCTGTGGCGGCTTTCAGTGCTGAACTCAGTTGTCTGACAGAACGGTTCCTCTGACGTCACGCAGATATCGCCAAATATTGGTCTTACCGACCTTGTACTAGCAATTGGATAAAATCTCCAGTGGTTTGAAACCTCTGCCAGTCTGGAGATCACAAACTGAGGCATGTTCAGAATTCGAGACGCTTCGGTTTGGCATTGCCGGATTCCAGCATTCCACTGATTCGTCCCTTCAGAAACAGGTCCAGTTGGCATTTTTCGTCCTTGTTGATTGCTAACAAAGCTCCGTACCATTAGCAATTGCGAAATTTTTGTCTAAAATGGCCACGACACTCGAGGCCGTTTTATACTCGTTCCGATGCTTTGCTCATGTCGACGTCGACTGAACTGTTTTGCACCTGCACACTGTTTTACCTTCGTCCCACGATTCACCACAAGTGATTTTGAACCATTGTGTCTATATTTACTCTGATCGTTTCGTATTTTACGAATTATGTTTAAATTTTGGAATGAGTGAAGGGAAATAGAAAGATCGCTTGGGGCATCATGGGGTCGCGAACCCGATGTTAACCAGAAACAGTTTACCCCATGCGAAACAAATAGATCACTTGGGTATCTCGGATTCGTGAAGTCCGTACTCACTTAAAACGAGGTGTGTCTCTGATGACCATGGCGCACTGGAGTATCGTAGACTATCACGATTCGCATTTTACGAACTATGCTTAACGTTTGGTATGAGTGAATGTTAACTAATTGTGAAAAGACAGGAAGGGAAGTAGAAAGATCACTTGGGAAACCTGGGGTCGCGAACCATGCGAATCAGAAACAGTTTACCCGATACGAAACAAATAGATCACTTGGGTACCCCGGATTCGTGAAGTCCGTACTCACTTAAAGGAGATGTGCCCCCGAAGACCATGGTGCCCTGAGGTATCGCATACTACTACGATCTCGTTTGAAGGTTTACACGATTCATAAAATGGCATTGAAAAAACCCAGTAAATTTAATATCGCAGGACTGGTGTAAGTCGAACACGTGGCTTTCCTTATTCTGTTGTAATTTTCTGCACTGCGTTGCTCCTAGGAAGTGAGATGATCACAGTAATCATCAGTTCGAGATAAACTGGCAATGAAATCGTGGAGGCAATTGCCCATCCGTTAAGACAGTACCGGTAATGATGGCAAGTTCGTTACAGAATGAAACGCTTCTTGACAGCTTCCTGCCCCGGGCACGAAACAGAAGCCTCGCCACAATCCCTAAATCATAGTCACCGGGGGTCGCAGGTGAGGCCAAGAAGTTTGACCCCGGTTCGCATGGTGAGGAAACCCTTCGAAGGGTTTCCAGCTGAATCCTGTCACCCCGGGTGGCCAATGGAGGTTTGATGAGGTCTTTTGGAACAACCGCAAAGTGGTTGTGCTTCAGCGATTCCTGTTCGCTGCTTAGTCATCAGACGACATCATCAGTTCTCGCGCACAAGAAATGTTTTTTCAAGTTCTTTTTTGGTAGACGTGTGGACTTCAGTTTGGATGAATTCCATTCAGGATTGCACAGCATGGAACTGTTGAGGCTAATGCGATTCTCCAAATGTCTGAGTGTAGTTGTCCTTTCTTCTTCAGAAATATTTTGAAACTTGACGTATGCAAATTGGTATTTTCATGCTGAATAAATCCGAAACAGGGTGGTCGAGTATGAGATTCAATAACTGGAAGGCTGGAATTTATTTTGGTCAACAGCCAAATCTGACAATACTGCGTCCTGTACCGGGCTAAATGTGAACCGGATAATAAAATAATCAAAAATTAAATTTGATTTGTTTTTGACAAAGTAGTTTTCAAGCTTTAAAAATGCTTTATTTTTCTGTTCGGAATTATTTTTTATGAAGTATTTCTAATGCTATAAATATTTCCGTATCTGGACTCTTTTAAATGTCGTCTAATGGCTGATTTCTCAAGTGACTTTTTTGCCGATTAATGTGATTTGATTTTCAAACAATGCAAATTTGCGGCGATATGATTTTATGATAGAATATGTTTCACATATGAGCACTGTTTTCCCTTTAATTTTAAGTTAAATTCGTTAAGATATCCCACGATGCCTGTAGCAAATGCTAATTTCCATACCCATTCATTGTACGATAAAAGTGGTTGTGGACATTTTTTTCTCGTTTAGAAACATTTCTATTATTTCTCTGAGTTCAAAAAATCGCAATAAAACTTTTCCACTGTTGAGCCATCGAACTACTGTATGGTAGAACAAGTCAGGATATTCGGCTTCGATCTCTAATAAAAAAAAATCACGAAACTGACAATGGCTAAGTCCACGTGAGCGAATAAAGTTAACCGCTTACACAACTGGTTCAATAACACAGATTGAGGTGTTTCCCACAAAGAGCCTCCACGTGAATAATACAATGAATTACCAGAAGTTTTGAAATTAGCATCTTCACAAGCCTTAAAAATTTGTCAAACTAATTCTTTCCCTGTTCCACACATATTTTTACCACTATTAGTGGTGGCACATTATAAACCGATTCTATTGCAAATTGTACTGTGTTAGAGCGTTTTCTAGACTTCCTTGAAGGTATTGTCGGTAGTTGTTCCATGCAAACTATTCATAGAAGCTAATTCTTTAGTCACCTCAAACTCAGTATTGACCCCTTGAATAAACAGCAGGAATTGGGCAGTATCTTTAGTGTCTGTCAACTCATCAAGAGTAAACGATTTCTTTGCCAATGCAACACATTTTTTGCCTTTTATTTTAATTGACTCTTGATGTGGCTCCCAATGACCACAACTCTTCAAGCAGTTGTTCTTGCTGAAAGACACATTGAAACTGATCCATTTTCTCTGGGCACATTTCTTTGGCTACCACAAGTACATATGATATAATTCACCTTCGGTAAATGGTTTCCCTTTCGTGACTAATAAATGAGCTATTACTAAGTCGACTTTAGTTATTACTTCATTATAATTTTTTATTCTTACAAATAAATTGCGTTGTGATGATGCATTAGGTTTTAAACTTCCGAATTTTAGCGATCGTTGATTTTCTGTGAGTTTTGAATATTGTGTCGTGTTTAGTTTGGTAACGACGACGCATATTGTATTCTTTTCATACAGCTATTATGTGTGTATCACTACATAATAAATATAATACTCTGTCATTTAATTTTGTGACAAAATAATTCAATCCATTCTGCTTTAAAAGTACAAATTCGAAGTCCGCTTTTTTTTGTATGGTCTTGAGAGTGACATGGCAACGGTGGGAAGTAAATGAAATGAAATATCGCAGAGTGCCGTGACAGACAATACCATGTGCGACGGTAAATGAGAAGACTGGCAACAATTGTTTTACGTCAACGACAGACGATAGAGTGCAAATGTGCGACTTCAGTAGCGCCACGTGCGGTCATTGTTCACAACTTACCAACTCGACTATGAGTTACAAAGCGTTCATTGCGTTACAAAGCAAATTTGTTCATGTTATTTGATGGCGTTAATTTTATTGTTTAAATTATTTTTTCATGGTTAAAAAACAATACAAACCCGCTTGCCATATTAAAAATAGGCGGAGGGCCAGATTTGATCCGCAGGCCGTAGTTTGACGATTCCTGTACGAAGGCCCCGTTCACACGAGGCGTGTAAAACGCGCGTTTTGCGAGTGAGGTCCAACTCTTCAAGGTCGCAAAGATAGAAACTTTAATTTGAGGAATAAAAAAATATAATTTTATGGCGGGACCTCGCCAAACGAGCTTTGAAACGCCTCATGTGAACGTGGACTAAAGTAATAAAAGTTAAAAGTCTGGACAATAATATCTGAAAACGTGTGATAAAAGTTACGTAAACACAAGCAATACATAACAAACAATAAATAAGGAAAAAAAATGTTTACAGAATTAAATCAAAACGCAAATTGCGTTGGGCTGGAAGACAATATCGTTCGCTGAGATCTCATTCGATGCTTATCCAAGGTCAAGGGAAACGGGTTATTTTCTCTTTTTGTCTGTGAGCTTCCATTTTGTGATAACTTCTTCGTTTTACAAAGTTGCTTTTAATCTGCGTTTTGCAAACTCTTCCTTAAATAAATCGTGCAACAAATGAAATATCCAAGACAGCATTTTCGAATATTGATGTCATTTACAATATTCTTTTTTAGCTACAATTTAAACAGTTAATAATATAGAATATAGTATGTGTTTTCTCAAACCAATCCGAAAAGCGCAATCTGTGTTCCAAGAAAATCAAAATACCCCGAAGCCAGTGTTCAATGGAAATGGTTGGTAGGTTTGGGGTTTTATGGCACAAGGACCATATTTGCCAAGCTGCGCCAACCACGACAATGCCAAGTAATTGTGAAAAGAATGGATGGAGAATACAGAGAAATATCACTTGATCATCGTGGGGCACTATCCTCATGTTTACCAGAAGCAGACCCATGTCAAAAGAAAAGATCACTGGGGTAAATCATACCAGTGGTGTACTGGGGTATATTGGGTCGTCATATCACTGGGGTTTGTGAAGCCCGTACACATATTAAGATATAGACTCTTAAGTATGCAAAAGTTCGTCCCGTTTTTTGTGACAGAAATTGAAGAAAAATAGTTTTATTGACTTAAAGTGACATTGAATCAATGTAGCATGCGCCGTTCTGTACGATGACCCTTCTCCATCTCTCCGGTAGCTGCGTCTTCCGGCTCTCACAGAATTTCTAAAGTTTCTGTCTAAAGAACGGATCCAGGTGACGAAACTTTCTGAACCCCTTATGGCACGTTGGTATGGTCAACTGCACCCTCATCCTACACAACACCTGGAATTCCATTTTTCATACAACATAGAAACTTGACGCGTGAAGTACAATAAGTAGCACTTCGATGTTGCGATGCAATGCCATTTAGCGGCCAAAACGGGACGAACTTTTGCATCAACCCAATGGAATTGTATAAAACCATAAATTAGTATTTTCAAAGCCCTTTCTAGTGACCATACATGCCCATGTACTGCGGGGCATCTAATAAAATCCTTATGCCATCATGTAGCAAATTTGTGAAGTTTTCTGCTCCTGCTTCAGGTTTTTTACTCCAAAGACGGTCTAATCTATCCCAGGAGCAATCTAAGGGAGGGCTCAGTGGATAAGGAAGACTGGAAGAAGAGACCGAGCGTGATCGATCATTATCGTGCTGATAATCAGACACGTGAAGTGAAAGCCAAAACAGGTTTTCAATTCACGTCGCACTTGAGCAACATAACAGGCTATTGGCGACGATCTGGGATCGATCATCAAGAGAAACATTTATTGACAACACCATGTAGTTTTGAACCTCAGTCATATGACGAGGTCACACATGATCTTTTTAGACACCTGGCCACTGTTCAGAGATCTTTCGCTCTTGGTACTACCAGAGACTACATAACCACCTCCAAAGACGACGTCTTGTTACTAGCTGGTCTGGAACCAATAGATCTCTTGGCAGCAAAGGAAGGGGCTGCGGCTCTTGTTACCAGACTCGGCAGACCCGCCTGGTTTTCCTACCAATTCGAAACGAAAGCTCCCAGACTTCGCAGGAACCCAACACACAACAAACACACATCATTCGTTACAACTAGTCCCCCAGCAACACTCAACCAACTCTATACAGATGGATCTAAAACCCGGGATGAAACCGCCACCGCCTTCTGCGTATTCCTGGACAACAGAAATATCTTTGAGTGGGCACGCAGACTGTACGACGACAACTCAGTTTTCCAAGCTGAGTTACTTGCCATTCGAGTACCTCCATCCTGGGCACTCCGAAATTACTCAGAAAACATATGTATTTTCTCGGACAGTCTGTCCAGCGTGACTCTTTTGACCAACCTTCTCTCTACTAACCCGATGGCACAAAGAATACATTCCATCATTGAAGTGGTAGCTCCATCAATGTGCATTTATATATCTTGGGTCTGAGGACATTCCGGTGTTGAAGGAAACCAAGCAGCAGATCATCTTGCAAGTGCCACCGTTAATACGCCCATCCGCCGGCAATCCCTCCCTCTACCAGCGTCTCATCTGAAGAGGTCCCTCAAAATGGCATCAACTAACAATCTGACAAGAGAGATGGATAAACACCATCAAAGGCCAGAGAACATTCGGATTATTTCCCAAGGTCTGCACAAAGCGCCTCATCTCCACCCCAGAGCTCACACACTTTTACACGGGCCACGTTCCTACAGTATCTATTTAGGATGAATATCCATTGTAGTGACCTCTGCATGTGTGGTATGGAAGCAGACCCGTACCACTACGTTACCACCTGCCCTATCACACCTCATCTGCACATCAAGGAACCAGCACCTCAGTACTACGACGCCTGGTGTAAACGCCTGGCTGTTCATTCCTTGCTGCAAAGGAAGATAATACAAATCGTGCGATTTGTGGCCTCCTGGGAGTATGAACTTAAGCAAGCCGTTTAGGTTCACTTTTTGACTACAAGACTTTAATTGCCTGTATAACTTCATAGCTAACTTTTATTAGAGCAGCACCTGCGTGTGCATTTCTTAACTTGTAAATTCTGCCTTGCATCCCTTCAAATAATTTTTTTTCTTTCTCTCATTTTGTCACCTTTACGTTATGGGAAATTTTGTTTACCGTAAACCCAATCTAAGGGTCGGTATTCCATGACGGAGTAAAGTTAAGTTAAGCCACACATGATCTGACACCCCACTCTCCAAACTTTCACACTATGCCAAAGTGGTGACGTTGGAGGCAACGGCAGATTTAACGTGTACAAGCCCCTCTTCACACATGAAGGTCTTTGATTGGATACGATGTTGCAATCCTCCGGTTGCTAAATCTGTTGCTCTTCCAACCGGGATATACCACGGCTGTTAACTAATTTATAATGAAGATATTTTTTATTTAGATCGGCCCCTTATTTCATCTCCAGCAAGACACAAATCTACCAATACTTATATGCGTATTTACCCACAGGAAAGTGTGCTGCCTCTGGGGATGAATCATGCAAAAACAATAATTTGACACGGTCATAAAGTTACAGGGGTGCGCCCGATATCGAACCGTTGTAAATGGGAGGATACCGCACAAAGGATGTCATTTTGAAATCACGCCAACGAGGGGAGATGGTCAGCGATACTCAATCCGTTCCGAGCTCTACGGCTAATTACAGTCCAAAACATCTATCTCCTGGCATGTTTATGCAATCGCAGATGAAGCGCATTGATTCATGGGACGTCAGATAAGGAAAGCGTTTGCCCGACACTCTGTGACCCGGGACCTCCCTAATGATGGTCGAAATTGCAGCTACCTGTGGAATGCGAGAGAGGGAGATACAGGGACAGTACTGATAATTCTAATAGGCCTTTATCGCCACTCCCTGTCATTCCTCGCGAAGAGTTTCCTCTCTCAGTAGCTTCGAAATTGGCCGGAGTTTGGGGTCTGTTTCGAGCTGACACTGAGTAGTGATTGGTCGTTTCGCCTGGCTCTGGAGATTTGCATTGGATTGTTTGTTGGGGTTTCATGACGTAAAAGTTCCAAAAACAGACAAGCTGCCTACACACGACATAATAGGAACCAATAAAAGTGTAAAATATTTCAAAATTAATGGTTTAAGACAAAGATAAAAGGTAGATTTAAAACACGTAAAATGTGTAGATGAGAGAACAAAAATATTGAAATAGTCAGATGAAAAAAACAAGACCATCATCGTCTGCAGCATAAATAATTTAAATTTAACTTGCATAAGCAAAATAATTTTAAAGAGTAAAACTTAACATTTACACCAGGGGATAACAAAAATAAAAAAATTTAGATGCCAGCTCAATTTTTTAGTCAGGCCCCTTGCAATACATGTACTAATATTATTTCGAACGCTGAGTATATCGTAGAACTCATTACACACACACCCGAAGTTAATAATATGTTATTTATACTGTAACTGAGGTAGTAAAAGATAACATTTTTACTATCTACATTGGACATTTTGCTCCATCTTTGGCCTAAAAAATCAATTTTTTCATGAAAAAAAAAACGTTTTTACAGAAACCGAAAATTTAGGCACCAGACCAAATTTTTTAAGCGCCATGGTGTCCTGGCGCCCAAGATTAGACGTGCCCTGTTGTAGACTATGGCTGGTACATCAGTTATACTATGATCGCGCCAAGAAAGAATTTAGACTACGGCCAGTACATCAGTTGTGCCTTGAAAGTTTTATGAATCGCGCCAAGAAAGAATTTAGACAATTTGGCTGCGTTACAACAGTTCTAACTTGAAAGTTATAAGAATCGCGCTTGTTATATCTATAGTCGTAGTCAAAAGGTGAAAGGATTGAACTATAAAATTATATAAAATATACAGGGTGTCCCAAAAAGATCAGTACAACTTCAAAAATTTATTTTAAAATAAAGTATAGGCCTATAGTAAAACTGGTTACAACAATAGATAGAATAACTCAAAAACTTTTTTCTACATTATGTTTCTGATTGTAGATAGCGCTGCAAAACACTCAAACGATTTTTGAAGAATTCAGTTAGTTAAAATGGTGGATCCCGTGAAGAAAGCTCAATATGTCGAGTTTATGGCCCTATAGCATGGCCGCCCCAGTATCCTGCCATTACTCCATTCGATTTTTTCTTTTGGGGTTATGTAAAAGATGCTGTGAACCGAACAAAAGTTAACAGTGTCGTGGAATTGAAACAAAAAGATTCATACTACTGTTGATGTTAGCATGCTGAAACGTTCGTGGATTGAGTTGGAAAATCGTCTTGATATTCTTCGTGCTACGAAATCATCTCATGTGGAAATTTACTCTAAGGTAGTAAAAAAAAACTTTTTGAGTTATTCTATCTACTGTTGTAACTAGTTTTGCTGTAAACCTTTTTTTTTTTAAATAAATTTTTGAAGTTGTACTGATTTTTTGGGACACTCTGCATATTGGAGCCCTGTTGAATATGATAAAAAATAGATCAGAATCTAAAAAAATAACTGAACGTAAAAATGCGAAAAGGTTTGGATGGGAACTTTTCCCTAACAACCAAATCTCGCATATTCAAAATTGTACAATACTTTAAATAATTTAAGGCGTTGCTGATTAAAGACAGGAGAAACAATTAAAATGTGATAAACAGAAAAAGTAGTAGGGAGCATGAGTTTCAATTGGGATCGCTCTCTCCTAGTAACAGATGACGAAGGGTGAATCATGCTTGTCCAATGTGAAGCCAGGTTAGTTTGATATCAGTTCTTCGGATTGGAGACACTGGCCACTGATAAACTGGAGAGTTAGGGTTTTTGAATAGCGAAATAGAGTGCAGGTTTCATTTAAACAATGCGGTCTAATGCCACAATCAGTGACTGTTAGTTGGTTTGTATGGCGCAATTTCATCTCTGGCCATACTACACCATACACAAGGCATACCGTATAGGTAACGGAAAAACACGCAAGTAAAGTTTTACTGTCACAAAAGAGAGAAATGCACCCAGGAAGGAATCGCATCTGCGACGTCTACAACTCGAGCAGGTTGCTAAGGTGGTGGGCCACGACGGTCCCAAGTGACGGACTGGCCCACTTGGAAATCCAGGAATCTCCGGTAGGGGATTTTCGGTGGTTGTCAGGTAGATAGTTGAACTGTCACACTGGATCAACAACAGCGGGCTATTGGCGGCGGTCCGGGATTAATCCCGAAGGAAAAGATCCGAGAACAGCACCTCGTCATTTTGAACCACTGTCAGCTGACGATGTGACCGGTTGGATTTTCAGTAAAAAATAACTGAATAACATGAGGGTTTTCCTTAGGTTATTGCCAGCACATATATGCATGTTTTAGAAACTAAACTCAATTTCCGAAGAACTGTTTTTGCCATATGCTGGCTTTGTTCAAACATGTAATAACTCAACAATGAATTGATCTGTTATAATTATTTTTGGCATCATTATAATCTATATAATACAATCGATTTTGTTGACTTCCAGGCAAAGTTTTTACCTCAGAAATAAAATTTTAGTGTTGATTTATAAATATTAAAATTCCTGAAAAAATCTTGATTTTTAAGATTTTGTTGGTGGGAAAAATAATATGTGATGGTTAAGTTGTTAGCCTCTAGATCGAAAGATTCCTGGTTCGCATCAGGAGTGCATGGATGTTTGTAAGCGTATGCTGTATAGGCGGCTGGTGTACCTGAAATCTATCGTCGCTGAAAGTCTTCACATTGGGTTTGTGTGAAAGTTTGGAGAGTTATGCCAGCTTAGGTGTTGCCTCGTCATCTGATCTTGGTTCAAAATGACGTGGTGTTGTCCTCGGATCTTTAATTTAGGGGATTGATCTCGGACCGTCGTCAAGAGCCCGTTGTATTGCTCTAATACTTCGTTGATTAACAAGTGGCGAAAAAAAAAATTGTAAAAAAAATCCTATTCCCAACAGCAACTTGATTGAGTTTTAAAACATAACAAAAGGTTAAAAAAAAACGTAAATTAGGAATAATTTCCAACGCGAATTGTTTTTCTGACAAATTAGAATCTGGGATATCACTGTTCAAAAAGCATGCTACTTAGCTACATGTATCTAAATTATGTAATTAATGATTCGATTGGTCTGATTTTTTTACACTGATATGTGTTTAAACACAAATTAATGTCCTATTGTAAAAAAACTGGATTTTTTAAGTCTAAATTTCATAAAATTTCTAGTGTACGCACACCTTAAGTTATAACCTTTTAAAGAGGGAAGCATACTAGAAAAAATTAAAGCACCTTCTGAGTGAAGTCCATCATCCTGTATGAATGTATATGAAACATAACGAAATTTTTGTTTATTTTAAAAGTTCTTACGTGTCCCCCCACCCTACATCTCATCGCCCATGTAGAGTAGCCCTAGACATCAGACTACCAAATGAGAGAATAATTATATACATCATCCGACTTAATATACCCAGTCTATTCCTATACCTAGCATTAACCCTTTCGCAGATATGGGACAGCAGACGCCACACCGACCTGGAAAGGGTTAGATATAAAAACAGAGTAATTATAGGAAATTGAAATAAAATAGGCTGCCACGCTATTTATATTACATGCATTAAGCAAGTCCTTCGTATTACTTCAGCAATATGGAAACCGCCCCTCGTCGCACAGCAGCGGGATCACGATACTTTCTCGTGTGTGATCTCGGCTATTACCATAGAAATACAACAATAACTCTGTCTTAAACGGCAACTATTTTCTCGGAGATAGTTTTTCCCCCTTACTAGCGCAACAACATTAAATGCGGTGGTTAAATCGCCTTCAACTACATCTCTATTCAGTCTCTTTTACGACCGCTGGATTTATTTTTGGCATTTCCTTTCGTCTCTCTGGAGGTGAACTCGAAACATTTTGCATCGTAACTATTTTTTAAAATGTGATCCACTTTTTAATGACCTGTTATCGGGGGATCGAGTGATTCCATCGCTGCTACTGGAGTTCGACAGTGATGGCACCTCGTTAAAAGCTAATCCTTTCCACCTGCCGAGTTTCTCTCTCTCTCTGTTTGCGTCCCCGAAAGATCGAGGAAGTTGATGCTCTTCCGCTTCATTCGCTCCCTTTCAAACAGGCGAGTAATAAAGTCCAGATAAAGTGAGTTAAGTAGACATTTTGGGAGGTGATTAACTGCTGATAATACGCGAACAGTGGGATCTGCTGGAAGTTATGTGTGAATTAGGCACCTAAAAGGAACTCGGTGGTTTTAATTTTCCTCATTCTGCCTCGCAGAAATGGTGATGCATTTAAGAAGTCTTTTATGGTTTTTTATCTATTAACACACTTGTTTTATGACGCCACATTGGTTTTAGCAAAACTATGAGGAGATTTTCGAGTCGCGTAGAGAATTTCTTTTCGCAACACATGCACTACCCTACAATAATGGACCTGGCAGCAAGATGTGATGGTATAATAGAAATAATACATGCTTTAATAGGGGATGGTCCCCCACGTGCTGCAATTACACTACCCTTCTGGGCATACTTTCAACAAGGTTTTGATGCACAGCTATGAGTGTTTGTGCCAATTCTTGCTGCAAGAATGTCGCTTTGCTCTGCTGTAGATTTCGGTCGTGGTTCCCTGGTCCGTAAGCGTGGAAGCCCGGTTAGAAGACTAACGGATTAGCAAGCGGAAGTTTTGGGAGTTCAAATCCAACCAAAGACCGTGTAACTCGTCACACTATATATGGTGGCTGGTGGAGGTTAAATCTGTCGTGGCCTCAAATGTCCTCAGGTTTGCGTGGTGTAGAAGCATGTGGTGGAACCATCTTCTCCATTTTGAAGCAGGGGCTGCGGAAGCCCGGTAGGAGTAACGGATTAGCAAAGGTAGGTTTGGGAGCCAACCAAACACCGTCGTGTACAGGCTGGTACAAGTTACATCTGTCCTGGCCGCAAATGTCCTCAAGTTTGCGTAGTGTAGAAGTTTGGTGAGAGGGATACCAGGTGTGGACACCTCGTCATCTGACCGTGATTCGAAATTACGTGGTATTGTTCTCGGAAGCTGATTGCATCGTATCCTTAGTGGTAGGAAGTGGAATTAACGTCGGACCGGAGCAACATGACAGGCTATTGGTGAAGAACCTGTATCCATACCGAAAGAAACGATACGTGAGCAACACGTCATCATTATTAACCACGATCAGATAACGGGGTTGACACCTGAGATGGTACTCAACTTTCCTAAATTCCACACTGCACCTATGTGATGACATTTGAGGCTATGGCAGATCTAACGTGTATCAGCCTTCGTGTACACGACGATCTGTTTGTATTGAGTTTAGAACTTGCAACCCTCCTGTTACTAATTCGGTTAGAGACTAAAGCCGCGTTTACACCGGAGTTGCAATTATTTTTCACCCTCTTTTGTGACGAAGACAGTTTACGACCTCTTTTGCTGATATTTCGACTGTTTTTGCGACACATTCCAGTGTAATCGCTACGTCGACTTTTATCAGCAACGCAAAGGAGTGAGAACACTTATCACCCCTATGTAGAGAAGAGTAGTCACCATTCATCACGATGTCGAGTGTGGAGGATGTTGCTCTTGCTGCAGCAGTCTGTGTAATTTTGTCGAAACAACGGGTATCCTGGAGGTACTAGGTGAGACCATCGTTAAAAGCGAGAGCCAAACGATGAGGGTAAAATGTCACAGATAGGGGACAAATGACGGCGTGAGCGACCACGGGGGCCGAAGGGCAGTAGGGAGCGGTGATTGTCTGCAATACTGAAAGGGAACGAAACAGGGGAGCCTTTTCATCCCAAATTTCGTCTCGGAGAAATGTCCTGCCAAAAGTTTCAGTCATTTGATCTTCACCGACTCCTGGTGGAAAACAAAATTGGAGTTACAAACTCGCCAAATAGCCACCCCGACACGAGATCTTGACAATAAAATTAGTGCCGCTTCTTGGAATATACAAATACAAATACTGACGACCAGCTACAGGCTCAAGCCCAACAAGGCTGGTCCTTTGTTTTTGAATTCCCCAATTTCCACTGACTATCCAATTGTATCTTAAATTCGTACACTCCCTTTGAATTAACTCTATTTTCTGGAAACGCGTTCCATTTGTCTATTACCCTATTAAAGTAGTATTTTCCCCCTTAAATCCCGATTAAAATGTGTCTTATTCAATTTATACCCATGGGCCCCTTGTTCTGTTATCCCTATTGAAAGTTAAGCCCTCTGTGTCCCCTTGTTTTACCAACTTGAAAAGCTGAATAAAATCCCCCCTCCTTCTTCTTCTTTCCAGTGTATACATGTTTAGCTTACTTAAACGTTTATTATAGTCGAGATTTGCTATCCCCTTTATTATTTTTGTAGCTCTGTGCTGAACCCTTTCAATTAATTCTATATCCTTTCTCATATATGGAGCCCAGAATTGTACAGCATATTCTAGATGTGGTCTTACTAAGCCCTTATATAACGGCAAGATTATATTCTTATCCTTTGAAGTTACAGTCTTTTTAATATACCCCAATAACTTTTTATCCTTTTTACCCGCAGCTGAACATTGGTCGATCTTTGGAGAGGGACGCGTTTGCAACTCCGGTGTAAACGAGGTTGTTTCTTAATATCAATCCTCCAAAGGTCAAGAAAGTTTTGATAAGGACGAGATACCCTGTCGTGGGACAACCACTAACAAGGTTAATTCTCAGTTCAGTCTAAAAACATCCAAGGGTATAATTTCGCAATCGTTTTGTAATATTACATCAATATTCGACAAATGAAAGTCGTCTTTGCTAGACAATGTCTCCCTGAGATCGGTAGATAGTTTCATTTCCCGGGTTTATTACCTGAGCTGAACCGTCAATGCTAGCAAGTGTACACCGCTTACACTACACAATTTATGGCTTTTTGTTTCCAGTTATTCAGCGACCAGACTCCGAAAATGACAAGTGACAAACTCTTTGTCCGAAAGTAAGTGGGCATAAAGATGGGATAGAGAGTTGTTCCGAGTTAAAAGGCTTCGTATCTGTGGTGATCTCTAGACAGATCCTGATCATCCATCAGGTGGAGCCTTATCGGTCACTTGTCCTGGACGGATGGACGTGATGAATCTGTTGCTCAGGGAATGTGGAAACCCACACCCGTCATTCGATAACTGGCTGCCCGTCCAAGTGTCACCTCTCTCTCGCGACACAATAGGCAGATATTCTCCCATCGCAGAGGACAACGTAGTACTTGAAAAATGAGGATGGTATTCTTAGATAAATGTTCAACCTATTCAACTGTTTTGATAAGTAATACCACGGTCCCCGGTTTGTATGGGTTCAATGCAAAAGTTCGTCCCGCTTTTTTTTTTTTTTTTTTTGACAAAAAGTGAATAAAAATTATTTTATTGACTAATAATTACATTGAATCAGTATAGTTTGTGCCGTTCTGTTCGATGACCTTTCTCCATCCCTCCGGTAGCTGTATCATCTCGCGCTCATACAAGTCTAAGGTTTATGTCTAAAGACCCAATTCCAGGGGACGAAACTATCTGAACCACTTACGGCACGTGACAGCATGCTATTGCCACACAGATCACATATCTTCTTATGCGACGACGAAGCATTCACGCTTTTTCAGAAATCAAAAAAGCGTCCTTGGTCGAAAATGCTCCTTATTTTCTGTCATTTCCGATGCTTAAGGGTGTCTGAGACTCAAAATTCTAAATCTTCAGTTTTAAAGTTTTTGTTCTGAAATTTTTTCTGTAGGTATACATTGTATTTTGGAATTATAATAACTATTTAATATTTTCAAAACTTTAAAATTTTATTAACGAAAATTTCAAAATTTTGACGTTGGGTTAAATTGATATATTGCAAAATATTTTGTAGCAAATCGATTCATTTTTGCATTAATTAACTTCTAAGAGTTCATACTTCTTCGAATTGTCTTCGGGATTTTTGGTAAAAACAATTAGAAAAAATTTAAAAAAATATTTTGTTCAAAAACTTTATAAAACCCATAGTATACAAATTTCGAAAAATTATAAAATAAAAAAAAACTAATATATATATATATATATATATATATACACACAATTGCTGAAGACAAATTAAAGATTTGTATCTGAAAAGTAAATGTTGAAAATTTCGTTCATTTCTGACAAGTTGTTCTTAAGAGTTATATCGATTTTTACTAGTGAAATCATATTTTACACAAAAGGTTTAAAATTATGAAGGCTCATTGGATTTGCAGCTGTCATGTTTATGAAAAGTTGTATATTTCCGATTCTACGTATGGTAAAAACAATTGTGAGGTGTCATTTTATTCAGAAAGATCTATATTATTTTTTAAGATTTTTTTCATATTTTGAGTCCCAGGCCCCCTTAAGGCGACAAGTGCAGTGAAATATCTTTCAAAATTTCGATTTTTTTTTTATATATTTAAATAAATGTATATACAATTTTGTTTAAAAATTTATATTATTTGTGGGGATACATTGAATAGAGAAGTATTTTCAATAATTTTTATAAAAATACCTCTAAAATATCTGAAGTAAGGTAAATTTTGTGCTTTAAACTTCAGTACCTCAAAATGTGTCGTTTTTCCATAAAAATATTTTTTCAAAGTCCATTCTAGCAAACATTAAAAAAAATTGGTTTACTAGTGTAACATACCCTATAGCATATTTTAACACAGGAATTTTTCTCTATCTTCTCGCTAGTTTATTTTGACTGTCGAAAAGGATGAAAATTGATCATTTAAAAAAAAATAGGAGTTGAAGAAAACAAATCTCAAAACTTCAACTTTTAAGTTATTTTAATAATTTCTGTGTTGAGGCGTTTAAAGGAGTCTTCAAAGCCTGTATAAAAAATTCAAATCAATACAAATAAGATTCTGAGAAAATGTTTCTTAAAATTTGACCATTTTAACATTAGGGGGATGTAGGACTGCACTGGTCTCCTTAACATAATTTAAAAATCACAACCCAATAACGCATTTGTTTTCTCAAGTACTCGCTGAAAGTCCTCCTTTTAACCCTTCTTTGCATGATTTTTCTTTATTGGTGAAATAAATCAAGGTGATATAATTCATGTTCAAAATTAAAGGAAAAATGGTTAAAAAAATCTTAGTATATATTTATAGTATAAATTTAGCAAAAAACAATATGATGGTATCATGTGGTATTTTTTAAATTAAACGCAAACTTTTTCAGAAATTGCTCTAAAAATAACAGAAACACATGTTACAAACCTTTCTTCCACTCATTTTCACTTTTTTAGCACAATAGAAACTCAAATATAATAAAACAAAATTAAAAACGAAATCATACGTTTATTGCAACTACAACAAACAGCGGAATGACAACTTCAAGCTCGTTTTACTGATAGTGACACTTGCTTATTTTTGACAGCTATGTTTTTTTTTATGCAATGGACATTAAAAAGGTATCCAGACACGTTCAACTTAAAGTGAACTTGTTCTTTTTTTATAATTTTTGGGCAAGCAATGTTATGATGGAAATTTCCACCATTATGCAAAGAAGGGTTAAACAACATCCGAACTTTATACGTGTGAAGTAGATAACATTTCTGTTTTTCCGATGCAATGCCAACCACAGATCGCATTTATTAAAATGAAAAAAAAGGTTTTATATTGACAGGTGGCAACAGGCCAGAATAAACCAAAAAAAAAAAAAGCCCATCGCCGGAGAGGGGGGACAACTTGCAAATAAAAATAAAAACCGGAATGCATCATCGGTCAGGAAAAAAAGTACATGAAAACACTGAACAAAAAGAACGCACTAAAATAAATACATAAAAGATGGCTTATAAAAGACGCCAGAATGTAATTGTTAGCTCGCATCAAGATAGAGCATAGAAGCAAGAACGTACAGCGGTCCACACTAGGCTCCGAATAGTGAATGAATAAAAAGTGGAAATACTGAGAACAATAAAAGGATGAAACCCAAAGAAGCTAAACGATAAAAGGGTTTAAAAAGTTTAAAAATTTTTAAAAGGTTAAAATGGGCCTGGACATAGCAATAAAAATCATGTCTGGTCTCGTCAAATATCAGCGTGGTTCATAATTACTTTGTATTGTCCTCGGATCTTTCCCCTCGGGATGGATCCCGGACCTCGCCTATAACCCGGCCTTGTTGCTCCAGTGTAACGTTAATTCCATACAATTACCCTTAATTGCTAAGAACTAGAAACTGTCAATATAGAAGATGCTGGTATTCGAGGCAATGCTCCGATCAATAGTCAGTTATGCCTGTCAGGTCTTGTAATATGCTTCTAAAACCCAAGAAATTAAAATGTCTGCAAAATTCCATCCTGAGAATCATTATCAAGAGTCCCTGGTATTACAGGAATGTACAAATCCGATATGATTTTGGGGTTTCATGGCGCAAGGGCCATTTTTGACCACGCTGCGCCAGTCACAAGACGTACAATATGAAGCAATAGACAAAAACACACAATGCAAGTTTTACTGATACAGAAGAGAGAAATACACCCAGGGAAGAAACCTTTTATACGATTCGAACCCAAATCCGAGTTGAACTCGGTGTTCTAGAGTTAAAAGAATTTGTTGGTCTAATCCAGGGGTGGCCAACCTGTGGCGCATGCGCCAAACTTGGCGCATTTGATGATTACAAATGGCGCATTGCATTCTTGCGCCTACATATTCTTTGATTACAAGTGAACAAGCATTTTCATCCATGAAATTCATTAAAAGGAAAACAAGGAAGCGAATGAATGATTCAAATTTGAAAAATTCTCTCAGTAACAACTTTACACCAAACAATGAAAGACTAGCGAAATCCAAACAGGCCCAAAAGTCTTATTGATGGTAAGTAATGTTTATGTGCTGTAATAGATATTGTTTTACGTACAATAGGTAAAGCATTTAAAATGTAATTATGTCTATAAACATACTTTTATTAAAAAAGTTATTAGGGATATGGCAGGACCATGAACGTAAGGTAGAAAAGGTGCTTGAGTTATATGGCGCATCGGAACTCGTATGTGAAAAAAAATTGGCGCATGGTATGTAAAATGTTGGCTACCCCTGGTCTAATCAGTAAAAGTTTTACCAATCCCTTATTTGCAAAATCAAATTGTCCAGTCCTAGAGCCTTCCTAAGCTACGCAACGTAAACAAACTACATTCAGTATTTGGAACGTCAAAGAACAATTTTTTGCATCAGGAACGACGACATAGTAGTTAAAAGTCCACCCAAAGAGAAGCAGAAAAAGGTCGCGGTCAGAATTTGGGAGGGTGTGCTACTGGTGTGGTAGAGTGTGAACTAAAAACATTCTAAAAACTCTACTAAACGTTCACTCTAAAAAAATTTTAATAAATTTCATATTTTACTTATTTTTCTTTTTATCTTTCATTAATGTTATTCAATAACATATTTTTGGTATTTTTTAAATACCTTGTAGCCACTTTTTACTCCGAAACTCTGTTTTTCTCAAACTGTAAAGACATTTTTAACTGCATATCTCGCAGCATTTTTTCTACTAAACTTAAGGTTCACTTCCCATCAGCACGCCGACCAACCGGTATAGTGGTTAAGGTGTTAGCCTCTAGATCGGAAGGTTCCTGGTTCGAATCCGGTTGCGGGCATGGTTGTTTGTAAGCGTATGGTGTAGAGACGGCTCGTGCACCTTAAATCTGTCGTGGCCGAAAGTCCTCACGTTGGGTTTGCGTGGAAGCTTGGAGAGTGGGGTGCCAGCTCAGGTGTTGCTTCGTCATCTGACCGTGGTTCAAAATTACGAAGTGTTGTCCTCGGATCTTTCCCTTAAGGGACTGATCCCGGACCGTCGTCAATAGCCCGTTGTGTTGCTCTAGTACGACGTTAACTAAAATTACCATTACCATTACCATTACCTAGGATCTTTCCCTTAAGGGATTGATCCCGGACCGTCGTCAATAGCCCGTTGTGTTGCTTTAGTACGACGTTAGCAAAAATTACCTTCCCACTAGCACATTGGGCCTCGGTGCACCGGTTGGAAGAGTAACGGATTAGCAATCAGAGGATTGCTAGTTCAAATACAACAATACCGTCGTGTACAAAGGTCGGTGCACGTTAAATCTGTCGTGGCCTCAAACGTCCTCACGTGGTCGTGGTGTGGATGATTGTTGAGTGGGGTGCTAGCTCAGATGTTTCCACGTCTTCTGACCATGGTTCAAAATTACGCGGTGTTGTCCTCGTATCTTTCACTTAAGGGATTGATCCCGGACCGTCGTCAATAGCCCGTTGTGTTGCTATAGCACGACGTTAGTTAAAAGTACCATTCCACAAGAACATACGAATCGTATACAAAAGTTCTGACTCTGCGCCATAAAACGTCAACATCCCGTCCAGTCACAAGAAATGTCTCTCCCAACAGGACCAGGGTCCGTTGTAGACCAGTTGATAGAATTGCTGATTAGCAACCGGAGGTTCAAAACTCAATGTCACCAGACACCGTCGTGTATGGGCTGGTTTACGTTAAATCAAGCAAAAACAGACCCGAAGCCATCCTCAGCTATGCAACGTAAACAAATGCCACTCACGTTGGCGTGGTGTGGAAGCTGGGAGAGTGGACTGGCTTATGAGTAAACTTGGCTTCTGACCGTGGGTCAATGATGAGGCGTTGTTCTCGCCCAACGGGCTATTGGTAACGGTCCGGGATGAAACCCGAAGGCAAATATCCGAAGACATCACCATGTTGGATGACGAGGTTACATCTGAATTTGGACACCATTCGATACACTTCCACAATATGACAACGCGAGGACATTTGAGGCCATGACATATTTAAAGTGCACCAGACCCTTCTGTACACGATGTTTTATGTTTGGATTCGAACTCGCAACCCTCCAGTTGCTAATCTGTTATTCTTCCAACTACCATGGCCAGGTTTTCGAAGAGGATTCACATGATGCGATTGCTTTTCGGTCGATAATGATTAATAAAACAAATACTAATTACGTATTCATCCTACGATACGTGAGAGAAATGCATCTTAGTCTACAGCAGAAACTTGACTGACAAGAATATATTTAAAGCTGTTTCAATACTAAGTATTTAATTTTCAATTCAAAACACTGAAATTAAAAGCATATACAGAGCTACACATCGCGTAAATAGATAAGTTGTCAATGTGTTTCGCATCATTACAATAAGCATTTAATGTCAGTTAATGACTTAGCTCACGATATACGAGATGATAGATGGACTATTACGCACAATAGGAACGCACAATTGTATGAACGAGTCCAAGATTGAATATTTTACGGAGTTAATTTAAGTAGGAGAAAAAAAATGTAGAATTCACAGACGTTTAATACACACAAGACAGTCGTTATTAAAATGTAAAGGGTTAACGAACTGATTTTATCGCAACCGTCGTTGGCACAGGGGTTAAGTTGTTAGCCGTGTGACACAGGAACGAGCACTTTTCGATTGGTGCAGACAGTGAAAATAATTCCATCCGGGCAGTAGCGTAGCGTAACATTGATAAATGGGGACGAATTCGCTCTACAATGAACGATGCGCAAGTAAAAAATGGATGGTTAGCCCTTCATCTGTGCGACGAGGGAAACTTTTTATCTCATGATAGAAATTTCAAGACATTTTTATACGCAACTTTGAAGGAATTTGAAGTGGGTCTCCGTAAGGTTGTAAAAGCAAGAAGAACTCTAGAGCAACACAAGGAGTATAGGTCAATGGTAAAACCGAAGGATAAAATTCAAGGACAACATCACGTCATTTTGAACCACCTTCATATGACGAAATCAACACCTGAGCTGGAACCCCACTCTCGAAACTCCCACACCACGCCAACGTGAGGACATTGGAGGCAACGACAGATTAACTGGTACCATGTGTCCAAAGTCACCATAATTTTCTTGTCTTGTCCTATTCTTTCCCAATCAGACTGGGTTCATTCATGGTTAGGTATATTTGGTAGTTCTTCTAATAATTAATAATAATTACGATAACAATACAACGGGTTATTGACGACAGTCCGGGATCAATCCCAATTTAAAAGATTCGAGGACAACACCACGTAATTTTGAACCCCGATGAGATGACGAGGCAACACCTGAGCTGACATCCCACTCTTCAAACTTTCGCAACATCCCAACGCGAGGGCATTGGAGGCCACGACAGATTAACTAGTACTGAATATCGAAAAGCCAACAGAATTATCTTGTCTTGTCCTATTCTTCCCCATTCAGACCTGGTTCAAATATGGTTTGGTATTTTTGGTAGCTCCAATGAATGTCGTACTAGAGAACCACAGTGGGCTGTTGACGACGGTCCGGGATCAATCCTAATTGAAAAGATTCGAGGACAACAACAAGTATGTTTGAACCCCGGTCAGATGACGAGGCAACACCCGAGCTTGCACTCCACTGTCCAAACTTCGTGCGGTTAATATAGTAAGTAGCGGTTAGGGCGGCCACACAAACCAGCCTCCATGTACATGAGGGTCTTTGAATGGCCCGAGTTTCGAATTCGCAACCCTACGTTTGCTAATCCGTTGATCTTCCAACTGGGATACCATGGCCCACTGTATAGAAGGGAGTCACGGTGCGTTTCATGATCTCCGCAGTCACACTGAACTCTCATTTTCAATATTCTGCGGATTTCTTTTTCAATCAGGAGTTGCTTCTGGGCAGGATGCCTCCCCGCTGTCATCCGAGTCGTATTTTTTTGCGACTAACCATTGTGTTTGAGGGTAATCGTGCGGTTAATATAGTAAGGAGCGGTTAGGGCGGCCGCGCAAACAATCGCCCGCTGCGGGAAGGATAAGAATCGGGTAATGACAGTCATTTGGGGAAGGTCTTCTTTCTGGTTTCTTTTCCCGTCGAGTGTGAAATTGCTCTCACTCTATGTCTGGCGAGCGAAGAGGAGCGGGGAGAGAGTTGAAGTCAGAGAACACGAGGTCCGAGCCCTCTCGCTTAATTATTAAGCAGTGCTGTCATACCAGATCACGCGTCGAAATAGTTTTAGCATTCTTCATGCTTATTTAATTCTCGTTTAGTTTTTCTAAATCCTAACTGCCCCGCCTTCACGAGGGTGTAGGGCTGCATGACAGGTGGAGGTTGGGAGGAAGCACATTTTTCAGGCCCCATGAGGTCTTTAGCACATGCGGAAAATCGAAAAACGATTGATACAGAACAAATACATGCAATCGACATAAGTAACAGTAACAATGTATTTCATGTCCTGGTTCTATCTCTTAACCAACTTAACCTGTTAACATAGAAAGTGACGTTTATTGAAGGGATCTTTACTACGCTATTATTGCTTTTTACATAAGTCTTTACAGTTCCAAATATCGGACTTTGACAGCAAAAGGACCTTCTCACGTTCCGTGTCCACCCTTTCATTTTCTTTTTGACCCTTACAGCCACTTGATTGTCCAAGGACACCTCCGATAACAATCCCGAGAATATAATGATATCTTCTAGCTAGTGTTGGCAGAAGAAATTCACAGCAATGTTTCATAGATTTTCCCGTAGGACAATTTAACAGCTTAAGGATTAGGTATTATAAAAACTTAAGCATAATAATCAAACATGCATTTGCATTTATGAACATATCATATATTTCTATACATACACTTTATACGCGTATATAAACCATTACACTTATATAATGTGTTTGGTTAAATATTTGGAAATTTTTATACAGCTCAGATCGAGTTACGATATTATTCAGCCATGTGGGGTTTATACTATCTCTGTAGGTTCTGTTAAATGAAGATGTGTAAACTTTCATTTAAGTACTGATCCGCTTAAGAAATTTTATCTCAAGGGCATAATGATGTATTTTTTAGTTTAAGGGGACCTAGCACCTTAAAAATGACAAAAAACACAGAAAAAAACCTTTTTTTGCTTAAAAAGTTGCCTTGTATTGTTTAAAATGTTGTCCTAAAAATCAGACTGATTCGTGTATTTTTTTTTTAATTTATAAGGATTTTTGCGAGTGTCACCTGTGCGATCACAGTGTTTCGAAACCGAAACTAACCGCATTTGTGTATCTGTAAAGTCTCGATATTTATTTTCGATTAATTAAATGAAATAGCTAGACGATGAAACGTTTCTTTGTAACTGTTACTGATATCATGGCTTTTTTTTATTTATATAAGTATTAGCGATGTACGAGAGAGAGAGAGAGAGAGTAAATTATAGTAATGATTTGGGAAAAAAGAAGGCTTTAGTCTTGGTTTTCTGTTTGATAATTCTGTTGTTTCTTTTTCTGTTTATACGTTACTATTATTTATACCTAAACGTAAACGACAGAGCTGAAACTTTACTTTCGGATGGGGATGCCAAACATTTAATAATAATTATTAAATATACCAGCGTCTTGCTTCTGATGAACTTTTAGAATGATGTTCCAAGGTCCATTACAAATTAGATTCTATTCAACATGATTTGTTCCAAGTGTCCAAACGAAAATTTTGCATCAAAAAAACGTGTCGATATGGCCACATCAGAAGCAGTTTGCGAGTACAATATAAGGGTACTTTAAACTATTTAACATATTCAGAAAGCTGTTGCCATTAGGTTATGATCCGATACCTTAGGAGAAAGAACTATCTTTAAGGAACTGAGCTATAGAATTTTCCTAACGATTCTATTCGACGAAAAGTACCAATAGAATATTTCTAAAAGATTCTATTCGAAAGAACTATCAGCGAAAGAACAGTTTAGTGCCAATTTTCAACCGTTCGAAAATTAGTGATAACAGCAATCAGAAAAAAAGGAATTGGCTCTTTAAAAAAAGAAGGGATTAATTATGGTCGAGGGAAGTTTTAAACTTCACTTAATTGTAGAATGTAGCTATAAAAAGTTTTTAATAATTTTTATTCATGATTTATAGCGTAATTTTAATTTTTAAACTTTAAACTGCTTTTTCTCCTACTTCATTTTTTGTACTCATCTTATAATTCAAAATGTAAAGGCCTTTTTAATTTCCAATCAATTGACTTCACATTTTTTTACATGACATATAGAATTTTATTATGAAATACAGGCATGCATTTTTAGTTATTATGAGTAGAATTTTTTTTTAATATAAATGTGCAGTAAAGTGACGTTTTTTGTGATATTTTATGTAGCGTTTCAGGTTTTATTTTTTATCTCAAGATTTATTCAATGTATCTTCAATTCCAAACCTGTAAATTTAGATTATAATTCAAGGAATATTATGAAAAATTCAAGCTTATATCAGAAAAATTAAAAAAAAAAAGATACACTTTAAAATTTTTTGAATTTTTCAACTTTTTTTACTTTAAAAGTTTTTTTAACACATTTTGAAGAAAATTTATTGTTTAATTAAAAATAGATTGGCATACGAAACTGCAAAAAGTTTTGTCTAAAAGTGTTGTCAATAAGAAAATAATTTTATGGTGCCGGGTACCCATAATCTTGGTAAGATGTAAACAGACCACGGTCCGCGCGATAAAAAAAAAATTAAAAAATTTATTTTCGAAGTGTAGAGGTGTTGACGAAGTATTCTCGTTTCATAATAGACTGCCTCTCGTCTAACAGCACGTCAGTGTTGGGAACTTCCAGCTGTCTTATTTGAGGAAATAATTGACCTTATATAATCCACAAATACACAGATCCGTCTTTTTGTCAACATTAAAACTTATCTACTGAAAGGCTTCAGAAAAGCATCGCCTCCAACTATTGCCCAATTTGCCTACTTTTGGAGACTAGAAATTTGATTGGAAGCATCATATGATATCTGTATGTTCCTTCCCCAACCAGAGTTTCACTCAATTAAATTGAAGCAAGTGTTTCGAAGTTTAGAATTTGCATCGCGTGATTAAGTTTTGGAAAGGAGTGTAATTAGTCTTCCTGTAGGTTGTCTCGATGAAGTATCTTGTCATTAATCAAAACTAATGAGTTCTCAATGGACGAGATAATTCGTAAGACTTTATCGAGATATATCTGTTCACTATCCATCAAGGTCTTGATATCACAACCATCGAAATATTGGAAAAGTCTTACTGACAAGACATCTCGTTATAAGCAAAATTGGTCAGATTTTGATGAAAGAGATAACACGTCAAAACCACTAGGACGGATAACTAGTTTGTCCCCCTACTATGTCTAGGTTGTATAACTCTTCTAGTTTATGAATACATGAAAAGCATTTAAAAGTACATATTTGGAACGATCATATCAATGGTAATGGATTAATGTCGCACTGAAGCAACAAAACTGGCTATTATCGACGGTACGGGTTCAGTCCTCAAGGGCAAGATGCAAGGACAACACCACGTAAGTCATATCATTGGATAAATAAACCATCATTCGTGGGACAGGTGAGCCGGCTGTTTACTACGCGTCACATATCGTGGAATCTATGAGGACACTACCACCCTCATTTGCTATTCCAAATTGATTTTTGCAGGACACTTTTTCGTCAGAAACCACCGAATTTTTCCAAATAATTGGATTATTAGGAAATGAACAGTTGAGTTTTCTTTTTTTTTTTAAGGAATTACCTTCTAAGAAAGAACCAGTAGAATTTTCCCAAATGATTCTATTGTAAAAAATGAGAAATACTATTTCAATAGATTCTATTCCACAGAATGGGACAATAGAATATTTTCAAAGGATTGTATTACAAAGAAAGGAACTATATAATTTTTACAAAGGATTCTAATCAACAGAATATCCAATAAAATATTTATAAAGGATTGTATTATAAGGAACTGAGCTATAGAATTTTTCTAACGGTTCTATTCGACGAAAAGTACCAATAGAATATTTCTAAAAGACTCTATTCTAAAGAAATTAGCAAGACTTTTCAATTTATACTATTTTACAAAATGGATCAATAGAATATTTTCAAAATGTTTTATTACAAGGAAATGAACAGTGGAATTTTCATATAGAATCCTAATTTACAGAATGGGCCAATGGAATCGCTCCAAATAAATCTATTCCAAGGAAAGGATCAAATAAGATAATCTTTCCGAAGGATTGTAGTCTGAGGAAGAGACCAATGGAATCTTTATTGAGGTTGGAAGAATCCAAAGATTATTTAGAAAGACGTGATTGCTTAGACATTGTGTTGTGTGGAAAAAGCAACACTACACTACTTTTAAGTCTCTTAAAGCTCAGAGGTTAGGTAGATTTGTACAACTCGGTGCCAATTGTAACAGTATCTCTCAAGTCGTTGAAATGTAAATACTCTTCATATACCCTCATTCATATAACTCTTAAAAAAATTTGTTTTCAATAACTCTTTTAAGCAAAAAATTTTAGAAAATTAACTCATTTCCCAATTGGTCAGAACTATTGATAGTGTCTACCCCTAATCTTTAAGATTTTCTTGTACCGTTTTAGTGGTTTTATACCTTTTTTTAAACAGATTTTAATTGTGTATAGTTCGATCGTTATTTTATTTTTACCGTCATTTTGTTCTGAGAATTGGGTTTATATAAGGCGAATAAAACTATTATTATCCATAATTGTTTATGCGTGTAATAATACACCGAAGTGCCAAAAGTCATAGGTTAGCAATATACAGATGTCAGTAACATCGCGTAAGAAATGTATAAATGGGCAGAGCATTGTCAGGACTTTCATTTGTGCTCAAATGATTCATGTGAAAAATTTCCTGACGTGATTATGGACGGGAATTAACAGAATTTGAACGCGGAATGCTAGTTGGATATCGTCACATGATGCATTCTATTTTGGAAATTGTTAGGGAATTCAACATTCATCAATCCAGTGTCAAGAGTGTGGCGAGAAAACATAATTTCTAACAGCAACAATCAATGTGGGACGTAAGACAGATGTATCCATGAGAACAGTGCAGCAAAATTTTGCGTTGATGGGATATGGCTGCAGAAGACCGACTCGAGTACCCTTACTAACAAAATGTGACCGCTGACGCAGAATCAAGACTTACTGGTATTATGGATGCGACCTCGATGTCAATCTTTTCAAAACATCGATGTATTGGAGTTGATGTTTTTGTAACATCGATGCTTATACTTGTCGATGTTTTATTTTTAAATAAAAAAAGTACCGCTATAAAAATGTAAAAAATAACCAAGTTGCATAATTTTCATAAACAGCAAATTGAACATATTTTTATACCAAAGTGGCCAAGGGTGAAGGATCTGAAAAGTAGGGATGCGACATAGATGTCGATGTTTTATAAAAAGTATCGATGTATTGGAGCCGATGTCGCATCACTAGTTGCTAAACCAGTTTTAAGAAATGGGGGGAAAAGTTTAAATACACTGAATTTTAAAAACATCGATGTTTTGGAGGCGATGTATTATCAACATCGATGTTTTAATTTTGAACATCGATGTTTTGCTGTCGATGTCGCATCACTAACTGCTTTTA
Organism: Metellina segmentata; assembly: GCA_947359465.1. Classification (NCBI taxonomy): domain Eukaryota; kingdom Metazoa; phylum Arthropoda; class Arachnida; order Araneae; family Tetragnathidae; genus Metellina; species Metellina segmentata. The sequence goes on from OX375882.1 coordinate 92,319,914, forward strand.
CAGCGTTTGCCAACAGTAATTCAACTTGGGCTAGGTGGATGAAAACTAGACCATTGAAGAGCAAAATAGTAACAAGTTTGTTGTATCCAGGAAACCATACTCTAAATAGGACCTTCAAGAGAATCGGATCGAAAAAGACAACAAATTATGTTGAGGGTGTAATATCTTCATTCAAGAGATTTTCAGATCATTTTGAAGAAATGGATAGAGAAACTTTTTTTAGAAACAAAAATAATACGTGTTCATGTTGTGGACGATAAAGTAAGTAAAGACCTCCTAAGAGCATTTTTAAAAACCTGTATGTTAGTTATCCAAGAAATGTTGAACTTCCAATACCAAGAGAAACTGTTATGAACTGTGTTTCTGTGTGTGCTTGTAAAACTATCCAAGGATCAGATAAAAAAAAAACTCCATGTCGTTAAGTGCACCCGTAGTCTTAATATTCCCTCTGAACAGAAGTGTGAGATGAGGTATGTTTTGCCCAATCCTTTTACCCCAGTTAGTTCCCCACGCTCTTGGACAAATGGATGGCTCCCTGAATAAAACATACAAATCAAAACTGATGCATAAGTTGGAAGAGTTACTAAAAGAGATATCGTATCTGTTCTACCTACTGAGGATACATTAGTCTTTGATGTCATGTTCATCTTGTTCTTGCCAACAACATTCTGGGATTGATCTGTAAAGGAGAAGCTAGAGAAATTCACTTAGTGTTTGACATCTATGGAACTCCAACTATCAAGGATACGGAACATGACATTCGTAATGCTAAAGCATTAGTGTGTGAAATAAAAGTGTCTGTGGACCTGAACAAAAACTCCGAAAAAGTCTTCAGTGGCTATACGAAGTGAGTCCTTCAAGACGTCTTTAACAAAATTTGTATGCAAAGAATAGAGATCATCCATATATTGCCACTTGCTTGGCAATAAAGTGTTATATGTTGCTGTGTGTTGAACAGACTTGTTACATGTACTCATGTATAGGCACCAACATGGACGCAAATGAGGCAAAAGAAATAACCTGCCAGCACAATAAAGCAGATATGAGGATAATTTGGCATATTGCACACACGGCTCGAAATGATGAAGAGAAAAATGTTTTGGTGTGAGCAAACGATTCAGACATTTTAGTGTTAATGATCTATCACCCACATAAGAATGAGCACTGATGGCTTAGATGTGGTGTAACTTTTAGTATGACTTATATGGTCTTCAAACAACCCTAGAAGATATATTAACGTCTCAAAGATAGCAAAAGAAATAGGAAGCGAAAGAGCTGACTGCCCGCCAAGCATGAACGTCTGACTTATTTGGATTACACTGCTGCGTTTACCAGACAAGGTAAAATCAAACCATTTAACATTCTCACAAAAAGCATGGCTCATTAAAAAACTTTGGCTAAATTAGGAGAATCCATCTTGGTGGATGAATCATTGCTGATTGGTGTAGAGACATTTGTGTGTGGTATGTATGGTCATCCTTCGTACGTCTTAGTATCAGAATTGAGATTCAGTATTTTTTAAAAGAAAATCGTATCCTCTGCTAACAAGTAAACCGTTGTCAAAACTTAGACCTATTGATCCCACTCTTCTTCCTCCGCAAAAGCTGCTTTGGAACAAAGAGTCAAGAGGGGAAAGGGTGTATCCTGGGTGTGGAAACGTGAAAACCTCTGGAAAATATTAACCCAACCTGTCATGGATGGAACTTAGAAAACGAAAAATATCAAGTTAAGTCGTATGAAGGGCCTATGTCACTTGATAATATTCCACCTGAAAATGACGATACATCTGCAAGAGAGGATCAAGTTGCTTTAAAAAGCAGTAATAGAGTAACATAGACTCCGATGATGATAAGGCTAGTAGATAAAACAAAAACTACTTAAACAAGAACTCTGGTGCTAATTTGAAATTGTTTTTATACAAGGCATTTTTTCCAATTTGACATCTATTGTAAGATTTAGCATTAGTTTTAGTTTTAGTCAATTAGCAGATAAACAGTACGTTAGAGTAATTATAAAAACATATTTTAGGTGCATAGGTACTACCGTGAAGACACGTACATACAATGGACGAAATAAACATAAAAATTTGCTATTTTATTTGCTTGTTATTTAGTCTTTGCTTGTGATTTTATAATACATTAAACTCCATACTAATACATCAGAGAGGTCAGTGTTAACTCTCAAGATCCCCTCCATAGGGAGCTGGTTAAGCAGTTCTTGGCTTCAAGAGTAAGGCAATAACCACCATTTACTATCTCGTTATGCATCCACAGGCCCATATTTTTGTCATTTTTCAAATTCCCACATCTTAGCAAACATTTTAACTGTGTCTTGTTTTTTATTTTCTATTTATCCTCTATTCAGATTCAACTATAGTTCTAGCATGGATCATTACTTCATCCCATTTGCTTAAGAATTGTTGGGCGTTAAACATTCAATCTGAAACAAAAAACTCGTAAAACGTACGTTTCAGGCAAAATATCGAGAAAACTATTACACTTGTGAAATATATATTTCATTTCAAACAATTTAAAAAAGAGAGAAAATGCTCTACGACGGTTTGTTGAGGAGCTAGGTTAGTTTAAGTTAAGTGTCACATGTTGGCGTGGCAGCCATATTGGTTCCGTCATTACCCTTTCTCCACCACTCGTCAACCTTAAGAAAGGCCTTTCAGAAGACTATGGGTTATGAGTATTCTTATGCGCATAACAAAGTTTATGGTAAACTTGGGGTACATAAAAGTAGTCCTCTTGGTCTTATTAACGTCGAACTGGAGTAACACAATGGGGCTATCGGCGACGCTCCGGGATCAATCCTTAAGGATAACGCCTCGTCATTTTGAACCACGGTCAGATGACGGGGTGACACCTGATCTAGCACCCCCAGTCACCAAACATTCCCACGTCACCAAAGTGTGTACGTTTGAGGCCAGATAAAACATGCAAAAGCCCTCTTATACACGAAAGTCTTTGACTGGACTAGTTGTTCAACCGTAGTCCGTTACTCTTCCAACTGGATTACAGCGGTCTCTTTAATCTTTATGGATCCTTTCTCTGAAGTTTTACATTTCTTACTAATATCGAAGGGTTCCTGCTCCGTGATGGGCGATTTCCTCCACCCCTCCCAAAGAAGAGTTCTAGTGACGTGCAGGCATGCGGGTCGACCCCAGAAGCAGCAGCGATGTCAGTTTTATGTCCTTGGAAGGGTCCCAGTGGGCAGCCGTTCCGGATTAGGGGGTAGTAACTATATGAAAGGCGCGCATTTACGACCGTTTGCTAATTGCGGGGAGCGCACGATTCCATCAGGAAGTGCCCTGAAGAGTTCATTTGCACCAGAAGTGTGAAAAGGAAGTTGAGAGCGAAAAGACGGAACGACATTCGCGAGAAGAAAAATGGCCGAAAAGAAAATATGATCGTGTCGATGAGAAGTGTAATGTATTAGGCCCATTGTTTTTCAAAATTTTGAGTTCAAAGATTTATGTTTTTCTATACAATAATGTAACGGACAGCAAGATGTGATGATACAAGGAAAATAATACGTGCTTTAATAGGGGATGGTCCCCACGTGCTGCAATTACACTAGCAACCCTTCTGGGCATACTTTCATCAAGGTTTTAATACACAGCTATGGGTATTGGTGTCCATTCCTGCTGCAAGAATGTCACCAGCTCAGCTGTAGATTTCGGACGTGGTTTCCTGGTCCGTGAGCGTCGCTCTAACTCGTTCCACAAATATTCTACGGGGCTTAGATCGGGACCCTGAGCAGAGCAGGGAAGACGTTTTACATCCATATCATGATGCCACTGCTTGACAGAGGCTGCAACATGACACGGAGCGTTCTCGTCCTCCGAAGTAATATTCGTCCATTCCATAAAATTTCCAGAGCGTAGAAAGAACCCGAGTCCAAAATGTCAAGAAGGCGTCGGCGTTCAATTGACCAGGAACAACATACAAAGGTCCCAGGCCATATTACGAAAAACACCCCCAAACAAGTAGTCGGATATTGTACAAATCCTCTGGCGTCCGGTCCATTATTGTAGGGTAGTGTATGTATAAAATTAAGGCCCTAAATTTGTGTATTTGCACAAATAACATTCAAGTTTGTTTTTATAAACCGGGGCCGTTGAAACCCGTTTGGAAGAGAAATGGATTGGAAACTAGAGGGTTGCGAGTTCGAATCTAACCAAAGACCGTCGTGTACAAAGGGTGCTGGCGCATGTTCAATTTGTTGTGACCTCAAATTTCGTTGCGTTGGCGTGGTGTGGAAGTTTGGAGAGTAGGGTGCCAGTTCAGTTGGGACCTTGTCATGTGATCGTGGTTCAAAATGACGTGGTGCAGTCAGATCTTTCCCTTCGGGTTTGATAACGGAATGTTGCCAAAGGCCCTTTGTTTTGCTTCAGTGTGACGTTAAATAACAACCTTTACAAAGGACATCAAAATTAAAGCTTGGTTTTAGGTTTTATGGCCCAAAGACCAAGTTTCTCCTAACATAGGACAACTTTATTTAAAAACGGTCGTGAAAGAGGATAAAGAGTACAGAGAAGTTCAATATAGAAGTACAGAAAAGTACAATATAGAAGTACAGAGAAGTACAATATAGAAGTACAGAGAAGTACAATATAAAAGTACAGAGAAGTACAATATAGAAGTACCGAGTAGTGATGTCTGTAGAGAAAGAACGCTTGAGTATGCCGAGAGCGCGTTCCCCGAGTTCACCATTTACCGTAATTTCCATTGAAAAAGGACAGCTCACAGGAATGCCCTCAAATCAGAGAATCTCGTTCACGCTTTAGAATATTTACCCCTGAGGGCTAAAAATGAAAGGTTTGTTTTGGGGTTTTATGGCGCAAGGGAAATGGATGTGTGTATTATGGAATGGATAAGGACACAACACCCATTGTAATAAGTAATAAATATAGGATGGTTACAATATAGACACAGTGTTACAAGTTTTTTATTTTCAGCAGTGGCATCATATAGTAGATGTGTGGTATAGATGCATATTAAAGGATATGCATCTATATAAAGCAAACAAAGCCCTTAACGTTATCTTTGATCTCTTACATATCATTAAAATTAAAAAGAGTAACATTTACTTCCAGAATTTAATGTATTTGGAATTTATGTACATTGTAACACTGCGTCCCACTGTCGGGGTACAGTGTTACGTGAAAGCAGCAATATTTGATGTAAAGAATGGGCTTTTATTAAAATTCATTTGAATTGAAATATATGTACAGATATCTAATGATTCCTTAAGCATAGGCTGAAAATAAAATACCTCATTTATTAAGTTTACGTATAATTGAATGTCTTTAAATGTGAGGGAAATATAGAGAAGAAATAATAAAATTTTATAACAATCTTGGTTGTTATGGCCTACACAGTTGAGAAAACAAAACATTGGAAATGCTTGTAGCCTAGATATAAAATAGATATAAAAGAGATGATAAAATAAAATTAAAGAAATTGTATACTTATTTTAGATTTTGATAGGAAGTTAAATCCACAGGGAAAACCAGCATTTCTGCAAAATTAATAAGGTGGAAAAATTCTTTTGATGTACAACACTTTAAGATCACCATCGTTCTGATTCGCAACTTCCCCAATTGAGTGAATTTTATGTTCTTTGAGGTGTCTTTCTTCAAATCACCAAAGTGTTAATAATATTAAGGGATAAGATTCTGCAGCAATGTCTGATTGCAACTCTGAAAAAGAGATGTTATCAGTATAAGACGACGAATCTCTCCATTTTTGTTGATGATATCTTGGTAGACTTATGCTTCAGGTTCGCTTTGGCCCGTTTCTTGGGAATTTCGTTCTGTTTAGGGTTGCATCCTTTTTAAGGTTGCAGTTTTTCGAGGTGAGGCTTTAGGGAAAGACCTTAATTCTTGCGGAGACGTAATTTCGGTAGCTTGTGAATGTTTCGCGCGAATGAATTAACAAAAGAAAACTGCTAGTAATGTAAAGAAATATTGTAAACATCACTTAAAAAGATATGCAAACCTCTCTATATGGAGAAAAAGCTTTTATAAAAATTAACCTAGTATTTATTTATGTCATCATTCCTATTTCTAATTAAAAATTTTTAAATGAAAAATGCAGAGCTATAAGAGTAGTAAAATTTACATTGTGAAGCACATGCTTGTTTATAACGTGTTAGTTGGGCAAATTATGTATGTAACAGTGTCCCCCTTTTCATTCTGTAACACTATAGCCCATATGACATAGCTTTTAATAAAAAATTTTAGGAATATGTAATATGAATTTAGATAATCCATTTTAACTCAACAGAACCTTAATACAATTAGCTTTACTACTAAAATATTATTCATTTTAAAATTAACACCACTCATAAATAAAAATAATTTAATTACAAACACAAAATTTTACTTTTAACATGTAAAAATAGAGATTTGCTTACAGAAATGTAAGTATTGATGCACATTTTTCCAAAACACATGGACTTCTGGAAAACAAGGTGGCTGACAAGATTGTAAACAAATTGGAGATAATGTTGATACCACTTTAAAATGAAATTCACTGCACCTCATGTAACACTGTGCCCCACCTTCCCCTACACACAACGAAAGTTTTAGTGGAACAGAAGAGAGAAATTGTAAGAATGCACCTGAGTAGTTGAACCCACGCCGCCTACAACTGGCAGGTTGTAAACCCTATGAGCCTCAACAATCCCTCTAATGACTAGATATCTCGTTCATCAAGATCTAATTAGTTTTGCCAGTGACTTATAATTGCGCCAATTTTGCGAATTTTGTCTTACAAAATTTTGCACACATTTTCAAGGCGCTTAAGAATAAAATTACACGGTAAATACAAATTAGAATTTTTCAACGAAAAAACGAATATTCCCCTTGACAGGTACACAAAATATCTATCTATTTCTCTATATGTAATATGGAAAAAATTAATAATAAAGAAATTGAAAATTTTGGTATGCCAAAACAAAATTATTTAATGGAGTTTAAAAACCTTTCACGTGGAAACGAGCTATTCCTAGCTACCTACTAGTTGAATTCTTCCACTGAAATACCTTATATATGACTACAATCCATTAGTTAAACTAAAAGGTTTCAAGTTTACATATAGTAAAATGAAAATCATATTTGAAACATTCGTTTTCAGTCTGGATCACACACAAATCTGAAAATAAGAACCTACAATACTGAAGCTTATAACTGAAATACCCCAATTTTCATAAGTACGAAGAAGGCAAATAACTTTGGTAATGGATGGATGAGAAAGTGGTTACACCTGAATCAAGTATGTAATCAAAAATGGTCTGTAAGGAATTCAAACATTTTTTTTGCTGTCTGTATTGAAATCCCCAACTGTGATGAGAATACCGAATACGATTTTCATATTTCAAAACCCAATCCCATATTCAATTTCGTATCGTTCTTTCGGTTATGTATACATATCTATATCAACAATATTCAGTTCGATACATCCTATACTCAAAAACCAAACGGTTTAAACACGTTGTATGAACGATTTCATACTGAAGATACTTTTCTCTTGGAATATATGCCATATAGTTTAGAAAATATTTCGATCAACAGTAGGCAAGAGTTTTAATAATTTTTTTGAAAGAAAAATAATTTTGACAATCCGAACAGAAACGGGCAACAATAGTCAGGTTTAAAAAGTAACAGATTAGCAACCGGAGGGTTGGTGCACTGGCGCACGTTCAATATGTCATGACTAGAGCTCGGATCGATATGCAAAAATGTGACCTGAAATATGCATTTCAAAATCCTAAAATATGCACTAAAACCCCAAACTATGCAAAATTGCAACAACAAAAAAAAATAATAATAATAAATTTCATTTTTACAAAAAGGAGAAACAATTTTGACAATCCGAACAGAAACGGGTAACAATAGCCATGTTTAAAAAGTAACAGATTTGCAACCGGAGGGTTGAAAAAAAAGAAAAACAATTTTGACAATCCGAAGAGAAACGGGTAACAATAGCCTCGTTTAAAAGTAACAGATTAGCAACCGGAGGGTTGGTGCACTGGCGCACGTTCAATATGTCATGACTAGAGCTCGGAACGATATGCAAAAATGTAACCTGAAATATGCATTTCAAAATCCCAAAATATGCACTAAAACTATGCAAAATTGCAAATAAAAAAAATAATAATAAATTTCAATCTTACAAAAAGGATGGTGAGGAGGATAAAGTAAATTGAACCACACTTTCATTAAATTCACAATTTTATTTTTATAGCGCAGATAAACATAAGTAAAAAATATACAAAGCAACAAATATACAAATAATTATATATTACATAATTGGAAAATGTAGATTAAAATGAAAGCATTTCAAATGTCCTCAGGGACTTAACTAGGGAGTAGACGGGGCATGTGTCCGGGTGCCGGATTGGGAAGGGGTGCTAAACAAACAGAGTATTTTTTTGCTAGTATATAAATTTACGCATGATAAAAAATGAAGAGGAAAACTTATTAGTTGACTACAAAAGCCAAAAACTAAAAAGGAGCTAAATGCAGAATGTTGCGTGAGTTTGATCTGAGTAAAGAAGGGGATGTAACGTCGTAGCGCCCGAGTGTTTAGGGCTCGTGTCTCGGAAGTTTCCTGACTCCCAAGTGGCTTTGATGCGCCGGCAAACGGTTAGCTCTTTCAGTGTCCAGTTGAGTCGTCACTTTTGCGTTCCTATTTGTCAATTTGAAATTAATTTGTTAGTTTTTCTTACGCTAAAATGAAATTGCTACAAATTAATCTTTTTCCTTTAAAATCGAGTTCTTACCATCTAAGTTGAAGTAAAATAATTTGGAATAGTGGAATTAATGTTGATGGCGATTACAGGTGTTGTCGGGGAGGGTTTGGGTTTTTATTTGTCGGTAGGGGATGCCAAGGCTTGCTTCTGAAAATCTTTCTTCCCATCGCACTGAGCAAAGTTCTTTGAAAAAACAATTTTTTTTTGTAAAAATGTTTGAGAGTAGAAAAAATCGTTCAAATATGCAAAAAACTCCAAATATGCAAAATGGTTCCAATTATGCAAATACATGCAAAATAAATTCGAGTTTTTTTGTTGTTGTTGTAAATTGCTAAAAAAAACCACTCAATACGGATTTCTATCAACATTAGGGGCTAAAAAAAGGATATGCAAAATCCGAGCTATAGTCATGACCTTCAATGTCTCACGTTGCCTGGTGTTGAAGTTTCGAGTGGGGTGCTAGCTCAGGTATGACCTCGTCATCTGACTGTAGTTTAAAATTACATAGTGTTGTCCTCGAATATTCTCCTTGGGGATTGGATCCCAAACCGTCGCCAGTTGCTCGTTGTGGGGAATAGAATTAAAAAGTTTGGATACGCTAGTTATTCGTTACATATGCGCTTAATCGTACGCATACGCGAATGCATGGACGCGGGTGTGTAAATGGGGCTTTACGGAGAGGTAGATTGATATTTTAATTAACATCGCACTGGAGAAAAATAACGGACAATTGGCTACGATCTGGTTGCTATTTTAACTAACGTCGTACTGGTGCAGCACAACTGGCTATTGACGACGGTCTGGGATCAAATCCGAAAGGAAAGATCGGAGAACACCACGTCATTTTGAACAACGGTAAGATGACGAGGCCTTACATGAGATGGCACCCTTCTTTCCAAACTTCAACACCATACCAACGTGAGGACATTTGAGGCCACGACAGATTGAGTGTGCCCCACACCCTTTTGTACACGATGGGTTTTGGTTGGATTTGAAGTCTCAAACCACCGGTTGCTAATCCATTACGAAATTACTGCTCAATTTAATGTGAAGAAGGACCCTTATGCCAATTTTATGCATATGTATTTATAGAGAAACGCCATCTTTGAATTTTTACTGTTAAAATAGCTCGAATGAAGAGGATCGATTTATTTTGTATATTTCCGCGACTGTACAATATCAACAATCACAGACGAAAAAAAAAACTATCGGCAATATTTTGATGACGAGATATCTCGTCATTTGAAAAATTGGTCAGATCTCGATGGACGAAATATCTCGTCGAAACCACTTGGAGGGTCAAGATACTTTCAACAATACAATGAGTATATGGCAAACAATAGAGCGGCTGCGGTGATTCTGAATGAAGGTCCATCACGTTTCACTCATTTTAACATGGGAATCAATGGAGATGGCGCTACACTCAGAGTAACCTCGAGGGTAATGGAATTTTAAAATGCAAACAGTTAATTCATAAATACACTCACTCCACCCCTTTGACCTATCCTCATTGTTTGCTCTCGGAACTCAGAGGACGGAACACAAGTGAGGTTAGTGGAATGGATAATGGTCCTATCTTAATTGCATATACATAACAGTGGACGTCACGAAATTGTGCTCAGCAGCGCTCGGATCTCAATCAGTTCACTCATTTCTGTTTTGCGTTGCTCTCACAAATACATGTCTTCACAATTCGCTAAAAAGATTAATACCATAGGGCCCCAGATTTTTCGACTTATCCTCTTTTTGTCATCACTGACTTGTATAAGTAGGTAGTTGAATTGATGTCGCACTGGTAGGCATTTAACTAACGTCGCATTGGAGCAACGCAAAGGGCTATTGCAGACTGTCCTGGATGAAACCCTAAGGGAATGATGGAGGACAACACCATGTCATTTTGAACCACGGTCACTTGACGTGGCCAACACCTAAGGTCTGCACGAAAAGCCTCATCTACACCCCAAAGTTTACATACTTTTGCACGAGCCATGGCCCGTTCCTGCAGTATTTATTTCGGATGAATATACGCTACCCTACAATAATGGACCGGCCACCAGCGCATTTGCATAAAATACGACTACTTGTTTGGGGTGATTTTGGTATGGTCTGGGACCTTTGCATGCTGTTCCTGGTGAATTGAACTCCGACGCCTACATGAACATTTTGGACCATCAGGTTCTTCCTATGTTGTGGCAATTTTATGGAATGGACGAATGTTACTTCCAGGAGGACAACGCTCCGTGTCATGTTGCATCTTCTGTGAAGCCGTGGTATCGAGATTTGGATGTGAAACGTCTTCCCTAGCCTGCTCAGAGTCCCGACCTAAACCCCATAGAACATTTGTGAGACGCATTATAGCGACGCTTGCGGACCAGGGAACCACGTCCGAAATCGACAGATGAGATGGCGACATTCTTGCAGCAGGAATGGATACAAATACCCATAGCTGTGTATCTAAACCTTGTTGAAAGTGTGCCCAGAAGTGTTGCTGGTGTCATTGCAGCACGTGGACCATCCCTCATTAAAGCGTGTATTATTTCCCGCATACCATCAGATCTTGCTGTCTTTTCCATTATTGTAGGGTAGTGTACATTGTAGTGACCTCTGCATCTGTGACATGGAAGGTGACCTGGACCACTATGTTACCACCTGTCCTAACAGATCGCATCTACACATCAAGGAACCAGCAACTCAGTGCTACGACGCCTGGCTGTTCGTCCCTTGTTGCAAAGAAAAATAATACAAATCACGCGATTTGTGACCTCCAGGGTGTTTGAACTCAAACAAGTGGTTTTGATTAAGACACTTTAATTGCCTCTTTAACATCATAGAAAAATGTTTTCAGAGCAGCACCTGCGTGTGCATTTCATAGATCAAAATTTCTCCTTTGCATCACACACATATTTTTTCTTCTCTTCTCATTTGGTCATATTTCATGTCATGTGAAATTTTGTTTTCCATAAACCCTTTATAGGGTCGGTACGCCATGATGGAGTCACCCTATTCCCCAAACTCCCACTAAGTAACAGAAAACCTATAGAATACTAAAAATCATAATCGAAGTACTTATACTATCGAAATTATCGTTTGGTTTCTTTTCACCAAACCACTGAAACACCAAATTTGAACATAATCAGATTTGGTTTAATCTTGTCTGTCATAGATACAAAATGTGAGTCCCCGATATTATATGCGTCCTAGCCATTTACCTGTCTTATTTTACTTTTACATCATTAGTTCCCGAACAGACGTATAACTTAAGCGGAACATTACATGAAAATCTGTACTATTCGTTTTTTGTTTCGTATATGTTTCTATACTCTTTCTGCTTCTTATTGGCGAGAAATTTGGACATGTTTAAAAATATAGTGAAATTTTACAAATTGTTTGTACTTTGATTCCTTATGCTGATTCCACAAACTGTCACATATACTTACTGCTACTATTTATTCTTATTATTGAGTGATATCTGGTCGGGAAGCAGAGCTATACTAAGTTCAGTGCATGCGCGACCACGCGCTGCCTACCTCATCTTGGCGGCCATTTTGTTTGCGGTTATGACGTCATCAGATATTTCCAAAATTTTACTTTGTTCTTTCCTCTATCCGATGATATAGTTACATTTTATATAGGGGAGAAGGGGGCTAGAGGGGACAATTTTTATAAATTTGGCAAAAAAGTGTACTAAATATGATTTTTGATGCATCAACTATTTTTTTTACAATAATATACTCTTTTACCTTTATTTTGGTTGATATATTAAAGTATTTGGCAATATAGTTTTTAATAATATTTTGTTTAAAAAAAGTTGTTTTTGTCCACCCTAGCCCCATGTCATGGGGCTACTGTGGACAAGTTAGAATACTGATTATACAATGTAATACAACCCATGAAGTGTGTAAAACCACAATGAAATCAATTTTAACGTAAGTTATGTAACAGTATAACTAATGCTTAATAAAGCATATTTAATTGATGTTAATCCCATTATATTTGTAAATAGGAACTGCACTATATTATCGATGTACATCAAAGACAAATCAACACAATAAGAAAGCTATTTTTAAGTTTTATTTAGTGGGAAAATGATTTTAATGTAAAAATGGAATTATGCTTCTACTTTGCAATGTAGTTAGATTAATTAACATTAAATGTCAACTGAGGTGAAGTGCGAATTGTGCTACCGGTAACATCTGGTGATGGTAATTTAGCTACAATTTCATTTTTGAGATTTGTGATGTGTCCTTCACATCTGGGAAAAATAACTATTCACTTTGCTTATTAGAAGAGCTGCTTTGTGTGAAAAAACGATACAATTCCTTGTAAATTAATTTACCATTTCACAATAATCAATTTAATTTAATACCAAAAAGCCTTAAAATTAAAAAAATAGTATTATTTGTAAGGAATTTTTCACATAAACAATCTTATTTATTAAATAAATACCTAAAATGTTTTATTTAACACGTGTTTTTACCACTGAAAGCTAAATGGGGCTGGTGTGAACATGTCCACAGTAGCCCCACCACCATGTGTCCACATTAGCCCCTTGGAGACATTTGTTTATTTAGGACTACTTCTGGTTAATTGAAACCATGTAGAGCAAAAGTGAATATCAAAATAGCTAATAAATATATTCATTTATAACATACTGTGTGTGGCCTTTTTAAAGAATAATTAATTAAAATAATCTAATCTTGTAATTGAAACACAAATCAAGAACTTACTTTTCTATCATGAAAACCTAGTTTCATAAATTGCTACTGAACTATCAAGTGTGGTCATACAACTACACATGGAAGTTCATATCAGTGTTACTATTCTGCAAAAACCTGCAGAGATATTTTGACTGACAAATGGCAGAATTAATCAAGTTGTCCACACTAGCCCCCTCCTACCCTATCTGTTGAATTATAAAAGTTATAAACAAAAGTCTGGTAAACATAAGATTGTGACAGTCGTCCCGAAGTTCTGACTCTCCTTGTAAGACGTTTTCCGTCAAAACAGCTATGTACAATTCTATAATTCTGAGTGCTTAAGAGAAAATTATGTTTGGAAAGTGTTCAACCATATCTCCGATAATAGTTTCCCACTTTCTTCACCTACTAAGATCACGGAACTTAATTTTAATCTGCACTTTATTGTTGTAGGCAGAGTCCACGGTAGCCCTCGCAAGATTGGCGTCTTAGCTACCGGAGGGTTGCGAGTTCGAAACTCGACCCAACAAAGACCTCGTGTCAATGGGGGCTAGTGCACGATGAATCTGTCGTGCCCTCAAATATTCTCACGCTGGCTTGGCTTGTAAGTTTGGAGATTAGGGTACCACCTCAGGTGTCACCTCGTCATCAGACCGTGGTTAAAAACGATGTGGAGTTGTCTTCGGATTTGATCCCGGACATTCACCAATATCTCGTTGTATTACTCAAGTGCGACGTTAAATAAAATACTTATTAAAGCCTTATCTCTGTATTCTATAATTTCAAATTCGTTTCCACATTCTGCATCATGATTTGTATCTAAATATGACTGAATTGCAATTTATGACCTTTCATGTTTCTTAAACTTCTCAAAATGTATTCCAGAATCCCAATTTCAATATTGATTATCTCATATTTTCCACATATATTACATAGAATTTACCGCGGCAGCCCTGTTTCAAGGGTTGCGGAACTAACAAATAGAGAGTTGGGAGTTCGTATATAACCAAAGGCAGTCGTGTACAAAGGAGGATGGTGCATGTTCAATCTATCATGGTTTCCAATGACCTCGAGTTGGCGTGGTGTGGAATTTTGGAGAATGGGGTGCCAGCTCACAGGTGTTGTTCTTGTCGTCTGACCGTGGTTCAAAATGATGTGTGGTCCTCGGATCTTTTCTTCCGGGTTTGATCCGGACCGTCACCACTAGCCAGTCCTTTGTGTTGCTCCAGTGCGACGTTAATTCAACTACCTACCTGTTACAGGCGTCCCATCTATACCAGTTTTGCATTTGGCCTTGCGTCATGGTATCTTCATTGCGGCAATCGAAAATTTAATTGTTCATTTCTCTCACAAGTCTGGTGAAGTCCCTAACGACGAAGATACGAGTTAAGTCGGCTGTGTACTGAGTAGAATTGCATCGATTTCCCGTTCATTATGGAAGTAATGTTGAAGATTTTTAAATTCTTATCTTAGAACAACCAGACTTCCTACCAATCCGTGACGTGCACAATAGCAGAGTTCCCAATCCGATCGAATTCCTTATGGTTTGAATTTGTTCGGAAAGGTAATTTTAATTAACGTCGTACTAGAGCAGCACAACGGGCTATTGACGACGGTCTGGGATCAACCCACGGTCAGATAACGATTGAATTTGTTCGAAAAGCGGTAGAAATTTGGTTTAAATATGGACAAAAATAGTATATTTTATATGATTAACTGTTACTGTTAAGTCGTGATAACAGTTAACATTTAAAAGCTAATTCAACCGGCAAAATTAACAGCTAGAAAGTGAAGTTAACTGTTAATTTGCTAACTGTGTTAATCAACAATAAAGTAAATTTTTAAAATTTGGAAAAATTGTTTTTTCTACTTTTTTTTAAATACTTTCAAATTTCTTTCTTTAAAAAAATGTATTTTACAAATGTTAAGTCTGTAAAAAGGTATTTTTTAACATTTGATGGAAAAACTATTCTCGCGGTAACTTTTATGGTATGCTGTTTCTTCCAATACAAACTATTATTTAGACTGCTATCGAAACAGTATAAAATTTTGAAGTTCATTTGAGTTAAGCAAACTACACATTGACCTAACATCAGTCCTGAGGTGATAAATTACGCATGCGTATCGAAATGTTTTTTGCAGACTGAGTAAGTATGCGCATGTCGGATATTTTGGTTTAATAGGTATTTTAATTTGTCACACGAAAAAAGCACAACGGGCTATTGGCGACGGTCGAGGACCAAACCCGAATGGAAAAGATTCGAGGACAACACCATGTAATTTAGAGCCAGTGTTAAATGACGAGGTCACATCCGAGCTGGCACGTCAGTCTCCAAACTTCAACACCACGCCTACGTGAAGACATTTGAGGCCACGAGAGATTTAACTTGTACAAGACTGTATTTCGCTGGAGCTAGTTTCGAAGTCGCAACTCTACGATGAGTAAGTCGTTGTTCTTACAACTGGGCTACCGCGACAGTCATTTCAGAAACAGAAATTCAGGGTAAAGGTAGGTATTTAATAAACGCTACACTGGAGCAACAGAACGGGGTATTTGCCACGGTCCGGAAAGACAACAACACGCCATTCTAAACCACGGTTAGATGACGAGTTCAGACCTGTGCTGGCACCCCATTCTACAAACTTTCACGTGAACGTGAATATGACTGGAAAGGACCTCTCCAAATTCAAAGATTCTACCCTATAATAATGGACAGGACAGAAAGATGTGATGGTATAAGGGAAATAATACGTGCTTTAATAGAGGGATGGTCCCACACTTGCTGCAATTACACTAGCAACCTTTCTGGGCATACTTTCAACAAGGTTTTGATACACAGCTACGGGTACTGGTGTCCATTCCTGCTGCAAGAATTTCGAATGCTCAGCTGTAGATTTCGGACGTGGTTCCCTGGTCCGTAAGCGTCGTTCTAACGAATTCCACAAATATTCTATGGGGTTTAGATCGGGACCCTGAGCAGGCGAGGGAAGACGTTTTACATCCGTATCTTGATACTATGCTTGACAGAGGCTGGAACATGACATGGAGCGTTTTCGTCCTGGA
Source organism: Metellina segmentata (assembly GCA_947359465.1). Classification (NCBI taxonomy): domain Eukaryota; kingdom Metazoa; phylum Arthropoda; class Arachnida; order Araneae; family Tetragnathidae; genus Metellina; species Metellina segmentata. Next base: position 92,336,438 of record OX375882.1, read on the forward strand.
TGTAACATTCGTCCATTCCATAAAATTGGCAGGAAGAATTGACATTCCATAAAATTGCCAATTTACCAGGAAGAACATACAAAGGTCCCAGGCCATACCACGAAAATCACCCTCTAACAAGTAGTCGGATTTTATGCAAATCCGTGGCGTCCGGTCCATTATTGTAGGGTACTGTTATAAGCAGACATCATTTATCACTTTTCTCTTCACACAGATAAATGTAGCTCAGCTCCCGTACGACCGAAGAGCAATGGATCGTTTGTACAGTGCGGCTACGACAGATTTAGCTTTTACCAGCCCCCATTGTACACGATGGTTTTTCGTTGTATTCGAACTCGCAATCCTTCTAGTGTAATCCGTCATTCCCCCGACCGGACTACAGCTGCCCCCTCAATCGTGACGAATCCAGGAACCTTGGGCAGGTCATCCGTGAACATTAATCATCGCAAATGAGAGTCATTTCAGCCTTGCCTGGCTCCTGGCGCCATTTGATCCGAAAGAGATCCCAAGACAGTATATCTTAAAAGTTCCAGGAATAAGAAGAAATATATTTATAGCGGATAAAATGTCGAGACACATTGAGAACGCTCGACTGACTCGAGAGTTTAATGGCGCATCCTTCTTTATTGCATGCGGATCTGTAGCTTTCTGTGGCCATTTGAAAAGACAAACGCCCGTCCATCTTACCATCAAGGTGTTACTCCGCCTTTTGCTATCTGTGTCTTCTAATTTTGTTTCCACGTTGTCCTCACTCCATTTGACTCTGCGGTCTAGAGAGTTTTTAAATGCCCCTTGATGTCTCAGATAGGTAGATCGCGTTGATAATATAGGAATTATTTCACCAAACTCGATGGACATTTTTTTGGAACATTCCGCACTAGACACTTTGAACTGGTCTGATTTTAGACATCGAAAATGCTTCGGAACCTTGGACTGAGCAAGATCAACCGATTAGTAAACGAAGCGTTGTGATATAGGAACTAGTTTATAGAGAGGGGTACCAGCTCGGGTGTTATTATGATCGGCAGGTGACTGATCACAGTTTTCTCATGCTAACTATGAAATTCGAATGCGACATTCTTTTAGTTTTTAAAGAAGCTACGACTTGAGCATTAAAACCGAGTGTTCAAGTATTTTCTTTAGAAAAAAAAACAATTAAGAATGTCAATGCAAAATGAACGAAAGCGTTTTTAATGGTTACTGATAACTACAGCGATACTTTGACAAAGCAATACTGATGTGACACGCGAAACAAAAGTTTTAAGTCAGTTAATAACCAGTCAAAACACTTCACCCTTTAGTTCTTATAGCCCGATGATCTCGTGAAATGGGGTGATTTGTGTTGTTTGGTTAAGGGTTTTTTTTTGACGCCATATTTGTCCAAGCTGTGCCAGACACAAAACATACAATATCAAGTGATAGACAAACACGCACAATGAAAGTTTTACTGTCACAGAAGAGAGTGTGTAATGTAACGTAAATCTATATATATAATTCTCTTACGTGGCACGCAAAAAAGACGTTATTTGTAATCGCGTTTTGGCAACACTGTACGATTGTTTGTTAATCGCGAAGTCTCGCGCATCGATTGAATTTATAGCGTTATCGGATGAAATTTTATTGGGAAAAAAAAGGAAATTTTAATGAGCTGTTGCAGTTAGTTTATATTAGAAATCAAAGAAAGCGGAGGATCTTTTCAGGGCCATTTAAAAAACGGTCCTTTTCAGGGCCAACAATTATAGTTCAACAAGACGCTTGCACTACAACTTTCGGCAAACAACTCAATGAAAAAGTGTGGGTCGTTTGAGTGCTGGGAAAATGTACACACAAACAACATGCTGGGTATTCAATTTCCAAAGCAACGCTCACATTTTGAGTCAAAATTTGCACAAAGTTTTCATTTGAATTCTGATTTTAGAGATACTGTATATATTTGTTCTGTAATACGGTAAATTTAGATTTGAAAAACATTTTGTGGTAACATATTTTGTAAACAATCCCTTCTGCTAGGACACATGTCTTCATTGAGGCGAGCGAAGCGAGCATAGGTTCGCGCAGCGAACCAATGAGGATTGCGAAGCATTCCTCCGGGGTTGGCGAGCGTTAGCGAGCAGGGGGCAGGCCCCCTAGTTTTAATTAACGTCGTACTAGAGCAACACACCGGGCTATGTCACAGAAGAGGTGGGCATACCCACAGAGCCATGACGGCTCCGGGAGTTTATTTGGGAACCGATTACCCTCAATTACAGACGCTAATGGAATCATTTTTGTTTTCATTGGGCATTCATACAATCATTGTAATAAAGTTCGATTAGACGCATTAGATTTGTTGCATTAGGTAGGTGTTTAATTAACGTCGCACTGGAACAACACAACTGGCTATCCCGAGGGGGAAGAACCGATGACAACACCGCGTCATTTTGATCCATGGTCAGAAGACGCTGTCACACCTGGCACCCAACTTTCCAAACTTCCACACCTCCCCAGCAGGCCTGCCGCTAGCTGTGTGAACGCCCGTGTGCAATACCCATTATGCCGCCCCCTGTTTAACTACTACTACCTACGCTGAGTTTTCCAGAGAGACTCTTTGGTGTTGTCTCATATGAGTGTGAAAAAAGAAAAGAAATACTTTACAAAGAAAAACTATTTATTTTTATTACTTTGTTAATTTTGTTTACTTAAGTGTAAAACCCCCATATAAATATTTATCTACAGAAATTGAGCTTTTCTTACCTTTATGTTTACGAAATCTATTATGAATTTTCTTATATCCAAGCTGTCTAAGAATTCGTGTTCAATTGAAACTATCTAAATTACTTAGTCTTTACTGGTGCATTGTTGACTACCTTTTTGTAGATGATAAAAAAAAAAAAAACGTAAGTTTGTTGAATTACATTTAAAAAAATTCAGTTTTGTACGTAATATATATATTTTCTGCATCATTGACTACCAAATTGAGACTATGAGCACAGAATGGAACGTAGAATGCGCGATTATTGATTTCCAAAAATTTTTTTTCGTCATCCATTGTGTTTTCCATTGCGCTCCTGAAAATTTTTTTCCTTTTCTGCGGTTCCTAAAATTTTTCGTAAACGGTAAGTATTTTTTTATATTTTTAACACAACTAGGGGGCCCCGTGCTGGCCTCCGCTCGAGTAAAATCAAGATTATACGAATTATTAAGATAGTTTCGCCGTAGCAGGAGATAGACTCTGTAAAAGTAGTTTTGGTTTGCGAAAAAAAAAAAAAATTGTATCTACAGATTGAGTGTTGGTTTGCGAAGCAAACCAAATGGGATTGCGTGCAATCTCCGGGGGTTGGTGAGCAGGAGGCGAAGCCCCCTAGTACTATAAAAGAAAATAGTAACTGCGCGCCGGTGGGATTTTTTCCTCCATGTAATGACATTTCTTATGCTATAGTTGGGCTGGGTATAATGACAATGACTGAATATTACGTGATCGATCGCTAGATTTGCCGCTCCCTCTGGACGTGCCGCACGCGTGCGGTGCAAGCCTTGCACGCCCGCTTACGGCAGGCCTGCACCCCGGCGTGAGGACATTTGATTACGCATTTGATTTCGATAAATTAAAACATTCAAACCGTTCCATCACAATTTAAAAACCTATGCCACTCATTCCATAGTTCGTCAATCCCACTTATTCCGCCTAGCATAGGAAAATTGAATTTTTTTCTGAAAAAATATCCATTTCAGAAATTTTTATGAATATTTTGTGACACGTTTTAAGTACACTCAAGGCCACGATATTCCGGTTGGAAGAGTAATGGTCTAGCAAACGAAGAGTTTCATCTTCGAATCCAACCTAAGACTGTCGTGTATAAAGGAGGCTGGTGCACGTTAAATAAGTCGTGGCCTCAAATGTACTTATGTCAGCATTGTGTAGAAATTTGGAGAGAGAGTAGAGCCCCAGCTCATGTGTGACATCATCATCTGAACTTGGTTCAAAATTGCGTGGTGTTTTCCTCAATCCCGGACAGTCGTTGTGTTGCTGATGTGTGAGGGTAGCTAAAATACCAAACTTTCAATCACGTACAGCACTTCCCCGGACTTCCCCGGCGGTCATTACAGTTTGACTCGAACTCCATTCCCCCTATTAGTAATCCGTTACTCTGCCAACTGAGCTATCGCGGCCCGAAAACACTAAGGGATCTACGACAACAGGTTCCCACTCTCTTCACCCAGTAAGACCAAGGAACCTGATTGCATGCTGTGGACATCTCTCGGCAGGCAAGTGCCACGGTAGCCCACTTGGAAGAATAGCGTCTTAGAAACCCGAAGATTGTGAAATGGAAACTCGATCCAAATTAAAAACCGTCGTGTATCTGCGGACAGCTGCACGTTAAATCTGCCCCATGCTTTCAAATGTCCCGACGATGGAATGGCGTGTAAGTTCGGAGAGTGGGGTGCCAGCTCAAGTATTGACCTAGTCATGTGACATAGAGGCATTTGGGGTCATCACGGATTTAACGCTCACCAGACCCCTTTGTATACGACGGTCTTTGGTTGGATTCCAACTCGCAACCGTTTGCTAAACCGTTACTCTTCCAACCGGGCTTCCACGTCCTAGTTGCAATAGGAATCGAATTGTTGTAAGCCTCTCCTAACTTTCCAACTAACGTAACTTTTAACTCCATCAAAGTTTGTTCGCGGTCAACCACCGAGTATGGACGGCAAAGAAGCAGCTTTTTTTTTAATTTCTGAGGGCAACGTCTCTAATCGTCGCCACCAGTCTCCTGCCCGATCCTAATTTAAATCGACCTCACACGTAACATCAAGGAAACAAACAATTCCAACAGAATCCGGTATTCACATGAAAGTGTTCACCGATGATGATTGATGATTGCCAATGTGCCGTGATAGTTGCCAGCACTGGGACCACAAGAGACGATCCGAAAGCAAACAATTACTAGTTTGTTTTACCTCGACGCGTTCTGTGAAAATCCGAAAAAAGGTCACACAGTTCCTGTCTTGCTCATACCTCCCCGGCACCAAAAACAACAACTGCAATTTAATTTATTTTCCTTCTCACGAAAGCATTCAGTGCGAATGGCCATTACCAGAATAGTTGTGGTTTTGATTGTTTTAGCGGCTGGTGGAAGGAATTTGCAATCGGCCCGTTCGGTAATCGAACCTTGTAATTACACCCGGCGTGCGACCGTCACTGCCACTTCTGCGTTGGAAGACCATACGACACCACCCCTCCTACTGCGAAGGGTAGAGCTATTAAACCGCCGGGATTCGAAATCGAATTTAATTCGGAGGTATCAGCGAAATTGCGTGACCCTCCGTCAAAAACGTGTCATTATTTTCGCATGCTACAATCGGCGGTTCAATTTAATTTCTTCCGGTAACCGGAATTGAAGAAATAATGAATGTTAGCATTAGGTCCGCAGAGGGGAGCAGAGTAAAGGCGCCGACGCACAAACGAGTTTGTTTCTCAGCAACCAAGGGCCGTGGAAGACAAAACATCACAAAAGGACCGCCGGTAGAACGCTCGAAAACAATTTCGCGATTGCCTTTTCAGACATTGTGTAACATCTGAAAATTTCGTTACACCGTTGGGGTTTACAGGGTGGTCAAAATCGACTGAGTAGTAATAATGGTACCGCGCTATTCTTTGTCGAAAAGCAAAATGGGTTTATTTTTATATTGGATGCTGCATTCCAGGTATTCGCTTCCGAAGTTTTATGATGTCCCTTCCGGTCATTCAAAATTTGCAGCGCTAAGAATCCCAAACAAACTCTTCTTTAAGATGCAATTCGTACAGAGCGTCTGGCGCATAGTTGGATCCACTCCTGGTACTGAAAGGATGAGTGAGCCATATTTGTTGCTTTATGTAATGTTAGAAGAGGTTGAAGATGAAGAAACTCCACTGCAACTATGCGAGGGAAATGCTGAACACAGCCGATAAGGATCGAGGAAGGTTGTTCTAAAAAACTCAATCGGCGCTTGTTAAAAGACGACAAGAATTTCGGGAGTTTTTCAGTATCCTATGTCTTCGATCTCGTTAAAGAAGATTTCAAGAAGGATTCCTCTCCCAGATATCCATTGTGGCGCACTTGCTTAACCCTGGGTAGCGGTAATATAAAAATATGCAGGGAACAGCAGTTCTGAATTAGCCCGGAATTAAATTATATTTGTTTCTGGGTTGCTGGTATATATACATTTATATAATCAGGGCTTCTACAGCATTCCAATACAAGTACGATGATTTCAGCACTAGAAATAGAGTTCTAGTCCTCGAGCAATGTCACAGGAGATGGTCTCCGGAAGTATCTCACGAGAGTTCACGGCGAACACACATGAGATGGCATCCTACAGTTATCCCGGTATCTTTTAATTCTCACAACAGGCAAGAATCGATGAAATCTTCAATAGACTGCGGGGTCTTTCAGGAACGGTTCCGTATATTCGGTCTCTTCGTGAGCACCTGAATCCGCAGGTATCATACTCTCAGATCCTACACTCTAGGCTGTTGCCTAAACAAAAATGGTAGATCTGTTTCGAAGATCTACTAGGCACTTACGTCCTAAATCAACAAGTTTTTGGACCCGAGGTCCGAAGCTATTCTTTCCGTTAAACGGGAGGAAGATTCGTCGTTGTCAAGGCGCGAACGTCGTCTTATCGAATGGAATTTCCGGCTGTACTTCCGAGATGGTTTTTTCCGAGGGGGCTTTACAGGCACGTGGGGATCAATATTTGATTCCTCACACCGTACCCTCTAATTCCAGACGAAAAACTAGCTTAACACTGAGGTAGGTAAAATTAAAAATCCACCATAATGTATTATTGATTTATTAATAATGTAGATAGTATAAAAAATTTTAACAGTATAAATGTCAAATGTAAACTGAACACAATTGAAATCAATTGTACGTTTGCGTTAGAAACTGAGTGTAATCACATTGGGCGATAGTTGTATTATCCACAGTTGATGGCGCTGGTGTTGTTGAGTGTGAGTAAGGTAATCGGTGATGAAGGACATTTGTATGTCTCGTCATACTAATTTTGAATTTGGGTTTCTTCAGCAAAAACGTTGGATATACAGCTGTGAAATTTATTACAAAATGATTTATTATAATTAATAAAAAGTTAATTAAGTAAGAAAAATAAGATAGAAAAATAAAAAACCCTATTCAGGTCCATAAATGTTACACCATTCAGGTTCCCAAATGTTACTCTATTCAGGTTCCCTAATATGGCCCCTTCGGGTTTCCAAATATTACTTCATTTAGGTTCCTCAATGTGGCCCCTTCAGATTCACAAATCTAGCCCCTTCAGTTTCCCGAATGTTATCCTTTCAGATTTCCTAATAAGATCCCCTTTAGGTTCAAAAATGTTTCAACCTCCAGGTTCCCCAATACTGTCCCTTTCAGATTTGCAAATTTTGCCCCCTTCAGGTCCCCTAATATTACCCCTTTCAGGTTCCCAAGTGATACCTCCTTGAGATCAACCAATGTCGCCGCTTCAAAAGCATGCCCACGCGTCTATAAATAGATTAGAGCTAAGCTGAAATTTGACGAATTTCTAGATGCTTTGGGAAAATTTTTTTTAAAGAGAGTTATAGGGAGAATCATGAAATCATAACCGAAAATTCTATTTTCGTTCTGCTACTCTTCTGATTGGGGTTCTATGAAGTGGCTTTAGACAATGAAATAGTTAGTTGAATTAACGTCATACTGGAAGCAACAAAACGATCTGTTGCCCCACAATAAGAGTTAATTTCATGCAGTCATTTAAATGTTTTCCAATTAGAACTGCCACTAAACCGTTACAGATAAACAATGAAGTCTGCTTAATACATCATAATACGCATATAGCGTTAGTCCAATCTCGTCGCTAGCAAAACCCACCTGGTAAAGTAATTTTAATTAACGTCGTACTAGAGGAACACAACGGGCTATTGACGATCGTCCGGGATCAATACCCTAAGAGAAAGATCCGAGGATAACACCTCGTAATTTTGAACCACGGTCAGATGACGAGGCAACACCTGAACTGGCACCCCACTCTCCAAACTTACACAAACCCAACGTGAGGACTTGCGACAACAACCGATTTAAGGTGCACCATACGCTTACAAATATCCACGCACTGACTTAGTTAGATGAATAACATGCACTAGATGTTCAAGAACCAGCAAGATGGTAAAGTTTGTGTCACACTGGAAATAGTGGTAATGGTAATTTTAGTTAACGTCGTACTAGAGCAACACAACGGGCTATTGACGACGGTCCGGGATCAGTCCCATGAGGGAAAGATCCGAGGACAACACCTCGTAATTTTGAACCACGGTCAGATGATGAAGCAACATCTGAGCTGGCACCCCACTCTCCAAACTTCCACGCCAACCCAACGTGAGGACTTTCGGCCACGACAGATTTAAGGTGCACCAGCCGCCTCTACACCATACGCTTACAAACATCCATGCCCGTACCCGGATTCGAACCTGGAACCTTCCGATCTTGAGGCTAACACCTCAATTACCACACCACAAAACTCCCCAGATCTAGATGGATTGACATCTCGTCAAAACACTTGGAGTGTAGGTAGGTATTTTAATTAACGCCGCACTGGAGCAACACAAAATGGGGTATTGGTTAGGGTCTGGGATCAAATCCTAAGGGAAAGATCCGAGGATAATACCACGTTATTTTAAACCACGGTCAGGTGACGATGCAACATCTGAGCTTAAGCTGGCACCTCGCGCTCCAATATCCCACACCCTTTGTACACGAGTCTGTGGTTAGATTCGAGCCCGCATCCTTCCGGTTGATAATCCGTTAATCTTTCGACCGGGCTACCGCAGCCATGAACGCTTTTAAGGTTAAAATTCTATAACATTTTCCCAAGAAAAACTTCTAATTGAGTGTTTCTGAAAAGCCGTCCCTTTAGACAAAGGTACTCGGGGCTGCCCCTTAATCTTCAGCTTTTTCTCCGAGGACAGTGTAAAGATACTTTTATGGATCGCAGCAAGGACTGCTGTCTGAATGGCAGCACAAGCACGAAGTCAATCCAAAGAACAATAAGGCTCCAGAAGTTCTTCCCCACAGGCAAAAAAGGCCTCCATTTCATTCCACACGAAACGTTTGATTTATTCCGCACTTTTCGCGGATATCCACAAGGAGCGTAGCTCATACGTGAATGTTCGCCATTATCATGAAGGGAGCATGATCAGGCGAGTGGAAGATTCCAAAAGAAAGCGTTCCCATTGTGCGAATAGCGTTGGCGTGAGGGGTCGGCCTTCGGTTATCGTTTGGGGTCCGCCCTCTTGCCAGATGCCTTTGAGTCTAATGGAGTGGTCTGTCTGATCCTATCAAAGGAATGCATCGCAGCAATCTGTGGCGAGACAGATAGATCACTTACTTGTTTACAACAACAAAGGAGGGGCCGGAGCGTTCTCCCTTTCATTGCTTGCAGAGTCATTTCGGAAGAGATCTTTTACGACTCAATTAAGCTTGCTGGGGAAAACGGAGAGATGGGCTATGATACAGGTTTATGCAATTGTTACCCATTCTATCTTGCTCACAGCCGGATGGAATGGACTCGGATTGGAATGAAGTCCAGTGAAAGCGTCTCCCCAAGAATTGCTAGTCACGAATATCTTAATTTTTTAGTCAATATGGTTGGTTTGTTGGGGTTTACGGCGAAAGGGCTATATTTGACCAAGTTGTCCCAAATAAGTTTAGTCAATACTGAAAGGCTTTCGGATTCAAATAGCAATAAAATAAACGAGTCTTGCGTTTTTACTTTTGTGAAAACCCTAAAGGCAGGTTGTTCATTAAAGTTGCATAGGAACAACACATTCCACCAGGGAAGACCCCGGACCTATCCTTGTAAAAATTTACCCGATTTAGTTGTCTCCTTGGGTGTTTATTAGTTTCTTATTTGCAGAGTTTCTGCTAGGTTTTCTTGATGGTCATCTGCGAACTGTGTTTATGTCGTTGCTATAACATCTCTTCCGCAGGATGTCAGAATATCACTGATTTTGCAAATGTTTTTTCTGCACTTCCTATGCTTTAGTGGTAGGTTTAGCCACCCTGGGGTGGGTCCTGGTTGTGGGAAACTTAGATCAAATGAGCTTGCGAGGGAACAATCCAAAGCAAAACGCAATGGAGCACCCTCTATTACACAAGAGCATTGGTTGATTTGAGATAACACGAATACGTTGAGATAGTTGTAATAGTGTTTGTAATGGGCCATGGCCTTTACAAACTGTAAAAGACGTCTATCTATGCGGGTATTCGTGGAGACGTCTGGGAAGAGAAACGGACTATTAGCTAAGGTCCGGGATCTATCTGGAAGAGAAAGATACCAGGACAACACTTCTCAATTTTGAACCACGGTCAGATGACGAGACAACACCTGAGCTGGCACAACACTCTTTATACTTCTACACCACGTCAAAGTGACTATATTTGGGGGCATCGACAGATTAACATGCACAAGCCCCCACGTACACGACGGTCTGCAATTGGATCGAAGAGGCCGTGGGACGTAGAGGGAATAGGGATGCGACATCGATGTCGATGTTTTCAAAACATCGATGTTTTTTAAAAAACATCGATGTTTTTAACATCGATTTACTGGGGTCGATGTTTTGGTAACATCGATGTTTATACTTGTCGATGTTTTTACGTTGTCGATGTTTTATTTTTAAATAAAAAACGTACCGTTATAAACATTTTAAAAATAACCAAATAGCATAATTTTCATAATTAGCAAATTGAACATACTTTTAGATCAAAGTGACCAAGGATGAAGGGTCTGAAAAATAGGGATGCGACATCGATGTGGATGTTTTCTAAACATTCATGTTTAAGAAAAAAAAACATTGATGTATTGGAGCCGATGTCGCATCACTAGTTGCTAAACCAGTTTAAAGAAGTGGGGAAACAAGTTTAAATACTCTGAATTTTAAAAACATCGTTGGTTTGGGAGCGATGTATTATCAACATCGATGTTTTAATTTTGAACATCGATGTTTTACTGTCGATGTAGCATCACAAGTTACTAAACCAGTTTTAAGAAATGGAGGAAAAAGTTTAAATACACTGAATTTTAAAAACATCGATGGTTTGGGAGCGATGTATTATCAACATCGATGTTTTAATTTTGAACATCGATGTTTCAAAACATCGATGTTTTGCTATCAATGTCGCATCCTTAAGAGGGAGAGGTGAAAGAGAAAACTCCAAGAATCCCGATTCCCATGTTTACCAGAGGCAGTGAACTCCATGCGTAAAGAACAGATCTCTAGAGTACCTGCGGTTCGTTTAAATGACATCCCCACTGATGTCATTTAAATACATTTAATGTATGGCAACAATCATTAGGCAAATTTTTAGCAAATTCGAACGCTGCTGTCGTTTGACTTTAGTCCGTTACTATTTTAACCGGATTACTCAGTTCGAAGATTTCTCTTTGGGGATTGATCCAGGACCGTCGTGAATCCCGCTGTGTTGCTCTAGTACGACGCTAATTAAAAATTAACTTACCTTACCAGACCAAGCATTCGATCATTGTTCAAAATTACGTAACCCGGTTGGAAGAGTATCGTATTAATAACCATAGCGTTGCGAGTTCAAATCCTACCAAAGACCGTCTTGTACAAAGGGGAGTGATGCACGTTAAATCTATCGTGGCCTCCAATGTCCTCACGTTAGCGCGGTATGGAAGTTTGGAGAGTGATGTGGCAGCTCACGTGGTGAACTCGTCACCTGATCGTGGCTAAAAATGACGAGGTGTTGTCAGATCTTTACCCTTAGGATTGCTTTTGAATAGTCGCCAATAGCCCGTTGTGTTGCTCCAGTCTGACGTTAATTCAAATACCTACATAAATTTTTTTTCAAATATCCTCGTTATTGCAGGAAAACTAAGTCAGTTTAAAATTATTGTCGTGTAACTTTTATCTTGTTTACGTAAATTGGTTTTAAATAATAAATATTTTACTTATTGGTGACTAAGCTTGACCATTGCATTAGCAACCTGCGAGTTGTTGTCGGTGTAGGTTCGATTTATTCCTGTACTGGTAAAGCTTTCCGTGTGTGTATACTACAGGGATCAAAAAAATACCAGGAATGCTGTCATAAAACAAAAAGTATCAATTTATTGATGAACATGTATATCTCCTTCAAAGTAATCTCCTCCAACTTCAATGCACTTCTTCCAACTTTTACCGATCCTCAAAACATGTCTTAAAGTCGTTTTTTTTTTGACGTTTTTTTTTCTCCAGAACACACTAAAACAAATCGACTATAAAACTTATAGATTGTCAAAAGTTAAGAGAAAAATAGATTATAGTTTATTTTGAAGTAGCTTGCAAATAGAGAGCAAAATTATTCGAATAATCTTTCAACCAACTCCAAACATTCAGAGCATCTGAAAGAAGCTCCTTTTCGAAAACATCTGCTTATGATATCGTCGGCTCAAAGTAGAAACTCATTAACCAACGAAAAACAAATTTTACATTTGTAGTTGTTGAAAAACTTCAAGTTCTTGGTTCCCAAAATAACAATTGTAAGCATTGTTGATAGTGTTGTATCTTTCTCATAGATACAATGTAATAATGTATCTCATCATCATATAAATAAGCACTTAGCGACTCCGAAGAAATGTCAGTTCAATAGTTTCTCTACATTCAGCCGATGTGCGTGAATACGACACATTGATTTATTTTCTAGTTTCTCCTACTATGTTTTTTGTATGCATTTTGTAATCTTGTGGTGAGTTATACACATCTAGCTAAATACCCATGCTTCGCCTCGGAGTAATCTTGAAGATCATTACAGAAAAGTGATTTTAGATACTAAGAAAGAGTAATGATATTTATAAGGAAAAGAAGAAATAAGTAAAACAATATATATTTCACGTAAAAAATATTGTACATTTGGATAGATTTTTTTATTTATATAAGTGCCTTGTAAACTACATTTTTCGTTCGCCCCTCTGGCTGCATTATCACGAGGCTGTCAGGAGAGCTTACACATGAACAGGCTACGTACTAGGCTGGCTATGAGAGAAACAGTCATTTCTTAAATTCACACCAGATACTTTCGAAGACTGCCCCTGAGCTTTGTTTATCGTCATTGCGAAGCATATACTACACTACAATAATGGGCCGGACGCCAGCGGATTTGCATAAAATTCGACTACTTGTTTGGTGGTATTTATCGTGGTATGGCCTAGGACCCTTGCATGTTGTTCCTGGTCAATTGAACGCCGACGCTTACATGAACAATTTGAACAACCAGGTTTTTCGTACCCTCTGGCAATTTTATGGAATGGACGAATGTTACTTCCAGGACGACAACGCTTCGTATCATGTTACAGCCTCTGTAAAGCAGTGGTATCGAGATATGGATGTAAAACGGCTTCCTTGACCTGCTCAGAGTGCCGACCTAAACCCCATAGAACATTTGTGGGACTAGGTAGAGCTACGCTTACGTACTAGAGAACCATAACCGAAATCTACAGCTGAGCTTCTTGCATTCTTGCAGCAGGAATGGACACAAATACCCATAGCTGTGTATCAAAACCTTGTTGAAAGTATGCCCAGAAGGGTTGCTAGTGTAATTGCATTGCGTGGGGGAACATACCCCTATTAAAGCATGTATTATTTCCCTTATACCATCACACCTTGCTGTCCGGTACATTATTGTAGGGTTGTGTATGTAGATATTGATATACATGAACTTACGCTTTATGTATACATACATATTCAAATTTTAAAATAGTCTGTCCTTTTTTTCTTTCTTTGAGGCTAGTGCTTTCTGAGCGGCAATGTTCCGTACTTTACTTAGTTCTTCGTTTCATTTGCTTGTTCTTGCCCCTCACACCACTCAATGCATTACCTTAACATTGTTTCTGCTTCGGTATGGCTAAACGTAGTTTTTTAATTAAAAAAAATAACTGTCGTCTACGTTAATTTCTTCTTCGATTTCAATCACACTGGAAACAATTTAATCGCCTTTCTAAGTGTCATATCCTCAGTCCAGTTCACTCTGTCATATCACATCCCAATCACTCTGTTAGTTCTGCTGGCATTGTCTTCAGCATTCGGTACACTGTTGCACAGTTGCACAATTTCGTCGACACTAAGGTTCAACGTCATTAGCTTCAGGCCAGAGTTTATTCCACACATTTTTAAGATTTGACACTTGAAGATCACTCCATGCAGAGCAACATTAAAAATTACATCTTTAATATACGTTTTCCAAAACTCTTTTACGGACATTTCATCCTCAGATGGAATCAAATTTCCAATAAAAGCTTTCCTATAGTGAAGTTTCATGTTTTCGATTCTGCCCTGGCTGTATTAGTGGTGCCTTTAAGGGGGATTGCAGCTGGGATTGATGACTCAACTAAAGGGAAGGATACTATGACACGCTTCTCAGTTGTAACACCCAATGAGCTTAAAGTTGTTAACTGATGTGACAATTTGTTGTGAAAAAGGTATGCAATAAAATCCTGTCTGTTGCCGTTCAATGAGTAATTCAAACTAATCCTAAAAACTAACACGAATAACTGGTCTGTAACTCTTCCAACTAGGCTTTAGGGATGCGACATCGATGTCGATGTTTTATAAAAACATCGATTTATCTACCATCGATTTATTTTTAGCTGATTCTTTTTTTCCATCAATGTTTTTACATTGTCGATGTTTTATTTTTGAATAAAAAAAGTACCATAGTAGAAATTTAAAAAATAACCGTGCAACTAAATTTTATCAGTGATGGCGACATCCGTTCCATCAGAAAGAGTCTTTCCGTAACTGGGTGGGATAGTTAGTCAAAAAAGAAGTCGGCATAAGGGGGATGGGAGGGAAAAGTTAACAAATTTCTTTTTTTCTTTTACAAACTGTACATAACAAATATTAGGGCATATAATAATTATAAGCCCGAATAATTTTTATTTGCAGTAAGATAAAATAAGGTTATTGTTTTCCCCATATATAAGTTGATAAATAATTAATAATAACTAACAATAATTACTGTTATGTACCTACCTAATTATAACTTGTTGTGAGTAGTTCCTATTTCAAATTGTTGTAAATATTATTTACTTTTGTATTATTCAATTTGAAAATAAAAGATTGATAACACAGACCTATAAAATTTAACTTTTTGTCTGGGGTTTTTATGAATTTATATAAATTATAAGAAATGTGCTATGTTTATTTCAAAAATAGTATCTATTTTTATGTATCACGTCAGGATTTTTTACAATTAAGAAACTAACAATTTGGAATTTTAGAATATACAATTTACACAACATTCATTAAAAAATGTACAAAAAAAAATCAAATAAATAATTAAAATCATATATACATATAGTAAATGTATGTGCATGTTTTATAAGGAATTATATTCTAATATATACAGTAAAATTACTTTTCTTTATCATCAAGAGAACGCTTGTGTCCTTTAGATTTTGAAGCTCGTTTAGTGTCTCTTTTTAATCCCCAGCAGTAATCTGTCAACATATTGACATTCAAGTGTCCTTGATAGCGTTTTTCCATGCATTTTATGTCCTGGTGAAATCTCTCACCTTGTTCTTCACTCATTTCACCAAGAATTTCAGGAAAATATTCAAGATGGGAGTGCAGAAAATGTATTTTTAAACTCATGTTACAACCTAGTTTTTGAAAGTTTTGAAGCATTTTCTCAACGATCGTTGCGTAGTTAGGATCTTTGTAATTTCCTAAACATTTCTGAGTAACGTCTTTGAAACTAACGCATGCATCTTTCTCGACTGATTTCATATTTTTTCCTCAAAATTTTCGTCCTTTTTTTCCGTCTTATATCTGGGCCGACGAACACACCTTTTTTGATTTTACCTTCCGATAAATGTGGAAAAACTTCATTTAAATATCGAAAACTATCCACTGCTTTATCTAAGGCTTTTACGAATTGTTTCATTAAACCTAATTTAATGCGCAGGGGAGCCAAGAGGACATCTTTTGGATTAACTAAGTTCTGCCGAATCACATTTTTTGATCCTGGATTTAAATCTTTTCTTGCAGGCCATTCTTTCCTTATCCAGTGTTGGTGTTTAGCTCGGCTATTCCACCCGCATAAGAAACAAGGCATTTTGGTATAGCCGCCTTGCTGGCCTAATAACATTGATAAAATTTTTAAATCCACACAGATTTGCCATTTAAATTCTTGATATTTTATTTTACTGAGGAGAAAATCAAGGTTTTCATATGATTCTTTCTAAATTACTGAATGAGCTACAGGAATTGAAGATAGAATATTGCCATTATTAAGTAAGACACCTTTTAATCTTCTCTTACTAGAATCAATGAATAGTCTCCACTGAGATTGATCATGATCAGGGGTGGAAAATAAATGAGTCATAAGTCCAGGAATATCTGTACAGTATACAAGTGAGTTTTCTCGAGGAAAATATTTGGTAAATTCTTTTTCTCGATTTCTGTAGCAAGAAAATGTTGTTCCTGAAGCAAGTAAATTTTTATTCTTAAGTCGAGATCCTAAAACTTGAGCATTTTGTTTCGAAAGATTTAAATCACATACTAAATCGTTTAACTCACTTTGCATGAATTTTTGTGGTTCAACATCAGTTGTTTGGTTTGTGTACAAGATTTCGGTTTCATCACTGCTCAATTCTTGAGAATCAGATGATAAATCAAGAGATGTAGGAGGTAGAGGCACAGGTTAATTTGGACCGTGCGGTACAGGTCTAATAGCTGAAATAATTTCTGGGAACATAACATTTTCTTTGTTTTTGCTATTGGAGCCTTTTATTTTTGTTAAAAAAAATAGCAATCCTCATGACTAGCTGGCTTTCGCCATACCATTGGAATAGCAAAGGAAGATACTTTATTTTACCTTGAGTCCATTTCATTAAATGTTCAACACATGTGTGACAAACTATATGTGGGGCCCAATTCTTTTCCTGGTCACCAAGTTTCATACCGAAGTAAGCACAATATGCCTTTTAAAAGGGGTCCAGGGCACATTAAAATTTTTTTTTGAATTTTGAATTTTTTTTTGTTTTGATTACCCATCTAACAAATTAGCAAAATCACAACACAAAAGTTTTTTAAAAATTTTAAATTAATATATTTTGAAAAAAAGAGGGGTCATTTTAAATTGCTAAAACTCAAAATATTCTTGATCAATTTTCAAAATTCTTGCAGTAAATTACTCACAAATGTATTAACTTGAATTTTGATTCAGCAATTTAAAAAATATTATTTCAATAAAAAATTAAAAATATTTGAATAAAAAATTTTGAAAATTTTAAGGTGCTTTTTTTAAAAAAATCATATTTTAAAAGTAAACATTTGTTTTCAATTTGCTGAATCAAAATTAAAGTATAATGTTTGAAAAAGATATATTCCAAATTTCAACCGTTAAACTTTATCGGTTCTTGACTTATAGCAAATTGAATACAGGAAATCTTGAAAAAATGTATCATGGAGAAAAACGCATTTAAAGTTTTAAAGACCGATTTACAGATAATAAAATGCTTAAATACCTTTGAAAAAATCTATATGAGTATCTAACTCCTTCTTTCCTCTTAAACATTTGGTTTAATTTGATTTTTGTAAGTTCTACCTTTTTTCTATATTGTTTAACGGTCTACGTAGACTTAAATAACGTCTTTCGCAGATGTTGTTGCCATGACGACAACTGTCAAGAGTGTTAGATTTTCAAAACTTCGAATCACAAAAATAATTATATCTCTAGTTCTAATTAAGATAGAAACATGCTGCAGACGTCATTTTAAGCAGAAAAACACACAGAATATTTTTAAATAATAAAAAAAAATTTCGAAAATTTGACGATTTTTGTGTCCCGGACCCCCTAAACGAAATCTGTTATGTTCCGCTGCCTTTTTTAGACAACGTATCCACCACAGATGTAACAAAATGAGTTCGGGTAATTTATAAAACCTCTTGATGCCATATTGCTATAAGAAACTGACAAAACAAACGTAAGATACCAATAAACGAACAAAATAAACGTACGTTCTCACGACAAATGCGCGGGAGAAAATTGCGCCTTCTCAGGCAATATCAACACATAAAGTGGCGCCATTTATAATTATATTTCACATCCTTAAGTGCAGCATTGTATTTTACATTTATTACTGTCATTTTACTAAGAAATTAATTTTTGTTTTTATTAAGAATGTATTTTTTTAATAGACATGACACATTAATTTCATTAAGAGGCACCCCCTCTTTTTTTGTTTTGTGAAAAAACTATGGGTGATAGCAAAAAACTAACGTCATATTTGTGATCAACGTGACTGATTTACTAAGAAAAAAGTGCTATTCTACAAACCCCAGATTTGTGTTGACCTGTGTAATTATTCGTATTAATTTTTGTGACTTGGTTTTAACAGTTAAAAAAAATCTTAGTCATAAATTAATAACTGACAAATTGATTCTACCCCCCCCCCAAGCGAACAATAATGTTACAGATTACATAACTCTTTTAAAAAATGGGGAAAAAATTTAAATACACTAATATGTTTAAAAACATCGATTTTTTAGAGCGAAGTATTATCAACATCGATGTTTTAATAATGAACATCGATGTTTTAATATTAAACATCGATGTTTTAATATTAAACATCGATGTTTTGTTGTCGATATTGCATCTCTACTAGGCTCAGCGGCCCCCTACATTTCTTAAGACTTTAGCCAAGCTCATAGCATTACATATTTCGTTTGTTTTTAAACAAATTGTTTGCGAACGCAATGCGAAATTATGGCGTTGGGACTAGCTTTAACCACACGTTTACACAAGGGAATTGCTTTCGAAAGAAAAAAGAAATTATAGCGCTGATTCATTCGTACCGCAATTCCTTGCTTATTCTTTCTTCACTTCTCCTTCGACAGCTATAGAAGCATCTGCCACCAGTTTGATGACAAGTTCTATACTGTTTGGGTGTGGCACGGCAAATGAAGAATGTTTAGTCTTGGTTCGCAAACCGCATCAATTTATTTCCTGTAGTTGATCAGCAGACAAATTAGTGGTGGCTCAGAGATATTTATTTCTTTTAAATGTGTAGAATCTGGGTGGTCTCTAGCCAGAAATTGTGAAACAGAAATGGCAGGCGTTGGCGTTGACAGACGTTATGTGAAAAGTTCGTACAGTTCAAGTTCGAAGGCAAGCAAATTTTCGAATCTCCTTTATTTCTTCCGCTAGCGTGCACAGTAAGGGTTTCAGTATGACTATAATATCTACTCCGTTTTATGACAGGATGGATTTTTATTAATATTTTTACCTGCTGTGGGTTGTGACGGCACCATTGTAAACCCAGAACAAAAAAAAAAAGGAAGCGCAATAACTCTTAGAACAAATCTGACTAAACACTTAAAATGGTTCATCTGCCAGCTTAATGTAAAAGAACTTCGACTGGCGGCTTTTATTATTGCACTTAAGTGGTACAACGTTGTTTCCAAAACATATTAAGATCTCCTTGGGTAACAGGGACCGCGGTAGCTCGGTTGGAAAAGTAACGGATTTTAGCCACTGTGAGTTCGAATTCAACCAAAGACCACCATATACAAAGAGTGCTGGTGCACGTGAAATCCATCGTGGCCTCCAATGTCCTCATGTTGGTGTAGCGTGGAAGTTTGGATAGTGAGGTGTCAGCTCAAGTATTATTTCGGCATATGACCGTGGTTCGAAATTCCGTGGGTTGTCCTCGGGTCTTCCCTTTTGGAACTACTCCGGAACGTAGCCAATAACGTCGTCAATTCAATACCTACCTACCCACGAAACAAAAAAAAAAACCTTCGAGTTGTAGGCGATTCGTGGTTCTTTTCTCCCAGGGTGTATTTCTGTCATCTGTGTCAGTAACATTTTTCTTGCTGTGCCGAAATTATAAACCTAAACTTTTTTCGACATTAAATTTAACATCTATTAAAACACGGACAATACAGCACATCTGTATTAATAGGAATAAAGTGTTTGTACATTGAATAGTTTCGACCATTTTTTCGACCAAGTTTTCTATCCATTTTGGACATTTCTGATGCCAAATCCGCCTCTTGCGTGTTTGGTGTCTGTCTGTCTGTATTATGTGTGCCGTATACACGTCCACACTGTTTTAGATATTTTCATGAAACTTTGCATACTGTGAATGCTCATCTTCATTTAGTGACAGAACTTGGTTGCGTAAGTCTGTTTTCCTGTTCTATGTTCGATTTTGTGTCTGTGTGCACGCATTACATAAATTGCATTTCATATATTTGAATACAATGTTCTTTATTTTATACACCGTGCCTTAGTTTAGTGAATGAAATAGTGAACTTTTCTTTGCTTACATATTTAAATACGCTTCATGCTTAAACATCCAAGTATATTTAAATCAACTATTATTTGCTAGTTTTGGAAAAACTGGAATGTATATTGAGTATTACGATTGCTTGGATTGTTTTACCGGTACTGATGAAAAAGCAATTATTTTTCCAAAGAACAATTTTTGTTATAGAATTTCAGCTCTGATATTTCATTTATTCCGAGTCTTATTTTTGTTCTTTCCTCAATGTAAACGATTTCAAAATATTTGGGACAGACAATATTTTGTAACGAACGGGAATGAAAGGGAAACTCGTGTTGGTTGATCGCCTGTCGTGATATTTTGTTTCTTTCGCTCTGAATTAATTACGCATTTTTAATTTTTGTGCACTTTTTAGTTGTAAGTTATGGCAACTGCACAAAATCAAGAGATAAAGAAAGAATCCCGAATTAATACCATTGAAAAAACTTTTTTTCACGATAACTTTTCTTTTGTTTTATTTCGCTGTTTTTTGTTTTAAATGTTTATTATTACAAAAATGCCACTTACTTTTCATCATATTTAACACCACCACAAAGTATTAAACTTATAGTGGCTGATATTTTGTTTTTTCGCTCTGAATTAATTACGCATTTTTAATTTTTGTGCACTTTTTAGTTGTAAGTTATGGCAACTGCACAGTATCAAGAGATAAAGAAAGAATCCCGAATTAATACCATTGAAAAAACTTTTTTTCACGATAACTTTTATTTTGTTTTATTTCGCTGTTTTCTGTTTTAAATGTTTATTATTTTAATAAATGGCATTTACATTTCATCATATTTAACACCACCACAAAGTATTAAACTTATAGTGGCTGATAAGTCAGATTAAAGCAAATTTTAATTGTAATTATGCCGTTATTGAAAGAATAATAATGTTAAAATACTATCTAGAACTTTTCAAACATTAAAAAATTCATTGTCGTAATCACAGGAGGTTTAAGGTGGATTTTTTTACTAGCTGATAGCTACAGTTATTTTCTAAAATAACTGTAAAATCGATTTTCCATTTCTTAAAATGGAAACAGGTTACGTTCTGTACTCAAAACATTCAATTTAAAAAAAACGTAATTTCAAGAAAAAATATATTCCACCTAAAAAAATTGATGAATATCTTAATTAATTTTTTATCCTTCCCTTAAAGATAGCGAAATTCCACAATGTGCAATAGTGCCACACGTGAAAAATATTGTTTTGTTGACTATAAGTGCAAGAGCACTCGCCGTAAATAGTTATTTTTATTAATTGAGTTGAGCATGAAAAGAACTTAAGAGAGGTAATTCCAAATCTGCCTCAAAATCATCTTTTGTAGTAGTAGCGTCACCTTTCGTCCTTTCGTAGCTTTGTCATGAAGAAAGGATTCGATGTATGTGAAATGTATTACATGTATGGATATGCATATGTTGGATGAGTGTCTAAAGTAAGTTGTACAAATAATAAAGATATTGAAAGGAGTTAAAATATTATTTTATTCTACGAACGACAAAAGTCTGTGTGTGTGTGATTATCTCTCACAACTCTTAATTCTAGAGTTAACCAATTCACAATTCAACCCAAGTAAAATCGGGTAATTTTGCTAGTGTGAAATAATTATGAAAACGAGGAAAGCAGTACATACATTACTCTACAATAATGGACCGGACAGCAAGATGTAATGATATAAGGGAAATGATGCATGCTTTAATAGGGGATGGTCCCAAACGTGCTGCAATTACACTAGCAACCATTCTGGGCATACTTTCAACAAGGTTTTGATACACAGCTATGGGTATTGGTGTCCATTCCTGCTGCAAGAATGTCGCCAGCTCAGCTGTAGAATTCGGACATGATTCCTTGTTCCGTAAGCGTCGTTCTCACTCGTTCCACAAATGTTCTATGGGGTTTAGGTTGCGACTCTGAGCAGGCCAGGGAAGAAGTTTGACATCCATATTTCGATACCACTGCTTGACAGACGCTGCAACATGACACGGAGCGTTGTCGTCCTTGAAGTAACATTCGTCCATACTATAAAATTGCCAGAGCGTATGAAGAACCTGACTGTCCAAAATGTTCATGTAGGCGTCGGAGTTCAATTGACCAGGAATAACATCAAAGATCCCAGGACATACCACGAAAAACTTCCCCAAACAAGTATGCAAGTTTTATGCATATCCGCTTGCGTCCGGTCCATTATTGTAGGGTAGTTTATAATCCTTACGCAAAAATAATATCTGGTTGCATTGGAGACTAACTGATTTTAATTTCATGCATGGGCGTAAGCGTCAAAGGTAATTGAGGGGTAGGGAGAATCCGAGAGCCAGTTAACCCAGACACTTGGCGATAGCATGTTGCAATGCCTATTACTTGATATTGTAAGTCTTGTGTGTGGCGCAGCCCCAGAACAACCAGTCACTAACCCATATATTTGTTTGATTTGTTTGATTGTCAATACCCATTTGAAAAAGAAAACGTCCTAGTCTTCTATATAAATAAGAATGGAGTGTTTGTTTGTACATTCAATATTTTCGACCCATTTCAAGTTTTCTATCCGTTTTGGACCCTTCTGATGCCGAATCCGCCTTTTTCTCGTTTGGTGTCTGTCTGTCTGTCTGTCTGTCTGTCTGTCTGTATGTTGTGCCCTATACACGTCCACGCGGTTTAAGATATTTTCATGAAAATTTGCATGCAGTAAGTACTTATCTTCATTTAGTGAGTGGCATTGGTTGCGAAAGTCTGTCTGTCAGTCTTTCTGTTCTATGCTCGATTTTGTATTTGTGTGTTTGTGTACACATCACATGAATTGTATTCCAGATATTTAATTGAATTTTATTTTATTTTATACTTTATCTACTAATTTAATGAAAGCAATATTAAACATTTCTTTATTGTTATATTTAGTTCAGTTTCATGCTAAAACACCTGAGTAAGTATACTTAAATCAACCATAATATGGTAGTTTTGGAAAAATTGGAATGTCTATTGAATATTACGATTACTTCTATTGCTTTACCAGTACTGCTGAAAAAGTAATTATTCTTCAAAAAATTGTTTTTTTTTAATGGAATTTCAGCTCTGATACTTCATTTATTTCGAGTCTTATTTTTGTTCTTTGCGCAATGAAAACGATTTCGGAATATTTGAGACAGACGATATTTTTCAACGAAACGAGAATGAATAAGATCGCGTGAGCAGTGATATATTCTGTTTCTTTCGCTTTGAATTAATTTCACATTTTTAAATTTTGTTCACTTTTAGTTGTAAGCTGTGGCAACTGTGCGAGATCAAGAGATAAAATTGAATCACTAATTAATATCTTTAGAACAATTTTTTCCGACATCTTTTATTATGTTTTATTTCGCTGTTTTCTGTTTTAAATATTTATTATTTTAATAAATGTGTTTTCCTTCTCATCACACGCAACAGCACCACAAAGTATTCGACTTAAAAATGGCAGGTAAGTCAGAATAAATTTTCAGTAAATTTTAAGTGTAGTTATGCCATTATTGAAAGAATAATGCCGTGATTTAAAGAATAATGCCGTTATTGAAAGAATAATGCCGTTATTGAAAGAATAATGCCGTTATTGAAAGAATAATAATGTTTAAAAATCCGAACTAGAACTTTTCAATCATTAAAAAATTCGTTGTAATAATGACAGGAGAAGATTGCAAAATTTCACAATGTCGCATACCCAAAAGTGCCACAAGTAAAAAAATAATGTTTTGTTTACTATGAGTGCGAGAGCACTCGCCGTAAATCGTAATTTTATTAATTGAGTTGAACATGCAAAGAACTTAAGAAATGGAATTCCAAATCTCTCTCAAAATCGTCTTTTGTAGTAGTAACCTTAGTGTCACCTTTCGTCATTTGTAGCTTTGTCATACAGCAAGGGTGCGATGTTTGTGAAATGTATTACATAAATGGATATGCATGTGTAGGATTTGTGTCCAAAGCAAGTTGTAGAAATTATAAAGATGGCAAAAGCTATTCAAATAAATTTTTATTCTACAAAAAAAGTAAGTCATATATTTTGATTATCTCTTCAATTTAGAGTAAGGCAAATCAAACCGAGTAAGGTCGGGTATTTTGCTAGTTGATTTAATAAATTCGTCACACTATCAGTTATGCCATTCGTTGCTCTTCGATGCTGCTCGGGGCATCCCTCCCCCCCCTCTCTCTCTCTCTTTCTCTCTCTTAGAGAGTTCGAGCTGAGACGTTTAACGCTCTATTTAGCTATAATTTTAAAAAAGGGGCTATGTTAGAATACATTTTGCTGGAAGCATACTCTATCATTTGAACTCACATTCACTTGAATGAAAAGGACATACAAAAATAGATTTCTGCATCCCACTTTACTGTCATCAGTAAGAGGTTTTATAGATTTCAAATGACCGGGGTAGCCTGGTTGGAAGAGTAACGAATTTGAAACCTGAGGGTTGAGGGTTCGAATCCAACCAAAGACCGTCATGAACACAGGAGACTTGCGCTCGTTAGATCTGACGTGGCCTCCATTGTCCTTACGTTGGCGTGGTTTGGAAGCTTGGAGGGTGGGGTACTAGCTCAGGTGTTCTTCGTCATTTGACCGTGGTTCAAAATTCATTCCGTGGTCCTGTAAACGAATCTTTTCCTTCGGGTAAAAATCCCTCACCATCGCCAATAACCCGTTGTGTTGCTCAAGTGCGACGTTTATTAACTATCTACCTACTCTGTTGGGTTGAAAACACAATCTTGCATTCTTAGATGCTAAATACATTGCTTTTAAAAATCCAAAACAGTTGCGTTCTTGAGCTCTCGTCATCTGAGCGTTGTTCAAAATTACGTGTTGTTGTCCTCGGATCGCTCCATTCGGGAATTAGTTTTGGGCCTTTGCCAACAGCCTTTTGTGTTGTATCAGTGTGTTGTTAATCAAGTACCTACCTACATTCTGGGGGCACTTTTTGAATAATTACTCATTGTCACGATTCCTTGTCTTTCACAACGTTGGTTACAAACACAGATAAGTTACAAGGACATTTGTTCTTGTGTTCTAGTTGTTACTTGTTCTAGTTATTACTTGTTCTAGTTATTACTAGTTACAGTTGTTACTTGTTCTAATGGACGAACATGAATGGATGACAGTGTCTGAGTACCGATACGATTAAGAACATGAAATATTGGGTGCTAATCTGAAAAAGAACTCGAATTGGGATAGAATAATTTTACGCAGAGGAGTCGGACGTGTTTCTTGCGCCGGACGGTACGGCGTATATTTTAAAACTTTATACTGTATTGTAAATAAATGTCCATGTCCAATTTAGATGTACAGTGCCCTCTGTTATTGGCCACTACCACACACACTGTCAATCAAAATAGACATCGCTCGGTGACTCTGACACTCATCTCGTAAATATCACCACCACAACCTACTGGTTGTAGGCCACTACCACACGCACTGTCAATCAAAATAGACATCGCTCGGTGACTGACACTCATCTCGTAAATATCATCTCCACAACCTACTGGTTGTAGGCCACTACCACACGCACTGTCAATCAAAATAGACATCGCTCGGTGACTCTGACACTCATCTCGTAAATATCATCTCCACAACCTACTGGTTGTAGGTCACTACCACACACACTGTCAATCAAAATAGGCATCGCTCGGTGACTCTGACACTCATCTCGTAAATATCACCTCCACAACCTACTGGTTGTAGGCCACTACCACACGCACTGTCAATCAAAATAGACATCGCTCGGTGACTGACACTCATCTCGTAAATATCATCTTCACAACCTACTGGTTGTAGGCCGCTACCACACACACTGTCAATCAAAATAGGCATCGCTCGGTGACTGACACTCATCTCGTAAATATCATCTTCACAACCTACTGGTTGTAGGCCACTACCATACACACTGTCAATCAAAATAGGCATCGCTCGGTGACTCTGACACTCATCTCGTAAATATCATCTCCACAACCTACTGGTTGTAGGCCACTACCACACACACTGTCAATCAAAATAGACATCGCTCGGTGACTCTGACACTCATCTTGTAAATATCACCTCCACAACCTACTGGTTGTAGGCCACTACCACACGCACTGTCAATCAAAATAGACATCGCTCGGTGACTCTGACACTCATCTCGTAAATATCATCTCCAAAACCTACTGGTTGTAAGCGCAGCAGGTTCGCATCCTGTAAATTATAATGTGTGTCAGTAAAACCTCCATAGTGTATGTCCATTTCTTGACACTGTCTTGTTTCTGGTACAGCTTGAAGAAATGTACCCGAAAGCCATAAAAGCCGAACAATCAAAATCATCTCCGAATAAATTATCAGTTTTCTTGTGATGCACATTATGTTGTAGTGATATATTAAATCAATTAATCCAACTTCCCAATCTCTGTCCCTTCGCGTTATAGGCGTCGCTGGTTCGATTCCTGTCAGGTGCATTCCTCCCTGGGTGTATTTCTCTCTTCTGTGCCAGTAAAACTTTTATTTTGTGTCTGTCTATTACTTGATATTGTATGTCTAGCGTCTGTCACAGCATGGCCCAAAATAACACTCTTGCTCCATAAAACCATGAAAAACCAACCAACATTTTCTGTCTCGAATTGAATTTAGAGAGGAGTTGAGTTGAAAATGCTGTGTTTTCTTCAGAACAAAAATTATCTGAACTCTCGTTTTTAAGTTTCGCATAGAAATACAAGCTTACAACCAGGTAGGTAGGTATCTTAAATAACGTCGCACAGGAGTAAAGCAATGGGCTGTTAGCGACGGTCCTGATGATTAACTTTTACAAGAAAATACACCACGTAGTTTGGAACCATGGACAGAGGACGATGTCACACCTCAGCTTTCACCCCTCTCCAAGCGTCAACACCATGTTAACGAGAGGACATTGTTGGCCACGACAGATTTACAGAGCACCAGCCTCCGTGTACACGATTACTTTGTGTGGACCGACCTTCGAACTCGTGGCCCAAAATAACACTTGTGCCATAAAACCACGAAAAACCATCCGACATATTCTGTCTCGAATTGAATTTAGAGAGGAGTTGAGCTGTGAAATGGTGTATTTTCTTCAGAACAAAAATTATCTGAACTCTCGCTTACAAGTTTCGCATAGAAAGACAAGCTTACAACCAGGTAGGTAGGTATCTTAAATAACGTCGCACAGGAGTAAAGCAATGGGCTGTTAGCGACGGTCCTGATGTTTAACTTTTACAAGAAAATACACCACGTAGTTTGGAACCATGGACAAAGGACGACGTCACACCTCAGCTTTCACCGCTCTCCAAGCGTCAACACCATGTTAACGAGAGGACATTATTGGCCACGACAGATTTACAGAGCACCAGCCTCCGTGTACACGATTACTTTGTCTGGACCTACCTTCGAACTCGTAACTCTTATAACTCGGTTACCGCGGCCCACCAGGTTTTTGGGTCGCCTTGGATCATTGGCATTGGGATTGCTCACTGCGCTTGCGATTTGAAGAGTTATAGATGACGCAGATTCATTCCCTATACCTCATCCTAGATGTGTTTATCATCTCTTTAAGTAACACTTTTCGTGTGAATACCCACTGCTTGATGTCGGCAGTCTTGTGTTCGGGACAGCTTGACCAAATACGGATCTTGCTGCATAAAAAACAAATCAACTAGATATAAAATCTTTAATCACCTTCCTCTTACACAGCTTCCTCATCGTGCACCAATGCGTAAAACTTTTCAGGGTGGCCAATTGATATTTTAAGAAGTTTTCGCCTTTTTTCAGTTTTTTTTTTTTCGTTTTCAAAACCTTTTCAACCGGATAATAACCAGAATCGGTTATCTCCTGAAGTTCCTGCTCATGAAATGTACTTTGAATCACTCCGCTTCCTGAGTCTTTGGATTCATAAAAAACGGGATTTACATGTATAATCTGATGGATCGTAAACATTTCCGTTGTCCAAAATTCGGATCCTATCCTTCCTCAAAGAGAAATCTTTCCATTATTGATACGAACGGTATCGCCAAATCAGTATCGCTTTTAAAAGTGATTTATTTCCATAGTAGTCAGTGTGTACTTATATTTCATTCTTCTTAGATATAGAAACAGGTTTTGTTTGAAGGCTGCAATTCCTAGTATAATTACAACTTTTAAATTATCGATAGTATCAGTGTATCGATAGGTATCATTTCTGTAAAGTATTTCCACATTTTAGTTTTTTTTTAAGTTCTAGTGAAGCGTTTCACAACAGATGCGCCGACCAACCGGTATAGTGGTTAAGGTGTTAGCCTCTAGATCGGAAGGTTCCTGGTTCGAATCCGGGCCTGGGCATGGATGTTTGTAAACGTATGGTGTAGAGGCGGCTGGTGCACCTTAAATCTGTCGTGTCCGAAAGTCCTCACGTTGGGTTGGCGTGGAAGTTTGGAGAGTGGGGTGCCAGCTCAGGTGTTGCTTCGTCATCTGACCGTGGTTCAAAATTACGAGGTGTTGTCCTCGGATCTTTCCCTCAAGGGACTGATCCCGGACCGTCGTCAATAGCCCGTTGTGTTGCTCTAGTACGACGTTAAATAAAAAATTACCAAATTACCACAACAGATGCTTTTGTATTATTTTTTGGTAGGCCACGGTAGCCAAGTTGGAAAAGTAATGGACTAGCAACCGTTATGAGTTTGAATCCAGTCAAAGACCATCGAGTACAAAGAGGGCTGGAGCATGGATTCTGTCGCGGCCTTCAATATCCTCTGACGTTGGCGTGATGTGGAAGTTTAGAGAGTGAGGTGCCAGTTCAGGTGTGACCTCGTCATCTGACTTCGGTTCAAAATTACGTCGTGTTATCTATGGATCTTTCCGTAGGAGATTGACTCGGATCGTCTCCAATAACCCGTGTGTTGCTTCAGTGTGACATTAATTAAAATCTAATATCTACCTACGGTATTGTTTGTTGTATAAAATTGAACTGTAAGAGATAGTTTTGCAATACATGTTGGTGAACTGGTTTGCAGATTCGTTCCAGTTTATAGGAGTTCGTTCAGAAAATAGATTAGTTTATAAAATGCTGAAACTTGCTGTCTTTGAAAGGAAAGTAGTTAATTAACATCACACTGGAGCAACGCAATGATATATTGGTGACGGTCCGGGATCCATCTCGATGGGAAAGATCCGAAGAAAACAGCACCTCAATCGTCATGTGACAATCCCTCGTAATTCTGAACCACGCTCAGATGACTAGAGCAACACCTTAACTACACTACCCTACAATAATGGACCGGAAGCCAGCGGATTTGAACGAAATCCGACTGCTTTTTCGGGGTGTTTTTCGTCTGGCCTGGGACCTTTGCATGTTGTTCCTGACAGATTGAACGCCGACGCTTACATGAACATTTGGGACAATAAGGTTCTTCCTACGCTAGGGCAATTTTATAGAATGAACAAATGTTACTTCTGGGACGACAACGCTCCACGTCATGTTGCAGTCTCTGTCAAGCAGTGGTATCATTATATGGATGTAAAACGTCTTCCCTGGCCTGCTCAGAGTCCCAATCTAAACCCCATAGGACATTTGTGGGACGACTTAGAGCGACGCTTACGCACAAGGGAACCCCGTTCGAAATCTATAGCTGAGCTGGCGACATTCTTGCAGCAGGAAAGGACACAAATACACATGGCTGTGTATCAAAACCTTGTTGAAAGTATGCCCAGAAGGGTTGCTAGTGTCATTGTAGCACTTGGGGAACATTATTCCTATTAGAGCATGTATTCTTTCACTTATACCATCACATCTTGCTGTCCGGTCCATTATTGTAGGGTAGTGTATCTTTTAAAGGTGTTGCACAAGCAAGCTTTGATCACATATTAATGCAATTAAATAAATATTTAATGGGAAATTTTCTGTAAGAAATTTCAACTGCGGGTCGCATGCGACCCACCTTTGATTTGCTGGCAGTCCTTCCCGCCATATGCTATTTTAACTTCTTTCTTTTCGTTCTTTGCGTCGATTAAAACAACTGTAAATCATTGATAGCAATGATGCATTAAAATGCACAGGTCCCTTTGCGTCGACACATGTGGGGACGAGCTTTTTCTGTCATGAATATTAACAAATTGAATATTAGGTAGGAAGGTAGGTATTTTAATAAACGTCGCATAGTAGCAACACATTGAGCTATTAGCGACCTTTCGAAATTATTTCCCAAGAGAAAGATACGATTGAAAAATAGGAATCACTTTGACGAATGAAAATTTAGAATCAATTTTTCGCTTGGCGACTACAAAAATCGAACCGAACATTCAAAAAATTGTTAAATCAATACATTGTCAAGTAAACCAAATTAAATTCTTAATTTTCTTTTTACTATCTTTACTAGGAGAATTACCGGGCTTTGCTCGGTTTGAATAGGTTAAATGTTGATTGAAATGTGATCAGACTAATTACTTTTCTTTCAGAGAAAAATACAGGCAGCACTAAAGTGTACGTAAAATAACTTTATAACATTAGTTAAACTTTTTAATAGTTACTCGTACTTACAATTTATTTCGAACGCAAATATGTATGCATGCATTCAAAATCCTTTTAATCGAAATCCTGTTCGACGAACTACAAAAGTTTATACCAGGCGTGGTCAGCTACACTACCTTTGACTGCCACACTTCAAGAAGGAATAATTTAAAGAACCATTTTTAACATTTATCTTTGATAACAAGACAGTCAGAAACTGAAAATTAGTTCAATTTTTTAAAGTTTACCCTCAGATCCCCTCCTTTTGGAGCTTCAATAAGATGAAGGAATAATATAAAATGGTTGTTCAACTACTGAGTTTTGGAAACAGGTTCCATAACAAAAGTATCCTATAACCAAAGAGGTGAGACAAATCTCAATTTTAACTACTTCTTATTGCTGTGAGTCTTTCTATTCAACACTTATATTTGCTAAAATAAGCATCGGTCTGTTTAACTGATCAGCATGTATCTGGTCTTGTACGAAACTGCCCTAACAAGTCATCAATCAAACTTTCGGCAGCTAACTGCTGACATGGACAACTTTCGTAAAGCATTCACAAGGAAATATAATTTTTAAAGAGTTTCTTTACGAAATTGTTTGATAGAATCAACAATATCTTTTTAGAATAACATTTTAATTTTTATGTTTTTGAATAAATTTGCAAACAAGAAATGAAATAAAATAATTACTTTTAGGACATTCACCAGTTTTAGTTTGCTTATACTTTGTAAACGAAATAAAATAAAATAATTACTTTTGGATATTGGTCAGTTTTAGTTTACCATATTTCATGCAAACATTTTTTTGCATAAGAGCCGCGCTATGGCCATCCCTGGTTTATACCAAGGGGACCACTACAGAAGATGATTTTGTTTCATTTAAGCTCATTTTCAGTAAAAATGACGAGTTAAAAACGTAAAAATGCCGTGACAAATTAATTTGTTACGGCATTCGTGACTAATTTGTTTCGAGAACAATTACATTTTTTTCCTGAAAATTCCTTCTGCGGCTCATGAAACAACGGAGCTTGTTTCAAAAATAAATGCCATCAGAATAGACAAACACGGTCGATTACATTTTTAAGAAAGAGAAGGTTTATTTTAAAGCACTTTTAAAAAGAAAATTATTGCTTTCAAACGAATGTTTCAAATGTATATAAGTTGTACAACAGCTTCAACTTACAAAGTAAGCAACCTCGTAGTTCTCAGTTCAATGTCAACAGTTTGATTTATAATTCGCTTTATTCCAACGGATATTTATTTTTAAATCTAATACTAATGGTACTTTTTTCAATTGAGATTCAGTTTCGTTTTTTTCGGAAACCAAGTACCTATTTAGAAGGATTTGATGACTTGACTATGGAGAGTACAGCTTTCAATACCCATGAAACCTGAAAACAAAAATAAATGTAATTGCTTTTAATCGTTATGTAATGAAAACTATCTCGACATTTAGAAACATCTTTAAACTTACTCCAACGTATTGCTACTCGTTTCAATTTAACATAACCCATGGTATTTTAAAATGTTTCTTTTTTTTAACTTTACCTCTGTCATTCCAAAATAAAAAATTACACTCCATACATAAAAAGAGTTTGTTTTTGTATATTTTAGTTTATTTTTATGAAACCAAATTCTACAAACAATTACGTATCAAACTAGACTTACTGCCAAGAAACTACTCATCTCTAGTGATATTTTGCAGAAAATTAATAATTCATTAAAATTTAACTTCCAAAAACATGTATCTGCTGCAATACATAAAATGAAATCCCGATCAGTGAAAAAATGCAGAACTCCAAAACGAATATGAAGAAGAGTGCCGAATTTAAATTTTATGCATATATTCTGAAACAGCAAATTCAAAAAGAACTTTGAGCAATATTGAAGGATTTATTTACAAAAAGAACACATATTGGTAATACTTAGAAATAGTCAAATATGACCACAACATTTCGCTGATTTAACTCAAATAAACAAACACAGAATTCTAAATCAAATTTTCAAAAAAAAATGGTTGTTGCGCTACCAGATACAGAGTAAAAAATGTATACTTTTATGATTAATTGAGTTTTGGACTTTACGCTATCAACTACAAAATGTAAGATATATTTTTTTAAATCCAATAAATGATGAATATTAAACTTTCATAAATTATTTATCATGAGTAGAAATAAAAAGTGAATCCGAACATAAATATCAGGATATCATTCAAATTGTTTAAATGCAAAAGTTTAGAATTTTGGAATAAAATAGTTTTTTGAGCAATTCTGACGCAAAGCTACTCATTTGAAAAGTTATTTTCCCACAAATGTTAGTAAAACAAACGGAGATTCTTACCACAATCGCTTTATACTCAATGTTATTCTTATGGGATTTAGAATTGTTTTAAGCTGCCTCTGATAAATATAACGGGGTTAATACGTAGTCTACGTTACCCCCAGGTTCTAAAGAATATGTGTATCGAATTTGGTATGAATTGATCAAACTGTGTAGATTTGTAGAGAACAGGCCACCAAATTTGCTGTATATACACTACCCTACAATAATGGAACGAACAGATGTGATGGTATAAGGGAAAAAATACATGCTTTAATAGGAGGATGGTCCACCACGTGTTGAAATTACTCTAGCAACCCTTCTGGATATACTTTTAACAAGTTTTTGATACACAGCTTTGGGTATTTGTGTCCATTCCTGCTGCAAGAATGACGCCAGCTTAGCTGTAGATTTCGGACGTGGCTCCCTGTTACGTAAATGTTGCTCTAACTCGTCCCATGCATGTTTTATGGGGTTTAGGTCGGGTCTCTGAGCAGGCCAGAGAAGACATTTTACATCCATATCTCGATACCACTGCTCAACAGAGGCTGCAACGTGACATGCAGCGTTGTCGTCCTGGAAGATATATTCGTACATTCCGCAAAATTCCCAGAGCGTATGAAGAACCTGATTGACCAAGATATTCATGTAGGCGTCCGCGTTCAATTTACCAGGAATAACATGGTGTTTGATAGTCGCAATGAATAGGAACGAACTGAAGTTTACCCCAAATAAGACGCGAGTGAATCGATAGGTTTTGAGATTTTGTGAGTCTTCAAATGAGTTTTTATCGAATAGAAACCATGAGATATATACACACATATCTGTATCCTTCATCCACTTCTATCTGTAAGAACTCTCGTTTCATATCACTTATCAAAGCTATAGGCAGAAGTCTGAAGGACAACTAAAGTTAAAAAATGTCCGGATATAAGTTCGGACCAACGTGTAAACAATCGTTAAGTGAGATTTCACCAGGTCCAGGTCCGCTTCGAACACGATACGTATCTTACAAGTGGTTCGATCATGGTGAATGTGGTAAAAATGTACCTCTCTGTGTGGTTAACAATATGTAAATTGTCGTCCGATAATTTTACGTTTGTTCGTCCGATAAAACTCCGATAATTTTCATCGTCGGAGGTATCTGGTGCTAGATCGATGATATTTTGCTGCAAATAATCTTGAAAAATAGTTTGATAGGAATTGAACAGTTCAGGGTTGATCAGAAATCGTTTTCTTAGCCTCAAAAATTGTTGCAGTACAACTTGTCTATTGTTATGTAATATACTGTATATCTTTTATCGAGTTTCCATGGCAGCCGAATTGTGTGAGAATTTTCTAATGTAATTTCCGATACAAAAGTCTTCATAACATCATCATCTAACGGGTCCAAAGATTCACTTTCGGATTTTATGCCTAAACTTTCCAGTTCCCAAAATTTCTTAATTTCATCCGATATCAAAGTTTCTTCAAAGTTTCAAGTGGGGTGTAATTCCACCATAGGAAACACCTTGTAAACACTAACCGAAAATCGTTTCCGCAGGTACAAAATGTTTACCTAAACGCTTTAAATTTCCCATTACTATGTTATAATAATAATCAGCCCCCACAAGAATAGTTACTCTTTCCTTACAATCGTTAGAGTCTGCAAGTTGCAAAGCTTTCAGGTTCTTATCTACGAAATGTCAAATCAAATTAGGAGGCGGTTAATCAGAACTTGAAATTTGTTCTGTTACTAGAGCTTCAATTGTGATTTCTGAGTTCCGTATGTCTCTATTTTCTAATTTTATCCTCACCTCATCCATTGTCTTTCTAATGAGAGTGTCATTTCCGAAAGTAAATACTGAGAGCGTTTCTTTTCGAATATCAGAAAGCCTTAATTCATCTGCAATACTTTTTTTTTTAATTTTCTCATGGAACCATTATCTAATAACAATCTTGTCGGAATTGATTGCATTTTTGTTTTTAACACCACACAACAGGTGTGAAGCAAAATACCATAAGGCCCGTTGACATGAGGCGCGTAAAACGCGCGTTGGCAAGACTATCAGGGTCCCGCTCTTCAAGATCGCAAAGATATATACTTGAATTAGAGGAATAAATAAACATAATTTAACGGCGGGACTTTGCTAGCCTCGACATACGCGCGTTGAAACGCCTCATGTGAACGGGGCCTAAAGCTTCGATTTCCTAAGAAAGCGTAGCCGTGATCTAGCGGTGGGTGACGTCACTAAAACGTTGTTTATACTAACACATGGTGTTGGTTTCCTAGAGAGCGTTGTTTGTGAGAGTAACGAAAATGATCGGAGCCGCCATTTCCATGACTGTCGTCATAGCGGTCTCAAACAGTTGGGGAACGTTTTTTTCTCTTGTAGCGGCCAGATTTCATTTCCTGCTCCAAACAATTCGAGCGAAGAGGAGCGAAATAAATAAACATTTCTGACTGCCATTGATTAATTAGTTTTTGTAAAATCGGGATCGTTAAACACAGAATGAAAATTTCAACGGATTTGAAATCTGCGGAAAATTTGACACCAGATCGATACCTTAAATGGGATTTTCTTTAAATAAATAATTAATTTTTTAATAAATAATTAAATAATCAAATGGTAAATAATTGAACAATAAAACTGTTTTTGCTATCGATCTGGCATAAAAATTTAAGCTGATTTGAAATCTGTTGAAATTTTCACTCTACCTTCAACGATCCCGAAGTTAGAAACTTTAAAGTAGAGAATAAAAAACCACTTTGTTTTGTTTCTCGAATAAAATAAACCACGACAGCCGTCTGTGTTGCCCATTCTCCAAAGTATTCTGTCCGTCTAAGTTGACACCTCTAGATTTTTGTTTAGACGGCCGTCTCTAGTTATGCCCGCGGAATCATGAGGTATCACGGCTGTTATATAACGGCTCCACTTTCTTAGGAAACCAAAGCTTAAGGATTCCCGATCTTCAAAGATCGTAAAGATAGATTCATGAATTAGAGGAATAAAAAAACATAATTTAATGGCGGGACCTTGCTAGCCTCGCCATACGCGCGTTGAAAAACCTCATGCGAACGGGGCCCTACATTTGTCAAGAGAAAGTGCTGAAAGAACATCTTTCGATTCCTCTCCACTATTCTTTTTTTTTTCATTACGTTATTTATCAGCCCGAAAGCAAATGAATGATTATGCCTTCCCTTGCATTCTGTGCTAAACCTATTCGTTCTGCAATCCTTGATTCTGTGTCTTGTTCCGAGACATAAAAAACATCTACCCTGTTTATGTAAAAAGTTTCTTTTCTCTTCCACAGTTAAACACTCAGAGTTCTAGATAATTCTTCGATTTGAAAAAGAGGCATTTATCGTTATTCATGCCCTTTTTGTTTATATTATTCACCATCGAGTTCTCATTCAATGACGCCAAAAGCTTAACAGCAGACGCAACATTTTTTTTCTCTGTCACTTCGGGGAGAATGCTCGTGAATAGTTTCTGATCGCAAACAGGATTAGAAATGATTTCACTCCCTATAGTTCTCCCTTTGAATGAAATCTAACAATTTATTGATATAAAAAATTATGCTTCATTCATTTCACGATTAGGCCCCGTTCTCACGCGTTGAAACGCCTCATGTGAACGTGGCCTTAAAGTCTAAACTTATATCGGGAGGCAATGTTTTCATTGCGATAGGAATTAACACGTGAATGTATGCTTCCGGCTTGAATTCTAATGACCGTAGGTTAGTACTTGTACTTCTATAGCATCACAATTTGCGATGATTCAATATCACTAGATTTACATACTGGAGTAAGGTCAATGAGTTTTTGCATATGTGAATTCATAATAATGTCCTTTTTTTCGAACGATTTTCAAGAATTTCAACTACTTGATCATAGTTTGCTTCCGAAATACAAAACCCTTCTATTGCGTTCGCCGCGTTGCCGCCCAGGTATGATTTCAAATAATTAAATTTTTCGATATTGGACAAATATTCATTATCATGAGTGGAGTGCCGAGCTCAGATGTTGCTTCGTCATCCGACCGTGGTTCAAAATTACGAGGTGTTGTCCTCGAATCTTTCCCTTAAGGGACTGATCCCGGACCGTCGTCAATAGCCCGTTGTGTAGCTCTAGTACGACGTTAGCTAAAATTACCACTTTATTACCATTCATTATCATGAATTGTAACTTTAAAAAGAGTTCCAAAAACTTATCTGAGTATAATCACCATAATATTTATTGATGGTCAATTTAGAAAGACGAGTTTGTTTCGTTTCGATTTTAGAGTCTATGGATTCGTTAAGAACACCATTGTTTACATTATCCAAATTTGTGATTTTATTCAATTCTTTCAATTTTCATTTTGCTCTAAATTGCCTAAGTTGAATTTCCTCTACATACTCTTGTGTGTATACGATTTCAGTTTCATAATCATCCTAATCAACACTTAAATTGCAGTCTTATTTGCGTCTAATTCTTACTTTTGCTTTAGTGAGTAATAAATCCAAACTTTCTACAAACAAGCTTATATTAATTTCGTCTTTCTCTAAATCTGTTTTCATCTTTTTCAAAACTTTTATCACCGCAGTTCTAGTAACTTTTCGTTTCGATTTCTATTTAGTAATATCTCTTCTGTCATTTTCACAAATATTCAAATCAATCCTACCTTCAACAGTCTTCGCATAAATGCTAATCCAAATGGTTGTCATAAGTGTAACTTCAAACATATTACACAATCACGTCCGATGCACCATGACGCAGAATGGCGGGATTTCTAATATCAAATTGGTTCAGTGGTATTTTTCGAAGCATACAAAAATGACGATTGGAGAGATTCTTCAGTTAAATTAAAGTTGAATTACTATTTTACATTATTTACAGATAAAGATAAAGATCACATTAATGCGCGATTGAATCAATCAAATATATCAAAGTAAGAACGCTTAGGTTCTTTCGAATTCATATCAAGGTATAACTTAAGCTTACAAAGGCTGCAGTTGTGGGAGAGCAAGAAAGACGCATGACATCAACGATGCCAGCACTATCTAAGATTCAAATAATTTCTACATCATTTGACTGCTGTAAATGATTGGTTTGAAGTAAATATGCCTCTCCAAATATGCAAAGTGCCATACGAGTAAGTAACGGAGTTCTAACGATGCCTCATGATCGGCCTCCTTGAGGGTGGACTTTCGTAAGGTGAAATTTCCACTTGCACGGGGCGTAATGTCTCAACATTGATGCGTGTGTGGAAGAGATGGACCATGGAGAACCAGACAAGTCGAAACCCTGGCAGTGGGCCACGCAAGATGTCGTCGCCACGGGACGACAGACACCTCATCCGCATGGCGGTGACGGACCGTATAGCGTCATCTCGTGCGTTGGCATAACATTGGATCACGTCTACATGTGTGTCATTGTTTGCCCCCACGGTTCGTCAACGTCTTCTGTGCCATGGAATACGTGGAAGGATTTCTTCGCGCAGGAATCCCTTGACGCTGAATCTCCGACTACAATAGGCTCACACACACAGCCATTGGCGGGCCGATTGGCAACAATTCGTCTACTCATATGAGTCCCGCTACATTCTGGACTATGACGATGGGACGCGTACTCGTTAGATGCTACAGAGGTGAACGCCTTCTCCCGTAGTGTCTTATTCAGCTTCCTATAGTGCGAACGCTTGTTGTTATGGTCTAGGGCGCTATTGAATATAATGGGCGATCCCGCCTACTCCAAAATGTGGAACCCTGAACAGCGGGCGCTACATCAGGGAAGTTGTGGAGCCCGAGGTCCTACCCCTCCTGCAACGCATTCCCGGAGCTGTATGCTAGCAAGACAGTCCACATGTTGCTAGGACTGTACAAGCTTTCTTCAGTGCACATCAGGTTCAGCTTTTTCCATAGCCTGCACGATCCCCAGATATGTCTGGGATTACATCGATCGGCGACTCGCTCGTACCGCTAGTCGGGCCGAGAATACGGCTGAACTTTGGCATCAGATAGAAGTGATCTGTAACGCAATTCGCTTCTACGCTTATATAAAAAAAATTCTAGAGATATCTAGAGAAGACGA
Organism: Metellina segmentata; assembly: GCA_947359465.1. Taxonomy (NCBI): domain Eukaryota; kingdom Metazoa; phylum Arthropoda; class Arachnida; order Araneae; family Tetragnathidae; genus Metellina; species Metellina segmentata. The sequence goes on from OX375882.1 coordinate 92,375,619, forward strand.
GCTCTGATTCTACATAAAAGTATTTATACAGGTAAATTCTTCATAAAAGTCGTGAAATTCAAGAAATGAGCTACAGAAATCTATTAGAGGTTGCAAAAGAGTTTAATTTATAGAGCTTATAGCAAAACGGTTTATAATTCAATATCACATTCCATACAAATTTTTATAAAATTCTGAACAAATTTTTCGTAAGGGTAGCATTTAAAAAGTAAGTGATCTACCCTTGAGAACAAAGCAAAACCCTTAAATGCGTTTTTTATTGGTGAGTAAATAATAAACACCATATAGAGTGAGAACTGGTGGTTGGGTAGTTGAATTTACGTCGCACTGGAGTAATTAGCGGGCTATTTTCTCTAATGTTATGTTGTTGTTGTTGTTGTCGTGCGGGCCATATATGGCCCAATTGGGGGTGCCTTTGCCCCGGAGGGTTGGACTTCTTCATGCATGACACATCCGTTTTACAGGAAGGTCCCTTTCACACATCCATTCACTCACACCTATCGTAATTTAGATCCCTATCAGAGGCCGATAACCCCCTGATCAGGCAACCCCAGAGGTATTGATTTGGTATGGGAACATGGGAGACTTTGTGACCACGACCTATTTAACGTGCCCCAGCCACCATTAGCGAACACGACGGTCTCTCTCTAATGTTAACAAAAGTAAAATCGCATTTCCCTTTCGAATTTTCGAATTAAATTGATATGTTTAATGCTGCCAAAATTAAAATTTTTTTTTTAATTTTCGGTCAACAAATTTCGGGGTTTTAATAATTTAAAAATAACCGTTTTTGCGCCCATTTCTCTAAGTTAACTTAAAAATGAGCAGTTTACATCAATTTCTTCAAATAATAACTTAAAAGAAACCGTTTGTTTCAATTGCTCTGTTAATAATTTAAAAGAACCGTTTGTGTGTCAATTTAGCTCGTTGTGTTGCTCTAGTACGACGTTAACTAAAATTACCATTACCATTACCAAATTACCATTGTGTGTCAATTTCTCTCAGTTGCCGACCAACCGGTATAGTGGTTATGGTGTTAGCCTCTAGATCGGAAGGTTCCTGGTTCGAATCCGGGTCCGGGCATGGATGTTTGTAAACGTATGGTGTAGAGGCGGCTGGTGCACCTTAAATCTGTCGTGGCCGAAAGTCCTCACGTTGGGTTGGCGTGGAAGTTTGGAGAGTGGGGTGCCAGCTCAGGTGTTGCTTCGTCATCTGACCGTGATTCAAAATTACTAGGTGTCGTCCTCGGATCTTTCCCTTAAGGGACTGACCCCGGACCGTCGTCAATAGCCCTTTCTGTTGCTCTAGTACGACGTTAACTAAAATTACAAATTACAATTCTTTCAGTTAATAACTTATAAATGAAACGTTTACGTCAATTTCTTAGTTAATAACTGTTAAAAATAAATGTTTTCATCAAATTCTAAGGTAGCAAGGTATGAAATTAAAGTTTCACTGTGTGTGTGAAGCAACACGACGGGGCTACTGGTGACAATCCGGGATCAATCCCTAAAGGAAAGCATCCGAGGACGAAACTTCGTAATTGTGAACACCATGGTCCGATGAGGAAGTCACACCAGAGCTGGCGCCCCGCACTTCAAACTTTCATACCATGCCAGCTCGATTACATTTGAGGTCACGACAGATTTAGCGTGCACCGATTGCTAATTCGTTAAGCTTACAACGGAGGTCAATTTCTAAGGTATGTAGGTATTGAATTAGCGTTTCACTGGAACAACACAACGGACTATTGGCGACAGTCAAAGATCAAATTTTAAGGGAAAGGTACGGGGAAAGTACCGCGGTTACACAGATAATAATTAATAACTTTTAGTTAACGTCGTACTAGAGCAACACATCAGGCTATTGACGATGGTCAGGGTTCAGTCCCCTAAGGGAAAGAACTGAGGACAACACCACGTCATTTTGAACCACGGTCAGATGACGAGGCACCACCTGAGCTGGCAACCCACTCTCCAAACTTCCACACCAACCCAACGTGAGGACTTTCGGCCACGACATATTTAAGGCACACCATACGTTTACAAACATCCATGCACTGATCCGGATTCGAACCAGGAACCTTCCGATCTAGAGGCTAACACCTTAACCACCAGACCGGTTGGTCGGTAATGGTAATGGTAATTTTAGTTAACGTCGTACTAGAGCAACACAACAGGCTACTGACGACGGTCCGGGATCAGTCCCTTAAGGGAAAGATCCGAGGACAACACCTCGTAATTTTGAACCACGGTCAAGTGACGAAGCAACACCTGAGCTGGCACCCCACTCTCCAAACTTCCACGCCAACCCAACGTGAGACCGGTTGGTCGGCACGGTCAGATGGCGAGTCCATTGCTAAAAATAACAACTTAAAATGAACCGTTTGTGTCAATTATTTCACTCAGTCAATACTTTAAAAAGAACCATTTGCGTCGAAATCTCAGTTAACTGCTAAAAATAGCAGTTAACTGAGATTTCGACGCAAACGGTTAACTGCTAAAAAATAGCAGTTTACTTCAATTTCTGACAGTCAATAACTAATAACAGTTAACCATAAACCTTTAATATCAATTTCTAACAGTTCAATAAACTTTTAAACGACGCTGCTGACTGTTAGCGTCACACACAGTCGCTAATCGATGAAAAAAAAAACTGTTTCGACCCAACAGCTTATAACCAAGCACAATCGGAGAATTGACGATAACCGGCGATCGCTGCTATCGCAAAATGGCAGTTCCGCCCGCAGAGTGTGTCCGTCGCAGACACGGGCCACATCTCCCAGAGAACCGATCGAGGGAACGAGAGTGTGGGGAGGAGGGAGGGGATCCAATCAGGGCATCGTTCCCGGGCGACATTGAACTTGAAGAGCAGAGAGGATCTTCATTCCCTCTCGATCAACCTCTCCGCGAGGAAGTGCTTGCTCCCAAGGCCGTCTCTCAAGGTTCCTCCTGCAGCTTCCTCATCGGACACTACGGTAAGTTCTCTCTCTCTCTTCCTCGATGCTCCTTCCTCCTAACCCCTTCGAGTGGGGTGTCACCCGAGGTGTCCACCCCGTCGTATTACCGTGGTTCAAGACGACGAGGCGTTGTCCCAGGATATTTTCATTTAAGGATTGATCTTTCACTAATGGCCCATTCTTTCAATTGTTTTGCATCCATCTTCAAATACATGTGTTGCTTGTTCCTTGAGGGATTCGATGTTGCCCAGTTGGAAGAGCATCGGACTAGCAGGTTTCGAGTTGTGAACTCGCTCGACCTCGTCATATAGCCGTGGTTCTAGACGACGAGTTGTCCTCGGATATTTTCCTTTGAAGGTTGATCTTTCACCAATGGCCCGTTCTTTCGGTTGTTTTGCATCTGTCTTCAAATGCATTTGTTACTTGAGGAGTCCGCTGTAGCCCATTTGGAAGAGGATTGGAATAGCAGGTATCGAGTTGGGAACTCGCACCAGCTGAAGACCGCGTACGCGGTCTGGATGGTGCACACTAAATCTGTCGTTTCCTTAAATGTAACCACGTCGGCTTGTGGAACTTTGGAGAAGTCTGCGACAGCTCAGTTGTTGTTTTCGTCATCTAACCGTGTTTCGAAAAGAAGCGTTGTTCCCTGATCTTTCGGGATGGATCCCGAACCTTCGAATTGCGACGTCAAACTACACATTCCTTGAGATCTAGCTAAGCAGGAAGACCATGTGTCCGAACACGCTGAAAATGTTCAACACGAGATCCAGACTTCCGTGGAAATCCTTCCTCGTCGTATCGACACAAGCCATACGACTAGGGGGTGCTCATTCAGTGCTACATTTTGAGCAAGTTGGAAATGCCCTTTTGTAAATTCGAATATCTAAGTGTCTAACCCCTTCGAATGCGCAGCCTGGACACCGACGTTTTCCAGTCCCTACTCATTTGTTTTCGTGTTCAAACCCTTCTTTGCATAATGGTGGAAATTTCCATCATAACATTGAATGCCCAAAAATTATATAAAAGAACAAGTTCACTTTAAGTTGATCGTGTCTGGATACCTTTTTAATGTGCATTGCATAAAAAAAAACATAGCTGTCAAAATAAGCAAGTGTCACTATCAGTAAAACGAGCTTGAAGTTGTCATTCCGCTGTTTGTTGTAGTTGCAATAAACGTATGATTTCGTTTTTAATTTTGTTTTATTATATTTGTGTGTTTCTATATTGCTAAAAAAGTGAAAATGAGTGGAAGAAAGGTTTGTAACATGTGTTTCTGTTATTTTTAGAGCAATTTCTGAAAAAATTTGCGTTTAATTTAAAAAATACCACATGATACCATCATATTGTTTTTTGCTAAATTTATACTATAAATATATACTAAGATTTTTTTAACCATTTTTCCTTTAATTTTGAACATGAATTATATCACCTTAATTTATTTAACCAATAAAGAAAAAATCATGCCCAAAGAAGGGTTAATAAATTACAACTTCAAAAAACTCTTTCAATTCCATACACCTCTGATGAGTCACGCACCGTCACATAACCAACGACAGCTTAGGAATCCTTACCTAGGTTTTCTACTATAAACTGAGTTTTAGCCAACCCATCTCAGTGCAATACTTCACCAAAATTGTGTTTAAGTAGCATCATTTAAGTATCTTAATCATTCTACAATACTCGAAGCGATTAAATTCCTTACTGTCTTTGACTCTTATAGATTTATTTGTATGCTTATTTCAAACAATATATAATCTTTTATTAAGACAATTTGCTTTTGATACCTGCCAATATGCAATATTTTATTTCTTCAAACTATGTTAACTTTTTATTTCATACATTTTGATATACTTTTATGTATTACGTGGTGTTTTCGAAGCCTTCCTCTCACGATTCATTCTGGTCAGTTGCCAATAACCCGCTGTGTTTCTTCAGTTTGACGTTAATTAAATATCTACCTACCTTTTATAACATTGTGCATATCTTCTCATCCAATTTCCTCAGTTCCGTCACTGATTTTGCTAGTGTTGAGAAGTCAAAAGTTTTATCGGCTTGATCTACAATCATAAATTTACGTTTATGCATTGCTTGCAACAGAACAGTGGGTTGCTATGTCAGGTGTTCACATCCACAGTTTCTGCAACTTGTCCCGAAAACCTCGACCCTTCGGTATTCAGCCCACTGCGCTAGCAACCTTCGAGCTGTAGGTGAAGCAGGTTCCTGACAGTTCAATTCCTGACAGTTGCATTCCTCCCCTGGGTGTATTTTTGTATTCTTGTGTCAGTAAAACTTTCATTGTGTGTTGCCTATTACTTGGAACTGTACGTCTTTTGTCTGGTACAGTATGCCAAATATGACTTGCGCCGTAAAACCCTAACCAACCTCAATACTAGGGCACAAATTCCGCCTACGGTGTCCCAATTCAATACTTCAAAATAAACCGATTAATCGATTTATTTAAATTTTTAATTTAAAGATTAATTTATAATTGTATAGATGGTAAAAAAGTGTAAATTACGATAATTTTCGACGAAGTTACATTAAAAGCAACATAAAACTTGCAGTAGAAAAGGTCAACTACGAAACCTCGTTTTCACCCGTGTGAGATTTTTTTGACCTTCTTGATTTTAAACTGATTATTGCGCATATTCTTTATTTTCTCCAAAATAGTTTTGGGACTAATTTGTTTTACATATTCAAGTGCGATTGAGGCATTTAGCGTGCTTTCTTGTTCTGAAATTTGGGTTTCAAATATTGCTTTACGTATGCTTATTTGCAGAATTTCAAAATTGGTTTTTGATGATCAATTGAGTGATACACTTTCCAAATGGGGGTTCATTTGATTTATGTGCGCACAAACTACTATATGAATTGAGTGGATTTATAATACATGGAAAGTTAATGCTCATGGTTCCTATCAATTTTTGGGGCCTCGATAGCCCGGTCGGAAGAGTAACGGATTCACGTTAGGAAGGTTGCGAGTTAGAATTTAATGAATAATTTTGAGTGTTACACTTTGTAGCATTTTGTGTTGCTCCAGTGCTACGTTAATTAAATGCTCAAAAAAGTTCAATGCAGTTTGCATAGCGCTCATGGAAACCCAGAACCCCAGTTGTAAAACATAATAAGTCATCGACTGAATCAAGATGAACTTTTGTTAAGAACAATGTTTATTTTTTGCAGTTTCATTGTAGGTTAAACTTTTTGTTAATTTATATTAATTTACAAAATTTATTTTATTAATTTTTGTTAAGTTAATGTAATAATTGGTAATTTTTAATTAGCGTCCTACTAGAGCAACACAACGAGCTATTGACGACAGTCCGGGATCAATCCCTTAAGGGAAAGATCCGAACACAACATCTCGTAATTATGAACCACGGTCAGATGACGATATAACACTTGAGCTGCACCCCACTCTCCAAACTTCCACACCAACCCAACGTGAAGACTTTCGGCCACGATAGGTTTAAGGTGCAACAGCTACCTCTACACCATACGCTTACAAACATCCATGCCCGGACCCGGATTTGAACCAGGAACCTTCCGATCTAGAGGCTAAAAACTTAGCCCCTATGCCGGTTAGTCGGCTTGTAAATGTAATAAGTAGGGCATCTTTTTTGTTGCAGTAAAAATGGGAAAAGCTTCATTTATCATTCATTAAAGTTGCCATTTATGGGAATAAAGTTTTTTGATACACTAACATCTCAAATAAATTATTCTTAAAAAAATGAAAAAATCAGAATTTATTGACAATTTTAGCGGTATACGAAAGTATTATTATTCATAATAAATTCAGAAGATCTTTGAAATTGTTGAATGGCCTTGACCAGTAATCTCTTAAACATTGAAAAATTGAGCTTAAGAGAGACAGATGTTGCCTAACGTTGTTGCAGCAGCAAATACCAACTTTGGGGGAAATTATCTCGGGAAAGTGTAGCAATAACCGTCAGGTCATTATTTTTTCAAACCGTTTTTTAAGATACGCTTTAAGGTTGCAAAGATTTTCTTTAAAGTCCATCGATCTGATATCTTCATTCGCCGTCTCGATGATGTATTCTTTAAACCGATTTTTCTATGAGACGAATCAAACATTAGTAGCTGCTTTTGATTTTCAGCAAACGTTTTGGCACCTCTGGGTGAACGTTTTGCATTCCAATAATCTGCATTGTCTGTATATATATGCATTCGGAATTATTACTTTACAAAATAGTTATTAAATAGTTGCCTATTTAATTGTGAGCTAAATTTGCAAGATTAAACTGTAGTCTATTTAATTTTAAACAAAATTTTAAAAAGTTGCAAGTTGTTGCATTTATTTAAAAAGTTGCATTTATGGAAAAAGTTGCATTTATTTTGCGGTTATAACTCACTTACAATACACCCCATGTAGGAGGAATTTTGGTTTTAGAACTTTACATGCAGCATAGAACGTGTGAAAAAAAAGTTGCATTTGTTGCAAAAAGTTGTCGTGTCATTAACCATGCAGGTGAAACATGTCTATATGTTTTAGAGTCTGTAAGTGAAACATGTCAATTTGAAGCTAAGCATACAAATAACACATGAGTCGATACGTCGTTAACCCTTCTGGTAGCTGTCTTGACGAGCTGTCTCGTCTTTAGTAAAACTGACCAGATTTTGATGGACGAAAAATATCGTCCATCTCGTTGTCTCGTCCGTCTCGTTGTCTTTTGCTATTAAAGAAAACTGACCATATCTTGATCTTTTCGTAAAAAATATCAATATCTCGATGAGAGACAATCTATCTCATCGTCAGCAAAAGGGGCTGGATCTTGAAAAACACGATACCTCGTCGAAACCACTTGGAGAGTTAATCATATAAGTAAAACGTGTATAATATAAGTAAAACATGTCGTTAATCATACAGGTAAAACATGCGTAGAAATGTCGTTAATCATGTAAGTAAAATATAGTATATTGATATGTAGTTTGTCATGCAAGTAAAACATATACATCTCTAGACCATTTGTAATAACTCTTTTGGTATCAATTTTTCGAATTTTTTTTCAGATTATTTATATATAATCCTTGGAAAAGAGTTACGGAGAAATTCACTAGAGCAAAGAGTAAAAAAAGTCCAACTTTGTCTTCCAATTCAACGGTCCATTGATCTAACGCAAAGAGTTCACATTCGTTCTTTTGGAGTCAGACAACCACCTTATCAACAAGCGACACACAGTTACAATCTACAAAACGAATTGCAATTAATTTCCAATCACATTTATTGTTCATAAAAGTATAAATGTGAATTTTAATACATAAAAGCGCTATTTTATTTTCAAATGGTCTAGTGACTTTTCGACCACCCTGTAAAACCGGAAAGCATAGACTAGTTAAACAGAAGACTGGACCACCTGGAAATTACTTTCTCTATACGTGCCATACTATACGGAAGCCCTCTTCAATATGAAGGTCAATAACGCCCGAGACTTTCACAGAAGGCTGACTTTCGGATAATAAATGTGGTTTGGGCAGATATAGGCGACGTTCGAAACTAAACAACCCTCCATTAGACTCGGAACGCTTGAGAGAAGCGAACGGGTGGAATTCGGGGTGCAGCCGAAAAAATATAAGACGCGCTCATAAAAGCCGACGTCAAACATCGTCAATTTGCTTTTATCGTAGTATTTCTTTGATGGCGATCTGACATCGCCAAGGTTGCATTGATCGATGTTCAGTGAATAGACACTTTGAATATAAAGCTCCCCGAGAAATTCTTTGCATTTTTATTTCATGGGTGGTATGCATTTGAAAAGGTAGGTATTTTAATTCACACGGAACTCGAGCAACACAATAGGCTATTGGCGACGGTCCGGGATCCATCCTAAAGGGAAAGACCGAGGACAACACGACGTAACTTTGAACCACGGTCCGATGACGAGATCACACACTTGAGCTGGCACTACACTCTCTAAACTTCCACACCATGCCAATGTGAGGATATTGGAGGCCTCAACAGATTGAACGTACACCAGCCTCCATTGTATATGACGGTCTTTGGCTGTTTCAAACTCGCAAGAAAAGGAAAGACCCAATCGAAAAACGGACAATATTTTGGGTCGATTTCCGATAAGGAATCGTGTGCCATGATTAGAGTAAGGTCGATTCCGACCACCTGTGTATGTATTTTATCGAACTATTTACTTAGTTTATATATTTCTATCATGAACGTATTCACAGGGGGGCTTGGGGTCCGATTACCGCTTCCCGAAATGTTCTTATCGTTACAAAACTAAACGTTACGCATAGTTAAATCATGCGCAATTTGAAATTTCGTTGAGCCCATAAGTCGAAAATCCTTGCATGCAAAAGGAGTGTTCATTCAGTATTGCATTTTTCCGTAGCTACACACTGCACGTGAATATAGAACTTAAATCTGGCACTACTTTGGTATTTAATAATCAATGTATAATAATCAACGTTAAGTGAAAAAATTTCGAATTTGTAAAGTGACAATGTAAAATGATCTCATTATCTTACGTACTGAATATAGGAATATCATCAGACAATTAGTTAGGACCTACTTTTTTCTGAAATATGTACAAACGTAGCAAGAGGAAAAGAGTTAAGAAATTTTTTAACTCTGGGTTAGTTTAAATTTTTCAAAATAAATCCTGGAAATGATAAGAAAATCGCTTTCCAAGTTGACGTCTAGACTAAGATCAAACTTTCTCTAGAGATTAGACTTCTGGTGGTATTCTTGGGCTGTTGCAAGAGTTCGTACCGTTTCCCCCCCCCCTTGACAAAAATTGAAGGAAACTTTTGTTGAATCACTACAGTAGGTGCCTATTTGTTCCATGCCCTTTCTCCATCTCTCCGGTATCTGCATCATCTTGCGCTCATACCAGTTCCGGAGTTTCTGGCTAACGAGCCGATCCAGGGGACGAAACTTTCCGAACCACTTACGGCGCGAGGAATCGTCAACGGCACCCATACCTTCTTTAGCGTTTGCGAAGTATTCTTGCCTTTTCGAAAGTAAAAAGGCACAACGCATCGAAAATGCTACTTATTATCTGACATTTTGAATGCTTAAAATAAAAAAATAAAAACAACAATCCAATAACACAATTTTCCCCGTGCTCGCTGAAACTCAGTCTTTCAAACAACGTCAAAACATGCCGCGTGTAAAGTAGATAACACTGCGGTTTTGCGATGCAATGTCATCGAGAGCCAGAAACGGGACGAACTTTTCTTTCTATTATAAAAAAAAAATTGCAATCTTCAGGTTTATTCGCTTTGTGATTGCTAATAGCGAGTCACGTGATAGCGAGTCCTATGGTTCAACGAGCTAATGAATTTGGAGCACGCGCAGACGATAAACAGTTATATTTGTAGCGGTCAATGTAACTTAGAAGCATCTATGAATGCTGAGTATAATCTTTCTTTTCTTAAAGGCTCTACATCAAAACCTGGCAATACCAATTAAAAAGAATATAAATTCTTGCAAACGAAAGATTGTTTTTCTGCTTATTATTCTGATTTTTAAAAAAGCAGTTGAGCAGCAGTTCTAGTCAATATGTTCGTTCTTTGCATGCTGTAATAAATATTATTACTTGGAAGAATTGCTTGTTTTCATCTCCTTGTCTTGTAACTCTAAGAGAGCTACAAAATATTTTTTAATTAATTCATTCATAAAATTTGAGAGCACGCGCTAGAGAGTTTGCAATGTTTTCAGAAGAATCGGCAAATTCGGTCGCCGTTTCCATCGCAACAGTCGAATATGAAAATATTAAGAAGTAGTATTACAACAAACAACACGGATTAGCTTAAACATTTAAAGTTACGATGAGATTTCCTCTGAATTTTAACACTATGTTATGCTAAAATATTTCCTTTCTAATGCGAAAATGAGATGTTTTGTCCTTGACATTTAAAAAAACATTTTGTCTTTATTTACACTATATTTCCGTAGATGAGCCGAGAATTTTAGGAACGTTTGCTAAAGCTTAAGTACTGGGGTGGGCTTTTATACGAATCCGCTAATCTCGCAATGAAAGTAGGCAATTTTCCGTTACTCGGGCGCATGCGATAGATATCGCAATGAGAAGGGAACCTTCAATTAACGTCGTACTAGAGGTCCCGGATCAATCCAGCAGTGTATTAAAATAAAATAGCCCCCTAGTGTATTAAAATAAAATATTATTCTCCATATCAACACGATATTTACCGCTATTGTATTCATATAAATTGGTCCATGAAGAATTATCTTAAAAAATATAGGTTAAATAGTTTAAAAGTATGCCTGGTAAAACATCTAACGGTACAGCTACAGTCTCCGTTTATAGTGGTGGCAATGGCCTTGGCGATTTTTGTTTGGCGCACTTCTAGTAGCGAGTTACGGTAGGTTAAGGCAACTCATCTGTATTAACGGTTATTGTAGTTGTCAAGGCAACCTATCTGTATTAACGGTTATTGTGGTTATCAAGGCAACCTCGGTAAACGGAAACTTTAAATTTTAATTGTGATTGTTCCAGAATGTCCTTTCAAAATCTGTTAAAGTCGTTTGATTTCATTGGTTCGTTTGTGATTATTTTTCTTTGATTCCATTGGTTATTTTAATTTTAAAATATCCTTTGATTGCATTTTTCTTTTTATATTATTTTTTCTTGATATCATTGGTTCATTTAATGGTTTTTATCTAGTTGTAGAATTTTATTTTATTTAACTTTTTTCACCGTAGAGTTCTGACATTTATTGGTTTTTCGCCATTTGTGGAACTTTCTTCTTTAATATTTTTTGTTCCCGGAACAGTTCTGCCGTATCAGGTTGTATTATTTCTTGCTTTTTTTCTTTTAAAAATCTTTTTCAACATGCTCACTGCATTTAGTGTAATTGATAAATTTCAGGGTATTCTTACCCAACATTCGCAGCTTAGTTTTTCTGCTGGAAGGCAAACGTGTGGAAGTCAAGGAGTGCCTAATCGTTTGTTTTGGGTTGGCTTATGTCTGGATAAGCAAAAGATTTTCAAAATGTTCACAAATGTATTTTCCAGCTGTCATTTTCTGTTGTAAAAAGAAAAATTAAAAAACAAAATTTTGAAATAATTATTTTCTTGGCGACTTTAACAGTACACCAAAAAAAAATCTCCAATGGCGTTGTCACCGCTAAAACGTAGATTGTAGCTATACCCATGTAACCACATGCTTCACTAACGACAATACTCACCCAACTCCAAAACCGTTTTCTAGTATTCAATTATGGGTTCTTAAATCCTAGCCGATAGTTAAAAATTGAAATGAGCCATTGTAGACAAGACCATACAGAATGTAAAACAAGAAGTCCAGAGAACTAATTGGCTGGAGCGATTCAGTGGATGTCGCACGAATAAATAGCTTAATTTTTCTTATTCAGGTAAATGCCAAGGTTAAAGAAAAGAAGCGATGTGTTGATAAAGAAATACGCAAATTGGTATCATTTAACCATCTCATCAACTTATCAATTTGAGGAAATCTAATCTACTGTATTTAAAGTGGAAAAAAGATGTTTTGTTTTCGGTGTAATCAGAAGTGAGCGTAACAACCTTAATTGGACTGAACGAGATTGGGTAGATAACAAAATAAATAGCATGTTTAGCCTTAACGCTCTGAAACTTACAAGGATCTCAAATTGTGTAGTTTTTCTTTTACCACACTACCCATTATAAAACTGAATAGCTACGCTCATTAGATAAGGTTAACGTCGCACTTAAGCAACACAACGGGTACAGCTTCAGTCTACGTTTAATTAAGAATTAGTTCAAATGAACCAATGAAATCAAACGACGGTTTAACGGATTTGGAAAAAACTTGCTAGAATATTCAAAATGAAAATTTAAATTTTCCGTTTGCCGAGGTTGCTATAAAAAATCGCTTTAACTGTATCACAGATGGATTGCCTTAACCTGCCATACCTCGCTACTAGAAGTGCGCCGAAAAAAAACCGCCAGGGATGTTGCCATTGCTATAAACATAGACTGAAGCTGTACCCACAAACGGGCTATTGATGGAGGTCCGGGATCAATCTCCAAGGGAAAGGAAGACACCTCGTAATTTGGAAATATCACCTATTGGGTCAAAGACTCGAGGGATCCTTTCATCCTGTACAAAGAATATATTGGTCCTTCTGACGTACTTGTGTAAATGAGCCTTATAGCTCGATCTGTCTAAACCAAGTGAAGGACGATACAAGGAAGAAATGACACAGGGCATTTATAGGTGGGGAAAAGACAGGAATGACTAGGGGATGGTCGTGAGTGGTCAGATGATGTGCTGCAGGCGATATTGGTTTTTATTTTACTAAGATTCTTTTTAAATGGTTTGTTGTGAGACACAGACTTTATACTTTGAAACGTTCTCACTACGCTGTGGGTAGGCAGGTAGTTTAATCATCGACGTATTAGATTAACAGAACGTGCTATTGACGACGGTCCGGGATCAATCCCAACTGGAAAGATCCAAGGACAACACCAATAAATTTTGAATCACGGTCGTATGACGAGGCAACACCTGAGCTGGCACCCGATCCACAACGCTGTGGGGGGTCGGACGAGTAACAGAATTACTAATGCGCGGCCATATAAAAACAAAATACTTTCCGTTTCTAAGCAACTACAATGACTAGCATGCTGAATGACATTGTAATTTTTGTTATGTTTGTTCTTATAAAAGGTTATGTAAATTTATTTAAAAAATCGGTCAGAATATTTTTTAAGTAATTGAACTTTTGAAGACGTGGACTGCTGATTTGATTCCATAGCAGGCTTTCTCCTACACCCCCCCTACAAATACTTTCTTTTTTTTAGTTATTTTTATTTATTATGAAAAAGTAAAATCGAGTCTCACTACTACAACATCACTAGTAAAAAAACACGATTTTTTCAGCTTCACAAAATAACTATTGAATAAGACATTCATTGACCGGTCTTACTCTACATTATCTTATGCCATGTTTCAAGTAACTTCGTATATCCATCCTAGAAATCGTTTTACCTTTCTGGGCAAAGTAACTGTGCCAGGAACGTTTCGGCAGTCAGCAAGAAAAGTTATTCAGTTTTGAAAATTTTGTAAGCTTTGGAATAAATTGGAAATCTAATGGTGCCATTTCTGGTGACTTGGACGAATGAACCAAAACTTCCCAATTAAGCTGTTATGCGTTTTGTCCGATACCGTAAGAAACATGTGGTCTTGCGTTATCGTGATGCAAGATTACTACTTTTCTCTTGACTAATTCTTTACGCTTTCGTTTCGGTATGTATCGTTTGGTTTTTGAGGATGAATACACTCATTCCCTTCCGAATTGGAAGGGAGTACTCACGAGAGTACAACATACACCATCGTATACAAAAGAGGCTGGTGCATGTTCAATCTGTCGCGGCCTCAAATTTCCTCACGTTTGCGTGGTGTGGAGTTTTGGAGAGTGGGGAGCCATCTCAGGTGTTGCCTCGTCATCTGATCGTGGTTCAAAATTACGTGGTGTTGTCCTCGCATCTTTCTCGATGGAATTGATCCCGGACTGTAGTCAGTAGTCCATTGTGTTGCTCCAGTACGACTTTAATTAAAGTACCTACCTTCCATTGGAAATATCACGACAAAACTAACGATATCCGTTTGTTTTTTCTTCTACTGCGAGCTGCTCACTCAATTCCAGGAGTAATGAAGCATGATGTGAACAATTTTCCAAACATCTGTTGCTGGATGATTAATGGTCTTGTATCGAGTTGATGCTAAACTTCGTCCCGTTTTGGCTCTATATGGCTCTGCAATGCAAGACAGAAGTGTTAACTACATTCGCACGTGTCAACTTTCGATGTTGTTTGAAAAAAGGAATTTCATCGAGTACTTAGGAAATAAATCATCTCATTGGGTTGTGTTTTTTCAATTTAGTTCAGCATTGAAATAGGCAGTAAATAAGGAACATTTTCGATAAGTTAATGCTTTTTTTTATATCCAAAAAAAGCAAGAATGCTTCGCAGACGCAAAAGAAGAAAGGTATTGTGTAGGGTGACCTTGACGATTCCACGTGCCCTGAGTGATTCCGAAGGTTTCGTCACCTGGATCCGTTCTTTAGCCAGAAACCTGGTAACTGGTACAACAGCGTCATGATGCATCTACTAGTACCAGGTTTGTACCGTGTACCGTGGTTCAAAATGACATGATGTTGTCCTAGGATCTTTTCCTTAGGGGATTCATCCCGGACCGTCGTCAATAGCCCGTTGTATTGCTCTAGGACGACGTTAATTAAAATTATCATAACCAATACAGAATTAAGCTCAATAAAATATATCAACTATTTAATTACTATTGGGCCCACCCCCTACTCGCTAAAGCTCGCCAACCCCCGGAGTATTGCAAAGTAATCCTCATTGATTCGCTGTGCGAACCTGTGCTAGCTTCGCTCGCATCAATGAAGACATGTGTCCTAGCAGAAAGAATTGTTTTCAAAATATGAGGTTCCAAAAAATATTTTTCAAAACTAAAGTTGCTGTATTACAGAAAATAAATACACAGTACCCTGGAATCAGAATTCAAATGAAAACTTTGAGCACATTTTGAGTCGAAATGTGAGCGCTGCTGTGGACATTGAATACCCAGCATGTTGTTTGTGTGTACATTTCCAGCACTCTCGAGTCACACTTTTTCATCGAGTTTGTTGTCGAAAGTTATAGTGCAAGCGTCTTGTTGAACTATAATTGTTGGCCCTGAAAAGGACCTTTTTTTTTAAATAGTCCTGAAATGATTCTCCTCTTTCATTGATTTATAATTATAAACTGCAACATCTCGACTAACATTCCTTTTTTTTAAGCAAAATTTTATCCGACAACGCTATAATTTCAATTGAGGCGCGAGACTTCGTGGTAAACAAACAATCGTACAATGTTGCCAAAACGCGATAGCAAAAAACGTCTTTTTTTGCGTGCCACGTAAGAGAATTATATATATAGATCATTCGTCCAAACGACGATAAAATGTAGATTTAAAAACATGATTTATTGAAATTATTGAAACAAATAAACTAACGGCGGATTGAAGCAACATAACGTGATATTTGCGACGGTCCGGGATCAACCCCCAAATGGAAAGATCCGAGGACACCATCGCGTCATTTTGAACCAAGGTCAGATGGCGAGGCAACACCTTAGTTTGCATTCCATTCTCCATACTTGGCCACCACGCAACCGTGAATATGAATGGAGCGGACCTCTCCAAATTCCAAGAAGCATAAGCAGACCGCATTTATCTTTTTGCTCATCACACAGATAAAGATCGCTCACCTCCCGTACGACCGAAGAGCCATGGATCGTGGGTATCGTGCTTCAAAAATACCTTGACACCCATTGACCTCCTTCTTGGAGGTGAGAACTTTCCCTTCCCGTCTCCTCCCGCATATCGAAAGAAGAAAGTCTGTTTTCGCAGGTGTTCGACAGGCAGATCGCTCGTTATTGGGGATCTACAGACAGGGTCGACGACACCTGCTTTTCATGAGCATCGGCTCAAATGCACAAAAGTGCAACTGATTTGATCTGGGGGAGAATCCCCGTTCAAATCCTTATGCATCTTTATATACCATTAGCTTTTAAATATATCGTCTAAAGAGTTGTTATAAATTTATGATAAATGATTTTTTCCATAATTTTAATTCATAAATAACTTTCCAAAATCCAGTTGGTAAGGTAATTTTTATTAACGTCACGCTGCAACACAACGGACTATTGACGACGGTCCGGGATCAATCCTCTAAGGAGAAAATCCGAGGACAACACGATGTAATTTTGAACGATGCAACACCTGAGCTGGCACCCCACTCTCCAAATTTCCACACCTACCTAACGTGAAGACTTTCGGTCACGACAGATTTAAGGTGCACCAGCCGCCTCTACATCATACGCTTACAAACATCCATGCACTGACAAGGATTCGAACCAGCAACCTTCCGATCTAGAGTCTAACACCTTAACCACCAGGTGGTTCATAATCACGAGGTGTCGTCCTCGGATCTTTCCCTTAAGGGATTGATACCATACCGTCGTTAATAGCCCGTTGTGTTGCTCTTTTACGACGTTAATTAAAAATTACCAATTACCTTAACCACCAGACGTGGTTCAAAATTACGTAGTGTTAGCCTCGAATTGTTCCCCTGGGCTTAGGGGATTGATCTCGGACCGTCGTCAATAGCCCGTTGTGTTACTCTAGTACGACGGGCTATTGACGGATGTTAAGGTAATACCTTACCTTAACCAACGTGATGACATTTGAGGCCACGACCAATTTAAAGTGCACTAGCCTCCTTAGTACACACACGTTGGGTTGGCGTGGAAGTTTGGAGAGTGGGGTGCCAGCTCAGGTGTTGCTTCGTCATCTGACCGTGGTTCAAAATTACGAGGTGTTGTCCTCGGATCTTTCCCTCAAGGGACTGATCCCGGACCGTCGTCAATAGCCCGTTGTGTTGCTCTAGTACGACGTTAACTAAAATTACCATTACCATTACCTTAGTACACAACGGTGTTTATTGGATTCAAACTCGCAACACTCCGGTTGCTAATCCGTATCTTTTCCAACCGGACCACCGCGGATTTCCGAATTTTGTATCAAAGTTGAAAATCCATTTGAATCCTCGAGTCAGCGATAGAAATTGCTAAAAAAATTCCGAGGAAATCATTCCTAAGCTGATGTAACTTTCAGGTTTTTTTCTAGGAATTTTTAAAATCTTTTCGATCGTGTGATTTTTTTAGTGAAGTGGTCGATCAGCATCAGGCATTTTTTGTTTTCTAGTCTGGTCCAAAACGATTTCCTTACTTCCTTAAATAAGCTATTTACATACTTTTTTTAAACCTTAGGATCTCCTTAGAGCAGGTATGCACGACCGTGGCCTGCAGCTCAATTGATGACTGCCCGCCAGACGTGTTTTTGTAGCTTTAACAACTCACACGGTTAAGAATTCGATTACAACCAAGGTCCGTGTTTACAAAGAGTGTTGGTGCACGTTTAATCTGTCGACAGCTCAAATATCCTCACGCTAGGTGGTGTGGAAGTTTGGAAAGAGGGTGCCAGCAGAGGTGTGACCTCGTCTCCTGACGGTGCTTCAAAATGACGTGATGTTGTCCTCGGATCTTTCCCTTTGGGATTAATCCCGGACCGTCGCCACTAGCCCGTGGAGTTGCTTTAGAGTGACGTTAATTAAATTCCCTGCTTTAGAGCGTAAAAACTCGGAAATTCTTTTTTTAAGTAAAAAATCGCGTTCGTTTAACTACCTGTTACAATTAAAATTATTCATCTTTTAACCAAATTAATTATTTAAGCTAATTGCATTGAGTTGTATGGTTATATCTTTGGAAGAAATGTTCACAACGTAGGTTTCAGAAATATGTTAGTGTGTGTGAATGAAAACGCTTCTTTAAAAAAAAAATAAACTGTGGCGTTGATGGGTAATGGGAAACGAAATGGATCGAGGCTATAGAAAAATGAACCGTCAATTCTTCATCCAACGGTGATGTGTATAGGGTGAGATTGAACGCTCGCGAGCTCTTCACGCAAAAGCCAACGATTCACTCCGACAAGTGCCACACCCAACTAGACCCATCGACAGGAGGCACTCGACGAAAAACGTGTGGAATTAGTCAACGGGAAAAGCGCAATCATCGCGATAATCCGAGGTTCCCTAGAGTGATCTGTCCTCCTTTCAAATCTACTCACCCCTGCCTTTTAACTTTTGTTGTAGCTTAAAATAAGAAAACAACCATTTTATACGAATGGTAAGTGTGCAATATCATTAACAAGCGCTATTTTAAAACTCCATCGCATTTGAGTCGCAGGTCACCAGAGTTCATCGGATTGTGTGTGAAATCTACTAACGGTTGACGGCCTGTGCTAATTTCCAGGAACCAAAACGGCTCGATTTCTTTTATCTGTTCTTATAGAATCCAAACATTTCTGAGTGTTGCGGTTTGGAGAGTTCGTTGTTCCATTTCCTTCATTCCAAAGTACACATAAAGGATCTCGTTTACGGACCTCGTCAACATCCGACGCGCGTGTATCCATAACAACTCCCGCCTTCTCGCTATGAAAACGATCACTTCCGACATCGAAGCTCAATTACAGGAGTTTCCTTCTTTGTAAGAGCAAACACCTGTTGACCCTCAATGGCCGTACTTCATATGCTAGGTGTGTTAATAGGTAAATATGACGGGTTATAGGTAATAAGAAATTTAGACATTTCTGGCTTTCGAATTTAATTAGCCATTGCGTGGCCAGCACGGCGTTGCCCGTGACGGTTCTTTTCGTGGGATCAGGTGTGAGCAATGCTCGCTAACCCCCGGTGATTACTACGAATTCCTTTTCGCAAACCAAATGGGAATTCGTAGCCTATTGGATAACAGCCATCATGGCGTTGACCGTGTTATTGGTTTGTTTCAACCAAATGGAAATTCGTAGTATTGGAATATGAATTCTCCCTGCGAATTCCAATTTGGTTTGTTTTGCAAACCAAATTATGAATATTATGAGCTATGGTTGGCTTCTCAAATTGAATAACGGCCATAACGGAGTTGCCCGTGATGTTGGTTTGCTTTGCAAACTAAATTTGAAATCGGTGCGACGTCGCGATCTCCTTGCGAAAATATAAATATTTAATTGAAAAAGTATTAATAAAAAGTGGTGGTAATAATATCTGGTGTCAAATTTTCAGCTGATTTCAAATCCTTTGAAATTTTCAATCTATCTATAACGATCCCGATTTTACAAAAATAGAACTAAATAATGCTAGCCAAAATGTTTTTTATTTTTTTGCTTTCTTTCGCTGAAATTGTAAGCGGCAGGAAATGTAATCTGGATTTTTGAACGTGAAGGTTTACGCGACGTCACAATCTCTTGCCAAAATATAATATATATTAAATTTTAAAATTTTATGTATTCAAAGAAAAATATATTTATATATGTGAAATTTTCCGCAGATTTCAAATCCGTTGAAATTTTTACTCTATCTTTGAGGGTCTAGGAGATAGAAAATAGAATTACATAACTAAAGTTAAAACTTTGCTTTTTATCGTCTACTGGAAAATCATTCCTCCGCGCAAAATGAAAACGGAAAAAATTAATTTAGAATCTGATCTTTTATTCTGCTGCCATTCCAAAGAAAACCATAATAATTAAATTTCATTAGATTCATTTTAAAATGTTTTAGATTAAATTTTAAAATTCGCGGTGACTCAAAAATTGTAAAACATTTAGGCTACCTGTGTGTTATAAATCCCAATACTCTTCGTGCCATAGATTCGTCAGCACTTTGCGTGCAGGAAACAAACATACAAACATTTCCTTTTATAATATTAGAGATTAGGGGCCGCTGTAGTCCTGTTGGAAAAGTAGCGGCTAAACATCGTTCTAATCCAACCAAAGACCGCCCTGCACGTGGGAGCTGATGCACATTAAATCTGTCAAGGCTTCAAATGTTCTTGCGTTGGCGTGGTGTGGACAATTGGACAATAGGGTGCTTGCTCAGGTCTTAATAACCTCATTTGACCGTGGTTCGAAACGACGAGGTGTTACCCTCGGATATTTTGATTCAGGATTGATCCGGACCTTCATCAATAGTTCATTGAGTTGTACCAAAGCGCGGCATAAATTCAACTATTGGGTTTTGCGAAATTTCATCCCATCTTGGCTCTAGATGGCTTTGCATCGCAAAACCAGAGTTATCTTCCTCACATGTGTCGAGTTTCGATGTTTTGTGAACAAAAGAATTTCAACGAGTATTTAGGAGTGAAAATTGTGTTATTAGTTGTATTTTTTATTTTAATTTTGTTAAGCTTTTAGAATGGCAGAAAATAACGAGTGTTTTCGACCTGTTATGCTATTTATTTTTATTTTCAAAAAGACAAGATTGCTTTGCAGACGCAAAAGTTGGGTTTTGCGTTTGATTCCGTTACGTTTCCGCGTGTAGTGAGTGGTTCTGAAAGTTTCATTACCTGAATAAGTTCTTTAGCCTGATACTTCAGAACTTGTATAAGCGCGGGATGATGCAGCTATCGTCGAGATGGACAAAAATCACGGAACAAAACGGCATGTACTATATTGATTCAATGTAATTTTTAGTAAATACAATTTTTCTTCGGAGAAAGAGTTAATACTTAACTACCTACATATTTGAAGCATTAACTATTCAGATTCCAAAGTGGGACGCCTGGAAAATCAAAGAATGGGTGTACACTCTTCAGTCGAAGAAAATATAATATTTTTTCAAATAACTTCTTTTATTTGGGAAAGTAAATCGAAAATCTAACACTAGACGCTTTTCTATTTTTTTAGCTCTAGAATCTTGTGCTTTTTTTCAGGAATAACAGTAAACTTTTTGTTTCTGCCCTCCGCAACACCCGTGACCATCGAATACGATTCAAAAGCCAGCGTTCTAACGGAACAGATCATTACAAAAGCATTCGTTCAAAAGGAAGCGATTCTTCATGTCATGGCATGTTAAACAATAATGGAGGGGAAAAAAGAGTTTATCGAAATAAAGGCAAGAGCAGCATTAATGGAGTGTGTGTAAAAAACATGTACTTCATTTAGGAATCATTAAAAGTGAAGGAAGACAGGTGGCCGATCATCCCCGAAGTGCACCCTTTCTGCTCGCTAATGAAGTCGGTAATTGCGCGAAGGGAATTCCGAACGAGGAAATAGAACCCCCCTTTCTCACGCGTTAACCGTTCTTAATTTCCGAATACGCGAAACAAAGGATTCTTCGAAACAGAATGAATCGAGCAGATTATCGTTCGCTTTCTCCCATGCACCCTTCATTTCGAGCACGGAAGAGTTCCCCACGCTGTTTTGCGTGCCGAGAAATTAATGCTTTCTCCATCCCCTCCGTCGTTCGATCATGTTCTAATGCACCCTGCTTCCGAATCCATTCTTTTCGAACAGTGAAGTAGTCGGGAGTTTCGTATGGGAGGGATAGCATTCGAAATCCTTACCGCATTCCTCCTTAAGTAGGACCCGTCCAAATGATTCGAAATTTTCTGCGAATTTCAATGCAACAATAATGAATACTAATTTTGTGAAATGTTAGAAGAACAGACGTGAAAACAAAACTAAATAACTTCCTTGTGTACTTTTTTTATATGTTACTCTCGTCTCCATCTCAGCCATCAGTTCACAAGCAGCTCAATAGAGGTTTTAAGTGATAAAATACATCTTTAAAATATATCTACAGTATTTACAGCTGTATAATCAATACATTTAGGAAGAATATTTGCCATCAGTCTACGGGCAGCTCAATAGAGGTTTACAGAGATAAAATATCTTTAAAAAAAAACTCTACCGCAATTTTTACTATTGCATACTCAATACTTTTAGTTTCAGTATTTGTGATCACTCTCCAGCAACTCACACGCACACACACAATAGAGTTTGAAATGACAAAACCTTTCAATAAACATTACCACAGTATTTACAACTCTGTATTCAAGACTTTGAGGTACAGTATTTGTCACGCTCAGCTCAATAGAGGTTTAAAGTGATATAATATTGCTTAAAAAACACTATTTCCAGTGTTTACAACTGTATACTCAAGAGTCTTAAGGCAGTACTTGAGGTGGTCTCCAGTGATTTCGTCTAGTTTGCAGAGAACAGGTAACTGGATTCGCTTCTCTAATATGATAGTGCCTTTGTAGATAGTCATGTCGGATGAAAAAGTGACTCCTACAGCTCTGGGCTAGGAACTTGGAATACGAGCTGTATTATTAAATAAAACATTCCAATACTTTCCAGTACACAATTTTTAGAAGATTGGAAAATCTATTGATCCTTATGGATGAGCAAATAATACCTTTAGTAGCCATTACGTAGACAAAAGATATTTGGGTTTGTGCAAATGTGCTCCAGTCCTGGAAAATAAGTCAGCTTGTTCCTTGCCATATACAATAACCTACAATAATAGACCGTGCAGCAAGATGTGATGGTATATAGGAAAGAATACATGCTTTAAAAGGGAGATGGTCCCTACGTGCTGCAATGACACTAGCAACCTTTCTGGGCATACTTTCAACAAGGTTTTGATACACAGCTATGGGTATTTGTGTCCATTCCTGCTGCAAGAATGCAAGAAGCTCAGCTGTAGATTTCGGTTATGGTTCTCTAGTACGTAAGCGTAGCTCTACCTAGTCCCACAAATGTTCTATGGGGTTTGGTCGGGACTCTGAGCAGGTCAGGGAAGACGTTTTACATCTATATCTTGATACCACTGCTTGACAGAGGCTGCAACACGACACGGAGCGTTGTCATCCTTGTAGTAACATTCGTCCATTCCATAAAATTGCCAGAGCGTAGGAAGAACCTGATTGTCCCAAATGTTCATGTAGGCGTCGACGTTCAATCGACCAGTAACAACATGCAAAGGTCCCAGGCCATACCACGAAAAACACCCCAAACAAGTAGCCGTATTTAATGCATATCCGCTGGCGTTTGGGCCATTACTGTAGGGTAATGTATACTGGAAGTGACTGAGATCTACTATTAAACAACTTTTTTCTTGACCTTTCTTATTTACTCAGGTTTAGGTATAGTTCTTTACTTATGTCGTATTCTTTTTTCTTTTCTTTAAATGAGCTAATAAATAAATGTGAAGTACAAAAAAAAAAAAAACGTTGGTCACCCATTTAACTTGATCTTATATTTCAAATTACAATCTTGGAAGGAAATTATAGCGATGAGCTTAACAAAATGCATTCGCCATTTGAGGCAGGCAATATATTTAAATACTGAAGTCATTTCCGACATTACAATGTGTGTGCATGGTTGTGTTTACCCTTTTCCCCACCTTATCTCTGTAGAATAAAAACCGAAAGAAAAAGTGTGCGTCAACGTAGCTACAAAAATGAATTTATATGATTTCAGTTTTAAAAACAGCTAAGACGATATTGGGTTGATGCAAATGATCGTACCATGGTTTTGTTTTATTTACTAAAAGTTACATTTCCTTAATATAGTATGTGCCGTTCAGGTAGAGATATTTAATTAACGTCGCACTGGAGCACCCACGGTCAGATGACGAGGTCACATCTGAGCTGAAACCCTAACCCACGCCAACATGAGGACATTTAAGGGCTCGAGAGATTTAACGTGCACCAGCCTTCTTTCTCTACGACGGTCTTTGGTTGATTTGAACTTACAACCCTCAGGTTGCTAATCCGTTACTCTTCCAACCGAGCTACCGTGGTCCTAAGTAAAATCAAGAAAACTTCATTAAAAATACATTATACATAAAAATAAAACCAAAACCAAACTGTTATCACAGTTCAGTCTCACCGTTCCTTATAAAACCAACCTCAAGTTCAATAACCCCTAAGACAAGGTCGTATAACTTGCTCGTGTCATAATATTTTAGACCATTCAATCCCACTTTGTAACCACTGGACATTCGCAGGAAGGCTATCGAGTGGTCTACGTGTGTGTCCGATGTTCTCTGGCCCGACGTTCTTTTAGTACAACGTAAACATTTAAAGATGTTAATAAAAGATCAGTTATTGCATTTTAATTGTATCTCGGTCACGACAGCTCAGTAATATTCCCTTGTTTACTTTACGTGTATCAATATTCGTGGAAATTATGGTGAGGAAAAGGGAACGTGCACAAATAGTAATAAATTGTTTTCAACTTTTCATCTTAGTTGTATTTTATTCAATCTTGTTGAATTATTTTTGATTTTCCAAGGTGGACGTATGATGAAACGTCTTGAAATCACTACAATCGAGCAAGTATTGAGTCATCCGGAAAGTTCTGTGCATTTTCAAATCTAAGCTAGCTTCGTTATTATTATTTTGCTACCGCTGACAAGGAGTGACCTTGATTGAAGCAGATGTTTAAATTAGGTTTTTTTCTGCTTACATTGTGTGCATAATTATAGAATGTATTGTGGCATAATTTTGTTTCACTGCAGTGCTAAGAATGGAAAACCAGAAAGTTTATTTTCGTCACCTTATGCTCTTTTATTTTTTTAAGAAAGGAAAAAGTGCTAGTCAGACTACTCGTAAAATGTGTTCTGTATATGGACATAGTGCTGTTCTGAGGCCACAGTTCGAAGGTGGTTTGTTAAATTTAAGCGTGGAAATTTCAACCTCAAGGATGATGCCCACTCTGGACGTAAAAGTAATGATTTCTGTATGGTGGGACACAAAGGAATTGTTTATGAATTGTTGCCACAAAATCGTACAATAAAATCGAAAAAATACTGTTCTCAAATGGCAGTATTAAAAGCAGAAATCGAGGCCAGAACTGACCAATCGCCGAGTTGTTATATTCCAGCATGGCAATGCTCGGTCCCACATTTCACTGAATGTCAGAAAAAGTATGGTTGAAAAGTTTTGTGTCACATCACATATTCACCCCCCCATATCCCCATGTTCACCACCCCACAGATTTTCACCTTTCTTCAGGTCACTTAAAATTATTTGAACGGCCTGGAGTTCAATTCTTTGGAGACTGTCAAACAGCACCTCGATAACTTCTTTACAAATACATACAGGAATATTTAAAATATGATGTACACTACCATATAATAACGGACCGGACAGCAAGATGTGATGGTATAAGCGGAGGGGTGGCCAACATTGGCGCATACGCCAAACTGACGCATTGGATGATTACAAGTGGCGCATTGCATTATTGTGCCTTCTTATTCTTTTGAAGTAGGCGCCATAACTGAAAATATCTTCATAATTTCAACACCATAGTACTCTCAGTTCAATTCATAGAGCTTTCTTATTCATAGAGCTTTGAGTTTGCAATTTATAATCTGTGTGATATCACGTACTTGTGATCTGTAAGTTATTTACAGCTTGTCCATCAGGAAAATTGTTTTTTGCATTGTTGGTGAAACTACTTCTTCACATAATAGAAGACATTATCTTAATAAACACTTTAAAACACAGCATCAGGCTAACATAGAAAGAAAATTAAGCTTGTTCTCGGGTCGGAGTTACGTAAAGAATATGTGACTAAAAAAAGGAAGAAATCAGAAGACAAAATATTTATGCTAATGTAAGTTGTGAAGTCGAGGTGATGACACAAGCGTCCTATGGAATTGCCTTAGCTTTGGCAAAAAAAAAACTATTCTGACGGAGAAGCCTTGTTTCCAAATATTTGCACGCCATCTTGATTATAAAGGTATTGAAAACAAATCAGACGAAATTGCTATACCAAGGCAGACTAATGCGAGATGTATCGTGGAACTCTCTCTGGATGTATTTCAACAACTGGAAGACTTTTCTCTAGCTTTGGATGAATCAATAGACATATTTGATGTTGTCAAGTTAAAAGCATTTTTGTAAGAGGAATTGATTATAATTTTAATGTGTTTGAAGAACTCGCCAGTCTAGAGTTATTGCATGATGAAACAAGAGGATCAGAGATATTTAAAATGCAAAATCATGCCAAGAAAATCTAAATTAGATTATTGTACTAATCAGTATGTGTACTGACGGTACGCCGTCAATGGTACTACAACTTTGCTTGGAAAATTTTTTTAAATCGTACTGCACTAAAATATCAATGTATTATACACAAAGATGCACTGTGTGTAAAATTTTAAAAATGCAGCATGTTTTGTTACCGGTTGTGAAATGTGTGATTAAAATTAGAAAAAGAGCATTAAGCAGCCTAGAATTCATAGAATATTGAATTATTAGATTTGGAATATGGTGAAACTTTTCTTTATTGTGAGTTGCGCTGGCTTTCTAAAAGACAGTTTCTAAGTAGATTTTAGAAATTAAAAAATGGTATTTTTAATTTTTGAGAACAGGAAATTGAATTTTCCTGATGAAAGAATTCTATTATTTGATAACAATTGGTTATTTAAATTGCATTTTTAGTTGATGTACTAAACATCTCAGTTATCGCTACAAGGTACACTGCTGGCCACCCAAATTGCAACACCAAGAAAGACAAGAGATATCACAACAAAATTTATTTTGTAGATAACATGTTGACCAAGTATCAAATGATTAAATTTATAGACTTCTGTGAAGTGTGGTTCCTGCCAAAATCAGTAGCCAGAGTAGCCGCCATTGTTGGAGATCACCGCTGCCACAAGCCTTTGCATTGATTCAAAGATACTTAGGATGTGTTCTTGGGGTACAGCAGACCAAGCAGCTTCCACACGTTACCAAAGTTGATCTGGTGTGGCAGCTGGGGATGTAATCTGGGTCAATTGTTGAGCAATCATGGACCACACATGTTTTCTATCGACGAAAGATCCAGAGAGCGAGCTGGCCAGGGAAGCAATTCAATCTGGCGATTGACGAAGAACCCTTGGACAATGCGTACCACGTGTGGTCGCGCATTATCCTGTTGAAATATGGCTGTGGGCAAGCCCTGAAGTTAAGGAAGGACAACTGGCTCCAACACCTCGGAGATGTAGCGCTGGCTGTTTAAAGTACCGGCAATGCGTACTAGAGGAGTGCGAAAGTGATATCCAATACCGCCCTATACCATAATACCCGGTGCAGGACCAGTGTGGCGGTGCATAACGCAGCTGTTCAGCATCCTCTCTCCACGGTGTCTCCAGACTCGAATCCGACCATCGTGGTGTTGCAGACAGAAGCGTGACTCGTCAGTAAAGACAATTTTATTCCATTCTGCCGTCCGTCCACATCCTTCTTTCATCGCACCATTGGCGGTGGAGACGTCTGTGGTTCTGCGTCAAGTGTAGACGAAGCAATGGACGTCTTGCGGACAGACCACTCTGCTGTAAACGGCGTCGAATGGTACGCGCAGACACCGGAGGATGCGTTACAGACTGTATGTACTGTGTTATGGTTCGTGATGTGGCTGAGCGATCCGTCACTGCCATACTCACAATATGCCTGTCATCACGTGAAGTGGTGCACTGAGGTGGATGCGATCGAACACGTCGGTCCGTCGTACCCTCCTGCATCCAACGATCACATATCCGCATTACAGTTGTTTGGTTTCGTCCAACACGACTACCGATTTCCCTTAGATAATCCACAATCTCGGTAGGCCACTATCCTTCCTCTGTCAAACTCGGATACTTGATCCAAAGACGATCGCTGTTTTCTACGAGGCATAATTGATCGTTTTTTTTAAAAAACCTCAAGAAAAACACAATTGCCGTTCTTGAAATCGTCGAAATCTCCAAGCCTAAAATAGCGCTTTGAAGTGGCGCCACAGGCGCGCGTGATGTGCGTCTGCGCTGAAATTCTAATCATTTATGTCCATACCTGCTGCAAGAATGTCGTCAGCTCAGCTGTACTTTTCGGATGTGGTTCCCAGGTCCGAAAGCGTAGCTCTAACTCGTCCCACAAATGTTTTATGGGGTTAAGGTCGGGACTCTGAGCAAGCCAGGGAAGACATTTTACATCCATACCTCGATACCACTGCTTGACAGAGGCTGCAACATGACACAAAACGTTGTCGTCCTGAAAGTAACATTCGTCCATACCATAAAATTGAAAGAGAATAGTAAGAACCTGATTGTCCAAAATGTTCATGTAGGCGTTCAATTGACCATGAACAACATGCAAAGGTCCCATGACATACCACGACAACCACCCCCAAACAAGCAGTCGGATTTTATGCAAATCCGCAGGCGTCCGGTCCACTACTGTAAGGTAGTGTATTACACTTAAAGTCCAGCGGAACTTCTCTGGGAGCACGATCGTTTCTATAAAAGGGTTATTCATCATTCCGTTCGGCTATCTCTTCCTCCTCCGATAAAGAGAGGGAAAAATAGACATCGAGGTGTATGCTGAAAGTGAGAGTTACTTCCGCCTGGCATCCTCACGATCTCCCCCCGATGAAGTCGTCGTCGGTGGTTTCTTTCTCTAATCGGCACCATCTGGCCGCGATGACTTGCAAACCGTTTTGCTCCCTCCTCTCGCTTCACGCACGGGCGATCTGCATCCACAATGAGACAAAGAAGCCACTCGGGGCCGTGATTTATGGGCCCGCCGCCCGGACATCACGCGACTCCTCTCCCACGGACGCTCTCTGACCCACTCCGGCCCCGAATCTGTGTTGGTGGTCAAGGGAATCCGGCGATCCGATTTTTTTTCCTCCCGATTCCAAAAAAAGAATCCACCAGAGCAGAAAAAAGCTGTAAAAATACCCCAAAAGTCGCTTTATGTTTCGGGTTTATAGGTAGCAAAAGCGATCTTGAGACAGGTGAACAATAAAATCCTTCAAGCGGTTGGAGGCCCCAATGAAGCAGTCTCTCAACCAGGAGATACTATTCCCCGTACTAAAAATCTACGGCCTCGAGTGAGTTAATGCGTTATTTACTAACTTGGTAACCGTGAGACGACAAAAAAACCGTGAGCAGTATATTCTTTCAACCCTCCTAGGGGATTCGACGAGATATCTCGTCCATCGAGATCGGGTCAGTTCGTTTCATTGACAAATCATCAAGATGTAACATATTGTGACAGGATAGGTGGGTGAAAGTACATTTCTAAAGAGTGGTGAAATCATCAAAGTCAACTTCTATCGGATGCTCAATCTCAATGCACCAATCAGACGATGAACTTAAATATATTTCTTCAAACATCCACTATGAAAAATACGAATAGGTTCTTTTCTGCGACAGCAGCCATTGCAGACTTTCCAATTGCTAGTGAGAAGAGCTGCAAAAACGGTTGACCATCATGTCGGCTAGTAGTCACTTGACTACTCAGTGAAAAACTAACATGTATGGCCGATTTGACATCTCACCTCTTTTGGTGTCTTACTATGACAGGGTAGATGTGTGAATGCTCATTTCTATAGTGACAACAAATAAACTTTGGTGATTTCACCCTATGTCGCGCGAATGAATGAAATGATAAATAGATGGATGGGCGTCTTCTGTTCGCGTGAACCAATTGTATGATGAATGTTACGTTCCACACAGCACTCGAAGTGGTTTAAGGGTCACATTACTATTAGTTTTTATCACATGATCTGGGGCACATCAAGAGGTTAGCATTGCTCACTCTGCTTTCGCACTTCCTCTATGGTTGGAACTCGTCCAAGAGCGATTTGAAGTACATTTCGTATAACGTTTCCACCGACATTTCTATGCAAAACTGGATCGACTCCGATTCAAATACCACGAGTATCGCTGAAAGTTGACCCCCTCGAACGAAACCTTAAACGCTTTCCCCATAAAATGCGCGTTAACATCCCATGCGTATAAAGCGCCTACGCGTGTGATTATTTCCTAATTTGCGGTGTGGCGTATCTGTGCGCCTAAATGGAGGACTGGGATGTATTTAGGGAATTCCGATGTTCCGTTGACGACTTCATCGCGGAGGAAACCACCTCTTCCGGCCTGCCGGAATCGTGATCTGCGTTCGCACCTCTCGCACTCATTATACACTGCTCATGATGATGCCAGGGCTGGGAACACAAAGCCCTAATGGCCGTTCTGGGCTGGACATGCCACCAACCTCTGTTTAAACAGCACGACCTCTCGCATTCCGAGCCCTCGGAGGGGAGGCTTTTTACGACTGGTGTTCATGTTTTTACGACCATCATCAGTTACGCTCTCACACGGGCCCCCAACAACAGGATGCGATGCGCCGGCCATCGACTTTTGGACTCCAGACCCGGCGACACAAAACCGGGAAACGATTTATTTCCACTTCAGTTTGGGGATGGGCTCTTTGGGTTCAAAGTATCGATGTTCTGGATCGATCCCTTTCGAAGTCCGTGGTATCGATACACCTAAAATATCAGACAGATGGCATCAATCCGTGAAGTATCGACATACTGGATCGATCTCTTTCGAAGTCCGTGAAATCGATACACCTAAAATATCAAACAGATGGCATCGATCCGAGAAGTATCGACATACTGGATCGATTCGTTTAGAAGTCTGTGGTCCGATGAACCTAAATATCGGATTGAAAGTACCGATCCGTGCAGCATCGATATTCTGGATCAATTCGTTTAGAAGTCTGTAGTATTGGTGAACCTAAATATCGGATTGAAAGTTCCGATCCGTGCAGCATCGATATTCTGGATCAATTCGTTTAGAAGTCTGTAGTATTGGTGAACCTAAATATAGGATTGAAAGAACCGATCCGTGAAACATCGATATTCTGGATCGATTTGTTACGAGTTTGTGGAAGATACACCCAAAATAACAGATAGTATCCAACCTACAAACTCGGACAAAGTATCGATCCTCTGAATTGATTCGTTTCGAAATCTTGAATCGATACACTTAAAATATCAGATTGAAAGCATCGATATGTGAAGTATCGATATTTTGCATAGATTCGTTTCGAGGTCTGGTATCGATACACCGATGATATCGGCTCCACTGCGCTAGCAACTTCAGTTGCAGTCGGTGCAAGTTCGATTTCTGTCTGGTGCATTCCTCCCTGGATGTATTTCTCTATTGTGTCAGTAAAATTTTCATCGTGTGTATGTTGTGAGGTCTGAAAAAAAGACAATTTCAACACCTGGATCATCGTGGGTCTTCCACGAGAGGGTAGCAGACGGCCACCCAAAAAGAACACGTGTGTTACTGTTCGGTGATAACTCAGGCCAGAAAGTCATTAAATCTGCCGTGGAGTCGGGCATGTAATCCGATTTCTTGCACCTCAAACACGTCATTTTATAACGTTTCCGAGATCCAAAGAGGGGGCTTACAGCTGTGAGTTGACACCCCTTAACGTTGCAGGTCATTGAAAAACAACCAGAATCAAACACCAGTCTTCCATTTGTTAACTGAAACCTTTTAAGTGAAATAAATAACTTCTTAAGGAAACCAGCTGAGTCCGAATCCCATGTATTACTGTGGTACCAAAAACGCCACAATGGCTATTACGTGATGTTGCAAGTTTTGTGTCTGGCACAACATGGCCAAACCATAGCCCTTGTGGCATAAAACCCCAAATCAACCAACCTAAAATATTGGACTGAAAGTATCGATTCGTGAAATATCGATATTCTGGATAGATTCGTTTCCAGGTCTGTTAACGATTCACCTACAATATCAGACTGAAAATATCGATCCGTGAAGTATCGATAGTTAATACCATCAAAAATCTTGTTTATCAATACTACTGTTTTCTTCTCATTGCCCCCTTATTTACACCGCCGGTAAAAGTCGCTTTAGTAACAGACGGTCCTAGTAGCATTTCCGAAATCATCGAATGAGATCGACTCGATTCAATTAACGCCGATCCAATACACCGTTTTGACGGTATGAGTACACTGAGAATATCGGCCCCGGTACCAATACAAAAACCACACCGTATCAGACTGCTTTCGGAATCGAGTGTACTGGGTATTGAAATAGGATCCACAGATAAAAGTGTTGGATTAGACCGACCCAATTTGAACGCACGCCGGTCCTACACCAGGATTTCACTGAATACTTGCAACGATATTCTCCAAAATGTGTCGATCCACTTTTGTGAGGATCGATCTAAAATATCGGGTAACGAGAGTTAGAAGTATCGCTCATCTCTTCATTAGTATGAGTTATTCACGGGGACATACGTACATATTCAGAAGGAATCTTGGGGATTCCAAAACAGCCCGAAATGTTCTTGATGTCACAAAAATAGATGCTGATGGTAAGTATTATTTAATTGACATCGCACAGAAGCAACAGAATAGGTTATTGGCGAAGGCCAGGGATCAAATCCATAAAGAAAAATCCGAGGGCAACATCACGTAATTTGAACACGGTCAGATGACGAGGTCACACCTGAACTGGCACCCCACTCTCTAAACTTCCACACCATGACAACGTGAGGACATTGGAGGCCACGACAGAACGTACACCAGCCCCCTTTTTACACAACGGTCCTTAACTAGATTAGAACTCGCATCCCTCCGGCTGCTTATTCGTTACTCTACGGACCGGGCAACCGCGGCCCGTTTTAACGTGAGAATCAATGGTGATAGAAATAGTAATGCTTTGAGGAACTAAGCAAACTGTACATCGAAGCGCGATAAATGGGCAGGATAGTTCCACCCTTGGCTCACAGACCATTGCAAGTTTCAATCACACCGAAGTATCTTTTCGTTTGATTGATGGCGCGTTCGCGTGACAGGAGTCTTTCTTTGTCCTTTTTTTCTCCTTCGCCATCAACGAATATTTCCGTTTGATCTTTGCCAAGCAGCTTGGAATGGAGGATTTCCAGATAAGGTCCACGTACAGGAAATCACCAGCAGTTAAAACAAGCTCTCGGTTCGTTTCACTTCTAACACATTGGACAGATAAGGCACGGAAGATGAGAACATTCTTCGAGAGATGGCACATTGCTTGGGTAAGCCAGGTACTAATTTCAACACCGATAGAGACCTATCATTCCGTTTTCAGATCCCGCGAGATAGTGGTGATTGTTTAGAAGAAAATAGAGATAATTTGATCTCCGTGTATGCCGATTGTTATTTAAAGGTTGTTGTTATTCAATTTTCCATGTGCTTAATAATTTGTTGCGAGACGGGCACACGATTCTTGACTTTGCAATCGGTATTGAGAGAGACCAATGATGAAGTAGCATTTGGGAACACTGAAATTCTTTCCGATGTGGAGAGTTTTTTGTTACTACATCTGCTTATTCTACGTGAGGATTACAAGTTAAAAACTTAGTACAGCCGAAGACCGTTGTGTACACAGGGCTGGTGGATGTTAAATCTGTTGTGACCACAAATGTCTTTACTTATGAGTGGGGTAGAAGATTTGGGAGTGGGGTTCCAGCTCAAATATGACCTCATCATTTGACCATGGTTTAAAATTTCATGGTGCATCTTTGCTTTCGGGGGTTGAACCAGCACCATCGCCAGTAGCCCTTTGTGTTGCTCCAGTGCGACGATAATTAATTACATACCTATTTAGCATAAAATATTTAAAATATTTTATTGCAAATATTTTGTTTAAAATGTATAAAATATTTTATTGCAAATATTTTATTTAAAATGTATAAAATATTTTATTGCAAATATTTTATGAAAAATATATAAAATATTTTATTGCAAATAATTTATTTTTAAATATAAAATATTTTATTTAAAATATATAAAATATTTTATTGCAAACAAAATATATATTCAGGAAATTAAAAAATTTGAATTTAAAGTTTTACTCATATAGGGATTTATTTTGTCGTTATAAATTAGTCGCGATGACGCTTTGTATTCGCAAGGTCATATTGTGCCACACAGATTTCCTTCGACAGATATAACTGCAAACCCCAAGTCTGTCTGGTACTAAAACATTGATTAAATACACTACACTACAATAATAGATCGGACATTAAGATGTGATGGTATAAAGGAAATAATACATGCTTTAATAGGGGGATGGTCCCCCACATGCTACAATTACATTATTAACCCTTCTGGGCATACTTTTAACAAGGTTTTGATACA
Source organism: Metellina segmentata (assembly GCA_947359465.1). Lineage (NCBI taxonomy): Eukaryota > Metazoa > Arthropoda > Arachnida > Araneae > Tetragnathidae > Metellina > Metellina segmentata. Next base: position 92,409,951 of record OX375882.1, read on the forward strand.
CAGCTACGGGTATTTGTGTCCATTCCTGCTGTAAGAATGTCGCCAGATCAGCTGTAGATTTCGAAAGTGGTTCCCTGGGTCGTAAGGGTCGCTGTAACTTATCCCACAAATGTTCTATGGGGTTTATGTCGGGACTCTGAGCAGGCCAGGGAAGACGTATAACCATTCATATCTATATACCACTGCTTGACAGAGGCTGTTCATGACAAGGAGCGTTGTCGTTCTGGAAGTAACATTTGTCCATTCCATAAAATTGGCAGAGCGTAGGAAGAACCCGATCGTCCAAAATGTTGATGTAGGCGTTCAATTGACCAGGAACAACATGCAAAGAACTCGGGCCATACCACGAAAAACACCCCAAACAAGTAGTTGGATTTTATGCAAATCCGCTGGCGTCCGGTCCATTATTGTACGGTAGTGCATGTTTAGTGTATTTTATTTTTATTTTACATGAATTTGTTTTCCTTCGGCTTTTACTAGCACTTGTAAAAATAATACTTTACAACAGTTAATGCACGAATTCCGGACATCTCGGGAGCGATCCAGTCTGGTCTTACGTTTTACTAGTAGGTAGGTAGTTAATTAACGTCGCACTGAATCAACACAGTGGGCTATTGGCGACAGTGCAGGATTTATGTCGAAATGAAAGATTCGATGACAGCATCTCGTAATTTTGAACCACGATCAGATGAAGAGGTCAACACCTGAGCTGTCGCCCCACTGTACCCTTAAGCACCACCGTTGCGAAAGGACATTTGAGGGCATGGCAGATTTAACGTGCACCCGACCCCTGTACACGACGGTCTTTAGCTAAACCTAGTTTTGATTTCGTAACCCTCTGGTTACTAATCAGTTGCTTTTTCAACTGGGCTACTGTAGCACCGTTTTTCTTATAGGATTGACGTATCTAGGTATGTTTTGATGGTATGATGAACCAAACTTTGATTTACGCTGAGCTGATTAAACGGGTTTCAGGGTGTATTTTTTTTTACATAAAATAGATTTCGGTGTTGCCTCGAGGCACAATGGGATCTCGTGCATCTGGAAAAATAAACAAAAAGCCGAGTCGAATCTTTTTTTCTTGTCTTGTCCCATCCCTTTCCATTCAGACCATTTTGATTGCATATATTTTTACTATTTTCAAACCTATCTATGTTTTTTCTACTTAGAGGTTTAACAAACTTTGATTCGCATCGATTAAGCAAACCGTAGAATTTATTGTTGTAACATTAGGAACATTTCGAAGGGCATTGCATGCCCCCTCACTCTGAATACGTTTCTTGTCTTGTTCTTTCTTGTTAAGATGCAAGTAAAAGAAAGAGATTCGAAAAATCGAGTCCTTCCAATTCCGCTGCAGCCCACCTGTTTTCAATATCCAAAAGCTGAGTGAGCGAATCCGTCACCTTGCACACAATGGACCATTCCGCGCGAGCGTTAGGGAGGTCCGGTTGGCCTGCACCCTTTTAATAAGAACTTGGGTGCCTCTTTTTTCCACCGTGGTGTTCGTGCAACTGCACAATTGCAGCTTAGCTCCGATCGCCTCCGAAGATTAGAGTTGCTGCTTGCGCTTCGCGTCTTCTCCGACAGAGATCGCTATCGGATCACGATGGATCTGACCTCGGCACCCGAAAGACATTCGACTACTTGACCCTCGTGAACTTTTCCTTTGATCGGAGGTGAGATGGTCGGTGGGTATTTCGATTGACGTCGCGCTGGAGCAACAGGTCGGGCTACTGTCGACGGTCCGGGAACCATCCCGAAGGGAGAGATCGGATGACAACGCCGCGGCATTTTGAACCTCGGTCAAAGGATGAGATCAGCACCTGAGCTTGCATTCCGCTCTCAAAACATCCACAAAGGTAGCTCAGTTGAAAGAGTAACGGATTAACCACTGAGTAATTTTAAAAAATTACTCAACCTACCCGTCTGTGAATTAAACTCTTGCGAAACTATTGAATCGAACTGGAAATCGAATCCAAACCAAGGCCGACGTGTAGAAATGAGACTGGAGCACGTACAATCTGCCATGGCCACAAATGTCCTCAAGTTGGTGTGGTAATAAGTTAATTTTAATTAACATCGTACTAGCAACACAACGGGTTATTGACGACGGCCCGGGATCAATCCCGTAAGAAACAACATCCTATTACAACACCATGTAATTTTGAACCACGGTCAGATGACGAGGCAACACCTGAGCTGGCACCCTACTCTCCAAAACTTCCACACGAACCCCACATGAGGACTTTCAGCCATGAGAGAATTACGGTGCACCATCCGCCTTTACACCATACGCTTACTAACATCCATGCCCGGAACCGGATTCGATCCAGGAACCTTCTGATCTAGAGGCTAACACCTCAACCAGACCGGTTGGTCGGTGATTTATTCATGAAGGCACACTCATTTAAGCATTATTAGTCACAGTAATGACAAAAGATGTATAGAACACAAGGGACCAGCAGGAATAAGCATCGAAAACGCAAGCGCATACTTCCTCAGGGGCTCCCACGCATATTATCGGTTCTGTCAGTCTTTACAAATTGAATATCTCCTATGATAGTTTCAAACTATTAATGTTATTTGTGGTGTATGAGAAAAGGACCTCCACACTTATCGGAAATCTTGAGGCGCTCCTTAAAGTTCCTTTGTACACGACGGTCTAGAGTTGGATTGGATCTCGCATTTCTCCGGTTTCGTCCGATGCGGAATAGCGTGTGCTTTAAGTAAACTAGCGAACCGTCTCCCTCTTAGCTCCAGAGAAATCCGTTCGGTTGAGGCGTTTTCCTGTGAACCATCCGCGGAAGACGGAGACTACACGGAAGGTTAAGTGCCTGGAGTTGCGTGAAATAAATACTTTTTCGCTTAACGGCGGCAAAGCTTATTTGCATGCGGGCGGCATGAAACGGATCACTGTCCCACCCGGGATCCCACGGGACACCCGAGACTTTGGGACAACAGAAAGGACATTCCTTCGCCAATAGCACGTCACATAGGTATCTCACGAGGGGCTCTATGGTGTCGGGCAGACACCGTAATGTTATAGACGTTACAAAAATAAAAATGCCGAAAAAATCGGCGTTTGTTCGTCAAGACCATGACAGAAAAGGTGTGGACAGGCGTGGGAACGGTCAAATGTATTATTTGATCGATTACTAAAACTAACGCAGGATAAATACATCAAGAAGTGGAGTTAATTTCAGAGGAGATCACTCTCTCAATCATGGTTCTCTATTCCTATAAAAAGGTCGCAATACCAAACAGGAATACATGTGCATGGGTATGATCTTGCTCAAATTTCAACGCAGAATTTCAGTACCAACAACGAAATAATTCTAGGCTCCGATATGTTACTTTAGCTTCTAGGTTCATGGTGCGAATCCGGGATAGTGCATCGATGTTTGTTAGCGTATGGTGTAGAGGCGGCTGGTGCAGCTTAAATCTGTTGTGGTCGAAAGTGCTCACGTTGGGGTGGTGTGCAAGTTTTGAGAGTGGGGTGCTAGCTCAGCTGTTGCCTCGTTTTCTGACCGTGGTTCAAAATTACGTCCTCGGATCTTTCTCTTAGAGGATTGATCCCGGACCGTCGTCAATAGCTTGTTATGTTGCTCTAGTACAACGTTAATTGAAAATTACCAATTACCGACATGTTACTTCTTTAGATGTTGGGTTGATGCATATGTTCGTCCCATGTTCTTGCACTCCGAAGGCACTGCATCGCAAAACCGAAATGTTACCTGCTTCACACGTGTGAAGTTTTGATGTTGAGGGAAAGAAGGAATCTCAGTGACTCCTCGAGAAAAAAAATTGTGTTGTTTGGTCGTGTTTTTTAAATTATGTTATGCATTAAAATAGACAGAAGATAAGGAGCATTAACGACTTGTTATGCTTTTTTAATTCTGAAAAGGCAAGAATGTTTAGCAGATGTAAAAGAAGATAGGTGTTGTGAGCGGTGAGGGTGCCGTTGACAATTTTCCACGTGCCATATTGGTTCGGAAAGTTTCGTCACATGGAACCGTTCTTTAGCCAGAAATTTCAGAACAATGGGCGTAGGACGATGCAGCTACCGGAGAGATGGAGAACGGTCATCGAACAAAACGGCACATACTATAGTGATTCAATGTCATTTTTAGTAATGAATCAATATAACGGACCGGACGCCAGCGGATTTACATAAAATCCGACTACTTGTTTGGGGGTGTTTTTCGGGGTATGGCATGGGACATTTGCATGCTGTTCGTGGTCAATTGAATGCCGATGCCTACATGAACATTTTGGACACTCAGACACTTCCTACGCTGTGGCAATTTTATGGAATGGACGAATGTTACTTCCAGGAGGACAACGCTCCGTGTCATGTTGCAGCCTCTATCAAGCAGTGGTATCAAGAGATAGATGTAAAACATCTTCCCTGGCCTGCTCAGAGTCCCGACCTAAATCCCATGTAACATTTGTGTGTCGAGTGAGTGACGCTTACGGACCAGGGAACCACGTGCGAAATATACAGCTGAGCTGGCGACATTCTTGCAGCCTGAATACCCATAGCTGTGTATCACAACCTTGTTGAAAGTATGCCCAGAAGGGTTGCTAGTGTCATCTCAGGTCGTGGGGGACCATCCCCTTATTAAAGCATGTATTCGTTCCCTTATACCATCACATCTTGCTGTCCGGTCCAATATTGAAGGTTAGTGTTTTTCTCTATCAATGATTTTCTTTGAGAAATATATGGTTGTGTTATCTGGAGAGCCGGATGAACCTAATCTAAGATTATTCTGTTGGTTTGATAAAACACTTCGTGGGTCGTATATGATCTGTGGACCGTGCAAAGCTATCTGGTGGGTCACACTTCGACTGCGGTAAGTTAAACTTTTCGAGAATGCCATATCGTCCGCGGGCCTGATGAAGATATTTCGCGATTCGTATCTGGTTTGCGGGTCGGGTAAAGTATTTTGCGGGCTGAGTTTGGACTGAGGGCCCGTTAAACTTATTCGTAAAGGCATATCTTGTATTCATACCGAGTAAACCCAAGCGAAGGGTCATATATAATCTGCGGGCTGTGTAAATTTTTTCTGAATGCCGTATCTGGTCAGTGGGTAGGGTAAGGGTATTCGAAGGGCCGTATCTGGTCTGCGGTAAGCCGTCTTACTAATCCTTTTCAAATTCAACTTGAAGAAAACAGTTTTAAAATCAAACGCTGAAGCAAAATATCACCTTAGATAGACAAACCACAACAACTATATTCAAAGCTGTTCTATGCCTGTTGAACGGAGGCGTAAAAAATGATTCCATGACTCCTCTTAGTTTCATTGAGATGCTCTGATTCTCCTCAAAACGGAAAACTTTCCTCTCAGAAAATGGGAAAAACTTGCACGAAATCATTTTCTTCGAAAAACCCTCCACAAAGTATCGCACACTGCGGGAAATCAAACGATATGTATGCAATAAAAGCGCGAAGAAAGCGGCTCAGACAACTAAACTCTCGTGTTGAGTAATTGCCCGAGTCAACGAACTGAGTTCCACTCGGATCTGTGCAATCGATTAAGATGAAGAAACGATGATTACAGTCGGAAATAAATTTCTAGGAATTTAAAAAAGTAAACCCGTCTAAAAAGTTATAAAATGAAGCCAGCAAATAATACATTTGAATAAATGTATTTTCCCATGCCTTATTTTTCTATTTCTTTTTGTGGGTGTCAGGAAATAACAAAAAAAAAATGTTCCGAATTTATGGCTTTTCCACACACATTCCCCTAAGCGGTATTTCGTGTAATCTATATACACAAGGAATGGATTTTGACCTGATACAAGAGGCTTGGCGTTGGAATGAATATAACGTGACCTTGAAAATGCACTGGTTCGTCATCGAGAATGCAACACTTTAAAGGACAAGAGATATCAAAGTAATATTTATAATGCATATAACATAACGCACAGGGAATGAAATGATTGAAATTACAGCTTTTTTTGACTTGCAGAACGCGAAGAAATCAGTATTTTGTGTAACCGACTTGGGCGGTAATAACTGCTTTTCATTGACAGAAAGAGTCTTAGAATATGTTTTGGGGATATGCCAGTCCACGCTAAATCGCCAAAGTTCATTTGGCATGGCTGCGGGCGGTCTGAGGTGTATCGAATGTTGACGATGATCGACTAGAAGTATTTTATGGAGGAACGATCTGATGAATGGGTGTTCCTGGTACGAATCCGGGTCAGTGATTGGATGTTTGTAAGCATATGGTGTAGGTTATGGTGTGATATGGCTGGTGAAAGTTAAATCTGCCATGGCCTCCAATGTCCTCACGTTGACTTGATGTGGAAGTTTTGAGAGTGGGGGCAACTCATCTGTCACCTCGTCTTCTGACCGTGGTTCAAAATAACGTGGTGTTGTCCTCGGATCTTTTTTTCTTTCGGGGTTGATCCCGGACTGTCGCAGATATCCGTTGTAGTGCTCCAGTGCGATGTTAATATAAAGTACCTACCATTAACATGACATTTCTTTGTTGGTGTTTCGTTGAATATTAAGGTTGGTTGAATTGGAGTTTCATGACACAAAGGCCCTGTTTCGCCAAGCTGCGCCAAGCACAAGTAAAAAATACCGTGAAAGAATAAAAAGAGGGATTGAAGGATAGAATAAAGTTGACTATCAATGTTCGTATTAACGTCACACTGGAGCAACAAACAAGTTACTGGAGACGGTCAGTGATTCATACCGAAGGGAAAGTTGAATATCAAGGATTTCATGAAATTGAAACTGAAGTCCCTCTCGGTTTTACGTGGGAAAACAATCGCCAATTTTGCTTCAGGTTTCTTCGATTTTTCCTTTATTGTTACTGTCCTAATTTGAATCAGTTTACGTCGTGTAATTCGGTAATTTTAATTAACGTCGTAGTAGAGCAACAACAGGAGTATTGACGACAGTTCGAGATCAATCCCCTTCGGAAATATCAGAGGACGTCATTTTGAACTGGTATACCACCACGTCATTTTGAAACACGGTCAGATGACGAGGCAACAACTGGTATGGTGCCTCACTCTCCAAGTTTCCACGCCAATCCAACGTGAGTACTTTCTCCAACGACAGATTTAAGGTGCATCAGCCACCTCTTCACCATACGCTTTCACACATCCATGCACTGACCCGGATTCGAACCAGGAACCTCTCGATCTAGAGGCTAACACCTTGACCACCAGATCGGTTGGTATGCTCAGATTACGCCGGGCCTGTGGGCACTGATTCACATTCTGTGTGTGTGTGTGCGTTCAAGAAAACACATACATTTGAGTAACGGTCCTTGTGTGTAGTTAAGGATAAGGCAGGTAGGTATTTAATCAACGTCGCACTGGAGCAACACAACGGGCTACTGACGACGGTCCTGGATCAAACCCGAGGGAAAAGATTCGAGGAAAACATTACGTCCTTTTGAATCACGGTCAGGTGACGAGGTAACACCCGATTTGGCACCCCACTCTACAAACTTCCAGACCATACCGACGTGAGGACATTTGAGGCCACGACCGATTTAACGTGTCCTAATCCGTTACTATGCCAACCGGACTACCGCGGCCCCACTTCAGACTTCGAGAAAGTTTCTTGGGTATGCATTCTAGTTAAGGTTTGTGCTGACTGATTGAAGCTGGCCTTCACAGACAGATACATATGATTACATTGCGATTTCGGTCCTTGACAATTTCTAAGTGAAATTTGCGTGCTTCAGGATGCTCTACATCTGCTGGTACGAATGAAAAATCAATTATAAACAAGCCCCCTCACCTGCATTATGTGTCAAACTTCATGATATTCAGGAAAAAATATATTGAAATCAAAACTGAATATTTATCCTTGATTCTTACGAGTTCTAAGCTACTTAGAAATGTAGACCAGAATTATTTCATACAGATTACAATTTTGCCTTAAATAAGAGCTGGTTGTAAAAAATCATTGAAAATTCCGATGAATGGTTCCTGGTTCGAATCCGGGTCAGTGCAGGCTGCTGGTGTACCTTAAATCTGTCATGACAGAAAGTCATCAAGTTGGGTTCATGTGGAAGTTTGGAGAGTGGTGCGCCAGCTCAGGTTTAGCCTCGTCATCTGACCGTATTTCAAAATTGCTTGGTGTTGTCTTGAGATCTTTCCCTTAAGGGATTGATCCCGGACCGTCGTTAATAACCCGTTGTGTTGTTCTAGTACGACGTTAATTAAAAATTACCAATTCCAACTGGAGTTGTGTGGCCGGATGCCAAACAAGAGTGACAACGATACTGTTTTGAAAGATTTGTAGATGGGTAGGTAGTTAATTAAACTTCACTCTGGAGCAACTCAACCTATCGGCGACAGTCTGGGATCCATCTACAAGGGGGAACACGACTGATCCTTTTGAATCACGGTGAGATGACGAGAACAGTGCCAGAACTGGCACCCGACTGTGGACACAAAGAGATTGAGCTTTGCACAGCGTTTGATCAGCACTGTTCGTGCACTGTTCACGGCGTGTTGCAGCCGTCCTCTCCAGACACTCATGAAACCACATGTTACAGTTGGCTGGTGAGTGCGTTGTTTTTTTTTTGGAAAAGTGACCTTAGTCAAGGTCGTGACCGCGGCACACCATCCTCGACGCGCGTGAAAACGCGAAGAAAAAAACGAAGTGGCGTTCTAGAACAGTGGAGGAACGGGGGGCCGTTATCGAAGGTGTTCCACATTCTGAAGGTGTGTTGCCGTTCGAGCGGAAAATTATCCGCGGCCTGTTTGTGTTACGCATTAAGAGAAAAGGGAAAGTGTTCCATACCCCGCGTGCGCGAGGCTGTTTTTCTTCACTTCGGCTCGAGCCCCCGACCGGTGGAAAAGAAGAAAACGATTTTCGAATCAAGCGAGACCGAACTCCACTTACTGAACCCTCGATGCCACCGCCTCTTGCATTTTTTGCGTCGGAAAAAGAATCTCGAACAGTGATCGGGCCTCACTGATCCGAAAAAGGAATTTCCTCCAGAGGTGGGACGTTTTTGTTGTTGGAATTCTCGTCGAAACCGTAAAAGGCCCAGTTTATATCAATTAGTCGGGAAAAGCGTTAACTCTTAACGACGACCGCCGCTGACTCCTTTAACGATGCCGGAGGCCTCGAGCAGTCAGGGGTCTCATTAACACCCACCAAGGAGGAATGCGTGCTAAAAATAGATAAAAATTCACCGGTAAATTATTTTAATTCGGCATATCCTTGAAAACCACTCAAGGCACTTATACTGCATGTCGTGACTACCCCAGCGGAAGCTAAACTCGCTCTGATAATCTCTGAGGTCTAATTTTCAACTGATTTTAGTGTTTTCTAACTGTCAGATATATAAATCGCATTATAACAAGTATCCCAATTTGGTTAAAGCAATGCTTCCTCAGGCGACTAAAAGGCGATTCCATCAAAGATTTTTAAATGAATTTAATAGATTTATTCTCAATCGGTTTTTCAAACGCGGAGAACTTATTCTACTCATGCGACCTTGCAGTCAGGGTTTGGAATCATGCCAAGTTTTTTTCATCCGCAAAACGCGAAGATTATTATTTTTTGTTTCCGCTTTGATTTTGTGCGATTTATTTCCCAGCCAGACGATAAATCTTTTAACGGAAGTCAAAATTATTTTTCCTATCTCCTAGACGGTTAAAGATGGAGTAAAAATTTCAACGGATTTGAAACCTGCCGAAAATTCCAGTTTAGATTGATACCTAAAAATATGATTTTCTTTAAATAAATAATTTTTTAATTGAATATATCTTCAACGGATTTGAAATCTGCGGAAAATTTTACACCAGCTTAATACCTTACACCACGGGCACCAATGCAAAAGTTCGTCCCGTTTTTTGGACAAAAATTGAAGAAAAATTATTTATTCACTAAAAATATTACATTGAATCTATATATTATGTGCCGTTCTGTTGGAAAAACTTTCTTTATCAGTCCTGTAGTTGCATCATCCCGCGCTCGTAGAAGTTATGAGGTGTCTGACTAAAGAACGGATAAAGAAGACTAAACTTTCCGAACCACTTTCGGCACATGAAATCCTGAACGGCACCCTCACTCTACCCAATTCATATCTTTTGAGTCTGCAAAGCATTCTTGCCTTTTCGGGATAAAAAAGTAATTTGAAAAGCCTCCTTATCTTCTGCCAATTTTAATGGTTTAAAAATTTAGAAAACAACCCAATAACATAATTTTTCCCTAGTGCTTGTTGAAATTCCTTTTTTCAAACATCAAAACTTTGCACATGTGAAGTAGGTAATACTTCGGTTTTACGATGTAATGCCATCAAGCGCCAGAAACGAGAAGAACTTTTGCATCAGCCCAAGAAAATATTTCATCTTCGAAGTCTTAAAAAATCAGTTGATATCTGTTTTTCTCTCCTTGACTGTCAATATATCTTGATCGTAGTACGCGTACCTATCGCAATACTTTTACCTCCAGATCCGAAATTTTCATTGGGAGGGATTACCTTCATTTACTCGATAAATAGGTCCTGTCCAAGCATGATGGTTTATATTTTTATCTGCATAAAAAAAGGGTTGTCATTTTAGCTTAAGATTTGATCGCGAACAAGACAAAAACAGAATTAAAATATTCTGGAAGACTGGTACGCTGGTTTATGAGTTGGATTAACCGCTACTGCTTTAGTCTTAACCACTCGAAATTATTTGGGCTTGATTATCAAAAAATATTTTGCAAAAGTTCTTTTTAACCTTATAAGTACCGAGAAAACGCGCTCCTGGAAATATTTTATCTGCTAATTAAGATACTTTGAGTCGAAAATAAGGAAACGAATAATTTTATCGGATATTTAAGAAATGCGTAAAAGGATTTTTTAACAATCGCTTTTTCGACTATTTTGGGATTTTTGAAATTCTGAAGTGAAAAATAAAATGATTTTATTGACTATTTAGATACGTTAGGATTCAAAGAAGGTTTTACAATTACATTTTATTGACTATTTAGGTGGTATTTTGAACTCAGAATTGGAAAAAAAAGAGATTTTATTGACTATAAAGGTTTCTTTTACTTACAAATGATTTAACAAATCATTTTATCGGCTACTAAGGAATTTTATTTGGACTAGTTTGGAATATTTTTTTTAAATATTGAATCCCAAAATCGGTAAAGTTCCAACGTGAATAAAAAAATTACGATGTAGCTGAGTGGGTAATACATATCCTTACAATTTGAGTTAAGAGAGTTATCCTTTCATTTACCCTTAAGGAATAAAGAGGTTTAAGAAAGGGAAAATAAATTACATTCTCTGCCACGAGCATTTTCTTCGACACATTTTGCTTAAAACACCAGAATATGGGAGGGGCTAAGATCCCAATAACTCCCCTCTGACCCCCGTCATTGTTTTCTTGTCCAATCCGAAGCCAAACACTCCATCCGGGAATGGTTTATTTAATAGCATGACGTTGAAGAGTCAAATTTTTGTTTATGTTCCCACTCAAGGAGCTTTCAATGCCCATTCTTTGGGCAGCTATCTTCGGGCCATCATCTATAGGTGCTGAAGAAAAAGCAGCTCGCTAATAATCGGTTGCGCAAAGGAGGAGACTGCCCACCTCTGGAACACAAAAAACAAGGCAACAAGATCTCGGGGTCAAGAGAGTGTGGTTGCTGACCCCTCATGCCGAGCGCGGCCTGGGAACGTTCGAACAGGGTGGTGTGTGGGGAGTTGCAAAACGATATCGCATCGAGCGGTGTGTCTTCAATCTTGTCAGGATGACCGGCTGTGGATGTGATGGAATAATCGCTGTTGAGCTCGTGCAAGCAGAGGGCAGATCGACGCTGGGAATAGCGATTCGTGTGCTTTGAATCAATGGAAGCTGTTGTTTACTTTATGGATCATTGTATGCTGGTGTTTGACGTTAAGAATCGTGATTCAGGTGCTTTGAATCAATGGAAGCTGTTGATTGCTTTATGGGTCATTGTGAGCTTGTGTATATGTATATACAGAGTTGGAAATGGATGTTCTTTCTTCATCGAAGACAGATTAATAAAATTTGGCATGCATGGAGGTTACTCCAGTGATTTATCTTGGGAGTGGGCTATTCCGATGCCAAAAGAGGTGGCATATCTGAAACATTTATTTTTGGAGGTTGTCTTTGGAAAATATTTTTAGAATTTTAAGCCCTATTTAGTTCGCATCGCACACGGATTTTCTTGTGCTATGCATAAAGGCTGTGGAAGGCCAGTTGGTAGAGTAGCGGTATTTAGGTATTTCTATTGAAGTTGCACTGGAGCAACACAACTGGGTATAGGCGATGTTCCGGGTACAAACCCAAAGCGAAAGCTTTGAGGCAACACCACGCCTTTTTAAACGACGGTCAGATGACGAGGCCACACCTGAGCTGGCAACTCCATTCACCCAACTTCTAAGCAAGACTAACGTGATGACATTTGAGGCCGGATTTAAAGCGCACCAGCGTCCTTTGCACACGACGGTCTTCGGTTGGATTCGAACTCACAAAAATCTGGTTGTTAATCTGCTACTCTTCCAACCAGGCTACCAAGGCCCGTGATATTAAAGGAATGATCGTAGTAAATAGAATATTTCTATAATTAAAGAAATATCATTTTTTTGTATCTTCTATAGTTGAACTTCAGCAAAAGTTAACTCCTCAAGTCAAAACTAAGTGGTGTTGTCGTCGGATCTTTTCCGTTGGGATCGATCCCCGTCAACAGCCCGTCGTGCTGCTTCAGTACTGCTTTAAGTAAAATACCACCTCAAGTCACAGTTTTGATAAACAATGGAAAAATAAAACACAGTTTTAAAATTTAAAAAAATTACTCAACCCACCCGTCTGTGAACTAAACTCTTGCGATACTATTGAATCGAGGCGATCCATTAAGAAGTGTCTGGGAAAAGAATTCTCTCCCTGATTCTTCCCTCAATGGCTGAGAAAATGACCGCTTTCCCAGCCCCTTCCAAAGAAAACTCCTAAGTGAGTGCAGGTGTTTTATACAGCAAAGATAAACTTGGAATACCTTGATATTAGTTCTCAGATTTCAAGATGGAGTTGCAGAACTCTTAACGAAATGGCAGACAATTATCGCTAATGTAACTCTCGAGAGTGAGACAAAAATTGCTTGCTCAACATCAGAGATCATTCAAATCTCATCCGAGTTGAACTCTCCTTAGCTCAGCAAGCTTTAGCCTAAAAACGCACTTAAGATACCGATGTTAAAGTACTAAATGGACATTTCTTTCTCGAGCGGCGGACAATCCATCCGCCGTAAGAAAACGGCGCTAGGCTTTTGTTGCCTTTCACTCCTGGAAGTTAGAGCATGACATAGTTCCAAGCAACAAAAGGAACACCAACACCCAAAACGCTTGAATCGCAGGCAATGATTGGTTCAAACCCGGCGACGTCAAAATTTAACGTGGGCGTGGCCATCGCATTTATGAACGAATTCCCCCTTAAAGGTCGTTCACTTCCGAGCTGGAGTTTAGGTAAACATGAACATCGTAGATGAGCGTCTGGAGTTCCCCTCTGAGTGGTCAGGCACCCCAGGAAAAAGCGGATTATCCTTTTCGGCAAATTTGCTCTCGATTCCGAGCGGCAGACACGATTGTCTGAAAGCCCACTTCACGTCGAGCAGTCTCATTACTGGATTAGAGGCCAACAAAGAGGGGAGCCTTGACTGTCCGGGCATGGCGGCCGAAGCGCACTTCTAAGAACAAAGGCACATACTGCGCGAGTGTTGCTACAAGAAAGGCTGGACGATTAGCATTTCAATGCCCCTTTAAGCTCCTGAATCAAACAGACCCATGTGCAACGTTGTCTCGGAGCGCTCTATTGAATCCTCAATGGCGGATGAGGTTTATGTCTGCGAGGGTCAACGGCTAAAGCAAGTTGGTAAACGGTCTACACTTCGTATCACCCTAAGAGTCTACTGCACCCAGCATGGCAGAACCGAATATTCTATTGCGTTGATGCAAAAGTTAATCCCGTTTTTTTGACAATTGAAAAAATATATTTAAAATGCTAATAGTGGCATTGAATCAGTACAGTATGTGACGTACTCTTCGATGACTTTGAATTTCGATGTTGTTTAAAATGAGTACTTGGGAGAGTAATTGTGTTATTGGGTTGTGTTTTTAAATTGTGTTGAGCAATTTAAATCGCAGATTAAGGAGCATTTTCGACCTGTTAGGCTATTTAGTTTCCGAAAAGGTAAGAATGCTTAGCAGACGCAAAAGATAGGTGTTTTGTAAGGTGAGGGGGCTACGACTAGGAATCCCATTAGAAGAAATTTTACCAGAACCTGATGAACGTGATATCTCGCCATCAGAAGAAAAAAAACCTGACCAGATCGGAAATTCGGAAATATCTTGATGACGGGTTATCTCGTCATTTGTGAAATTAATCAAATTTTGTTGGATGAGATACCTTGTCGAAACTACTTGGTGGGTTAAGGCCAGTTTTTTATTTTTAAACGCAGTTTTTTGGAATTCTTAGGTAACCATTCGGCCATAATCTCAAGATACAACTCTGAAACCATCTGAAGCACTTGAAAACAGTCTTTACGACTTCAAAACCATCTATTTGGGACCATCATTGTTAAATTTCTTAGCAAATAAGGGAATCAATTGCTCCACCGAATTGTCTCCAAACACGGTCTCGTCGACGTGAGTTATGTGCTTTTCCAGCCGAGAGGACGTCGCTGACGGGAAATCACGTCACTCAATTTTCCGCTTTACAAAATCGTGAAAATATTGTGAGAGGTGTGTTGAAAGTCCACCTGTGCTCAAGTGCTAAGTGGCACGCTGTTCTCCCAAGGAGCGTTTACCTGCGTTAGTGGCTTTGGCGGAGCAGAAAACACCTGTTCCACCCAATTACGGGATTAGGGAGGAAGGGAGCGTGCAAGACTGGGGATTAGTTCCGCATCCACCCCCCAGTTACCACCATAGCTCTGTCTACCGCCAAGACTGGACAAGTCATTGGCCACAGCACATGGTTTTATCTACAACATTTGTTCTACATGGTGGCCACTTTATTGGAAAAACAGTTGTTAGTGTTTGGGTGAGATAATGTTCGGAGAACTTGGATGCCCCCTTTAACATATCCCTTTTATACTCGCACGTAGTTAGCAAATATTTTCGGTTGGTTGGTTGGTTTGGAATTTTTATGGGCAAGGTTTTTTCGCTATGCTGCTCCAGAGACAAGACATACAATATCAAGTAATAGACACACACAATGAAAGTTTTATTGCCACAGAAGAGAGAGAAATAAACCCAGGGATGAATGTACCCGATAGCAATCCAACTTACACAGCCTACATCTCGAAGATTGCTAGCGCAGTGGTCATATCCACTGAGTCACGACGTTCCAGCAAATATTTTCGGAGAGGTCCAATCTTCATTTCCAGTTTTCCATTCCAATGGGAAAGCCACATTGCCGTATGAACATTAATTTTAACGATTTCTCGAATGTTTTCAGACACATTTACGCGCATTTTACTTGTATGCTAAACGAAACTTTAATAGACGCTGATTTAACAATTATTAGTGTGTATTTTTAATTGTTTTTCAACGCATAAAATACTTGTTTTACTAGACGGACAGACGAGATTTACCTCTTGTCCAATCCTTCCCCATTCGGTGGTAGGTATTTTAATTAACGTCGCACTAAAGCATAACGACGGGCTATTGGCGCCGGTCCGGGATCAAAACCAAAGACAACACCACGTTATTTTTAACCACGGTCAGATGACGAGGGAACCACTGAGCTGGTGTACCATATTCTCTGAACTTCCACACTACGCCAACGTGAGGACATTGGAGACCACGACAGATTTAACGTGCACCATTCCCCTTTGTACACAACGGTCTTGGGTTGTATTCGAACTCGCAATCCTCCGCTTGCTTATCCGATTTCTTACAACTGGGCTATCACGACCCTTGAACTGCATGGGAAACAAACCTTACGATTAAATAGGATTTCTCACCTCAATTTTGAGATAATCAGTCATCCCTTGTGTGATGTATACGGAAGCATAGAAAAGTATTCGTGAAGGCGCATTCATTTAAGCATTATTAATCACTTTTAATGACGAAAGATGTACTATAGTACACAAGGGAGCAGCACGAATAAGCATTGAACACGCTGGCAATCCATACTTCCTCAGTGGGTACTTACGCCACGCATATATCCGTTCTGTAAACATGCAATATTTTCGTGACTCCTAAGCCGTTTTGATCTTCTCTTTACCAATTTGATCTCTCTCTCTCTCTTTCGTGTAAATTTCAAACAATCAATGTGTAATCAGAATTTGTATGGTGTTGGAAAAGCAACACTACGCTAATCGTAAATCTTGAGACGCTACTTGAAGTTCCAGTGCACCATGGTCAAATTCTCATGATATATAATATTTTTTGACATTGAAAAGTGACAGAACAAAGTGACTGAGAAAAGTGTAGACGGTATTAAAAGACTAATACTGCTCTGGATGAAAGCCGTGGTAGCTGTATTGAAAAGGTTTTCGATATAAAGTAGTAAATTAAGCTTGTCGTTAAGCAGGAAATTGATACACGAAATGTAATCAAACTGTGTTTACGGTTTGAAGAGGAATGTGGTTGTCTCGACAAAGAATCTCGTCGTTAGCAAAAGTGACCAGATTTTGAAGGACGAGATATATCGTCCATCAAGATCGCATCGTCTCTTGCTATTAGAAGAAAACTAACCAGATCTTGATCTAGTCATCGTCAAAAAATTGTCAATATTTTGACGACGATGTATCTCTTTACATTAGCAAAATTGGTCAGATCTTGATGGACGATATATCTCGTCGAAATCCCCTGGTAGGTTGATAACATCCATGTATGTATCTTAATCACCTGAATCCACGACTTATTTTAATTTGACTGGATTGGACGCTGTGTAGGCGGACGCTGTTTCACCTGTGCGGCTTTTAGCTGTATAGTCTGCCTTACGGAGGAGATTCGTGGATAAGGGATAGCAGAGCAATCTACAATATATATTAAACATTTAAGTACACAGAAAAAGGAAATGCAAGTGAATGGCAAAGATGGAAGCACAAAGGCCATACTTAGGACACCGAAATTTTCTTATTGGTACTGTTCGCGACGAAGTTACGGTTGGTTGTTTATGGTTTTATGACACAAGGATATTTGACCAAACTGTGGCAAACACAAAACAGACACCACAATTCTAAATATAGTTAACGTCGCACTGGAGCTACACGATGAGTTATTGGCGACGGTCCGGGATTTATTCCGAAAGGAAATATTCAAAAACAATGCCCCGATATTTTGAACCGCGTAAGATGTCGAAAGATGACATTCCACTCTTCAAACTTCCCTACCACGCCAATGTGAGGAAATTTGAGTCCACGACAGATTTTACGTTCCTCAGCTCTCGTGTACACGACGGTCTTTGACTGGACCCAGTTTTGAACTTTCAACCCTATGGTTAGTAATCCGTTGCTCTACCAACTGAGCTACAGCGTCCTTCAGACAACACAATTAGGGAGGGGAAGAAATCAGAAGGGTAAGGTTAGGGTAAAAATGAAAGAGAGGAAAGACCACTCTTGTATCTCGGGTAAGAATTTATGGAGTTCCTAAAAGTTATTGTTCCGAAAGATTTTAGTAAATAACAGCACCGTCCTGCTTAGTTAGGATGAAAACATTTTTAAAAAACACATTTCCGATTTCTATTTTTGCAGTCCCTTGTGTGACCTTACTGATAACTCTCATACATTATCCCTCCGTTGAAGCAAATATGTCTGAAAACAAGTGACAGAGCCTCGGGCTCAACAATCTTTCAATGTCAGGTTTGCTCGACTACCGAACAGAAAGCGAAAGCTATTCCATGCAAAACTGTCACAATACGATGAGATGATCGTACCTTGAACTTACATGAGGAGTAAGGCATTCTGACATCGGGTGCAGGAGTAAATTGAAAACTAATTCACTTCCTTCTATAAATCTCCATTAGGTTCTTGGCAAATGACAAGTATTCTCTCATTGGTATGGTTGGAGAGTCGACATTGAACTTTCTACTGACCCCTTTCCAATTCTAATTGAACATCTGGACGGCTTCGAAGGGAAATGGTGGGAAAACAGAACACTTGCTTGGATCGGCAATTATGCGTTGGGCTGCTCTGTTCATTGACAGCACGCATTGTTAGCGTCATTGACAGTTTAAAACCTGAATGAAAATAATAGCCGGGGGCATAAATGTACTTTCCCTTCTACAAAACATCGTTTGATCCAAAATGAACTGCTTGAACCATTCTCTTTTTCCTGGTCTTACGTAATTATATGATTAGTATAATGCGGTGGTTTCCAACCTTTCATGTTCCACGCATCCCCTAGAAACGTTCATGCAATTGGCATGCCACTTGTTTAGACGGATAAAACTAGGGGATGAAGGGGATGAAGTAAAACATCAGACACATTACATTTTTGCATTAATAAATTACATACATCGACAAACGCAAAATTAAAATTACTAAATTTGTTTTTCCGGAGTGGGAAAGCTGTTATTCGAAAATACCTTGATACAATCTTTTTATTTCTTGTAACATTGAACATCTGAGTGTAATTAAAGTCCCAATGTGTTTCCTTAAGTCTTTCCCAATTCGTTATTGTAGTTTTAAAATAGAAATAGGAGTTATACTTTGATTATACCTGATCTTCAGTGAATGGCGTATTATATATTACAGCAGCCAAGAGCCATCTGTGGCTCAACTAATCACCTCTCTTCAGAAAGGCATTTGATTTTTCAAAATATCGCCCGTGCTTGCTATGTGAATTTCATAACGTAAATTAAAAAGAATGTATGCATATTTATAAGTCTTTTATAAAGGTCTCCAAAAAGACCTAAAATACAGGCGAATAAGTACAGGAACAGGAAAATGTATTTGTAAATATCTGTGTTTTAAGCAACTTTCGGCCGTTCCTATTTTTCCTGACTGACGTAAAGGTAGAAACTCTGGAACGTCCACGAAGCATCGTGACGTTCTTGAATATTGCGCTTCAATTAAAATTGGACATAAAATTCGCACGTGATTAAAAAACAAACTGGAACATCCTCTTTAATTTACATCGCAATCAAGGCGTCCGTGTGATGTTAATGGTTATTCTCTGTTCAGTAAGGACGAATCAGTCGATATATCTAAGCACTGGATTTACTCTTCTTCTTTCTTTGGCAGGTAATGGATCTAACTTCACGATTCTGTTGGGCGCTCATCCTCACCCTAGCAGCATCAGAGACAGTAAGTACACATTTCTTTATTGGAAGTTAATTTGTTGCCAAACTGTGGAGATAAACGTTATTGTAATGGAGAGAAGCTATTTGCAAATGCATCGTTTTTGGTGCACAGTAAACCCTTCGATAATTCGCTCTGTGCGATGTACAGAGGTTGTTTGGGGGGTTTAATGGTGCAAGTGCCCTGTTTTGCCCAAGCTGCGCTAAACACAAGACGTACAACTTCAAGTAAAAAATGTAGTGAAATGATTAAAAAAAAAGAGGAATCGGGAATAGATTTACGGGATAAAAGCAGATCTGCTTGTTTTTCTTCTAATGACGAGATATCTCGCCCATCACGATTTGGTCAGTTTTGATAATGACGAGATACCAGAACCAGGAATGAGAACCAGGAACCTTCCTATCTAGAGGCTAACACCTTAACCACCATACCGTTTGGTCGGCGATACCTCTTTTTTTAGACAAGGGCCACTAGATGTCCTGTTTTTAAGACAGTATATTTATTTTACATCAATAAACACTTCCAATTGACTTATCTTACAAAGTACATAAATGCCTCTAATGTAGTAATCTTAATTTGAGCCGCGATATCCTTAACATTGACATATGAGTATATTCAATTATATATATATATATATATATATAATTCAGTCACCAACTCTTAAACTATACGACCATCTATAACACGGACTATCCATTTTTATTAAAAGACGTCTGACGTTTTATTGCAAGGGACAGCATAATTATGTTTCGCATGCTTCTTTTAACCAATGATTCATAAAAATTATAAAACTATAAAAATTAAAAACAAATTATTAATAAGAAATGCAATTTTATTTCGAAATATGTTTTTGAAGTCATGCACTCGGATTAATGGGATTTCTGATTAACTATCTTTGTATCTTTTATCTTCGACAGTATCCACCTCCTCTCGCACCAAGTTGCTAAACCCTGTTCTTATGTGGAATAAAACCCCATTGTTATCGGTCGAAGGATTGAATTTGAAACCTATAATTCCGATTCAACCACACCTTGTGATAATACATGTTATTTAAAAGCCGTTGGAATACATGCAGCATAATACACGCTATTTAAAAACTCCTGGGATTGAAAATCGAACTGATCAACATTATGTGTTCTCGGTCTCAGCTGTGCAGAAATCTCTGTATGAAACTGTATAAGTGATTCAATTGTTGCTGGAACCATTTTTCAATACAGGTTTTTTTTAAGGATACTGTAATAGAGCTGTCTTTGCTGTTTTTATAAATTAAAGGTCACGGCACTTACGGGGTTTAATGGATTAGCTTTACCACACCCGTTCCTTTTCGAAAATAATTTATTCTTTTTATTAGAATAGCCTTGATGTGAACTTCTTCACAAAGTAGTTCTGGACCATATGACACGTTGCCGTACTTCTTGCAGAATAAGAGAATCCGTGGTATTGGTACCCAAGCAGACTATTGTTACAAATGCGTCCGAATATATATTTAACCCTCTGTAGCTTCATGATCGCCTTAGAAATTTAAGTGAATTCGCTACGATAATGGCTGGCGAGTTTATTACCGAATGGGGTAGAGGAATGTGTGGTAGCCCCTCGCTTTTGAACTGTCGAGCGTCTTGAAAACAATGTACAAGTGAAGTGACGCTGGGTTCAGTTCCCTCGACAAAGATGAGAACCGTTGGACTAATGGACATGAAAGGACGCAGAACTGGTCTGATCCGATGGAACCGCGGGATCGAAACCATTTTGTATTTTACGTATTTAGCTTCGAAATTGCCTTAATTTGTTAACTTTGTAAATAAGTTAAATATCTAATTATATATGTCTTAAATCTGTTTTTTCAATTGCTTGCAAGACAGTGTTATTTTTCTCACGACGTTACACCCCCAAGTGGAATCGACAAGATACCTCGTCCATCAAGATTTGATTAGTTTTTTTACTGACAAGATTCATCGTCCATCAAAATCTTGTCATTATTTTTACTGACAAGATGCATTGTCCATCAAGATCTAGTCAGTTTTTTTACTGTGAGATGCATCGTCCATCAAGACCTGGTCAGATTTTTTACTGTGAGATGCATCGTCCATCAAAATCTTGTCATTATTTTTACTGACAAGATGCATTGTCCATCAAGATCTGGTCAGTTTTTTTACTGTAAGATGCATCGTCCATCAAGACCTGGTCAGTTTTTTTACTGTGAGATGCATCGTCCATCAAGATCTGGTCAGTTTTTTTACTGTGAGATGCATCGTCCATCAAGACCTGATCAGTTTTTTTATTGACGAGATGCATCGTCCATCAAGATCTGGCCAGTTATTTTACTAACGAGATGCATAATCCATCAAGATCTGGTCAGTTTTCTTACTGACGAGATGCGTCGTCTATTAAGATCTGTTCAGTTTTTTACTGACGACATACATCGTTCGTCAATATCTGGTCAGTATTTTTACTGACGAGCTCTATCGTCCATCAAGATCTAGTGTCTTTTTACTGATGAGATGCATCATCGAGACAAAACTACCCTATTACTGGATGGATTACTAAAATGTAGGATAAAAACCCAATCAGGTTTTCTATCAGAGGTTAGTCACTACATGACCCTACAGACACGTTGGCAACTGCCAAGTAAATAATTGGTTACTTAACACATTTGTAGGAGAGAGTGTTTTCCATTTTATGGTCCAATCTAGTACCTCAACGCCTCCATTCTTTTATGTGGTTGGTAGGTAGACATTTTAATTAACGTCGCAATGGAGCAAGACATCTGGCTATTGGTGACGGTCCGGGATCCATCCCCAAGGGAATGGAGCAACACCACGTAATTTTCAACCACGATCAGATGACGAAGCAACACCTGAGCTGGAACCCTACTCTCCAAATTTCCACACAATGCTAACGTGAGAACAATTAAGGCCATGACAATGTAACGTGCAGAAGCCTCCTTCCTGTACATGACGGTCTTTGGTTGGTTGATTGATTGGAATTCGAGGGGCGGGTAAAAATTATTTTCCTTTAACTATAGAAATATTCCATTTACAACGACCATTCCTGTAATTTCACGTGTTCTGGTTGCACGGTTGGAAAAGTAACGGATTAGCAACCAGAGCGTTGCGAGTTAGAATCCAAGGGCCAGGTTTGGCCAAGATGCGCCAAACTATCGGTCTTTGGTTGGATTCTAATATTCCGTTAATCTTCCAACCGAGCTACCGCGTCCTCGCTGTAGCTAGTATTGGCCTCCAGGTTTCTTCAGCCTTTACAAGCGGATGGTTGTGCTGACTCTGGGAATATGACATAGAATATTCTATTTGTAGAGATAGTTCAAAACTTCAGAAATTAAAACTTTCCAGAACCACGCTCTGGCTACGCTACTGCTTGTTACAAACACAAAAGCCAATGCTCTTAACTGTTCCACAACAAGCGATAACAGCCAAAATCGTTTCGCACTCCCGCGCTCATTGAATAGCGAGAAAAACAATCACCGCTTAATTCGACATTTCTTCTTCCGGGGCAGTGTAGCGCGTCATCAAATCCTTTAAGTTCCACTTTTCCGTACTTAGCGTTTCATAACGCTGCCTTCCGAGCGAGGAAACTGAGCAGAAAACTTTCTCCCTCATTTCCCCCCTATTGCATTACAGATCATGAAATCCGCGACACGCGATTGGCCACGCCCGGTTGCCAATCCGTGAGAGACAAATTCTCGCTTCCCATCGGTTCATCAAACCCAATCAATCGAACGCTGCACTTTCACTTCTATTCATTTATTGGGATTTTGCACTTAATTCAACTCCAGCGCCTACTGCGGCTTGTATTCAGAGTGGGAGGCCCCCGAATTGTTGATGGTTCAAAAATAGAGGCTGAACTCAGTTGAATCGATGGACAAATCAGCGTTTAGTTAAGCTTTTAAGTAGACAAATTGTGAACTGGTTTGTTAGGTATGTTGTTGAATCTATGTCGCATTAGGAACAACTCAATGGGATGTCTTACGAAGTGAAAGATCCGGAGACAACACCTCGTCATTTTGAACCACAGTCAGACGACGAGGACAGCACCTGAGCTTTTACCCCACTATCCACATTTTCACGCCAACGTGAGCACATTGGAGACCAGGCCAGATTTAACGTACACCAGTCCCATTTACACGACGGTCGTTTACGTGGTTCGTTGGTTGGATCGAGTTTCAAATTCGCAACCCTCCGGTTGTTAAACCGTTGCTCTTCCAAAGGTTCACCATAAAAGGGTTTAAAAATATTTATGTACTTAACACTAACTTAACGTATGCTTAACGTGTTAAGTACTTAGTAAGCAAGGCGATTATAGGAATAAGAATGAATTAGACGAGTCGAAAAAAAATCCCTTGTTCATTCGCCTAAACGGGAGTGGAACATGATGTATTTAGAGAAAGCTCTCTCAATGCTTGGTAGGTAATTAAATTAAAGTGCACTGGAGCAACACAACGGGCTATTGGCGACGAAATCAATCTCCAAGAGAAAAATCCGAATGCAACAACGTGTAATTTTGTACCACAGTCAGATCACGAGGTCAACGACAGTGTGTAACTTCTAATGAAAATTTTGTCACTTTTTATCTGATGTTGTTTTCACTGTAGGAGCAGAATCGTATAAAATAAATTGTCTTTTTATTGATACTCGCGTTGAAAGTTTGGACGCCATTCAAAATCTCAGCTCTACGAAACACGAAAATTCCTTTTTGACGTCTCCGGGTACCTGAGATTTCTAATTCTGAACACCAGGTCGCGTTTACATCGGAGTTTGCATAGACATTTATCTCCCTTTTTCTGGCGAGGGCGTATTACGTTCCCTTATGCTGACACTTTTTCGTCCTTTTTTTTCTACCGACTCCGGTGTGAACGCTTTGTGGACTTAATCGGCAACCATCAGAGCGCACTCTTCTCACCCCTTTGTAGAGAAGAGTGGTCACTTTCCATCAAGGTGTCAAGTTCCTCACCCATTTCACTTCAGGCACTGTTCTTTTTGTTTTGTCTTTGGCCGACCAACCGGTATAGTGGTTAAGGTGTTAGCCTCCAGATCGGAAAGTTCCTGGTTCGAATCCGGGTCCGGGCATGGATGTTTGTAAGCGTATGGTGTAGAGGCGGCTGGTGCACCTTAAATCTGTCGTGGCCGAAAGTCCTCACGTTGGGTTGGCGTGGAAGTTTGGAGAGTGGGGTGCCAGCTCAGGTGTTGCTTCGTCACCTGACCGTGGTTCAAAATTACGAGGTGTTGTCCTCGGTTCTTTCCCTCAAGGGTCTGATCCCGGACCGTCGTCAATAGCCCGTTGTGTTGCTCTAGTACGACGTTAACTAAAATTACCATTACCATTACCGTTTTGTCTTTGTAATCGGGTGTAGTTTGGTCACAGAGTACAGGCCTCTCTCTAAATACTTCCCTTAATGTTATGACCAGCTCTTTTGTCCACGCCATTTAAATCGAATAGGTCGCTCACTGGCAGTTTGGTGGGAGATGGGGTCAAGGCAAGCGACGAAGGCAAAATATAGAGAGCGAAGAAGACGGCGTGAGTGACCACGGGGGCAGAGGGGAACGGTTATTGTCAAGCAAACGACTCGGAGAAATCTTCCCCAAAAGTTGCAACCTTTTGATCTTTACGGACTCGTGGTGGAAAACAAATTTGGCTTCAAATCGCCATCCCGACTCGAGATCTTGACGATAAAGTTAATGCCGTTTCTCGGAATAGCTTCGATGTTTAGAGGGTGAGAAGTTGTGCAAATCCGGTGTAAACTAGGCTTGAGGAGTTGGATATGTAGATTTTATCTCCTTTTCAGTATTTCAATTTCGCTTAAGAATGGCCGAACAGTGGCATAGAAGGGAGGCATCAATTTCCCCAGAAGAATACAAGCGTCGTGGTCTCTTTGCGTGATTTATGCAAACAATGCCCTCATTATCACAATCGGGCAGTTAGGAAACACAGCCGTAATTGACGGGCGACGCAGATCGCGGCCGAGATTCGCTCTTCTTTTCCACCTGAGCGAGCGACTTGAAAGGAACATCGCGCTCCGTGTGATAACAGAACCCTCCTTTCTCCAGTCCTTGATCTTTCTCGCGGGGAACACGTGTTCCGACTCCTCCACCCCCGAGCGCAATTCCATTTCATGCACCACTGGCGACGCGGCCTCCCACGCAAGCGACGGATAATTGTCCATTCACACCTGTGGGAATGCTGAGGGAAAGCAGGGCCGCTAAGGAGCCTTGAAGAGTAGGGGGTGGAAAAGAAATGTGTGGGTGAGGAATTAAGTACAGTAATCCATCAATATGTAGCGCTTCTAAGCGGGGTAGAAAACAATGCGATATACCTGAGGGTAGCATTATAAAGCCTCGTTTACACCGGAGTTGCATATACATATCTGTCCCTAGGACATTTTACGTTCCCCTATGCTGACCCCTTTTCGTCCCATTTTTCGACCGACTCCTGTGTAAACGCTTTAAATCAACCATAATTTCATAGTAGCTGTAAGCTTTTTTGAGCGTTTTGCAATTACTACTTGTATTGTTTTACCAGTACTCTTCAAAAATCTATTATTTATCCGAAAACAATTTTTACTTTATTTTAAATTATTTTTTTCACGTTCAGTGACATACTTTGTTTCTTTATACAGTTTTAATTCCGTATTTTAAAAATTGTGTCCAATTTTTAGCTGTATGTTGTGGCAACAAATGAATCATGTATTTATATCTTTACAACAAAGTTTTCCCGCCAACTTTTATTAATTTATTTATCTTTTTTGTTGTTTTCTGTTTTAAATATTTATTATTTCGATACATTGCAATTCCTTTTCATCACACGAAAAACCATCGCAAAGCATTTGATTAAAAGCGCCATGTAAGTTATAATTAAGCAAACTTTAAGGGGAATTTTGTCATTATTGAAGGAACGTCAATGTTGAAACCCCAACTAGGACTTTAAATATTACAAATTCTTTGTCATAGCGTCAGAAAGTCAGGGTGGTTTATGTTAAGAATTAGAGCTATATTTAAGCATCTAATATTAGGAAATTTTGTTTAAAACAATAATTTCCCTTAGTAGAAACACTGTCAAATTGATTTACTTTTAAAGAAAGGTAATAAGTTACGATTGCTTCGTCTGTACTGGAGGTATTAAATTTTAATTCAAGTCCTTTTGCACAGGCCACAACATGGAATTTTGAAGGAAAACGTATTCGCTTTTAAAACAAATCTAGTGATAAATATTTTATCACATTAATTTGTCATATTTCTCTTAGTGATAGCAAAATTTGAAACGAGTGCAGGAAAAAAAAATATTGGTAAGTAAATTAATAATACGAGAGTCTGACGTAGATTCATCATTTTTACGAAATAAAATTAGCAATTCTACAAAAAGAGAGCTTGAGAAAAATAATTCCTAATTTTCCCTCAAAATCGAAGTAGTTACCTTACTGTTTGTCACCTTTTTCCAGTTTGTACCCTATGCAGGGGTGTGATTTATGTGAAATTTATTACACGGATGGATATGCATGTGTAGGATTTGTGTGATTTTTTAAGGTTGTAGAAATTATAAAAATGTCAAAAAGGTGTTACAAAATTTATTTTACTTACACGTAGAGGATTTGGCATTTTTCTACGAAAGAGGAAAGTGGTTATATTCTGGTCAGTTTCAGTCTATAGTTTACCAATTCAACCCGATTGAGATCGGGTAATATTGCCAGTGTAACCCTAAATATGCGCCATCCACCGCGTATACGACGGTTTTTGGTTAAACCTAGTTTCGAACTAGCAAACGTCCGTTTGCTAATCTGAGACTCTACCAACTGGGTTGCGCCTTTACACGCAAGATAACTTGCGTCGAAATTTCCATATGATGAATCGACGTCATCCAACGGATGCTTATAAGATCAGCTAGGAATCGTGGCCACAGGTTGTCTCACACCACACCCTATGATCGATGAAGTGTTCCTGGACCGATCGGCCACTCCGATAGACTCGTCCAAACCACTTGTTACAAAAGCGATACAATCCGACTGCAATTACCCTCAGGTCATTAGTACATGGGAGGGGTGCTGCGAAGGAAAAACGCGTCGGAGGTGTCTCCCCCACCTGTTAGCTTCACTTCACAGGTGAGCGAGCACGGGCTGTCTCTTCGGGAGGCATCGTTCCCTTTGTCGCGTTAACTTAATGGAACGGAATGTTTTGAGGTCGTTCGGAGAGGGTGCATCGGAACTCTCGGAATGGTTCGAATCTGTTGTAACGAGGATGTTGAGTTTTCAGTAGGTGCAAAGTGCTCTAAGCTCTCTTCACCTATGCGCGTTTTTGGTATTTATTCTGGGTTGGTATTTTAATTAAAGTCACACTGGAGCAACACAATGCGCTATTGGCGACGGTTCTGGGTTCAAACCCGAAGGGAAACATCCAAAGACAACAGCACGTCGTTTCGAACCACGGTCATATGACGAGGCAACATCTGAGTGAGCTGGCACCCCTCTCCAAACTTCCACACTATGTCAACGTGAGGAAATTGGAGGCCACGGTAGATTTAACGTGCACTAATCCTCCTTGAGCATGACGGTTTTGGTGGGATTCGAACTTAATCATCAGGCATAAACAGTGTAGAACCAACATTTATAAATAAATAGACACAAGTAATTCGGGGTCGCGTCTTTATCGAATCGTCTAGATAGGTTGTTACTTTACTTCGCACTAGAGCAACTCAGCATGCTGTTGGCGACAGTCCGGGTTCCATCCCAAAGGGAAAGGTTCAAGGACTACGCATCGTCATTTTGAACCACGGTTAGATGACGAGAACACCTGTGATCTAGCACCACCCCAGTTTTCAGACTTCCACAACACGCTAGCATGAGGACATTGAAAGCCACTTGACCAACCCCTTCGAGAAGATTTAACGTGCACAAATCCTCACTTATACGATGATCTGTGGGAGGATCTCAACCCTCCGGTTGCTAATCCCTTGCTCCTCCAACTGTGTGCTTACTATTAACACTAGAATTCTTGGATACTTGTTAATATTTACCAACATTCGTATAATTCCCAGCATTTATAAATAGATGGATGTCCTGGCTACGGGGGACCGTATCTTCATCACTTTTTCAGATATTTTCCAATCCACTATTATGGGGATAGCTGGAAAATAAGATAGCCCCCAATATTATGGCATTATAACTGTACAGAAGTAGAACCTAATATTATGGCGATAAATGAACAAAAGATGGTACCCAATATAATGGCGGTAACGGAACAGAAGGCAATACCCAATATTATGGCGTTAACTGGATAGAAGATAATACCCTATATTATGGCGATAACTATCCAGAAGATATTACCCAATATTATAAGCCATAACTGGGCAAAAGATAATACAGAATATTTTTTGGTGATGACTGGACAAAATCCCTGGTGATCTTGCTTTGTAACTACTATATGTAATTATATATATCTTCTCAAGTTAATAAGTCAGAGAGTACACCCCATCTTTGGAAAGCTTATCAAACTGATGAATCTTTGGAGAGCTTTCTTGATCGGCTTGGAGCATAAGGTTCTAATGCGCTTGGTAATGGTAGAGGTAATTTTAGTTAACGTCGTACTAGAGCAACACAACGGGCTATTGACGGTGGTCCGGGATCAGTCCCTTAAGGGAAAGATCAGAGGACAACACCTCGTAATTTTTAACCTCGGTCAGATGACGAAGCAATACCTGAGCTAGCCCCCCACTCTCCAAACTTCCACACCAACCCAATGTGAGTACTTTCGGCCACGACATATTTAAGGTGCACCAGCCGCCTCTACACCATACGCTTACAAACATCCATGCCCAGACCCGGATTCGAACAGGAGCCTTCCTATCCAGAGGAACCATTATACAGGTTAGTCGGCGAAAAATCCGAGGACCACCACGAAATTTTGAATCACAGTCAGATAACGAAGTCAAAACCTGATCTAGCACCTCACTCTCCAAACTTTCACACCAGTGAAGATACTTGATGCCACAGTAGATTTATTGTGCACCAGCCCCCTTTTATACAGAACGGTCTTTGGTTGGATTGGAACTACGGTGGCCAATCCGTGACTCTTCCAACAGGGCTAGTGATTCATCGGGAAGCTTTCTTAATAGGCTTGGAGCATACCGTACTAAAATGCACTCGTATTCGAAGAAATAAATTCGAATGTCTTGGGAGGTGTGGGTGAAAGGAATGCATTTTATTGAATTACACTCTTCTTCTCGGCCGAGGGATGAGAACGCAGTGCACTTAGAGCGATCGCTGGACCACACAACAGGGCATCATCTGCAGGAGATCGGGCGAGGCGGGCGAGGATATCCTGCCCGGATCGCATCTGTCAACGCGCTCGTTATAAATGATGGGTGCTAAACAATGCGCCAACCGGTTCCAATCTGTTTGTGAAGCGTAATCGATGGGCGCTCCATTAACTGCCGCAGAGATACGTTACGTCGATAACACGTGAAGGACGCGCAGCGAGGTCGTCTCTCTCTCTGCGAGCTCGTTTCCCGATCCACTTAGCGCTTCCATTCTTCTAAAGGGTTTAATTCACCCGTCAAATTGGATAAGCGCGTGAGAAAGCTAGTACTTAGTGTAAATAGCCGGTGGTAGGAGCTGGGAAAGCGTGTTCGGGGTCTTTTGCTGAGTTCCCAACCGGGGGATGATAGCTACAGAAAAGCGGATTTGTTTCAGTTTTTGCTTGGGAGGACTGGGGTGTTTGTGGCTTTTTCGTGTTGTGAAACGTGTGCGGAGGCAATCAATGGTGGTGGTTTTAGGTACGAAAACACCTCAGAAGACTGGGTTCTAAACAATATGTTGAGGAAAGGTAATTTTTATTTACGTCGTACTAGAGCAACACAACGGGCTATTGACGACTGTCTGGGATCAATCCCTTAAGGGATCAATCCCCACGGTTAGATGAAAAGGCAACACACCTGATCTGGCACCCCACTCTCCAAACGTCCACACCAACCCAACGTGAGGACAAGGCCACGACAGATTTAAGGTGTACCAGCCGCCTCTACACCATACGCTTGCAAACCTCCATGCACTGACCCGGATTCGATGCAGGAACCTTCCGGTCTAGAGGTTAGCACCTTAACGACCAGACCGGTTTGTTGTCCTCGGATCTTTACTAAGGGTGTACTCCGGGATCATCGGCGATAGCCCGTTGTGTTAAAAAGTGCGACTTTAATTCAAACAAGCATACCTACAGAGTAGAGATTAGAAGAGTAACAGATCACCACCGCAGAAAACTAAATACTAAGTGACCAAAATAGACAACGACGGCTGTTCTTTTTCCAACACCAGTGATTCAAAATTACGAAGTGTTTTCCTTTGATCCTTCCCTTAAGGGACTGATCCCGGACCGTCGTTCGTTGGGTTGGCGTGGAAGTTTTGAGAGTGGGGTGCCAGTTCAGGTGTTGCTTCGTCATCTGACCGTGGTTCAAAATTACGAGGTGTTGTCCTCGGATCTTTCCCTTAAGGGACTGATCCCGGACCGTCGTCAATAGCCCGTTGTGTTGCTCTAGTACGACGTTAACTAAAATTGCCATTACCATTACCCGGACCGTCGTCAATATCCCGTTGTGTTGCTCTAGTATGATGTTAACTGAAATTACCATTACCAAAATTTCTTGTTCGTTTTTTTTTTATTATTAGATGTGGCATTCCTGCGAGATAGGTCCGAAAATTCGAAGACGGTATTACATGTTTCAGATCTCAAAATATTAATTTTGAGATTCAAGTCATAGATAGGTAGTTAAATACCGTCAATTAGAATAAACATAATGGGCTACTGGCGACCGTCCGAGATCAATCCCAAAGTTAAATATCAATGGTAATTTGGGAAGTTTTAATAAGCGTCGTACTAGAGCAACACAATGGGCGATTGACGACGGTCCGGGATCAGTCCACTAGGGGAAAGATAATTGGTAATTGGTAATTTTTTAGTTAACGTCGTACTAGAGCAACACAATGGGCTATCCACTAAGGGAAAGAATCGAGGACAACACCACGTATTTTTGAACCACGGTCAGATAGCGAAAGTTAAATATCAAAGGACAACGCCTCGTCATTTGGAACCACAGTTAACTGACGAGATCAACACCAGAGCTATCGTCTCTCTCTCCACATTTCCAAACCATGACAGTTTCAACGTGCTCCAGCCCTCTTATACACGGTTTTTTTCAGGACCTAGTTTCGAAATCGCAATCCACCTCTTGCCACTGCTCTTCCAACGGTCAACACCAGAGCAATCGCCTCACTCTCCAAATTTCAAAACCATGACAAATTCAACGTGCTCTAGCCCTCTTCTACACGGTCTTTGACAGGACCGAGTTTTGAAATCGCGATCCACCTTTTGCCACTGCTACGGAGCTACCTGGGTTCGCCTCTCGATTGGAATAGAATACCAAGGGTTTCTTCCTAATTCGTGACGGACGAAGTGGGTCTCTTCTGCGTGCCGGAGAAAGAGAAGAGTGACACCGAAAGTGTCCCTTTCACTTTCTTCCGTGCTCAGGCGTCGGGGAGCGTTGATCTCCGCCATCACGAAACGAATACGAAATTCGCTCGAACAATGAGACATTTATTTTGCCCTTCCGGAATCGCTATCTTTTAATTACCCCTTCCCGTCGACGCAAACAACTACCGGGGGTTGACGCCCGTGCGGGAACACCCCCGATCGACTTTGCGCGCAAGCGGAGATTACTGGAGCAGATTATGCAAATCACGCGGATGTATCTCCTTCACATCCTGCTCTGAAGGGTGAATATTTCGATGGCTAACATCATCCGCAGACATTTCGTAGCTAGCTTATTAATGTCGCACTGGAGATATTGGATAGGGCCCGGGATCCTTCCAATGACAACGTCTCCTCATTTTGACTCATTTATGGAAATGAGCAAGCCGGCTTGTTGGCTGAGGAGGCTTCGACTTTACATCCACCTTGTCCCCCGACTCCTCTTCGAAATGTTACGCGACTTCTCAGCAGTAATATCCGACACTAAAGAATTTCTACTCTTAGAGTTTGAGGATGGAAAGTCTTGGACTTGTCTATTTGATAACTAGAAGCGCGCACAGCTTTCCCTCCTCCTTAAGAGTCAAGGGGGTAGCGTATTTTAGAGTCGTCACCGGACATGATGACTTGCGAGCCCATCTATTTAGGATTGGATATAGATATCCCGATTCTATACTCTGCCCACTCTGCAATACTATGCACATGACTGCGATCACCTGTTCAGCTGCACCTCCCTGCTTGACGTTCGCTCTTGTGATGACTTTGGAGCTCGTGACCTTCCTGGGGAAACCTCTTTGCTATATTGGACTGCAAGACTCGTCCTGTCTGATAAGCCGATAGCGGACGTAGCTTATATAAGCCCAGTTAGCCCTCTAAATACAGGGTGGTTATAACAAATATATTTAGTTCCGAAAATAACCGAAAGGGGAAGATATGGCGCTGCGAACAGTGCCTAGTGAAAACATAATTCAATAAAATGGCTTCACAGTGGTGATACACATTAATTTCGTATTATAAGTGATAATAAGCGACCATCAACTGTCATAAACCTTGAATTTAAAATTTAGGTAAGCATTTTTCAAATGCTACCGGTTTCGTAAAAGGTACCAGATTTGTCCAATCTCCTTCAATGATGTATTTGGACGGGTTATGTTACAGTGGTGTAGGTCACTTTTTCTTTGCTTTCCACCAAAGGTACTGTAATAGATCGGGTAATGGTAATTTTTTTATTAACGGCGTTCTAGAGCAACACAACGGGCTATTGACCGCAATTCGTAATCAATTTTTTCCTAAGGGAAAGATTCGAGGACTACACCACGGTCAGATGGCGAACACTTGAGCTGGCACCCCATTCTCTAAACTTTCACACCAACGCAACGTGAGGACTTTCGGCCACGACAGATTCAAGGTGCACCAACTGCCTCTGTACCGTACATCTAGAGGCAAACACCTTAACCTGTAATAAATACAGGAACAAAATGTAATAATGATATCACTATAAGGGAATTAATATTATAAGTGAAGATCTGACTTATTTTCTGTTTTCTGTTAACATATTGTCTTATCGAGACCCGATTTCTCTGTCCAAGTCTTTTTTATTTGAAAAAGTGTCTTACACCCCCTAACTTTAACCCGTGCATTTCTCTCTTGTGTTTATGAAACTATCCTTTTATATGGTTCTTACGACGTAAAATCCAACTGAACTAACCAACCATATTCAAACAGATTCTTCGCTTGCCGTAGTGCCGACCAACCGGTCTGGTGGTTAAGGTGTTAGCCTCTTGATCGGAAAGCTCCTGGTTCGAATTCCGGGTCCGGATGTTTGTAAGCGTGTGGTGTAGAGGCGGCTGGTGCACCTTAAATCGGTCGTGGCTGAAAGTCCTCCCGTTTGGTTGGTGTAGAAGTTTGGAGAGTGGGGAGATCTCAGGTGTTGTTCGTCATTTTACCATGGTTCAAAATTACGAGGTGTTGTCCTCGGATTTTTCCCTCAAGGGATTGATCCCGGATCGTCGTCAATGGCCCGTTGTATTGCTCGAGTACGACGTTATTTAAAAATTACCAAACGTAAACTCATGTGCGTAGTTCTTGCGTTAGAAGCCTAAACCGTTTTTTATTTATGGAGAGACGTATCTTACCCCGTTGAGGTTTTTTCCCCAGTGAGAGACGTGCGCAATCTGCGAGGCGTGGCGGTCAAACACATCTCACGAGACAGCGAGCCTGACAGTAAGATGCTTATTTATGGTCCGCCACGGAGGAAAGCGTGTACTTCTCACGACACTCTCTCCCAGTCAAGGTTCCAGTTGCGCTGTCCATCCAGTGACAAACGGAATGAATGTCATTCTCACCGCTCCTTATCACCCCTGACAATGAAGCAAGCAGTGATGTCGCGTGATGGAATCCGCGGACATTCCCGCCCGGTGTTCTGTTGTTGCCAGGCGATACGTGCTTAAACTTTGTTGCGGAGATTATTTTATCGTTTTCCTGGTTTTTTTTTTAGATTGATCGCTCATATTTTAACGGATAGGTGCTGTTCCGGTGAGAAGGCAGTCGATATCCGGGAAGTCCGTTTGTACGATGGTGGAAAGCTTGCTGCCATACCCAAAATCGTGTAGGGTTGTCGCCGCAGGCGATGCGTGTTTCGCCAACTCGGAATCACTGCTATGGCTTCTGACATCGAACGATGGGAACTCTCGGAGCCTTAAAACACGCTAAACACGCCAATTGTGGGAAAGCATTGTTTACGTTTAACTCGCACTCTGAAGTCTCGTAAGTCTCCACGTGACTTAAATGTCAATTTGCGGTGCCTGACTATAGGAGGAAGTGACTATAGGATCCGGGTGTTTTTCACGATGGAAGAGCAATGCCTTTTACTTAGCAAAGCCAGTTTGGCTATTCGTCGGCAGTGTTTTGGCGAAGCAAGACTAGCTTAGTAGTAAAGGTAGAAGTAGATAGGTGCTTAATTAATGTAGCACTGGAGCTCACAACGTGCTATTGGCGACAGTCCAGGATCCATCTTAACGAGAGAGATGCGAGGAAAACACCTTTTAAATGAAACCACAAGAATGAAAACTACCATAATTTTAAATCACGGTGAGAGGAAGAGCTGACACTCCACTATGAATTTATACACCACCCCAACGTGAGGACATTTGAGGAAAGAGATTTAACGTTCACCAGATTCCACGTACATTGCGGTCTTTTGATGGATCAAGTTTCTAACTCGTAATCCCTCGGTTGCTAGTATAATTTTTGCAAACAAGTAGTTAAAAATACACTCTGAAAACAAGTATAATCGCCGCAAATCGAAGTGTGGAGAAATACACTACCCAACAATAATGGACCGGACAGCAAGATATGATGGTATGAGCAAAGAATATATGCTTTAATAGCGGGGTGGTCCCCCACGTACTGCAATTACACTAGAAACCCTTCTGGGCATACTTTAAACAAGGTTTTGGTACACAGCTATGGGTATTTGTGTCCATTTCTGGTGCAAGAATGTCGCTAGCTCAGCTGTACATTTCAGACGTGGTTCCGTGGTCCGTACGCGTCGCTTTAATACGTCCCACAAATATTCTATGGGGTTTGTCGGGACTCTGAGCAGACCCGGGAAGATGTTTTACATCCATATCTTGATACCACTGCTTGACAGAGGCTGCTACATGACACGGAGCGTTGTCGTCATCGTAGTAACATTCGTCCATTCCATAAAATTGCCAGAGCGTGTGAAAACCCTGATGGTCCAAAATGTTTATGTAGGCGTCGGCATTCAATTGACCAGCAACAACATGCGAAGGTCCCAGACCATACCACGAAAAATACCCCCAAACAAGTAGTTAATGCAAATACGCTAGCGTCCGCACCATTACTGTGGTAGTGTACGTAATAACTCTTAATTTAAGGGAGATTGCAGGAGAAAAATTAAGAAACCAAAACTTTCTTGGGAGAAGAAGTTTCAAGCCATACCACGATAAACTCCCCCAAACAAGTATGCAAGTTTTATGCAAATCCGCTGGCGTCCGGTGCAATCTTGTAGGGTAGTGTACGAGTGAAACATGTTCCCAGAGAAAACCCTAAAACTATTTTCTAAACACGCGCTCTGCTCCGTCGTGGCACACGCCCACAACTCTACCAACCCGCGAGTTGTTAGCGGCGAAGGTTCAACACCTCTCTAAGTGTATTTCTCTATCCAGTTTCAATAAAACTGTCATTGCGTGTATATGGCATCTGTCATTGTATGAATTGCATTTGATGTTGTCTGTCTTGTGTTTGGAGCAGCATGGCCAAATAGGACCATTTTGCCATAAAACCCAACCAACCCGAATGCGAGCGTGGTCAGATACCTTATACAAATTTTCTGCTGGAATAACTATGTCACGTCTGAGAACAATGTTAATGGGTCTCGAAACTCAATTCCGAGGAACATAACCCTTTGTTTTGCGGGTTGTCCGCGCACAAATCCCATCGATTGTCGAGGGTGGACTCTCATTCGTCAACCGGAAGTGCCGAGCGCGCGCGATTTTGGACCGTCCCGCTCCAACACGCGAGACGAAGTTCACGAACGTCTTTTTGCCGTAAAAAAAAAGAACAGGGACAAGGCTTCCCATGCGCCCATTCATGGGCGCTCTGCTCTCAATTGGGAACTCCAAGGTCAGCTGGTCAGAGCTCTCCCATCGATGGGGGTGACCGAGAGGGAGGGGTCGATCGCTGTTTGGCTTTCAATGAGCCGTGGATCGTTTGCCTTCCATTATGAGAGGACATGTGTTGGCAGCGGCAATTATCGATTGTTCCTTCGTTAACCTTGAGAGGCAGGTTCCCGAGTTGACCAGAAGTCCTTTCTTCTCGGAGTGTCGACTTCGATTATCCGCTCAGACATTAACCGGACTGGTTTCTTGTTTCGAGCGTTGTTAATTGAACGGGTGAAGCGTTCCGGCCGTCCCACTTTTCGAAGACACAATAAAGAACGTACTGGCGGAGATGGGATGGGTTTTTTTTTGTATTGAAATGGTTATATATATATATATATATATATATATATATATACGGTTGGCGCAGATGTAGGCAGTGTCTGTGACCAGTGGCGTGACATTTGTGACTGGGGAAGCCGGGGTTGAATTTGTTCTACTGTGAACTATGCGCAAATAACGTTAAAAAATTTATCGAAGAGTTTTTTAAAATTATTGTTAAAAAGTTAAAAAATTTCAACTACATAAAAAAATTTAATTTTTAAATTATGTTGAAAAGTTGAATTTAAAAATATTGGAAATTGAGAAAATATTTGAAAAAATTGTATTGGTATCACATAAGCCCCATTTTGTTCTATGACTTTTTGCCATCTTTCTGGCAGCTGGAAAATATCTTTTTTTGAAAAATCATTAGACTTATTTGTAAAGTTATCGAGGTGCTGTTTGACAAGTCTCCAAAGAATTGAACTCTAGGCCGTTCAAAGAATGTTGAAGTGACCTGAAAAAGTGAAAATCTGAGGGGGCAAGGTGTGGTGAATAAGGGGGTGACACAAAACATCCCAGCCATACTCAATAAGTCTTTCTCTGACATTCTGCGAAATATGGGGCCGAGCATTTTCATACTGGAAGACAATATATCGACGATTGGTCAGTTCTGGCCTCTTTGCTTCGATTTCTGCTTTTAATACTGCCATTTGAGAACAATATTTTTCCGAATTTATTGTCTGATTTTGTAGCAACAATTCATAGTAAACAATTCCTTTGTAGAGTCCCACCATACAGAAAGCATTAATTTTTTGGGATGCAGTCCCCCTCTCGATATTAAGCGGGTATCATCTTTGAGGCTGAAATTTCTACGCTTAAATTTAACAAACCACCTTCGAACTGTGGGTTCCGAAACAGCACTATGTCCATATACAGCACACACTTTACGAGCAGTCTGACTAGCATTTTTACTTTTTAAAATAAAAGAGCATACTATGAGATGAAAATGAACTTTCTGATTTTCCATTCTCAGCACTGCAGTGAAACAAAAATTATGCCACGACACATGCTATAATTATGCAGTGTAAACAGAAAAGACCGAATTTAAATATCTGGCTTCTATCAAGGTCACTCCTTATCAGCGGTAGCAAAATAATAATAACAAAGCTAGCTTCGATTTGAAAATGCGCAGAACTTTCCGAATGACACAATATTTCTTAAAATTTTTTAAATCATCGTAAGATTGATTGAAAAAAAAAGTTAAAATTAACCGTTAACGTCGCTTTCTAACAGATAACCGTTTATTATCTGCGAAATATTTATGTTAATTGCTCATACAAAACTGTTAAAATCACTTTTAATATATTAGCAATGTGATATAAATACCGTTATATTGGTAAATATACGTTTGGCGCATCTCAGTTAACAGGAATAGAAGTAGTGTTAAGTGTTTAGAGGTATGGGGGGGTTAGCGTACCTACTGCGCATGACAAACTCGCCAAATCAATCCGATACAGCAAACACAGAACACCTAAACTTTACATTTTTATTTAAAGAATAGTAATGTTATCAAATTAATTTCAAGTTCAATTAAAGGATATTGTATTACGGGGGAACACTATTTTTAAGAAATTCTTTTTGGCTTATTTTATTATTTTAGAAAGTGATTATACCTTTGGGCACTCGGTGTCGGGATTCCTAAATTTTCCTTTATGCCCTTGAACTGAATTGTTCTTGAATATTTGTAGTAATGAAGGTTTACGATGTATGTACCATTGAAATGTAATGCGTTTGAGCGTTCTGCTGTACTGAACTTTCTCACGGTCTCTTCGATTTGAAGTAGAAAAAGCGTCGAGTCATGTTATTTCGTAGCTATAACTCGGTCGGGTTTTTTTTTTTTTTTGTAGTGCAAGAGCTAGATCTGACCAAACTGTGTCAAACCATATTTTCTTCGCCAGGTAAATAGGCACATACAAAGAAAAGGTGCACGTTTCGCCAGGTAAATAGGTCCAATACCGGACAATCTGCGCCAGACACAAGATGAAATTTTTTTTACTCAATAAAAGCAATAAATTATTTAAAAATCAATCTAGTCAAATAAAAGTAAATTAAAAATAACTATTTAATATTTTGTTAAGTGTTTTGAAAACTGAAAATTTTCAAATGACCGTTTCAAAATTTTCGACGCAAATATCTCGGAACGAAATAATTTCGACGCGAATAATATCTTCTATTGGAAAAAACATTCGTATTTTAGGATGGTTTGGGACAAGGTAAGTTGTTTGAGTTTGTCATGACGAAAGGGCCAGATCTGACCAAACTGCCACAAGTAATGTTTTTTCGTCAAGTAAATGTCCATACACTTACTTAACCTCGACAGACCCGACACAAAAATAACAACCGATTTTCCTCATAAATGTTTATAAGTTACTATTCCCACTATTGTAAGTTAAAAAAATCAGTTTTATTTTTGTTAGGGTGTGTGTTGGGGTGGGAAGTAATCATATGTGATACTCCAGGGTCAATCTATTACAAAATCAAAAATTATAGAATTGAAGGATTATATTCAAATTACATTTCATTTTCACCAGCTGATTTTATTCTATTAGGCACTTCTAAAAAATTCAGAAACTTGAGTATCACATGTGATACTTCTGAACTGAGGAGGATAAGGAAAGTTTTTAATGACACAAATACACACAAGATAGTGACAGAGATCGAACCCACAACGCGTACTTCTGGGTTACGACTGCTACTTCCATTAGTAACAAATAGGCACTTATTGCGAAGTAGCTTATGTGCGTTCATATGAGTAGTACCTACAACTTTAGTCCATTACGCGTTTTAGAAGCTATTTGCGGATGGAAATTTTTTTTCACATACATTGCCATGCTATTCCAGTAACAAACATATACCATATCATGTAATAGACACAAACACAATGGAAGTTTCAGACCCAGAAGAGAGAAATACACTCAGGGAGGAATGCACCTGACAATCTGCGACGCCTACAACTTGCAAATTACTTGCCACAAGTGCTTTTAACGGTTAATGTTAGGTAATAAAAGACACCAATGAAAAAATCA
This sequence comes from Metellina segmentata, assembly GCA_947359465.1. Lineage (NCBI taxonomy): Eukaryota > Metazoa > Arthropoda > Arachnida > Araneae > Tetragnathidae > Metellina > Metellina segmentata. The sequence goes on from OX375882.1 coordinate 92,449,747, forward strand.
AATTCGTTCGGAATATCTACTGCTGACATTAGCTAATGCTAGAGCCAGTGTCGAATCAAGTTGTTTTGAGGACTCTTGTTTGTAATTATCAGGAAGGCAAGTAGGTAGTTAATCAACGTCACACTGGAGCAATACAAGGGGATATTGGCGACGGTCCGGGATCAGTCCCGAAGGCAATGACCAAGGACAACGCCTCGTCATTTTAATCCACGGTCATATGACGAGGTTAACACCCCACTCTCCAAACTAACACACTACGCCATGGTGAGCAAATTTGTCGCCAGCGCATATTTAACGTACACCAGATCGTTCGCATATACGACGGTCTGTGGCAGGACCAAGTTTCGAACTCGCAACCCTCCTGTTGCTAATCTATCCGTTGATCTTCCAACTGGGCTTCCACGATCCCGTAAATATTCTCAGAATTCCCATCCACATACATTTCTACATTTTTATTATAAAAATGTAAATTGAGTTATCATGATTGAAGGTTTTGGCCTAAGAAAAAAAACGCTTACAAATGTTTCTGATGACCATCTTACATAAAAAAAATGCCACATGAACTCTTATTCTATTCACAGAGTTGTATATTCGTCTAAGGTCTCTTGAAAAGACCAACCCATGATTGAAAGAGCATTACTACTACTACTTATGACCGTGATCAGCTTTGATAAGGTTTAACGATTGCGCAACGTTTCCCGTTCACAAGTACGAAACCAGCTGCTGCAAGAGACAGGTGTTGCCCCATGGCCAGTTCCACATTCGAGAGCGCGATAACGGGATATTAGATCATGACCCACAGCACCATTTAGTGGTTTCCATGGGAATTATATGTGCGAATCAATCCAATTCCACATGCCATAATTCCATTAAAATCTCATTTTCGAAAAATTTCTATAGACCTAAATACAGCCGAACGCTTTGATTAATGAATAAAATATTAGGTAGGTATTTAATTAACGTCGTACTGGAGTAACATAACCGGCTATTGACGACAGTCCGGGATCAATCCCTAAGGGAAAGATCCGAGGGCAATAGAATATAATTTTGAATGACGAGGTCAAGACCTGAGCTGACACACCATTTTCCAAACTTCCACACCAATGTAATGAATAAAATGGTTTTTAATACGGTACAATATTAAATTTTTATTGGTACACTTATTTTTATTTTCGTAACGCGTCATCGTATACTTCTATTTTGTTTCGATTTTTTTTGCTTGAAAAGGGGCCAATGAAGCTCCGATTTTTGTTCGAAACTCGATCCAACTAAAGACCGACGTGTACATGGAGAGTATTGGTGCACGTTTAATCTGCCGTGGCCTCAAATCTCCTCACGTTGATGTAGTGTAAAAGTTTGGAGATTGGAGTGCCAGCTCATGGCTTTACTTTGTCGTAGTTGAATCAAAGTCACACTGGAGAAACACAACGTTCTATTAGAGGCGGTCTGGGAACAATCCCGAATGGAAAAATTTGAGAACACCTCGCCATTTTGAACCACGGACAGGTGACGAGGTCAACACCTCGTCAACGTGAGAACGTTGGAAGCCACAACAGTTGTACACCGATGTTTTTTTGGTAATTGGTAACTTTGAACTAACGTCGTATTAGAGCAACACAATGGACTATTGACGACGATCCGGGATCAATCCCTTAAGGACAAAATCCGAGGACAACACGTAATTTTGAACGACGGTCAGATGACGAAGCAACACCTGAGCTGGCACCCCACTCTCCAAACTTCCACACCAACCCAACGTGAGGACTTTCGCCCGCGTCCGATTTAAGGTGCACCAGCCGCCTCTACAACATACGCTTACAAACATCCATGTACCGACCCGGATTCGAACCAGGAACCTTCCGATCTTGAGACTTACACCTTAACCACCAGAACGGTTGGTCGGCCCTGAGGAGTTTAGAACCACTAATTCAGCGCATAGACTGATTCTTGTCTTCGCTTACCTCAGCACTCGAAAGCTTTTTGTTTGAAAATACACTTGACTATTTTCAGACCTGTAATAATTACTTATTTATACAAACTGTCAAAAAGATTATTCAAATTGCATGACATGAAGAAAATCTCAGAAGCAAAGATCATCCAGAGACTGATATTAAAAAGAAACGCTGCCACAATTATACAGGGTTATTCAAAAAGATGGACCCAATTTAATTAATTTGTATTTCCCGAAATATAAATTGGATATTAACAGTCTATATACCGAAGGAAAAAGGAAGTTCTAAAGTTTATAACCTGTGTTAAAAAACTTAAAAAATTTATATTTTGATTAGTACGTAGACTGTTCATGTCCAATTTATACTTCATTAAATACAAATTAATTAAATTGTGCCCATCCTTTTGAATAACTCTGTACATTATTAACTACATCACATAAAAACAAGACTATTAATTGTAGAGCAAAAAATAGTATGCGGGAAAACAAGAATGAAACATGCAATCATGCAGAAAATAGTTACGAAAGCATTTTTCAAACATAAAATGTTACATAAGTACTAAAGATTTCTAAACGTCGAAGAGAAAGTAACAAGGGGTGGAGGTAGTTATTAATCGTTCTGATCAACTTGGACCATTGGTAGTTTTTCAAATATTTGATGAAAAGTGATTCCTGAAAATAATTTTACTGCGAGTATTGATGAGAATTTATTTCGTTGAGGGTGCTGGTACAAATAATGCAATGTAAAGAATTATTTAAAAAAATTTAATGACTCATTTATAGAGGGGGTCGCGGTAGCCCAGTTGGAAGAGTAACAGATTAACAACTGAAGGATTGCGAGTTCGAATCCCACCAAAGACCGTCATGTACAAACAGGCTTAAATCTATCGGGGCCTCGAATGTCATCACGTTGGCGTGATGTGGAAGTTTGGAGAGTGGGGTACCCGCTCAGGTGTTGCCTCGTCCTGACAGTGGATCAAGATGACGTGATGTTGCCCTCGAATCTTTCCCTTCGGGATGGAATCTCGGACCGTCACCAATAGCCCGTTGTGTTGCAGATTTGCGATGTCAGTTAAAATACCAACCTACATACCATTATAGGTAGGGCACATTGTATTTGGATCCCAAAAGAATAAAACAATGGATTTAAAAAATAAGTATCTTAGATGTACATTTTGAATTATTGAATATTACAAGTAGACATTTATAAGACGAATCAAATTACGCAACCATGCTAAATAAGTCTTTCCAAAGAATACCCCACCAGGTGGTTGTCTCGACTAGGTACCATGCCATTAGCAGAACCATCTAGACCTTGATGAACGAGATATCTCGTCCATCAAATTGGACGGTATATTTCGCCCATTAAGATCTCGTTAATTCTTTTTAGTGGAGAAAACCTAACCAGATCTTGATCTCGTCATCATAAAAAAATTGGCATTATCTTATGACGAGATATCTCGTCATCACCAAAATGGATTAGATGGTGGTGGACGAGCTATGTCGTCGAAACCACTTGGAGGGTTAAAAAGATAAATAAGCAGTTGCGTCTGCGATTATTTGTACATTCATTTAAAAAACCTAAGTCCTTTAAAACATTTTCCTTTTTAGTTACTTTTTGTACGAGTATTTGCCCATTAAAGTTAAATTTGAACCCCGTTCTCTTAGATTTGAAATATTATTTTTGCTCTTGAGAATAATTCTCATAGGCTTAACAGAACTTCGATTTACATCGATTAAACTGATCCTAGCATTTATTTCTTGTTTTCAACAAAAAGAACATTTCATGGGAGTAACCGGAATTCCTGAATACCCGAATATGTCACTGGTTATTCACAACACCGAGAAAACCTTTGTAGCTTCAATTACAGTTAATCCTCGTTAATCGATACAGACGGATGATAGCCTACCATTCTCCGAATGTTCACATGCGGGTGACTCATAATCCCAAGAAGTCGAGACACATTAGAGCCGTGGTTCTTTTTTCTAAACATGTTGCTTTTAATCCTTGGGCATTTCGAATATAAAAATTTAAATAAATCTGGAGACATTGATCCCATTGTTGCCCGATTCTAGTGTTTAAAACTAGAGAATTAGGCAACAATGGGTCATTTATAGGATGTTCCAGGCTCTCAATCAAACGCACCCGAGCATGTCATTTGAAAACATTATGAAATCGTCTTGCCTTTAGTTGATATAAATCGATGCCTTTTTCATCAACGTCCTAACATAAATGCAAACACCAAAACAAAGCGTGTGACGGATGAGGAAGCAAATGACCATGCCCTATCGCAAAACTTTAAACAAAACCACATATTCTTGGGCTTAAATGAACGATGTTCCCTGAAAGGGGATTAAAATGCCATTAACAGATTCTTCAAAAATTGCTTGGACCAAGATAAATATTTACTTGCAAATTCTTCGAAAGGGACAAGAGACGGAAAAGATAGTTTCTTATCTTTCGTCTGGATCCCAAAGATTCCACGAAGTAATGAATGGATAAATTTCAATAACAGACATGAACGAGAGTAATATATCAGGCGAACCATCTCCGAGTGAAATGACCGATGTTTCGCCATCGCTTTTGTAGTACCTTAATTGGAGCATTGTCTTCTATCTCGATTGGCTTCATTTATAAATGTCTCACGAAGCACTCGAATACAGAATAGGCAAATGAATGCGAAGATAGTCACTGTCATGGGTATGACTTGTTGGGAACAAGAGGTTAATAGTGTTAACTATCAACATGTTGTAGAGTGGATGGCGACAATGTTTATAAATTTGGATCGAACCGTTACGTGACCCAACATGGCACAAAGTAAGAATTGCGAAAGAGAGATACTGTCACGGATATTACTTGTTGGGAACAAGAGGTTAATAGTGTTAATCATCAACATGTTGTAGAACGGATGGCGACAGAGTTCATGAATTTTGATCGAACCGTTACATGACCCAACGTGGCACAAAGTAAGAAGTGCGCATAGGACGTAGTTTCATTGTAGATGTCGGTATTTTTTTAATTAACGTTGTACTAGAGCAACACGACGGGCAATTGGCGACGGTCCGGGATCAATCCCCTAAGGGAAAGATTCGAGAACAATACCACGTCATTTTGAACCACGGTCAGATGACGAGGCAACACCTGTGAGCTAGCATCCCACTCTCAAAACTTGCACACCAACCCAACGTGAGGACTTTCGGCCACGGCAGATTTATGGTGCACCAGACGCTTCAACATCATACGCTTACAAACATCCATGCACTGACCCGGATTCGAACCAGGAACCTTCCGATCTAGAGGCTAAAAACCTTAACCACCAGACCGGTTGGCCGGCTGTGCAATTGTCGAAAGCCTGTTTTCAGTACTTGTGGCATTTTTCTGCTTATCTGCAATATCAGTGCCAACGACCAGTGTAATCATCTTTAAATGACAAATCGGCTTTGTAGAATTTGCGTCTTTTACATCTGCGCACGTCTATTAATGGCTTATCAATGGGCCAATTTTGTGAATTTCGATTATAAATTTGGCAAATGCGCTCGAGACAGCAAAAGTAAAATCGCCGAAAGAATGAAAATTATTTCTAAAGAAGGTCTCGGGGTAGGTAGTTGACTTAAAATCGTACTGGAACAACACGACGGGCTATTGACCACGGTCTTAGGTTCACCCCGAAGGCGAAAAAATCCGAGGAAAGCACCAAGCCATGCTGGATCAAAGTCAGATGCCGAGGTCAACACTCGAACTGACACCCCACTCTCCAAACTTCCTCACCACGTGAACACATTTAAGGCCACGACAAATTTAGCATTCATCGAACGTCAGGTAGTACCAGGTACCGTGCACGAGCCCCAGGTACACGACGTTTTTTTTGTTGCTGAATCCAGTTTCGCAATCGCAACCCTCCTGTAGCTGATACGCTACTCGTCGAACCAGGTTACATCGGCCCCAAGGAATTCATCACAATATTCCTAACCCGAAAGAGGAATGCCTACACCAGTATTCAGAGAGTCTCCACTTTTGTCATACATTTCCATCTACCTTTTATTGTTCACCATATTTTAATCGTATGTTCTGTTTATATAAATTGTATTTTAGCACCAGTTAAAAAATGCAATTTTAATACATTGCAAAATTTGATTGATTTGATCCCTATACGAAAATTCCCTCTTAAATTGCCATTGAGTTTTTAAATCTCATATTTTTTATCTATCATACCATTCATCATTTTTCATAATACACATCATGTTGTTGATCAACATGATGTAATCACGGAAAAAATGAACCCATTCCTTTATTTCGAGCAGTATTCATACTAGAGCCAGTTAAAAAGTATTATTCAATAGGAAAAAATGCCCTCTACAAATTCCAAGGTATGCATAAAAGTGTAAGAAACTGATTTACATCAGAAGTTAAAATCTTTCTGTACTCATAACTTCGAACCGATAAGATCTAATGACATGAAATTTGGTATATGAAGTTACTTTGATATAGATTTGAAATTGTGTGTCAAAATAGGGGGTTCCTATAGGTAATTATTAAGATATCTCCTTATGCAAAATGTGTGAATGGAGTTAAATTTATAAAATACGTCAATTCCCGTTAAACGCAATCTTTGAATTTTCTCTACTTTTAAAATTGCTCGAATGAAGAGGAGGGGTTCGTTTTTTCCCCACGATTCTACAATGACAATATAGTACCGGTGAGGTCAACATGTTTTTTAGCCATCAATTCATGTCTTAATTTATTATTCCATGTCACGAACAGCATGTTTAAAATCTCAACAATTAGATTACTAATTGAAGTCTATGTATACATAATTTTTTTACGTTGATCGACGTATATTATTTGAATTTCATTTGATTTACATCAACATTATTTAAGTATTTTATATTGCACTTGATTAGTTTATGTTTTATGACTCGAGAACCACATTTGACCATGCTGCGCTAAATGGAATACTGATAGCGTAAAGTAATAGACATACTGGTATGCACACAATGCAAAAATTTCTCGTGTACTGGAAAGTTTTGCCAATACATAAGAGAAATACATCTACGGAGGAATTTTGGTTTGATTTTTTTTGGTCCTATGGCGCAAGGGGCCCTGTTTGGCCATTCTGTAATAGTCACAAGACATACAATATTAAGTAATGGATAGGCACATACAATGAAAGTTTTACAGACTCAGAAGAGAGAAATATGTGCACCCTGGATGGAAACTCACGTAAAAGGAATCGAACCTCCGACGACTATAATTCTCAGGTTGCCAGCGCAGTGGTCATACTCACTGAACCTCGAAGGCGTGATCTTGCGCTTGGCGCAGCTTGTCTGTCATTGAACCTTGCGCGCCATGAAACCCCAGACAACCAGACAATCAATCTGTACCAGTGACAGCTTTTTCTCTGTACTATGATTTCATGTTTTGTTGTTTTACATGTCGTTTAAATTCCACAAAGTGGAAAGAAAATTTCACGAAGAAACTGCGTCCATTTAAAATGGGTAATCACTAACATCTCACTTGGACGTCTGCGGAAGATGAGAGAACAAAGCAAATTCCAGGTGCCCCCTTCCCACTTGAAAGTTTCGTCATCTGACCGTGGTTCAAAACGTTGTCCTCGGATCTTTCCACTAGGGGATTGATCCCTGACCGTCGTCAATAGCCGTTGTGTTCCTCTGGTACGACGTTGATTAAAAATTAATAATTTCCCAAGTGAAAATTGTAACGGCGGTATTGTTCCTGTTCTCTCCAAGTGCGGCGTTGTAAAACTACTTTCCTTGCAAGGACTGTCTATGCGCGGGGAAACCTACATATGCGTCGGAGCACTTTTTTTCCAAAATGGCTTTTTCGAAGTTCTAAAGTCATACAGACACATCAATATTTTGGTGAAATTAAAAAATTAGAGGTACAGTTACAATTGCAGTTTATTTCGCAGATACTTGCTGTTCTTTAGACGGTAGGTATTTTCTTTAATTAACGTCGCACTGGAGCAACACAGCGGGCTAGTGGTGACGATTCGGGATTTCATCCCGAAGGGAAAGATTCGAGAGCAACATCGCGTCATCTTGATCCACTGTCAGGACGAGGCAACACCTGAGCTGGTACCACTCTCCAAACTTCCACATCGCACCAAAGTGACGACATTGGAGGCCCCGATATATTAATGCCCGTTTGTACATGACGGTCTTTGTTTGGATTCGAACTCGCAATCCTGCAGTTGCTAATCTGTTACTCTTCCGGCTGGGCTACCGCGGCACCCTCTATAAATGAGTCGGTAATGGTAATGGTAATTTTTAGTTAACGTCGTACTAGAGCAACACAACGGGCTATTGACGACGGTCCGGGATCAGTCCCTTAAGGGAGAGATCCGAGGACAACTCCTCGTAATTTTGAACCACGGTCAGATGACGAAGCAACACCTGAGCTGGCACCCCACTCTCCAAACTTCCACGCCAACCCAACGTGAGAACTTTCGGCCACGACAGATTTAAGGTACACCAGCCGCCTCTACACCATACGCTTATAAACATCCATGCACGAACCCGGATTCGAACCAGGAACCTTCCGATATAGAGGCTAACACCTTAACCACTATACCGGTTGGTCGGCCTGTACTCAGTTGGATTAACAAACGGAGCTTTACGAGTTCAACACTAGGTCCAGTCAAAGACCGTTGTTCGAAGGTACGAGGCTTTGTTCTTGGATCAATTAGGGATTGATCCTTTACCGTCGCCAAAATCCCGTTGTGTTACTACAGTGAGTTTTATAACTGTCCGAATCACATGTGTTCGAATTCCGATTGCATACCGTCATGCACCTGGAATCTAGTGCATGTGGGGTCTATCAGGACCACAAATATTCCTCACGCTGGTGTGGTAATTTGGATAGTGGGGTACCATCTCAGGGGATGATATCGTCATCTGACCGTGGTTCAAAATGACGTAGTATGTCCGTGATGGATCCCAGTCCATCGCCAATATCCTGTTGTGTTACTCCAGTGTGATATATACCACACACTATAAACTACTACAGCAAAAGCATTTGTAATTAGAATTAAATGCACAACTTTTCGAAAATAGTAGCAAAAATTCTCCTCCTAAAACGTAGTTTAGTTGCTCAGATTTAAAATAAATCGACTAAAGCACAAAATGTGGTAAGTATAAAACACATTGAATACCTCGCCAAGAAATTTAAATTTGAAATAAAAATCTATATAAATAAGAATGGAGTGTTTGTTTGTACATTCAATATTTTCGACCCATTTCAAGTTTTCTATCCGTTTTCGACTCTTCTGATGCCGAATCCGCCCTTTTCTAGTTTGGTGTCTGTCCGTCTGTCTGTCTGTCTGTATGTTGTGCCCTATACACGTCCACGCGGTTTAAGATATTTTCATGGAAATTTGCATACAGTGAGTACTTATCTTCATTTAGTGAGTGGCATTGGTTGCGAAAGTCTGTCCGTCCGTCTTTCTGTTCTGTGCTCGATTTTGTGTGTGTTTGTGTAGACATCACATGCATTGTATTCCAGATATTTGATTGCATTGTATTTTATTTTATACATAATTTAATAGTTTAGTGAACGCAATATTAAACATTTCTTTATTGTTATATTTAGTTGAGTTTCATGCTAAAACACCTGAGTAAGTATACTTAAATCAACCATAATTTGGTAGTTTTGGAAAAATTGGAATGTCTATTGAATATTACGATTACTTCGATTGCTTTACCAGTACTGCTAAAAAAGTAATTATTCTTCAAAAAATTATTTTTTTTAATGGAATTTCGTCTCTGATACTTCATTTATTTCGAGTCTTATTTTTATTCTTTGCGCAATGAAAACGATTTCCGAATATTTGGGACAGACGATACTTTTCAATGAAACGAGAATGAACAAGAACGCGCGAGCAGTGATATTTTTTCTGGTTCTTTCGCTCTGAATTAATTTCACATTTCTAAATTTTGTACACTTTTAGTTGTAAGTTGTGGCAACTGTGCGAGATCAAGAGATAAAATTGAATCACAAATTAATATCTTCAGAACAATTTTTTGCGACATCCTTTATTTTGTTTTACTTTGCTGTTTCCTGTTTTAAATATGAATAATTTTAATAAATATGTTTTCCTTCTCATCACACGCAACAGCACCACAAAGTATTAAACTTAAAAATGTTAGGTAAATCAGTATAAATTTTCAGTAAATTTTAAGTGTAGTTATGCCATTATTGAAAGAATAATGCCGTTATTGAAAGAATAATAATGTTTATTAATCCAAACTGGAACTTTTTCCAACATAAAAAATTCGTTGTAATAATGACAGGAGAAGATTGCAAAATTTCACAATGTCGCATACCGGAGGCAAGAGTGCCACACGTAAAAAATATTGTTTTGTTGACTATGAGTGCGAGAGCACTCGCCGTAAAACGTAATTTTAATTAATTGAGTTGAACATGAAAATAACTTAAGAAAGGGAATTCCAAATCTTCCTATTAATCGTCTTTTATAGTAGTGACCTTAGTATCACCTTTCGTCATTTTGTAGCTTTGTCATACAGCAATTGTGCGATGTATGTGAAATGTATTACATGAATGGATATGCATGTGTAGGATTTGTGTCCAAAGTAAGTTGTAGAATATATAAAGATGGCGAAAGATGTTAAAATAAATTTTTATTCTACAAAAAACGTAAGTTATTATATATTTTGATTATCTCTTCAATCTAGAGTAAACTAATTCAAACCGAGTAAGGTCGGGTATTTTGCTAGTACTAAATATTTTCTTAAGAAGGTTTTCGGTTACAATCTATCAAACACAGATGCCAATGTTTTTCTTTCATTCCGTACAGCTCTTGAACACCCTTTATACGAAGCAACTGAAGTCTTACCTGAACCTTTTTTCAAGCAGTATGTCCAAGTCTAATCAGATATTAAGCAGCAAAAACTATCGCGGAACGACAATCCAAACTAACTGGTTTGGGATCAATATCAGATTAATCTATAAATTTCAAACAAGTTCTTTGTACTTCGTGATGTGCATGCAAATTGCCCCCGCCCACCTAAAGAATCAGGACTCCTTTTAGATTAGCTTCGATGGGTCAGCTTTCCGATTTGGAGGGAGGGTTAGAACAAAGCATTCCGAATCCTGATTCTACTGTTTATCAGAAAATGCAACTAATCTACATATAGTAAATCCATACTTGATTTATCGATTTTATATCCTAGTATTTATTACATAATTCATTAAGTCAACAACTATAGTAGTGTTGGTAATTTTAACCATTTGCAAATTGAGACAACACTGACTGCATATACTATGTTTGTTCTTCTACGATTAGCAATGAATGAAATATCCCAACTAGAGTTCTAAAAGGATATTTCTTCATATCACATTTTCAACTATTTCAATTTTTCACTATTGGTGATAATTTATGTAACCAACTTTAAATGGTAGATTAACGTAATTTTTGGCAAGTTCAGAAAACTTTTTACTAAGATAATGTTTTCTGATGTAAATCAATACTATCATTAACATTTTCAAAATTTACACCCAGTAAATATTTAACTTTTTTCATATTCTTCATGTCGTGTTTACTTTCCAACAATTTTTGTCTTCAAAGTTAAGTTTTTAAAATCACACTCAAGTTCAGAATTCTTAATTGGGGACTGGTGTAACTCATAAATACACATTTTTTAACAAACACCCAGTCTGTTTGAACAGGGAATTCAAATCCCGGAAGTTGTATGTGTTTCTCGTTTACATTACCATATACTAAGCAAGCCCTCTTGTATCTAAATGAGCATGTTCCCAAATCACAATACTGACACTAATAATTAGGGCAACTTTTTGCAACAAATGCAACTTTTTTTCACACGTTCTACGCTGCTTGTAAAGTACTAAAACCAAAATTCCTCCTACATGGGGTGTATTGTAAGTGAGTTATAACCGCAACATAAATGCAACTTTTTGCATAGATGCATTCACCTGCAACTTTTTTAAATGTAGCTTATAATTAATTAATATGAAATTACTATTTCATTTTTTGCCCTCTGAACCAACTCTTTGATCGCGTCTGTCTGATCTTGCGAACGCCAAAGTATTGCGGATCAAACAAGAAGTTCATGGAAAGAAGGTGTTCGTCCTAGCAGAAGAAAGTGAAATAAATAGCAAGAAGTAACTTTTAACACATTGGTTGGCACTCTTGATAACCCAGAGGAAACTTGTGTAATCGACTGCAGAGTTTGTGAGGCGAGTGTCGATCATCATTATGCTGTTCGCCTTGTAGATGACGTTTTAAAATCTCTAAATGTGGAGCGAAAGGATTTTGCGCTTCTGCTATCCGATACAGCACATTACATGACTGCGGCTGGCGCAGTTTTTCAATGTTAAAAAAAATTACTGGCCAAGGATCGACCATTCAACGTTCTTCTGTATTTAAGAATGTATTATAATCCTGTTGTACACAACTAAAAATGTCAATATATTTTGAATTATTTTTCATTTTTTTTACGAATAATTTATTTTAGAATTTAGTGTATCAAAAATAAATGCTTTATTTCCCTAAATGCAACTTTTCCCATTTTCACTGCAACAAAAAATTGCCCTACTAATAATATAAATAAAAATATTATCATAGAAAAACTAACTAATAGTGAGAATACATCGGTGTAATCAACACCATATTGCTGTTTAAATCTTTTGTAAACTATTCTCGTCTTGTGCATGTTTAAGTTTACCTTCTCTTTGTCGTCGGTTTAAACAGAATAAAACCACCTATTTCCTGTTACTTTTGCGTCGAGCTTTAAAGCTTTAAGTACAAAGCTTTAAGGCCAAAGCTATAAAGCTCAAAGCTTTAATCCGTTGTCAGTTCAGAGAGATTTCAATTTACTCCCAAATTGCCTCTTAATTTTAACTAAGCATTGCTTTAAACAATAAAAAGCATAATTTTTGTTTCATGTTAAATACCTCAACTTGTAGGGAGTAATCTCTCCAAATCAATAGATAAAAAATATTCATCTCCTTCTACTGACTGGCCTACCAACCGGTATAGTGGTTAAGGTGTTAGCCTCTAGATCGGAAGGTTCCTGGTTAGAATCCGGGTCCGGGCATGGATGTTTGTAAGCGTATGGTGTAGAGGCGGCTGGTGCACCTTAAATCTGTCGTGGCCGAAAGTCCTCACGTTGGGTTGGTGTGGAAGTTTGGAGAGTGGGGCGCCAGCTCAAGTGTTGCTTCGTCATCTGACCGTGGTTCAAAATCACGAGGTGTTGTCCTCGGATCTTTCCCTTAAGGGATTGATCCCGGACCTTCGTCAATAGCCCGTTGTGTTGCTCTAGTACGACGTTATCTAAAATTACTTACCTCCTACTGACTGCCGACCAACCGGTCTGGTGGTTAGAGTTTCCAACCTCTATATAAAGTTCCTGGTTCGAATTCGGATCAGTGCATGGATATTTGTAAGCGTATGGTGTAGATGCAGCTGGTGCACCTTTGTTACTCTAGTTGTACCCCAAGATTCAATTTCGTCACTTAAATATTCAATATCTATAACAGATCAGTAAGGCACATCGTTACCACCAAGACAATAGCACCAATCTGCAAATTTGACGCTTCCACAAAAACGCGTTCAAACTTTCGATGCTTCGGTAAAATCAAGTTACGACTCAAAGGTTGTATTCTCATGAAAATTGACACTGCCACTAGGAATCAAGATGATCCGTGGCTTTTTCATAGCATAAAACATGAAAAGTTGACTTTAAAATTGCAGTTAGGTGAAAATCGCCAAAATGCAGATGGATGCCTTTGTAATGGTAACGATATTATTCAACAATTACACATTAATATGGCAAAATTGTCTATGAACTAATTATCTGTTAATAGAAATATTATATAAACTTATAACTTTAGTATTGTTTACTCATGGATAACAGTTTCCAATACATAATTTATCAACTTTAGTTACTGTGAAACAGCATACACCTTTAGTTATATTAGCATTTTATCATTACCCAGTTTTGTAGTTAAGCAAGCTATGCCCATAGTAGATACTCATCAGATTTTACCTCATGTTTGGGGCATAAAAACCTTTAACTAACTTAATCTGAATATAATATTTATATCTTAATGTTAAATATGATATCACCAATCAATCTAATGTTAGACTTACTGTTTCTATCTCCAACCAGGACATGGCTAGGATTGAGTCTCCGATATGTAGAAAACCAATAACGTCTATTTGTAAAATGGGAAATACAGGCGAAATAAATGAACCATTCACCAGAATCATAACAGTGTTTGAATATTTGCATATATTTCTTGATCATGTGTACACTACCCTACAATAATGGACCGGACGCCAGTGGATTTGCATAAAATCCAACTACTTGTTTGGGGGCGTTTTTCGTGGTATGGTCTGGGACCTTTGCACGTTGTTCCTGGTTAATTGAACGCCTACATGAATATTTTGGACTATCAGGTTCTTCCTACGCTCTGGCAATTTTATGGAATGGACGAATGTTACTTCCAGGACGACAACGTTCCATGTCACGTTGCAGCCTCTGTCGTGTAGTGGTATCAAGATAACGATGTAAAACGTCTTCCCTGGCCTGCTCAGAGTCCCAATCCAAACCCAATAGAACATTTATGGAACGAGTTAGAGCGACGCTTACGGACCAGGAAACCACGTCCGAAATCTACAGCTGAACTGGCGACATTCTAGCAGTAGAAATGTACACCAATTCCCATAGCTGTGTATCAAAACCTTGATGCCAGAATGGTTGCTAGTGGAATTGCAGCACGTGGGGGACCATTCCCCTATTAAAGCATGTATTATTTCGCTTATACCATCACATCTTGCTGTCCGGTCCATTATTGTAAAGTAGTGTATTTAGTTCAGCTTCACTAAGATGCGTGAACTCTGTACAAGTTCGGAGTTGTGTAGTCTTACATCTTGCTGTTCTCTCTGTTTAAAGCAATATCTATCTACACTGTGTCCTTTCTTATGACAATGTCCACGCATTTGCTGATGTTTCATGTTATCCTGGACGACTCCACTGTGCTTGCTTCCATAATTAAGCTTAATAGCTCTTTGATATTTCTGATTTGTACTTTTATTAGCGTCATTCACAACTTATTGCCTTGTCTTTCAATTTCTGTTGAATACCCATCCGGATAATATAACCAATTCTTTTTCAACTTTGTCAACTGTACGCTCTTTCTCCTCTAATCTGAAAAGCACCTGTACACTATTGTCATATTAATAAGGAAGTCGCGATGCGTTGCTCCAGTACGACATTACTTAAAATACTTACCAACTTAAGGAAGTTAACCGTGGCTCAAAATTACGTGGTGTAGTCCTCGGAACTTACCCTTCGGGTTTGGTACCGAACCATTGCCAGCTAAAAACCCGTTGTGTTGCTCCAGCACACGTTAAAATACATACCTGCTTCAAAAGCTTCCGCTTTCTAAATTTTAACCAACCGGTATAGTGGTTAAGGTGTTAGTCTATAGATCGGAAGGCTCCTGGTTCGAATTCGGGTCCGGGCATGGATCTTTGTGAACGTATGGTGTAGAGGCGGCTGGTGAACATTAAATCTGTCGTGGTCGAAAATCCTCACGTTGGGTTGGTGTGGAAGTTTGTAGAGTTGGTTGCCAGCACAGGTGTTGCCTCGTCAGCTGACAGTGGTTCAAAATTACGAGGTGTTGTCCTCGGATCTTTCCCTTAAGGGACGGATCACGGACCGTTGTCAATATCCCGTTGTGTTGCTCTAGTACGCGACGTTAACTAAAATTACTATTACCATCTAAATTTTAAAAAAGCTTTCAAAATTTTGTTTTTTTGAAAATTGTGCGCATATGTTTTGAAAATTTACCAAGGTCAATGAAAATTTAGCACCATATTTGTTTAATTAATAGTGAATGGAAAAAACATTTTCCAAATTTTTTTTAAGGTAGGTAGGTATTTTAATTAACGTCGCACTGGAGCAACACAACAAGCTATTGGAAATGGTCTAGAATCAAGTCCCAAGGAAAATATCCGAGCACAACACTACTAAATTTTGAACCACATCATGCAAGCGGGAGAACATTTGAGGCTATGGCAGATTTAACGTTAACCAGCTCCCTTTGTACATGATAATCTTGGGTTGGATTCAAACTCGCAACATTCCGTTTGTTAATCCGATGTTCTGCAACATGTAAATGGTATTTAATTAACATCGCATTAGAGAACACACCACGATATAACAAGGCACAAAACTAAAGCAATTTGCTAAAAGCACGAAAAGCCTAGAAAATTCTCTCAAATTCTAGAAGTCTCAAAAGTAACCAAAACGATATCTAAAAAATACCAAAAAATGACAACTTAAAAACTTAACCTTTCGAGAAACCAGATAGCAAACGAAATTTCTGTCTGTATGAGCATTGGTTACGAGATATTTACAAAACGTTGACATGTCAATAATATCAAGGCCTTGCTAAGACCCTTAAGAACTGTATACTCAATCATCAGCTTTGGATTGATCAGTCACAAAAGCGTACAACTCTTAAGGACATAATTTAGAGTACTCTTTTGATTAAATTGATTAGTGTATTCATGATCACACGTCGTTCAAACAAAAATAACATACAAGTACCAGCAATTTGCATATTAGTCGTGATTCACATCCACAATAATCATCTAAGTATACCGATTATTCAAGCAGATTAAAAGCCAATCTATATCCGGTCCTACCAGATTTTTTTCAGCGTTGCTTATCTCTAAATTTTCCCGGAAAAAGTAAAGTAGTAAAGTCAGCCATGAGTGGAGCAATAAACCGCTTACTCATGCAGACAACACAACTGCAGACTTCAATCCAAGACGATTTCATTTTTTCTGCTGTCGTTTGTATTCTTAATGGTAATGGGACAGTAAGTTTTTGTGGTTTCGGAATATGTGTTTGGGGTACCAGGCTAAAATACGAATCTACTTTTCTGTTTTAATCGTAACAATATCTCAATGTTTTATCCTCCAGAGCTACGTTTGGCGTGGTGTGGATGTTTGGAGAGGGTAGGTTGCCAGCTCCGGTGTGACCTCGTCATATGACCTTTTTCAAAATTAAGTGGTGTTGTCATCGGATATTTCCTAAGGGTTTGATCCCGCACCATCACTAATACCCCCCCCCCCACCTCACGTTGTGTGCTAATACCTAGCTAATTAAATTACCTACTTTCCGTTGTCCGTTACCAGCGACGTTAATTTAAAATACCGCACAAACAGAGTAGAGGTTAGAAGAGCATCGGATTATAGCGGATTAGCAACCGGTGGGTTCCCAGTTCACATCCAACCAAATACCGTCGTGTACATGGGATGCATGTTAAATCTGTCGTGACCGTTAATGTCGACACGTTGGCACGGTGTGGAAGTCGAGAGACTGCAATGCCATCTCAGGTGTTACCTCGTCATTTCACAGTGGTTCAAAATGACACGATATTGTCCTTGAATCTTTCCGTTCGGGATGGATCCTATCATCCATAGTCCACTGTGTTGCTTCAGTGAGACGTTAATTAAAATATCTAACCATGTTTGTTGCCGTGTTGTGAAAGTTTGGAGCGTGGGTGCCATCTAAGGTGTTTCCTCGTCTTCTGACCGTGCTTCAAATTTACGTGGTGTTGTCCTCGAATCTTTAACATTGGGATCGATACCGGGCCGTCGTTAATATCCCATTGTTTTGCTCTCATACGACGTTAATTTAAAATACCAAAAATACCTAACCATGTATAAACCAGATCTGAATGGGAAAGAATAGGACAAGCCAAGAAACTTCTGGTGTGGCTATTCGATATACGAGACCAGATAAACTGTCGTGGCCTCCAATGTCCTCACGTTTGCGCGGTGTGGAAGTCAGTAGAATGGGGTGCCAGCTCAGATGTGACCGTATCATCTGACCGTGGTTCAAAATTGCGTGATGTTTCCTCGAATCTTTCCTTTCGGTTTTCATCCCGGACTGTCGTCAATAGCCTGTTGCGTTGTTCCAGTGCGACTTTAATTAAAATACCAAACATAGATCTAAACATATCACACCCCGGCAAGAAAAGTGAACCCAAGTCAAAAAATAAAAGTTTTCTTGTAGTGTCATTGAAAAATATGTATAAGATGCCTCAGCGTGTTCTATTACTATTCTATTGAATATAATAGAAGTTACCAATATAAATACTTACCTAAAATTTAAAAGAAGCTTATGCTATTTCTATAAGTTTATTTTTTAAGTTTTACAGTATCCTTTAAGTTGATGTTTCTCAAATTCTGCAATTTTGTGTTACGTCCCTTTTTTGGCCGGGTTGCGATATCATGGGTAGATAGGTGAATATTTGTGATGCTTAAAATTCGCCCCGTTTGTACGCTCGATGGCATTGCATTTCAAAATTGAAGCTATACTATAATCTTAATGTGATCATACGTCCCGTTTTTAGATAGGCTGTACCGTTGTCCCCTCGCCCAGCTTCTTGACGCCGAAATGTTCCTTAATCAGAAAGTTATCTACCCACGGTAACAATTTCAAAAAGAGGCGCTAAAATAAAAAAAATCCCACGGTAGCGCTTAGTAGCGCAATACGTCTCACAAGTTGGTCAGAAATAATGCTGTTCTTTTTGAACAGTTTTTTTTTTTCGTTCCTGTTTTTTCCAAAATAACTGTTCTTTAAATTGTTCTTCCCCACTACTGTTCTCACATTCAACTTCAGGCATGCGAGGCTTGATCCATTTGTAACCGCCACCTTTATGTCGGGAGTTTTTGTGGAAGACACACAGGGCCCAGATTCTGTTGACACCTCATATTTTTGTAAGTATTATTGTAGATAATTCCGAGGGGGGGGGGGAATTCAGCAAAAATTTAATTAACTTCGCAAAATAAATTATTTTCATCGTTTTCGCGATCAAGAATTTTTTGTTGGGGAAGATCGAGTTTTTTCTCTTGTTTTGACAGAAGAAAACGAGACTATATTGCTTACTCTCTCAATGCGCTTTCTTTCAAAAGGCGAACATTAATTATCTATTTTCACGTGTTCACACACACACACATTTCCTGTTCTTTTCATTAATAAATAAAAACCGTAAAGAAATGTGTGTTTTCTTGACTACTCATACTATTACATAAAATTAGTAAATGTCCCGTTTTGAGGGAAAAAAATAAATGGTCACGTTATATATACTCCACACGTGTCAAGTTTTGTTTTTTGAAAGGAGGAATTTCAACGACTACTTTAGGAACAAATTGGATTTTTTTTAAATATTTGTTAAGCGTTCAAAATGGCAGAAAGTAATTCGACATTAATTTCCAAAAACGCAGGAATGCTTCGCAGACGCAAAATATATGTGTTGTGTAGGGCAAGGAAATTTGGTACTTTTTAATTAACGTCGTACTGGAGCAACACAATACGGGCTTTTGACGACGGTCCGGGATCAATCCCCTAAGAGAAATATCCGAGGACAGTTTTGAACCACCGTAGGGTAATTGGTAATTAACGTCGTACTAGAGCAACACAACGGGTTATTGACGACGGTCCGGGATCAATCCCCTAAGGTAAAGATCCTAGGACAATTCTGAACGTCCATAGGACGAGGATGCCGTTGACGATTCCATGTGTCGTAAGTGGTTCAGAAAGTTTCGTCACATGGATCTGTTCTTTCGCCAGAAACCTCTGAACTTCTTTGAGTGCGGGATGATGCAGCTACCGAATAGAGGGTAGCGAAAATCTATCAGACCCTATTGGCCCATGTCTCAAATGTATTATCAAAAGTATACATAATCAGTATTACCAAAAGGATGTATTACTCATGTAAAAAGTTTATCAAATGTATTTTCAGAAATCTGTTCACGGGGTTGACCAGATTAGTTCGGTTTCCTTTGACGGGTTCATTCCATTTTTCCGTAGGTGACTAGTAAACCCATTAACATGGCTTAAGTCGGGTGGTGAAGGGGTCACCAACGGTTACCAAAGGTAATTTTAGCCAATAAAATCATGTCTAATTTTTTTTGTCAAAAAACGGGACGAACTTTTGAATCAATCCTATTAATCAACGTAAACGTATCGCGTGAGCTTGAATAAATATCGATTTCTTTGTTTGTGGGAGCCTTTCAAAATCGCGAGGTGCTTGTTTTTCAAAGGAGGTGGAAGGTTATCGATCTCCCTTTAATCCTTCTAGCTCCGAGAAGACGTAAAAAGACAAATAAACAATTAATGAGCCGTTTTGTGCATTCTAATCCGGATTTCTTTTATTTGTAGATCGTTCTATCAGCGACAGTGAATAATATCAAAGGAAACAATGAAATTGCCCTCGGTGAGTATTTTACGTATTTTGATAACCTCTTATATTATTGATCAACTTCGATCAACGAAATGCTGGAAAAAAATTTTTCAATAATTTAAAAAACGTCAAAAAATTGAAAAGTAAATGGCATTTTATTTTCACTGCTTACTGTTTATAAATCTAATATATTCTGGATATAATTGCACTTAGATTCGTATTCATGTGTATTATGTATTGGGTTATCCAAACAGGTCGTCTGTTTCTAAGTAGAAAAAAATAACCTTTTTCATTGTCACAAATAATTTGATAGAAAAATGTATTTCCCGTTTAGTTCCACTATTTCCTACCATCCAGCTGTGACCTCGTCGTATGACCTTGGTTCAAAAGGACGCTGAAATTTTCTCATCGGGTTTGATCCCGTAACGTCGCTAATAGCCTGTTGTGTTGCTCTAGTGTGACGCTAATACCTACCATCTACCATCTGTAAAACGACTTCATAACTCTCTAATTCCGAAACTTTATATTTTTGTGGTGAAATAACCATGCTTGGTGCTCTGGGTTTGATCCCAGACTGTCGCTAATAGCCCCTTGTGTAGCTCCAGTGCGACATTAATTAAAATACCTACCTACCTTCTTTGGCGACTTTCGCTGACCGTGATTCAAAATTACGTGGTGTTTTCTCGGATCTTTCCCTTTGGTGATTTATCCCGGACCGTCGTCAATAGCCTGGTGTGTTGCTCTAGTACAACATAACTTTTTTTTAAATTCACAGCCAAGCTGTAACAGTTTTTGTTTTTCCGCAGAAGTAGGTAATCTTGCATAATCGTGATGGAAGGTTACGCTTTTTGCGATAACAATTTCCAGACGCTTTTCTGTGTTCTCAATTGGTCTGATTGGAAGCTGAAATAAATCAGTTTTTTTTGTTGTAGAAATCGTGAGTACTCCCTTCTAATCCGACCCTTTACAAATAATCTTTGGTTAAAAGCTGGCCTTTGTTTTTGATTAATGATGGTTCGTTTTCTAGTCTCACGATCTTTCGGCTGTTTTAAAACTTTATAAAAGGTTATTTCATTCAAATCTTTAGTACCCTAGTTCTCCAGGTTCCACTATTTTGCACACAAAAAAAACCCCATAGAAATAAAGTTTTTTAACTTCATTAACATATACAAAAAAATTGTGTAGCTTAAAATCATGGTAGTGGTAATTTTTAGTTAACGTCGTACTAGAGCAACACGACGAGCTATTGACGACGGCCCAGGATCAGTCCCTTAAGGGAAAGATCCGTAGACAGCACCTCGTAATTTTGAACCACGGTCAGATGACGAAGCAAAACCTGTTAAAATCATGATTTGCATCGGTTGTTTTCAGTTTTCCATGTATTGTTTGTAGACAAAAATGCCTTAGAACACACACAGATACCTCTTCATGAAACGGATTACTATTATTTTGCTCTGCAAGTAAAACCGTAACTAAAAAGTACAAACCGGCCCGAATACCGGGTCGCGTCTTCTGAACCGTCGTTCTGGAGACACGGAAAGTACACGTACAGTTTCGAGCACTATTCATAATAAAACAAATTCAAAGGTATCATTGCATAAGGAACAAAGTGATCTCTTCAAATTCAAGTGGAAAATCGCATGAGATGAAGTTTTCATATCAAATTTCACAATTTTCAATGGAAACACCCTGTTTTGAAGCCTTGAACAGATTTTGCAATGTTAAATTTGTCCAAATATTAATTTTCATAGCTTTACTACATTTCATATCCGGAGATATTTAATGTTAAAGTTATATTCAATTTCATAGATCGTCACATTGAAAACCGTTGTTCGTAGATCGAGATTAATCGTAGTTATAGCAACCCGAATTTCAAATTTGGACACTATTTCAAATGTATTTTTCAGAGCGTACAAATGATTCGATAATTACATTATATTTTTTATTCAAGTGCAAACGATCAAAGAAGTATCCGAGGTTTGTCCGACGTTTTTTAAACTTTTGGATGCCGCCTAAAACCTTGAAAATCCATTGCGGCTGCAAGCATGCGTGAAATGCCTGTTATCTTTGGAACTGTTCGCCAATCACTCTTTCGACGCTACAAGCATGTATTACTGTTGGTAGTCGCAATTTTGAGCATTTATTGTAAACATTTCTGCAAAGAAGCACTTTGCAAGGATGTTGTAAGTAAACTTTTCTGATCATGTCTCATTTTTTGTGTTCGTGCCTCCACGCGTCACTTCCGACCATACATTCCTATACGAAAAATGTATGTTTTAGAAAACTGTACCACCCCTCCAAGTTTGTCCCATGACCGTAGAATCATCCTGTATTCGTCTCGATTGTCTCTATACATCCGTCAACCCCAGGTACGCCAAAAGGATAGCAGGTCGGGTGTTTCTACTGCTGAAATATTTGAACGACAGAAAGGGACGTCATAAAACTTTCGACGCGACCATCACAATGTACTTCTAGATTGAAAAACGGACAATTTTTCGAGTCGGTTCCACGAGTTGTCGCGTGGTATGATTATTGCGTGATCGATTTTGACCGTATGCAACACACATCAACAGGAATATAAACGAGTGTAAATATAATTCAGAATCGGTTATTTCAATTATTTGTGCGACTTGAGTACTTAATATGTTTGAAGGTTGTCATTTTCTGCATTTCAGACATCCTTCCAAGCGAGCTGCGGTTGGGAGACCCGTGCAGATCTTCCTACGAGTGCCTGCACCACCTGCACCACAGCCACTGCGATTGGGACACACGCACGTGCGCCTGCCAGCCCTACCACTTCCAATTCAACGACACCTGGTGTCTGCCTGGTAGGTAGACCCCTTTCGAAGGGTTGCTTCGATTGTGAGACACGTAAAACCTCCATTAAGCGAGTTTCTGCACTGTGACATCACTCCTCAGTTGACAGCCAACGTTTTACCGAAGACGTCACACAAAATGGACATACACAAAACACACAAAATGGACATATAACATATTACATAACAAGAAATCAATTCGGGATGTTACCATTAGATATTGCACACATCTCATTTTTTCCAAATCTCTCTCCGACTTTTATATAAATCCCTTTTCCTCTTTTAAAACCTTTTATTCTATTTAAAGCAAATTTTACCGTCTGTTTTTCAAAATTTTACTGCAAACATTTACCGTCTTTGACGGACAGGACCATCGAGAATTCTGGTAATTCCCGAGAGGCCGGTACTTGCTGAAGCTGGTATTGGTAGGTCTTCAATAAATAAAGTATAAAAAATACTCTGGATTTTGACAAGAATTTATTTTAAACATGTTATTGACTACCAGTAGGTTATTGTTGGAAAGGTAATTCGCTATTGTATTTAAGAACTCAACTCAGTCAAGTAAATACCTCGCTTCTGTAAAAGTATTGGGTTAGTAAAAAGATCAACCCATTTGTTTTGGAAAAAAAATTGAAGATTTTTTCATGTCCTAAAAATTACATTTAATCAATATATGATTCTTAAATGGACAAAAGTATTTGGACTAGGAAAGTAGACACTGAGGAAAATCGACAAATATGCAAATACTGAGTTTGCCGAACGGTATGCTGGGAGGGGCACGGGTAAAATAAAAAGCAGCTCATTTTGTATTAACTATTCATTCACTCTAGTGGAGTTGTGCCATATGGACCTGAACTTACCGAGTTACAACGTGGGCTCATCATAGGATGTCATTTGTGTAATATTTCTGTACGAGCTATTGCATCCAAATTGGATATTCCAAAATCGAGTGTAGCGTATGTTATCAAGCGATGGAAGCAAGACGGAGTGACAACAGCAAAAAACCGTCCCGGACGACCGCATAAACTGACAGAACGTGACAGAAGAAGCTTGGTACGCCATGTCAAGAAGCCGCACACTTCTTCTGCGACTACTTTCGCTGTTGAGATTGGAAATGCATCAGGGAGGTCCGTTAGTGTCAAAACTATCCGCATAGAGCTGCACACGATCGGCTATCATGATAGAGCAACTGCATACAAGCCATCGATTACACATGTTAATAAGAGGCGACGTTTGGCCTGGTGTGTCAGTCGTCGTTTCTGGACCATTGAAGAACGGAAAACTGTTCTTTGGGGCGATGAGTCTCGGTATTCACTCTTTTCAGTCTGATGAACGGGTTTGGACGTGGCGATAACCCGGGGAACGGTTTCTTTCAGACTGTGTTGTTCCAACAGTGAAGTTCGGAGGAGGATCCATCTTAGAGCGGAGTTGTTTTTCCTGGTTAGGATTATTGCTATATGTACTGGTACCATGAACACTGACGTGTACCTCGACGTTCTCGATAATTCGGCCTTGCCTACACTATTGCGATGATGGTTGTTTCTTACAACAGTATCGAGCTCCATGTCATACTGCTAAACGTGTGCTGGACTGGTTTCCTGAAAATGAGATGCATTTGCTTGACTGGCTTGCACAGTGCCCCGATCTCAATGCGATCGATCACTTGTGGAACCAACTGGAGCGACGAGTACGAAACCGCCACGGACGCCCATCTTCACAACAATCTCTTCTTCCAGCCTTGCAAGAGGCATGGTGAGCTATTCCTGCTCAGACTTACAGAGAACTTGTGCAAATTACGCCTCAACGTGTGGCAGCTGTAATACAAGCAAAATGAGAGCTTACCCGTTAATAAATAGAATGTCCATATAGTTTATATAATAGTGAATATATATAATCAATATAATTCTACTCAATGACCCTTTTTCCATCTCTTCGTTAGCTGCATCATCCCTCGTTCAGAGAAGTTCTGAGGTTTCTGGCTACAGAACGGATCCAGGTGACGAAACTTTCTGAGTCACTTACGGCACGTGGTATTGTCAACGGCACCCTGAACCTACGCAACACAAATATCTTCTTTTGCATCTGCGAAGCGTTCTTGCCTTTT
Source organism: Metellina segmentata (assembly GCA_947359465.1). Lineage (NCBI taxonomy): Eukaryota > Metazoa > Arthropoda > Arachnida > Araneae > Tetragnathidae > Metellina > Metellina segmentata. Next base: position 92,474,883 of record OX375882.1, read on the forward strand.
CGGCAATAAAAAAGCATACTATGACGAAACTGCTACCATTTTTAAGGCATAACGCAATTTAAAAAACACAACCCAACAACACAATTTTTTCACAAGCACTCGCCAAACTTCCTTCTGTTAAACAACATCATTTACACGTGTGAAGTAGACAATAATTCGGTACTTGACTAGGGACTTGATGCATCCTTCATTTGATAAGATTGGTTGGTTTGGTTTTAAGGAGCAAGGGTCGTATTTGGTCTTGCTGCGTCAAACGACACCAAGTAAATGGACACCCACAAATAAAGCTTTACTGACACCGAAGAGAGAATTACACCAAGGGTTCCGTTGCTAAGAAACCGAAAAGGTCATAAATAAGCAAAGAAACGGGAGTGTGAGATGTCCAAGGTGCGTAGGGAGCGCCTTCTGTCCATGGGATGGTTGGCTGGTATTGGGGTTTTATGGCGCAAGGGGTCGTATTTGGCCATGCTGCGCCAGACATAAGATTTACAATATCAAAACATACACACAATTAAAGTTTTTACTGATACAGAAGAGAGCAATAGACCCAGGGAGGAATGCACCTAGCAGGAATGGAACCTGCACCACACACAACTGGAAAATTGCTAGCATAGTGGATATGCACACGTCCTGGGGCAGGAATAGGTAAAAGTGGGACTAGGTTGATGACCCATCTGGCGCATCGTATGATTTTACCGCATACCTGTATTTCTGATAGTATTTAAAACTAATATGTGTGTTGGGTAAGAGGCCTATGGGTCCCTTCCTCTCGATACGTCTCTCTGTCTAATGTGGTTTTAAGTAAGCAGTATCTGATTGTGTGTTTTGTCTTCTCAGCCAGTCTCCTGGGTTACGCGTGTGCATTGGACGCCCAGTGCCAGGTGAAGGTCAAGAACAGCGAGTGCGCGAGCAACAACTTGTGCCAGTGCAAAAAGAACTTCATGCCGCTCAGAAAGGACAAGTGTCTGCCACGTAAGTCCAACTGTCCTCAATATTTCGTGCCATGAACTTCAACCTCTTCGTTGTATTTTGTTGTATCTTAAAGCACGGCATTACTCGAATATCAGTCCTGCGACACTAAGGGTCGAGGTTGCCCGATTAGAAGTGTAACGAATTAGTAATCGGAGAGTTGGGAGTATGAATCGAACCAAAGTCAGTCTTGTACAAAGAGGGCTGCTACACGTTCTGTCATGGCCTCCAATTTCCTCACGTTGGCGGGGTGCCAGCTCAAGAGTGTCCTCGTCATTTCACTGTGGTTCAAGTAAATTATGTGATATTATTCAGAAATCTTTTCTTCGGGTTAGATCCAGGACCTTCACCAGTAGCCCATTGTGTTATTCCAGTACGACGTTAATTAAAATACCTACCTTCCTGTATGTATTCTGAACGTGACGTCACTTGTTTTGTTTTTCGAATACGATCTGAGCTCTTCGCCAAAAATTCCAAAGAATAAATCTCTAATTGATATAGGATAGCCAAATGGTCAACATCAATTAGATTAAACGCCAAACGTTTCCAAAATGGTGATTAACTACATCTAACGGAATCCCCGACATGTATAATGCGAGGGCATTTGTAATGCAGAAATGTGACATTTGCAGACCGTCTGGTATGTTTATCTCGAAAATTCTTCTCATAGCGCGGATTCTGGTGCTAAGTTTCTCATTTGGTACCCATAGCGATTACAGTGTTAACGCGATGGCAGAGTGAGATCCAAGGTCGACTGCTTCTCGTCTGAGTGGCGCATAAACTAAAAATGGATCTCGTCAGTTTTCTAGCAAAACTCGCTTTCTATAACAATATTATTATCTTCTAAACATGTTCTGGTGAACTCGCCATTTCTTATTTTCTAACGTACTGTATTAACCTGTTCGTATAGTAGTGTAGTATAGTTCTGTAGTAACCCGTACTCATTCATCTTTATGTCCCCAACAGCTGCCAAAGTGAGCGAGTACTGCCTGAACGACCGCCAGTGCAAGATGGCGAACCGCCTGAGCTATTGCAAGTACATCATCCCCAAGGTCTACGGGAAATGTCATTGTCCGCTCGGCTCCGTCCTCACAGCGGATGGAAACTGCCTGCCAAGTCAGTCGCTACTTACTACTCTAATTCCCGTTATTGTTATTTTCCGATAACAGTGTCAACTGCTATTCCTATAATTTCTTTGATAACAGTTTCTTACAAACTGCTTATACAGAAACCCCTGGATGAATCCCGTTACTTGGGGATGGAAAAAGCGTGATGTTCTGAAGGTCGGGGAAAAGCATGCTTATTGGGAAGGGGGAATACAATTGTACATTAAATTGCATATTTTAAATTTAAAACCATGTACAACTGCTTCTGGGCCGGATTTGTCCAGTTCCATCAGGGTAATGTCAGGTGATTCACAATGTAGTGCTAGAATGACTAATGTTAAATCGGTTGAACATTGAAAAAATATGTAAGGCTACAAGTTAAAAGCAAAAATAAATCGTGATTCACTCTTTTAAACTTGTGTTAAGTGAGTCAGAATGTTTTTACAGAGAGAAATTTTTCATCGTACACACACACACACACACACATTTTTGTGATGCCTGAATATTTACCATTTCAAAAATTATTCATTGAAACTACCTTTAAACTCAAAATTCAAAGCAGATTAATATTTCATCTACTGTTCGCAAATTTAAATTTCCTCCGTTTTCGTTCACTGTTGACATTTGAAATAACAGTTAAGTTTAAAGAAAACATGAAACTTGTTTCAAATTCATAAACAGTTGTTGTAAAAATTATTGAATAAGTTTACGTATTTTGAAGAACTAGGGGGCCCACCCCTCAGCTTCCTAGATCTTGTTTCTCTCTCTTCAATGAAGACATGTGTCCTAGCAGAAGGAATTGTTTACAAAATATGATATTCCAAAAAAATATATTTTTCAAATATACATGTGTTGTATTATAAAAAAGTTATACAGTACCTCTGGAATCAGAACTCGAACAATTTGGAATTCAAATGAAAACTTTAAAAAAAATTTAAAAAAAATGTTGACTCGGAAATATGAGCGCTGCTTTGGAATTCGAATACCAAGCATGTTTGAATGTACATTTCCCAACCCGAAGACCAACCCGATAGATGTTTCGGGATTTATGACAGGGTGTCAGTGGCGTTGACCTCTGATCTCAAGCCGTTGCTATGGACCTTGCAAACCGCGACGTAAGAACCACTAGGCTAAATTATAAAAAAAGATTTTGTGCTTGAATTTAAATGTGAAAATTCATGGGCCTTTTACAACACAAAAAAGTCTTAACATAATTGAATTTTTTTACAGTATTTTTTAATTAGTTTTGTAGTGTGACTCTATGATACAATTACTTATAAAGCAACCAGCTACATTTACATTGAGTGTTTGTAGGACTAAAACATACTGTCAGAAAAAATTGGAATTATTCATGCGAAATCTCTCAAGATATCACTGTTTTTAATCTTCTATTGCAGCTTTGGGTGGTGAATGTGAATACGACTCTGACTGCTTGGGTGCAGTTCCCAACTCTATATGTAAACAATCCAAGTGCCAATGTGCCTCAGGGTACAAGGCTTACAGGAACACCTGTCAACGGGACACATTAGGTAATTATTTTCCAAAGTTTGTACCAAACGTAAGTTCAAAAATTATAATCCATCGAATGCCTACTAGTCTTCTGATAGAAAAAGAAACACAAATGCAGCCCGAAGAGAGGATATACATGTCTTTAACCATTTTAATCCTCCTCCTGGTGGTGGTTGTCTCGACAAGGTAATCTCATCTTAAGCAAAACTAACCAGATCCCGAAGGACAAGATATCTCATTAGAAAAAACTGAAGTGATCTTGTTCTCGTCATTAGGAAAATTGGTCAGATCTTGGTAAATGAGATATCTCTCTAAACCACTTGGAGGGTTAAGGATGTTCCGCCTCTCTTGAAAGGGTTTAAAAGAGCACTACAAAAAAAGGTGTAGATCTAGAGCGAGAGAAGAAAAATATTTTATATCATATTCTGGTCATATTTCAACTAAACAACATGTTAAATTCACAAGGCTTGAAATCGAACATATATTTAACCCATAGATATAGTTCTGCTATACTGCTCGACTTGAAGTAGCGTTTTGTTAATCGAATACATTATGAAAAAATATGTTCAAAGTTTACTTATAAATTAATAATATATTTCTTATCCTCCCACTTTAAGAGAACTTGGCTGATTTTCTCTCTCTTAACTCGGATATATTTTTTATTTTCCTTAGACGTACTGGTATAATAAACGCTATCGACATTTTACACTAACAAGGAGAAAACTAAGTATTTAGTTTAATATAGTTTCAAGAAATGTTTGGCGCAGCATGATCAGATCTGGCATTGTGCCTCAATTCACAATCAATTCTTATTCCACTTGTTTTACGGTCATAATTGTCTTCTTTCCCCCACATCATTTTGAATCAGTCACATTAGAATTTATATGGAAATAAAGAAACCAAACAATCATTAAAAAACATATCCATATAAATGAAAATTCAATCGATACTCCAATTTTAGAACTGGTTAAGAAGACAAATAATAGCTTCTTCGTTCTTATCCCAGCGTATAAAAATTACAATAAATCATTCAGTCTGTGCAAAAACGTTTTTGGGCAATGCAATTCAGGATGTGAGAGGGGAAGGCTGGTAATAAGCTGCACTTTGTACAGGTGGGAAAGGATTTCTGGCCATCCAAGAATACCATCTATTTCAAATGGCCAGATCGGAGCCTGGCGAGCATCAAGAAAGTTTTCCGGGGCAAATCAAAAGCAAGTATCGCGACTGGTGTTTTACTGAGGTACCAGTGATGAACAGGTACTGAAGATGAGCTGGTAATTGCTTTTTAAGTACGGACTGGGGGTCGTCCTATGAGAGTAGGACGGTACTTTTTCTCTTGTGCCAGGTTGTTTATAATAGCGAACGTGTCAAATGGGGCGATGCAGATTGAAAATTTCACCAACCGGCCTAGTGGTTAAGGTGTTGGCCTCTGGATCAAGAGGTTCCTGGATCGAATCCGGGGTCAGGGCATGGATGCAATAGTGCTGTCGTCTGTTAGGGGTAATGATGACCGCCCATTATGTGCTACTTCACAAATGACCATCGCTTACGCAGCCGTGACCAGAAGTTTGGATAATGTCCCTCTCCGCCTGCTGCATTGGAAAAAAAAAGATTGAAAATTAGGGAGTGCTTTTTAGCCGCATTTCTAGGTGTTTTATGTAATGCATATTTTAAATGTATATTTTAAAACTTAAATAAAAAATTGTAATAAATTTTAAAACTTAATTAAAAATTTTAAATTAATTTTAAAACTCAATTACATATTTTAATAAATTTTAAAATTGAATTAAATTTTTTTAAATAAATTTTAAAACTTAATTTTAAAACATTTAATAAATCTTAAAATTTAATTTAAAACATTATAAATTTTAAAACTCAATTAAAAAAATTTAATAATTTTTTTAATTTAATTAAAATATAATTGAAAATACTTGATGAAATTTAAAACTCAAAAAATACATGGCTCGTGACTTGACGGATTTTAAATCTTTCACTTGTCTTTCCGTCTTGGTAGTCATGATTACTGCATTAACCTTTGTTTCGTGTAAGTCTACTCTGGAAGATTCAACCGTCGAACTTCTATTTCAGCCCCTGTCGTCAGCGAGGCCAAGGGTAAGCCCGGAGCGATCCGCCCCGTGTCCCTGGGCAAGCCCTGCCTGTCGTCCACCCAGTGCCAGGTTCGAGACCCCTACTCGAAGTGCGTGGAAGGGCGGTGCGAGTGCGTCCGGGACAGCCCCACCTGCAGCTCCAGCCACACTCGTGAGTGTATGTTCCAACTCTCGTCGGGAGCAGAGGGTCGACACCACGACGACTAACTTTGTTACTTTCTCTTGCAGAGTGCCTGAACGACACCTTCCAGTGCATGAGCGGGCAGTGCATCTCCTGGTACTTCGTGTGCGACGGCGAGAAGAACTGCCTGGATGGCACGGACGAAGAAAACTGCATCCCCTTCCGTGAGTTTGTCTTCACTTCACTCTTCTTTATTCGTGCTTCATGCATAGAAGAGGATATCTTGAAAATTTTTATTGCAGAAAGATGTTTTTAAGTTTACTTGAAATTGAAAATATATTCTAGGATGTCATATGCATGAAAACCTTTCTGCTCTCTGAGGTGTTATCCGAGACTTCCCTCTTGTAATTTATTACTCCCACTGGTAACGGTTAAAAAGACGGAGGGTTGCGAGTTCGAAACTCGATCCAACCCAAGACCGTCGTGTACGCGGGGGGAGGTGCATGTTAAATTGGCCGTAACCTCAAACGTCCTCAGGTTGGCGTGGCTTGAAATGGAAGTAGACCGAGCATTGCTTTTGTTTGGAGCTTCAAAAAGTGTGATCAACATGTCGACTCGTAGACACGTGACTGCTCTGGCAAAATTGACTTGGTTGAACTATTTGGTATTTTATCGCCTCGTTTGGCGATGTAACATTTTATGACAGGTCGGTTCGTGAATCCTCATATGTATGAAGTTATGAAATCACCAAAGTCTATACCACTATCAGATTATCAATCAATCAGATAATTAATCAATAGATGGGCGTCTTCTCCCGTCCCATTGACCAATCATATGAATGTTAGATTCCATCCAGCAGATGAAAGCAGTATAAGGGTCACTCTACTACTGGACAACTGATGAACAGTTGAGTTGTAATACGATGTCAATAATTTACAACTATCTGAAGTTCTTTGATTACATTGCTTACATTCCAAGAACTTCGTCACCAACAACTTTGAGTTGTAGGCAGCGCAGGTTCGATTCCTGCCACGTGCATTCCTATCTGGGTGTATTACTATCTTCTGTATTTGTAAAGATTTCAATGTGTGCGTGCCAATTACTTGCTACTGTGTGTCTTGTATGAATTACTTGATATTGTATTGTGTCTGGCGCACCCTATTCTCCGAACTTCTTCACCACGCCAACGTGAAAGATCTGAGGTCACGGCAGATTGAGCGTGCACCAGCCCACCCACTCTTCTTCATGTGGAGGCAGCACTCCCATCCACCCCGGCCGAGTGACAGCCACTACGGTTTAGCCACTGAAGGCTAGGGAGATCCTCGAACAGAGAGAACATGGTTTGTCCCAACGGGTGGCGGGAGATTCCGTTTCTCAACGACATTCGTCGCACCATGCACAACTTACGCCGAGAGAACCAAACGTAGGTCGTCCACCCTAGAGTGGTCCACCCGAAAGTATTCCGCAACCAACATTGGTTAAGGGGTTCATTGCGATTCAGTTGAACTGTCTGTGGTCTCCGATATTGCGGTTTGGTAGGACAACCACCCTTCATTCTTGAACCCCACAAATTCTCAATTTCGTCAAACGTAAACGTACAGATAAATCTGCCGTTGGGCGGAGGTACAGTCGCCCTCGAACCGTAGAGCTCCGTCCCGATCCTTTAGCCCGGATAACGGATCTGTAAGCCCAGAGGGTCAGAGGTATCGTGCATACCGTCAATTCTTGAACATCCCCCCCCCCATTCCTGAAACCACGACATTTTTAATCGAATTCGCAACCATCAAGTTGCTGGTCTGATACATAGGTGCAGAATTACATTCAGTGTTCTGCAACACAACTCCTAGCAATTGCAATTGTTCTGCAGGCATTTTGTCCGAATTTTGAAAACTGTAGTCAAATCAAAGACAGACGTAAAACACAATCATCGGCTGAATATGTATTACATATTTATAATAAAACACATAAAAATTAATTAACTTACTTTATTTAAAACCAAGGCATACTTTTAGAATTGCAATTCTGTCGATAACTTTTGAAGTTAAATATTTTGTCATTGACATAGATGTTATTTATAAAGTTTTTGTGGTAATTTGGGGCGGTGTAGTAAGGTTGTTCCATAGCTAGAGAAGAAAAACGTTGTAGCAAGGAGCGTGCTTTGCACTGCAGAACATCGTAACTTATGATTAAAATACACAATCGGCCAAAATTTTGATAAAATTAAGGAAATATTGTTCTGTAAAGACTTTGTTCTGCGACGTACGTCGCCGTTCTAAGCACTTTCTGCTCCCGGGGTTTGCTACTCATCGGGCTATCGTAGCCTTAAGTACTATTTGATAAACTTCTGTTGCAATGTCGTTCCACCCGCTACTGTACGCTATGAATAAATTTATCCTTTGTCAATCAACAATCCTTGTAACTCTTCCAGATTGCCCGTCTGAAGCTTTTCAGTGCAATGACGGGACGTGCCTGTCTCGGTCAGCAGTCTGCAACGGACGATGGGAGTGCCCTGATGGAAGCGACGAGGCTCGATGCTACACAGGTATGGTAATAAATTGTACAATTCGATACACATAGGCAATTGGGACACACGAATCAAGTGTAAGGTATCTTTAGGGTGACTTTGTCGTGTTAAGAGAGGTAGTTTGGATATAGCTAAAATCTTGTATAGCTGAACATACATAGGCAGTTGGGACACGAAAATCTTGTACAGTTGAACATACAGAGGCAAACGGAACACAGGAATCGAGTGGAAGTCATCTTGAGAGCTGACTATCGGGATAAGGTAGAGTTTATATATAGCTAAATTTTGTACAACTGAACATACATAGGCAATTGGGATACACGAAAATCTTGTACAATTGAACATACATAGGCCAAAGGGACACACGAATTAAGAAGTCATCTTGAGGACTCACTTTGTGGCGATGTGCAATTTGGAGACAGCCGATTTATAGAACTTAACTTAGTCATGATTCACAGTTAAGTAGCATTCATCTTGAGGGCTGGCTATGTAATTAGATCATCACTTTACAAAGTTAATGATATGATATAAGCTCCCAAACGTTTCGAGAAGCAAAGAAATCAGATTAGTTACTTGTAAGAGTTCTAATTCGTGTCATCCACAGTTCAGTGAGAATTTCTTACACAATGAATTTAACTGACACAAGTTTGTTTCCAGTCAAGAATTTTCTACAGATATACACTTTTGGAGCGGAGGACATTTATATTGAAAGCATACCACTATCATCGACCTTCCAATGAAATAGACAAAGCATGTGGATGGACTGGCTGTCTTATAATCTCTGAAGGGTGAATCACGTGAGCTTACGAATCGACATATCCGATTGGCTATCCAAGCGCAGATTAGTGATTTGACCACTGTGGATAATCATTATAATCAGTGAATTATATAGGATTTATGGTTTACCCATAATATAGATAGATCTTCAAAATCGAGCCACTAGAAGAAATAGGAAAACGATGAGCGCACATGCTCTGTTTATTTCATTAAGTCGACGACCACTACTGGTACACGATATTTCAAACTAATGTCATCGGATAAATTGATTCCTGAAAGTCTTAAAAGTAGACTGAAAGTAATAACATTCCAAGTAAATAGGGAATTATATTTCGGTTAGAGAATATCACCCATCTCCAAAACCGGTCAAATGGTCCAAGTAGCCCTCGTGCAGCAAAAATATCACGGTAGAGCATCAAACCAAACCCATCAAAACAGGAAGTCATAACCGCATCTGAACATTGAATTTCAAACGAATTATACAATACAAAAAAAAACTCAACTCGGGAGTTTCACACTTAAAATTATTTCCCTTCTGTATAAAAAAACTAGCAAATACGTTTTAAAATGATACGGGAAGTGTCTTACAGCAACCTTTCTAATAAAATAGAACATATGAGCAGAGTCGCTGTCATAAGATCTCTTAAAGATGTCACGTGGACTTACGAATCGATTTGAGCCGGTTGGTTATCGATGCGCAGACCGGTGTTTTTAATTTCGCTGGATAATCACTTTAACCAATCAAAAATTCATCCCACATTAGGATTCATGCTTTTTACCAACAATCAAAAGACAGATCTTCAAACCAATCGATCGGAAGAAATAGAATGAAGTTGTGCGCAATTTCATTATTTTATGTATCTCATTAGAAGGTTGGGTACAGCTTTAATATACTCATACTTTGGTGGCAACGCTTTTGAAGCACTTTTTATAGCCAGTCGTGACAGGTAAAGACAACCCATCTTTATCATGCTTATTCCCGCTTTTATGGTGAACTCGGCAAGTGGGAAGTTTCACATTTCATTTCGTATATTCCAGAATATTCTTTTTATTTCCGTTGTCCCTTATTACATTGGCACTTAAAAAAAATTCCAATAATTTTCCCTTTTTTTTACATTTAAAGTGAATCCCGTGAAGTTAACCGGAAAAAAAATTGTGGTAATAAGACTAATTATTTCCCGAGAAAAACAATGTTTCTTCTGTTTTCCGTTAATTGTTTTTCTCCAACGCTTTTTCCTTCCGGAAAAAATATTTTTTTCTCTTCTTCGAATAACCTTCTTCCTTGGCGACTATAAAAGTGAGCCAAAAACACACCAAAAGCGTTGTCGCCAGAGTATGCGTATATCAAAGGTGCATCGAAGATCGATGCGGTGTCATTATTTTACGCGGAGATGTATTAAAAAAGTTTTTCTAAAGGCGACAGTTATGGTAATACTCTGTTCCGAGAGACTAACTTGTGGGACATTGTTAGAGAGATATATTACTCTTTGAAAACTACACTTTCACATCCGCAATGTCTAGTCTGATGTCAAACATCTTCAATCGCCTTTCGATAAAACCGTTTTTTTTTTGTGTGTGTTTGCAGGTATTCCGTGCGATCAGCATTCCTTCCGATGCGACAACGGCCAGTGCCTGCCACTCTACGTTTTCTGCAATGCCGTGGTGGACTGCTACGACGGATCCGACGAGAGCTTTGCCGCGTGCGAAAGAGGTAGGGAAACTTTCATTAACGTCCAATCAGTACTGATCAACCGGTCTGATGGTTAAGGTGTTAGCCTCAAGATAGGAAGGTTCCTGGTTAGAATCCGGGACAGTACATGGATATTTATAAGCGTATGGTGTAGAGGCGGCTGGTGCACCTTAAGTAATCTATCGTGGCCGAAAGTCCTCACGTTGGGTTGGTGTAGAAATTCGGAGAGTTTGGTGCCAGCTCTGGTGTTGCTTCGTCATCTGACCGTGGTTCAAAATTTCGTATTGTCCTCAGATCTTTCACTAATGGTGGTTTTCCTAAATGGTGGTATTTGGTTGGATAGAGTTTCGAACTCACAACTCTATGGTTGCAAATCCGTTGCCCTGCCATTCCTGGTTCGAATCCAGGTCAGTACATGGATGTTTGTAAGCGTATGGTGTATAGGTGGCTGTTGTACCTTAAGTCTGTCGTAGCCGAAAGTCCTTACGTTGGGTTGGTGTGGAAGTTTGGAGAGTGGGGGTGCCATCTCAGGTTTTGTCTCATCATCAGACCGTGGTTCAAAAATTACGTGGTGTTGTTCTTGGGAACAGATCTCGGATCGTCACCAGTAGCTCGTTGTGTTGCTCTAGTACGACGTTAATTAAAAATTACCGCTGCCTCACCAACCGAGCTCCCCCATATGAAAAGAATTCAATTCCTCAGCTTCACTCTCAGTACTTCCCACCTCCTTCTTACTTTGGCATCTCACTCTCCGAATTTCCCATCTCCTTGTTTCAGCACCTCACTCCAAACTTCCACACCACGCCAACGTCAGGTCATTTAACACGAACCATGCACCCCACTTACACGACGATCTTTGGTAGGATGGAGTGTCGAACTCACACCCCTCCGGTTGCTAATCCCTTACACATCCAACCGAGCTACCGCAGCCCCTGCATTGAGACTAGACTCGAACAGTTATAAAATGCCCGTCTTGTTCACTTTAAACAGAGTAAAAGGCATTTACCCCAGTGGTATTCGCAACCTTCCATGCTTCATGTACCTCTGGAAATGTGTATGGAAACCGACAATATACCTTGAGAGATTGTTAAAACTATGGTTATAGTATAACAATCGGGAGGGGGGGGGGAGAGACTAAATAACATTTTTTTTCCCCAATGGCGGGCACGGGACTTTTTTCCTTGGCCACTACAAGGCTCGAAGCGATGGTCAGTACTTCCAATGGCGGGCACTAAGGACTTGTCCTTGGCCACTACAAGGCCGGAAGTGATGGTCACGTGTGAAAGGGCACCCAGTGGGAGGACTATCATTGCCCCTAACGAAGGACAACACAATTTACATCCATGCCCTGACCTCGGATTCGCGTTCCCTGGCTTGGGCTAATCCGCTGTGGGTTTTAAATAACTCGGTACGGAGGGGTCTGCTTCCATTCGAAGAAGAAGAATGACCTCGGATTCGAACCAGGAACCTTCCGATCCAGAGGCCAACACCTTGACCACTAGACCGGGTGGTCGGCGGGATAATAATTATTTTTCGACGGACGGAATAACATGAATGTAGGCACTCACGTTATATTTGGAGACCATATTCGTACCATCCCGTTGACAGTGGAAGTTGTTGCAGATTAACGCCTAACCTTCGCGAATCATTTCGGGGGCCAAAAAGTCCTTGATGGCCTCCAAAATAAACCATAATTTAAAAATGACGAGTCGCGGGAATGTGCTTACAACTCCTCTTTGTCTTGCAGGTGAGGGCTGTCCCGACAACAGTTTCCGTTGCACCAACGATCGATGCCGGTCTAGTGCCATCCTGTGCAGCGGACTCGACGGCTGCGGAGACAACAGCGACGAAGACAGGTGCCAAGTGTGCAGTGAGTATAGTCTCTACTTTCATCCAAGCCCAATCCCAAGTGTTTTCTTTCTTTTCCCAATGTAAAACAAATAAATTGCACGAATTCCTCGAGTTGGCAAAAAAATTGGCCAGATGGGTCCTTAAATAGGTCTTGTATGCTCTATATCAATCAAAACTTTAATAGCCACGGAAACGCAGCAGAATCTAATATCTCTAGTAGTATAAAAGGAAGTGTTTGTTGGTTTGTCTGTTTGTTTCGCCACCGTAAAATCCTGACGATCTATGGCACTTACAGCAATGAGATTTGGCACACAAATAGTCCAATTTTTTTGCAATTTTTGGGTCGCGGCGAAATTTTAAAATTCAATCTAGAAGATTTTTAAATGCATCTAATAATTTTATTCTCTACCTGGTTCTTCAAACGCGTTTCGTCCGGACGAAAGAAGAAACCCACAAAAAGGAACTTTTTCTACCCACGTGACCATCTTTTATATTTCCGCAAGAGATTGTGACGTTACTAGAACTTTCTCTTTCCAAAAAAAACTGATAGCATATTCTGCCCATCGCGTTAAATAAAAAGAAACAGATTACATTTCCTGTCCCCTTTTCGGCGAATGAGAGCAAAAAATAAAAAACTTATTGACTGGGATTGTTCAGTTTTTTTTTCGTAAAATCGGAATCTCTAAAGATAGATTAAAAATGTCAATTGATTTAAAATCTGCGGAAAATTTTATTTTAGATTGTTACCTAAAAATATGATTTTCTTTAAACAAATAATTTTTAAATTGAATAATCTTCAACGGATTTGAAATCTGCGGAACATTTTACACTAGACTAATACCTTACACCACGGGCACGGGCTAGCCACGCAGTGGCTAGTTTTATGTAAGATGAAGTTGATAAAAAGAGACCACACAAAGGTTAAAAAAGACATATCCACATTGAAAATTCAATCGATACCTCAATTTTAGAACGGATCAATAACAAAAATAACAGTTTCTTCGTTCTTATCCCATTGTAATAAAATCACACTAAGTCATTAAATCTGTGCAAAACAGTTTTTGGGCAATGGCAGATGGGTCCTTAAAAATGTCTTGTATGGTTCCAATGCAATTCCAGAATGTGTGAGTGAGAGGCTGATAATAAGCTGCAGTTTGTACAGGTGGGAAAGGATTTCGGGCCATTAAAGTATACCATGTTTTTCAAGTGATCATATCGAAACCTGACAAGCATAGTTTTCCGGGGCAAATTGAAAGCAAGCATCTCTCTTGGTGTTTTAATGGGACACCAGTGATGAAATGGTACTTGAGATTATCTGCGCAATTGCTTTATAAATACGGACAGGTGGTCGTCCTCTAAGAGTAGGACGGTACTCTCTCTCTCTCGTACCAAGGTTTTGGGCAATGTTTGTTTATTTTCTCCAGCTTTTGCTATTAAGTCAGCTTTCTCATTGCCCGAAATGCCAACACGGGATGTGATCCATTGAAAAAATTTATGTTAAGAGTTTTTAATAAAATTAACATATTAGAAGGGCTATATTTTTTTATAAGAGGATCAAAACTGGTGAAGCATTTTTTCATTGCTAGAGTTGCAGCTAGCGAATCAATGTAAATATTTATTTTAAGGGGCCTGACTTTAAGGAGCTTCATTTAGTTTTTTCACTAATAACCCTATGGCTATTAATACTGTTTTAAAGACAGGGAGGTGTGAGTTATTCTTGATTTGAATTTCTTTTGAACCTAATTCATCTGTAAAGAAGACGCCACTTGCGGATGAACCATATTCAAAACTTGTATGTCCCTAGTGTTAATTCAATCAGTAGTGTAGCGTCCATGCGTATTGCGTATACACCCAAGTATTGTCTTGATAAGGTAAAATTGAATCTAGTTGGGCAAAAAAAAAATTGATTGAACCTGAAGCAAAAAGGATGTTTTTTTTGAGTGAGGTTTTCTCAAGATACCTTCAATCTATTGGTTTCTTACTATGATAGCTTAATTTTTGTCATGCGCAATGGTTATCTTCAGCACTGAACTTTACCCCTTCCCCATGCTTCTGATATAGGTCCATCTAATCAAGGTAATATGCGCAAGGTCTCATTCTCAAATTTTTTCAGCCTTCACAGGATGACTCAAGTTTTTTTTTTTTTTACTTTCCGATCCTCTATAGAGTTGTTACGATTGAGTGCAATCCTAACACATCCCTGATTTTTACTGCAAAAAGCAAACCAGAGGATGCGGAAGCAGTCATTTAAGTCTCCAGTGGCTTCTTACTACGATTGTTTAATGGTGTGTCATGCGCACTGGGTACTTACAGCAGACCTTTACCCTTTCCGCATGCTACCAATTTGAGTCCACCCAATTGAAGTAATATGCAAATTGTCTCATTCTCTCAAATCCTTTTTTCCACCTTCTTAACCTTTTGACTATGGCTATAGATATAATTGGCGCGATTCTTATAACTTTCAAGGTACAACTGCTGTATTGGCCGTAGTCGAAATTTCTTCTTGGCGCGATCAAGGTACAGTTGCTGTACCGACCGTAGTCTAAAGGTTAAGATGTCTTGTTTTTGGTCGTTTCGATCCTCTAGAGTTGTCAAGATTGAGTGCACAATTACACCTTTCGGGCTTTTAACTTACGGTGGCTTCACACCAACAGCGACAAAAAACATGTATCTTCGTTTTTGCGCATGTGTATTACAAACAAATTTTGTTCCTCGTGGTTTGTTTCTGTCACTGCGCTTTCATGACTTGGAGGAAGTTCAACTTTTGTCTCTATCGCCATACCGACAGCCAATCAGAATAAAGATTGTGATTGAAAGCTTCTCTGAAGCCGTAATTGCTTTTCGATAATCAGTATCGAATTTCCGAACAGTGGGTCCGACCAAACTTAAAAGTTCGTCAAACACAGCTGGATTCATTCGGAAATAGCCGAAGAAACCTTCAACATCGCTCAATCGCATCTCAGCGATTAAGTTTTTCTGAGCACCTTGCCTAATCCGATTTCGGTAGATGTTTTTCACACACTGCTATCTTTCATCATCAGTCAGAAGCTTTAAAAGCAATCGTCTTCGCTGTTAAAGGATTTTTATTAAACACGGACGCGATCCGTCAGCCATTTTGCAGAATCAGAAATAAATGTTTTGCTTTTGAAAAACGTGCATGCAAAAATGAATTGCTGTCGCTAGTAGTGTGAAGGCTTTTTTTAACATCGTCGAAAATGCTCCTTATTTTCTGCCAAATTGAATGCCCCTTAACAAAATTTAAAAAACTTGATCGAATTCCTTCTTGCATCCAAACTTTGCACGTGTGAAACAGTAAACTTTTCGGTCTTCGATGTAACGCCATTTAGCGCCAAAAACGAGACGAACTCTTGTATCAACCCAATAGTTCATTTTTTATAAGGCTGTCTACACCAGAGCATAAGATTTTTTCTTTGGATCCAATCTCAGTGTCTCCAAATGTTTACGCTACTGCAGGTGTCAATCCAATGTAAGTGCTAATCTCGATTATTCTCCTAACAGGTTGTGAGAAACCAGAGTAGAGAACTTCCTACACAAGGACATGAACTGACTCATCCCCATCGCCATCATTTGAACGTCACTTGCGACGAATCGATTCCGAATCATAGGAAGCAGAAGTACGGACGACCTTACATCAAGGTAGCGGATCGGTGTGGTTCTTCTCTGGGTCTCATCCTCTCCACTCAACTCTCTACGAAGGGCTTCCTTCTGCCATTTTCATCCTCCCAGAGATAGTCGAAAATGTTATTTTTAGCAATAGCCGGCTATTGCTATTTTTAGATAAGTTTTCAGTAAGCTGGCAACTAAATTTTAGGCCCCGGATTCTTAGGTTTCAGTTCTTTACCTGAAATTCCGTAACATATTTTTGGAATATTCTGAACAAAACACATTTATCACACCTAAAAATGCTCAATTTGGGGTTAGTATTTTAACTCCAAAATGGCCTTAGTGTGTACAAAATGACTGAATCCTAAGAGACAAGTCTAAAAAATCGTAATTTAAGATTTTTAGAACTTGAAAATCCAAGGCCTAGTAATTGACGGTTTTTACTGCTATAACGTTTTTCTATAGCAATAAACACTTTCGATAACATTTGCAAGCAACTGTTTTTCAACTGCCTGTCTCTGCCAGGTGTCCTTTTGTGGCATTCGATACTGGACACAGCAACGTGTGTCAGATCAAAGCTCTACCTCAGGTCACTCTGGTCTACCTCAGAGACAAGGACCTGGCATTCGAATTACTTGTGACCAACCGGTGAAAAATCAATAGCAGGAATAAACTTATCTGTTAACTCATTTTGGGAAGCAGCAAGTGTAGACCTGTCTTTAAATGTACCAAGAATAACAGTAACAAGCATTAGGTGTAACCTCAGCCCATTTGTAACACGCCCAAACAAATGATACTGTGGTTTTTAAGGGGTGCAGGGAAGAAAATGACTATATACAAGGCAACAATAGATGCTTCTCCTCGCAGGGTACATCATTATACTATGGAGTTACATGCATATTTCACAACCTTGAACCTGTTGATCACACCACTGAAACAAAAATATACAGTGCAGTCAGAATCAACCACCACAACAATCGTTTGTCCCGATTCTTTGTCTAAAACAAACTCCAAAAGTTTGTTTTCGATTGGATATGTCATTCCAGAAATGTGTACCAACTGACGCAAACATTTGGATTTGCATATTCAACTGGTGCTTTATTTTCATGAGTGTCTCGATTTACACTCGCAACCCACGGAAACCCAAATTATAGTGTTTTGGATGCTGATATTTCTAATGACTGAATGAAAAAACCGACTATCTCCAGGATGCCATGCTCAATCGAAACGTGGACAACCTTTTTTCGGGTTGGTTTTTGACCAACTAAATTCAACCACTATCAAAATTCAATTGATATGATTATCATACAGTCAATTTGGACCAACCTGTTTTATGTTCATCCCGGTTGTTGATAAAACACAACTTTAGGATTGTTTCTAAGAGTTGAACCAGTAATATACACAGTAAGAATCTAATGCCACGTCCTTGCTCAGAGAATTGGGAGAAATCTTTTTGGGTATCTTGGCTTTGTCATTCATATCATTTTCATCAACAGTATAAACAGAGTCATTTGGGAACCGACTCACAAAACCAGATGATGGAGAAAGACTCTTCATGCAATTTGTCTCATCTTTGTATCTAATTTATCTTTGTGATGGTTGCAGAGAAACGAATTTCTTATGTGAGTGTTCCCTGTCCTTTCTTCACAACAAATGTACGTTAATTTCATATTCATGGAAGAAGACTTCACGTATTGATGATCATTGCTGCAATTTTTTTTTTGTTCCTGCGATTTCATTTTTCAATCAAAACATAATAAAGAATTAAGATTGTGTATTGATTGTGCTTATTTGTCTATTTTCAGAGATTACACACATGCTTGAAAAGACTAAGTCTACTAGATCACTTTATGAAAGAAAATAGTTTTGCAGTCATAGGTCAAACATTGGAATGATGGGTCCACGCTTTGTCACAGCAAACAGCTCATCATGATAGCAAACCATTGCAACAAATAAATTAGCAAAAACAAGTAACCCAAACAAAAACATTAATTTTTTTTAAATAAACAATTTAAATCACAAATTAAACAGAGTCAAGAGCAAAAGTAGAATACTTGGCAATATTACAATAACCTTTTCACTGTGACTGGTGTCTTCCACTGAACAGATACGAGTGATTGGAACTCTAAAAAATAAGTTATAGTAACAACTAGGTGAAAAAATTTCAGACTTAATTGTCAGCTTTCTGCTTTTTATTTTGGATTATGTGCCGCAAGAGAAGTCTCAACAAAAATGTCTTACATATCATTGACGAATTAACTAGCATGTTTAAATAAGGTTTGTATACTTTTTGGTAAAGCAAATTCAAGGAGTTTCCTAAAACTGAAGCAAATATCTATTCATGACATTACTCTCACTTGAGATAAATTTGAAATACTAACTTTCTTACATTAAAAATAATTTAAAAAATAACGTTAATACTAAAAGAAGTTTTCAGATTTCCAGAAGGTATATGTCACGTTTTAAAAATTTTGCTATTGTCTGTAGGGCCGTATTCATGGATATGGTTCTCTATACTATATCTGGGTAGTACAGTTCATCTACCACAAGAACTGCTTCTGCCACAAAGTCCTCACCAGTGTCTTGCCAAACAAACGGAGCTCATCACATAAGATTATTATACAGGGTGTCTACGAAATTTCAGTAGGTCATTTTGGGGACTTTCTAAAATAAATGCATGACCTGATTTTACATGATTATGTAGATCAGTTAGATGCAATCTAATACTATAAAAGGAAGTGTTTGTTTCTTGCACGCAAAGTCCTGACAAATCTATGGCACTTACAGTACTGGGATTTGGCACTCAGTAAGTCCAAAATTTTTGCAATTTTAGGGTCACGGCGAATTTTAAAATTCAATCTAGAACATTTTAAAATGAATTTAATGAAATTTAATTATTATTGTTTTCTTTCGAATGGCAACAGCATAAAAGATCAGATTCTAAATTAATTTTTTCCATTTTCATTTTTTTCACAGAGGAATGATTTTCCAGCAGACGATAAAAAAACAAAGTTTTAACTAAAGTTATGTCATTCTTTTTTCTATCTCTTAGGCCGTTAAAGATGGAGTAAAAATTTCAACGGATATGAAATCTGCGGAAAATTTCACATTAGATTGATACCTAAAAATATAATTTTCTTTAAATAAATAAAATTTTTAATTGAATATCTTTTATATTTTTGCAAGAGAGTGTGACGTCACACCAACATTCGTGTTTCAAAAATTGGAATTAGCAGGGAATTCATTCCAATAGGCTATGAATTTCCATTGAGTTTGCGAAACAAATCAACACAACACCACGGGTAACGCCATTATGGTTGTTATCCAATAGGCTACGAATTTGTAGCAATCACTGGGTGTTAGCAAGCATTGGTCACACCTGACCCCATGAAAAGAACTCTCATGGGCAATGCTTTGCTGGCCACGCAATGGCTAGTTATGCTATAAAACCACACTTTTTTTATTGCTTACAGTTTAATCTAGAGAAAAGAGGACTCTAGTATCAAATTTCAGCTTTAATATATAAGCTATTTTCGAAATAAAATTTTAAAAATAAAGACAAACCATAAATAATGTCAAAGTGGATGAACATTAAACAAATACTCTTTTTATATTCATTATTTTGGTTTTATAAATACTTGAAATTTTAATAAATATTGAAAAAAATCAACAATTACTTTAAAATATCTATCAATTTGTGTATTTAAAAAAACTGTCTCTGAATGTGATTGAAATGAGTGGAGTTGCACCATTTTCTTTTCAGTTTGCATAATTTCTTTGTCTAATTGTTCAATTTCATCATTTGCAGTTTGCAATTTTCTTTTTTCATTCGTTTAAGTTCAGTTGCAGCCCTCTTTTGTTTTCAGCAGAAAAAATATTCGATACATTTTCAGAACAAAATTTATGATTTAGTGACTTTTCAGGATTTGTTTTTGGCATATTTTCGGGACGAGTACACATGCTGTTATAGTTTGTCCCAACAGCGTAACTAAAAATTGGAAATATATACATGAATTTTACCCACTGCTGAGAACTGTACTTGTAACTATTAATTTCTGATGCCAAAACTGGACAAAAACAAATTAAGATTAAAAGTAGCTAGGTGCCCAATCACCCCTACTCAACATGAAAGAACCCTGTTGATAAACATAGTACCTGTGGTTTTTTTTAGTGAAAAATTATTATAAACGCTAGTCAGATTATATGAAAAATACTAGATGGAGCCACTGAATTGACATTTCTCCTATTTTCTCAAGTCTTTACAGTTCAAAGTTATTGAACACGTAAATAAATAGCATTACTTGGATTAATTAACATATACAACTTGAATGATAATCGTGAGCACCATAGCTGATTACAGATGGACCATACCATCAAATAAACGTGCATAAGAGGACACATAAAGGACCCTCAAGAAACCAAGTCTTTTCTAAAAACAAAACAAAATACAAAAATCATATAACTGCCACACTGTTTTGGATGGTTAGCTTCTTAAGCCCTCTCGTTTTTGTTTTTGTTTTTATGAGCACTGTATATTTTGTATAAATTTTAGTGGTGTGGTGTTTTTCGTCTTTTGTCTTAATCTGACATGTTTCTGTTTCATATTAGAATGGGAGTAAAACAAGATTACTCACTGTAAATAAATTTTATTCTTTACTCTCTATACAAATGAAGAATTTCATGAGACCTGTGTTGGTGACTCCGATGAGAATGCACTCAGTGAATGAGAACCCAGTTGGTAGGGGCATTATAAGACAGGAAAATGGGACAGTGCAAAAGAAGAGATAGGCTCTTACCTAAAAATAAAGAGGTTGTGTTAGACACTAATGAAAAGGAGATTCAGAACTAAATTAATTACAAAAACTTAAAATGAGTTGAATGTTCAACATGGTAAGTTGCACAAAGATTAGCTAGGGACTATTCAGAGAGGGGCAGGCTGATATATTTCCCCCTGAGAGGCACCACATCTTGAGAAGTGTTTGGTTCATGAACCCAAGCAATCTATTCTTTTCCCAAGGGGTTTAATGCCTGTGGTATAGACATAGGCATCACAACCCCAAGGATGCGAAACAATCTTTCCATATAATTTCTTCTTTTCATTTTTTCTTTCACAATTACTTGACATGGCTGTATGGTGTTTGACACAGCTTGGCCAACATTGACTCTTGTGCCAAAACCCCTCCAAAATCTGATAATTTTCCTTTCACAAAACAAATGTAGAAGTTAGCTTAATAAATACAAATGTGCAAAATCTATAAATAAGATTATTGTGGATAGGATTGAAAATATTCAAAATATCAGCAAACCAAATGTTTGTTTAGCAAAATGTATTAATTTTTAAAACAAAATTAATTAATTTTTTAAAACAAAATTATTTTTTTAATTTTATTTTATTGCTGTGGAAAACAAAGAATCTGTATGATGTGCTGACTGTCTTTGAATAAAAAGCCATGAGGAAAGACAAGGAAAATGTTTGGCATCTCCATTCATCTAGTATTTAAGGGGAATTAACTATATTTTGTTAAAAAATATAAATGTTTTAACAATTTAATAAAGTTTATAGTATTTGGTGTGAATAGACAAAATTGTAAAGTTCCTCATTTATACATCAAACACTATAGAAGGCTGAAATTTTAAAATTTTCTTACACCTGGCTATGGAACAAAATAGACAAGTTTCGGAGGGTGGGGAGAGATGGCCACCAGTAAAAATATTTTTTCAAAACATGTACCTAACACTATGTGTACCCAAATCATTTAGAATATGCTTAGATGCATAGTATAAGTAAAAAGTCAAGTAATCCCTAGTAAAAAACTAAATGTAATTTTTTATTTGTCACTTAAATAAACAAAGCAAATCATTTCACAGGCAGTCAATGATGTGCAGTTCTCTTAGAGTTACAAGACAAAAATCAAATAAGAAATACTTTCAAGTAATGATTTATTATAGCATGCCAAACAAACTTATTAACTTACAACAGAATTGGTACTCAACTGCTTCTAGCGTTAGTTAAGAAAACAGTATTTATACTTGTTGCCTCAAAACAACAACTAAATAGAGTATTTACAGAAACAAAGATAATAATATAGATAGAGATGCTACAGATGCAACGGAAAATAGATAAAAAAGTTAGTTTTCAATAAGTGACTGCTTGTGAAATACTCTTCATTTCATATGGAATGTCTGATTAAAAATTACATTTCACTTGTCATAAGTTACCTAATATCAACCCCAAATTTCATACAAATAATTCCTGAAAATCATTTTAAATATGCTTAGATATAAAGTAGAAGCAACAAGTTAAAAACAAATAATATTGATAAATTTTAGAGTAAAAAATTCATGTGTTTAAAAAATTTACTTTCAGAATTTTGAGATATATAGATCCACTGATGCAGCCAAGAAATTATTTCTTCCTTTGATAATCCAATGGGGTTGAGTCCTCTAAGAAAGCATGCCTGGTAAAGAATATTAGAGAATAGAACAGTTTAATGTAACATTTCTGTCTAATTTCCTTAAAATACACTGGTGCAAAAATATTTTGATAATCTTCTCTTGCAAAGCAAGAGAAACCTTAATTGAAACATAAATATTAATTAGAAAGAGGTAGACATGCTGAAATGAACAAAGAATGTGTGGATGTCTGTAAGGGGATCTACACGGTTCACAAACGTGACCTTGTAGTGCAACCTTCAGTACTTCATATAACACGGTTTTTAGATCCCTTATTACATGGAACGCAATCTCTACTTTTATATAATTTCTAAGTTTCGCTTAACACCACTGATGCAGCCAAGAAATTATTTCTTCCTTTGATAATCCAATGGGGTTGAGTCCTCTAAGAAAGCATGCCTGGTAAAGAATATTAGAGAATAGAACAGTTTAATGTAACATTTCTGTCTAATTTCCTTAAAATACACTGGTGCAAAAATATTTTGATAATCTTCTCTTGCAAAGCAAGAGAAACCTTAATTGAAACATAAATATTAATTAGAAAGAGGTAGACATGCTGAAATGAACAAAGAATGTGTGGATGTCTGTAAGGGGATCTACACGGTTCACAAACGTGACCTTGTAGTGCAACCTTCAGTACTTCATATAACACGGTTTTTAGATCCCTTATTACATGGAACGCAATCTCTACTTTTATATAATTTCTAAGTTTCGCTTAACACGGTTTCTATACAACACAAAGTATCCAAAAGCAGGGTTTCCATATAACACGGTACCAAATATATGAAATTGTATGACCCCCATATTTCGTATAGCAAGGATTTATTATAAAACAGTACCATTTCACCGTGTCATAAGAGGGTCATCTGTAATACTCTTTTTGCATATTTTTAGAAAACCTAATATGCCAGAATTCTTATGCCAAATACTCCAGGATAACGATCTGGAAGGGGCTACCTTGGTAGTGAATGATTTCAGATAAGTCATGTATTTGAGAATTTTTTAAATGAGATTTGAAAAAAAAAAAACTACTTATATAATTGAATAGAATGAAATAAATTAAATGATGTGTGAAATACTCTTCTCTAAATGGAATTCAAAATCGTGAAATACTTGACGACTGAAGAAAAGAGATAATGTGTCAAACAACTATTCAGACACGATCTTCTAGAGAATAAATTAATTAAATAAGGATATTTTTATGTCCAGGGAGGGGTTTAAGCCCCATCCTATGTGTTCTCCTGTAGCGTGAAAATCAGTTTTGTGAACCTTGGTTTCTTGTGCCAGGAACTTACTCACCATTACTAAAGACAACTTCAAGCATATGCTTGCTGGCTTACCAGGGAAACAAACATACTAAGTCAAAAAACAGTTGTGAGAAAATGAGGGGGAAATTATAATTTTCAAGCCATGAGAAAATAGTAATTTTATCATAAAACAATTCCATTACTTTGTATTTGCTCATTTTATCAATCATTCAAAGAGAACTTTATTATCAATTGTTATAGCAACCTATGAGTAAAATTAAAATTAATTATGTACATTTATACACGTGTTTCTCCAGAAATCTAATTTTTATGCAAAGAAGCAGTCTAAAGAGCATCCCTTTCTAATATAAAAAAAACTAGAATAAATCATATTAACAAATTTCGATTTTGTGTATCTTGTAAGATGACAATATGACAGCAATAAATCTCAACTGCAAAGCACTCCTGGTGTATTGTTTTCACTTGCCATGATACACTTGAATTTACCCTATATTTTATGAGAATCACAAGATTTCCAAGTAGTAACATGGCTTTTACCCTACAACACACATGAGCAACTTTCCACATTGATAATGGTTGAAAGAATCACCAAAAAAATTATATTGGTCTAAAAGCTCAAAACTAGTTGGAAGACTTGCAGGTTAAAAAATGAATAAATGTGCACAAATCCTCGAGGGTTTGAATCAATATTTATATTTATCTACTAGCAAAATAACCCACCTAACTCGGTTTGAATTGGCCTACTCTAGTTTGAAGACATGATCAAAATATATAATGACATATGTGTTTTGTAGAATAAAATAATATTTTAACACCTTTCGCCACACACATCTTATCATTTCTACAACTTACTTTGGACTCAAATCCTACACATGCATATACATTCATGTAATACATTTCATATATATTGTACCCTTGCTGTATGACAAAGCTACAGAATGAAGAAAGGTGACACTAAAGTTACTTCTACAAAAGACGATTTTGAGGGAGATTTCAAATTCCCTTTCGTATAAGTTCTTTACATGTTCAACTCAATTCATAAAAACAACAATTTACGTCAAATGCTCTCGCACTCATAGTCAACAAAACAATATTTTTTACTTGTGTCACTCTTGTATCAGGCATGTGACATTGTAGAATTTCGCAATCGTCTCCTGTCATTATGACAAAGAATTTTTTAATGCTTGAAATGTTCTAGCTTGAATTTTTTAAACATTATTATTCTTTCAATAACGGTATAATTAATCTCAAAATTTACTTTATTCTTCCTTACCTGCCATTTTAAGTCGAATACTTTGTGTGTTGCATGAGATGAACAACGGTATACAATTTATTTAAATAACAAAAATTTAAAACAGAAAACAGCGAAATAAAACAAAATAAAAGTTGCCGGGGAAAAAGTTGCTTCAATGATATTAATTCGTGATTCATTTTTTTTTATCTCTTGATCTTACAGTTGCCACTTACAACTAGAAAGTGCAAAAAATTAAGAAATATGAAATTAATTCAGAGCAAAAGAAACAGAAAATATCCCTGCATGCAATCAACCAATACGAATTTCGGTTTTATTCCCGTTCATTCAAAAATATTGTCTGTCCCAAATATTCGGAAATTGTTTACACTGCGCAAAGAACAAAAATAATACATGAAATAAATGAAGTATCAAAACTAAAATTACATAAAAAAATATTTTTTTGGAAAAATAATTGATTTTTCAGCAGTACTGGTAAATCAATCCAAGTAATTGTAATACTCAATATACATTCCAGTTTTTCCAAAACTACCAAATTATGGTTGATTTAAGTATACTTAACTCGGGTGTTTTAGCATGAAACTTATCTAAATATAACAAAAAATAAATGTTTAATATTGCATTCCCTAAACTAATATATAATGTTTAAAATAAAGCACATTGCAATCAAATATCTGGAACAAAAATCATCTGTTGCCTGTACAAACACAAAATCGAACATAGAATGGGAAGACGCGACAAACAGACATACACAACCAAGTTCAGTTTCATAAAAATATCGTAAACCATGTGGATGTGTATAGGGCAACACATACAGACAGACAGATGGACAGACACCAAACGTGCAAGAGGCAGATTTGGCATCAGAAGGGTCCAAAACTGATAGAAAACTTGAAATGGGGCGAAAATACTCAATGTACAAACAAACACTCCATTCTTATTTACACAGATTACAAAAAACAAGTCATGCAAGATTGTAAAATCAGCAGAGGATAATATAAAGAGGGTCTAAAAAGTATCAAATATCATAGCACAATGCAAATATAAAGCACAATTTTATTTGTTACTAGCAAAATACCCGACCTTACTCGGTTTGAATTCGTTTACTCTAGATTGAAGAGATAATCAAAATATATAATGACTTACGTTTTTTGTAGAGTAAAAATTTATTTTAACACCTTTCGCCATCTTTATATTTTCTACAACTTACTTTGGACACAAATCCTACACATTCATGTAATACATTTCACATACATCGCACAATTGCTGTATGACAAAGCTCAAAAAGACGAAAGGTGATACTAAGGTTACTACTATAAAAGACGATTTATAGGAAGATTTGGAATTCCCTTTCTTAAGTTGTTTTCATGTGCAACTCAATTAATTAAAATTACGATTTACGGCGAGTGCTCTCGCACTCATAGTCAACAAAACAATATTTTTTTACCTGTGGCACTCTTGCCTCCGGTATGCGACATTGTGAAATTTTGCAATCTTCTCCTGTCATTACTACAACGAATTTTTTAATGTTGGAAAAAGTTCTAGTTTGGATTTTTAAACATTATTATTATTTCAATAACGACATTATTCTTTAAATAACGGCATTATTCTTTAAATAACGACATTATTCTTTAAATAACGGCATTATTCTTTAAATAACGGCATTATTCTTTAAATAACGGCATTATTCTTTAAATAACGGCATAACTACACTTAAAATTTACTGAAAATTTATACTGACTTACCTAACATTTTCAAGTCTAATACTTTGTGGTGCTGTTGGGTGTGATGAGAAGGAAAACACATTTATTAAAATAATAAATATTTAAAACAGGAAACAGCGAAGTAAAACAAAATAAAAGATGTCGTAAAAAATTGTTCCAAAGATATTAATTTGTGATTCAATTTTATCTCTTGATCTCGCACAGTTGCCACAACTTACAACTAAAAGTGTACAAAATTTAGAAATGTGAAATTAATTCAGAGCGAAAGAACCAGAAAAATATCACTGCTCGCGCGATCTTGTTCATTCTCGTTTCATTGAAAAATATCGTCTGTCCCAAATTTTCGGAAATCGTTTTCATTGCGCAAAGAATAAAAATAAGACTCGAAATAAATGACGTATCAGAAATGAAATTCCATAAAAAAAATAATTTTTTGAATAATAATTACTTTTTCAGCAGTACTGGTAAAGCAATCGAATTAATCGTAATATTCAATAGACATTCCAATTTTTCCAAAACTACCAAATTATGGTTGATTTAAGTATACTTACTCAGGTGTTTTAGCATGAAACTCGTCTAAATATAACAATAAAGAAATGTTTAATATTGCATTCACTAAATTATTAGATAATGTATAAAATAAAATACAATGCAATTAAATATCTGGAATACAATTCATGTGATGCCTACACAAACACACAAACACAAAATCGAGCATAGAACAGAAAGACGGACAGACAGACTTTCGCAACCAATTCCACTCACTAAATCAAGATAAGTACTCTCTGTATGCAAATTTCCATGAAAATATCTTAAACCGCGTGGACGTGTATAGGGCACAACATACAGACAGACAGACAGACAGACAGACAGACAGACACCAAACGAGAAAAAGGCGGATTCGGCATCAGAAGGGTCCAAAACGGATAGAAAACTTGAAATGCGTCGAAAATATTGAATGTACAAACAAACACTCCATTCTTATTTATATAGATAACTTAATTATTCATTAAGAATAAGAAACAAAGCATTCACATAAAATAACATGCAAAGTACTCCTGATGGTCACAATACACAGTAGTCACCACATCAAGGACACAAATCTGCATTTCCCCCTCTCATATGCTACTTCTAGACTTCAAATAATGCTAAAAAAACATGAAATCAAATCCAACTGGATTCCTACACTTTCAAATGTCAGATAATTCTTTCTATAGCATTAAAGTAGGTCGGTCCTAATCTATGAAGCCCCCCCCCCATGAAGTAAAAATTGACTGTAGAATAATGAATCAATCACACAACTACCAATATGTCACGTTTCGAAATCCTATATTTATAATCTTGAATGGCTCATAAAAGCACCAACCCAAAAAATGTATTTTTAAACACCTCAATACACAGAGATCCAAAATCTCTATCACAAATATTCTGCACTGTTACTACAATTGTTTATAATTGCTGATTTAGCTGTTTTCAAAATTTGATGTTTCTCAGATAGTTTTTAGGAGAAGGAACAGGAAGCCATGGAACATCAACTCTGATGTCACAACAGTAACTTGGCAAGAGTCACTTTTTCTGATTTTTTTAATTCTTAGCAATTTCTGTTTGAGAATGTGCAACCAATTTGGAGGAAGACAATCCTTCAATACCCAGAACAGCCAGAGGTAAAATGAACTTAAAAATGGGAAATTAGTGTTTACTGTAGAGTTTAATTTTCCCCTACTCTGTATTACAGAATGTTATAAAGTGGGAACTGTAGTCAAAACATAGTCATTAGAATATCAATAAACATGTCTTCACAACAAATCTCTTAAATTTAAAATTCATTTTTGCAGTAAACTGTACTTAATCTTACCATGGTATCAAAACATCTCAATTCATACAAAACTATTCATACATGGTACTTCAAATAACATTGCACTGGAGCACCTCGCTAGAAACATTCACACATTGCTAACCAGTGGTGAATTTTAGAAAAAAAGTCACCAAAATTTTTAAACAATTTAGCTTAAAAACACGACGTTGCCCAATTTGAAAAGTAGTTGCAAAAGTTACCTTTTAGTTGCTTGTGACAGACCTGAAATTTGAGCATTTTTCTAAACATTTCAGAGTTTTACCACTCTCTTGCTTTGTTGAACTTGTGTCCATAACGGACCAAATGCAGTCATTTTAGAATAGTGAGTTAAGAGGTATAACTCTTAAGAGTCCATGAGGAATTTTGTGAAAGAAGTATGTTAAGCAAGGAGTGTTTGAAAGATTCCCTGAACACTGTCAACACACAAGAGAGCAATATAGAAAACTTACATGTCGCAGTTCATGCTGAGACATAGAATCCAGCCCCTCTCGTTGGATGGCCAAATCCATCTCTCTGATGAAGCCAGCGTGCCTCCAGAGCCTCCACTGCTTTCCAGGAAGTGCAGAGATCCTATGCATTCTGCATAAGCTATGCTTCAAAAGAACAACTCATTAATACAAGAAATGCATCACAAAAACACAACACAATGCACACTAGATACAAACTAGGAATTTAAGCTTAAAACGTTTAAATGTGTGTGATCGCTCACAAACAATTACCTTCACAAAACGTAATGTAGCCTCACAACTTTGCATTCTGATTTTCAATCTGGTAATTTTTTCAGGGTTCATAAACTTTATGAAAAATCCAGACATCAAAGAGTATTTTAAAGTTTTAAACGAGGCTCTTATTTTTAATAATTCTTGTAATGGTTGAGATTTCAAGTTTCAGTCTTGCAAGTCAAAAAATGTCTTGTGAATGCATTCAATTAACAAACTATTTTACTTATGATTATTAACCAACTTATTTCCAGTTACAGTAGTCACACAATTCAAGTGCAGTGTACTTACTATAAAATGCAATTTTTTTTACCTTCAGCTTTTATCCAGCACAGATAAAAACAGTTATAATAATAAGATAAAGTCGGACACACAAATGAACTTTTGTGATTGATTATACGGCTGTTGCTTTGTGCGGAAAAGTGACCAAAATACGATCCAATAAAAAATCACATATATAACGTAGTATAATAATTACGCATTCCTCAAACACAGTGCAAGTCACAGCACACCTCACAAGCATAAATAATTTCAAGACACTACAAAAGGACATTTTTCTATTTCATACTACAGGATTCAATTAATACGATCTTTCCTCTTGAAATACTTTTGCATTACAATACATAATCATTCCAACTAAACATCCGTTTTTGATAAGTCTTTTTATGCAGTCATGAGCACAAAACAAATGAAATACCTAATACATACATTCTCAGTGATTGATATTTGACATACTTTTCGTATCACATTTATGAACTAAATTGTCAGATTTGACTGAGTAAAACTGATCAAATTTTTGAACACTTATTTTATAAAATTATGTGAAAATACAAAAGTAAAATTAACTACACACAAAAGAATTACTGACTTAAGTCTAATAACTTGTCCTATTCTTTCACTTATAAATCAAATGCCATGTGATTTATCAAATAGATTTTGAATCCAATCAAATTCCTTTCAATTTCTTAACACGAAATTTTGTTTGTATCAAATTATTCATTGATCACTTTAAAGGCTTCCTTCCCAGTTGTTTGTTTCTGAAGTTCTTTACAGAATAAATAATGCTCTTTCAACTGTTCTGGATTCGGCGATCTAGCCCTCCGGTACCCTCACCTGATAATCAGGACTTAGCAGTCATTTTCCCTAGTACATTGGTTAGGAAACACTGTTCTAACATATTACACATTGATTGAGTGCCTGTGTTCATAATTCACAAAGATTAATACATATTAAAATATGTGTGCAGCTTACTTATTCAAAAGTCGAAAATTGCCAATTAGAATAAAAACAAGACAGTAATAATATAAGAGGCTATTTCGGTGGAACAAAACATTCAAAACATTCATGACAAGAGAAAAACTGAGTAGAAACTTGATCATAGTAAAGTATTTTCTCCACTAACATTTTGAATTAAACCCTCCTACATGCGCGTAGAAAGGTGGAGAAATAAAACAAGAGAATCCCTTATTGTGGATTTAGCACTTCCTTACAGAGACGTTTATTGAAACTTCCACTTCACAGGAAACTTTCAGTTCTGGTTAGATTTCAAGAAACATTATCAGGGTGGCTACAAAAATTGAAGTAAAAAGTTCCCTGAGTTTTCCCTGATTTCCAGAGTATTTTTCATGAAATTCCCTGAGTTTTTCCATCCGTTCGCAGAACAATTCTTCTGTTATTATGATAAACTTGACACTTAATGAACTGAAAAACTATAGACTGATAGATGAATAAAAATAAGATAAGTAAAAAATATTTTTACTGTATTCCTTAATAGACCAAATAATATAAAGTTATAGATATAATATTTAATTTTACATTTTTAACTATTTTGATGTGTTTGTAAAAGCAGTCATCAGCCCCTGAATCCGTCAATGGCGCCAGCGCTCGGTACATCTCTACTATTATAAAAGGAAGTGTTTGTCTGTCTTGTACGTAGTGTCCTAACGAATCGATGGCACTTACAATAGTGAAATTTAGCACACATGTGGTCCGAATTTTTTGCAATTTTTCCATCGCGCCCGAATTTTAAAATTTAATCTAAAACATTTAAAAATTAATTAATTGGAATTTAATTATTATTATTTTCTGTAGAATGGCATACGGTATAAAGACATAAGATTCAAAATTTATTTTTTCCGTTTCCGTTAGATTTTCTCAGCAACGATTTTAGCGGACGAACAAAACAAATAAAGTTTTAACAGAGATTTTTGTAGTTCTTTTTTCTATCTCTTAGATCGTTAAAGATCGAAGAAAAATTTCAACGGATTTCAAATCTGCGGAAAATTTTACATCAGATCGATACCTAAAAACATGATTTTCTTTAAATAAATAATTTTAAAAAATCTTAACTTTTATATTTTTTTGAATACGAATTTGGCCGCCGGCGCCGTGAAGAATTCTACCTTCGTGGTTAAAAAGATCAGATTAATTCATTTTGATTTCCTGAGCAACGGATTCGAGTTCGTTCTGGTTCGAACTGGCGTTCTTCGTTGCTTTTTTTCTATCTTTGTGATCGTTAAAGATAGAATAAAAATTTCAACGGATTTGAAATCTGCGGAAAATTTCACATTAGATCCACACCTAAAAATATGATTTTCTTCAAATAAATAATTTTTAAATTGTAAATTTTATATTTTTTCCAATACGAATTTCGCCGCCGAGAAGAATGACCTTCGTTTTATTCGAGATTCATTCATTTCGAAGATTAACGGATTCGGTTGAAGCAAAAGAAATAATTAAAGTTATGACTGGCGTTCTTCAGTTCTTTTTTCTATCTCAGCGATTGTTTAAAATAAAATGAAAATATCAACGGATTTCAAATATGCGGAAAATTTTACACCAGATAGATACCTTATACGTTTGATTTCTTTTAATGAATAATTTTTCAATTAAATATTTATATTTTCATAGGAGATTGTGACGTTACGCTGATTGGATCTCTTCGCAAACGATTTTGGCCGCATTTGACAAAGACGAATCCATTACGAAAAGAACTGTAATGGGCAACGCAAACTTTTCAACAACAAAAAAACCTCAGTTCAAAAATTTTCGAAACAAATAATAACTTCTAACACATATGTATTAAAAAAATATATGCGCAATCTAAATACTTTTCCGTTAGCCGGGCGCAATTTTGGACCAAAATCAAAATCGCCAATCTAGGTATTTTAGAAAAAAATGATTTTTATTTTAAATGTTGATTAAATTGGAACCGGATGTTTAACTTTTGCAAGTTTTTCCGGCCGTTGGTATTTTTCAAAGCCGCAAGGCACTATGTTCCTATTATTGACATTAGGGAACGTGGCACAGCTGTAGACTTCGGCTACAGGATTTACGGCCGTTACAGGTTTAATAAAACAGTATACAATGTATACAACTCTTTTTTCTGGATGTTTACGTAAAAAATACGCTTCTCATTTTCGGAATAAAAACAAAATTGGCGACATTTTGATTTTGGTTCAAAGTGGCGCCCGCATGGCTTACGGAAAAGCACCAAATGGATGCCATTTCCAAAACGAAATTCCAACTTTTTCCCTGAGTTAAATGAAACTTCCCTGAGTTTTCCCGGATTTTTCCAGAAAATGATTCTTCCCTGAGAAATCCCTGATTTCCCTGAATTCCCGGTTCTGTCGCCACCCTGATTATGTCCCACTGACTGTGTTTGCTGCTACCATGGATATATAAATTGATCTTGGATGTGTGATCAGAAAAGCTCAAAATATATAAAGAAAAATTAATAAATTCGTAACTCAGAAAATCAGTAATGTAACAGTAAATTGGTATGGGTAAATCTTCCTCATTTCAAAATGGGATCATCATTGGTATTTGAAAACCAGTTTTTAAACTCTATTCATTTCAGTATAGCTTTGTACTAAAACACTGTTAAATTAAATGTGATCACTCCTTTCCTCATCTGATTTACTTCACGTTCTCCTTCCTTTAGCTGCTGCAACTTTAGCTCCAGGGACTAG
This sequence comes from Metellina segmentata, assembly GCA_947359465.1. Lineage (NCBI taxonomy): Eukaryota > Metazoa > Arthropoda > Arachnida > Araneae > Tetragnathidae > Metellina > Metellina segmentata. The sequence continues at coordinate 92,508,404 of OX375882.1, forward strand.
TTTAGTCACTGACAGGAAGGCTAAAAGCTTTATTTTTTTTCTACTTCATGGAAAGAGGAGTTTATTTTATAGAAATAATATTCCTCACATTTTTTAATCACGAAAATATGATCTTCACATTAAAAGAGAATGACTTTGAAAAGTATGTATGAAAACATTACAAAAAGGAAAATCTCCTAACCTTTTATACAGTACAAAAATGTCCTTAAAATTTCTTAGAATCCTTCCCTTCCTTTTACTTTTTTTCCAACGAGTCATTGTTTCTGAATAATCAACTGACAACTATTTTACTTTTCTCAAAGCTTCAGACATCTGATTCCTATCCTCATGATATGTTTACAATACTTCCAAGTCAACCTTCTGAACTGTTCCACTCAGCTAATGCTCGATAACTATGGTATCAAATACACCTGTTCACCTCCTTCATTTTCAATATCTCTGTGCATACCATCACAACACTTGAGATATACATTAGGACCTAATAGAACGCCCCTCAGTGCCTACAATCTTGTATGTGTCTACACAAAATCCCTGTGATTTTTTAATTTTTTATATTTTGACAAGTATATGTAAAATATACATAAAATAATTTGACTAATACATGGTGGCAACAAAATCCTCGAAAAAAGGTTCCCTGATATTTCCCTGATAGTGTTAAAAAAATTTCCCTGATTTTACAATTCCTTTAAGAAATGTTGGGATTCCTAATTGGTATTGATATACATTATCAACATGACAATATTTAAAAATATTTAGGGTTAGATGGGGTAAAAGGATAATTTTCTACAAATACTTTGTATTTTTTCTCTTCAGATGTTTTAATTGTTATTGTAAAGGTTAGAATCCTTAATGGAACTCTTACAGTAGAAATTGAAAAAACTGGAGAAAAAATACAAAATATTTTGATCATGAACTTTTTACCCCCGACCCTACATTTTCCTACTATACCTCAAAATCAAATGCAACTGTACAAAAAAATTGGTACAGCTTCAGTCTACATTTATAGCGGTGGCAACGGTCTTGATGCTTTTTTTTTTGTTCCGCTCTTCTAGTAGCGAGTTATGGCAGGTTAAGGCAACCCATATGTATTATGGTTTTATAGCAAACCTGGCAAGTGGGTAGTTAAAATTTTTCTTTTGAACATTCAAGGAAGTTCTTTCAAAATCCGTTAAACTGGCATTTGATTATATTGGTTCATTTGAAATAATTCTTTCCTTGGCGTCTTTAGAAGTGCACCCAAAAAAGCACTAAGGCCGTTATCACCGCTATAAACGTAGACTGAAGATGCACCAAAAAATTCTACAAAAATGTAATTGCAAACAAAAAATATTAATTTAATGTACAAAAAAAACATTAAGAGTTACACAAATTTCAAACTGTACACCACAAGTTGTATCGCCGAAACAATAGTGGCCTCAAAACCACTGCAGGGGTTTTCGCGGTGTTCGAAAATTATGAGTGTTCTTTACTCAAATTATAATTTTAGTGAATACAATTTACCCTATTCTCAAAAGTACTTGTAATCGCGCATCTCTAAAAAGGACAAACGATAATAATTGCCGTTTAAAGTATCAAATTTTTAAAAGTTCCCCGATTTTTTTGTGAAATTTGGAAATTTTCCCTGAGAATTCCCTGATTTCCTGGTTCTGTTACCACTCTGTAATAAAGGTTGGTAGTTGAATTTACATCTCCCTGGAGCAACACAATGGGCTATTGATAATGGCCCTGAATCCATCCCGAAGGCAAAGATCAGAGAACAACACCTTGTCATTTCGAATATCGGTCAGATGATGAGGTCAACACCTGAGCTGGCACTCTACACTCCAAATTGCACCAACATTTGAAGCCACAACAAATTTAGCATGCACATGCCCTACTAACAGGATTGTCTTTTATTACATAGAGTTTTTAACTTGCAACCCTCTGGTTGCTAAACCACTACTCTTAATCAGATAGGATGGCAACAAAATCCTTGAAAAAAAGTACCCTGATATTCTCACAAAAATTTCCCTGATCTAACAATTCCCTTAAGAAATGTTGTGATCGTGATTGGTATTGATATACACACTACTTTTTGCACTACAATATTTTTAAATATTTACGGTCAGGTGGGGTAAAAGGATAATTCTAACAAATATTTTGTATTTTTCTCTACAGATATTTTAACTGTTATTGTAAGGGTTGGATCCCTTAATGAAACTTTTACAATAGCAATTGAAAAAATAAAATTATTTTGATTATGAACTTTTTACACCTGACCCTACATTATCCTACTATTCATAAAAATTAAATGCAAATATACATAAAAAATTCAACAAAAATGCAATTGCAAACAAAAAATATTAATTTGAAACACAAAAAAACATTATTAGTTACACAAATTTCAAATTGTATACCACAAGTTGTATCACCAGCCTCATAACGACAAAAAAAAAAAACGATGACGGCGGTTTTCAGTGTTAAAAAATTAAGAAGTCGGGGTTCTTTATTCGAATTAGAATTTCAGCGAATACGATTTATTCTATTTTCAAAAGCACTCTTAATTGTGTATCTCTAAATAGGACAAACTATAATATTAACAGTTTAAGTTATCAAAATTTCCCTGATATTTTGTAAAATTTGGCAATTTTCCGAGATTTTTCCAGAATTAAAAAGTTTCCTGAGGATTCTATGATTTCCCGGTTTAACAGGTTCTGTTACCACCCTGCAAGATCAATCCATTTTTATTCTTAGTTTCTGATGGGGAAAAAATGTTTGTCATTAATAGCACTAGATCATTAATATATAGCTGTTATAAAGAAAAATACTTGCATACCAGATGGGTGTTGTTGATTTGGAATATACCATACGGCTTGTCAACAAAGAGACATTTCATTTCTAATACCTCATGAATGGAGGGATGAAGACCACTGCCAATCTAAAAAGAAAAAGATTGTGATTATTGGAACTTTCGTATTTGGATATTGGATTTTGTGTATCTTTCAACCACTAACATGTTTTTGCTCTTGAATAGTTAAACAAACAAGACATTAAAATGAACAAGGTTCAAAATAACACATATCCTATGGTGTCTAGGGTGGAAAGAAGATTTAAAGAATTACAGGGAGAGATGAGAATTAACATACGATTTAAATAAATAATAAAAGGTACAGAAGAGGTTACACATAGATCATGGCACAGCCTGGACACTGGTACACAGCTATTGTGAGTTGTTTTGGATGGGGGGGGGGCACCTACACACGGAAGCATGTTGATCAGTCACTATCTCAACTCAACTCAACTGATTTTTTAGACTAAATTTACAGTTCCCCTAGTGGCGGTGTGGGGCATCGGTTTTACATATCGTCACTCAGAGTGCAAAAGGTGGTACGTCAATAATTCTATATTTTTTTCTTATTATTGCTATATTTGGCATTTTGTAACTTCCATCTGGTGGCAAAATCTTTCATGTCATCAGATGAGCCAATAAAAGTTGGAACCAAATATATATAATAATAGAATCAAATCATATATGTTTTAACAATAGTTACACACATACAAGCATGAACCTATTGCTACTTAAAATGAAGTGCCATGAAGATTAAGATAACATCAAGGGGATGTTGTAATACAATTCTGATGATGTAACTAATTTTCTCTCTGAAATTCCAAAATGGTAGGTCATAAAAGGGATTTTTCTATTAAATGAAAGTCAATTTAAAATCCATATTTACATTTGGAGAGGGTACTTTATAGATAAAAGTCTATTTTTAAAAGATTCATAAAAGACTGCAATTATGACCTATTACTGCTGATATAATAAAGTCTGAGCTAAATTTGTTTCAAGTTATCCTATTTGCTTTGTTTCAGTTAGTTACAACACAGCTTCGGGTCTATGTAAGATACAAATAATTCATATTGACTTCAAGAATTTTATTTAGAATTAGGTTTGTTATTCATTATGAACACATGTGTTATACATAATAAACACAAATTTCCACATAATCGCCTCTTGGTGTATAAATCTGAAGTAATATTAAATATTTGGATGTTACATACACCCAAAGCTGTGTTGTAACTACATGAAACAAATTTGTGGACTTTGTAAAAGAACATTATAGAAAGGTTGATCAAAAACCATTCAAGGACTTTAGAAAACAGTGGAACAACAATGGGACAAAATACCTATTGATACTACAAAAGTCATTATTATCATGGAAATTAAGGTGTAGAAAGGTGTGAAAAAATATATTTTCAGTTCATTAAATCATTCAAAAAATGTCTAAAAAGCCTCTGTGTTTCAAGGCTACCACAGCCAAAGCACTTGTTAATTGAAAATTCCTTTGAGCCTTCTTTGAAACATCTAAAATGTTGAAAAACCAAAATATACTCTGAAGTTTACTTCAAGGTTTCTGCAGCCAAAGAACTTTTAAAATAGTAGCATAATTATTTTTAAATAGTAGCAAAAAGTCTCAATTGCAGAAAACTATATGTGTAATCACTTGAATTGAATAAAGAGCAAAAACATTATAAATTAATTCATAAATGAATCCAAAAAACCAAATTTTTAAAACACTATGCAAGTACCTTGTAAAACAAACCTTGGCACTTGTTTCTTATTTTCTCATCATCGATGGTTTGCACTTGGGCTTGCATCTGACGAAAGACGGGGCGATAATGGTGCAATTTCTTCCGATGGTAGGAAACAGCAAAATCTAATTTTTGTTGCAGTGTCCAAAAGTGAGATGAAAGGCATAATCTTGGGAAATAATATCTGAGGAAAACAATGTTCTCATATCATACTAGCCACTGTGTAACCAACACGACATTGCCCGTGACAGTTCTTTTCGTGGGGGCAAGTGCGACCACAGCTCTCTAACACTCACAAATCCCTGGTGATTGGTGCTTCACAAACCCACACCACAGGCAATGTCGCGATGGCCTCAAAGTAGTTAGTAATAAATAAATGCCAATAAATTAATTTTATAATATCTTAGACTAAAATTTAAAAATTGGGCTGGACACATTAAATCTTTATGACAGTGAAAACATTAAAAAAAAATAATAATAATAATTTTAAGAATGAGTCCCACCTTTACCTGACATAACACAGGTTACAACTAAAAAAATAGTCTTTGGCCAGGACAAAGTTGAAATCGCTAGCAAGAAAGCTACACTAATCAACAATGTAAATCAAAACATGCTAGAATCGTAAGTACATTAAGAAAAAAAGAAAACCGTTTTTCTCTTCCAAAACGCGACGTCATAACTTGGTATGGTTCCAAAGGCTTTAGGATGAAAAACGCTAAATCTGTCCTTTCTTCGATGTGACATCAGCTCCCGCAAGTGATGTCATAACTTGGCACAGTTCCAAAGTTCGAAAAACGCAAAATCCTTTGCTTTTTTCAATTGAGGAGCTATGACATAAGTCCATGAAAGAAATAAACAGAGGGGACCAAAACTGATAAACTAATTTTTATATGCTCTAGATTAAATATTAAAATTTGGGCTGGACACAAAAAATTAGGACTTCCTGTGTGCCAAATTTCATTATTATAAGTGCCATATATTCGTCATAACACTGCAAACATAGAGACCCAGAGAAACACTTTTTTTATAATAGTAAAGAAAATTAGAGGAAAACACAGAAATTCAGGAATTACTTAACACTTTAGAAACATGACGCTATGCCTTCATATTTATAGATGAAGAGAATAAAGACAATGAAAAGCTTAGTTAAAAACTTTCCACTCATCAGAAACACTTCCAAGTTTAAAAAGTATAATTGCAGAGAACTGTTCTCTATAACGGCAATGCTTAGAAACAAATGCAAGCATAAAAGTAAAATTTTATAGGAAACCAAGAGGCAACTTGCAAAAGCAGAGTAGATAAGGTAATTAATATGGCACTGGAGCAACAAAACATGCCTTTGAGAACGGTCTGGGATTGACATCAAAGGGAAAGAAACGAGGACACATCTAGTTACTTTGAACCATGGTCAGATCTGATGAGGTCAATATCTGAGCTGGCCACTCTGAAAACACCATATTATTGAGAGGATATTTGGGGCCATGACTGATTTAACGAATACCAGTCCCCACATACATGTCTGTCTTTGGTTGGATCAAGTTTTGAACTCATAACCCATCACCCTCGGTTGTTGATTCGCTACTCTTCCAACCAAGTAACAAATCCTTAAAAAGCAGAACAGTAGTTTATCTGTATAGCAGAGTACAATCAATTAGGCCAGAATAGATGCTAAATTAGGTTCAACATGCTTTAAAAATTTGTGTCCATGAGTATATGATATTTTTTTTTAATGTGGCTCTTGTTTTTAACAAGTATTTAGACATTGTTAAGATAGAAAAGATAGCTAGTGAATCTGCCATTGTCCAAGATCGTTGAAAGCAGTCTTACGATTTAGACTGTGCTAAAATTAACAAATGTCCATAATTTATTTTTAAGCTAAAAATCAAATTTGAAAAATGGAAGACTGCCTTGAAGTACAGTTGCAGGAAAAAAAAATGAAACAACCTCTTTTTTGAGCAATTTTAACAGTAGAGAAAATTCAAAGATATCATTTGACAGGAACCTAACTTCTATAAATTCAAATTCATAAAATTTGCATCAGGGTTGTTTTCATATCAAATTGAGCACCAACTTCATAAATTCCAATAACAACCTTCTATTTCGACACAAAAATTCAAATCAATATCAAAATTTAACTTCAGTTACCAAATATCATTTCAATGGGTCTTACTGTTTGGAAGTTATGAGTAAATAAAGATTGGAGCTCCTAATGTTAAATCAGTTTCTTACACTTTTATGTACATCTTCCTAAATAATATTTCGATAGTGCTGATATTTTGTTTCATCTTACTGTTAAGCAATTCAAACTAAATCCATCAAATATTTTATTTTAAAAATAGTTTTTAATATGTAATAATAATTATTAAAATAGTGTTTGAAAAAATTATGAATTGGAACCTTACTATATTCTGATGGGAATCGATTCAGAAGGACTTCTAGTATGACCATACAAAATTACAGCTCGTTCCGATAATTAATTCTTGCACTGCGTTAAATATTCCTCATTATATTTATTTTAGGAAGGCAACGAAAGTTTGTGATGATCCTAGTGTGATGTCATGCGTCGTATGTGCGGCCTTAGTATAAAATGTATAAAAGCAGGGTATTGGAAGCATTAGGAGGAAGTCGACCACCATATGTATGTGAAATCAATGATATTGGCCAAATAAATTGTTGATGTAACTCTCTTGTTTCATTAATAACTTTGGGGAGGCTATAAGTTTAAGACGTTTGACAAATTTTGGATAGTGATTCTCGGATTGTTTGCACTTGCATTGTACTTATAATAATGTAGTTCTCAAATAATGTATGTACTTGTATAGTAAATATAATTCTCGGATTGCTGAAAAAAGTTTGAAACAGTGTTCAAATTTGAAATTCAGGTAGATATAAATACAATTAATCTCGATCAACAATTAGTGACTTTCTATTTCAAGATGACTCTTGAATTTTGCACAAACTTTAGGATAGAATATCTTGGAATATAAAGATAGTAAAGTCATGAAATTTCATACTGAGACTAATTTAACGATGTAGAATCGGTTTATGGCATCAAAGCATGGTGTTTGCATTTCAAGTTTTGTTGTTTGTGCAAAATTTGATATAAAGACATCCCCAATGTAATTTTTTTTAATTTGAATTTGTAGAGGACGTATTTCCTATTGAAGGGCCCAGGGTTCCTACTCTATCTCAGAAATAAAATTCCCTGACTATTCCAAGTTTTCCAGACAAATTTCTATAAAATTCTAGGTCATACTTAAGCAATTCACGTAATTTTTAAGGTGAAAAACCAAGAAATAATTTAGCATTCAATAACCAATAATAAAAACCAATTTAATAATTATGTACTGTAAAAATTAAAATAGTAATTTTGCATTAAAATAACTTTTTTAAATAATCCAACATAATTGACTTAAATCAGTTTGTGATTTAATGTATCAAAACCAAGAAATTCTTCAATTTAAGCCAGAGGACGAAATAAAATTCCTTACCTGTTAAATATAAGCTGTTTCATTTAAAATCGGATGAAAAATTCAATTCATAAAATAAAGTGATACAAAACCATGTACGAATCTTAATGGCTGCTTTTCTCCAAAGCGTCCGAGAAGCTATGATCAATCACTTTCCACGTTGAGGCAATATTCCAGGTTTTAGACGAAAATGTATAATTTTCCCTGATTTTTAGACAAAATTAAATTCTTTGACAATTCTAGGTTTTCTCTGACCCGTGGGAACCCTGATAATCCCTTTTAATTTGCTCTGGTATGAATAGTGCTCGAAGTAAAGGAGGTCGTTCAGAATCTTTTTCCGTTACTGTACATTTCACTAGAGGTTTTATAAAATATCCTTAAAAAAAATTTTAAAGTTCAAAAGACTGAAATACTGCACCTACATCACAGGTAAAATCACATAATTAGCAAATGGAAGAGCAGCCAGGGCTAATACTGGAGCCACTTTTCTTAGATCTTTAGGAACCTAATGAAATTAATGACAAATAGTACAAATATGAAAACACAAAGAGTTCATCAAGCAAGCAAAATAAAAAAATTATTCATGTTAGAAGTATTCAGTAATTACCTCATTATACCACAGTAGATCCCTTTAAAAAAGCAACATTACGCAAAAGTACACTAATTTTAAATTGTTGTTTGTAATATAACATGAGAATGGTATGGTATATTATAATTATAGTCACACTGTAGGAACACAGCAGGCTATTGATAGCGGTGCAGGATCAAGCCTAAAAGGCAAAGATCTAAGGACAACACCATGTAATTTTGAACCACGGACAGTTAACAAGGCAACACCTAAATTGGCACCCCACTCTCCAAGCCACACAATGCTATGTTGAGTACATTTGAAATCACGACAGATTGAATGAGCACCAGTCTACTATAGTGATTCATTACAGAAAGCTTCCAAGCTAAATTATTTTTTGTAGCATGTTCTAAAAAGTAATTAATTTATGTTTGAATCCCACAAACTCTCTGAAATGGCTGGTTTGGTTTAATGACACAATGGCCATGCACTTGGAACTTGTTTGTAAATCTTAGAGAGTTGCTACAACAGATTTATACTATAAAAAAATGATACAATTAGATATAAAAATTGACAAAAAAATTAAAACAAAATTTTTTAAGAAATATTTGTAAAAGAAAATATGTTTTTTTTTGTCACTTTTATCATTTAATCATATAATTTTTTGAAGGAAAAATCTGTTGTAAGCAACTCTAAGAATTACAAACAAGTTCCAAGTGTATGGCCATTGTGTCATAAAACCAGCCATTTCAGAGTGTTGTTTGTGGCAGTCAAACATAAATTCATTGCTTTTAGAAAATGCTGCAAAAAATAATTCAGCATAGAAGCTTTCTGTAATGTATCATTATTTCAGATCCACAGCTTCTGTTAATGGACATAAAATTTTGCAAATAAATAATTATTTTAAGTATCCACTTATTTGAACTTACTACATTGCACAGGACATGCTCAATGAACAGTGGTAGACATGTCTATCAAGAAATTATGGAAAGGACAGTTGGTGTACAAAAATATTTTAAGTTTAAATGCTTTCTTAATGAGATTGTAAACTGGAATAAGTCACACACACACACACATCTAATTTAATAATATGTAAACAAGAATCTATGTATTGAATATAGAAAATATAGTTATTGTATTGATTTTCTGATTTGCAAATTAATTACACTTACAGTAGATTTGATTGAAATGCATATTAATTTGATTAAATAATTAATAAAAATGATTCAATGAAAATTTTAAAAGATTTTTATGTGTTTTTAGTACTTTAAAGATATTTTTGAGCTTATTATTAAGCTCATTTCTATCTAATTTCATTATGTTTTGCTTACATAGAATAAATGGTATATCTAATAAAAAAAATGTCACAAAAAATGAAATTATACCACTTTTTTGAGTCCACTTGAATCAACCTCTTTATAATACCACAATCCTTAAAACAATATATTTAATATTTAACATTTTCAAAATCCCCAAGGTTTCTACATAGTAATATTTCATGGGACAATCTTGTAAGCCAATCTCTCATCATCAATGAAATGAATATTTTAAAATTTTCCTTTTTTTTTAAATAGAGATATTAATATTTTCTTAATGTAAACTGACCTGAAAGTAAACCTCCAGTTCCTTTCTTTGCAAATCTCTAACAGACTTTCCTTCAGTTAAACTAGAAGAAATTCTGATATACTCCTTGATATCCAAATAAAGTGTTTTTGTTCCTTTGAAAGAAAATACATTTAGTTAACCATTTTAAATTTCAGAGAGAAATACAAACTGCATTTATTTTCGCAATAACTATCTCATACAAAAATTAGTAGAAATTTGAAACAATAAAAAAAGTTTTGTATTTATATTAATAGAAAAGGCTTTTTGAATAACCAAAATATGCACTAGAAATAAATGTTATTGATGCTTCTAACCAGAATGTTATGAGCAGATTTTTCTTACCCTAAAAAGAATTAAATGACAAAATCTGCCTTACAAATTCCTTACATTTAGACATTATCAAACATTTCAGTTAACAACTCGAAGATCCCAAAGTAAATGTGTTCTTTTGTTTAAATTTGTTAAAACTAGAGAAAACTCCTTCCAAACCTCGGAGATGGTAGATGAGTTAATTATTTAGTGTTGAGGCTGAAAAATGGCAACTTGGGAAGGTTACAACAAAATTTTTCATTAGCAGGTCGCAGGACAAAATCCCAAACAGTGTATACAAACTTGAAAAATGATCAAAGCGCCCTGAAAATCTCAACAAATGAATAAAAAAATGGTATATCTATCTAAATGGAAGTCATGCAGAGTAAATTGCTGGTTTTGATGTGGAAAAATTTGCATTTTATGCTAATTTAAAAGATTGCACACATGTCATTGTATAAACCTGACTGCACTGCTTGTGGTATACTTTGATTACTACACAAAATTTGTATTATCTGAAAACCAGCTTACCAACAGAGAAAACTTGATATATTTTAAAAGCACTTGGGAATTTGGTTTCAAGAATTTTTTCATAACCTTCAACGAAAGCAAAGCACTTTTGAACCAGATATTCTTTTACACCAGTCAAAGGCCTCACATAACGACTTCCTGGTGTTCCTTTGTGACAGTAGAATCTGAAATGAATTGAACAAATATTGAATAAAATTTTATAACAAATTACATATATTTTACAGACTGTATATAGATCATATCAAAGCATAAGACTTAATTACTTGATTTTTAAATTTGCTTTATGCAAAGGTGGTTCAAATTGACACCACAATATCATGCTACACAAATCTTTATAGAAAATCAACCCAAAAAGTGTCCATTTTTTCGATTCGATATGGCCTTCCTGAGATTGGCATTTACAAATAATTGGTTAATAGGAACATTCATATTTGCATATCCATCTGGTTTTCATGAGTCTCGATTGACTTCGGGTACATACAATCCCAAAAGGATTGGATGTGTTTTGTTGCTACAATTTTGAATGACCACAAGTGAAGTCGCAAAACTTTTGACTTGAACATCTCCAGAACGTCATGTCTAATCAACAGGCAATTTTAGACTGGTTTTCAACAAGGAATTGTGTGGTAAGGATTATTGTGAGGTCCAGACTACTTTGCTTTGCTATAATTAAAAAAATATTTAATTAAAAATAGTCTAGAACAGAAAATTATGCTAAACTTGCTGTTTAAATAAGTTTCTTAAACTGAGTATGATGCAGTAATGCTTATGCATGCAATACATACAACAAAAACTTTGAGTTAACTACTTCTTGTCCTAATCTGATGCTGCATTTAAATGTAAAATTTGCTTGGAAAATATAAATAAAACTTGTTAATAACAATCAATATTGGTGCTCTATCATCTTGTCAATCAAAATATGCATGACATAACAGTCCAGTTTAGCCAATATTCAACACTTTTAACAAAGCAACAGGCCCATAAAAAGCACAAAAGTCAGCAGCACTAATTGATAAGTTAATGAATAAAGACATAAAAGATATATTTCAGCAAGGAAATACAATGGTCATTTTTATGTTATGACACTGAAATTTTATACAGATGCCATAAAAAGTTTCAATACCTTCTGGATAAATAAAAGAGCATTTTATAAAAGTTGATGGGAGTTACAAAGTTCTTATTTGAAAATTTTCAAAATTCCAACTACACCTCTCATGTAGACAGATCTGTATGCCTTTGATCTAAAAGAAACAATATGAATAGCACATCTTGAATAAAAAAGCAAAATCAGAAACTCCACAAAACATAAATAAATAAACAACTGATTTGGTATTTATAGATAGAAATTTTATAGCATGGTCTATATAATATGAGAACTGCTCTTGCCCCTTAGTCTTTTTGATGGTCATGTTAAAAGGTAGGTTGTTAATGTCTCAATGGAGCAACACAACAGGCTATTGGGGATGGTCCAGGATTAATCCCAGAGGAGAAGATTTGAGGACAACACCCTGTAATTTTTATCCACGGTCAGATGACGAAGCCAACATCTAAGGAAGGAGGCACCCCACTCTCCAAACCCACGACATGCCAAGGAACATTTGAGGCCATGGCCGGTTTAATGTGCACCAGCCCTTATGTACACCAGTCTTAGGTTAGACCAAGTTTCGAATTCGCAACCCTCTGATACTAATCCTTTACTCCTCCAACTGGGTTACAGCATCCTGTGGTTGCTATAGAAAAAGGGCTTATACATTTTGAGTAGAGGTGACTAATGGACGTTTAAATATTATCTTTTAAGAGTCAAAACTTGCTTACAAAATTAAACACAATGTATCTGATCAAGATTAATTTTTCTTGAAAATTCTAGGCAAAATATTTTTTTTTTACTAAAGAAACTCACAATTTCCTGCAATTGTTCTAACTGTAAGGTGAAAAAATTCCATTATTCTGCTTTTCACCACATTTTAAAAATTGCTGTCTGAAAATTATACACGATGGGATAAAAAACAATGGAATACCTGAAGACACAAATGTTTTCTTCAAGGAAAGTTTAGTCTAACACTTAATTTATGTATTGATTTTGGGGTGAAGTCCATCAGTCATCAAAGGTTGTGCCTCTAATATAATGACCAATAGAAATTATTTTTATCCAATACAGAGAACAAGATACAGTCAGTTCTGATAAATAAGAATTCAATGATTCAACATTTTATATTTTTAATTCTGTGTCAATGGCACCTTATTATTTTAGCTTAGCTGAAAATGCTCTACATGAGTGTGATTTCAAAGTATTTTGTTCAAGGATTTGTTTTAATGTGATCCTTTGCCATTGAATAAACATAGTGTATTCAATGGCAAAGGAATTGACTTTTTAACTACTACATTTGGGAATCTTCTCTAACTTTCCTCAATGTGTGAAATATAGGCAACTCATCTTAAAATGAAATAAAGATAACTGAAAAGTATTACATTTTAAAAATTCTGCATGTTTTTTTTAAATAAGTGATACAAAGAAAGAGTGAGCAAGGAGTTTAAACTACATGCACATCTGAAAAACACACAAACTTCTGTGTAACTTTTTCCAGGCAAATGAGCACCAATCAGAAGTTTAAGGACTTGTGTTTCAAGTCATTGCATGTCATAAAACTTAGTCTCTATAGATGACTGTGTATTCATTCTGGGAAGAATCAAATCTGCCTACAACTTGCAGATTGCTAAAACAGAGGGCACTAGCACTCTCATAAAACAGGTATGTAATCGCAGGGACCCACTCAGTCACTGCGCTTACTCTCCTGTGTTGTGAATCAGAATGCAATTTGGAATTCTGCTGCTCCTACTTTAACCTAAATGTTGAATATCAAAAATTTAACATGTAGTGAATATACAGGCAAAAAAAGTTAATGCTCGAATCTTTCAAAAAATTGGAAGAGAAATACCACAAGATATCAAATCTAGAGTCAGTTATTTGGGACAAATTCTGTGAAGAAGGTCGCGCTGGCCCATTATTTACCTCGAACGCACTGGTGATTGGGACAGTCTTATTCAAATTCTTTCGAGGCCTTCATAAAATTCAGATTTTGTTACAATGAAATTTAAGCATTTAGAAAAGTTTTCAAAACACCAAAATATTATTTATATTTACGTAAAGCCAAACTCAAAATATATTACTTCTGCGAAGAAGTTCAATCGAGACAAAGGTGAAACATGGGGTGAAAGGTGAAATCGAAAGTGTTAGAAAGTGACAAATTTTAGAACCAAAACAAAGTGAAAGTAAAAGTGTTTTTTTTTTAACTACGAAAGCATGGTAGGTAGTTAATTAACGTCGTATGGAGCAACAATACACGGTAAGATATATTTGAATCCATATCAACTTTTAAGACAATAGTCACTTTTTTTATTCATAAAAAGCTTTATTGTACAGTTTAAAACACAAAAAATATTATAGGTAATTTTTGATTAGATTAAATGGCAACAATAAAAAGTTTTGATTTTAAAGGAATTTGTGCGAAAAATATGGCAATATAGGTTTTGTTTTTGCGAATTTTTTAAAGTTCCAAATTCTTTTCTCCTGAAAAGAAAACAAACAGAAAAAGGTTTGTTGCTTTCCATTTTTTAACTTGATCAAGCATTTCGTTGTGGCTGAAAAAGGGAACTGTTAGTGTTGCTTGAAGTTTTTTTTACCCCAAGCACTTAAACGAAACCAGAAATAAGCAGACGCTTTTTTTTCAGCAGACGTTTTTAACATGTGAGCAGAGAATATTCTGAGAATAATTCTCCAATGATTGAAATTTTGAGAATATGCGAGAATTTTCTATTTAAAATCTAATTTTCAAAAAATATAATTGTTTCATTTTATTTTCTGCACAAATGAACATGAATCTTAATTTATGCATCATTCATTGGCATATTTAAGCACTGTAAAAAAATTAGTTAGAACTGTTATTTTTTATTGCAAAACATACCAGATTTTTCTAGTTTTGTGATCATAAAATGAAAATCGGCAATTCATATAACATGAAATAAAGGAAAAGTTAACAAGTTATGCAACATTCTAATGCTAATTTATCATGTCTAACACATTTTTTTTAATGTTATTTCACTTATTATCTTTTTATGTCTTTTTTATGAACTAAGTTACGAATAAAACTTTTTTCATATTAGTTTAGTTTATTAATGAATATTTTAAAATTTCATCCTAAGGGTAAAAGTAGATTTGTAGCAGTTTATAACCACCCAAATAGTCGGTATATTATATCAGCAGCCCTAATTTCAAAGTGGGTAGCATATGTGGTGCGAAGGGGCATGCGAGCTTGATACTCAATCATGATTCTGTATATGTTACACCACTGCATCAGTGAACTCTTGAAACCATTGCAAATTGTTACAAATGTGCTGTACAACACTGGCCCACACCTGAGACGCCAGCAAATCAGTATCAAAACACGAAGTAAAATAGTAAAAACACAATCCGTTCCCCTTCTTAGGGGAAATCAATAAACTCCATGTATTGGGAAAAGAAATGTAAAACAGAGGAAGCTATGGAAAATAATCTGCACATTTTTGTGTATGTGGTAGATGACATAAATAAAAAATTAGAATCAGTAGAAAGTGTCCAGATCAGGGACAAAATGTAAAATGGACTTTGAAATCATACGTCTTGAAGTCTGCAAAATAAGATTAATGCTGTTAAGTGGTGGAAAGGTACTTGCTTTGGATCCAATCTATTTAAGTTAGCTCTCAAGATCATAACAATGCCAGTCACTACCGCAGCGACTGAATGAAGTTTTAGCACTTACAGGCTAATCAACTCTGCTAAACGGAATAGGTTTGGTATCTGTTAAAAGAAGTGGCAAATTGGCATATTGCACATAATATGAAACTTTTGAAGAACAAAAAGATGAGAAACCTATCCATAATTTTGCAAGATCTGTAGATAAAATGTTAACTTTAGGTTCAGAAAGTGATTATTTAATGCAAGTATTGTTGAAAATAAAAGTACAAAATTAAGTTAAATGTTTATATCTCTTTATTTTTATTGTTAGACTCAATAAAATACTACTACAATTTTTAAAATTATGATTCTTTTTCGTGTATTCATTCAAATTTTTAAAAAATATGTGCCATATTTTTTTTGTTATGCATTTAGAAAAGAAAATTTTCTATTATTCTCCTGCTGGATAATGTTCTTGATTATTATATTGCTTGAGAATATTCTCCATAAGATTATCCCTAAGAATTTTACATCTCTACGCATGCCTACTGTATCCATATTGTAATCTTCATATCAGCCTTGTCTTGATAATTAGGGCAGGAACTGAATCTACAATAAAAAGGGGGGTTATCTGGGGCACCTACTCTAATTCTATTTAACATAAATAGTTTGTGGTTCAGACGACTAGTGTTTATTGAATGACAAGATTAATTTTACAAAAAATCCATATTAATGTCTTAGGAAATGTCTGATAACTCCACATCAAGAAGATTCACTTCTTCATTGGAAGCTCGTCAACATAGTGGAGAGAATCAAGAAGAAGATGGAGCTGAATTTCAGATAGAAACTGATGAAGATGCAATTCCACTAGTAAATTTTTTATATTTCTCTTTTTAATCCATCTAGGATATTTTTCCATATTATTGTGTTTTAGATGATTTATCTATACATTACCCCTTACATCGTACAATTGATTATATTTTTTAATTTTCCCATATCGAATTTTTGGTTTGAGGTTAACAGTGGAAATTTCATTGTTTCTTCGTGTGCTATTGGTCACATTACTTGTGTGTGACTCTTTTCTTACCAGCAATATAGATTAACAGAGCAGGTTATTTTTTCTACTTAGGGATGTTTCTTCAGGGGTTCTTTTCTGTACCTTTATTCAACTTGACATAAATTCTATTTGCATGAGTATTTACATTTCCAAATCTTGAACTATGGCAATGAAAGTACCCTCACATGTCTGTTCTCCATGTCCACGTCTTGAGTCCTCTTTTCACCCTTACCCGGATGATTGTCCAAGATCACTCCACTAACATCCCTTAGGTATTCAATGGTTACTTCCTGCCAACATTCCTCAGTGTGTTGGCCAGAAAACCTCACAGTTCTCAAAGGTCCTTTATTTTTAGGAATTATCAGAAATTGAAATGCTTTTAAAGATTTGGTTACCTTAAGAAAGCTGATGAGAAGGAATTTCTGTTTTCAGAAATAGTCTTTCATGTGCAGTGTTATTAAAAACCTTTACCTCTGTTTCTATGAAAAGCATGCAGTTTTAAGCACATGTATTTTTAATATCACTAGGTTTTTATCAATCCTCAATATATCGCTTCCTTCAGTATATTCTAGCTTTTTTTCCACTCCACAAGAAGCAGGATATATGAAGGTGTTATGTTCTATAATACAGTACAATCCAATCATATAGTTTCAGATTCAAGCAGCTTACTCTTCCACAACTAATAAAATAACAACAAAGTCATTTACTTTAAAATGTAGAATGTGCCGGAAATTTTTTTAATTGTATTGTATGATCAATTGGAGGATAGTAAAGGAGGAATAAAAAATTGTTTTCTTTCTTTCAGGTGCTACTCAGTGTTATTTTTCAAGGAAATAAAATAGGGGCAGCCTATTATGATATGGATAAATGTCATTTATGTCTTATGTCAGATCATGTAGATCCAGCTCCTTCACATTCCATTCTCAAATTGCGTATGTGTAAAAAAGTTTGATTTGCTTGACTACGACATTTTTTGCCATCACAATCCTATGTCTTGCCTAAAAGTATTCTTTAAAGAACTTTTGCTATTGGTTTTAGACTTCATAGTCCACAGACCTATGTAATAAGTAATCTCAGGGTGGTAACAGAATCGGGGAATTCTCAGGAAACTTTTTAATCCTAGAAAAATCAGAGAATCTCAGGAAAATTTCCCAAATTTCACAAAAATCAGGGAATTTTTTAAATTTTGACACCTTAATTGCAATTTTTTTCATTTGTCTTTTTTTGAGATGTGGGATTATTAGTACTTTTGAGAATCGTATTTGCCAAAATAGTAATTCGAATAAAGTACAATTGCGTCATAATTTTCGAACAACGTCTTTTTTTCCGCGGCCGTAACAACGCCTCATCACAATAAGGCCGTCGATACAACTTGTGGTAAAAATTTGAAATTTGTGTAACTAATGGGGTTTTTTTTGTGCATAAAATTCATACTTCTTGCTTGCAATTGCATTTTTGCAGAATTTTTTGGTACAGCTTCAGTCTATATTTATAGCAGTGGTAACAGCCTTCGCACACTTCTAAAGTCACCAAGAAAAGAATTATTTCAAATGAAAAATGAAATCAAACGGCAGTTTTACGGATTCTTTTCTACGTTTTACAGATAACTTTCTAGAATAATTTAAATGAAAATTTAAAGATTCCGTTTGCCAAGGTTGCCATGAAAATCCCAATAACTGTAATAGATGGGTTGCCTTAACCTGCCATAACTCGCTACTAGAAATGTGCCAAAAGAAAAACGTCAAGGCAGTTGCCACCGCTATAAACTTAGACTGAAGCCGTACCAATTTTTTGTGAAAATTTGTATTTGATTTTGATGTGTAGTAGGATAATGTAGGGTCATTTCCATTAAGGGTTGCAACCTTTACAGCAACAATTAAAATATCTAAAGAGAAAAAATACAAAATATTTGTGGAAAATTATCCTTTTACTCCACCTGACCCTAAATATTTAAACATATTGTTGTGTGGATACCGTATATATCGATACCAATTAGTGATCACAACATTTCTTAAAGGAATTTTAAAATCAGGGAAATTTTTGTGAGACTAACAAGGAAATCATGGAAATACCAGACAACTTTTTTTCGAGGATTTTGTTGCCACCCTGAATCTAGTTATTGTTATCTGATTTCTCATTAGAATTTTGATTTGAAAAGTTACATTATTTGGGTTGTATGCTACAAGCTAAGAAAACATTTATCTGGCGTAATCAAATAATTGGATTTGAAGATGTAGAATCAAAAGTTAAAATTCCTCTTAGCTATAGATAAAAAAAAACTGATTGAGCCTTATGAGCAAATCTATTTGCTTACTTCAATTGATATTTATGAAATTAAACACTTAAACAAAGAAATGTAGTTATATTGGACAATCTATTTCTGTCTGATATTTGCATATGAAAGCAATAAAATGTTTTCACATCAAAAACAGTTCTGATGTTATTAAATGCTGCAGGCATTTACATTGTACAATATTACTGCAAATTTCTGTTGATTTTATGATTCACAAAATTTTATTAAAAAATGCAACTTTTAAAGTCAAGTTTATTGACTAAATATTTATAAATCTCAAAATCTAGCTAACGTTCAAGATAAAAGTGCTGTTGCCCAATACTTTGAGTATCAAGTAAATGGTAAATTTCAAAATTGGTTTTTAATTGAAGTTGGAATTACATGGGAAAAGTTTGCGATTTATGAAGTTTCTGCAATTTTGGAGGACCATTTCAAGGAAGAAATTTAGATTATTGTTCTGTGACGTGGAAAAGTAAATTAACTAAATAAAAATATCTTGAAATTAATAATTATTATTTTCAAAAATAAAAATTATTTATTACATTACCTCTTGTACCAGACGCTTTCAGACCTTCAATATATATAAGTTTGGGGGAACTATTTATGTGTACTATCCTTTTTGGTTTGATTTTTAACTTTCGTTAGCTTATAAATCTTATCCAAAATTAGACTAATTCTCGCTATTAGCATATCTTTCAGATCAAATGTATATCTAAAATCTAATCCTTTATGCATACTCAAGTGTTTTTATTTTCTATGTTTATAAGAATTTTTCCTTTCATACCATGTCATTTGTAACTTCAATTTTATTAATCACCTCACATTTCAGTTCTGAAACAAGCTGATCCCTCCGTGATTATAACCAGTAGTAGAACTGATGAAAATGTCCTAACACTTTTGAAGGATATTAGTACGAGAAATTTTGTGTACCTTATGATATAAGAAAAATTTATTAATTTCTTAACTTATTGAATAATGTATGCACTGACTTTAAACTAGAACTTTAACTAGTGAGTTGATGTATAGTATTTAATCCTCAATTCCTTTTTTTTTGTTTACTGGAAATTCAATTTATTGTTTTCTTACATTTAAACCTCAATAGGAAATTTTTTTTAATTTATCTAAATATCTCATGTTTGTGCCATGAAAAAATTTACTTAATCAAGTTTTTAAAATAATCTAACTTAAATGATAGATTTTAATATTATGTGGGTCTAACATATACACTAGACTTTTAATGACATAGTTTGTTATGTGAGATATTCAATTAAATGAGATCTTATTTCTTATCTCTTTTTAGTTAATTCCAATTGTATCTTATTTGTAAACCTTTTGTTTGCAAAATTTTAAAATGGAAAGAAGTAGTTTGATTTGTGTTTTTGAATTTCAGATTCTGTTAACAGATCCATAGAATCCAACCAAAGTTCTATGTCCTTTCCCTTGGGAAAAGAGAGACTTTGTTTATTGCCTGGAATTGATTTCGGTATGCACATTCAACAAATTTTTAATCAGTAGGGGAGCTATGTAGTCATTTCTGGGTTCCAAAGGCAGTAGGCTGCAGCTTAGTGAATATTATAATGCTGGTTAATAAATGTTATATATATATATATATTTAACCTTCTTCTGATTTGTTTACCTTACATAAATTCAAGAACATTTATTTTAACATGTATTTTATAATACCTTACAAAGTCAATCATACCTGTATATTAATATAATGTTATGTTTCCCAGCTCTTGAAGCATGCAGACATCGTCTGCAAAACTTAGAACTCTCTGATGCTCCCAAAAACATGAATGATATAGAGAAGTACATTCACTCTTCATCTTTCATTGATTTTTCCAGTGTCTGTATGGTACGACAATATTAGAATTTATTTTTCTTATCCTGCAAATATTTTATTTATTACTTGTAGTGTTATAATTAGTTCCAATTATTTGGTTTCGTGTTGTATAAATATCAAAGCATGCAATTGCAATGTTCTCTCAGACCTTAAAAAGGCTTCATACCTTTTCAAAGTCCTTAAAAAGTTCTGAAAGCGTTTCAAGATTGATGCATGTTTTAGTTCACCTGCATTCAAAAAGTAAGTTCAATACTTCAACACATCAACCATTGTCAAGTTTCAACAAAATTAAAGGCATGATATTTATAGATTATCTAAAAAAAAAAAAACTGATATTTTTTAAATTTGACCCAACGAGCTCCAAATCTTGTATGTGTAGAAGTTTCTCCACCTTTGTGCCCAAGGTTAATGTATCTGAAAGGAAACTTTAAAAAATAACCTTGGAATTGCTTTAAAAAGGACATATATATATATATATTTTGTACTTGAAGAGTGGGAACCTTGAATTAAGTTTTTCCCCCAGTTTTTACTAATGGGTTTTGCATAATTTTTGTACTTGAATTTTCACATGGCAGCTATATTTTTCTATCAAATATTTTATTAGTTTTTATCTGCTTAAAAGTAATTGCATGTTGGTATTCCAGATATTGAATTATTTTTCTATAATATAAGTAAATAGGATTCAACACTTGAAATCCTTAAAAACACATAAATATATTTAAGAACTGAAAACTAAACTGAAATATACTGAAATATGAAAGTTTTTGTCCATGTACTGTTTCAATTTTGTGTTGCTTCATTTTTAGGAGAATTCGCGTAAGTAAATTTACATTCCTGATGTACAATTTATTTTATGATTTAAAATTTTGTAGTGTTTTTTAAAATCTATTTGGAAATGAACTATCCATTCTAACTACTGATTAAAATTCGAAACATCACATTTTGATTATATATAATAATGAAATAATTTAAAATAATTAAGTAGTTTTTTAAAATATCTACTTCCATCCAATGAATATGAGCAAAAACATAGTTCCTATTATAATAAGTGTCTGGAAAAAAAAGGTTCTCCAAATATTACATACATACACTACCCTACAATAATGGACCAAACAGCAAGATGTGATGATATAAGGGAAATAATACATGCTTTAATAGGGGGATGATCCCCCATGTGCTGCAATTACACTAGCAACCCTTCTGGGCATACTTTCAACAAGGTTTTGATACACAGCTATGGGTATGTGTGTCCATTCCTGTTGCAAGAATGTCGCCAGCTCAGCTGTAGATTTCAGATATGGTTCCCTGGTCCTTAAGCGTTGCTCTGGGTGGAAACTAAATTTCTGTTTATCGTAATAAAATCGAGTGCCTTTAAATATGCATGGACACACCCAATACATTAATTGAAATTTTCTTCATTAATATCTCTTTTATTTTAGATAAAAGCAGCTGGAGGCTTGTTAAAATACATTGAAAATAAACCCATGGGTGGAAGAATTTATTCATTTTCACCTATTGTTTCTTCTGTATCAACACTGTCTTTGTAATTGCACTCTTTCATTCTCTTAACTAAAAATTATTACTCTATTTTTTACTGTGTATTGTACATATGTTGCTGTACATGAAATTGTAATTTTGCTATTTCTAAAATTTCTTGGAACACATTCTCTTTTAAAATCTAAGAAATTTCAAAGAAAAAATTATTTGAAATATTGTTTTTAAAGTTTGAAAACAGATTTGTAGGAGTTAAAAAAATATTAAACAATTAAAAGAACCGTAAAACATTACATATTTTTTTGATAGATCTAGTTATCAAATAGAGGAACATTTTTCCACAGACATTTTCTGAAGTTCTATTAATCATTCCTACTTTAAATGAGTAAAACATGCTTGCATTTGTAAAATGTGTTTGCTGTAAGATTATTTTAAATATAGCAACACATTCTCTGGAAATTTTCGCATCACACAACTAACCTAATTGTTGTAAAGTAGTTCTCAAACTTGTAATATTCTCAGTTACTGGTAATTTGGCAGATTTTTTAGCTGCACAGAAAATCACTCATTTTTAAATACAAACGTAACAAATTAAAAATTTTGTATGTTGATTAAGTAATTGAAAGGAGATAATAATGACAACAGTTCTCTAGTTTATAATTTTATTAAAAGCTATGAGATGATGTGATAGCATATAGGAATATATAGTGTTTCAAGAGTTTGTTATTTCAAAGTTATCTGTTCAAAAATAATTTTGTTGATTTCTCTTCTGATTTAACTCTTATATTAGTTGTACATTGTATACCCAAACATTGAAAATACATAAAACTCATCTCTCTGTCCCAATATTAGACTCTGTTATTACACTCTGTCCCCTTGCATTTAATAAAATTGAAAATGATGGGAGTACTTCAAAGAACTTGAATTGTTACTCCTAGTTTTATGAAGCTAATTTTTTTAAAGCGGTCTTTTATGTAACTTATGCTCTAGATATCACCTTGAAAATATGGAATTTAGTGATCTGTTGAAAGTATAATGAAAGTTGCTTGTTATGTGCAAAAAAATAATTGAGTCTTCACCAAACACTTGAAAATTGTGAGGAAACTTAAAAAGCATGCTATTCTACAAAATGCAAAATTTTCTAAGAATTTATTTAACATCAAACATCATTAATTTTTTTTTTCATTGATTTGAATCTGAAACTTTATTGGAATCTTATTACCCATCTATATCACCTTATTCACGCCTAATAAAAAAACAATCGCGTTTTTATCTTTTGAAATACTTACTAATTAATCATGCTATTATTAAAGTGTTCAAATTCTTTTCCAGGAAAAACATTTTAAACATCGATGAGAGTTCATACAGGTATGGAAAGCATTTTACTTTTGAATATACTATTTTTACTTCAGTGCATTAATGCTTTGTTATTACTCAGAAACCAATTATTTATTAAAAACTATGAATAAGTTACGATTAACTTTCAATAATAAATTTATATTTTTATTGCATTGTGATCTTGAGTGTCTTAAAACTTTGACACATCCCATCAAACTACTGGGAATTTTGTTTTAAGTACAAACCCACATATTATTCAACCTAGCACATCTGAACTATTGACTGAAGGAAAGCAGGTTTGTGTTTCTATAAGCCAATAGATTGTGTGCAAGTTGTTTGGAGAGGTTACTCAGTATTCAATAATAATTGCATACACCCCTAAGTCTTCTGTCTTTATGTCTAAATTATTTGCCTTATTAAAGTCAATCACTGAGCCCATGACTGTTTCATTCGAACATGACATGTATATAAATAAGATCCTCTAAAGTAAAGATGGTATAAAAAATCTAAAAATGTTTTCATCTGTTTACATACTATTGTGTTTTTACAACTTAACTGGCAACAGTTTTTTTTAAATGAAGTGGCATGTTGTTCCTTTCCTTAAAACCAAATTAAGATATAAACTTTGCGTACATGTGCAAGTAAGTTTTCATAAACTTTTCTCTAAAAAAACTTTTTTACTAACTGTAAGCTTGTATATTTATAATTGTAATTGAAATAGATTGTAATAGTTGGATATGTAGGTTTTATAATCCTGTTTATGAATAAAAATTAATGAAACCTTGTTTGCTCTTGTAAATTTGAATTGTAACTTAATCACTTATCATTTTCTTAGAGCTCTACAGATTTTTCAAGAAGAAAGGCATCCATCTGTATACAAAAGCACTTGTGGAATCAAAGAAGGCTTAAGCTTATATGGTACAGTTTATTTTATCGTATTTTGCATATTGAAATTTATGCATCAAAATTTATGGCTTGTAGAATTGTTAAGTAATGCACATAATAAATTATTGAGGAATTTTAGACTTGGGTAAATTGCCAGAACTCTGCGCAATAATGGAATCTTCCTTTAATACGAATTATATATATCTACTTTAGTTTAATATCGTGTTTTATACTGTAAGTGGGAGCTTTGTTCGAAAACTTTAAATTCACTTTTTAATGTTAGTTTAGAATTCATTAAAGTCCCATCTTTGTTTTAGGAATATGTAACAAATGCAAATCAACTATTGGGAAAAAAGAACTGAAGTAATCTTTCTTTTCTCTATACTTTTCCTTACAAATTTTCTTATTGTTTTCAATTTTCCTCCAAAATTATTCACTCATTGTTTTAGACGTTGGTTCCTTCTTCCAAGTAATGATCCTGTGTTAATTGAAGAAAGGCAAGCAGCGGTTAAATATTTCGTTTCCTCTAGGAATGCAGACGTTGTATGTGCTTTGCAAAACAGCTTGAAGCACATTAAATTTTTGCCAGTAACACTATTCTCTTTTCTATGAAAATTATCAGTATTTACTTAGTTCCTGCATCCTAGTTCAAATCTGTCACTTAAGTGCTCTCATCTAAATTGTACTTTAAATCTATTCATATTTTTGTAGAGGATTTTAACTCGAATGAAAACTGCTCAAGCATCAATGAATGATTGGCAATCACTTTACAAGGTTTGCTTGACACCTTACTTTTTACTAATCTCTAAGACAAACATTATCTTGAATTTCCATCACTTGACTTTTCGTAACCTGGGTGTGGTTGCATGGGATCCTACCCCAACACTCAAATAAAACATAATTCTATGAAAGTGTACCATGAGAATGAATGGGATGATCGTGTTAGCAGCTTATGTCTTCTTTCCCTTGAAAACCCCGTTTCAACAAAAGTGTAGGAGAAACCCTGTACTTTTTCTTGTCAGGAATAGTTAAACTCAATTGTATTGAAATCCTAGGAATCCTTACCATAATTGTGCTTAGTGCCTGACATCCTGCTCTTTAACCATAAAACTCTTTTCAGATCAGACCCTTCAGTCTTTTAGAATTGGAGTTTGAACAAATTTGTAACTGGATGTCAAAGTTATCCCCATGCCTTGTGCCTTTTATTTTTTAACTTAAATTAATAACATTTATCAATTTAATATAGACAAAAAAATCACAAAAGGCAACATTCTTAGTACAAATGGAGCCTGAGGTTGGAGATACCACATGTGATCATTCATGTCTTGACTTGAAGCTTGTCTTCCACTTCCTTTTACATAAAGTGTTTAAAGTAATCCAATTTTATAATTGTTAAATTATGCCTTTTCTTTATATAAAATTATGTAAAAGTAAAAGTAAAACACAAAATGATGATATAAACTTATAAATATTTTTGTTTTAATTTAACATAGGATCATTTTGAAAACAGGAATTTTTCTTTTTGTCCTCACTTTTGAGAAACTTAAAGCTTTTTAACCGATTCTGTTTAAGATAGATGATTGAAACAAGTCAACTTTGTATTTTTTATTCTCAAGAAGCAGATTGAATTTTCTTCTGCTTCCAAAATGTAAAATACATAGCGGGTCATGTAGAGTGATAGTGCCAAATTTTCAATGTATTAAAGCTTGATACAAGGTGTTTACAGTGTACTCGCATGATGTTTGAGGCATATACCATTACTTGACTTTACAAAATTTTAGAAGTATGAATTCAACATATTTGCTATTTCCAGACTGCCTATCATGCTATGTTGATTGGAGATGTTTGTCGATCACGTGCAAACTGCTTGAAAATATTTGAAGAGGTAATGTTTTCTTTTCAGACCTGCTTAGTGCTTCTAAATTAATTCTTCTAATGAACAAAACAACTTAATTACTCATCAATGTTACAAATCTTGTATCCACAGATAAATTTGACATTTTCAACTGATTTGTTTCGAATCTCTAGCTTATTAAATAAAATTGTAAGTACTAATTTTTACAGTCTTATTCAAACTTGGCATGATAGATACAATTAGCTTTTTAAAAAGATTCCCAAATTATAACAGATTTTTTACTTTATGTAGATTGATTTTGAAGAGTATGCAAAACAAAATCATTTTGTTGTGAAACCTGGAGTTGACAATGAACTCGATAAAAGTAAGAAATTTCACCCTGATTTTTTTATGTAGGTATTAAAATCATAAAACGTAAATAAGTTTCAATTTGTCTGCATTGTAAAGTGAATTATATGCTATTCACCCCAAGATTAGGCAACTGAAAGGTCAATGATTAATATCATATGTAGATGTTCATTATGCTTCAACGTCAGTTGCACTTTCCCTTAGCAATTCTCAAACTTTTATTGCTGTTAAAATGAATAATGCAGGTCCTTTATTTAGCATCTAATTATCTTAGGTACGATATTTTATTACTATATAAACATTTATGATTCATATTTTTAATGAGCCACATCGTCTTTTACATTTTCTGTTGATACACACTGGTATCCAAAATTATCTTTACATGCATAGAATCACGAATTTCTCAGAAACTGAACTATTATTTTATGAATTTGTCTGGAATGAGACAACATAACACATAAAGACAAAGGAAAAAATTTAAGAACTCTACATGTGATATAAAACTGTTGCATGAAACCATTAAAAGGGCAATAATATGTGACAAGGACAGTACAGAAAAAATTAAGGCTTATGAATTTAATTTGGAATGTGATTGCCCCTGACTTGTACACACATATCACAACGAGATATCATGCTGGCAATAATGTTGTTGACTACAGTTTGTGGAATTAAGTTCTACTCCTCCAGCAATATGGTCTTTGGGGCATTTATATATCTAGGAGGAGGATGTCTCTGTGCAATTGTGTTTCCAAGGTAGTCCCATAAGTTCTCTATCGGGTTCAGATCAGGAGATTTTACTGGCCACGGTATTGGCTCAATGGCTTCATTTTCAATTAATTCGCCAACGAGGTTTGCTCGTTGTGGACGAGCATTATCGTCCATAAACAAAAAATCCGACCCCTATGTACCTCTGAAAAGCCTTACATAACGTTCTAAGACCTCATCGCGATATCTCTGGCTGGTCATGGATCCTCTGTTGAAAACATGTGGGGGCGTACATCCATCGATCATTATTCCACCACTCACCTGCACTACCATAAACGGTCACGTTCCTGACTCCCTCCTTATCTAAAAAACACTTAGAATCAGTTGTTTAACTAAACCTCAACTCATTAGTAAAGAGAACATGGGTCCATTGGTATTGACTACAATTCTGATGTACTTTTCCCCAATTAAAGTAATCCCCCTTTTGTTGTGAAGACAGTGAAACACATATCCTTGGCTTTCTGGCAGAAAGGCCTTTTTTATTAAGCCTCCTGTATACAGTTTGCCGTGATACACAGTTTCTGTGATGGCTGCAAGCTCTGAACTTAAGTGCTACAGTAGACTTACTGTTATGACAGGCAATTATTGCCATATATCTATCTTGAGAAGCTTTTGTTTTACATTTACGTCCTTGTCCAGGCCTCTTTACAACAGTTCCAGAGTTCTGAAATTGTTTCCATAGTGCAGACTGTCTTGAAATATTCAAACATTTTGCTGCTTCCATGATTGTCTGCCCTGCTTCTAAACAGCTAATAATACACCACTTCACACAGATTCTTCCAAATGATACTTTGGAGCCATAACAAACCGTTTCGAGTTCTTACACATTGAAATCAAGCGCTGTATTGTAGAAATTCACTCAGATATTCACTTTGCGTTTATCGTCTGATGACGTAGCACTTTGATTTGCATATCAGAAACCATTTGAACACTTTTGATTGAATAATTCTAATTAAGCTTGTCTTTCACACATTCCCTGCGATAATCGATTACATCGATTAGGTATTTCATGGAATATAATTATTTTTGGGTATGTAAAGATAATTTTTGACATGAGTGTAGTTAAAATGCGGTAATTGTCAAATTTGTTTTAAAAGAAATGTTTTAAAAGCCTGCTATCTTTTATTATATATATGTATTTAAATATCCATTAAAGACTTTTTTTTACTATGCATTATTTTAAGGTTCTTTCATACAGATTTGAAGTTTTGATGTACTAACGTTAGTTCAGGTTTCCAAAACGAATACCATATGGCTAAAACAGGACTTTTGAGAAATCAGCCATAATAGGCATTGGAAAGGCTCTTGATAGAAATGTCCACTATTTAAAAAAATATATTTACCAAACAGCAAGAAAGGAAAGTAATAATACATCATTTTTTAAAGCTTGGAAAATACGAAAAAAAAAACAGCATTTCTTTGAGGATTTTACAGTTGGAATTACTTAACAGGTTTTTCAATTGATTAATGTTGTCATCAATGATAACTGACCTTTGAATTATCATCTAGTAAAATGTTGTTGTATTTTTTAATAGTGAAACGCACCTATAATGGGCTTCCTGACTTTATGACACAAGTGGCATATCAAGAGCTCGAAGATCTGGGTCAAAATATTGAACAATGCAGTGTTATATATCTGCCTCAGGTGATATTACTTTTTCTATTTGTTTTCATGCTGTTCATTTTCTTATGGGATATCTAATTCACGATATAATGTCATCTAAACTAAATTACATTTTAAAAGTTAGTTATTTTTATTCCTTAATTCTCCACAAGTTGGGTTGGTGTGGAAGTTTGGAGTGTGGGGTACCAGCTCAGGTGTTACTTCGTCATCTGACCGTAGTCCAAAATTACAAGTTGTTGGCCTCAAATCTTTCCCTTAAGGGACTGATCCCGGACCGTCATCAATAACCCTTTGTGTTGCTCTAGTACGACTTTAACTAAAATTACCATTACCATTGTTCCTTAATTTAAGTTTTAAAAATATTTTTGGTTTCAATTCCTTTGTAAGCAATTCACATTACAGTCTTTCACCTATGAAACCTTGTTTTTTATCGTCATTTGTATAACTTTTCCTTTGTTTTTTGTAGACTTCATTATTTGTCATAAATCATAATTCATTATTTGTATGTAAAACTGTTGATGTACGAAAAACATTTATTTAAAAGAAGTAATACTTTAGTTTCTCTTTTATATTATCTTTTTAATTTTCAGTCTGTGAGAAACCTTAAAAATGCTCTATAAATCTTGTATGATCAAGGATAAAATTTTGAAATGTTCCTCTATTAAATTTACCTTTATTGAAAACAAAAAAAAATTATTCCATTTTATTTTTAAAGTGTTCAATGGTAAGTAAGGTCTCCATTCATATGAAAAAAGTCTGACAAAAAATGAAAATTTTATCAAAATGAAAGATATTTATTTCTTTAATCATTATAAAATTTTCTACAGTCACCATTTACTGCTACACATTTTTCCAAATGCACTATATACTTTTTCATTCTTTTTGTGAAGAATGTTTGTGATTTGGTTTCACAGCAACTTTAATTACCTCAGAGGAAAAACTTGAACTTCAATTCAATTTTGGAAAGAGCCCAAAGCCTCACATCTGGCCTGTAATAAGGTTAAGGCACAAGAGAAAATTTTAAATTTGTCTTAGTTTCCATCAATTTTACGTCTGCAGTGTGATTTTGTCTGATCCCTTTTAAAGTTTTAATTCTTAAAACTGTTACTCGGTTTATACAAATTTGGAGGTATCGCTCATGACACTAGCAAACCCTATTACTCTAGGATGTTAAACTGAAACTAAGCTCAGTGCTTGGCTCACTATAAATTAATGAATGCGTAAACTTTTTTCTTCAACTACTGGCACACTCAATGGGAGACCTTACTTATCAACCAACTCTCATAATTGAATGCAATGTGAGCCTATAAAGACTTGTATCTTATCTTCTTAGCTTGGATATCTGCTAGCTATTCCAGTTACCGAGCAAATGAAAGAAACTAAAGACTACAACATACCAAATTTACGATTTATGGTTAGTTTGGAACACTTAAATTTATTTCAAACTAATTTTGAATGTAATACTTACAAACTTAGAATATATTATGAATTTGGAGTTAATATATATTTTCTTATATGTATTCCATTATAATCTGTTTGTGGGCCTATATCTGGAATAATAGACTTATATTACATCAATACTTTTACGTTTTAGAAAATATTACTGTGCCAAACTTTATTTTCCCTTGACTCAGTTTTTCTACAAAATAATTTTATGGTATAATGGTATCTAATAAATGTGTAGTAATGTATCATGATGAAAGAAGAATTGCATCTGCCAATTTATTTTTCATCAAACACTCTAATTTCTTAGTTCTATATTTAGGACATAGTACACCAAAATTGGTCAATATGTATAATGAGCTTAATTGTTTTATAGCTTATTCCAACTGTATTTTGATAGCAGTTTAGGAAATCACATTTATGTTGTCAGCCTGCCACTTAAGCTCAAGCAATAAGCACTTTTTGTGGTTGTGAAATAATGTAGAGATGAAAGGTTGGATAGCGCACACAGACCAAATACTTCAAACCAATAAGTGCAAATCCTATCATTTGATATTGTAACAAAAATAAAGTTAATAGCAGTTGTTTTTTAATTATGTAGTCAAAGGAAAAGCATGTTTGTGGAAATACACGAAATGCAATCCCTTTGCAAGAAACGTTTTGAATAGTTTCATTCTAAGAAGGGAAAAATTAGTGGTATACTTTCTTAATAACTAAAAGCTTTTTGTTAATGATTTAAGTCTTAGGAAATTAATAATAATTCCAAAAGAAAAATAATAAATGAAATTTTAAAAATGCCTGTCAAATTGACAGTTGTGATACATTTTAATGGGGACTTATTGCTCTAGTATTGGTATTTATAATTTTACTAGGATAAATGGCCCATCATATGACTTGTACATAACAAAATTTATTTATTTTGGTCAAACTTCATTTATATATATTTAAAAAAACTAATAGTACATGATCTCTGGCTGTGTATAAACCTTTTTTCAACACTCTCTGCCAACCTTTGTTGATCACTGGCTATGTATAAACCTTTTCCCACCACTATCTGTCAACTTGCCTTGTTTTCACACTGTGTTGTTTTTTGAGCAATATTGGTAAAACAATGGTATTGAAAAACTTAATTTTTGATGAAACCTGATAGAACAATGAGCTGCGTACAGCAATTGTTTTACACTCAATGTTATTTCGAAAAAATTGTTTTTTGATATTTCGTATCTCGTTTCATTCGTAACATCACATAAACAATCAAAACAGTTGGAAACTCTGTCTACTCGGGACGTCACACAACCAATCAAAATTTTTATAATCATGGAAACACAGGAGAATCTAGCATTTTATATAAGATTTCAGGTCTACTTTTAAACTGTCTTTTTCAAATCAGTACTTACAAATCGAATTCATAAAAATAAATAACTTAAGAGATAACAGTTAGCAGCATCATTATTTGCTTTTGGAATTAAAATGTCCATTTTGTTTTAAAAAATAGTGGTATGACAAAAGATGAGAGTTGTCGTAATGCCAAATTATAAATGATACTGAAATCCTCTGGAGATACAACTGATCAAATTGCTAAAACACTAAATAAGCATTCTTTTACAAATATATGTGAATATTGCCAGTCATACCCATGAGTTTTCAGCTTATGGGCTTAATAAGACTCCCATTTACATCAAACAAGTAAACTTAATTAAATTTTGCAACATCAATAACGTTTCAGGAGTTGCTGTGATGTTGAGTCCTCTGCTCTGAATACATCCCAGTTTCTTTGGTGGTTTGAGTGAAACTTGTAAACATTTTAGTGTTTCTTAACTGTGTTAAAGAAACATCTGAATCAAGATGTGTTCCTCCAGAATTAACCACTAGCACAGTGATGGCGAACTTTTTACTTTCAATGACGTTTATTAATCCAAACAAAGTTAATACTTTTGTCAAAACCTTGTAATTTTAAGTTCAGTTCTGTAAGAAACATCAATATCAATGTGTCGACCCACTTATGATCCTTGCGCTTAGGATCATTGAGCACCTCCTTAACCACAATAAATACCGTAATTTCTGTAAAGCACTCCACGAAATCATTCAAGTACTTCTCCTCTTCTCAGCCACTTCACATTATTATTGAACATCAGCAATCCATTGTAGGTTGGATCAACTTCCTGTAAAAGTGCGAAAAATTCTCGCTTGTGAAGGGAGTCGAGCAGTTGTTGAATTCACTATATTTGTTACAACTGACATTAACTCATTTAATTCTGTTAATCCTGCCCTGCCGCACAACACCTCAATGGATAATGCAATGAAAAGCCTCAAGTTGGCGTCCAATAGCTTTCATAATTCAAAACACTATACTACATACAAACAAGTACATAGGAGTTATGGTGATGTAAAATAAAGGTCTGACTTGCAGAATGTCTCGTTGAGCACTGTCTCTGTTTCTATCCTCTCAACGTAAGCACACAATTGCACTACGTGCAAAGTAAGTGCAACATGTTTTGACTGTTCTTGGGCAAAGACAGTCCATAAACGATGCGTGTCACCTTTGACATGCATTTCATAGGTTCGCCATCACTGCACTAGTATATTGTTACACTCATTCTATAACTAAAACCATGTTTTGGAAAATGCATACTGATTGGTATCTCTGTTAATCCTGTTACTTTTAGAGTGATATTTATCCACTACTGCTATAATAACTTAAATATTATACTGTAAAAATATTTACCTCCTAGCCAACAAATATCTTGACAAATCAATCAAGTTGATATTAATCCATTGAAATTCTATTGGAGCAAGAAAGATATCCAAATGCCGTTAAGTTTGAAAATTGTAAACAAATCTCAATTAATTGTAATTTCACTATATGTCTGCTTTAAAATTTTATCTTTTATTTCTTTCATTTTTTTTCCAGTTTATTGTTAATGACATAGTGCACTATAAAAGTGACAACACGAAAAGTGAGTTTATTTTATTTAACCATCTTAAATATTTGAAAGTTTATGAATTGATTTTCATTGAAAACATTTCTTTTTAATATCATATTGTTATACAATAATGCAATATAATTGTAGAAGAAAAAGACAAATATTAAAGAGTACTTTTTTTGCTCTGTAAATGTTTTGCTAATAAAAATGATGAAATATATCAGTAATGTGGGATTAAGATTGTATTGTGCCATTTACAGTTACTGTTCAAAGGTTAATCTAAAACTTGAATTTCACTATTTTTAAAATATATATTTCTAAAAGATTTTTTTTTATTCTTGTATGTACATTTAAAACTCAATCAAGTTTTTCAATTGGGAAAATTATAAATACAAATCTTGTTCATATCCTGCATTTTCCCACCCAGTGCACAGATATATTTTCACTATATAGCTGCATTACATAAAAATTATTTTGAGATAATTCTGCATTTCACTAATTTTTTATACTTTTTTTATTCTAGAATTGGACTCACTCCTTGGTGATACTCTTTGTGATATTTATGGTAAAAATATTTTGTGTTGGATTTACTTTTACATTTATTCCTATTTATATTATTTGGGGAAATATCGGTTTGGGGATTGTAAGCACAGAAAACTTATCCATAAACACCTAGGTGAAGACTTTTCAAAACTTAAATTTATTTTACGCTTGACTTCAAACCTAACCTGATAGTGTTGAAGATTGTGAGAGAAGTAAGTATTCACCAGGACACTACAGTGCAAGTCAAGTTGTTTGTGATAATATTTAGTTCTTAATTTTAGTAATTTGAAACTTAAAATGTCTAAAATCCAAAATGTTTCAAAGAATACATATATGCACCCAAGTATAATGAAATTGAAAAATGATTTTGTATTTTATAATTACACCTTTAATCTAAGCGTGAAATTCCTATTGGCTGCATTTTGGTGCTGTATCTCTTTCAACATCTTCAAGAAACCTTAGTTTAGCATTACCTTTCATCAAACTTGTTCATAATTTATTTTGGAACAGGTTAATTTTTAGCATTTTTTACTTCAAAATTTGGTTTAGTACATAATTTTTATATGCATTATTTTGTAGACAAAGAAACCCAGATAATGCACAAGCTACAAAATGTTATTTTGGAAATGAAGCATGTCCTATTTGATGTCATGGAATATGCTGCCAAACTAGATTGGTACACTTTTTTGTCATTAACATGTTGTAGAAGTTGATTCTACAAATATTTTACATTGTTTTTTGAATGGAGTAGAAACCCAAAGGGAAGACTGCTCCCCTCTGAAATTATTTTTTGAACATATGCTTAATTTGTTCTATTTATATTGTAATATTTAAAATGCTGTTTATTTAATTTTTTTTCACTTTAGTCTGATAGCATTTGCTGTAACTGCTAAAGAAAACAATTGGGTTCAGCCCACAATTGCAAGTGATGGAGAAATTGCAGTGGTTAAAGGAAGGTAAGTTCCCTTCACCTTTTGACTCTTTCATACATCCAACTATAACAAAATTCTGCGGCATATTTGAAAATTATTGAAGTTCTATTCGACAGGACTTAGTAGAGCTCATAACATTTTATGTTCCTTTTATTTAAAGACAGTGTAATTGTAAAAAATTACTCACTGTTTCTACAAACAAAAAGTGTAAATTAGCAGGTATGGTTATAAATTGAACAGGCAATGGATCTACAAGTCACAAGCATACTTACTGTGATTCTAGAATTGCAAAAAACTGTGTTATGGTTTAAAGGGTTTTTTTCGAAATTGTTAATGCTAATATTTTTTATCTGGTTATTTCATATAACCTATTACACTATGTTGTATGAAATGCTCAATAGTGTTTTATTTTAGTTTGGATTTTTTGAGTTCTGAATTGCAAACTAACTTAAAATGCCCACTGCCTTAGTTGTGGAATAATTTAAAGTCGAGGTTTTAAATTTTGTGTTCTTACTGCAATATATATAGTAATAGTCTCAGATTTCTATGAGCAGAATCATTGCTAAATCTCGGTTGTGAAAGAAACTACCATTGAGACCTAGGTTCTCTCAATGTCCTACACTTATCAGTGTTATAACTTATTGCAAAATCCTGTTCACTATAATTATGCACTTCTATTTCTATTTAAATGGAAAAATAGTAAATTGCTTGCAAGGTAAGAGAAAACATTTTTGATATTCAAAAGTTTAAGTTTTAAAAGTTGAATTTTCAAAATTCCATCTAATGGAGAAAAAAATTGCTGTATGGTGACTGCAAGGAATTATTTAGAAATATCTTATTTTACTCATGTATCCAAATAAGTTCAATTTCAAACCAAACTTATTGATTATCTTCACTTACTTATACTATGAACAGTTATATATACTAGTAGAAATTTTAGCATCAAAGCAACTCCTAAATAAGTTATTTTCCATATAAAACACAATTTGTTACAACTGATTGAAATTTAAAACATGTTTTTTGTTAGCACTTTTTTAAACCAGAATTCTAGTTTTACAATTATGTTGGTGAATATTATGGATAATTTCATGGGAGATTTACTAAACATTTTCCCCTTATAAAATTAAACGAGTCTTTATATATTGTTAATCTTTATCACATACACAGTGAAGTGTCATATAAACTGAAGCTATGTAGGAAAATATAATGTCATGACTTTTGTTGTTTAATTCAGGCATCCATTGTTGGAAATGTGTGTGGCATCTTATGTGGCCAATGATATATACAGTGGTGGTTCTGAAAACAAAATAAAAGTTATTACTGGACCCAACTCAAGTGGTAAAAGCATGTATTTGCAAGAAGTGAGTTGAAATGAAAATGGTTGAGTCAACCAACATGTGAATAATGTCTTTCAATTTAATTCTAATAGTTACCCTTCTGAACAGTCTACACATTTCAGCAATATTATAAAATTATACTACATAGCTTCCATAATACAGGTGACCCTCTTATAACACAGTCAATGGTACAATGTTATAAGGAAACCGTGCTATATGAAACATGGGGGGTCATACAATTTTGTATATTTGGTACCATGTTATATGGAAACCATGCTATAGGATAGTTCGTGTTGTTTTGAAACCGTGTAATAAGGAAACTAAAACCGTTTTATACAGAGTACTAAAAACATAGAAAAAGTTAACATATTTATTTGTATATTAAATAAAGTTACATAAGGGATCATTAAATAATATAAGTTAATTCATATAAGTTTTTAAAACATTTTAACTGTGTATTAAACTGTGTGGATGTGTATAGGGCATACACAACACATGCAGACAGACAGATGAACAGAAAAGACAAACATACAAGAAGGGTCCAAAACGGTTAGAAAACTTGAAATGGGTCGAAAATATTCAATGTACAAACAAACACAGCATTCTTATTTGTATAGATTATCATTGTTCTTGTAAACCGTGTAATATGGATAACCTAGGTGTGTTATATGAGGGATGTCGCAATTTTGATACCGTTGTAGAGAATGCGGGTTATAGAAGTACCATGCTATACGAGGGTTATCTGTACATGTAGAGATTACTGAATCTTTTCAGCTTTTATGAAATTAATTTTCATTTATTTTAAGATTCTGTCAATTTTTCAAAAGTTCTTAAAAATGAGAAAACTGGTAATCTAAACTAGATTACCAGCTTTGTGCAATTCGTAAACTTAAAATTGCTGTTTCAACATGAGATGATTTTCTCTCACGTTAACTTTATTCGTTTACGTAGAAGAAATAAAGTATACACGTCTGTTGTATGAATGTTTTACCATCAACTAAATTTCTCTGCTTGTAAAAATATAAATTGTTTTATGAATCCACAGAACTGATTAATATTTCTGTTTTTAAATGTAATTTGCAATATCACATTCCATTGCTTGAGCTGAATCAATTTACATGGACTATAAAGCATTAGAATAATTTCTTCTGTTCTATAAAAGCGTATTTTTTATTGATTAATAAAAATAATTAATGGTTTACTTTTTTTATGAAACTGACAGAAACTTTAAATGTCTCTTCCAATTTTTTATAAGCTGCTTTCATATGATTTAAAGTGCAGTTGATGCTTCATGCTTACTTTAAAAGCATATATACAATATATACTTTATAAGCAATATACATTCTATATTTGACTTTGTAATTTCGTAACATTTTTTTCAGTATCCTTCAAGTTGGCAGATAGCTAATTTACATTACATCATAATCACCAATTTTTGTACAAACACTAGAACATTATTAAAGAATAAAATATCATTTAAAATAACCTGGTCAACAAAATCAAATTGTATAATGTTGTTATTCATACATTTATTTTGTCTGCTATTAAATAAAAAGTTTTAAAAATGAATTGATTAAAAAAAGCTTGGTAGAAATGTGATTTAAACCGTTCTCAGAATTTTATGTGTACTCTTAAACTATACTTTTTTCCAATGGTGGGCACTTATTGATTATTAATCATTGGCCACTTCTGAAGGAGCACCCAATGGGCGACCATCATTACCCCTAACAAAGGACAGCACAATTTCACAACCATGACTTAACCAGGATTCAAACCGAGACCCCTCAGAATAGCAGACGAATGCGCTATCCACTATACTGACCGGTCGTCTCTTCTTAAACTATACTAGAATTCAATCTAGTTAGCTCTTGTGTAGCAATAAATAAACCTGAACTGGACTGGTTAGAAAAATATTTGGGCGTCCCAAAAGTGCCAATGGAGGAATTTCTGTTTTCGAACATTAAATTTAAAAAGGTTTTTAGCCGTCAATTTTAATTAACATACTTTGAATTTTAAATGCATAAAAGTTTAAAATTCATAATTTTCCTATTTCCAATGAACAAGTTTTTCTCAACCCTCACTGTATTGCTGTTTTTTCTAATCTCTAGTTATTGAGGGGTTATTGTATTTGTTTGTATGCCAATCATCCAGCTGAATTGGTGTGTTACATATTTATACCTTTAAAAACTAACTGTTATCATTCTCATTTCTCTTTGTGAACTGAGTTTTTTTTTACTTTGTATGCATAGGTTGCACTGATTACCTTTATGACTCATTTGGGAAGCTTTGTTCCTGCCCAGAGTGCCAAAATAACAACACTGGACAGCATCTTCACCTGCATGCAGGCAACTGAATCAGTTTCTCTCAACCTCTCAAGTTTCCTTATCATTTTGAATCAGGTAAAAAAAGTTTTAAGTCAATATTCTTCATGTCATAAGATTTGGAATAGATCATTTTCCAAAATCTTCATTTTTAAAAGGACCATTGCACAAAAATTTTTCAAAATTTCGATTATTTTTTTATAAATTTAAATAATTGTTGAAACAGTTTTGTTTGAAATAAAATATTATTATTAGTGATACGTTGAGTAGAAATATTTTTTTAAAATACCAGTACCTACCTGAAGGTCAATTTTATGCTTTCAACTTCAAGATCTCGAAATGTGTATTTTTTCTATAAAATTAACGTTTTTTCAAAGTTTATTCAAGCAAATATGAAAAAAATTGGTTTACAAGTCTAACATACCCTATAACATTTTAATACGGGCACTTTTTTCTATCTGCATAGAAAAGTTCATACTAATTGTTAAAAATGATAAAAATTGATCATTTTAAAAAAAAATATGAGTTGAAGGAAGGAAAAAAAAATAAAAACTTCAAATTTTAAGTTGTTTAAAACTTTGTGTTAAAGTGTTTAAAAGTGACTTCATAATCTGTATTTAAAGAATTCAAAGCAATACACATAAAAGATTCTGAGAAAATGTTCCTTACAATGACTGCAAGCTGTATTAAAATCATGTGTGTACTTTTGCATGAGGGGGTCAAGCAATTTTAAGATTGAGATCGTAATTGTCCTGTGTTGCCTTCTGTCCAGTGTGAGTCACTTGTAAAGAGAAGGTGTAACATATGTTTACATCACTCAACAAAGAAAGTGAAGCTGTAATAGGAAAACTAGCAGTGTCTGTTATCACAGAGCATCAAACAGTTTGTGAAAGAATTTAACATCATATTGGTAATTCAGCTACGTGGACCATTCACCTTAGTTATAAAGCTTACGTAGTTCGTGTCACCAATTTGGCAAGCTGTTGTGAAACAGTGCAACATTGTCTACTAAAAAGTACTTCATGGTGGAGTTGGGTTATGCTGCCATATATACTATTGCATCATAAGTTAATTTTTGTAGTGGTGGCCTAATTTTGGGCCACATATGTATTCTAAATAGAGTTGATGTTCTTTTTTTACAAAAATTCTTTTTAGAAAGTCGCACTATTTTACAAACGTGCTCCAAAGCCTACCTGTGCCACTTTCTTTCATCTCAGCCTCAGTTATCATAGAAGTAATATTAAATTGCATTCCATTTTCCAACTGAACAGCATTAGAACATTTTTTTACTAACCAAAGGGGAGCAAACAATTGCCTTTGAAACCAAATACTTTTATTAAAGAGGCAACGTCCTGTCATCCGAAACACAATCTATTTCAGACAATGTCAAAGCCTGATTGCGAATTTTCTGTTATGACAACAAACCAATAGTCAATTATTAATTAGAGAAATCACGTAACTTTCTTGAAATTTTTATCAGGACAAGCAACATTCATTTATTCCAAAATATGGTGTTAAAAAAAAAAACTTTGCATGTCAATTATTTTATATATCATGTTATTTTGTTTAATTATTAATTGCATGCATAATTTTCTTTAAAATATTTTAAACGAAGCATATGTTGAGCCATAATGTATTTAAAAACATTTTCATTAATTTCATATAACATTTTTTTTTTTTATGTTAGAAGCTTTTTCTAGTCCTAAAAGTTAACAAAAACAAGCATCAACACTATTTTGAATGTATTTTGACAATAAGAAAACTTTTTCCATGATCATTGTCCTTGTTGAAATCAGCTTTGGTGAGTCAGACTCGCTTTCTTAACTAAAATCCCAATCCTAAAAATCCTCACTAATCATGTTTTAAATCTAGCCAAAAATCAATAACCTTGTAGATTGAATACTCCAACAAAAAGTGTTGTACTGTTATTAAACTTTAATTAAATTGTGAACAACTAATTGAATAAATGTTTTACAATCTTTATACACATTTTTGTGTTTAGTAATGACCTATTACATTGTAATTCCCATAAGATGTCCAGATCACCTAATAAAGTAAGCTAATGATGCAGTTTTGATATTTCATCAGTTCAAAGCAGAAACTTATTAACAGACATTTTTTCCAGAACAATAAATGTTTATTTTCATTATGTTGCATACTCATTTTGTTCCATGCTTAAATGTTGTATAGCACTAATAATACTTGTGCTCTTTATTATTTGTTATAAAAACTAATTGTTAATCCTAAAACAGCTGTACAGTGAACAAAAGTTATCACTTCATGAGTTTCTGCTCTAAGCCAAAGATTTTGCTAGTTACAAAATCTTAACACAATTTTTAATAGTGTATCGGTCTTTTCATTTGGGAAGAGTAATATAATTATCCCTAAATGAATATCAAATATTTCATGACTCCTGATACATCTCTAATATTAACATCTAAGGTATAAACAACAAAATTTGAAAAGTTCTGATGTTATACCACATTTCATGATCTGATAAGTTTATATTTTCTTTTAGATTTCTTCAATTTTGATAAATGCAAATCAGTCTTCGATGATCATAGTAGATGAATTCGGCAAACACACGGATGCTGTAAGTATCTTAATTGTTTACACTGATTTTGAAACTTTGTTTTTTATTCAAAACTTTTATTTAAATACAGTAATTCGCTGACTAATTTGGTTCTTGATTTTTTTCATTTGGCAACACTTCCGCCAGCTATTTTCAGTGTTTCTCTTGCTTTGATACACATTGGATGTGTTTTGCGCAAACTCCATGTGCACGATTACAATTCTACGATCAACGAAAGTTACGATTTTTTTTGTTATACGTTTCCTAAACTTTAAAAAATTTGTCACCCAAACCAAGTAAATCTGGTTCTCCTGCTAGTAAGAAGAGGTAAACAAAATATTTGGAATTTTAACTTACCATTATCGAGGATTTTGAGAGCAGAATGAAAATTTATGAATTGCCAAAAAGTTTAGAGTTACCGGAATCCACAGCAAGAACAATCTTACAATATTAAGAAATAATTCTCGATATGGTGAAAAATGCTCAATCCTTGAACTCAAGCATAATTCGTAAATGTTGTGGTATTATTGCTCAGATGGAAACTTGGAAACTGTTGAATCAAAAGTGAAGAATTGTCCAGTTGATCAGAACACTGTGCTGTCATTTTTGAGAGGTTGAAAGAAGAAGGAAACAATTCTACATACATCCTTACATAATTACAGTTGGCAACTGTATTTATGTAAGGATTTAACATTTTATGTATCTGATCATGTATCGATTGTATATAAGTGTGTATTTGTACAGCCCAAGTTTGGGGGGGGGTAACTTTTTGAGTTGGCTGGTCTTAACCTTGCTTTAAAGTTGGAGTTTCGTATCTCTGTGAAATCAAACTCCAGTGCTATAATTTCCTATCAGATTTTATGAAGCCATTGAAATAGGAATAACTTTTTTATATAGCTTATTATTATTTTTTTAACATTTTGTATTTATATATATATATATAAAGAGAACTGCAATTTTTCATTAAATATTTTTCTTTTAAACTGTTTTGTTTGTCTTTGGTCCCAATTATAGAAAACATGTATTTATATGCAAAGTTGTACCCTGACTTGAGTGTTTTCCATCAGACCTTCCATTGCGTAACTTTGGGGTATTACTCTGCTATCTATTTTGTCTTATCTAGTATTGTAGTTTCAAAGTCTATTGAAAAGTGAAACAATCCTCTAACTAAGAGCTTTACAGGAGCAGTCCACTCTCACGTATGGGGCAATCAATAACGCACAGAAGTTAGTCATGAAAATGGCTTTATCTTTTATTCTCTATTGATCACAAAATGTTCTTCACCTTTAATTATTGTCTTGGCTCACTAAAAAACAGACATTAGTGAACTCTAACTATATTTATTGACATCGATTCAAATTCTGTGCCATCATACGCTCAGAGATTCTAATTATATGATACTAAATACACATAGAGTTACTGTGAGCAAACAATGGTTCCTGGAATGGACCACTGGTGATATCTCATTGCATTATGATCAACAGTAACTGACAAGTTGGTAATGTTTTTGGCACTTGCCAAGTAAATAAAATACTATTCCAATTAAAGGTTGTCACCAACAACTGTCATAGAGTGAGAACAACTATCGTCCTTTCAAATCAGCCTATTCCAAACTTTTGGGTATACTATCTAGCTCATATTTTCTATACAAAAAGAAACAATGAATTTATTTTTTTAGTTTCATGTATTTTTAGTCTTTTTGCACACATAAGCTAACTATCCATTATTGTTATGGAATTATTGCTGCCAGAGTGCAAAATAGAAACATGTCTGTTCGTATTTATGTCTTATACATGATGGCTTGATATTAACTGCCTTTCAATATGAAAATGACAGGTATATCCAAATGTTTGGGATAAGCTGACTTGAAAGGAAGTTAGTTTAAGTTCATAGAAACATTTTCATTTGATAAACAATAAGATATATAGCCATTTCCATGACTAAAATCTGTAACTGCCCCAAACGTGGCAGGGGTATCCCCTACTAGGATTCTGCTTTTGTAGGTTAGTGGTTTAGCTCTTCTGGTATCTAGTTTTGAATTTTGGATGCTAATAAATGGCTGATTTAATATTATTGTTGCATCAAAGTGTTTTGGATAGTATAAGCCAATTGCTAGTTTATTTGTGTAACCTAACCAAAAGCTTCTGCTTTTGCAGGATAGTGGCTTAGCCCTTCTGGCATCCAGCCTTGAATTTTGGATTCAGAAACAATCTGCATCTCCACATGTCTTCCTGGCCACACATTTTTTGTCTTTGAATAGATTCGTAACACATTGCCCTTTGATCAAATTTCAGGTAAAGAATTCTCTACTTTCGTTTATAAGAGGTAATCAAATATACGCTCTATACTAAAAAATTAGACACACCAAAAAGAGTTGTCCAATTACGATAAAAATGGGTGGATGTGAAAAACAAACATAGAAAAACAAACTATTAAAATTTCAGAACACTTGAATGATTTATTTCAGAGTTTGTTGACAGTTACAAAGGGAGAAAGTCATTAAGGGGTTGGTCCACACCTCTGGCCTGGATGCGTCACGTGGCGTGGCATGACTAAAAAGGTTCCCAGATGGTGTCCTGCAGAATTACTTGCCAAATTGTCTCCAATTATCAGTCTAAATGGTCAACATTCCAGGATGGTTGCAATCGCCTTCCCATAACATCCGACATGTGCTCTATGGGAATGAGATCAGACCAAGCTGGCCAAGGGAAAGTTTGAAGACAATTCATAGCAGGATGTGTCGGGTGCTTCTGTGCATTATCTTGTTGAAAAGTAAATCCAGGGTGTCGCAAAAGGAACGGTAACACAACCGGTTGTAGAATGTTGTCTATGTACCACTGTGCTGTAAGTGTGCTAGAAATGACTACCAAAGGGGTCCAGCAATCAAA
This sequence comes from Metellina segmentata, assembly GCA_947359465.1. Lineage (NCBI taxonomy): Eukaryota > Metazoa > Arthropoda > Arachnida > Araneae > Tetragnathidae > Metellina > Metellina segmentata. The sequence continues at coordinate 92,552,629 of OX375882.1, forward strand.
AGAGATGACACCCCAGACCATGACGCCCTGTTGTGGGCATGTGATAGTAAGGGCAGGATTCCCACGCTGCCCTGGACATCTCCAGACAGTCTGCGGTTGTCGTCAAGACACTATTGGAAACAAGACTTCGCTAGAGACTATGTGTCCCAAGTTCATCAAGCCTGGCACCACTGTAATTCTGCACCTTCTTGGTACATTGATTTTATTTTGTTATAGTGTATATTATATGATGAATATAAAAGATGGACATTTCTAGCGAAGCATGTTGTTTCACATAAATAATTTTGTAAACTTGTCTTGTTCTTTTACTTTAGGAGTCCACCACTTTGAGGCCCATAAGTGCTTCATTAGAGCTATTTAATATATATTTTGAATCCATATTCTCACTCTCTTTCCAAGGACTTCAACACAAACACACAATTCATGCTCATTTTTACCTCTGTAAGGTCATGAGATGAATTGAAGTGGCTTGTAGGCAATTAAAAACAGCTTTGAAATATGCAGCACATTTAATTAGATATTGAACAAAGTTAACAATTGAAGGCAATTTCGAGGCTAAATACACAAGAGACAAAAATGGTTCCAGTCCCACAATTTCATCGGATCCAGTCAATCGGTCTAACGATTCTCATCTTTTTGGAGGGGACAGAACAAAGCATCACTTCGCCTGTACCTTGTTTTTACAACGTTCGACAGTTCAAAACGAGGAGCTCGCTCACATACCTTTTCCCCCATCCGGTCATAAACTCACCAGCTGCTACTCAAAGTTGGTATAACAAATCTACCCAAGCACATAGGAAATATGGTCATGGAATGATTTCTCCAATTGTGAGGTTAAAGTTGCCCTATTTTAATCGTTTGCCTAAGCTCTGTCCACTGCGATTTTATGTCTGAAAAGAAAATAGTATAAAGCTTATACCATTTTTAACTTATGTAGAGGATTTTGCATTTCTCGGTTTTTGAAGTGTGCATTTTGTTTTAGACTATGGATATGATTGAGAATGAGGATTTGGTGTTTCTATATCAATTAGTGGATGGAATTGCAGCAGCAAGTTTTGCAGCGCACACTGCCTTATCTGCAGGTTTACCAGAACATGTCCTCCGGAGGAGTCTTGCAGTAAGATTAGTTAGAGTTTTGTAAATAGTGCTTACCTCTTTACAGATTGTTATTAATTGTGTGCTTGCTATTCACTTGGAATGCATGATCTTCACTGACCTTGAAAAGCTTAATTTTGGGGTTACTCCTTTTATATCCTCCTTAGTGGAAATGCCGATTTCCATGAGAAAACAATAACCTTTGAGTCATAACCCAATTTCTTCCAAAGCAAAGAAACTTTGAAAGCGTTTTTGTAGAAATGTCAGTTTTGCATATTGGTGCCTTTGGCGTGGTGGTAATGACTTATAAATCAGTGGTAAATACTTATTCAAGCTTCCCATATAGAAAAGGGGATATAGTCCATTTCTATGGCAACAGACAGGCACAGACTTGGAAGTGGGAATTGTTCTCATGTTATGCAGACTGCATGAATCCCATTGAATAGTCTCAAGTTATACTAATTTTATTTGGTATCTTATAGACACATTAAATGCACATATTTGTAATACTATTTTGACTCCATACTCCAAGAATGTTTCCAAAGTTGTTGGAATTATGTTATAATTAGTTTTCCTCTGTATGCAATGTAATTTTTGTTCAACTGTGTATGCACTTGTCCCAGCGCGAAACTAGATTTTCAGACCATCTAAATTTAACCTTTTTGAAATTGATTCACTGATTTACAGTTTGTTTACATCATTTATCTTATTACTTTATTGCCACTTTTCCTGAAATTGCACCTCACAAAGAGGTTTTACCAATTCTGGAAACAGATAAGAGTTGTTGTTTTGCCCCTCTTTCTGTGAAAGGAAAATAATGTCTCTCGGAATTTGCATCTTCAATGGTTGCCAAATTAACTCTTAGAAAATATATCCTTATTTGACAAATACTTATTGGCATTAACTAACATCGCTGCAAAAGAATGTCTGAATTTTTTTTTAAATTAGTCATTTGTCCGGCACTATTTAACTCGATGGCAATGGTCCCACAACTTTGGAAGCATCTGTAATATATCTGTCATTACCAATACTAATTACTGCAATGAAAGCAACCCTAATGAATTTTCTGAAAATAATTACGTAATACGAATAATTATGAAATATGATTTCCAATAATTATAAACTGCATGATTCTTGAAAATCACATTTTGAGTCCCTGAAACCTCTAATCAGTGATTGGTGTGTCTTACTGGTTAGAACCACAAAATAGGTTTACTGTTTGTATACATTTGATATTTTGAGAACTTTTAAACACTGACTACTAATGACTAATGTTTTTTTTTATCAGATTTCTAAAATGATCAGCAAGGATCAACCAATTGAGCCTGATGAATCTAACTTGCTTTATGAGAAGTTGAAAAGGTATTCCCTTCTACCTATTTCTGATTTAAACAAATACTGTGTTGGTTCTAGTAGGCAAACTTCCTATGATTGTTTTATAAATAATGATTAAAAATGATTGAATGTTACATTTGTAATATAAACTGAGATTGTTTCTTTTTGAAGCCTGCTTTACTAAAAATAAAACAAATATTTAAAGTTTTAAAGGATGCTTTTGAAGTAAATCAATGTGTTTGCAGGTTATTTTCTCAGTTTCATCTCCCACTAAGCATTTTGTTACCTCATGTCTATTTTTAATGGAAACGTGTGTATGCAAAATACTGCAAATGAAAAAGAAAAATTTTATAGTTTTGGAGAAACTTTTCTAATTAAATTAATTCTAATTCAGTAACAAGGATAAAACTAATTCCCACACCTTTCTAAATTAAAATCTTGCCAAGTTATTAGAATGGTATTTGTTGAAGCTTTTAGAATTTCTAGCTGGCAGAAAACTTGTTTCTCTAAAAAATTTGGTGGTAATTGAAAATATAATGTTTAAAGAGAAACTTTGTGGATTTTCTTTGTGCATTCAAAACATCTTTTTTATTCCTGTCTACGTATTTAGAAAAGGTTTGCGCAAAATTGCGATACATATGGAATGTATACAGGATTGTCAGAATCAACTGCACAATAACCATACAGTGCGATTCATTATCAAAAAACAACCCTGAAGAGGAGTTTTTAATTGGATCTATTTATCTGGAGATATTTAAGTGAATAGGCTGATTGCATCTGGTGTTGGTAGACATTGCATGGTCATCTGCTTTCACACCCTCAACAGACTTTCCATCTGGGGGCAGGGAATGTTTCCATTTCAATGAAATTGTTTTGAAATCTCCAAAATTGATTGCACATGGAGTATAGAAATATATCCAAGTGCCAAGATTTTCAGTCATTCATGTTTATTGTTAGTCAAGCTTATCGCACTACACATTGTGTTCCTCTAAAGAGTTTTTCGAAATGTCTACTAGAAGAAAAGTAATTATGGTGCCAGTCTAATTGCATGTTTATGTAAACAAATTGTTTGCAAGTGGAAAGAGGATTTATGGTGCTACCTATTGCTGAAATATTAGTTCTCCAAAGAGTCTTGACTTTAGTTGTTTGCACATTCTACTGCATCCCTTCCTGTCATTCAAAATTTCAGTGCTTAAAACACTTAAGAAACTAACCTTTTGGTGTATATGTGGCTACTGTTACCTCAAGGTTAATCTAAATGAAAATGTAGCACCACATGAATATGCAAACCTCAATTATGTGTTAAACGATCAGTTGTAGGTATGCATCTCTGGAATTCCTTAACCAATCGAAATAGGGTAAACACTTTTCAGGATGGTTTTTGAAAAAGAATAGTTATGACTATTATGTGGCCGATATTCTAACCATACTGTATGCCAGTTTTTTAGCACATTGGGAAGTTAGGGAAAATCCTAGGACAAACCCACATGAATTTTATAGCAATTCTTGAAGAACCTCACTTGAGTTAGAACCTTTTCAAAAAGCCTTCAAATGATTTATAGAAATTCTATTTATGTCTTTATTAAAGTTTTATGTAATTTTAGGTATGCTTCTATTTACAATGAATTCTCAAAACTAGACCTCCATTCGGACGATTTAAGCAGGTTTTTGTCGTTTGTCAAAGAAGCAAATGCATCTCCTGAAAGAAGCTCAAACTCGAAACAAGCAGATTCATCAGGTTGATGGGATTCATTCTGTAACTTGAATAATTACGATGTAAATTGAATGGTTGTTTGCAACAAAAAATTCAATAACTAATGAAAAATTAACTGAATAAATGCATCTTTAACTATTTCCAGTTATCTTTTTTAGTTAATTTCATTGACTTCATATGCAACTTTCGAACAATAGCCAATCTGGTATGTGAGTGATTAGTGAAATAAAAATGTAAATTATCAACACCTCAAGAATCTTAATAATTTTTGCAAAAGCTGTGCTTTTAAACAAAGAACAGTTGAAGCAAGCAGAAACTTTTGAATGCTAAATTTGAAAACGCATTTCAACATTTACTTATACAGGGTATACATTATTATTTTAATAAATGTCTTTCCTAATACAAACGGGGGTTGTCTTAGTTCATTGACTATGTCCATTGTGCTAGCAACCTGCAAGTTGTAGGTGGTCCAAGTTCGATTCCTGTGAGGTGTGATTCCTCCCTGGGTGTATTTCTCACTTCTGGGTCACAATAATTTTCATTGTGTGTGTATTCAACTAGTTACCACTATCCCAGTCTATGTCATTCAGTTATCGCCATGTAATTTTGAACCACTGTCAGATGACGAGGCAACATCTCAGTGGGCACCCCACTTTCCAAACTTCCACACCAACCCAACATGAAGACTTTCACCCATGATATATTTAAGGTGCACCAATAGGCTCTACACCATACGTTTACAAATATCAATGCCCTGACCCCGGATTCGAACCAGGAACCTTTCGATCTAGAGACTAACAACTTAACCACTATACAGGTTGGTCGGCTTCATTGTGTGTATGTATTACTTGATATTGAATGTCTTGTGTCTGGCTAAATATGGTTCTTATGCCATAAAAATACAGCAAATGTTTGCAAATTTACCCGATGCAAAATTTAATTGTTGTAAAGTATTTTATAATTTTCAGATAAAATGTTATCCCATCCTACTCACCAAAACAGATTCAATCCAGTTTAAATTTATAGAGACTTTCCGCTTTGAATCACCGCACCAACGTTAGGACGTTTGAGGCCTCAATAGATTTAACATGCACCAGCTCCTTTTGTACACGACAGTCTTTTGTTGGATTCAAATTTGCAACCCTCTGGTTAACTGTGAAACCTCCCCAATCAAAATATAAAGAATAGTAAAAGTAGCAGGAGGGTGTATGTATACTTTATTTTCATTCAAAAGTACAATTATAATATTTTGTACTCCATTGCTCTTTGGAATTATGAGTAAACATTACACAATATATTAACCAGCTGGAGATCAATTGGCTATTAGGCCTGTGATAAAATCAATGTATGATACAGATCATGAGGGACCCCTCGACAACTCTTTGGTACTTCTGCGGATATTTTGTTCGGGATTGTGGGATAGCCAGGATTTGTTTGGGAGTCGGCCCAAAAGTCAATCAATTTATCATTTTGGTAAATTTTTTTCAGATTTTTAAAAAGTTCCTTTTATGTTTTACTGAAAGTTATTGCAAGTGTTTTAAAAGTGATTCTATCTCGACTGATCTTAGTGATTAGTAAGTTCAATAATTAGTGTGCCCATATTTACATAATAAATTTCAATATGCATTAAGCAAATACTCAAACCTTGCTTCTGGAAATTCATATTTTACTGTTTTCTGCACTCATTGTTAGATTGATATAAGGCTAGTGGTTGAGTTAGCACAGAAAGGAATTCCTATCCATTGTTTGTACCAAAGATACATTTGCTCATTTTACTTTCTTCAAATAAAATAATAGGTATTCATTATGTAGTTTAGTGTTATAAAAATTTCATATTTATTATGAAATACGAAAGCAACGATTAAGGAACATTGTTTTTTCTCCCTTTTGTCAGGTCCCTTTTTGTATGTTGACTTCCAGAGTTGCCAGTTTCAGAAACAGAAAAAACCCCAAATAATTTATAAGTATTTTGTGAAAAATAAGTGGTAGTTTAATCATTACAAATATCTTATTAATTAATTAAACTTATTTCTATAATTAAATGTAAATAAATAAAAAATTTAATTTTTATCTAAAGCTTCTATTTTTTATCAAAATTTTAAGGTAGATAAGAGTAGGGTATTATGGAATAGTCGGGAAGTATGGAATACCGAGGTTTCGGCTCTGATTGGTGCTGTTATCACGTGGGAATACCATGAACTACTCAAGAAAAGCCCCCATGGTGCAGTGCAGTGAGAGTTGACCACATGTTGTTGTCGTACCACTGGTTACAGAACAAAGTGTGTTTTGTGATTTTCAAAAGTTTTTGTAGGTAAATTTTCAAACATTTTAACGTACTAGTACACATGCGACTTGAACATTGATGTTAAGCATAATGTACACTAAAATAATTGTAATTTGAAATACTGTGGTCGATTTTTAGCTCAGAATGTTTTGTCCATCAGTTTAAAGGTTCATTTTAAGTCGGTATTATGGAATACTAGGTATTCCATAATACCCGACATGCCAATTCCGGTTCGCAATAACATATCCCATCCATTTAAGGATGAAACTGCTGGAAAAGACTGATTCTATGCTTTTGTGAAAAGGAAACCGAAACTTTCAGTCCTTAAACCCATGGGTACATCTTTTGCCAGAACCAGGGGATTTAATAAAATAGACAAATTTTTTTACATGATTGATGTTGTTTTCAAAAAACAACTATCCTCCTAACATGATATTTAATGTAGACGAAACTGGTTTGTCTGTGGTTGAAAGTAAAGTTCCTCATATAGGCCTAAAAGGAAAGAGACAAATTGGATCCCTTACTACAGCTGTTTTTCAATGGTTTAAACCACCTATTTCATATTAACCTCCATTTGAAACTTTTTTTAATACATTTTTTTATAACAACAAAATAAATAGTATTTTTTTTTACCAGTGACAGTTTATACCAATTAGTTATAGTATGTACTCACGGTGATTTTGGGGATTTTTATTCCAAACCAGTAAAGTTATTTTTAGAAATGTAAATGGTGTTCCATAATACCCTCCTCTCCTCTATGAGAATATTTTTTTCTGTTAAACAAAATGACATTTATGAAAGTTCTATTTTGGGTTTATAAACACAACCTTGTGAAAATAACATCCATTTACGTTATTTAAAACCTGCATGTGAGTGTCATTGCTTAACCCCCCTCGTGGTCTCAATGAGATAGCTCTTCCATCAAGAGCTGACCAGTTCTAAAGACAAGAGATAAAGACATCTAGCATTGAGATATTGCTGAATTTTACATGATGACGAGATCAAAAACTGGTTTCTGGAAATTCTGATCTGATCATTTTGTAGTGACTAGATAACTCATCCATCAAGATCTGGTCAGTTATGCTAATGATGAGATGCCTCATAGAGACAACCACAAGGAAGGTTAAAGGTAACATAATATATTATAACACCAACAGTTTACACAACAGTTTACAATATTTATCATTAACTTTATTGTTCTTAGTTTTACTTCCTGAAGGAATTGATGCATTCCACTTTCGTCTTTGTCCTTCCGAAACAGCTGAGTAAATGAAATATGAAATGCACATTCACTGCCGAAACAAAGGAATGATGCTAAATGGTATGTCATTTTCAGCAATTGCTCCCTGACTGGCAACTCTGCTTGCATTTTCCCCATTAAATTTCGTTGACTGGTGACCAAACACAATACAGGAATTTTTCTCAAAATGTGTACTAGTACTTTCCATACAAAATTACAGTTTTGACTTTAGACTCCCTCCCAAACAAAATCCCGGCCACTCTACAGCTGGCCTGAAAGGACTCAACAGTCTAATGTGTTTTCACATTCCTTTAGCCTTTGCCAGTCTTTCTTCTCATCAAACAATTTCCTCGGATCGAAGTCCACTTTGGGGTCATCATTGAGACTCTTCTCTTTCAGGTCATCGTCGAAACTCTTCCCTTCTGGAAAGTCAACTGGAAGTGGGAAGCGTTCTCCCCATTTTCTCTTCCTGGACTCTCTGAGCTTCTTGATGCCACGATATATGGGGCTAAACCTCCTCGTGAACCTGTCCGTGTCCACCTCCAGCCCGATCTTGCCCCCCTGCATGACGTTGTCCACGTGTTTTCGTGGGTTCCATCCCATGTAGATTTCGGCGTCCTCACCAGGAGGTTTGGAATAGATGCGAATGGCCCTCCGTTGAATTTCGTGGCCTGGGTCATCTCTGTTTTCGTGTAGCTTGTACTCGGTGTCCTCTGGTTTCAGGCTCAAGGTGATGGACAAGCAAGCGAAGAGACATGCCACAAGAACTTCGGCGGACCTGCAAAATGAAAACTAAAAATTAACCCCATGCGATTTCTGAGAAGTGTACTATTGCTTTTTCCCCACAACAAACAGGATCAAATAAGCACATCTACTGGTTGAAAAATCCCACGGATTCTTAAGAGAAATTCTTTTGGTTCTTTCCTTACAATAGAATCCTATAGAAAAATTCCATTGGAACCTTTGAAAAGTTTTTATTTCTCCTTTCCATACAGTAAAATTTTTTGAAAAGATTTTATTTGTCCCCTTTTTGAAGAATAAAATTATTTGGGAAAGTTCTATTGGTCCTTTCCTAAGAATAAAATATCTGGAAAGGTTCCATTAATTATTTCCTTAGGAATCTAAAGGAACCCTTTGAAAAGTTTCTATTTCTCCTTTCCATACAATAGAATTTTTCGTAACGATTTTACAGAGGTCCCCTTTCCATAGAATAAAATCCATAGAAAAGATTCTATTGGTCCTTTACTTGGAATAGAACTCATTGGAAAGATTATAATGGTACCTTAATATGGAGTTAATTTGCTCCAAAAATGAGAAACAAATTTTGAAGTCACAATGGTGATGTGGTTTGATTGGAATGGTTTTGGTTTCTAATCACAGTAACTCTGGGAACATGGACTGTAGCTTCTAAGTGAGGGAGAAGGTTATTTCATTGTTATCCAACGTTATGAAATTCGTACTACAATAAACAGTGGTTTGAAAATGGTGATCTGCACACAAGTGGGAGCAACCAATCGAAGTAAGTGTCATATAATGATGTGTATTAAGAAACTATCAGAGTAAAATGCATGAATCCATTGTGATTTTCCTCTTATTGGTGTATCTATAATAGTTCGTTTACCTTCGGGTAACATTGCACCGAAAAATGGGGTGTCTTTGCACCACAACAAATGTTGGACATCAACAATTGTAAAAGGAAACGCCATTGCAACTGAAACCTGAGGAAAACTCCAGGTCAGTGCGTTGTCGTGAGTTATGATGGCAAAATAAATCTGGAATATTATTAGCTGGGATGAAGAAATGCTGAGATCAGCGCCATGGTGTGCAGCCTCTAAAGCTGGAAGTGGCCTTCCATCTCCTACAGTTCGAACGACGTTCTTGGATCCATATATCCTCCGAAACTCATCGCTAAGTGAGGCTATTTTATGGTCCCTGATCTCAAGGAAATGATGGAGTTTGCCTAAGTGTCGTAGAACCTCTGAAACCCGCCTAATTTTTTTTTATTTACCTACGTTACTGCATGTTCTATTTAATTAGTCACTGTCAGCTGACCAATGTGAATGCTTGATTGTTCTTAATTTGTTTCATAATTTACACACAATTTAAATATGCGTTGGTATTTTTTTTATGAATATTTTAATTTGTATAACCTAGCTGAATAAAAAAAAAATTCTGAATATGGTGCAATTTTAGTTGCATATTGGATAAACATTGCTCATAAAGCTCCTATGCAAAAAACAATAATTTCTTAAAGTGGTGCAAAGTCCCACAAACCCCAGGGACATTGCTTCAAAGTTCAACGAAACAAAAAATCTATATAACACATGTTTTTAAAAAATTTCAGATCATAAATTTGTTTATTCCAAAGAATTTATTCGCATCAAGAAAGTCATTTAGACTGATTTAACACAACAAAAATTTGAAATTACCGAAATGATAGCAAAAACTGAAGCAAAGTAACCTATATTACGGTTGTTTCCTTAGAATAAGATCCTTCGGAAAGGTTGTATTAGTACCCCCCCCTCCTTAGATTAAGATAATTTGGAAAAATTGACGTGGTCAAGAAAATCAAGATGGGCTAGAAATCACGCAGAAAAGACTGCTGTGGGAAGTCAGAAGTTATTATGGATGTTCATTTGTTCAAAGGAAATTAAGCTCGCTAGACAAATGGATACTATACTCTAAATCATGTGCGGCTATTGCCACAGGTGGTTGTTTCGCAATCACTGGCAAGGCTCAACCATCACTAACTCGCAATCATTGGTAAGGCTTTCCAGCATTGAACGCGATCAACTCGGAGCCAGAAACCACGCTATGGATGCCAATTGTGAGAACGCATTAATTATGTTTAACCTGACCCCTACATCAAATAATAAACTTGTCCAAAATCCTGTCACTCAAATGCCAACTCGCTAAACTATACCTAATGAACCAGTCTAGAAGCAGAAGATAGAAGCTTTGTCGTGAATGCATCTTTAAAAACGGGACATGTATCAAAAGTCGAGCTTTCTAACTCTTTTCTCTTAAGATTTCAGAATTTAAAGATAAGTATAGCCTCGTGTAGACAAAGGATGAATCTTGTTCGAATATAGGACTCATAGCAAGTCGAAATTCTACGGTGCTGGGCGTGCTTTGGGCCAGTGTAACTTGGGATTGAGAGAAGTAAGGACTACCAAACTGCGCTACAATAACGGGTTTAATCAACAAAATTATCCTTCAATATAAATATCCATTTTAATCGTTCAAATTGTAAATTAATTCTTGATTATACATATTGTATATTAATACAAATCCACACTAAATTATCGTTTAAACTTATGTCTGCATCATTCATTCCGCAATCCAACATAAGACTCGTATTCACGTTAAAACTACGCTTTGTGTCCTCGACACAACCTACCAATATTCAGAAATTATATTTAATCCAAGATTGACCACAAAAAAAACAACTGTCCGAGATGCCGTCCTTGCAGACATGGGCAACCTGCTGCTGTGTGTTGAAAATGATTTTTCAGTTATCTTCATTTTTCTAAAATATTTTGTGCATCCGTGCCTATCCCTTCTGTCTACGCCTTTGGCCTCTCCAAGTGGACACCGGTGTCGAAAGGTGTAAAATTACTACTGTACGTCAAATTCAGCAGCGTCTGCTTTGCCATAATTTGAGCGTTGCAATTACCTGCGCTGATGATAGCGTTCAAGGTTAAAGTGATTTCGAGCTTTGCTTAAACGACAGGACATCGTGCATGTCCATTCGACGTCCTGTCGGGCCTGAATACGAAATGAGCCCACGCAGTGACGATAGTCGCCCACCCTTGCGAAACTTCCAGCAGGTAAGGTGGCCAGTGTGGGGGTTAGACGTGTGCGTTTTCTTCAGAGAACAAACGAAGGTTTTCAAGGGCAAGCAAACATAGCTGAAATGGGCACATAATTCTTAAAATTTATTATTTCTTCTATATTTTGTTTCGTTCATAGGTCAAATGTATTGGTTAATAAAATGAATTTCACATCACGAAGAGCAACAGGTTTAACAAATAAAGTAGCAATTTTATGATTACTTTTTTTGGCTTTGTTTCACTCAATTATTAAATAAGTATTACAAGGAAATAACATGAATTTCAGTTTTTTTAAAAAGGACATTTTCTGTGATCAGTACTTATTAACAAAATGTAACACATTTAACATCGTTAAAAAAGACTTGTTGACTTTTAGTCTCATAGTGAATGATCTGACCATATCTCCAGTAATACAGATAGTAAGGTCCTTTCGATAAATATACATTACAAGCTGAATAACCCGGCGTTGTTCGGGTTGAAATGTTTAAATGTTGATTGAGAAATTAATTAGAATAATCACTTTTCTTGCATAGAAAAATGTAATCATCTAAGTTGTATATGAAATAATTTTTAACTTCAATCAATAAAGTTGTACAGAAAATACTTTTTAACTTGGTTTGAACTTTTTTATAGCTTCTACTATTTACTTCAGATGCAAATATATCCTTTAATTCTTGAATAATATATTGAAATATCCAAAATGTTAAGAAATACAGACAAAAACGACGATGAAAAAAAACAGAATTCCGAAAAACGAAAGATGTCTACAGTGTCGAATTTCGACTTCCTTAGCTGAAATAGAGCAATTCGCAAAAAGACAGAAAAATATTGACAAAGGCGATAATGATTTATGAAAGTAAGTAATGCTCAAATGCGACCGCGACATTTCCCTGTATTAACTCAAATACACAAACCCTGTAGAACGTGTTTCCTTGTCAATATTCATTTAATGCAAGAAAACAGACTTCAGATTTTAAAATTGAGGCTTCGAGGACTACTTTTAGGACTACCTGTGTTCCAATTCTCATGGTTGTAAGTGCAAAAGATTGGTCTGAAGACAAGAAAGTATCAGTCTATATTTTCCGCAGTGTGCTAAAGTATAAGTGTACCAAATTTGGTGTGGATTGGTCAAACAGTGTAGATTTGTTTAGAAAATATACACACAAACATCTATATAGATAGATAGGCGACGTTTTGTTCCCAATTTTTAGGGATTACCAAACCGAAAGATATAAAACAGGAAGTCGCGTTTACCAGCTTTGCCGCCCAATTGCACGTCTCCTACAAATGCGTCTTTCTCACCCCTTTCGATTAGGAACTTTCCATCAACTTCTTATGTACTCTTTCGCATCTCCGAAACTCAGTGCATTCCTCCGTGGGTATAATTCTCTTTTCTGTGTTAGTAAAACTTTCATTGTGTGTGCGTATGTCTATTTGATATTGTCTATCTTGACAATTTGGCCATTGCGCCTTAAGCCCCCCCCCCCCCCCCAAAAAAAAAATCAACCAATCAATCCGAGACTCCATTTACTAGTTGATACGCCTTCGTTCGTTATGAATGCAGTACTTGACCCACAACCTCAATTCTACTATTTTAAAATACGAATTCAAACGGTGTACGTCAAACAAACGGAGATCTTTCCTTTAGGGCAGTGTTTCCCAAACTTTTGACATATGTGTACCTCTCCTATAGTTTTCGTAACGCTGAGTACCTCTCGTAAAAAAAATTGATGTATTTTAATAACAATCAAAATGTATTTTTTATTTTTTTGTGACACACACAAAATAATAAGAAAAGCGAAATAAAATTATTCATAATAAAATATAAATATAAGTTATTTTATAAATAACGTTTATATTTGGATCAATGAGAAGGATGAAATTGTTTGTGCTAAGATATCCGATCGTCATAATTTGGTTCCCCGGTTGTTAATTTTAATCTGAGATGTGGTTCCACGTCCAATAGTATGTTCCGTTTTTTCGACTTAATGTCTGTCAAATGCTGAAAAAGCAACTTCACATAAATATGAAGTTGGAAAAGGCAAGATGTATTTTAGAACTTTTTCTGTTTAAACCGGACACACAGGTTGCATTTGTAACAAGAATGATGTTAAAGTACTATCCTTATGTTTATTTTTCAAGAATCCGTCTGAAGCCAATTCCAACAATTGCTCTTCTTCCGCATGCGATAAATATTCTGGCATGGATGTTGTGTTAATGTTAAACGGATATCTTATCCATTCAATATTTTTGGTTAAATCAAGGAAATAGTTTTTCAATCCCACTTGCAAACTCTCCAAATGCTGTGTTATGCATTTCAGAGTATCAGCATCAATTTTAGTGGTCGAACTTGTTATAAACTGATGAAGAGAGGGAAACGAGTCTACTCCATCACCAACTCTCTTTTGCCATAACTTAAATTTTGCGATGGCAGCGTTCACTTTATCTTGAACGTGAAACAATTAAATTTATTTGCCCTGTAACGATGAGTTGGGACAATTTAAAACAGAGAATATATCTGCTAAGTATGCTAGTTTACAAAGCCATTTTCAGTCATGTAAACAATATCTTAATTCCAATCTATCAGTAAGAAAACATTGAAGTTCATGTCAAAGCTGTGCCTGTTAGGCCGGTTGCGCCCGACGGAGGGTTAACGAAGTAAGTTGCTTCTGTAACGAAGTGTGGTATATTTCCGCCGTGTCACTCCGGACCATCTCACGCATCACAAGACTGTCTTGACTTGACTCTTGAGAACGTAAGGCTAAGCTCAGTGCAGTGCATATCACCACCAAACTCCGGTGCAACGTGCACCCCGTACCCCTGGGGGTACGCCAGGCCTCGAAATAGATTTTTTAATACAAGTGCACTTTGTGCACCTAAGTTTTTAAATTAGGTGCACAGGTTATATTTTAGGTGCATATTAAAAAAAAAAACTTAATGTACGAGCATTAATGTAATGTACACTATTTTATTAGTTGGGTATGTTTATAAAAGTCAGTAGTAGATAGTAAATAAAAATAGTTAAACATCTAAATTCTCCCTTCTCCGGCGCACTGCTGTCGCTTCAACAGCGCCATCTGGAAAACGTTTCGATCCTCGGAAAGTTCTGGTGGCAGTGGCACAAGTAAACCTTCCTCCTGTATAAACATGTTACGGACCAGCGATTTTATTTCGCATAGTGTGTAATTAGGAATTTTAATTACGTTCCTTTAGAGCGATAGTGTTCGATACTAATATTTTGTTCCAACATCAAAATAACATAAAACACGTTTCACTCCTTTTTTTTAAACATTTAGTGCACCTAGCGGGAAAAAATTAGCCGCACAATTTTATTTTCATGTGCACCCGAGTATTTCGAGCCCTGGGGAACGCGTACCACACTTTGGGAAACACTGCTTTAGGGGATTGATCCCGGACCGTCGTCAATAGCCCGTTGTGTTGCATTATTACTACGTTAATTAAAATTACCTTACCTTACCTCATCAACAATATCGATTGAATTCCGAACGATGAAGATGTTGCAGTTTTTGATGATGAGATCAAGATCAGGTAAGTTTTTCAAAATCGTGATACCTGGTCCGTCAAGATGTGGTCATTTTTTTAATGCATCAAATTTTTACAACCAGCAGGAGAGTTTCATGCTGGATAATCACTTTAGGCAATAAATTGTTTGCCTCAAAATAGGATTCATGTTTTTCCTTATAACTACGTGACAGACCCGGGAGCAGAAAATGGTTAAAACTGCGACGTTCGTCACAGAATAAAGTCTTTGCAGAACAAATTTTCCTTAATTTTATCAAATTTTGGGCCAATTTTTTGTCAATTATAAGTTACGATGTTCTGCAGTGCAAAGCGCTCTCCTTGCCTCACCTTTTAGTCTTTTCTAGCTACGGAACATCCTCCCTACACCGCCCAAATTACCACAAACACATAATAAATAACACATCTTCTATGTCAATGACAAAATATTTTACTTCAAAAGTTTTCGACAGAATTGCAAATTCTAAAAGTATACCTTGATTTTAAATAAAGTAAATTAATTTTTATGTGTGTTGTGTGTTTTATTATAAACACTTAGTGCATATTTAGCCGATAATTGTGTTTTATGTGTGTTTTTGAATTGACTGCAGTCTTTAAAATGCCTGCAGAAGAATTGCAATTCCTTGGAGTTGTGTTGCAGAACACTGAATATAATTCTGCACCTGGGGTGACAGATCCTCCAGTCGAGCGAAATGTAGAAACAGAATGTGTAGATGCTCGCACATACTCCGTCTATTTCAATAGGTCAATGCATGAAGTGTTTCTCTTAGCTGACTGGCCAAATACAAGCACATCTCTCGCTCACAAAAAGGTCACATTCAATAACACTGGTGCACGCTAAAACTGCCGTGATCTCAAAATATGCCCTCGCGTTGGCATGGTGTGGTTTGGAGAGACAATACCATTCCACAGCATTCTTTTTAACTAAGCATGGAATAAATTAAATACGAAATAATCTCATCTACCACAAAACCATTCAGTAGGTGTGAGAATTTACACCCGAATGAACCAATTTTTGCTAGCTATTGGCGAAGGTCCTGGATCCAACCCGAAGGGACAGATCCGATGACAACATCTCGTCATTTTCAACTACGGTTAAATGACGAGGTCATCTGCAAAATCATTCGCACAGAAGTGATTGGTAACGTTATTTAAAACGAGAATGTGAAACACAAACAATTTAATGCGAGACAACCTAGGCAATTACCCCTTCCAGACGATTTTCGTTAATCTCGAACGCCACGACTCTTAGATACCAATTCCATTGTTGATATAAATACAGCTAAATTTCTTTATTTTCCTTTCACAGATTGGAATCACGAGTGAAATTACGTGTGATTAATCTAGTCATTTCCAAAAAAACAAAAGGAGAGCTTATCTGCGCCACAAAAGCGAAATATATATAATTATTGACTGATAAAATTATGCATATCCCAGAGCCAAACCATTGGTGTAATTTTCTAAGGTTGGTGTTTATTCGAAAGAAATTCAGTATGCATAGGATTATACTCGTATTATTTCTTATTCAAGCTGGTACACTTTTTTAAGGTATTGTGAATAGTCCTTCGAGTTAGGAGTATCGCTTTTCTTAATATATATATTTTTTTAATCTTAAATATATTGAATTGAATTGATGCCTTTCAGTTTTTTGACAAAAATAAAGAATAATTATTTTATCTCTATATTAAAAAAAAAAGTTACCGCTTCCGCCACTGGATTGAAAACTCGCTTTTTTTTGCTCGATTCTTAGGCGGTTTCCCGCGAAAGTACGGATCAGAAAATTACAATATTGATATGGTTTGTTCAAAATTGTACAGGGAATAAGACGAATAAAAAATTTTTCGATACGGCTATTAGTTTAGGGTTCATTAAGTGTCGAAGTTGAAAGCTAAATTTCTAACCAGAGTGAGCATAAGACAACTTTTAATCTTGAGCCGTGATTTTTTTATAGTATCTCTAAATGTAAATTTTTGCCAGACGCCGAGTTTTTTAGAAATTTTAATTTGGTTTCTGAATTTTTTTTTAATTCGGGAAAAATCGGGTCATTTTTGTTATTTTTTTAAAAAACTGTCATATCTTGATCTTATTACTATTATTTTTTTTTATTTGAAAACACTGAACTGAAGAGCAATGGTTGGCCAACCAGGAATTTACAAATTTTTTCCGGTTGAAAGTGTTTTTTATGTGGTCCATTTGCCTTAATAAACATTAAATTGAAGACGTTTGAAATCAATAAAGATTATCTCAAATCTTTTTCACTATATTATTCATAAAACTAAACCCGCTCTCGGCCGTGGAGCATGGTAATATTGCAATTGTTCTTAAAAGAGGCTTAAATTTTTCTGGAACAACTTGGGCGTTTTCATTGGTTCCTCAAACCCTGACTGGTGCACATTTCATCTATACCAAAACGTCGACAGATCCTTTTTAACTACTTTACTCCATGGCGAATACATCCTGCATTTATACTTCCTGGATCAAGCATAGATATATCCTTCAAAAGTTGATCATTTTCTTGATTAACATCAGAACAAAATCTGGATTTCATTCTATCGACAGTATTTTGAATGAATTGCTTGTGATCAATAGGTACGATTTCGGAATTATGTACCAATGTGATATCTTAAAATAGAAACTTTTCTTTTGCTTCTACAGCTATCTGCGTTTGACGTGACGTTTTCTTGAAAAAGCAAAGCGTGTACGTAGTTTTTAAGAAAAAGCAGAGGGTATACGGAATTTGCTGGAAAAACCAGAGGGTATACGGCGTATACCACCGTATACCCTCCACTACAGCCCTGCGTGTGTAGATAACCGATTCTGTGAGGCAATGCCATTTTTCGCCAAAAACGGGACGAAATGCATCATTCCAATTATAATTAATTGATTCTCTAGTTTAATCGGTCCACAAGCTTTTCTTAACACCAAATCATGAACCTGGTCTAATTGGTCCTCGTGCAGTAAATAGTAATCGATTAAGAAGTCTCCACTTCAACGCGATCTAACCAACCAATATCTTACATTCATCAGCGAGAGCATGCTTTCTTCACGCGGAAGTAACCTTTCGACATGAGCTTTCCGGCTCGCTTTGAAAAGATGCTTCTGTCATTGAACACCTCGGAAGGCCGGAAATATACTCCATAACTCGGTTTAGGTTCGATGCAAAACTTTTGCGATCCCTGAAATGATGGAGAGGTTGCAAAGGTTAATTTTTCAGTTATATTTCGTGCTACTATTTGAAAAATCGACTGTGACGCTCGAAGTTAACGAAAGTTGCCTGGTCGTTGGTAATTTCATACGTGGTTTCGGGTTGAATTATGTTGAAGTTATGTATTCGTCTTCGTTTTAAATGTTTCTAAAATAAAATGTGAATTATAATACAAAAAAAAAATTAAAAACATTATATATTTTAATATAATTTTGAATTTTAAATATTTCTTAAATAAAATTACAGTAAAACTTTTATTAACCGTCAGTCCGTTATTAAAAACTAATTAATTAAATACTAAAAGTTTTTAGTACGTGCACATGCATGCATATTGTACTATATGTAGAGTAACTAGATTGCCACGAAAAATCATCCTCGCTTTACTGCTGAGCGGCGGATTGTTCATGTAACTTACGTTCACAATTAACATAAGCTTATGTAACAATATGTATTATGCTGTACTTAAAATAAATTGTATATTATTTGGTTCTGTAAAATAAAATACACGTATGTACACTGTACATGAACTGGAAATACACTGTACATTGTATTTCCAGTTCGTAAACTTGCATTTTTTATCATTCGTTCATATGTAATGGATAGGGATGGGTAATTATTGTTTGAGGTTTTTCTGCTATCCGTCTATACGATTAACGGTCCCGACACTGACAGTTAATCGAAGTTTCATTGTAATTATAATATAAAATTTCTTCTATCTGTGTGTGGACGCAATAACACCTATGCCAGGCATAATTTTCTTTCAATATTATTTTGCAATAGATAGGATACTTTTCTATTTCATGAACTCAAGCGAAGTTCTGATACGAAATGACGCTTAAAAAGCTCGAAGGATATCGTTGAATGGCATCGTTTTGTAAACGACAGATTCGTTTGTCCCTCGCCATTCAGCTACTTGTTGCTTGGAGCTGTTCTATGGCACAAGAGCCGCCACAGTTAGCCATGCATAACGAACATACACACACACAAGAGCAGTTTTACTGACACTGAAGAGCGAAAATATACGTAGAGAAGAATCAAATCTGACATGCGAATCAGGGAATCGCTCCCTTTGGTGATGAAGTCATCACTGTACCGACCATTCATCCAAATGCATTGAAGAAAAACCATCGGCTTCATTTGTTAACACTGTTCACATTTTGTCCCATCTTATCCAATTCCTTCGTAAATTAGTACCTCTTCGAGTTTAAGATCGGAAATTTTAGAGCATTCACTTCAAAATGTACTTGGACAAGATGAAGCAAATTCTCCAGACTGCTGGAAATCGCTTACTATGTTTGATTCCCACCAGTCTGTTTAAAAATAAACATCCAGCAAAAAAATATATATAGTCACACTCAAAAGCTCAGTTGGGTTAAGATCTACACTGATGTCCAAAATTAAGGTCACAAACATAAAATCTGTGAGAACTGGAGAAATATTCAGTTTATTGCAACGAAATTTGGCCCAGAGAAATATTATTATGAGAGAATGCATATAAGAACACAATAATATGAAAAAGAGTTGAATTGTTAGTTAAGATACGAGTTATATCAAAAACGGTCAAATCATGAAGCCTTTATCTCGGGATAGGTCCGTCTAATATGGAGTATGGCCACCGTACACTGTCATACAAGCCTCGCAAAGAGCCCTTATACTTTTAATCAGGGTGTCGAGAAATGCTTGTGGCAATAAATCCCATTCTTCCTAAAGATTGGCCTTTAACGCCTGCTGGGTCCTGGGAGTGGGTAACGTCGTGTAATGGCTCTTCCTAGACAATCCTAAACATGTTCTATAGGACTGAGATCTGGAGACTTAGCGGGCCAGTTCTATACAGCGAATATTCTCTTCTTCAAGAAAATCATCAACAATGTGAGCTCTATGTGGCTGCGTATTATCGTCCATAAAAAGGAAATCCGGGCCTACAGCACCCCGGAACAACCTCATATAGGGTTCAAGGACCTCATCCCTATAGCGCTGTCCGGTAACACTACCCTTATCAAAGACGTGCAGTGGTGTACGACTACCCAACATGATGCCGCCCCAGTTAAGGATTCCTCTGCCAAATTGGTCGATTTCCCTTACGTTGGTGGGATGATAGCGAGCTCCACGTTCTCTCCAGTTGAAGACTCGCCGAGAATCACTCTGTGTGCTGAATCTCGTCTCATCAGTAAAAAGAACACGCCATATTCTTGGTGCGTTTAAGAATGATGTGTTCGGCTCCACAACAAACGGACTCTCCTGTGTAATGCGCTCAAAAGAGATATACCACTGGACGCCGTGTGTAAAGGGCCCTCTCTGCTAGACGTCTGTATACTGTTTACCTGGAAATTGTTTTTCCAGACGCAGCAGCAAGGTCACGGGAAAGCTCTGTAGCCGTTGTCTGCCTATGCTGTCGTGCACATAATGCCAAGTAGCGATTCTGTGCAGGTGTCGTCGCTCTTGGGCGGCCTTGTGATAGCACCACTTGTTGGAATAGTGCCACCACTCATAGTGATAGTGGTTTGAAATTGATTCCACAACCTGGAGACCACTTTTAGTGCCACTTGTAACCATCGGGCCACCTCTGCTTGAGACTGCCCAGCTTCAAGCCTGCCAATGGCTCTACATCTCATTGAATCATCTAAATGATTATGGGAACTCATTCTCACTGCAAACAGTCGAACTTGTGGATTTTAACGCAATATTCAGAACACTACAAGAGAAAATCCCAGATGCTTAAACGGTCAAATTCCACGTTGTTCTACAAAACTAACTTCAGACACCATTTATTCTAAACTGGAGGCTAACATTGTGCTTACCCGTTCTTCAAAATGTATAAAAAACAAATTTAATTAAATTTTCTGGTAGCAATTTAAACGTGTTTGTGACCTTAATTTTGGACACCAGTGTAGTTGACGGTTCGGACTTGAGCTTGGCTATCTGGACATCATTAGTGCAACAGCAAGTATCCCAGACCCCACGGAAACGCAAAACTAAATTGGTGGAAAAGATCGAAAGTATGAACGAGCAGAGCAGGAATATCTGTTGTCACGACTCCCTGGTCTTTCACCACATTGGTTACGAACACAGATAGGTTACAAGAACAGTTGTTCTTGTGTTCTAGTTGCTACTGTTCTAGGGGATGACAGTCCATGTGTTCTGATGCGAATCAGAATATGAAATGGCGGTGCTATTCTGCAGAAGAACACGAATAAGGATAGATTTGTTGTACACTTCAGA
Organism: Metellina segmentata; assembly: GCA_947359465.1. NCBI lineage: Eukaryota > Metazoa > Arthropoda > Arachnida > Araneae > Tetragnathidae > Metellina > Metellina segmentata. The sequence continues at coordinate 92,574,094 of OX375882.1, forward strand.
CGAGTGAGACGTGTTTTTGCACCGGACGGTGCGGTGTATATATTTGAAACTTTAAATTTTATTGTGAATAAATGTCTATGTCCAATTTAGGTGTGCAGTGTCCCTCTGTTCTTGGCGCTACTACACACATTGTCTATTAAATTAGGCATCGCTCGGTCACTCTGACACCTGCTTTCAAAAATATTCTACCGTTTTTAGAATTTTGAAATATTCTATTTTAAATGTTTTTTAAACTGGTAGTTTTACATAATAAATATGTTTAACTTTACGTATGTCTTAATTTTTAATGAGAGTTTCTTGACCCACGCTATAAAACGTTTTTTTCATGTGCCCCGAGAAGTGCGATATATCGACAGCAAATCAAGTGCTGTCAAGAGTGTAAATTTGTTGCCCGGGACAAACGGTCATGGCAACTACAAGTACGTTGGTATTTTATTTAACGTCACATTGGAGCAACACGACGGGATTAAATCCAAAGGGAAAGATCCGAGGACACCATATAATTTTGAACCAGGTCAGAAGACGAAGTCAGTACCTGAGCTGGTATCACACTACGCCAACCTGAAGACATTCGAGGCCACGACAGATAGAACGTGCACAATGCCCCTTGTACACGGCGTTCTTGGTTTGATTCGTATTCGCAACCCTCGGGTTGCATATCCGTCACACTTCCAACTGAACTGCCGCGGCTCCGACACAGGTTTAGATTTCATCTGCTGTTCGCAAAATTTAAATGAACAATCTTCATGGATTTGAATAATTCGCAGTAAGTCCAAAAATAGTGTACTTAATAACCAAAGTATTTATTTTAATTATGATAATCTAGATCATACAAATGTTTATTTGACAGATACAGATCATAATAGCGTTTTGAACAAATGCATTATGATTAAGCGATTATTACAAGATTTAAGCTGGAATAATACGCATTTTCTTCTTAAACAGAAAACTCTTAAATACAAAATTTATTTCTATCGTATCAAAAAGACAAAACCCAATCAGTTCTGTTAGCAAATCATGTTTTATGTAAATATAATTATTCTTCAAGAAACACATAGAGATAAATTTTTATTTCCAGAACGCTTCGAAAGTTGAAGCATTTAAAATTGCCATGGCCACCAGGAATAAATATATGCATTTCAAACATAATTGTGAAATTGCAGACGAAGAACGGTATTCCTTCGCTGTTTTAAGCATTTCAGAGGTAAGTCCGTATCCAAATCACATCCGCATATGTGCGTATTCCGTCTCAGGCCAGACAACAGCACCTGCCACCAAGTCTGGTTGGTGACGGTTGCTATAGCGACAAGACAGCCTCCTTTTGAGTAGGGATGTCTCATGTGGATGTCTTAGTTTTATTTGTTTAAGGCGAATGTCGGCGATGGACAGAGGTAGTTTGTTGGTATAGGACTCGGCAACAATTAAAAATATGATATTAAATACATTTCCAATTTATCAAGTGCGCCAACATGACCGACTTGAATACATTTCTTCAATCACCAATTGTAAAATGGGATAATATTCGTTTCTACCGCAGCACACAGGTATAGACTTTTGTGGTGAAATCAGGGCTCGTGGTAACCAGACAGTACTCAATTTTTCTTACTGAAAACATGTCTATAAAGCATGCATATTTTAGCCTATTTAGTATCGCAAGACTGATGTTAAACCAATGTGTGGTTTGTATACAGATACTTTTAATCCGAACATGAATTGCGCTAAGAATTTCAATGCTAAATGAAATTCACCTTCTTTTTCACTTGCTCGGCACATTTTAGTATATCCTATTACCCGTCTTGAATGAAACTTTTCAAGGTCAGTTGTATATTTTCTGCCGAAATTTAATACCTGCATTAAGTAAAACTAGACATCATAAATGAAGGCGCATATTTGCCTCATTTACTGTAAACAATATCAGGACTCCTAGTGTTGTCCCCCGTTTCACCTTCAGAAGATCTGATAATGATATCGGAATATATTTTTATTTAAAACTTTAGAAAATATAAAAAATGTCTTCAGCCTTCATCAATACATGCAAAACTTCATAAATATATGCATTAAGAAAATTTATTTTTTACCCTCCGAGTCAAGAGATTTCAACTACAGAATAATATTTTTTTACTTTTTGTCCCACATTACGCATGATGTCAAAATGATCCTATCTATTGCTTGAAAGAAATCTAGTAAGGTCAAAACTGGTTGGAAATCACGGAGGGAAGTCTGCAGGTTACAGCACGGATATACGTGTGTGAACTTCTTAGAGGTTTAATTAAGTAAAGTTTATGGGTCGAATGCATTTGGAATGCTTACAAATCGTAGCACAGGTTCTATTGGCTTTGTTCACATCATACGAAAAATATGAAATTAAAGCAGAGTGTAGTAAAGAAATGACTAATCCAGTACATATAGCAAGCTGTTATGATTAAGTCTAGGGACTTGTTTCACAAACCTAAGATCTTTTAAAGGTGAAACGAAGTATACTTTTTGAAAATTTGCAGTACAAAACTAGATTTGTATTTGCTAAAAAACCAAGTTGACGAAGTATGAATGAAATTAAACGCTTGGTCACATATATTGTACAACTATTAATGTTCCTATATGATAAGTTTAGAAGACGTAAGATTCTTGAGATGTAAAACATTTTCTTTTTCATTCAGGAAGTGACGAAAATGTGCATGTTTCTGTTACGTAATTACAGCACGTGGCTCAGAATTTATCATAAATTTCCCATTTCTTCGAGTATTTTGTATGCAGAATGAAATTTTGCTATCGTTGTTCGACATAAATTATTTAATAGAGGAGAGAAATGTCGCTATGACGGCGATATATTAAAATTTAAAATAAGTGCATTGTAAATAGTTATCTATCGCACTACCGAGAAAAGAATAATTCTTAACAGAAAGTACTTTTTATTTTTCTCCTTTCCTGCAGTTCTCTACGTTTATGCTGAAAACCTCTCATAATCAGATCGCATAATTCTTTAACTATGATGTTTCCGGAGCAAAAATCGGCATTTTCAGGCATCAGTCAATGTCCTACCAACCACTGAAACAATTCACTCCTATCGGGACAAGAAGTGGGTGATAGTTTTAGAGCTTTTCTCTCGGTCCAAGAGAATTATCAGTTTTTTCCACGACTCGGTAGGGCTTGCCGTTGGAACGGAAGGTCAGGGGCACATGGTAAATCTTCGACTCTATGAACCTCCTGGGCCTGTGCCTGGGCATGATGATGTCTTCGATGGGCACTTCGGTACTGTAGCCATCGTGGTCCTCGCCAATGTCATCCCAGTTGTACCCTGACTTATCTGGTTTTTCCGTATGAACTTTCTCGGGTTCTTTCATCTCCCAGTCATCTTCTTCAGGCTCGGGTGGATTGTAGGGCTTCTCGTAGTGAGGCTGCCCCACCGTCCCCTGGCCTCCCGGGATTATCTTTTTGGCATGGCCCAGGATGCCATGGATGGCCCCAAAGGGCTTACCCGACAACTCGATCCCGATGGTCCCTCCATGCAGGACGTTTCCCAAGTGGCCGATGATCCCAGGACCCGTCTGCTTTGGAGCGTCTGGTTCCGCGGGCTTGGAGAAGATGCTGAAGATCCGCGGACGATTATGGTGCAGGATCGGGAAGAATCCTGGTTTGTCTTTGGGCTCGTCCTCGTCCGATTCTTTGAAAGCACTGCACACGCACGCCGCGAGTGTTATGCAAGCTGCGATGACCGTCAACCTAGAAAAAGAGAAGAATATACTAAGCGAGGGTCAAGACTAAACATCACATTTTGAAAAATTAACTATATTGCAACCCATGGTATAGTCCCGGTGAAGACGAGTTGATATTTGAGTCACATGGTGTTGAACGAATCTACTCGTTTAGTTAGGTGACAGGAATGGTTGGTTGGGCTTTATGGCTACATTTTGGCCAAACGACGTCAAACGTCAAGTAACGTGGATATATATGCACACAAGTAAAGCTTCTTTGACGCGGAAGAAATACACCTGGGGCATGAAAGCCGTAATGCGTTTCTTCGATTACCGTCTTAACCCTCCAAAGTGTTTCGACGAGATATCTCATCCATGATCTGTTCAACTTTTCTAAGAACGAACTATCTCGTTGAGACAAAACTGTCATATTCTTCAAGGGGAATGTAGATCCAAGTAGGATAAACAAATTGCCCCTTGCTCTCAATGGGTGACAGTTTGGTACAATTTTCTGCACCAGAGGTTGGCCAATACACGGTAGTTTTTGATGCAAAGATAAACCACCAGGAGGGAGAAGAGAGGATTCTAGTTTCGAATTAATCAGTCGGTGCAGGAAGCAATAGAAAAAATTAATAATGGCGAAATAAATAATCACCAGGGGTAATCGTCATGCCTGATTTTGAATATGGCAGCCATATTCCCTTGCGACCTTATGGCAGCCCTGTTCCCTTACTATTTTTGCAGAAATTGACTATTATCCTAGCTTATTTCTGCAACAAAAAAGTAGGATGCCCTCTTTCTGCAGCAGTACTATAACTATGAGTTCTGTTTACTGTGGTTCTCTTCAGGTATTATAGAGTTAGCCTTCGCAGAAGAAAGCAGACCAAGGCTGAAAGACAGGATTCGTTGTAACGGAAGCTTGAAAATAGTGGGAAGAACACAGACACAACATAATTAAACTGAGAGAAGAGAAAGGCTGCTCACTTCGTAAAATAAATGGTGTATTATTGTTGGTCGCAGCTTTCAGCATTTTTGTGAAACTACTGTTAATCTGTTAAATTTAGGCTGATAAAATGGATGATAATTATGGACTTAGATATGAGTATGGTTCAAATTTGTAATGCGTCTCGTTTAACACCCTGTTTAAAATGGTATTTCTTATTTATACATTCGAGTTTTATGCAAAGTAACAAAAAACAACTAAAATTGCAAAAAAAATGAAAAAAAGTGGGATGTTTTATTTTATTTAAACATGTAAATAACAGTCACACATGTTAGCTCTTAAAATATATTTTCGAAAATTTCTTACCTGTATATAGAGGAAGGAAAGTTAGAGTGAAGCCTCCTCTTATGCTAAGAGTTGCAGTCCCAGCAAAGGAAGAAATGTTAGTGCAGAAAGGTTAAAAAAGCTAGGTTAGTAAAAAGATTAATCATATTAGTACTACAAGGTTATATCAGAGAGTTCACAAACGCAGGGCCGTTCCTGAGCGGCGGGCTACTGTACGTAATCAGAAAAAAGTAAGGGTTAACAATTTAAAAAAAATAGTTAACCAATAAAAATGAACACTTTATGCGGAAGTTATTTCAATAAGTGTCGCACTGGAGCAGCACAAAGGGCCATGAGCAATGGTCTAAGATCAAACCAAAAGGAAAAGATCCGAGGACACTACCACGTCATTTTGAACACCACGGTCAGATGACGAGGTTACCTGAGCTGGCAACCCACTCTCCAAACTTTCACACCACGCCAACGTGAGACGTTAGAGACCATAACAGATAGAACGTGCACCAGCCCTCCACCAGAACGTTAGCCCCCACGTACACTACGGTATTTGGTTGAACTTCAACTCGTAACCCTCCGGTTGCTAATCCTCTGCTTTTCGAACCAGGGTAGCTCCATATGAGACTATGTTCTTGATTTAAAACAAGATAAATTGATATCACAATCATATTACCAATAAATAGATATATAGCGATATTTAAGAGTTATAGTGTAACAAGATAGTTTGTGTCCTCCACGAAATCTGTGGAAAAACATGCACATTTTTCCAATTAGAGAAACTAAGAAAACCTAGAGATTGAAATTCCCAATAAAGGATGAAAGGTAATCAAACACTTTCAAGGGAACTACATTTTTCACTGCGTTCTCAGCTCTGTCATGTGCTGATGTCACAAAAATAAGAGTTGAACTTATTTCAATTGATGCAAATTGAAGTTTCGTTAAGACCACAAGTGGAAGTATCGTGGACAAATTAGAAAATATCCACAAACACATATCCTAGAAAAAATTTAGTTCAAATATATTTTTCAAACTCAATGGCTCATATCGTATTACAATTTCGTCGGCTTCTAAGGTAAGCGAAGAATATATGCTAGGTATCTGACCGAAAACGGATAAGATACGATGAGAAAAACCTCTTGTATGTTCGTCTAGGAGCTGGGGTCGGCAAAGTTCTTTGATCGTCGACCACTTCAAGAGTTTCGTGACTCCTTATCGACCCCCTCTAATCTACTATTAAGTAATTATAATAGGACAAGTAAATAAAAACCGCTAATATTCGTTTTAAGATTGTATATTTAAAAGTTATTTATTGTATGTAGAATATAGTATTTTTTACTATAGTAGCCTAAAGTATACGTATTTTTACTGTGCGAGTAATTACGTTATCATTTTATATAAAACTAGCACTGCGTTAGCCGTGACAGCTCTTTTCGTATGGTCAGGTATTACCACTTTTCGCTAACGCTAGCCAACCCCCGGCGATTGCTACGTATTCTTATTTGATTTGCTTCGAAAACGAATTCCACAGGCAACGCCGTGATGGCCTTGAAGTGGCTATTATCAACAATGTAATTCAAAACACTATAGAATCGGAAAAATTGGCATGGTTTCAAAGGCATTATACAAAAAACGCTTCTGACGTCAGCGGTCGAAAAAATAGCAAATCCACTCCTTCAATGACGTCAAATTCTGGAGAGAAGAACAAAAGGTGAAAAAACCAACTAACAAATTGTTCTAGATTAAATTTTAAAATTAGGGTGCCACACAAAAATTTAGGACTACCTGTGTGCCAAATTTCATTATTGTAAACGCCATAGATTCATCAGGACAAGGCATACAGAGACACAGAGAAACACTTCCTTTTATAATAATAGAGAAGCTCGTGCAAACATAATACTGTGAGTAAATATTATTTTTTACAGTGCACCCTTATATTGTGAATGTATTTTTAATCATTCACGTGCAAACTGTAACCATGAAATGTGCAAAAATGTGATAATGTATGAATGTGACAAAATTAATTTGGAATTTAGAAGATTGATTAGGAATTGAGACACGTTATTGAATATTCTTCATAATTTGATATCGTCTTTATAGTTTTTTTAAAAATAAATGTCTAATTTTTTAAAACAAGTTTTTTTGTCTCTACTTGTATGCAATCCATAAGCTTGTCTGCAACTATTTAATGCAATCTAACTAATATTCTGGTCATCCAAAGAGTGAATTGAGTGAGTCTTTCTTTCCAAAATATGAACTAGAAATCGACTCGGGATCATCCCTCTACACCCCGACAGTGCTCGAACCCTCGAGGAAATATTTTAAGCAATAAAAACAGTCCACATACACACTGAAGTTAATTTAATCAGTGTTCGTCGAAGTTTCGTTTGTCACACAGAGGTAAAATGCACGTTGTTTGTCTGAAAACAGTGCAAAATATCATTCGACTTAGGTCGGTGGTTAGTTGTGGCTATCAGAGCAAGAGTGGTCTAACCCACGAAATCACGACCATTTATTACGAACTTTTAATTTTCTTGAAATGCACATGTTCAGGTCTTCTAAAATTACACAACTTTTTATTGATCACTCGTAAATAAATTTTCAGTACCTCAAATCATAGTGTAGATAAATAAATATATATTTTAAAAAATGGGAGCAAGAAAATCGCGTTTTTCTCCATTGAGTATATTGTTGGGTTAGTCCACTCTAGCTATGTTAGCACCAATTAACGTTGCAATGTTGCAACACAAAGAGCTGTTGGTGATCCATCCCGGAGGGAGAGATCCGAGGACAAAGCCATCGTCATTTTGAATCAGTCAGCTGACGATCTGAGCTGGTACCCAATTCACCAAAAACTTCCACTCCACGGGAAATAGAAGACGTTTGTGGCAAAACAGATTTAACGTGAACAAGTCCCCTTGAACCCGGTATGAACCAAGTTCTAATCAGCAGCCACTTGACACAGAAGAAATAATTAGAATAAAAGGAATGGTTGAGTTCATGGCTAAGCTGCTTCAAAATAAACTGTAAAAAATCCAAGAAAGTTAATAAAGGCTATTTACTATTTCAAATTCAAATTAATCAAGATTTAAAGTCTAAATAAAGTTTATAAAATGAATCTTAGCACGATTCTTTTTGTAAGAATCCTACAAAATATGTTCAAGGGTGTAAATTACAGAAATCGAACCTGTGCTACCTTCAGCTTGCAGGACATTATCAGAGATATACGTCTGTCAGTCTGTATACAAATTTGCAGAAGGGCTAAATACAATTCAAAATTTTCATAGGTAATGGTTATGGTCATTTTAATTAACGTCGTACTAGAGCAACACAACGGGCTACTGACGACGGTCCGGGATCAATCCCCTAAGGGAAAGATCCGAGGACACCACCACATAATTTTGAACCACGGTCAGACGACGAGACAATATCTGCGCTGGCACCACACCACACCAAACTTCCACACCAACCCAATGACTTTCGGTCACGACAGATTTAAGGTGCACCAGCCGCCTCTACACCATATGCTTACAAACATCCATGCACAGACCCGGATTCGAACCAGGAACCTTCCGATCTAGAGGCTATGGTCAGCAAATTTTCATAGGAATAACTCTGAGTATTTTTACGATCACTGTAAGACTAGTACACCAAATTTGGTACATTCATCCTGTAAAATCATGCGGGAAACATAGGCTACATATTAACCATGTTCTATCGGTCCTACGTTTGTACAGGGGCTAAAAACAATTTAAAATATCAATAGGTATAATATTGAGTATTATTACGATGAATTATAAACAACTCATCCCAAGCAATGCCGGGTAATTAAGCTAGTACAGGTAATGGTAATTTTTAATTAACGTCGTACTAGAGCAACAAAACGGGCTATTGACGACGGTGTAATTTGGTAGTTTTAAATTTAAGTCGTAACATAGCTTTATCGACGACGTTCCAGGATCAATCCCCTAAGGGAAAGATCCTAGTATAACACGTAATTTGAACCACGGTCAAATGACGACTGTTAGTTCAGGAGATATAAACGTAGAGTGAGAAATGGTAATGAACATAGTTTCGAAATCTCTTCCGGTAATCCGTTACTCTTCCAACTGGACTACCACAGCCCATATTGGACGTAATGTTCATTTAGTACACCGGTCTTTCGACTCTAGAAATCCGAAAGACACTTGGAAATCTTGAGAAATTATTTTCGTAGTATGTGCCTGATGGAGTATTCCATGAAATCAATTTGGGTGCGTCGCTATGGTGATAGTGAGAATCTCTGGGTTCGCCCGGATCTGTGAAAAACGTGGAAGAGGCAATTAATCGGATGTCTTATCGGGGCCAATCCGCCATGCAAAGCAGCGGGATTCAAGGGAAATGTCACCCAGATTTCGATCGCGAAAAGGGAAGCTTCGGCAGGATCTCGCTAAAGGGAAGCGGAAGATTACTTCGTCTTTCGTCTCGTGTCATCCGCGAATTACAACCAGAGAGATAAGATAATGAAAATTTCGCAGGTAATAAAGGAAGAATGCAAATCGAGAACTCAAATTCGATCAAGTACGAAAGAGCGCATGAAAAGCTGGTATCGATACCACGAACGATAAGTTTCCCCGAAATGCTCTTGATGTTACAAAAATGAATGTTGAAGTTACCCCATTTCGTTCCTCCAACCCTTCTGTTTCTCCTCTAATGAAAACTCTAAACCTCTGATGAATCGGAGGGACGAGAGTTCAGTAAGAATCATTTTGTTGGTAGTTTCGACGAGATATATCGTCGCCGTGGTCACCTTCTGTTTTTCCTAAAATGAAAACTCTAAACCTCTGATAAATCGAAGGAACGAGAATTCTGTAAAAACCCTTTTGTTGGTAGTTTCGACGAGATATCTCGTCACCAGCAAACCTAACCAGAACTTAATGGATGAGATTTCTCGTCACCAGCAAACCTGACCAGATCTTAATGGAGGAGATATATCGTCACCAGCAAACCTGACCAGATCTCAATAGAGGAGATATCTCGTCATCAGCAAACCTAACCAGATCTTAATGGAATAGATATCTCGTCACCAGCAAACCTGACCAGATCTTAATGGTGGAAATATCTCGTCACCAGCAAACCTGACCAGATCTTAATGGTGGAGATATTTTGTCCTTTTGAAACAAACTGATCAAATATAGATCGCATCTTTAAAAAAATCGGCAATATATTGATAACGAGATGTCTCGTCATTAGCAAAATAAGTCAGATCTTGATGAATGATTGTTAACCCGCTGTTCTTACAACAGGCCTTCCGCGACCCTTCGTTTATCTTAGTAAAATGCACGCAGTCATGTCTAAAAAGCAGTCAAAAAATTAACGACATTTTGACTGGACTTGAATTTTTTTGTGTACTTATTTTTTGAATATTTATTGTTTCTCTCTAATTGGATAGTATTATGTGGAGTAAAATTGCCTCCTAAATGAATCAAGTGTACAACTTATAAATTTCTACTGATAAAGATTTGAAAAATGAAAAGCTTTTCAAATTAATTCAATAATGGTTAGAATAATGTGCTCGAGGAAAGGATACATTTTGCTACAGATTAGAGGAATTAAGAATGAGCAAAAAATAATTTCTTGGATTAGATGCTGCAAAAAGATTTCAAGACCGAAAATCATCGACTGTTCTGATCGAAAAGGACATGAAACATATTATGTTCAGCTCGGAAACAAACATTAAAGTTCGCACATCAACTGTAAGAGACCACGAATCATCGGAGGCGCAAGACGAAAGAAGCGAAACCAACAGCAGCGCAGGCGTGAAAAAATCGATATACCGAGTTCAAATAACAAATTCTGCCTGTCAGTGGCGTGGGCCCGGTGGCGCAACGGTAGCGCGTCTGACTCCAGATCAGAAGGTTGCGTGTTCAAATCACGTCCGGGTCATCAACTGGTTTCTCTTTTTTTTGTTGAATTCGAATCCTTTTTATTGCACATAATTTTCGAAATCAGGACGCTGAACTGAACTCGTATTTTGAAAAACCCTCACACTGGGATGACATGACGAAAAAATAATAGTTTTCTCCAACATCCTAACGGGTCGTTCGGACGAATGAAATTTTATGGAAAACACCACTCCTAAAATAAAATACATTTTCGCTTTGACTACCATCTTTTTGTGGAACGAGGATTCTGGAAAAATAGGAAATCGCTAGACCACTTGATTCAATCACGATCTGCCTTGCTTTCAACTATTTGTAGGTAGTTAAATTAAATTGCACTGGAGCAACACAACGGAGTATTGGCGACGGTTCGGGATCGGTCCCGAAGGGAACGATTCTAGGACAACATCTAGTCATTTTCAACCAAGATTATGCCTGACCTAGTAGTGGAGTACTACCTGAGCTGCCCCCAACATAAACACACCTCTCTAAACTTCCACACAACTCCAAGGTGAGGACATATTCACGACCACGACAGATTCACCACGACGGATTCAATTTGCACCATCCCCCTCGTACAAGACAATGTTTGGTTGGATCAAGTTTTTAACTCGCAACTAGTGGATCCCGGACTCTTAAACTACAAGAGAAAATAAATGCCACTTTTAGCCAATTCCATTTTCCCTATTTACAGCACCCACAACCTAGACACAAATACCTGATGAATTGTGTAAATAATGTAAAATCTTGCGTTTCAAATAGATATTTTAATCGTATTTTGACATCCTCGTCTTCCATAATTCCTACTGATGTGAATATTGACAACGTAATACGATCACGATACAAACACGTATAAAAAATAAAACAGCATATTTGGGAAATTAGAACCCATTGAAAAACCACCACACTAGAACAAGATTTCCTGATTGAGAACAATATTTTTTAAAGGCGTAAAAATGAACTGCGAAACAACCAGAACATACAGACATTGTAACAACTATCTAGGCGTTGAACTCACACCTCATCCTATATTCGTAAATAATTTTTCAAATCATCGATTACCGTCCAGGGGAACAGTTTTACAGCCCGGACATAATCGAAATTGCCAAAGCCGTGCAAAACGCACACGACGACATTTGATTCAGAAATAGACACAACGAAGATGCTCACTACGTTACACAGTCAACAATCAATCTAATTATGGGCCAAAAACTTCGAAACCGATGAAGCTATTTTCACCATAGTAAAATTTCGAACGTTTCGAACCTTTGTTCCACCCCCTTTCCGAATACGTCCCTGAGTCCCGGATGGCCCGTGATCCTGAGTTAAAAGAGAACCTACCCCCGAGGGCTTTGTCGCAGCGCTTCTGGCCACAGCCGATCAATACGAAACAATCGGAATGAAAGAAAAAATGGCGATGCATTAAGATATAATAACGCGTGATTATTTCAGATGTAATCAGAGTTCAACGATCCAGTGGACTCAGAGATGCGCCTCGTTAAGGCAGGATTATGCGCATGAGAAACAAGTGAACGGGGATTACATCTATGGAGAGCAGGGGTCGAGGTATGCGATTACCTGTTGACAAACTCCTCTGGTGGTCACCGGAAAAGCAGGTGACGACGATTTCAGTTCCAGCTGTACTAAGTGATTGTTTTCTATTGAGATAATTTATCTTCGGAGTAACATTGTGTTGCTCCGATGTGACGTCAATTAAAACACCAACTTACCCCAAAGGAGTTTCTTTCAGATTTTAAATATCTATATACCCCCATGTAAAGATAAAAATATCGCTTTTATTCAGCTTAGAACCCTTTATTACCAAATCTTGTTTTCATCTTTCACTTTCTCTTTAATTCACTATCTTGTCACGAAATCACAATTTAAATCGCGATTTTTTATTGAAAACGCTGGTTGAAATCGATTATATTCTATTAGTCTTGCATAGAAAGTAATTTGGGACGAGATGGCGTGTAATTGATCGATGTTTTATTTTGGATATTTAAAAAGAACTTGATTGTTCCCTGAAAAGTGATTATTTTTTAACTGAAAGTAATCATGTCTCTTTGAGGAAGATAACAGTAGTATTGATTGAAAAGGATAACACAAAGAACTGATGGATATGTATTTAGCTCTTTCTTCACAAAGAACATAAGTCTACGGAATTAATGGTGCTCAAACCGGCAATGCAGCCAAAATACAATAACAATACTTATATTAAACACAAAAATTTACATTTTTTACATCATTAATGTGGGACTTGTGTCTCCAGGTTGCGGGTGCTGTAAATTGGAAAAAGGTGTTGTATCAAAACAAAATTTATTTTCTCTTGCAATTTAAGGGGTGTTACCTTGGTTGGAAGAGTACGTGATTAGCAATCTGAGGGTTGCAAGTTTGAAACTAGATCCAAAAAAGACCTTCACGTACGTGGGGACTGGTGCACGTAAAATTCTGATGGCATCAAATGTACTCACATTGGCATAGTGTGGAAGTTTGGAGAGTGGGGTGCTGGCTTAGGTGACCTCGTCATCAAGCCGGTCTTAAAATGACGAGGTATTGTCCTCGGATCTGTCTCTTAGGGATGGATCTTGAACTGTCGCCAAGAGCCCGCTGCGTTACTCCTGTGCGGTGTTGATAGCTCCCTACCTATCTTAATACTTAATTATTTTTCAAACATCAATTTAAATAAGAGATCTTACGAACCCTTCAAGCACTGATCGGCGAAAACAAATCAGATTCTAAGCACGGTATCCTGGGGCACCTTGGGAGGTGCTGCTTCATCGCACTCACCATGGATAGGGGAAATTAATTTTTGGTAATTTTTAGTTAACGTCGTACTAGAGAAACACAACGGGCTATTGACGACGTTCCGGGATCAGTCCCTTAAGGGAAAGATCCGAGGACAACACCTCGTAATTTTGAACCACGGTCAGATGACGAGGCAACACCTGAGCTGGCACCCCACTCTGCAAACTTTCACGCCAACCCAACGTGAGGACTTTCGGCCACGACAGATTTAAGGTGCACCAGCCGCCTCTACACCATACTCTTACAAACATCCATGCCCGGCCATGGATAGGGGAATGCCTTCTTAAAAGGACTTTGGTAAGTATTTAATTGAGGTTGAACTTAAGCAACATAGTGGGCTATTGGCGACTGCCTGGGGTCAACCCCTATTGAAAGATCCTCGACTAGACGACTCGGATCTTTCGCTTAGGGGACTGATCCCGGACAATCGTCAATAGCCCGTTGTGTTGATCTAGATCGACGTTAATTAAAATTACCTTATCTTACCTCGACAAGAAGACACTGCGTAATTTTGAGCTACTGTGAGCTGACGAGGTCACACCTGAGCTGATATACCATCCTCAAAATTTATACACCACACCATCGTGAGGATATTTGAAGCCGCAACAGATTTAATGTGGACAGGACACGACGGTCTTTGATTGGATTCGAACTCGCAGTCCTACGGTTACTAATCCGTTACTCTTCCAATCGGGCTTTACCACGGCCCTTGGTAAGGTAAGGTAATTTTTATTAACGTCGTACTACAGTAACTCAACGGACTATTGACAATGATCCGAGATCAATACAATAAGTGAAATATACGAGGATAACACCATGTCATTTTGAACCACGGTCAGATGACGAGGCAACACCTGAGCTGGCTCCCCTCTCCAAACTTCCACACCAACCCAAAGTGAGGACTTTCGGCCACGACAGATTTAAGGTGCACCAGCCGCCTCTAAGCCATACATACGAACTAGAGGAACCTTCCGATGTAGATTCTAACACCCTAACCACCTAAACCGGTTGGTCGGCACCACGGCCCTTGGTAATTTTGGTATTTTTTAAAATTAACGTCGTACTAGAGCAACACAGAGGGCTATTGACGACGGCCAGGGATCAATCACCTAAGTGAAATAAATATCCTAGGACAACACCACGTAATTTTAAACCACGGTCAGAAAGACGAGGCAACACCTTAGCTGGCACCCCCTCTCCAAAGTTCCACACCAACCCAACGTGAGGACTTTCCGCCACGACAGATTTAAAGTGCAACAGCCGCCTCTACACCATACGCTTACAACCATACCTGCACTGATCCGGATTCAAACTAGGAACCTTCCGATCTTGAGGCTTACATCTTAACCACCACAGCCCTTGGAGAATCTGGACTGCATTTACGTACTCTCTTGAGTAAGACAAGCTGACAACCCAACAACAGCACATACGGGTTTGGAACTCGAAAACAAGTGGTTTCATTCTAACAGTTACTTTTCAGAACGACTTATTTAAGCACTCGGTCAGTTACAAGACATTTAATTTGTAAGGAGGCCCAACTCTCCCTCAATCTAGTTGGAGCGATGACCTACCCATGCAGGTTTCCGAACTCTCTTCTAAACAAATTCCCTCCTCTCCCCAAAAGAAAGCATTCATGAATAAAATTATCATCCTACCTCAAAGTGTAATCTTCAAAAGATCACATCGTTTCGTGTAATAATTGAAACCTGTGGTCAGCTCTAATGGGTTTCTCCATTCATCAAAATTATCCGCACAGAAGCGGAGAATGGTTCTGCCTTCGTGTTATGTGTGAACGATGCAAAATAATCGCAATCGTGATTGCCTCCGATGCGGAAAAACGAAGCGAAGACAACGCGATAGGAGTTGAAGGCCAACCGGTCATTGTGATTTTCCTCCTCGGTCCGGTATTGCTTTCACCCTACTGCAATTTCACTTGAATGCGATTGGTAAGGCCCGGACACAGTCGACGGAAAATGATAGGAAAAAGAAGCGAGCATATTATGACCTTAAAACTGGTAATGAAGGACCTTGAAATTCTGCAACTCGAGTCAGGCGCTTGTATGGAAAACAATTTTAGTTGGTAGGTATTTTAATTAGCGTCGCGCTTGAGCCACAGAACTTAATATTGGCGTTTGTCCTGGATCAATCCCACAAGGGAACGATTCTAGAACAACAACATGTCGTTTCGTTACACGGTCAGATTAGGAGGTCAACACCTGAGATAACACCCCACTCTCCAAACTTCCACACCCACCCAACGTGAGGACAATGGAGGCCACAACAAATTTAACGTGCTCCACCCAAACTCGCATCCTTCCGGTTGCTAAGCTGTAACTCTTCCAACTGGAAAAACTTGGCTCCCAGGAGATACCCGGTATTAATTTCCAATCACTCGGCCATGGTAGGTAGTTTGTTTAATGAACGTCGCATTAGAGCAAAGCAGCGGGCTATTGGCGATCTGGGATCATCTATTTCATAGGTAAAGGTCCGAGGACAACACCTTGTCAGTCAGATAACGTGTTCGACACCTGATCTGTAACCCCACACTTCAAATTTCCACGCCAACGTGAGAACATTTTAGGCCACGGCAGATTTAACGTGCACCAGCTTCCGCGTACACGACAGTCTTTGACTGGATCGAGTTAAGAACTAACGAGTTACGAGTTAATAACCCTTCGATTGCTGATCCGTTATAGCACCCCGTCAGTCCGAAAACGAGATCGAAACCTGAGCTAGCCATCCAACTCGCCATTCCAAACCACGCTAATATGAGGAAAATTGAAACTACGACAGATTTAAAAGTACGCTAGGTCTCACGTACACGGTGGTCTTTGGAAGAGTGTGAACACAAATAATCACACGTAAACTACAAGTTGCCCTGTGGTCAGTGAATAAATATTTGAACCCTATTTTCCATCAAGGATGGTAGTATTCAACTAGTTTGAGCATTGAAGGGTTGGGCCTCAGTCTTATCTGATTAAGCTGAAGTCCAAATGCAACTGACCATGACCTTTCCCGAAACAAAGCGACTCCACCAAATGTGTCGAGCCATCGCCTGGGGTTACAGCATTAGGGGTGCCATTAACAACGCGATTTTTCTATTTACGGGCTTCGAAAAACTAGATTATATTCGATTAACCATCCTGTTGGTTTTCTCGACGAGGAACCAGAGGTAAAACTGTTCATATCTTGACGGAAAAGAATACCTCGTCATTGAAAAGAAGCTAACCAGATCTTCATCATCATATAAAAATTCGGGATTGATCCCAGACCTTGGTCAAATACCAGTGCGAGGTTAATTATTATCTACCGAAGTAACGGATTTGTAACCGGAAGGTTGCGAGTTCGACTCCAACCAAAGACCGTCGTGTACTGAGAGTGCTGGTCCACGTTAAATCCGTCACCTCATATATCCTCGCGCTGGTTTAATGTGGAAGTTTTGGAGAGTCGAGTGCTTGCTCAGGTGTTGTTCTAGTCATCTGGCAGCGAATCAAAACTACGCGGTGTTCTCGGATCTTCAACCTTCGGGTTTGACACCGGACCTTCGCCATTCGCCCGTTGTGTTGCTCCAGTGCGACGTTTATTAAAATACCTACCTGGTGGTTAGGGCATACATAGCGAAACCATTAGAAGATCCTGATGGACAAAATATCTCATCAGAAGAAAATTGACCAAATCTTGATACCGTCACCAAAAAATCTGCAGTGTTTCGATGACGAGGTATCTCGTCATTGGCAAAACTGGGCAGGTGTCGATGAACGAGATATCTCGTCGATAACCCTAGGAGGGTTCATCTAATATCGGCATTTATTCTTGAAATATTTTTGGGGCGCCTTGAACGCATCCCTGTGTTATTTTTTGTCGGAGTAAAGGCTCATCATTTCCAACTGGTTCGTGACGAGGCCATCGCATCACCGGGAATGGATGAATGAGACGACCAAGGTCCCCCAGCGTTTCACCCACGAAGAGCAACGGACAGCAATTAGAATCCGTTTAGCACCTGCTGTACCACAAAAGCCTCAAATTCCTGGGCACTGGGTCACGGCCGAGCGGGGTTCAAGGCTGGTCGCCGTGACGTCAACAACACATCTCGTGTGCTCGAAATTACCCCGTTTTGTTTCTAGGGCTGGGAGAGAGAGACGCGGAAATGGGAGGAGGTGGGTTTAAGTACCATTGTGGCTGAAGGTTATGATCCCGATGACTCAGGTCATCCGCACGATCGGATCTTCCACACACGTATCCAGGAACACAATTTTGAGGGTGAAATTGTCTATCCTCTCCTGGTGGTTTATCCCCGTTCTGACGTGGCAGACGTTGGTGCAACAACCTGTGCCAAACTGTCACTAGTTTGGGGCAAGGTACAGTTCGTTTTTTCAATTCCCATCTTCATTCCAACAGAGCCAGTTTTGTCTCGACGAGATATTTAGTACTTTGTAAAATTGATCATATATAGGACGAGATATCTCGTCTTAAACACTTGTAGGATTTACATGTGGACACACGGTTGTGATATTAATGTCGGTCGGAGATCCATCCTCAAGGGAAAGGTTCGAGGACAACACCTAGAATTTTTTTCAATGGGCTACCATAGTGGACGTTTCTAAACGAAAATCTGTACAGCATTTGGGAATTAAATGTCACACTGTAATTTTATGACAACGTAGTTGTTGATCAAGTCAAAGAATTATAATAAAAGATGCATATTCTCATTGCTGGAGGGACGGCGGTAACCCAGTTACAAGAGCATTGGTTTAGCAAACGGAATGTTTCGAGTTCGAGACTAGGCCCAGCCAAAGACCGTTCTGTATGGGAAGCTACTGCACGTTAAATTTGTCGTGACCTCAAATGTCTTCAAGTTCCCGTGGTGCGGAAGCTTGAAGAGAGGGGTGCCAGCTCTTATTATTTTCGTCATCTGACCGTGGTTTAAATCTACGAAGCGTTGTTCTCGGTTCTTCCCTCCGAGATGGGTTCCGGACCGTCGCAGATAGCCCTTTGTGTTGCTCCTGTGTGACGTTAACTACCTACCCATTGCTAGGAAAATTTACTCCCGTGCAGATTATAAACAGCAGAACACGCTTTGGCAAAATCGCTGGAAATTGTAATTTTAATTAATGTTGCACTAGAGCTATTGATGACGGTCCGGAATCAATCCCCTAAGGGAAAGTTCAGAGGACAACATTACGGTCAGATACAACACCTGAGCAAGCACCCCACTCACCAAACTCCCCACACCAACCCAACGTGAGGACTTTCGCCCTCGATAGAATTAAAGTGCACCATCCGCCTCCAACAGCATACGCTTACAAATACCCTTCCGATATCTAGAGGCTAACACCTTAACCACCAGGGCAAAAATCCCTGGAGTAATAGTGAAAGAGAAAGATAAACTCAACTGCCTTATTCCCAAAATAAACACAATAGTTATTTAGATTACTACATACACCAAATTATATCAAGTCACACAGAGAATTTGAGACTTATCCAGCTGCATTCCAAAACAAATATACCTTTGCTCTTGCAGTGAATACTTGGGAATCGTTGGCAACTCGATCGATTTTGCAATCTTTGGAAACAGTTGACGAGAACAAATGTGATGGAGGACGTACCAGACATATGCGATGATGCAATGTGTTTTTGAAAATAGTGGATACCATTTCTTCTAATTTCTTCTACTGTGTATGTCTTTCAATTTCAATCGAAGAATCTATGGTTCTTTACACGAGAGAGTTTTATTTAAAAAAATTTGAGGTAGATAGTTAATTAACTTCCCACTGAAGAAACCAACGGGCAGTTGTCAGCGATCTGGGATCATACCCGAAGAGTAAGATTCGAGGAAAACATCACGTCATTTTGAAGCACTATCAGATGACGAGGTCACACCTTAGCTGGAACCCCGCTCCAAAGTTCCACACCACGCCAATGTGATTACATTCTAGTCCACGACTGATTTAACGTGTACCAAGCCCATTTGTACACTACGGTCTTTGGTTAGATTCGAACTCGCAACTCTCGAGTTGCTAATCCGTTACTCTTCCAACCGGATTATCACGGCCTTCAATTGCATGAAAAAAGTAAAAATTGTAGATGGAAATGTGTGTATTTTGCCAGGACCGTTCCTCCGTGGTGTGCTGGGCATTCACGAGCAAAAAAAAAAAAAAACAAGGGCAGTAGAGAGACAGGTGTGCTAGTATGTTCCAAATTTAAACAAACACGTTCAGCATTACGATATCCGATATTATTTTAATACTTATTAGTTCTATGTAGGTAGGTTCGCAAATGGTAATAAGAGGTTCGTATATGAATGTATTTTTTTTGTTCTGAATTCGCATTAGACCATTCGAAAAGCACTCATCAAGGATGTATTCAATGGGTGGGACTACAATTTCTGAAGTCTTCCCGCAATGATTTTGGAATTAAAAAGCTATCAAATATATATGCTGTTAGCTGTTATATCGAAATTCATAGGTAACATATACGTATAAATTCGCCATTAATCTGAAAACAGTCGGAAAAAATCATTCAACGCAATGCTCATTTGACATTATCATTTAGGAAACAGGAAGAAGGAAAACCGGGCAATCAATTTATTTTCTGAATGCGAACTTGATGAAGGGCTCTTTTATATATAATAAGATGTTTTTGAAAATGGATAATTGATGGTGTTTACATGAGGGGCAAATAATACCTTAGTAACGACCCTGAAACTTGCCTTCCCCGCAATAATTCTCTAAGTTGGCCTTACAGAGGGGGAGGGCAAAGAGCAAGTTTTTTTCAGCATATCTTTCTCCATCTGTCATCTGAATCTGTTTGTTGAACACTGCATGTTGCCCTGAGATATACTATAGTACCCATTCTAGCCGTCGTTGTCTGTTCAATAATGTTCGGTTCCTGTTGGAGCTCAACAAGATGGGCATGCTTCTCAGCTTCACACCATTTTCTTATTCCGGTGGGTTGGGGTTTAATGGTGTACATGTAATATTTAGCCACGTTGTGAAAAACAACGTCAAGTGAACAACAAGTAAACACTCACAAGAAAAGCTTTTCTGACATAGAAGAGAGAAATACATTCAAAAATGTAATCGTATCCACACTGCTTACAACACGGTCAAAGCTAGTTGGCAAACCAACTGAGCTAGAGCACCCAGTTCGACACAATTTTTTATGAAAGTACAATCTTGGGTCTTTTTAAGTTTTAAAAAAACCTGGACTACTGACGATTTTGGGCGCATATGTTACCTATGATTTTCGATATAACAGAGCGTCAGTATATATGTCTGATAGCTTTTTAATTCCAAAGCATTGGAACCCTGACCATTTCACCCTGAATACATCCAGGATGAATGCTTTTTGAATAGTATAATGTAAATTAAGAATAAAATATACCGTCATAAGTGTCTTTTATTAACACAGAAAAAACAACTTACATAGAACTAATAAGAATACAAATAATGCCGGAAAATGTTTTGCTGAAAATGTTTAAATCCGGAGGCATACTGGGGTACGTCTGCTTGATCCCTAACCGTTACCAATAGCCCGTTGTAATGCTCCAGTACGACGTTATTAAATACCATTAGCAAGGTTTGAAAGTAGTAGAAAATATCGCCTTATAGCATATTTTTAGTTTGCATAAAATCCAGCAACAGTCCGAACTTCATCAATGGCTCTTGTCGACTGGACTCCTGAACGGAAGAAGGAAATGGCTTCCTAGTCTTGTTTTCCACTGTTTCGACGTTTACGAAGAGATAATTGTCTTTGCTTTCTTTTGTAGATAATGATGCGATTGCAAGAGGACTGCATGAAACAAAATATTGACGTCTAACCCTCCATTAGTCGTGGTTTTTTAAACAAATGAGATAGTTGTGCATTTCTGAATTGCCTCGACGTTTTCTTTCATAGTTACACACGAATTAAATACATATTTTTAAAATTCGTATTATGTTTTAGAACATACTAAACCATAAATAACTGCAAAAATGTGTTATTTAGTTTTATAAATAACACATCTTAATCATTATTTTGATTGGTAAAACTGAAAAAAAAAACCAGTCACCGTGTGTGTCAGGTTGGTTGTTTGGATGGATTGAGGGTTTTATGGCACATGCTGCGCCGGACACAAGACATACAATATCAAGTAATAAGCATATACCCAAAATGAAAGATTATGTGGCACAGAAGAGAGGAAATACCCCCAGGGAGGAATGCACCTGACAGAAATCGAACTACCTACAACTCGAATGTTGCTAGCGCAGTGGACGTACCCACTGAGCCATGACGGCCCCGCACCTGTCAGGACAGGTGCGACTGACAGAAAAGAATAATCCTCCAAGCGGTTGCGACGAGATATCTCGTCCAAAAAGATCTGGACAATTTTGCTAATGACGAGGTAATTTGGTAATTTTTAATTAACGTCGTACTAGAGCAACACAACGGATTGACGACAGCCCGGGATCAATCCCATAAGGGAAAAAATCCGATAACAACACCACGTAATTTTGAACCACGGTCAGATGACGATGCAACACCTCGGCTGGCACCCCACACTCCAAACTTCCACACCAACCCAACGCAAGGACTTTCAATTACGACAGATTTAAGGTGCACCAGCCACCTGCACATCATATGCTAACAAACATCCATGCACTGACCCGGATTCGAACCAGGAACCTTCCTATCAAGAGGCTAATGACAAGGTATCTCGTCATCAAGGTATTACTGATTTTTTGTATGAAGATTACCAATTTTTTTGTATGTCTGGTTAGTTTTCGTCTAATGACGAGATATCTCGTACATCAAGATCCGGCAAGTTTCGCTGATGACGAGAAAACTCGTCGAGCGAAACCAGGAGGGCGAAACGTTGTTTTGTAAAGATCAAGGGCATGAAAACATTCATTTCTCATACAAAGAGCTGTAAAATGTTTCCGTGACAACGACAAATTTGGGTTTAAAATATGGAAAAAGTTTTCTAAAAAAAATAAATTTAATAAATATCTCTGTAAATGCAAGACATTGACTTTGGGGCCACCACTTCCGTCGATCTCCTCTTCTGACATCACTTGTCACAGTTAGGTATGTTAACTCGACCGCATTGGTCGTTGTGTGTTCTGGAATTCGATGATAGAACTCTTTTGCATAAAATAGAAGACGGCGATTGTGATGTGAGAAGCTCAAAATACATTCATTACATTCAATAAATAGCATGAAACTTGGTTCCCTTGATCAATAGGGTCTTTCGAATCACATGTGGTCAATCTTCACAGGTTTCGTTCGTGGCTGCGGAACCATTAAATATCATTTTAAATTGCTAAATTATCGCAAAATGCTGTTTTTGTGTTGTGAAAGTGTCATTGTTTATCGCAATTGTTTCTCTGTCTTGTGGGGTGCTTTATATCAATACACAAGTGTCAAACACTGTACAGAGAAGTTAATGTCTGAAATCTAGAATCCCAGTGTATTGCATTTACGTTGAAATTTCTAGTTATACCAATTCACATGGCAGAGTCGTTACGCACTTTCCCCCATGCCAAAACGATGTAAGCATTGATGAGCATGTTCCATGTCTCCGAATGGAATATAGTTAGTTTTAAAATATTTGGCTGATGCAGAAGTTCGTCCCGTTTTCTGCGCTGGATGGCATTACATTGCAACCGTCGCTTACTTCACACAAGTACAATTTTGATATTGTTTGAAAGAAGGAATTTCAGCGAGTGCCTGTAGAAGCAATTGTGTTATTGGGCTGCGTTTTTTAAATCGTGTTAAGCATTGAAAATGGCAGAACATACGAATCATTTTCAACTGATGTTTTTCGTATTCCCAAAAGGGCTAGAACGCTTCGAAGAAGCAAAAGAAGATATGTGTTGTTTAGGGGAAGGGTTGACGATTCCAAGCGCCGTAAGTAGTTCAAAAAGTTTCGTCATTTGAATCTGTTCTTTAGCCAGAATCCTCGAACTTGTATGTGGCGTTGGCTGATGTAGCTATCGGAGAGATGGAGAAAGGTCATCGAACTGAACGGCATATACCACACGAATTCAATGTAATTTTTAGTAAATAAAATAATCTTTTTTCAATTTTTGTCGTAAAAAACGGGACTAACTTTTGCATTCAAATACAAAATTGCATTTCATGTGCTTCTTTGGTGATTCTTACTTTCAGTACACAAAGCGTGGCAGCAAGTTCATAATACCTGAGATCATGTTACCACAGTTAGCCTCTGGAAGTCCACTTCAATTACATCCTGTCTACTTGAAAGACGGTTCGGTATATTTCGTCATCTGAACCTATTTTCTCATCCGCTCGCATTTTCATTTCTGTGCTGATTTCTATCTTCCAGATTCCTCATTGTGTTCTGTCATTAGACGGCTGAAGAATTCGATTGGAGCGGCGAGATCTTCCGAGCTCAGATCAAGCATACTTAAAAGATTCGGAAAGAAGTGGTTGATTTAATTTGGTTTCCCGTTTTAATCCGTTGATGGTTTAGCGCGGGATTTTCGGGAAATCGAATTTCAGACATACCGTCGAAAAGGAAGAATTCATTAGTTGAATTTTTTTTTTTACAGAACAGCTAGTTAAAGAATAACATTTAGTTTTAGACAAAAAAAAAGTTAAATTCTAATATTAACAACTCTAGTTACAATATGACAATATATCCTTCATAATCGTGAAAATCAACACTTAGTGTCTCAGAAAAGACGTCAGTTAATAAGTTTCTATTTTAATCCGAGACCTGAGGATCGCGGTTATTGTATGAAAAATAGATCAACTTATTTATCATCTTTTTTACCGCAACTTTAAATTATGTTTCTAAAACAAGCACTCATTAATTTTTCATTTAAAATAAAAATTGGAATGATCGTTTTAACTACTTTAGTTTGGTTTTCAACTTATAACTGGCATTGATAATATTATAAAACCGTTGAAACAAAAACACCACTATTCATCCGGTATAAATAAATCACAGCGAATAAAAACCAAATATCAATGATTTTCTGCAATGCATGCTTGATTTTGAGACTTGAGCGTTTCGTGATAATAGCAGAAAATTGTAATATTCTGTTTTTTAGTTTTGAAAATTATTTTAAACTTTATACGCACTTAATTGGTGATCTTAACAACTCTACCATTCGCTATCGAAAATAAAACAAATTTAAAGATATACTTTATGCAATAAGACAGTTTAGTTTTTCTTATGATAAAAATAGAAATATTTTATCTATTAGTTTAAGGTGCATATATACACTAGAAGTTTTTTTTTTTTTTTAATTATTATTTTGACTTTCAAAATCTAAATTTTTTTACAGCAGATTATTGATTTGTACCAAAACTCATTTCAGTTTAAAAAAATTTGGATTAATTTAATTATAAATTATCTAACTTAGATAGAAATTGCTAATTTGAATAGCTAATTAGCATGATTTTTGAGCCGTGATACCTCAAAAATTCTTATCTGTTCAGAATACAATTTTTATTAGAAATTAGTACTAAGGTTATTCTTTGTAATGAATTCTCAATCAAGTTGCTAGAAAGAGAAAATGGGATTTTTATACAATTTCTTTCATCAAAGTGTTTAAAAAAATTCAAGATCTTTGTCATTTAAAAATCAACTAAAAATTCATTTCTGAACCTATAATTTTGACAAGTGTTAAAATAAATCCACTGTATTAAAATTATAATGATAAAAAATTACAATGGATTAATTCATGTTTGAGTTATCACTGTTTGGACAAAGCATCATATTGCTAAAACACAGTTCTTCATATATCTATTGGAAAGTTTTGGAAACATGTTTGTACAGACGTGGTGAGAGTACCTTACGAAAACCCTTATAACGAGATACTATTTCGAATATTTACAAAAACTTGGTATCGTTTGAAGGCTATAGACTTGCGATCACGAAAATTGACCTGAATCAATTTTCATGACTTCTAGTTTATACTTACACTAGCTTACAATATTGACTTCACTGAGATATATATTAGAGAGTAAAAAAATTAAAAAGTAAAAATTATTACAAAGATTGCCTCCACCAATACATTCCAAGAATAATTTTTAGAGCATTCTTTCAAAAAGCAAGATT
Organism: Metellina segmentata; assembly: GCA_947359465.1. NCBI lineage: Eukaryota > Metazoa > Arthropoda > Arachnida > Araneae > Tetragnathidae > Metellina > Metellina segmentata. The sequence goes on from OX375882.1 coordinate 92,599,864, forward strand.
TCATAAAGATTTCCACCACCAAAGCATTCTAAACATAGCACCTAAAAATTCATATGAAGACTCCCTCTTCGAATTAAAACTAATAAGTAAAGAAATAAGTGAGTCATTAGGTGGGGTACACAAAATATTCTAAGATTACTTTTACTTATTAGTTTTAATTCAAAGAGGGAATACACAAAATAAGGAACACAAAACCGTTATTATACGCTTTTTATTGTTATCTTACGAACACAAAACCTTTTTTAACATTAGCCGAAAAATTAACAAAATACAATTTATGGATAAATTTTAGGGAAATTTCCAGATGAACAAAATGTGGATATTTTTTTAATGAGAATGATTGCTCGTATAAAAACAAACTGCATTTTATATTTAAAAAACCCCGCTACTCTTCAGGCCGAAGAAATTTCCAACTTTAAAGGAAAAAACGATCAGAGAAAAACTCACCGGTGGAACTTCATGGCTAATTTCCAAAGCACAAAACTAATTTTCCCAATTCATTAACTGCTCACTAGTTTTCACTGTTCAAACTCGACGGCAAACGATCGTGTGATCTCGATGAGCGAGGTTGAGGTGTCTTCCATTTCACTCCGCCCTTCCCAAGTCACGTGCCATCCGCCGCACCACTCCATAGGCTCGAGATGCGATTGAAATTCAACGGAGTCTCTTTCATTAATTTCCTTTCGCATTTAAATTTTGTTTCTCTTCCGTTGATAGATCACTTCGATATGCGGATTTCGCTTTGAGTTATTCCGAAAGCGTGCTTACACCCTCTCGAGGCAGACGATAGTTTGGGAAGAAAATGAAATTAACTGTCACATCTTCCTCGAATCATTTTTTTTGATTGATTGATGACGTTGTATTGCAATGTTATTTTAGTTATTTACATTTAATTTAGTTTTCAAACGAAAGGAATACGAAATTAGTGCCCTTCTACAAAGTGAAATATCACAGATGAAATCACGCGTATAGAAGGAATTCTGTTAAAAGAACAACTTTGCACTTTATTGGAAAGTTTTGGCCGTTATGGTCTCTCGCTTCACATGTTTTCTTTCGTACCGACACGTATTCACCCTCGAAGTTTTTTCAACGAGATATTTCGTCATCAGTATGTTGTTGATTTTTATATGGTGACGAGATCACTATCTGGTCAATTTTCTTCTGGTGACGGGATTTCTCGTCCAACAAGATTTGGTCAGTTTCTTCTGGTGACGAGATATATCTTCAAGACCCGGTCAATCTTTATCTAATGACAAGATATATCTTTCGTGAAAATCTGGTCAATTTTCTTGAAGATAAATGTAACCTCTCAATAAGATAAATTCTCTTCCTTCAAGATCTGGTCAAGTTTTATTCTAATGACGAGATATATCTTCCTTCAAATAAAATTTTTCCTTTAAGATCTGATCAATTTTCTTCTGATGACGAGAATATGTTCCTTTAACATAAGGTCATTTTTCTTCAAATAAGATAAATTATCTTCCTTCAAGATCTGGTCAAGTTTTATTCTAATGACGAGATATATCTTCCTTCAAGATCTGGGCAGTTTTCTTCTAATGGGATACATTATCTTCCTTCTAGATCTGGTCAGTTTGCTTCTAATGACGAGATATATCTACCTGCAAGATCTGGTCAATTTTCTTCTAATATCTTCCTTCAAGGTCTGGTCAGTTTTCTTCTCTCTTCCCTCAAGATCTGGTCAGTTTTCTTCTTACAAGATAAATTATCTTCCTTCAAGATCTGGTCAAGTTTTATTCTAATGACGAGATATATCTTCCTTCAAATAAAATTTTTCCTTTAAGATCTGGTCAATTTTCTTTTGATGACGAGAATATCTTCCTTCAACATATGGTCAGTTTTCTTCAAATAAGATAAATTATCTTCCTTCAAGATCTGGTCAAGTTTTATTCTAATGACGAGATGTATCTTCCTTCAAGATCTGGACAGTTTTCTTCTAATGGGATACATTATCTTCCTTCTAGATCTGGTCAGTTTGCTTCTAATGACGAGATATATCTACCTGCAAGATCTGGTCAATTTTCTTCTAATATCTTCCTTCAAGGTCTGGTCAGTTTTCTTCTCTCTTCCCTCAAGATCTGGTCAGTTTTCTTCTTACAAGATAAATTATCTTCCTTCAAGATCTGGTCAAGTTTTATTCTAATGACGAGATATATCTTCCTTCAAATAAAAATTTTCCTTCAAGATCTGGTCAATTTTCTTCTGATGACGAGAATATCTTCCTTCAACATATGGTCAGTTTTCTTCAAATAAGATAAATTATCTTCCTTCAAGATATGGTCAGTTTTCTTCTAATGAAGAGATATATCTTCCGTCAAGATATGGACTGTTTTCTTCTAATGAGATGTACTATCTTCCTTCTAGATCTGGCCAGTTTGCTTCTAATGACGACATATATCTTCAAGATCTGGTCAATTTTCTTTTGATGACGGATTTTCTCGTCCGTCAAGATCTGACTAGGTTTGCTAATGACGAGACATCTCTTCGAGATTACCAACAGAGGGTTCATAAAATAACTTCGGAGAGGACGCAGTCTTCTTTTCGATCGAAAAACCACAATAATAAGAGATAACTACCCTTACTTATATCTTTGTCTTCAATCCTACCTACGAGTGTTTAACCTGCGACATAAACGAAACTACTTTATTTGCGACGATCCGATTTCCATCCCGAAGGGAAAAATCCGAAGACAACTCCTCGCCATTTGGAACCACGGACAGATGATGCGGTCAACCGATAGATGATGAAGCTGGCATCCCTCACTTCAAAATTCCACACTACGCTAACGTGAAAAACCATAGGGCGTTTGAAATGTGGGGTAATTGTTAAAGACAGCAGCTATTTCGCGTTGGAGACCTTCTGTAAAAGCTATGTCAATAATTGGTACAGATTTGATGGAAAGGACTTTTTTTGTGGCAACGCTTTTGACGTGCATTTACGTCGCCAAGGAAGAATTTCAAGGATAAAACACCGTTTCAGGCCTAGTGAAAATTACAAAATTGACGAGAAAAGCATTTTAAATATTGAAAAAACTATTCACACAACTGATCATTCTTACTACTGCTAAGAAAAATTTTCTTTTTTGAAAAAGTCTCGTTCTGAAATATTGTTAAAAAATTTTTTCACATTAAATAATTTATTAGTTTTAAGTCTAATGGAACCAGGCTATATGATATGAATGTTATTAAAGATCACATTAGTTCTATCTAACTAGAGTTGTTTAATCAAGGAAATTAAAAAAAGACTAATGATTTGCAAGAGGTTCAAATAATTGCGAGTTTGGTATGATCTTAATAAAGTATACCTGTTCAACTCGCTACAAAAGCAAGTCAAAATACGCGTCAATCGTCACACAAAAAAGTATTTTTTTTTATCACAGCTGTACCGAATAATTTTTATGCTTCTAATTCGAGAAGAAACCACATTTGGGTGTAAATTTACTTAAATTCCTTTGATGCAATGCGCACCAGACACATTTTTTTTTAATTCCGAAAAGTGATAGTGTCGCCATCTGTACATCGAAGGAGGTATTAGAAAATAGGTCCAGAGTAAAGCAATGAACTCATATATTCCATTCAAAAGATATTTCCTTTTCTGCGGTATTTGATAAAAAACATAAAAACAGCAATACACGGAAAAGCATTCATACAAATTCTTTTTTCTTCTTCGTTATCTTTGCCATGCATTACGAAAATGTCGAGCAGGAAATTTTACGCAGGCGTCATATACGATGTCTGAAAACCTTTTTGAAATAATATGTATGCATTGAAAAGCAGTTAAATAAATCCTGAAATAAAATAACTTACAAGAAATAGTAGAAAAATTATGTAAAAAAAACTGAAAACATCTTTAAAATTACTGAGAAGGAATTTGATATATCATACGAGGCTGCATGATGTCGTATCGACAGGGTGTTACTTTAATTTTGAACAAATAGACGCTGTTTTAACGATGAAAATAAATTGTAAACAAGTTAAAGTTAAATACGTTGAAAACAAAGGAATGGCATTAAATAAAATCCAAGAAATAATGTGCTTCAGATTGAACCCGTTTTCACATATTTATTTCGTTAATATTTTGTGAATCTTATAATTTCTTAGAGCAGTGGTTTCCAATCTGTGCCGGGTTACTGTAGCCTTTGTCGGAAGACTAACGGAATACACTACGGGTTCAAATCCAACCAAAGGCAGTGGTGTTAAAAAATAGTATGAAAACGAACGGTGAAAGAAATTTAAATTTTAAAATTAAAATAAATATTTTAATAATAAGGTCATGACAATCTAGCAATCGTAGATACCGATTCTATGAATTATTCGGCATGGTGGCAAAACTTCAAAATTGGCTAGAAAAATAGGAAAAACATTATTCCGTCTGCTATTAGTTTAAAAAAGGACTGAATTTATATAGACTTTTGGTGGATTTTCAAAACTAGTCGCCAAAATTTTGAAATTAGGAGCTTTGGAGATAATTTTGCTTAAAAATACACTACCTTACAATAGTGGACCGAACGCCTGCGAATTTTCATAAAACTTGCATACTTGTTTGGGGGTATTTTTTCGTGGTATAGCCTGGGACCTTTGCCCGATGTTCCTGGTCAATTGAACGCCTACATGAACATTTTGGACAATCAGGTTCTTCCTACGCTCTGGCAATTTCATGGAATGGACGAATGTTAATTCCAGGATTACAACGCTCCACGTCATGTTGCAGCCTCTGTCAAGCAGTGGTATCAATATATGGATGTAAAACGTCTTCCCTGGTCTGCTCATAGTCCCGACCTAAACCCCATAGAACATTTGTAGGACGCGTTAGAGCGACGCTTACAAACCAGGGAACAAAGTTCGAAATCTACAGCTGAGCTGGCAACTTTCTTGCAGCAGGAATGGACACACATACCCATAGCTGTGTATCGAAATATCGTCGAAAGTATGCCCAGAAGGGTTGCTAGTGTCATTGCAGCACGTGGGGGACCATCCCCTTGTTAAAGCATGTATTATTTCCCTTATACCATCACATCTTGCTGTCCGGTCCGTTATTATTAGTTAGTGTATCTCCCTTGTCTCGAAGGTTGGAAGTAAATGTCCGCAGTAGCCCGATTGGAAGAACACGATTATCAACAGGAGGGTTGTAAGTTCGAATCCCACTAGAGACCGTCGTGTACACGAGGGTTGGTAAACGATCAATCTGACGTAGCCTCCAATGTCCTCATATTGGTGTGGTGTGTAAGGTAGAAGAGCGGGATGCCAGCTCAGGTGCGATCTCATCATCTGACCTGGGTTCAAAATTACGTGGAGTTGTCTGCGATCTTTCCCTTTGAGCTTGATCCAGGACCGTCGTCAATAGCCCGTCGTGTTGCTCAAGTGGGACGTTATTTATAATACTTACCTACCCAACCTGTGTTCCGCAGAGCACTAAGGGATCCACTTGGAAAATTGAAAGAACTTTTATGTGTTTTGAAAGTTTTGACACAATCATGTGTATTGCTGGTAATCGCGAATAAATTCAGAAATCATGGTAAATTTCAAATATTATAAAATAAAACTTCATTAACATTGGCATAGTGCAATAGTTTAAACATCTCTTAACTATCTATCATACTTCACATGGGGGGGCGGGTGGAAGTTTGGAGAGTGGGGGGCCGGTTCAAGTGTTGCCTCGTCATCTAACCGTGGTTCAAAATTACGTGTTGTCGTCCTCGAATCTTTCCCAGGGGATTGATCCTGGACCGTCGTCAATAGCCCGTTGTTTTGCTCTAGTACGACGTTAACTACCAATTGCCTTACCACACATCACTTGGGGATTAATCCCGGACCGTCGTCAATTGCCCGTTGTGTTGCTCCAGCGCGTGCGACGCTAATTAAAATACCTACCTACCTTTTTCCTCAACGTGTAACACAATTCCTAAACACTACCGACCAACCGGTATAGTGGTTAAGGTGTTAGCCTCTAGATCGGAAGGTTCCTGGTTCGAATCCGGGTCCGGGCATGGATGTTTGTAAACGTATGGTGTAGAGGCGACTGGTGCACCTTAAATCTGTCGTGGCCGAAAGTCCTCACGTTGGGTTGGCGTGGAAGTTTGGAGAGTGGGGTGCCAGCTCAGGTGTTGCTTCGTCATCTGACCGTGGTTCAAAATTACGAGGTGTTGTCCTCGGATCTTTCCCTTAAGGGACTGATCCCGGACCGTCGTCAATAGCCCGTTGTGTTGCTCTAGTACGACGTTAACTAAAATTACCATTACCATTACCCGGACCGTCGTAAATAGCCCGTTGTGTTGCTCTAGTACGACGTTAACTAAAATTACCATTACCATTACCTAAACACTATTAACGAATAAAACATGGATAGGCCGAAGGGGCTTCGTCGTAGAAATATATTATGAAAAGCATACTTGGGAAAACGTAGGGAACCTCCGTTTTAGAGGAATTTGTACTGTAATCTCTAATTTTTCTTAGAAGTTTGAATAACCATCCGGATAACAACTATAAGTAAAAACAGGAATGGTATGTATATAGTATTTTAAATAACGTCGCGCTAGAGGAACACGAATGGCTATTAGCGACGATCCGGTACGAAACCTGAAGTGAGAGATTTCTTGGGCAACACCACGAACTTTAACACAACACCAACGTATGAAAATTTTCGGCCACGGCAGTTATAACATGCAACAGCCCCCTTTGTACAGGAAGGTCTTTGGTTGGATTCGAACTCGCGACCAACCGGTTCCCAATCCTTCGGGTCTCCAATAGCTCATTCTGTTGTTCCAATGCGACGTTAATTATATATCTTTCTTCCGGTTGCTAATCCGTTTATATTCCAACTGGACTACCGAAACCCTCAAGTAGGTAGGTAAGTATGTTGATTGGAACAACACAACGGGGCTATTGACGATGGCCAAGGATCAATCCCCAAGGGACGACAACACCACGTTATTTTGAACTATGGTCAGATGAAGAGGTAACAACTGAACTGGCATCCCGCTCTCCAAACTTCCACACCACGCCTACGTGAAGACATTTGAGACCATGACAGATTTAACGTACACCAGTCCCTTTTGTACACAACGGTCATTGATTTGATTCGAGCTCGCAGACCGATGTCGTCAAAAACCTCTGGTTGCTTGCTTTGGGGTTTTTTTCATAGCGTAAGGGTCACATTTGGACACAAAAAACATTGGAATAGTATTGATGTAATATTTCATTGTCTTCAATTGAAATGCTCTTTTTGTTTGAATATTAATTCTGGATACTGGTATTATAAATCTGAAAATAAACATGAACTCAGATATTGGAAATGAATGTTGAATTTCTGCATATTTCTATTTTGAGCAGGCAATAAAATGCAGTTTGGAGAACAAAGGTTAAAGTAATCAAATTTCGCCGCAGTACGAATAGAAATAAATTTACGGAAACTGCGAAAATTCTTCGATCCGGGCAATCACCGAGCCGACATTTTTTTTTTCTTTTTCGGAATGTTCTGTCTCGCGAATGACTTAATCGAGATGGAATCCCGGATGGGAGAATAAAAAAATTAAAGAGAATAAACAACTTTATCCGACGCAAAACTGACCTCATCCGTTCGTTTAGTTGCTTGGACGAGAGAAGACAGGTTTTGGAAGTATCGTGTGGCTTCGCAAGGAAAGGAAGGAAAAGAACGAGCAAAAACAGACCCTGTGGGAAGGTGGTTGAGCCCCCACCCTCCTTGCAGGTGTGAAAGACGATATCGAGTGATTTACTGTCGAATCGCAAGCGGATAAACGGGTGACGCAAAGGCTTCATTCGAAACTTTTAAGAGAAAGGAAATCCCACTTACTCGACGTTTCGAATGTTAACTTTGTGGGTAACTTTTGCAAGAACTGACGGGTCAATATTCAGTAAACGTGTTCTGCTGTTACGACACCCGCAAAGTAGAGATTATCCTGGAACAATAGAAGGAAAGTCAACACTTCTGATGTAGCAAGAAAATCAAATGTTTATCTTATTATATAAAACGCTAAGTTTTCATGGCTTTTAAAGTTTTGATTGGTTATGTGACGTCATAGTGTAGGAGGAGTTTCAAATTGTTTTGATTGGTTGTGTGATGTCACGAGCGAAACGAGACACGAAATATTAAAAATCATTACATTCGAAATCACCATAAAAATAACATTGAGTATAAAACGATTGCTATACGCAGCTCATATTGTTTTACCAGTGTTGATCAAAGATCAAATTTTCCAATAATATTGTTTTACCAGTGCTGATCAAACATAACACCATGCGAAAGCAAAGCAAGTTCACAGATAGTGGTGAGAAAAGATTTATACATAGCCAGTCATCTTGCACCGTCAGTTTTAAAAAATATCTAAATGAAGTTTGACCAAAATAAATAAATTTTGTTATGCAGCCGTCAAATGACGGGTCATTTACCCTAGTCTTCTGTTATAAAACGCTAGATTATTCTGTGTTTTACTTGTTTATTAAAGTTTTGATTCGTTGTGCGACGTCAAGAGTAAGCAGAGTTTCTAATTGTTTTGAGCTATCAAATGATGTCCTGAGCGAAACGAGATACGAAATATCAAAAATCATTGTATTCGAAATCACCATAGATATAACATTGAGTATAAAACGATTGCAGTACGACAAAAGGTTTATACATATCCAGTGTTCAACAAAAGTTCACAGATAGTGATGAAAAAAGGTTTATTCACAGCCAGTAATCACGTACCGTCAGGTTTAAAAAATATATATAAATGAAGTTTGGACAAAATAAATAAATTTTGTTATGCACCCGTCGTTATGACGGGCCCTTTATACTAGAATGAAATAAATGAAGAAAAAGCATGAGTGTTTTGTTTCCTTGACAACGAACCTTGAAATAGTTTGCATTGCTTCGGATCTTTCCCTTGGGGGATTGTTCTCAGATCGTTGTCAGTAGCCCTTAGAGCTGCTCAAGTAAGACGTTAATTATTATACCCTACCTAAGTATATACTTATTTTTCGTTGTACATCCCGGGCCATTACAAATAGCATGTTGTGTTTTTGTAGTGGGACGTTGAGTAACTACCTACCTGTAAAAAAAAATATTTATTTCGCAAATACAATTGATGATACACCAGAGATCCTGATTTCAATTCTATTGTTCCAGATAATAGATATTTAAGTTAAAAATGCAAAATCACCTATCCTTTGATTTCTTAAAAAACTTTTTTCGTGGTCAATTAGAATGGTAAAATAGCAATAGAACTAGATATTATGGTAGATAATTAACGACGCACTAAGGAACGAGTCTAAGGGCGATGGCCAGATATCATACCCTAAGGGAAATTTGCAAGGACATTACCTCGTCTTTTTGAACCACGGTCAGATGATGACTCTTCAAACTTCCACACAATGCCAAAGTGAAGACATTTGAGGCCACAACAGATTTAACGCGTACCACCCCCCTTTGAAACGTTTACAAAGATTGCATGTAACAGTTTGGCAACGAATTGAATTTTTTAATTGTATATTCTTTCTCAGATGTTGGTATAGTCTTATCTTTTAAAGGATTCACAGTTCAATTAATCCGATTCAATGAAATGTTTAGTTTTAACTTCTTGGGGACTACCCACTCCCCCTGCTTGCTATCGCTCGTCAACCCCCGATGATTACTACGGAATTATATTTAGTTCGCTTCGCGAACTATACTTTTCAACAATGAGGGGGAGGATATTGTTTCTTAATCCATCCCCATATGGATCGCTGCTGGATTGATCCCGGACATCTAGTACGACGTTAATTGAAGGTTCCCTTCCCTTTCCATTGCGATATTTATCGCATGCGCCCGAGTAACGGAAAATTGCCTACTTTTTTGCGAGATTAGCGGATCCGTATATAAGCCGACCCCAGTACTTAAATTTAGCAAACGTTCCAAAAATTCTCGGTTCATACGCGGAAATATAGTGTAAATAAGAACAAAGTGTTTTTTTAAATGTCATATATTTTAACATACTTATGTCATATACACAGTCCAGTCACATTAATGTGACCACCACCTACTTTCGACGTCAACGTGAAATAACCAATCACAAAAGGCAGGTGGCAGCACATTGCAGTGGAGTGTATGTAAAGGATGTCCTAGGGCATCGGAAAGCATTTCAATCGTTGGCGTAATGCAGAAACGTAGCGATTTATCCAACGTCCAAAAGGGCATGATTATTGGCTTTCGGGCCAAGGGTGGAATCATTTCGGAAACGGCTTATTTTGTGAACTGTTCGCGTGCCGCCGTGGTAAAAGTATACCGTGCATGGCAAAATGGCACTATCCAAAATCAGCGGCGTGGCACATGTGGTGCACCAAGGACTATAGATGACAGAGGCGAACAAAGGCTACGGAGATGCGTTCGGGCGAATAGACGTGCAACTGTTGAGCAACTGACCGCGCAGATGAACCAAGGGGCTACCAGGAGTGTATCCTCAACAACGGTTCAGCGAACGTTGCTGTGCATGGCCCTCAGCAGCAGACGCCTGGTTAATGCACCTATGCTGACTGCTGTTCATCGGCTACGAAGGCTGGAATTTGCACGCCAGTACCGCAACTGGACGTCCACAGGGGGGCGACAGGTGGCTTTTTCCGATGAATCACGTTTTATGCTCCATCGGACAGATGGACGTTGGCGTATACGACGTGAAACGTCTGAAAGCAAACACCCTGCAACAATTGCCATGGATCCTCAACCGCGCAATCTAGCGCAGCTGGCCACGGCACTGGAGTCGGCATGGCTCAACATCCCAGTGAACACCTTCAGAAACCTAATTGACTCTCTTCCTGAACGTCTCGCAGCGGTCCGCTCTGCCAAAGGTGTTATTCTGGCATTTGACAGGTGGTCACATTAATGTGACTGGACTGTGTATTTATACATATGTCATATATTTATTGAAATATTTTAGCATAACATATTGTTAAAATTCACAGGAAATCTCATCACAATTATAAATGTTTTAGCTAAACCGTGTTGTGTGTTGTAATAGAACTTCTTACTATTTTCATATTCGACTGTTGCCATGGAAACGGCGACCGAATTTACCGATTTTTCGGAAAACATTGCAAACTCCAGCACGTGCTCTCAAATTTCATGAATGAATTAATTAAAAAATATAACTGTGTTTATCGCGTCTGCGCGTGCTTCAAATTCAATAACCCGTTGGACCACAAGACGCGCTATCACGTGACTCGCTATCTACCAATCACAAAGCGAATAAACCTGTAAAAGACCAAAAAAATTTCTTTCATAATAGAAAAATTATCCATCTCATGTCATCTGACCATGGCTCAAAATTACATGGTGTTGTCCTCGTATATTTCCCTGGAATTGAACTCAGACAATCGTTAATAGCCCGTTGTGTTGCTTTTGTACGACGTTAATTAAAATTACCATTACCATCACTTATCATCTATCTGTATTTGTGTACGTCTTTTTCCTTCAATTTTTTTAATGTTCTATTTTTTGTTTTTGTTTATTGAAGATAAATTTTGCTTGAAGAGAAACAATTGTTTATACTAAATCTGCTACTTGTTGACCACTAAAAATACCTTCTTCATATTGTGATAAGATCAAAGAAAACAACTTTGGACTCCGTCCAAAATAGGGCCGTTGAAACCCGCCTGGAAGAATAACGGAATAGCAAATGGAGGGATCCGAGTTAGAATCCATGCAAGGACCATCCTGTACAAAGGAGGCTGGTGCATATTAAATGTGTCGTGGCGTACTATGTCCTCACATTGGACAGAACGTGGAAGTTTGGAGAGTGGGATGCCAGCTCAGGTGTGACTTCCCCATCTGACCGTAGTTCAAAATTACGCGGTGTTGTCCTCGGATCTATCCCTTCGAATTGAAGGCGGTGAAGGTCAGATTCGTGCCAGGTGTAATCCACTCTGGACGAATGGGTCATTCGAAAAGTTCTGCGCGTTTTCAAATCGAAATTAGCTTTGTTATTACAGGGTGGTCCCGAATTCATGGTACAAACTTTAATGGTAGGTACAGGACATTGTAACAATGATTTATTGTATAGGAATGTATAGTCGCAAGTGACGCGGTGAGGCGTAAACAGGGGAAATAAAAGGAAAGAGAAATGGAGTGATCGGTTGGTATCATTGCCGGTAGAGGGCAGTAGATGTCTAGCCGCTGTTGAACATGATGCATCGCAATACGTCGACATGCGTTTCAACAACGTTTCAGTATTAATGTGTGGGCTGGTATTGTGAACGACTTTTTGATTGGCCCATACTTACTACCCACGCGGCTCACTGGCGGAAGCTATCTTATTTTTCTGAAAGAAGTGTTACCACAACTGCTGCATGATGTTCCGATCGCCATTCGTAACCGCATGTGGTTTCAGCACGATGGGGCGCCAGCACACTTCAGCATTGATGTACGGAATTACCTGAATGCCACGTTTGGTACTCGATGGATTGGGCGTGGTGGACCAGACCCTTGGCCACCCCGATCTCCCGATTTATCGAGCCTCGATTACTTTTTATGGGGACATCTAAAGCATCTTGTTTATGAGACTCCAGTTGACTCAGATGAGGATCTCGTCGCTCGCTTATCTGTAGCTGCTGCAGGTGTGCGTGAAATACCAGGCATCTTTGAACGTGTACGCCAATCGCTCCACCGACGCTGTCAAGCATGTATCGATACTGGTGGACGCAATTTTGAACAATTACTGTAAACATGACACTTGTCAACAACGCTTTCAATAAAATCTTTGTTTTTCCTTTCGGCCGTTATTTCCCCTGTTTTCGCCTCACCGCGTCACTTGCGACTATACATTCCTATACAATAAATCATTGTTACAATGTCCTGTACCTACCATTAAAGTTTGTACCATGAATTCGGGACCACCCTGTATTAGTAGACGCTGATAAGGAGTGACCTTGATTGAAGCAGATGTGTAAATTCGGTCTTTTCTGCTTACACTGCATAATTATAACATGTGCTGTTCCGTAATTTATGTTTCACTACAGTGCTAAGAATGGAGAACCAGAAAGTTCATTTTCGTCATATTATGCTCTTTTATTTTAAGGAAGGAAAAAATGCTAGTCAGACTGCTCGTAAAATATGGACTGCTGTATATGGACATAATGCTGTTTCTGAGGCCACAGTTCGAAGGTGGTTTGTTAAATTTAAGCGTGAAAATTTCAGCCTCGATGATGGTGTCCCCTCTGGACTGCATCCCAAAAAAGTAATGCTTTCTGTATGGTAGGACTACAAAGAAATTGCTTAGTATGAATTGATCCCACAAAATCAGACAATAATTTCGGAAAAATACTGTTCTCAAATGGCAGTATTAAAAGCAGAAATCGATGCAAGAGACCAGAATTGGCCAATCGTCGAGGTGTTGTCTTCAAGCATGACAATGTTCGGCCCCACATTTCGCTGAATGTCAGACAAAGTGAGTATGGCTGGGATGTTTTGTGACACCCCCCCCATATTCACTAGACCTTGCCCCTCAGATTTTCATATCTTTAGGTCACTTCGAAATGCTTTGAACGGCCTGGAGTTCAATTCTTTGGAGACTGTCAAACAGCACCTCGATAACTTTACAAATAAGCCTAGTGATATTTAAAAAAAATGAATTTTCCAGCTGCCAGAAAGATGGCAAAAAGTCATGCAACAAAATGGGGCTTTTGTGATTCAATAAAATTTTCTTATGTTTTTACACTACTTCGTTGATATTTATCTTAAAATACGCGCTGAACTTTCCGCATGATCCTATATATTTATCTTCTGTATCAGTAAAAATTATTTCATTGTGTGTGTCTTACTTGATGTTGTATGTCTTGTGTCTACAGTAGCATTGCCAAATATGGCCCTTGCGTAACAAAACCTGCAAACCAATGAACCCTTCGGCGGACTGTGGCCTCTGGTGTACCTTACATCTTTCGGTGCCGAAAGTTTTCACGTTGGCTTGATGTGGAGGTTTGGAGACTGGGGTGCCAGTTCATATGTGGCCTCGTCATCTGACTGTGGTTCAAAATTACGTCGTGTTGTCCTCGGATCTTTCTCTTAGGGGATTGAGCCCGGACCATCGTCAATAGCTCATTGTGTTGCTCTAGTACGACGTTATTTAAATTTACCTTACCGAACTGTTGCCAATAACCCGTTGTGTTGCTCCAGTGTGACGTTTTTCAAGACTTACCAACCGAAATAAAATCCTGGTGATGGCACCACAAGGTTCCGCACAAGGAAATGTCGACTTTCGTCAACACGTCATCGTTTCCTCATACGCTGGATGAGAGCACCAGAAAAACCATCGCGTGAGTTTCGAAGTGTCCTTCGATTCCCTAACCAGCAATTTGGATGACACTCCTGTAGCGTCCTATTTTTCGCTCCGGAACAACCTGTAATTGCAATGCTGCACTGATGCATTGATAAAGAAAATTGAACCTTCCATTCCGATTTTTTACTACTCGTCCGAAACGCAGACCAACCCTTTTTCTGATCAAATACTGAGGAACTCATTAGATAACACTTAACTTCAATCGAAGACTCTCGATGGGTTGTTATTTCATACATCGAAGAGGGTATAATATCGAGTTTTTTTACGTGGAAGATATTCGGTAAAAATCGGACGTTTCGAGAAATGTAAACAATCTTTTGCTTGTATAGTCCGTTTGGTTGGCATTAGAGTCACGTGATTTTATGCGAGTCTTATTTGTTCAACTAAGCAGGAATTTTAATTTACGTCGTATTGGACCAACACAGCGGAGGATTAGTGACGGTCTGGGAACCATCCCGATGGAAAAGATCCGAGGGCATCACCGGGTCGTTTTGAGCCACGGTCAGCTGACGAGGTCAGCACCTGAGCCAAGTCAAGTTTTCACAGCAGTCACGTGACTACTAGTCGACATGTTGTTCACACATTTTGAAACTTTTCGCAATGGCAGGGCTCAGTCAACTTATATTTCACAACTATGGCCATTCATTGTGGTAATGGACATTTTAAACTAACATTGTACTAGAGCAGGGATGGCGAACCTTTTTAAGAAGTTGGTCAAATTTTGTTTATTATTTTTTTAGTTCTAGCTCGTGGGTCATTTGGAAAGAAAGAAGGGATCATGGTAAAAAAAACTACTTTTTTTTTTGGTTCTCAATTTTTTTAATCCTTAAAACGTTAACGATTCCTTTTTGTTTTACAACTTTTACTTTTGCAAGTGAATAGCAAAAAATCGGTATAAAAGGGGAGAAATCGTCCCCATTCCCCTTCACAGAGTTTTCAATGATCAAGGAAAAGAATACAACATATACAAAGGTTGGACAAAATAATATGAACACTTGTGAAAAAAAAAGCACTTGAAAGAAACTCGTATACTCCTGCCCTCTAGCGGTGAAGGGTGCCACCTAGCGGATGAAAAAGTACAAACATCAATCTGCTACTAGCATAGATAGAAGTAGGATGCGAAATATATTTCTGTGTTAAAATTGCGTTATGGCTGACCTCTCTGATTTCAAAAGAGGCATGATTGTAGGGGCTCGTCTTGCTGGAGCCTCAGTAACGATAACGGCCACCCTTCTAGGTGTTGAGAGAAGTACAGCGTCGACTGTAATGTCAGCATATTTGAAACAGGGAAAAACATCTAAAAAATACAACAGTGGTCGAAAATAGAAGCTGAATGACAGAGACAGAAGGGTTTTGAAGCGGATTGTGGCAAAAAAAAAACACAAGACAACAGCATCACAGATAACATTTGAGATGAACACGCATCTACAAGAAGCAGTTTCATCAAAAACTATCCAGCGTGAACTGCATATGGCAAATATTCATGGTAGAGCGGCTATTTCAAAACCATTGATTACACCATGTAATGCCTTGAAGCGACGAATATGGTGTCGCGAGCATAAAAATTGGACACAACAACAATGGGAGAATGTAATATGGTCAGACGAATCGTCGTTCACATTATTCCCGACAAATGGACGTGTTTATATTTGGAGAACGCCACCAGAAGTCTATCAAGTTGACTGTCTTCGGCCTACGGTTAAACATGGCGGCGGTTCAGTGATGATCTGGGGTGCGATATCACATCGTGGTCTTGGCCCACTTGTTATTCTGAATGGTCGTGTTTCAGGAGAGGATTATGTCAGTCTTCTGGTAGACCATTTTCACCCAATGGTGCAAACTGTTTCCTGATAAACGACCAGTCTTCCAAGATGATAATGCCCCCATTCACACCTGTGGAATTGCCCGAGACTGATTTTATGAACACGACGATGAAATAGAGCACATCCTCTGGCTTCCTCAGTCCTCTGATCTCAATATAATTGAACCTTTGTGGGGTATTTTGGAAAACAAGTTGCACAGTCGATTCCCCCCTCCAATGACACTATCTGAATTAGGACTTTTTTACAATTTGAGTATGAGCGTATCCTTCTGAATGCTGTACGTGACTTGTATTTGTCAATTCTACGTCGGATGCAAGTTGCAATTCATGCAAAAGGAAGTTTACCAATATTGGGGTATTTTATTAATAACAACGGCCTATTAATAAAAAAAAATTATCTTTCACAGGTGGTTCACATTATTTTGTCCAACCCCTGTATATATGAAATATTATATTTTAATAGATAATATATTTACAGGTGTATGTACCATAAAGCTAAAGTATATTTAATGCGAATTCTTTATGTATATGATGAAATTATGATAAGTTGATAAAAATCAACGCGTGGGTCATTTAAAAAGCCTGCGTGAGTCAGTGTCTGACCCGTGGGTCATAGGTTCGCCATCCCTGTACTAGAGCAACACAACGGGCTGTCGACGACGGTCCGGGATCTCTAAGAGAAGATATGAGGAAAACACCACGTAATTTTGAAAATGGTCAGATGACGAGGCAACACTTGAGCTGGTACCATACTCTGGTACATCACTCTACAAACTTCTACTCCAACCCAGAGTGAGAACTTACGGCCACGACTGATTTAAGGTGCACCAGCCGCTTCTACACCATACGCTGACTAACATCCATGCACTGACCTGGATTCAAAACAGGAACCTTCCGATTCAGAGGCTAGCACCTTTACCACCAGACCGGTTGGTCGGCTGTGGCTTCAAATGTCGTCGCGTTGACGTGGTGTGGAAGTTTGGAGAGTAGGATGTCACCTCGGGTGTGACCCCATCATCTGACCGTGGCTCAAATTTGCAATATGTCGTCCTCGAATTTTTTCCCTTCGGGGGTTGATACCGGACTTTCGCCAATAGTCCATAGTATTGCTCCAGTGCGATATCAATTAAAAACCTACCTACTACGTAGTAGGAATGCGACATTGACAGCAAAACATCGATACTTTGAAACATCGTTGTTCAAAATTAAAATATCGATGTTGATAGCACATCACCCAACAACCATCCATGTTTTTAAATATCAGTATTTAAACCTTCTTTTCCCCATTTCTTAAAACTGGTTTAGCAACCTCAAACATTAATGTTCGCCTGAGTGGAAGGGGAAATTTAATTTGTCATTTGTCGTGTTTATTATTTTATAAGTAAGACTTTTTCTAACTGTCAGAACAAATTTTAAAAAATTAATACGAACAATTAACAAATCTTTTATTTTCAAATTGAATAATGTTAAAGATAATAATAATAATAATTTGCAATTAACGTCGTACTAGAGCAACACAACGGGTCATTGACGACGGTCCGGGATCAGTCCCTTAAGGGAAAGATCCAAGGACAAGACCTCGTAATTTTGTACCACGGTCTGATGACGAAGCAACACCTGAGCTGGCACCCCCACTCTCCAAAATTCTACACCATCCCAACGTGAGGACTTTCGGCCACGACAGGTGCATCAGCCGTCTCTACACCGTACGCTCACAAACATCCATACCGGGACCAGGAACCTTCCGATTTAGAGGCTAACACCTTAACCACTATACCGGTTGGTCGGCTTACTGTAAATACAAATATAGGGACCTATAATTATAATAGGCCCCAATATTTGTTACTTACAGTGCGTAAAAAAAAGTTCGTTAACTTTTCCACCTTAAGCAGACTTCTTTTGTCACTAACTATCCCATCAATAAGATGTCGTCATCACTCACAAATACTTATTTGTAAGGTTATTTTTCTTAATGTTAACTATGGTGCTTTTTGCATTCAGAAATAAAACATCTAAAGTGTAAAAACATCGATAATGTTAAAACATCAATGTTAAACAAACATCGGCTCCAAAAAATCGATGGTAAATATATGAATATTTTTATAAAACACCAATGTTTTTATAAAACATCGATGTTTTGAAAACATGGATATCAATGTCGCATCCCTACTTTTCAGACCCTTCATCCTTGGGCACTTTGGCCTAAAATCTTTGGTCTTCAATTTACTGATTTTGAAAATTATTCTACTTGGTTTTTCATTTTAAAATAAAACATCGACAAGTATAAACATCGATGTTGAAGAAACATTAGCTACAATATATCGATGTTAAATACGTCGATGTTTTTTTTAATAAAACATCGATATTTTGAAAACATTGTCGCATCCTTATCACGAAACGTCCTCACGTTGGGTTGGTGTGGAAGTTTGGAGTGTGGTGTGCCAGCTCAAGTGTTGCTTCGTCATCTGACCGCGGTTTAAAATTACGAGGTGTTGTCCTCGAATCTTTCCCTTAAGGGACTGATCCCGGACCGTCGTCAATAGCTCGTTGTGTTGCTCTAGTACAACGTTAATTACAAATTACCAATTATCACGAAGCTGTATCATCTTCCTTTTACACGGACGTCTCATTTTACTGATGATGTTTTAGCTTGTAGATTTAAATTTACAGCCCTTCGCACAGTAAAAATTGAATTCCGAATTGATGTATGGATAGCTGATTGATCAACACTAATAAGGTCAAACGCCAAAGTCGCGGGAAATCAAAGTTAAAGGTTACCCCCGATGTATATTATGCGAGATCATTTAGACAGCGGAAGAAGAAGCAAGTGGTTTGTTTATTGACGATGAGAAACGCTATAAGTGTCCTGTTTAAATAATCACGGATTAGATCGTTAGTTTTTGGGTTTTATGGGCGCACAGGTTATATTTGGTCAAGCTGCGCCTAACACAAGACAGACAATAAAATGAAGGAGGAAGAAAAAGCAAATAGCAGAAGGGGGTAGTTGAGGGTAAAAATGAAAGTGAAAGATCACTCAAATGTTGGTGGAAAGAGTTCACTAGTACAGGTGGATTCGACAATAAGAGAAGTGCGGTTGCCTGGGTGTAATTGTAGAGAACTATGAACCGGAGGGTTGCTAGTTCGAAACTCTATACAACTCAACACTATCATGAATGTGGGGACTGGCGTATGTTCAATCTGTCGTGGGCCTCAAATGTCTTCACGGCGTGGTGTGGATAGTAGGTATTTTAATTAACGTCGCACTGGAGCAACGAGATGGGCTACTGGCGACGGTTTGGGATCAATCTCCAATGTAAAGGTTCAAGGACAGCACCGCGCAATTTCGAACCATGGTCAGAAGACGAGATGTGGCGTGGAAGTTCGGAGAATGGGGTACCAGCTCAGGTGTTGACCTCGTCATCTTACCGTGGCTCAATATGGCAAAGTGACATCCTCGAATCTTTCCTTTGGGATGGATTCTGGACCGTCGACTATACGCCCTTGTGTTTCTCAGTGCGATGTCAATTCAATTATCTACATATCCTCTCATAAGCATGTAAATAAAATATATTTCTGATTTTCAGACAAATTTGCGTGTCTTAGAAAATATTCTACGAATTGAAAGCATATGAATAAAATTTATAAATAATGTTTTCACATTTTATGTCAACAAAATCCGGGTCTTGCGTATCCCATATTATTTTAGATTTTTATTTTTATGTGCTGTTTATATTATATGCAGGTCATGGGAAAATTGTAGCTTGTTAATGTCAGAACTATTTGGGTTGGACTGGCTTGTTATAATTAGCACGCAAAAACAAGATTTTATTCATCATTAGTGTAATTGATAAAAGCACCAAAGGGTTTCCACGTGAATGCGTTCCAATTTATCGCATGTTTTAAGTAACGTAGGTTTATATTTTTTACTGCTTGTTTTCGCTCTTGAAATCGAACCAGTTGGAAAAGTCTTAATTGTGTAATGTGTTAGTTAAAAACGTTAAACAGAATATGGTATAGTAAATCCATAATTGAATTTTAACTTTTAAAGTATTTGTTCCATTTAAATATGATTGAAATAGAATGATATTTTTTTGCGATAATAAACCTTTTATTTTTCTCAGAAAACATTTTAAAGTCGCTTTAGGAGTTGTAAAAAGCGAAACTCAGCGCTTTCTTGTATACATCCGGAAACCCTGGTTGTTGGCTTGATTAATGCAGTACCGTAAAAATTATTTAAAGCATCTCAGGGTTCTCTTCAGGAAATATATTTCCCCTCCAAATTATCCATAGCAAAAAAAAAATATTTTATATTCAATATCAAGTACGATAGTGAAATTTGTAAATTTCCAATGTTGACATGCGAACAATTATTTTTTCTCACAGTAATACGTATTTGAAAAATCTCTTAATTTCACAATTTATCAAAACGACCAATAGTTTAAACGGAACCATTGACGATTTAGTAGTTTATAATAATTTTATAACTTTAATCCTCTAACGGGTACAATACATAATTCCACCTTTAAGTTTGGCCTACATGATTTATAAGATGTTTTCACCTTCTGGTGCCAAAAGAATCGTTCCATTCTAAAGAAATAACAGATAGAATCTTTCCAAACTATTCTGTTATAAGGAAATGGGCAATAGAATTTTTCGAAACAATTCTATTTTAAGGAAAGGGCCTCGATAGCCCGGTTAGAAGAGTAACGGATTGGAACCGAAGAGTTACGAGCTCGAATTCAAGACTCGTGTACATGGTAGGCTAGTGCTTGTTAAATCTGTCGTGACCTCAAATGACCTAACGTTGGCTCTGATCCAGGACCCTCACCATTAGCACATTGTGTTGCTCCAGTGACAAAAAAGAGACAAGCGGCAAATTAACAAACGAAAATGGCAGTCAGATAATTGAATGAACGTCAAACCGGAGCAACAGAACGGGAATATAATGAAAGTAGACAAATTGTACTGGGTCGATGCAAAAGTTCGTCCCGTTTTTTTTGACAAACATTGAAGAAAAATTACTTCATCGATTAAGAATAACATTTAATCTATACAGCATGTACCTAACTGTTCAATGACATTTCTTCATCTCTCCGGTAGCTGCATCATCCCGCGCTCATTCAACTTCTGAGATCTTTCTGATCAACGTAACTTTCTAATCCAAAAACGGTACGTAGAATAATCAACGGCACACTCACATCTTATGTTTCATTGTGTTATTTAGCTGTATAGATTTATCAAAGTTGAAATTTGGTTCTAAGTAGTTATTTAGTCCTTAGTTCACACACACACACACAATTAAATGCAGGGGTTATAAACTTCCCCTGTGTACGTAGCAGCAATTCTCATAATTCTCATTAGCAACCTCAATTATCAACAGATTGATATGAAACTTTAATTTTAAAGGTATCAAGGTATGCACGTGAAAGTTAAGTACAAATAGCAAGATTCGAGCTATCACGTAAGCGGATACAAGTAAAACCATATTTTTATATTTTTATCTTATTAACCATATTTTTATTACAGTGGGATTGGCACTAAAAAATTAGAAATGATATGAAAATGTATAATTTTTTTTTTTTTAAATTAAGATGTGCTTGTTTTCTCCTCAAGAAAATTTTTGAAATACAAAAAAAAAAAAAAAAAACATTTTCCTACAAATTATCTATGGGTATATTTTTGTAAATAGAGATTATAGGAAAAGAGGTGGAGTGGTAGCAAACGGGACAGTCCTTTTTTCTCGCCAATGTGGTAACCTTCCCTTTTGAATATTTTTATGGCAACCCTATTAAGAAGATTAGGATTAAAGACGCTATCTGATTGGAATTAAAACGTGTTTTGAAGTGAAATTAAACGTGCTCTGATTGGTTTAGATTTTTTTTTCTCGTTTAACGATAAGAGATAACGACGCTTAATCCGTCACTTTGTTTTTTATCGTTTCACCGTGGTCTGTGTTTTATCGTTCCTCGTGCATTTTTTTCTTGTTTAACGACTCCGTCTTTTTTTTTTTGAAGCCCGTTGTGTTACTCTAGTACGACGTTAACTAAAAATTACCAGTTAATTACCGTGTTTTTTTTATGTAAAGGTTGGTGTTTACTTCTTTTCAAGTTGAGAATGAGCCGTTCGCGAACTCGGATTGCCATGAATATATTTGCTTCCATTGTCAGGGCTATATTTATTTTAAACAACGGCGTAGAATATCCGAGATCAAGAAGCTTGACAATGATTCGCATTTTGAGGCTGTTCGTGGATCACGAGCAAATGTGCAGCATATTGCCGAAAGGATGGTATATTCAAGGAGTTTGGTACTATTCCCGCAACTAAAGTAGGCAGTAGCAAATTTGCAGATGTACTTGCTGCCGCTATAACACTGTGACATTGAGACCGTTGAGAGAGATTATCCGGGCATATTCCTCCGTTAAAAGACGAATATTCTTTCGTGCATCGAATTTTCTAGCGATTTATAATGTGGCGACAAAATGAGGGTAAGTTTAATTTTTCTATACCATTTCGCAAAAAATTACTATCAAGTCCATAAAAATTGCTATCAAATCCATAGAAATTACTATCAAATCCATTTATGCAAAGATTCACAGTGTGAATTTTGCTACATGGACACCGCGCCATCTTGTTATGGCGATCTCCGCCATCTTGGTTTGGCGACCAAAACAAACGCCTTGGCGCTACAGTCCCGTTTGCGACCACTCCACCGGAAAAGGTAATTTGCAACATTTCTTTCAATTTAAAAACGACAGAATCATTTAAAATTTCATAGTTAAAAAGGCTATTCATATCTGAAATGCTGGCGAAGTGATGAATTAGTGCTGCCATCTAGTGAATAGAGAGTAACTAAATGTTTTCAATAAACATTGAGTTATTCCTTACCCCTAGATGGCAGCACAATGCAATTAACAAAAGGGTTTTTATGATCATAGTTTACCATTTTCTTCATAGATGGCAGCAGTAAATTTTAAGTTTGTGTTCAAGATGACTAAAGAAAAGTATTTTGAAACTCCTTGATAGACTTCGTGACGATGAGAAGGCAAGACAAATTTTAAATAAAGTTTTTGTTTCAAACCTTCATACGGGTAGAACTAAAAACATTTAAAAACACATTCACATGTGAACGTTAAATATATTATATCAGGTTTTGAAGACTTAAATTAAAAAGTAAAAATGAGTACATATGCTGTGAGAGTATGTAAATATATAAATCGACAGATCCAAGCAAAATACACTAAGCCAAATTTTTAAAACATAATTCCTTGTGGTATTTGGTATTTTTAGTTAACGTCGTACTAGAGCAACACAACGGGCTATTGACGACGGTCCGGGATCGGACCCTTAAGGGAAAGATCCGAGGACAAATACCTCGTAATTTTGAACCACGGTCAGATGACGAAGCAACACCTGAGCGGGCACCCCACTCTCCAAACTTCCACGCCAACCCAACGTGAGGACTTTCGGCCACGACAGATTTAAGGTGCACCAGCCGCCTCTACACCATACGCTTACAAACATCCATGCCCGGACCCGGATTCGAACCAGGAACCTTCCGATCTAGAGGCTAACACCTTAACCACTATACCGGTTGGTCGGCTTATAATTCCTTGTGAAAAAGTAACAAAACGTGTAAACGTGCTTTATTTACTCAGCCCTCACTTTTAATGCTTCTTTCTTGCACCTTAGGTACGCGATACATAAAAACAAATTGCAATTCCAAAGTATGGAAAAATTTAAATATGTGACTTCAAAATAAAATAAAAATTTAAAGGACACAAAATCTCTCAAAATATATCTCTACAAAAAGGAAGTGTTTGTCTGTCTGTTTGTCGCAAAATCCTGACGATTCTATAGCACTTACAGTAATGAGATTTGGCACACAGGTAGTCCAAATTTTTTGCAATTTTTGGGTCGCGGCGAATTTTAAAATTCAATCTAGAACATTTTAAAATGAATTTAATGAAATTTAATCATTATTGAATGCTACAGCATAGAAGATTTCACAGATTCTAAATTATTTGTTTTCGTTTCCGGCGCGCGAATGAATAGTTTTCTGCCAGAATATAAAAACATACACACATTCTTTTAACTGGAGTCAATTAGTTCTTTTCTATCTCTTAGACCGTTAAAGATAGAGTAAAAATTTCAGCGGATTTGAAATCTGCGGAAAATTTCACTTTAGATCCATACCCAAAAACATGATTTTATTTATATAAATAACTTTTAAGTTGAATATATATTTTATATTTTCGCACGAGATTGTAATGTCACGGTAACTTTCCCTTTCCAAAAATAAACAAATTGCATTTCGCGCTAAAAAAAAAAAAAAAACCCAGATTACTTTTCCTGCCTCTTTCAGTGAAGATAAAAAAATAAAAAACATTTTGAGAGTATTTAGTTCTTTTTCGTAAAAGCGAATTCGTTAAAGATAGATTAAAAATTTCAACGTATTATATTGTATTGTATGTATTATATTGTATTGTATGTATTATATTGTATTGTATGTATTATATTGTATTGTATGTATTATATTGTATTGTATGTATTATATTGTTGTATTATACTGTAGTATTGTAAAGTAGTGTAGAGATGCGACATCGATGTCGATGTATTTTAAAAAACATCGATGTATTGGAGTCGATGTTTATACTTGTCGGTGTTTTATTTTTAAATGGAAAAAGTACCGTTATAAAAATTTAAAAAATAACCAAGTAGCATAATTCTTATAATCAGCAAATTGAACATACTTTCAGACCAAAGTGACCAAGGGTGAAGGATATGAAAAGAAGTATGTCGATGTTTTCAAAACATTGATGTTTTATAAAAAAACATCGATGTATTGGAGCCGATGTCGCATCAATAGTTGCTAAACCAGTTTTAAGAAATGAGGAAAAAGGTTTGAATACACTGAATTTTAAAAACATCGATAGTTTGGGGGTGATGCATCATCAACATCGATGTTTTAATTTTGAACATAGATGTTTCAAAACATCGATGTTTTGCTGTCGATGTCGCATCCCTAGTGTAGTGTATTGTATCGTAGTATAGTGTAGTGTAGTGTATGGTATATGGTATTTTATTGTTTGATATGATATTGTATTGTATATTATAAAGGAAGCATTCCAGTTCCTTCTTGATCAGTAGTATAGCGAGGTGGGTGGCGAGTAAATCAACGAAGGGGAGCATGAGGCCCGCGGCATGTGCATAACTGTCGTACACAGACCAATACTATATCCTGTCTCCTTTGAGCTATCACTGAATACGTCTAAAAGGTTTCCCCGCGATTTCGAAAGGTAGGAAGGTATTTAATTAACGCCACACTGTAACACCACAACAGGCTTTCGGCGACGATCTGGGATCAATACCGAAAGGAAAAAATCGGAGGACAACACCATGTAATTTCGAACAACGGTATGATGACGAGAACACCTGAGCTGGCACCCTACTCTCCAAACTCCCACACCATTCTAACGCGTGGTCAATTGAGGCCACCACAGATTGAACGTGCACCAGCCGCCTTAGTACACGATGGTGCACTTACTCGTTAAACCGAATTTTGAGCTCACGACCCTCCTTTCTTCCAACTAGGCCAACCTTGGTCCTTCGATATATAGACGGAAGCAATAGAGTGAGAGAGCTTACTTCCGAAGTCCAACCGATGAAGAACATCCCTCTAACTTGAGAATGTCCGTATAGAAGCCCCTATGAAGTTTCACACTGTGGCAGATGTGCTCACGGGAGAAGCCAACAGTGTGAAAATGACATCAGAACTCCCAGTTTTTCAAAAATAAAGATTCAGATTTTAAAAATTGTTCGGGGGACAAATAAAAATAAGAGGGGCGTGAGGGATATATCGACGGGTAATTGTATTACCTCCCCCGCTTGAAGCACGGCGCCTCTATGAAATTATAGGGAGGATGGTCCAAGGGATGTTTGGGCTCCTAGGCGTTTCGATGGTGGATATTCCTGATGGTGAGGAGAGGACAGAAGAGCGAAAGGTTACGAGTTTGAATCCTTCTAAAGACCGAATGAGCTGTTGCTCGTTGAGTCTGTCACGGCCTCAAATGTCCTCATATTGTCGTAGTGTGAAAGTTTTAGAGTGGTGTGTGCTAAGACAGGCCTCGAAATAGATTTTTTAATACAGGTGCACCTTGCGCACCTACGTTTTTAAATTAGGTGCACAGATTATATTTTAGGTGCACATATAAAAAAAAGTAATATAAGAGCATTTATGTAATGTAAACTACTTTATTAGTTGGGTATGTATGGACATGTTACAAGTAGATAGTAAATAAAAATATCCAAACATTTTTTTTATATGCGAAATTATTACTTACAAATATTTAGTCATCATCAGACATTGGCGGGAAATCAGAAACGTATGCGTTTTAGGCAGATCTTTAACCATAAGGTTTAGTGTCCATCCTTCTTTTTATATTTTTACTTTATTCCAACATAGCATTTTCTGGATTAAAGTTTTCGCATAGTGTGTATTTAGAAATTTTAATTACGTTCCTTTAGAGCGAGAGAGGTCAATACTAATATATTGTTCAGACATCAAAATAACATAAAATACGTTTTCCCCGCTTTTTTTAACGATATTTGCACTGCGTGCACCTAGAGGGAAAAATTAGGTGCACAATTTTATTTTCAGATGCACCTGTGCACCCGGGTATTTTGAGCCCTGTGCTAAGACATGCCTTTTTCATCTCACCCTGGTTCAAAATTACGTGATTCCCTTCGGGAGTTGATCCTTGACAGTCGCCAATTGTCCGTTGGGTTGCTCCAGTACGACGTTAATTAAAATTACATGATTAAACCATTCCTTTAGCCGCGGTAGCTCAGTCAGTAGAGCGTCGGGCTCGCATCAGAAGGGTTGTGGGTTCTATCCTCGACGGAGCCTGCAATTCTGATGGTTGCGAGATCGGCGCTTGGACCTGGCTAAAGACCGTCGTGTTCGCTAATGGTGGCTGGGGCACGTTAAATAGGTCGTGGTCACAAAGTCCCCCATGTTCCCATACCAAATCAATACCTCTGGGGGGTACCTGATAAGGGGGTTATCGGCCTCTGATTGGGATCTAAATTACGATATGTGTGAGTGAATGGATGTGTGAAAGGGACCTTCCTGTAAAACGGATGTGTCATGCATGAAGAAGTCCAACCCTCCGGGGCAATGGCACCCCCAATTGGGCCATATATGGCCCGCACGACGACAACAACAAACCATTCCTTGTTTGTGTATGCATTACTTGGCACTCGCCTGTACTGCATTTAGCGCAGCTTGTTCGAATGGGCTCTTGCGCCATAAAACCCCACCAACCCATCCGAAGCCTGATTCTCTTCCCCGTCGGCACCTGTTGAGGGTTCTCCCCTCTGGAGGAGAACGTCCTCTGGTGTTCCTGAATTCCGATCAACCCCCGATCTTCTTTATCCGGACACGAGCTGCTTCCATCTCTCATATCTCAAGCGATTCCGTGTCAGGTTGGTTGACCCGGCCTGCTTCCTGTCGTGTGCTCGAAAACATCTCACCTCGCCACTAATCCTGCTTATTAAACCTCGCCCCCCTCTCGGCAAGCGATCAGGGGGTGGAGGACACACGCAACAGATGGAAATCGGACGGATCGGATCACGGCTTGTCGTCAGATTCGATTATGATTTCGAAGAGATTTGAGGAGGATGCTTCTCTTCCTGGAATCGCAGGTGTCTGGGGGTAGAGGAGAGGAGTGTCTGGCGTGTGGCGATCGTTTGCGTGTGGAAGGAAGGGGTCAGTAGCGTCTCTGACCGTTTGATGGATGGCTCGGGGAGGAGAGGTATTGCCTTCGGATGATCCGAGGTGGTTTCTTTTTTGTTTACATGGGGAGGATGCCTTATGGAGAGGATGTGGTTGTGTGTAAATGAATAGTTTCTTTTTAATTAGGAATAATTAGCGTCTGGAGGAATTTCCGCCGTGCCCTTGAGTGTAATGATTTCCGGCCACTTGTTTTCTTTCGGAAACGAGTCGGGATTATTTCGAGATATCTCGAATTTCGAAAAGAAGCGGAAGCATCCGTCCGAACGAGTTTTTATTCTTTTGCAATATGAGTTCGCCGAGCACACGCAAACTTGAGCAAAACCCAACTCCATAATTGAGCATCTTCTTGTTTCTTAACTGAGCCATGGTACCCTAATTGCAAGAGCAACGGACTAGCAACTAAAGGGTTGAGAATTTGAAGTTCGATCAAACCAAAGATCGTTGTGTACATGGGAGGGGTAATATTTGTCATGGCCTCAAGGGAAGCAGCTGATAAAGTGGCCCAAACGGCTGATACCATGACAAGACCATCCTTGCAAGGAAACTCAAATTCGAAATAAATCATATTCCATTCAACCATATGTAAAGAGCCTTAAACTAAATAATTATAATAGAAGACGGAAGTAAAGCTGGCAAAATTTGGTATAGGTCACACATATTTAACTGAAAGTCATTGCTACACTGGGAACCAGATCTGATACGTCCAACATTATTGAATCAATATTATATTCTTGTTTCTTAACTGAGCCATGGTACTCTAGTTGCATGAGCAACGGACTAGCAACTAAAGGGTTGAGAATTTGAAGCTCGATCAAACCAAAGATCGTTGTGTACATGGGAAGGGTAATATTTGCCATGACCTCAAAAGAAGCAGCTGATAAAGTGGCCCAAACGGCTGATACCATGACAAGACCATCCTTGCAAGACGTGGATCATATTATCAAAAGGTCCATCAAATATTCATGGCAGAATAAAGGGGAAACTCCCTCAAATTCGAAATAAATCATATTCCATTCAACCATATGTAAAGAGCCTTAAACTTAACAATTATAAAAGAAGACGGAAGTAAAACTGGCAAAATTTCGTATAGGTCACACATATTTAACTGAAAGTCATTGCTACACTGGGAACCAGATCTGATACGTCCAACATTATTGAATCAATATTATCTGTTGGCCACATTTCAAGTGAATGTCCTGATTTTAAAGCTATTAGACTCAACCCCTTTGATATAACTAACCCTAGTATTAATGATTTATTAAGTGTTTCTCCTCGTCCAAATATGTTTAATTATATCAGACAAAGGTTTTTATAATTTTATCTGAATATTGATTTTTGATGTGTTTTCATACACTTTTTCTTTGTTAAGTTTTAAAATTAAATTTAAGGATAAATCACGATACAAATTTATTTAAATTTACTGATAGTTTACTCTTTAGAATACGGCCAGTACAGCCAGTTGTACCGTGATCGCGCCAAGAATCTAGACTACGGTTGAAAGAGTAGTTGTACCTTGAATGTGTTATAAGAAACACGCCAAGAAACAATTTAGACGACCGCGGTTACAGCAGTTGTACCTTGAAAATTATATGAATCACACCAAGAAACAATTTAGACGACCGCTGTTACAGCAGTTGTACCTCGAAAGTTATAAGAATCACGCCAAGAAACAATTTAGACTATGGCCGGTACAACAGGTGTACCTTGAAAGTTATAAGAATTGCGCCAAGAAACAATTTAAGCGACGGGCAGTACAGCAGGTGTACCTTGAAAGTTATAAAAATGGCTCCAAGAAAGAATAACGTCAGTTATATCTATAGCCGCAGTCAAAAGTTTAACGAAGCATGGCTAAACTTGGCCCCTGTGGCATAAAAATCCAATTAATCAATAAATCAATCGCCGTAAAAATCTCATAGTTTTACGTATACCTCACAGGTATAAAACGCTGGTAGATATGTCCCATACAGTCAAAAAAACATTGAACGTAAGGTTCATTTAGCAATAGGAGAAAGTGACCGATTATGATATGCTTGCCTAATATGAGACACTCCTGTATCTTTACTGTACGCTGTAGTCATCTATTGGAAGTTTCATGAACAAAGGGAGATTGTGGAGTCATTGTAAACACAACCTTCCCCATTGCAAGCCGATCCATACTTCAGTAACAATCTACAGAGGTACATCGCTTTTAAGAGTTGGAAAAACTTCTTTTTGACTGGTCTTAAGTATAATGTAAGTTATTGAGTTAATTGAAAGGATCTTACACGAACAAATAAATTTTATATTAAACAGACTTCGTCATTATGAATGCACAATATCATATTAAGAAAGCTGTCTCATATTGGGCAACCTACTCTCTAAAACTGCTGATGGGAAATTTTTATGTATATAATTGCTATTAGCAGGTCAGCACGGCATTCCCCGTGTCAGTTCTTTTCGTACCCTTAGTGATACTGAAAACATTAAAAAGAAAAAACGATTATTTTGAGAATGAGTCCCACCTTCACCCGACATTTTAAAATTCGGGCTTTGCACAAAATTCACCTAAAATTTGGACTACCTGAGGTATGGATCTGGTGTAAAATGTTCCGCAGATTTCAAATCCGTTGAAATTTGTACTCCATTTTTAACGAACGCAAAGATAAAAAACCTCAAATAATCCTTTTCGTGTTCGTAATGAATATCTTTGTCAAATGGGGCCAAATTCGTATCTTTTCTCTAATATTATAAAAGGAAGTGTTTGTTTGTTTGTCTGTCTGTCTGTCTGTTTGTTTGTTTCGCGGCCGCAAAATCCTGACGATCTATGGCACTTACAGCAATGAGATTTGGCACACAGGTAGTCCACATTTTTTGCAATCTTTGGATCGCGGCGAATTTTAAAATTCAATCTAGAAGATTTTTAAATTAATTTAATAGTTTGTTTCTCTACCTGGGTTCTACAAACGCGTTTCTCTTCCGTAGAAAAGAAAAACTCTCAAAAATGGACTTTTCTACCCATGTGACCTTTTTTTATATTTTTACAAGAGATTGTGACGTCATGTAAATTTTCTCTTTCCAAAAAAAAGAAGAAAAAAAGAACAGATTGCATCTTTTGCCCTTCACGTTAAAAAAAAATGAAACAGATTTATTTATCGGCGGATCCTACCTGTGTTCCAAATTTCACTATTGGGAGTGCTATTGATTTCTCTGGACACCACACGCACGCAGACACTTATAAAAATAGAGATGTATTTTGCCAAATAATCCATCATCATTAATTTCAGAACAACTTGAGGGGCAGTGTTGATTTTCAAAAATATATTTACTAAAGTTTTCATTAGACAGTCACCAACGCAATTTCAAAAAAAGTATCTCATTTTATGTCACTTTCCTCTACGGCCTTTAAGGGATTGATCCCGCGAACGCATATAACCAACCTTTACTCGAGTAGAAGACATGGGAAAATTTTAAGCCCGCTGATTCGTTGGTTTCTCACCCCGTGATCTATGACCTCTTTCCGCCTTCCATTTCGTTCAAGGACTCAAATGTCCTTTATAGCTCGAAATTGGACTGTATTTTAAATTGTGCATGTAGAAGCTACAATGGAATTAACACTGCATTAAAACACATTTAATACGATCATACTTACATGGCACCAACCGTTACAATTGCTTCACATATCAAAGCTATCGCTTTCCTTGTTATAAGTATTCTATTTTCGGTAGTAGTTGCAACTATCAACAGAATATTGCGCAATCCATGAACACAGAACCAAAACTATTTGGCTCATCAATGTTTTTTATTTACACTGAATCACCTAGGTTCAATTAGTGATGCGACATCGACAACAAAACATCGATGTTCAAAATTAAAACATCGATATTGATAATACATCGCCCCCTAAACATCGATGTTTTTAAAATTCAGTGTGTTTAAACTCCCCCCTTCCCCATTTCTTAAAACTGTTTTAGCGACTAGTGATGCTACATCGACAGCAAAACATCGATGTTTTTAAAATTAAAACATCGATGTTGATAATACATCGCCCCCAAACCATCGATGTTTTTAAAATTCAGTGTATTCAAAATTTTCCCCCAATTCTTAAAAATGGTTTAGTAACTAGTTTTTTTTTAATTTTTATAATGGTACTTTTTTCATTTAAAAATTAAACATCGACAAGTATAAACATCGATGTTACAAAAACATCGACTCCAATACATCGATGTTAAAAACATCGATATTTTGAAAACATTGACATCGATGTCGCATCCCTAGGTTCAATACGTGGGTAATGGTAATTTTTAGTTAACGTCGTACTAGAGCAACACAACGGGCTATTGACGACGGTCCGGGATCAGTCCCTTGAGGGAAAGATCCGAGGACAACACCTCGTAATTTTGAACCACGGTCAGATGACGAAGCAACACCTGAGCTGGCACCCCACTCTCCAAACTTCCACGCCAACCCAACGTGAGGACTTTCGGCCACGACAGATTTAAGGTGCACCAGCCGCCTCTACACCATACGTTTACAAACATCCATGCCCGAACCCGGATTCGAACCGGGAACTTTCCGATCTAGAGGCTAACACCTTAACCACTATACCGGTTGGTCGGCCTCAATACGTGGGAAAACTAATAAAAGAAATTTCACTGAGAGATGAAGCACCACGATGACAATAAAAAACCAACGAATCAGCGAGCTTAAAATTTTTCCATGTCTTCTACTCGAGTAAAGGTTGGTTATATACATCCCGGACCGTAGCCGATAGCCCGTTCTATTGTTCTAGTACGACGTTAATTAAAAATTACCATTACCATCCCCTACGGCCTTTTAAGTAAAATGATATTACAGCTCCTCCGAAAGTCTATTCTAATACGTTCCGGGTGTCGGGTTAAATTATCACGTGTAGGTAAAAGGTAAAAAATACGTCATATTTTAGAGTTTGGAAGCCCTGGGGCTTGGAACCCTGCACGCCGAGTCCAAACTCATCCGTTGCGAAAGAAGCCAAAGACCCGAACGCGTCTCCACTCAACAAATGCCATTGAGATTGTGCTAAGAACTCGTTCAATTATTCAGTGTATGAAAGCGGTGTATGGCGAACACTTCCAGCAAAGCCCAATCGACGTCTAATAAAATAAAAGCACGTCTAATTTATTAAAAGCTTCCGGGGCTGAATGCTTCAAAGCGCTGGAGACTCGATGTACTTAAGAGAACAGTGGCTTCCACATTCACTTGTCGCCGGATTAAAATTTCACCACTTTGCATTATTAAGGGGGTTAAATGAAATTGATTTCGAAGAGAGCGCGTGAGGAAATATTTAATGGATCCTCGAGAAATTCCGGGTAATGAGTCGGAAGCATAATTCAGATTTTTAAACCTTCCGTTTTCTTGCCGTTGAGAGAAGCGGAATGATTCGAAGTAATAGAACTCTTTGAACTGAAGAAGACCCAGGAATGCTTCGAGGCGAAGTCTCAAATCCTTTGGAAAATTAATTTTATAAATAATTTATTAATAGTAGACGTGGAATTACAATTTTTCCAAAAAGTAATATAATTAACCTTCGATATCAATGCATTCGGATATACACTACGCTGCAATAACTGACCGGACGCCAGCGGATTTGCGTAAAATCCGACTACTTGTTTGGGGTGTGTTTCGTGGTATGATGATCTGGGACCTTTGCATGTTGTTCCTGGTCAATTGAACATTTTGGACAATCAGGTTCTTCCTACGTTCTGGCAATTTTATGGAATGGACGTATGTTATTTTCAAGACGACAACGCTCCGTGACATGTTGCAGCCTCCGTCAAGCAGTGGTTTCGTGATATGGATGGCCTGATATAGATTCCCTGGCCTGCTCAGAGTCTCAACCTAAACCCCATAGAATGTTTGTAGGACGAGTTGGAGCGATCCTTACGGACCAGGGAACCACGTCCGAAATCTACAGCTGAGCTGGAGACATTCTTGCAGCAGCAATGGACACAAATACTCATACCTGTGTATCAAAACCTTGTTGAAAGTATGCACAGAAGGGTTGCTAGTGTAATTGCAGTTCGTGTGTGTGTGGGGGGGGGAACCATCCACTATCAAAGCATGTATTCTTTCACTTTTCCATCATATCTTGCTGTGGGGTCCATTATTGTAGGGTAGCGAAAACAAGAGTTCCTTTATAAGCGTTCCCAATGAACGTTTTGTTGGAGAACAATAGATATCTCAAACTGTTTCTTTAGAATTCCTGAATTCGAAAGTGACTTGCTAAAGCTTTCTAAACTTTAAAGTTAAAAAAGTATTTGGTATGGTGGGTATGTATTTTTAATAAACGTCACTCTGTAGCAGAACAAAGTGCTATTGGCGATTGTTCGGGATTAATACCCGAAGAGAAAACTCCAAAGGACAACACGACGTAGTAATTATGAACCGAGGTCAGAGGATAAGGTCACATCCGATCTGGCACCCCACTCTCCAAGCTTCCACGCCATTGGAAGCCTCGACAGATTTAACGAGCACCAGTCCCCTTTGTAAACGACGGTGTTTGGTTGGAGCAACGCATTCAGAAAAAAAGCTTTTTTACCCTTGCTCAATGAACTTTCGTTTTGAGAAGAATAGATGATAGACTGTAATTCACAAATACGAGCGTAATTTGTACCCCATATTACGCATCGTCCTAAAATGTAGGGTTGAGGCCCCAATTCTCGGAAAAGACGAATCTACAAAGAACGCATTTAGGCGAGATTAAAAACTATCTTTTCGCTTTCCCATCAAGCATTGCGCCACCCACTTGCACTAAACATAGACAAAACATTCGGCGACTATCGCTGACAGGCAAAAAGGAAATGTATTATACAAAAATAGGCCTTAATTCTAACACTGTGTGTTTAAAATTGGGAATTCAAAAGTGAATCGCTAGTTTCCTAAACAGAATTAGAAAAAGTATTTCTCGGTTTCGAAAGTGAGGACAAGGAGTTTGTCTTAAAAAATAATCCACCACATTCAATATTGTTTTAAAAAGTTTAATCATCGAAAATGTGCCAGACTTAATGTTTAACATAATTTTTGATTTAAAAATTCGTTATTTAATGCATAATTTGTGATAAAAAATATAAAAATTCAAACTGACGGTAAATAAAGATATAAAAATTCGTGAACATGCTAGTGGCCGACATTGTAGCCCAACAATTTCTTCACGTATCCCTTGAGA
The DNA here is from genome assembly GCA_947359465.1 of Metellina segmentata. Taxonomy (NCBI): domain Eukaryota; kingdom Metazoa; phylum Arthropoda; class Arachnida; order Araneae; family Tetragnathidae; genus Metellina; species Metellina segmentata. The sequence goes on from OX375882.1 coordinate 92,634,977, forward strand.
GAACATGTACTCATAGTTGAGAACCCTATGTTTATGGTAAAGATACTTCGAGTACGAACAAATGTCTATGAAATATATTCAGTTTTACCACTAAAAGGTCTAGGGACTTTCGAACTCTGACAAAATTGCACAACAATTTCATCAGGTATCCCTTGGAGAACGTGTACTCATCGTTGAGAAAACGCAATGTCTATGGTAAAGATACTTCGAGTACGAACAAATGTCTACGAAATACAAAGTCGAGTCACATTGTTATAACTAGAGCTCGGATTTTGCATGTTTTGCATACTTTTTTTTAAGCCCCCTAATGTTAATAGAAATCCATATTGAGTGTTTTTATAGCAATTTGCAACCAAAAAACCTCAATTTTTTTTTTTTTTTGCATATTTGGAACCATTTTGCATATTTGGGTTTTTTGCATGTTTTGTGCATATTTTGATGATATTTCTCTATTTCTAACATTTTAAAAAAACAAATTCAATTTTTTTTTCAAAGACCTTTGCTCAGTGCGTTTGAAAGGAAGATTTTCAGAAGCAAAATGCTTTGTTTTGGTTAGCCTAACCTTTACCAAACAAACCAAAACCCTCCCCGACAACACCTGTTATCGCCACCACACATTAATTCCACTATTCTAAATTTTTTTTAATTCAACTTTTTTTTAGGTGGTAAAGACTTAATTTCCAAGGGGGTTGGCGGGCGTAGGCAAAGCCCCCTAGTCTCTCTAGAGTAAAAAAAGTTATATTGTAAAAAAATACTTGGCTTGTTTAGCGCCCCTTCCCTAACCGGCGCCCGGGCACATGTCGGCTGCTCCCCCCGCCCCTATACTTAAGTCCCTGAGGATGTTTGAAATGCTTTCATTTTAATCTACACTTTTCAATTTTGTAATATTTCAAGATTTGTTATTTTGTATGTTTGTTGCTTTGTGTACTTTTTACTTATCTTTATCTGCGCTATAAAAATAAAATTGTGAATTAATTGAATGAAAGTGTGGCTTATTTTCACTTTATCTTCCTCACTACCCTTTTTGTAAGAAATATTTTTTTTTATTGCAATTTCGCTATTTTGCATATTTTGGGATTTTGTAATGCATATTTCAGGTCAAATTTTTGCATATCGCGATCCGAGCTCTAGTTATAACCATCACCCTACCTCAGATATCAACAGCGTACAGCCAATGAAACACGGAACTTGACGCTAGCCGGCGTTGTGGGTATAAAAGTTTGAAACGTATGCTATCTTGGAACATAGCCTTCGTTGCTTTTGTGATGGGTAAAACGCGCGATTTATCTAACTTGCAACTGGGGATGATCATTGGCTTTCGCGCCAAGGGCGGCAGTATTTCGGAAACCTTTGTGAACTGTTCGCGTGCTTCTGTGGTGAATGTGTACCGTGACTGGAGTATATATTGTGGCGTACTCGCCTAACCCTGTGTAGCGATCATATAATATATGCAGGGAACAGCACTACTGATTCAGCCCGGAATTATTTTAGATTTATTTGGGGATGCTGGATTACAACGTATTTACAAGTAGGACTTTATACAGCATGTCACAGGAGATGGCCTACGAAAATATAAAAGGAGAACGCACAGGAGATCTTTTAATCCTCGCAGCAGGTAAGAATAAATTAACTCTTCAGCAGACTGCGGGGTCCTTCAGGAACGGTGTCCTGGATGTGGACTTCACAAAATTAGATCTGATCCCCAGATCCAGTAGGCACTCGCGTCGACACGTTTTAGGACCCTAGGTCCGAGACGATTCTTTCTTCTCCACGGTGTGACGTTATGCCCAGCTAAATATAGAATATTTTTAGAATAAAAATATATTTATTATATCTTGTAGAGATAAAATATTTACACACTTTTTACATGAAGGAATGCAGTTTCAAAACTGAGGAGAGTGAAAATCCTCACTCGTTTAGACGCACAGAGATCTATCACAGATCACACGAAAGAGATACACCGTACGCTCTCTCCAGAACTCCGACTCAGAAGTCCAGAAAGTCTATTGCAGTCCCCTTCTTATCGCCGACCCTACAGCTGGAGACAAATTCCTTCTCGTTAGGGTACGGATCAAAGGAATCGACTGGCTCCTTTGTCGGTCAGTCCAAAAATGTCCGGACTCGCCGACACATTCCATTCCCACGAGAAACTCCCTACAGGTGTGGATAGCGTAGAATCGGAGAGATGGTCCACAAAGAAGCGGCCTGCTTCAATAGAATCCTTTCACACGGGTTTCCCTCGACAATAACCCTTAAAGGGCATGGATCTCACCACAACGGCTAGAAGCGTCATCTATTTTCAAGGCACGAACGTCATCTGCCGAAAAACTTCTCTCTGATTGCCAGATCGAAATTTGGGGGTCCCGACGTCATGTTGCGTTGATTCTCCCTGATTGGTTATGACGGCAGGCGAACGCTAATTCCTAGGACTCTATTTGCTACCTCGCTCCCGCCAACAAGTCTATGCACCGCTCTTTCTGGTCTGGAATCGTTCTCAGGCTTCGCGACACCTATTCATCAGAGGCGTGCCGGAAGGAATCGTCTATAGATTCTTAATGTCAAAGTCCAGACATCTTGTCGTCTTGTAGCAAGGAATGTGCGGCTGTACTTGGGTTTTTTTCCGAGGGGTGTTATAGACACGTGGGAATCAGTATTTGATACCTCACAATATATAACGGCACAATTGAAAATAAATCTCGTTTAAACTGCGGTGCGCCAAGTGCCATTGATGTGAGAGGGTAATGTCGGTTACGACGGTTTGTGAGGACTGACCGCCATGCTCAGTTGAGCACCTAACGTGTCAAACGAACCAGGGGACATCCAGAGGTGTGTCTAAGTCAACAGTACAACATACTCTGTTACGTATGGTGCTCCGAAGCAAACGGATGGTCACTGCACACCATGCTGATGAAGTTGCATCAGCAAAACGGTTTTAATTTGCGCGGCAATACCAGAACTGGACTGCTACTGATTGGCAAAGGGTTGTCTCCTCCAACGACAATGTTTTCTGCTCTATCGAATGGATGGACGTTCACGTGTCGTACGAGAAACGTATGAGAACAAACAGCATATGGAGGTCCGAGAAGAACACAATATGGTGGTGGCAGTGTTACGATGTGAGGAATGTTTTCATGGCCTAGGTTCTTTCGTACCTGTGGAAGGTACACTCAACGGATCGGGCTATGTATCCATTGTTGCCGATCATGTACACCCATACATGTTGACTGCTTTTCCTCAGAAGAATGGGATCTTTCAGCAGTACAATGCCACGTGCCGTACTTTCAGAATTGTCCGCGATTGGTTGGAGGAGCTCGACAAAGACTACCAAGTTCTCCGTTGGCAACCAAATTGATCAGATCGGAACCCAATCGAGCATCTTTGTGATCAACTCAATCGTCATATTCTCAGTACGGACACTCCACCATGCACCTTGCCGCTGCTGTCGGACGTACTGCAGTCTGCATGCCCCCAGATACCTGTAGCAACCTTCCGCAATGTTATTGACTCACTCCCACGCCGTCCTATTGTTGTCAGTGCTACAAAAGGTGGTTATTCTGGATATTAGCAGGTGGTCATAGTTATGTGACGACCCTGTATAAACAGTTTTACCACTACAAGATCTAGCGACTTTAAAACTCCGACATTGTACCACAATTTCATCAAATATCCCTTGAGAGAGCGTGTACTTACAACGATGAGAAATCCATGTATATGGAAAAGATACTTCGAGCACGAACAAATGTTTACGAAATTTAAACAATTTTATCACTACAAGATCTCGCGACTTTCGAACTCGGACATTGCACCCCAAGAACATCACGTATCCCTTGAGATAACGTGTACTCAACGATGAGAACCCCCATGTGTGTGGTAAAGATACTTCCAGTGTGAACCAATATCTACGAAGAAAATACTCCCCTACTTTTAGATATAGCAACTTTTGAACTATGGCGGCGTACCTCCCAAAATATTACCTCTACCCCCCTGGAGGTATGCGTTCTTCATGTTGAGAGAACCCCATGTCTATGGTAAAGATGCTCCGACCCAATATCTACTTCACCTCCAGCGCCCGGAACAATGCCTATCGAGCTGCAGCGTGAGGGGGCCCATTACCCAGGGCATCGCGGGGATTGTCGTCGCCTTAGCACCCCTTTTCTGCGGCAGAGCCCATTCGGGGTTGCCCCAGGGGCGTCGTAGAGGTAAAGGTGGCGCTGCAAAATTACCCGGTCCCGGCGCTCTTAAACAATGGATCCCAGGGGCGCCCTCAACTCTTTCGCTCCTATCAGGAGCCCGGGTCCCGGGCGGGCCGTTCTCTTAATTTACATACACACTCCTGGAGCGACGGTGGCTCCCCCAGGGGTGGTTCCGGAGGAGAGCTCCGAACGCGCGGACGGGACGCCGGGGACGGGGGCTAAATAATTGCTTCCTTGGAATGGTGGCCATAAATAGGCGGATGAGTGAAGGACGGGGGGTCGGTCTCAAACTCTGCGAGAGGGCGCTTTTTTGTCGGGGAGGTCGCTAATTATTCTCCAAAAACTCTCTTGTTCTAGAGGGATGAATCCTCCGGGTGAGGGTCGAAGAGGGAGGCTTTCCATCAAGATTAGGCGGCGGTGACCATGATTTGTATCGGAATTACCATATTTGTTGGAGAGAATGCTCTGGAGGGGGTGAGATATGGGCTCTTGCGAGTGTGATGCGTCTTTTCTATTGAGTGGGAACGCTTCGCTTGGGCTCATTTGCGCGACCCCGTTCCAAAGTCATGGAGGGTGGGGGGCTCCGGGTCACCCATAAAAGCTGGGTCCCTTGGTGAATTTCCATCACCTGTCGTTACGGAGGCGCGTATTGCATCGGTCCAATAAGGTACAGCTTCGTCAAAGCACGGGTTGCAAAATATCTATCACCGACCAATCGATGATTTTTCTTTGGTACGTTTATTATAATAAAATGTGTAGAATTTAGAATGATTATAGAATAAAAGGGCCGACCAACTGGTCTGGTGGTTGTTTTAGCCTCTAGATGGGAAGTTCCTGGTTCGAATCCGGGTCGGTGCATGGATGTCTGCAAGCGTATGGTGTCACGGGGACAGTCCACCCCCATGTTAATATCTGTCACTGGGGCGGCCCACTCCGATCATGTATTTGACCGGTTGAGGCTGCTTACCGATAATATAATCTCCCGGTGGAGCTCACATTCTGTGTATCGCTCACACAGAAGTACTTGCCCCACCGGTTTTTAATACTTACATACCACCATAGTTACATATCTAAAACAACATATAAATATATCACCATATCACCTTTAGCCCCAAGGACCCGCCCAGAAAAATATAGCACCATCATATAAATGTTATCCAAATGTTCGCTTTATTTGTTATTTGTTTTCTGTTCAAAAGGTTCGCCTTTATTTTTTTACCGGCTGTGCCCGGATTCTACGTTTATTTCACAATATGTTCACTTCTTAAAACCTCTAAATGTTCGCTTTTTTGTGTGGTTGGCCTTGTTAGCTCATGTACTTATATATTTTCTGCAGAGACAGCAATAAATCCTTTGGATGTACGTGTCCGCTTGCGTGCCGTGTTGTGGGGGTTGGTTTGTGCCTTCCTTCGCCTGTGGTCCTTGGTGGTTCTCTGCTTTCGGACGTGCTGGGAGTCGAACTTTACCCCGGGTATTGGCTACCCGAACTCAAAGCCATCAGGCGAGTTCGATGGTCTTGAAGCGTATGGTGTAGAGGTGGCTGGTGCTCCTTAAATCTGTCATGGCCGAAAGTCCTCACATCGGGTTGGTGTGGAAGTTTCGAGATTGGGTTGCCAGCTCAAGTGTTGCCTCGACATGTGATCGTGATTCAAAACTACGTGATGTTGTCCTCGGATCTTTCCCTTACGGGATGGATCCCGGACCGTCGTCAACAGCCCGTTGTGTTGCTCTAGTACGACGTTAATTAAAATTACCTTACCTTACCTATATAATAAAAGGGTCGGTATAATCCGGTTGGAAGAGCAACAGATTAGGAGAGTTGCGAGTTCGGAACTCGGTACAGCCAACACAGTTTTAACGATCTCCCGACAGGTGATTACGAACACAGATAAGTTTTAAGAACAGTCGTTCTTGTGTTCTGGTTGTTACAGTTCTAGTAGACGAACATCGATGTATGACAGTGCCTGTGTTCTGATACGATCAAGAACATGAAATCTTGGGTGCTGTTTTGGATTAAGAACACAAATAAGGACAGATTCGTTGTACACTTCAGAGGAGTGAGACATGATTTTGCACAGGACGGTGCGGCGTGTGTATTGAAAACTTTAAATCATACTAGGGGGGGGGCGCCCCCTGTTCGCTAACTCTCGCCAACCCCCTGGAGGATTGCTTTGCAATTCTCATTGGTTCGCTGCGCTCGCATCAATGAAGATATATGTCCTAGCAGAAGTAATTGTTTACAAAATATGATATTCCAAAATATTTTTCAATTATAAACTTGTTGTAGTACTACAAAAAAAGCTATACAGTACCTCTGGAATCAGAACTCGAACAATTTGGAATTCAAATGAAAACTTTGAGCAAATTTTGACTCGAAATGTGATTGCTGCTTTTTAAATCGAATACACAGCATGTTTGTAAGCTGCAACAACTCGACTAACGTTAATTTTTTGTAATAAAATTTCATCCGTAAACGCTATAAATTCATATTAGGCGCAAGGCTTCGTGGTAAACAAACAATCGTACAGTGTTGCCAAAACGGGATAACAAATAACGTCTTTTTTATGTGCCACGTAAGAGAATTATGTATATAGATTGTAAATAAATTTTAATGTCCAAATACGTATGCAGTGTCCTTCCGTTCTTGGCCACTACTACACATATTGTCTATCAAATTGGACATCGCTCGGTCCCATTGGCAACGGTTATATACAAAGGAGGCTGGTGCGCGTTGAATCTGTCGTGGCCTCAAATATCCTCACGTTGATGTGGTGTGGAAATCTGAAGAATGATGATGACGGGATCAAGACCTGTTCAGCTTTCTTCTAATGACGAAATATCAGTCCAACAAGACCTGATCAATTTTACGAATGACGAGATAAGCTCGTCAAGACATCCTCCAGGAGGCGATATTACACATTGTCTAACTCGAGGGCACTTTTTGGCGACAGATTTCGTAACTACGCCAATCCCTGATGCCAACCTCGCGCTTTCTCGCGTTTCACGAGATTATTCGCGGACCGCAGTGGTCGCTCGCGCGCGGTTTGTTTACGATGAATTTAATGTTTTGCTACAACATTTTGTCAAGAGCGCTTAGCAGAAGTGTATTTTAAATTTTGGATTGCACATCAAAAAACGATTTTTTTCGTCAGTGCGATTATCCTCGTCTTATGCAACAAAGAATTCCTTCTTCACCTTGCCTAAATATTTGTCTTTAAACGTGTACATCTTCGATAATAATCAATCCCCTGGATAACAATAGTTGGCGGTACGAAACGGGCGCGATGCCATGAGGATGTGGGTTGCCAACTTACGGGGGAGGGATTATTGCGGAACGACAGACAGCTTAAAAATTCGACTGGTTTGGCAAGCTTGGCGACGCGAGTGCCCGGGAGTTAGTCAGAGTGGAATATCGCCTCTAGGAGAGTTAAACCCTTCTCTCTCTCTCTCTCTCTAGATCCACTAAGAAAAGAACAACTAAATAACACAAGAGGACGACACACACAGAGCTACAGAATACTCCATGCATCTCTAAATATCCCTGTATACCTCCTAAATACCCATGCATCCCTGTATAACTTTTCCCAGGGGTTCACCTACTGTCTGAGGGTGGTTCAAAATGACGATTCGTTGTCCTTGGTTCTTTCTTTCCTTTCCCTTAGGGATTGATTCGGGACCGTGGAGCAGGTTTGATTAATATCAGGTGCACACCTCTCTGGGTGTATTTTTTTTATCTAGTGTCAGTAAAACTTTCACTGTGTGTGTACCCATTGCTTGATATTACGTGTCTTGTGTCTGGCACAGCATGGTCAAAAATGGCTCTTGTCCCATAACCCCCCCCCAAAAAAAAAAAAAAATTAATAATAATCAATCCCCGATGAATTCTGAGTCACAGAACATCTTAATCTGCTTTTTCGCAATTGGAGTTTGAAGGTCAACTGTTGCAACAAGTTCGCCACAATGTCAAAAATGACGCCTGTAGACATCGAGTTCAAAGGTTTGATGTACTTTATTGGTAGGACTCTGAAGGGAAGGTAGTCACATCATAAATGAGTTGGGCCAAGGTAGGAAAATTCGCGAATAAAAGCAACCGGAGGGTAGCGAGTTCGAGACTAGATCCAACCAAAGACCCTCGTGTCAGTGGGGAATGTGCATTATAAATCTGTCGTAGTCTCAAATGTCCCGACGTTGGCGTGGTGTGGAAGTTTGCCTGCTCAGATGTTGACCACGGAGCTTTCTATTCTGTGAATCATCCAATAGAAATCTGCCATCATGTTTTTAAACCTCCTTTCCTTGCCCTTAAATAGGACCTATAGTATTTCTAATCCGCTGCCTTTCCAACCGCGTTACCGTGGCCACCGAAAATATTCTGCTAGACATAATTTTGCATATTTTTAAATAACGACGCAATAGTAGATGACATTTTTTCAATGGGAATACGTGTTTTTTATTCGGCTTTTACGCTCAGTATATCTCGCTTTTTTCTTGTCCCCGTAGAAACGCGATGCACCGAATGGATGTTGTCGCCAACGTCTCCCATCCCTAACAGGCAGTCCCAGCGCAAGAGGAACTCACGGGCGATCTTATTTTTTGTTCTCCGAGTGTCTTCGGAGAAGTTTTCCTCCTCCAATCACTCCCCTGGCGCTGATTCTGAGACGGGAGTGGTCCTCTCGGATAAAGTATTCTCCCGAAACAACCCGATGGGGACGTTTAGTGACTTCACTTCGAATAGTTCATGTGCACGTCCTGCCTGGATGGGTTCTCTCTAGACTGAGTGCTCGACAAGTGTGGCGCTCGTCAAATACTGAGTAGTATTGAGACCATTTGGGTACGTGTGGTCGCGTGCTCTGCTAAGCTTGCTCAACCCTTATTACCAATGTTGCTAATGACGTGATTTCTTGCCCAACAAGATCGGACCAAGTTTACTCATGATGTGATACCTCGTCCTTCAAGATCTGATTAATGTTGCTAATGACGTGATATCTCGCCCACCAAGATCGGACCAAAATTGATGATGACGTGATATCTCACCCATCAAGATCGGACCAATGTTGCTAATGACATTATATCTTGCCCAACAAGATCGGACCAATTTTGCTGATGTGATATCTCGCCCACCAAGATCGGACAAATTTCGATGTGATGACGTGGTATCTCGCCCACCAAATCAGCCAATTTTGATGATGACGTGATATCTTTCCCAACAAGATCGGACAAATTTTGCTGATAATGTGATATCTCGTCCATCAAGGTTTGATTAATGTTTCTAATGACGTGATATCTCGCCCACCAAGATCGAACCAATTTTGATGATGACGTGATATCTCACCCATCAAGATCGGACCAATGTTGCTAATGACATTCTGTCTTGCCCAACAAGATCGGACAAATTTTGCTGATAATGTGATATCTCGTCCATCAAGGTTTGATTAATGTTGCTAATGACGTGATATCTCGCCCACCAAGATCGGACCAAATTTCGATGTGATGACGTGGTAACTAACCCACCAAATCAGCCAATTTTGATGATGACGTGATATCTTGCCCACCAAGATCGGACCAATGTTGCTAACGACATTCTGTCTTTCCCAACAAGATCGGACCAATTTTGCTGATGATGTGATATCTCGTCCATCAAGGTTTGATTAATGTTGCTAATGACGTGATATCTCTCCCACCAAGATCGGACCAAATTTGATGATGACGTGATATCTCACCCAACAAGATCGGACCAATTTTGCTGATGATGTGATATCTCGTCCATCAAGGTTTGATTAATGTTGCTAATGACGTGATATCTCTCCCACCTTGATCGGACCAATTTTGATGATGACGTGATATCTTGCCAACCGAGATCGGACCAATGTTGCTAATGACATTCTGTCTTGCCCAACAAGATCGGACCAATTTTGCTGATGATGTGATATCTCGTCCATCAAGGTTTGATTAATGTTGCTAATGACGTGATATCTCTCCCACCAAGATCGGGCCGACCAACCGGTAGAGTGGTTAAGGTGTTAGCCTCTGGATCGGAAGGTTCCTGGTTCGAATCCGGGTCCGGGCATGGATGTTTGTAAACGTATGGTGTAGAGGCGGCTGGTGCACCTTAAATCTGTCGTGGCCGAAAGTCCTCACGTTGGGTTGGCGTGGAAGTTTGGAGAGTGGGGTGCCAGTTCAGGTGTTGCTTCGTCATCTGACCGTGGTTCAAAATTACGAGGTGTTGTCCTCGGACCTTTCCCTTAAGGGACTGATCCCGGACCGTCGTCAATAGCCCGTTGTGTTGCTCTAGTACGACGTTAACTAAAATTACCATTACCATTACCCACCAAGATTGGACCAAATGTGATGATGACGTGATATCTCACCCATCAAGATCGGACAAATGTTGCTAATGACATTCTGTCTTGCCCAACAAGATCGGACCAATTTCGCTGATGATGTGATATATCGTTCATCAAGATCTGATTAATGTTGCTAATGACGTGATAACTCGCCCACCTAGATCGGACCAAATTTGATGACGACGTGATATCTCACCCATCAAGATCGGACCAATGCTGCCAATGACATTATATCTTGCCCAACAAGATCGGACCAATTTTGCTGATGTGATATATCGTCCATCAAGGTTTGATTAATGTTGCTAATGACGTGATATCTTGCCCACCAAGATCGGACAATTTCGATGTGATGACGTGGTATCTTGCCCACCAAATTAGTCAATTTTGATGATGATGTGATATCTTGCTCACCAAGATCGGACCAATTTTGCTAATGATGTGATACCTCGTCCGTCAAGATCGGATCAATGTTGCTAATGACGTGATATCTCACCCAGCAAGATCGGACCAATAGTACTAATGACCTTATATCTTGCCTATCAAGATGGGACTAATTTTGCTAATGACGTGATATTTCGCTCACCAAGATAGGACCAATTTTGATGAAGAGATGGAACATTTGGAGGGTTGTAAAATCTTAGGAAAATCATCTATGGGAACAAATACGTAATGATTTACAAGACATACTTGCCACAATACCTTTTTATACAGAAATTCTTCACAAGATTTAAATCATTAAATTTCGTAGCTGTATATTAAACGACAATTTGTCTAATTCGAATGCTTTACAAGCATTCAACTTCCATCGGGCGGACACCAGACGAAAGTTGAATTTTTGAATCTAAAAGGGTTATTCCACATCCACTTTCTTTGTGTGATGATTGTTTAATATTTCAACAAAAGTCTAAAAACTAATTGAAGTTTATATAATCCTCTGTATAAAATTTTAAATTCAATAACTTTGACAGGTGTCGAGTGAAACTAGCCAGACTTCGTTGAAGCCGACAGGCATTTGCTACGTTCAAAACCAGTTGTGGTATGTCCGACGTGTGGTAAGTTCTTGTCTATCAGACACATATTAATTTATTTTGATGCTGTCAGATTTAATCACTTTGATTCTGACCTTTATGTTGCCATTGAGTAATCGCCTCATGAAAATTTATTCTTAGTTTAGAGAGGTGGTTCAAAATTACGAAGTGTTGTCCTCGGATCTTTACCCTTAAGGGACTGATCCCGGACCGTCGTCAATAGCCCGTTGTGTTGCTCTAGTACGACGTTAAGTAAAATTACCAATTCTTAGTTTAGAGATATTTTCAATGAAATAAATCAAAACTCGACGAAAAGGGAAGACTATTTCCGCTATCTAGTACTTTCTTACATGGATTATTGTAGACAGGCAAATGCTTAACAGAGCAACAATTGGATGGTTGCGAGTTCGAATCTCGGTCTATCCAAAGAGAGTATTGTGGTGCGTGGGTGCTGGTGTAGTTTAAATCTGCCGTGGTCTCAAATGTAATCACGCTGGCGTGGTGTTCAAGTTTGCAGCATGGGATGGCCGCTCAAGTGTTGACCTCGTCATCTGACCGTGGTTCAAAATGACATGGTGTTGTCATCGGATATTCCGCTTGTGGTTAGATCCCGGTCCGTCGCCGGTGTTGCCTAATCATCGGACGGTGTTTCAAATTACCAGTGATGTCCTCGGGTCTTCCCCTGAGGGGATTGATCCCGGACCGTCGCCAATAGTCCGTCGTGTTGCTCCAATACGACGTTAAATGATTACCATTCTTATGAAACATACAGAAATTACATTAAAATTAATTTTTATCACCATTTTTTCTTGTTTAATCTAATTTGATGCGGACCAATTAAATACCGCATATATCAATTCGGTAGGCAGGTAGTTATTTTTATTAACGTCGTATTGGAGCAACACAACGGGCTATTTACGACACATGAATTTTTATTGCTGAAAGTGCGGTAATTAACGTCGTATTAGAGCAACACAACGGGCTATTGACGACGGTCCGGGATCAATTCCTTAAGAGAAAGATCCGAGGACAACACCTCGTAATTTTGAACCACGGTCAGATGACGAAGCAACACCTGAAATGGCACCTCACTCTCCAAGCTGGAAGCGCGGAGAGTGGGGTGTTACCCTGTAGGAAATGTAACGGATTAGCATCCGGTGGAGGATGCGAGGTTCCAATCCAACTTCCGTCGTGTACAAAGGGGGCTGGTACACATTAAATCTATCGTGACCTTAAATGTCCTCACGTTGGCGTGATGTGAAAGTTTGGAAACGAGGGTTCAAGCTCAGGTGTTGGCTCGTTATCTGACCGTGGATCAAAATTATATGGTGTTGTCTTCAAATCTTTCTCTTTGGGTTTAATCCCGAACCATCACCAATAAACCGTTGCTTTGCTCCAATGCGACGTTAACTAAAATACCTACCTGCTGGAAACGCGTATTCGAAAGACAAGTCACTAACGCCACCTACATTTGACTTGACAGAAAATCCTCCCATATCCGATATAGGTTTTTATAACCGATTTAAAATAGTTTGATATCAATTTTTAATATTTGTGTGTCGATTTATTTTATGGTTTAAGTGTTTTAAATTAAGTGATTTAAGTGTTTCAAAATTTATACCGGATATATTCTAGTACATTTTATTAGATTGGCAGAAAATGCCTCCGTATCCGATATAATACAGTTTTTTATAAAATAATTTGTCTCGCTGTTTTATCGTTAGTTTTTAATAATTAATTTTTTAATTTACTGATATGTATTCCATATAATTTATTTTATTGCTCATAGTTTCCAGCAACTGGTCCAGACATAATCCTCGCACCATCCATAACGAATGAATCAATCTGCTATGTCTTAAAATGTAGAAATAAGAGTACTCAAAAGCCCAATAAGACATTTAATAACTGTAAAGATACATCGCAATACACAAGCACAAGAAGTAAGCGAGCAGCTTAAATACTCAAAGGCAATTGCTAAGAATATGTATACTGAACACAGCAATTTAAACACGAAATAATAAATTCAAATGCAGGAAAGAGTAATATACAGTGATGAACAGCACTCATAATTATAGACACTCAAAGGAAATATGTAATACAAACAAAAGAGACACCAACAACTATTAAAAATCGTCTCTATCTCGTAGGCGGAATGAATCTTACAAGTTGTTTGCCTTATCGAGCCTCGACTTGCCAAATCATAAGAGAACCCGACTCGGCGATGTGTTACAAAAAATGACTCCAATCACCCCGCCTAAAATTACTAATTACTAGTGATCGAGCGAAAGGGAATTCTTTCGGGTGATGATCTGAATTGCGGATCGAATGAGATGGATCCAATCATCGACTCGCAATCACAGATAAATAGGGACTCTTTTATGGCCCTTAATTTGCCCTCTCGTCCGCAGCAAACTCCATTAATCTCCATCGATGTGTCACTCAGAGGCGATGTCATTCCATTTGCACAGCGACGGGACAAATGGGCCCTTCCGTCAGGTGTCCGTTTACGGCGACCCCTAATGCCCGCCCCCGGGCCCGAGATCGTTTGGGAGAGGTGCTGAAAGGAATGCAACTCGACACTCCTTCGAACACCGAGCATGTTAACTTCTGCGAGGACTTCTTGGAGGGTTCTCGACACCTTCTTTGCTTCTTGATTCCACAGGTAGAAGCGGCTTTTCAGAAGTCCGCTTTGGAACTGCGATGGGGTTGAAGTGACAAGCGATGGTTATCGTCGGTCACGAGAAACGGAGACCCGAATGCGTGTTATTGGCAGCACTGGGGTTTTGTTTCTCGTTGGCATGTGCCAGATTCGGTGATGTCTTGCTTCTTTTTTCTTTGTCCCGAACGCATTTCAAATTGTGATGGGATTGAACGCTGTTCCGCAGCTAACGGGGGGTGGGAACTTCGTGTACAGGTGTTAAAAGGGATGGCGTGCCGGAAAAATTCATTAAAAAGTATTTTTCTCTAGGAAAAATTTAAAAATATTTAATAATTAACTCTGTGATTGTCACGGAACTACCGCCTAGTGCTCAGCGTGTGTAGTGAATACTTTCAAGCTCTTCCTCTATTTTTAAAGCCGACCAACTGGTCTGGTGGCTAAGGTGTCAGACTCTAGTTAGGAAGGTTTCTGGTTCGAATCCGGGTGCATGGATGTTTGTAAGCGTATGGTGTAGAAGCGGCTGGTACACTTTAAGTCTGTTTAGGCTGAAAGTCCTCACGTTGTGTTGGTGTGGAATTTTGGAGAGTGTAGTAATAGCTCAGGTGTTGCCTTAGGGGATTGATCCCGGACCTGCCGACCAACCGGTATAGTGGTTAAGGTGTTAGTCTCTAGATAGGAAGATTCCTGGTTCGAATCCGGGTCCGGGCATGAATGTTTGTAAGCGTATGGTGTAGAGGCGGCTGGTGCATCTTAAGTCTGTCGTGGCCGAAAGTTCTCACGGTGGGTAGACGTGGAAGTTTGGAGAGTGGGGTGCCAGCTCAGGTGTTGCTTCGTCATCTGACCGTGGTTCAAAATTACGAGGTGTTGTCCTCGGATATTTCCTTAGGGATTGATTCCGGACCGTCGTCAATTGCCCGTTGTGCTGCTCTGGTACGATGTTAATTAAAATTGCCTTACCTTACCATTTTTAAAAGCTTGTCGTGGCTGAGTGCGCTAGCAACTTGCAAGTTGAAGGCGACTTTGGTTCTATTCCTGTCCAATACATTCGTCCCTGGGTGCATTTGTCTCTTCTGTGTCTTAAAACTTTCATTGTGTGTGTATATCTATTACTTAATATTGCATGTTTTATGTCTGGTAACGGCCGAAATCTGCCCTTGCGCCATGAAACCCCAAACCAACTAACTACCCTTTTTAAGGGGTAGTTAATTAACATAGCACTGGAGCAACTCGACGGGCTGTTGGTGACGCTCCGGGATCCATTCCGAAGGGAAAGATGCGAGGACAGCACCACCTGATCTTGAACCACGGTCAGATGGCGAGGCTACACCTGAGCTGTCACCCCACACTTCCACTCCCCGTCAACGTAAGGATATTTGCGGCTACGGTAGATTTAACGCGTACCAGCCCCCGTATACAAGACGGTCTTTTGCTCCAATGTCCTCACGTAGGCTTATGGGGAAGTGGTGGTTAAGCCTCTAGATTGGAAGGATCGTGGTTCGATTCTGGGTCAGTGCAAGTATATTTGTAAGCGTAAGGTGTAGAGGCATCTGGTGCACCTTAAGTCTGTCGTGGCCGAAAATCCTCACGTTGGGTTGGTGTGCAAGTTTGGAGAGTGGGGTGCCAGCTCAGAAAGGCGTTGATCTCGTCATTTGATCAAGGTTCAAAAGGACGGTATGTTATTTTCAAATTTTTCACTTGGGGATAAATCTCAGACCGTCGACAATAGCCCGTTGTGTTTTTCCAGTGCGGCATTAATTTACTACCTACCTAACTGAGAGTGCGTTTTGACCTGAACTGAACCAATGAAAACCAAAAGAAATGATGCGTAAGTTTGTTTCCTCCCTGCGTGCATTTCTCTCATCTGTGTCAGTGAAACTTTCCTTGTGTGTGTATGCCTATAACTTGATGTTGTCTGTCTTGTGTTTGGCGCAGCTGAAACAAATATGGCCTATGAGCCTTAAAACCTTACCACCCATAACATAAGAGTAGTATATAGTTTATCCCATAGTTTAACGTTACTTAAACCGTATGATAAACTGGACCAATTTTTCAGCAATGAGCATCTCAAGAGTGTCGTGTAGTGTTGCTTTCACTGTACAGCACACGTAATTACTGAATCGCATGTCAATAGTTTGAATGAATCATGAAAGGTACAGGGGTTGGACAAAATAATGTGAACACCTGTGAAAAGAGAATTTTTTTTATTAATATGCCGTTGGTCCTCCTTTTGCATGAATTGCAGCTTGTATCCGACGTGGAATTGACAAATACAAGTCACGTACAACATTCAGAGGGATACGTTCCTACTCAAATTGTAAAAGAGTCCTTAATTCAGAAAGTGTTCTTGGAGGGGGGAAACGACTGCTCAGCTTGTTTTCCAAAATACCCCACAAAATTTCAATTATATTGAGATCAGGGGACTGATTGGGCCAGATGAGGTGCTCTATTTCATCGTCGTGTTCATAAAATCAATCTCGGGCAATTCCACAGGTGTGAATGGGGGCATTATCATCTTGGAAGATTGGTCGTTTATCAGGAAACACAGTTTGCACTATTGGGTGAAGAGGATCGGCCAGAAGACTGACATAATCCTCTCCTGTAACACGGCCATTCATAACAACAAGTGGGCCAAAACCACTATGTGTTATCGCCACTGAACAGCCGCCATGCTTAACCGTAGGCCGAAGACAGTCAACTTAATAGGCTTCTGGTGGCGTTCTCCAAACGTAAACACGCCGACCAACCGGTATAGTGGTTAAGGTGTTAGCCTCTGAATCGGAAGGTTCCGGGTTCGGGCATGTATGTTTGTAAGCGTGTGGTGTAGAGGCGGCTGGTGCACCTTAAATCTGTCGTGGCCGAAAGTCCTCACGTTGGGTTGGTGTGGATGTTTGGAGAGTGGGGTGCCAGCTCAGGTGTTGCTTCGTCATCTGACCGTGGTTCAAAATTACGAGGTTTTGTCCTCGGATCTTTCCCTTAAGGGATTGATCCCGGACCGTCGTCAATAGCCCGTTGTGTTGCTCTAGTACGACGTTAACTAAAATTACCATTACCATTATCTTTGGAATATTGCGTGTGCGATCCGGTGAGGGTTAATAACCAATTGTGTTGCTCTAGTACGACGTTAATGAAAAATTACCAAAAATTACTAAATTACAGGGGAGGGTAAAAACAGAAGGTTAGAAAATTTTTGAAACCCTAAAAACTAACATTACTTTTAAACTGCCACTTGACTTGTTTATACTTTCTGCTGGGCAGGTATTTTAATTTACGTCGCATTGAAGAAACGCAACGGGCAATTGGCGACGGTATAGAATCAAACCCGAAGGAAAACTCCGAGTACAATACCAGGCTGTTGGAAGAGCATCGGTTTAGCAATCAGTGAATTGCGAGTTCGAATCAGGCCAAAAGATAGGAGGATGATGCACGTTAAATCCGTCGGGGCCTCAAACGGGTACAGTTATCTGACCGTGGTTCAAAATTACGTGGTGTTGTCCTCGGAGTTTTCCCTTTGGATTGATCACAGACCGTAGTCAATAGCCCGTTGTGTTGCACCAGAATGACGCCAAATAAAAATAGCTACCTACATATCGTCATTTGTTACCCCTACTGTTCATTTTTCAATACGGTCTTTCGAATGGAATAGAATACCAGGATTGACTTTCTTCGAATATATGCCTGTAAGAGGAATCATTCTGTTCTGATCGCATACAGTTTCATCAACTGAATTGTTCCAATGTTATTATTCCCTAAAACAACGAGAGAGAATCATCCCTTAAACTTAATGAAAAACCATTATAGCGCTTTGTCGTTGAATAAACACATCAAATCCTACCCTGATGGGTCATCTGACTCTAATTCGAATAAGGGAAGTTCTGGTTATCCTATACTGCTTCCAGAGGGAGAGGAATTACAAATAAAAGTTGTAAAAGGAAAATATCCTCCAATTTCATCAGTAAATTCATAGTTAGAAATAAAAGACCCGAGAAACATTCTTAAATCTCACATAAACACAAAAAACGGAGGGAATTATTATCTACATGTCGATTCCAGATCTGCCTTAAGAGCAATACCACATGGCAGTACACGTCCATTCGCAATGGATTCCGGCACATGTAAACATTGAAGAAAATGAAGGAAAGCGATTGGTAAAGAAAGACAGAGACAAACCTCAATAACTCTTACTGATGCTAATGATATGGTAAAACACGAACCACAAAAAATTGAAATAAAACTACACATTTGTGAAATTAACACTGATGGAAAACCACCAGAAAATCCAGACTGAGAACAAGACATTTTAAAGGTATGGAAATTAACTGTGATGGAACCAGATCGTTCAGACATGTTAACAACTGTCTGGGCGTTGATGTCATCCCTTGTCTTATATTCATCTGCTCTGTAATAAACATCTGCTCTTGAAACCATCGATTACCATCTTTGAGAACAGTTTTACAGTGAAGAAAAAAACGACATTGCCAAAGCTGTGCAAAATCCACACGGAGACATCTGACTCAGAAATGGACATGACAGCAACAAATGAATTAGTCCGATTTTATTATGCCCTCAAACATCTTCGAGACTTGACTTATTTTAAAATTTCTTACCATCTGAATGGCAGCAGGAACTACGTAAGTGTGATGGATCCTTTCTCAAAAATGATTCTACGCGGCTCAGATAATGTGCAATGGAAGCAAAACATTTGGGGGAATTGGCTGATGTTTGGCATAAAAGTGCTTTAAGTTAAAAACAATTCTGCCATTGTTCTAGGAAATGATTCTCAGCTGTGTGCGTGTGAGCATATAAAAAAATAATGAAAATCGTCTCAATCACTAACGAAAAAAATCCGATGGATTCGCTCATTGTGTTTAAGCTACTTATTCTCGCGTCCATAGTAAGCGTGAGTAAAATACAGTGTGTAATTTTTTCGATGGAATGAATTTTCAATTCTCTCGACTAGTGAACATTAATTAACTATGCCAACATTAATTATATGCATTAATTATTACCAAAATTAATGTTTAATCATCCGTTCTTCAGGAGTATTGAACACGACATCAGTTGAAAATTTCAGTGCACGGTTTCCAATGTTTTTTAAACCCCTTGAGCTTCGTGAGATTTGAGGCATTGAATGACTAAATAACTTGATTTTTTTAGAGAATCCGTGGATTCTTTCAAACTTTAGAAAGATTCCTTAGGTCCTCTCTTTGGAATGGAATCTTTCATTGGAACGATTCTATTGACCCATTCTCTAGAACAGTATCATTCAGAACTGTTCGATTGGCCTGTTCTGCAGACTACAGTCCTTCGGAATTTTTCTGTTGACTCATTCTGTATAACAGAATCCTTCGGAACTGCTCTATTGATCCATTCTCTAGAATAGAATCCTTTGGAAGGATTCTATTGGTCTAATCTGTAAATCTGTAGAACATAATCCATTCGAAACTGTTCTATTGACACAGTCTAAGAAGAGAATCTTTGGAAGGATTCTATTGGCCTAATCAGTAAATCTGTAGAAAAGAATCCTTTTGAAACTGTTCGATTGACCCATTCTATGGAAGGATTCTATTCTATAGAATTGCGATCTTTTGAAAGGATTCTATCGGCCCTCTCTGTAGAATTGAACCCTTCGGAACTGTACTATTCACCTATTCAAAAGAATAGAATCCTTTGGAAGAGAGAATTCTATTGACCTATTCTGTAGAATAGAATTCTTTTGAAACTGTTCTATTGACCCATTCAAAAGAATAGAATCCTTTGGAAGGATTCTATTGGTCTATTCTGTAGAACAGAATTACTTGGAACAGTTCCATTGACCCATTCTCTAGAATAGAATCCTCTCGAAGAATTCTATTAATCAAGAAGGTAAAAATTGATAATAATTTCTGCATTGAAGGCTGCAGTTTGCAAGGCGGAATTACGCATGTGAACCTCACAGAGGGCTAAAATAAAATCATTTGACGGACAAGACGTGGTCCTTCTACTAAAAACATGCTTGTTCACTCAAGTCTATACAGATAAATGAGAAATTTTTCTCGTCTTGCCCCCATCTTGTAACCACACGTGTTCTTTTTTGTTGGTCCGTCTGCTCCCCCTCTCGTGGAAATCCCAAGATTACCAAGGTGTTGAGTTCGCGTGCTATCGTCTTTTTCCAGACGTCACAATGTCTCCATTACTTTTTAGAACATAAAATAATACTGAAACGCGACAATAGCATGGATAAACACAGAAGTCCTCGTCATTGGACTCATTATGTCCACAAAAGAGTTCGTCGACTCCTTGTGGCAAGCGCCGTGGAACCTGCACAAGTCACCAACAAACTTCATTGTATAAAACCCATCATTAATCAGTGGCCAGTGTCTCCGGAGGACTGATGTCAAAATGACCCACCTTTGCACATGACCCAGGATTCACCAATCGCCATCTTTTACAAGGAGAGAGCGAGCCCATTTGCAGCGCCTGTTCTACTCCATATTTTCTGTTGATCACATTTTAATTGTCTGTCCTGTTTTAATCATCAACGTCTGAAATTAAAAAAAAAATACAATTCTAAATATGTGAGACTTGATTGCTGAGAATCCCCAATCAAACCTTTTCGAATTATTGCGTTCAGTTACTTTTTTTATTTACTTATAATCAAACTTTTTCAAATTCAACATGACAAGTAAATTTATTTTATCAAATTTTATAATTGAATCCTTTGAATTCCATGCTATCAAAATTGTATGCATATTTTAGTTAAATTCTTTAGTCTTATTAGTTATGCTGCAGACGATGATGGTCTTGTTTTTATTATGCCTGATTATTAAAATATTTTTATTCTAATCTACACATTTTACATGTGTTAATAAACCTTTTATCATTGTCTTGTACTATTAAAATTTAAATATCATTTGATTATATTAGGCTACATTCAGTCTTGTGTTTGGTTAAGCAATTTCGCTGTTGGACCTTGCGTAATTAAACCCTAACATTCAACCAAATCCTCATTGTTAGTCGAAAACTGGCCACAGATCTCGAATCTAGTCACCATAAAAAAATCTGTGATATCTCGTTGGACGAGATATCTCGTCATTAGCAGAATCAGTCATTCTTATTGGACAAGATATCTCGTCATTAGCAAAATTAGTCATTCTTATTGGACAAGATATCTCGTCATTAGCAAAATCAGTCATTCTTATTGGACAAGATATCTCGTCATTAGCAAAGTTAGTCCTTCTGGTTCGACAAGATATCTCGTCATTAACAAAGTTAGTCATTTTTGTTGGACAAGATATCTCGGCATTAGCAAAATCAGTCATTCTTATTGGACAAGATATCTCGTCATTAGCAAAATCAGTCATTCTTATTGGACAAGATATCTCGTCATTAGCAAAGTTAGTCATTCTTGTTGAACAAGATATCTCGTTATTAGCAAAATTAGTCATTCTTGTTGGACAAGATATCTCGTCATTAGCAAAGTTAGTCATTCTTGTTGGACAAGATATCTCGTCATTAGCAAAATCAGTCATTCTTATTGGACAAGATATCTCGTCATTAGCAAAATCAGTCATTCTTATTGGACAAGATATCTCGTCATTAACAAAATTAGTCATTCTTGTTGGACAAGTTATCTCGTCATTAGCAAAATCAGTCATTCTTATTGGACAAGATATCTCGTCATTAGCAAAGTTAGTCATTCTTGTTGGACAAGATATCTCGTTATTAGCAAAATTAGTCATTCTTGTTGGACGAGATATCACGTTGAAACCACTTGGAGAGTTGAACGCAGTGTTCATTTGGCTTCGTGGCCTTTCGATTGAAATAGAAAACCGAAAGGATAGATGGGAGTTACTCCCTTCGAGATTATTTTTTGAACACGTGCCGTTCATTCTACACTAATCTCCACAAAGAGTCATTTGACAAGTAGGGGATAACGAAGCAAACCTCTTCAAAGAAATGAAGAGGAACCTACCTGGGATCCCCCGACGCCAAAACCCATCCCCGGGTTGTAACCCCTTTTAAAGCGAACCTCGCGCGGGTTTTTCATTTCCTGTAACAAGGAACCGCTCTCTTTGAATTCCTTCTTTTTTCAATCGAACAATAGAAAGTAAGAGGCGAAATATGGCCGCCGAGGCCATACTTTAATGAGCTCGGGGCAGGAGGACCCCCTAAGGGGCATTAGTTTGCATGAATTAGTCCCAGGCAATGAGGTGCTTCTCTCTCGCAGCCAATAAGAAGCCCGCTCCCGATAAAGTAAAATAATGGGGGCCGACCTCTCATGGCGGCGGAATAGTTTTATGTCCGGAGACGCGAAAGGGTCGCTTTTTTCTCGAGCCTTCCGCAATGATCATGAAAAGTTTGCCTTTTCTGTTTGGATGGCACTTGCTTTTCGCTGGAATCGCTCCACTCTTCTTCAGCCGTTGCAGAAACCTCTTGCCATTGTACACATTTTCAGCTTGTTCTGTTTTTTGACGTTATTATCAACAAGGAAATTTCGAAGGATTCTATTCTACAGAATAGGTCAATAGAATCTGTTCAAAGGATTCTGTTATACAGAATGGGTCAATAGAATAGTTCCAAAGGATTCCATTCTACAGAATAGGTCAATAGAATCTGTTCAGAGGATTCTGTTATACAGAATGGGACAATAGAACAGTTTCAAAGGATTCCATTCTGCTGAATTGAAAAATAAATAGAACAGTTCCGAAGGATTCCATCCAACAGAATGGGTCAAAAGAATCCTTCCAAATAGTTCTATACCAAAGTATAGGCCGATCTAATTTTTTCCAAAATATCCTGTTTTACAGAATGGGGCAACAGAACAATTTAGAAGGATTCTATTCAACAGAATAGGCTAATAGAACAGTTTTGAAGGATTCTTTTCTTAAGAATTGGTCAATATAATCTATACAAAATGATTCCGTTCTACAGAATGAGTCAATAGAACAGCTCCAAATGATTCCATATTCTACTGAATAGGAAAATAAATAGAATAGTACGAAGAGTTTGTTAGGGATATGAACTGAACTGTATCAAAAATCCAAATGTATCAAGGTGCTATGGGCAGTGCTTACTGTCAAACTCCAGCTTCGACTTACAAAGAATACAGACAAGTGAATTCAGTGTTCTTTCTTCGAAGCTCTAACGAAAAGTTTACCAGATGTTTTGAAAATTACGTAAATTGGTCGAATTTCATGATCAAGACGATCTTGCACAAAGGGTACTTTTGACTCAAAAGAGGAAAATGCTTGAGGTCTTGAAGCGTTTTTCTGTAAGGTCCTGGTTTATGAAGAAGACTCAAGTACAGCTTAATGCGTTTGAAATAAATGGAACAGCAGAAGCCCCTTATTTAAGATCATATTCCAAAAAGCATAAACCAGGATATTGGATGGCAATCAATAAAGGAACCAATTGTGGTTCTAAGAAGAGTTTGAAGGCGGGAAAGAACTGCTATCTGAAGTATAGGTGAGCAGGCTCGAGAATTGAGCAGATATTCATCCGAATATTTCTTCTGATGATAATCTGGAATTTGATATTTTACTAAAATGCTATTTCAGTTCCCGTATAATTAGTTCGGTCTTATGGCGCAAGGTTCACCTTTGACCAAGATGTGTCAGAAAACGTCAAGTAAATGGATATACACACACAAGGAATGTTTTGACGACACAGAAAGGAGAAATACACGCAGGAACGAATTGAATCTGACTGGAATCAAAACTGCCATCAACAAATCGCAGGTTGTTATAGTGGAAAACCCACTGAGCCACGATGACTCTTCCTGTGTGTGGTGTAACGTAAACAATTCTGCCGAGATGGTTACCAAACACAGAAAAGCATCCCATTTTCGTCGTTGTTTTGGTTTCTTAATTAGAAAAGAGGTTTACTACTACCGGCTCCTAAATTCAAATTAAAACTATTAGAAGGATTTATCTCTCACTAGAGGTTTTCTCGATGAATCTTTCAGAAGTATTTACTCTTCTTTCCCATCAAGACATTTAAGAAACAACAAAGTTAAAAGTTGTTCATTGGCAAAGAATAATTAAATATTTTAGTTCGCCAGGGCTGCAAATGGATTTTGCAAGAGGTCTGATAAACTGGTACAGGAAAAGAATTAGATTCTAAATTAACGCAAACCAATACAACGTACGCTCCCTTTCAATTGTTGGTCTTTACTGTTATGAGAATCTTTTGCTGTACAGCTAAATGGTAAATGACTAAATTTTTCTGGTAGAACGCGCTTCCTTCACGTATTCCGTATTGCGTAACAGGAAGTAAAATCATCATCTTCTGATGATTAGTTTATACTGAAAATATAAATGCCTCGAATTCTACATGCCGATTGATATATAATTATACACAGAACTAAATTCCTCAAAAATTCTTTAGATCTTTTTCTGAATCGAAGATTACGGTGTATTTGTAAGCATAAATAAGCATTTACCTTTCCATGGTTGGTAATAAAATAACTTCTCAATAACTGGTGCCGAAAATAATCAGATGAAAAGTATCATTAGCATTATTCAGTTTGGACGTTCGGCTTGGTCCAAGGATGTTGATATCAACAAAACTGGCAGGATGTATTTATACTATTTTGTTCATCGAATAAAGAATATCAATAGAAAAATTACGGTGGATATTTAAAAATTGTTAACCATATATTTTTTACAAATCTTTGGTATCATGATGGTTAGTTAAAAAACTTTCACTTGTTTCTTTTTTCAGAGAATAGTTTATTCACTTTCTTGCAGAACGTGTTTTTATTTTCTTTTTGATTCAGGTTGCTATAGGTTTCTTACAACTGATTCAACCATAACTTAGCTTATTTAAAAGATGGGGACATATCAAAAACCCTTTCAACTTGCAACCTGTTTCACCCCTTGCAACCTGCAGTCTCCTCTGCACGACTTCTAACCAACTTTGACTTTCCCAGCCAATAGAATCTTTCCAAAGGAACTCGAAGAAAATAAGCAATAGATTCTTCCCATAGGATCCTATTCTAAGCAAAGTACCAATACAATTTTTTCAAAGCGTTCCAATTTTTTCAAAGAGCTTGGACCACAGATTCTTATGAAAGGACGGATACAAACGTTTTAAAAAAGCACTCTTAGCAAAAAGAATTAATGCAGTTTTTTCAATGAATTCTATTGTATAAGAGAAGAGATAGAGAGAGAGAGAGAGAGAGAGACTCTTCTCAAAGGATTGCATTCCAAGGAAAGGAGTAATATAATCTTTGAGAGTGGTGTGCTTAGGTGTTAACTTGGTCATCTGATCATGATTCATGGTGACGAGGTGTCTTTCCCTTTGGGATGAATCCCAGACCGTCACAAGTACTCCGTTGTGTTAATCCAGTGTGGATTAATTCAACTATCTTCCAACCTATCATTCCCCTTGTCTCTTGAGGCAAGCATCTAGTCTAAGAATATGAGCACATGGTCCTTGCGCATGGTGTATAATCCTCTCCTTATTTCATCACTTTTAAAAAGACTACAATTTTTGGACATAGTTTGGATCATTCATACAGATTTTCCATGATTGGGTGCATTGTACCCATTGGGACTCTTTTTAGCTTAGTGGTGAAAATGAATCGTATTGTATTGCCTTTTGTGGAACAACGGCGAATGCAGTTGACACATATTTTTTGATTGAGCTTTAATACCGCCCTCAAATCTTCTCACGTTGGTATGGTGCGAAAGTTTGGAGAATAGGGTGCCAGCTCAGGTGTGACCTCATCGTCTGACTGTGGTTCAAAATTACGTGGTGTTGTCCTCGGATCTCCGGATTTCATCGCGGACCGTCTCCAATAGTACGTCGTACTGCTCCAGTGAGACTTTAATGATAAACCTACCAACCAATATCTGTATCCCCAAGCTACCAATGTTTCTGATTAAATCAACCTCTGGGTTCTAACAGAGGACGTGGACACTTTCCACTCATTTTTGGCAATCCGATAATGCATAAAGGTTTTCAGTACGGACACCCAAAATGATTTTTCAAAGGCCGTTGCTGTAATTAGTCCAAATTAGACTTGACGTTATATTAGAGAGACCAACCAGTTTTAAAAACGTTTCTATGCACTTATATTGGGGTACTTATTGCTCGAAGTTGGTAGCCACTGGGTTACATTAAAAAAAACCGTAGAAACGAGACCAAAACAATTTTCCATAGCAGATTCGTGAAGCATTCGACTTTGCCACATTGGAAATCTCAGCGACAGTTGATTTTCCAGGAGTTTGATAAAAAATGATAGTCCAAAACCCTCATCCCCACTCAAAATGAACGAGACCAGTTTATATACTGTGACCACCAGCTTCTGAACTTTGCGTCTTGGAGAAGTTTTGCTATACATACAGTAGAGGCTCAGGTCTTTAAAGTTGGATGGAGGGTTAGACAGATGAGTAAAATTCTAATGAGACGACTCATAAACGATATCAAGAGGTAAAAAAAATCCATCGTCGTACAAGATCTAAAATAATCATTTGAAGATATCTCAAATTGATATAAACTTTTTCATTCATGCTATCAACTCTTATTTAAATAATAAGAGTTGGTAGAATGAATGATGCCTAGAAAAACCAGCACTTATCAAGCGTGTCAAGTTTTGGTGGTGTTTGACAAAAGAAATTTCAGCGAGTACTTGGGAAAAAAATTCTGTTCTTGGGTTGTGTTTAAAAACTTTTGTTAAGTATTGAAATGGCAGAAAATAAGGTACATTTTTGGCCTGTTATGCTTTTTTCTCCCGAAAAGGCAGAAGTGCTTCGCAGACGTAAAAGAAGATAGTTGTTGTGTAGGGTGAGAATGGCCGTAGACGATTCCACATGTGTCGTAAGTAGTTCAGAAATCCCCGAACATGTATCAGTGCTGTATGATGCAGCTACCGGAGACATGTAGAATGGTCATCTAACAGAATGTTAGATGCTGTATTGGTTAAATTTAATTTTTAGTCTCAATAAAATAATTTTTCTTCTATTTTTGTTTAAAAAAACCGACATGAACTTTTGCATCAACCTAATAAAAGCAAAAAATGCTTCAACCATGGATCCATCTTCTCCATATATATAACATGGTCTTAAACAAACATATATCTAGCTATTTTGTAAATTTTTTAGATTATTTCCTTACATCTCATGGAGACATCGCAAGAGGACTCCTTTATCTCAGAGACAGAACTAAAGGAGAGGAGCTTGCACTGATTTTCTTTGACCTTGTGATGGACTTGTCACTTTAGATAGGCTCTCACCAATATGTAAATTATCTTGACCGGGGTGTTTGGCGAATGATAAACAATTCAAATAGCGTATCAGAGTTAGCTTAATTGGGGGACAGTATTTACTTAAAAGTAAAAAACATCCATTCAGAATGTGTTTAAATATTAACTGCCTAAAAACTTAAAAATAGTTTAGGACCTATGCACTTTTTTACTCCCTGTTTGCACATGCTGAAATTTGAAGATTAAAGATGAATTTGATACTTGACTATTATTGATTACTAGGCCATTACTATTATTTTTCCGTTTCACTTTTCCGAAACAGGCTTCTAGGCCACGTTTGGACTGAGTTTCTTAAATCCCATCATAAAAAGCTTTGCACAAGAGCGGAAGTTTGGAGAATGGGGTGCCATTTCAGGTGTGACCTCGTCAACTGACCGTGGCTCAAAATGACGTGATGCTGCCATTGGATCCTTCCCTTCGGATTTGATCCCGGACCGTCGCACTTTGCCCATCGTGTTGCTCCATTGCAACGTTAATTAAAATACCGTACCATTCCAAACTTTACCACTTCAAGCAACGTGATTTCGTAAATTGTCTTGTATTCTCGGTGGCGTCTCATTCATTGCTTTTTTGGAGCAGCGTCAAGTCAAATTCAACACTCTTGGTGGTGATCTCGACGAGGTATCTCGTCATGAGCGAAACTGGCCAGATCTTAATGGACGAGATATCTCGCCCATCAATCTCTTGTCATCTCATAAGAAAATGGACCGTCGTGGATCAGTTGGTATGGCCACTGCGCTAGCAACATTCCAGTTGTAGGCGGAATAGGTTATGATTCCCTTTTTTCTTCTTCCAATGGCGTGCACTTACGAACTTAATCATAGGCCACCACATGTCCGGAAGTGATGGCCACTTGTAAAGGAGCACCCAGTAGGAGGACCATCATTATCCATAACAAAGGACAGCACAATTTTATATCCATGCCCGACCCCGGATTCGAACCAGGAACATTCCGATCCAGAGGCCAAAATCTTAACCACTAGATCGGTTCGTAGGTTATGATTCCTGTCAGGTATATTTCTCTCTTCTGTGTCAGTAAAGCTTTCACTGTGTCCTTGGTGTTTTCGTTGGATCTATCCCTTCAGTATTATCCAGGACCGTCATCCATAGCCCAGTGTGTTGCTCTAGTGCCACACTACCTATCTGTCGTGCCCATCTGTCGAGGCTCAGTGGTATGGGATTTGAAGTCCAAAATGGTCTGTCCGAAGGGATGTGAAAGGAAGATGGCGAATCCTATGGGTATAAGTGTTCCGTGATCAGGACAAAAGGATTCGGGTAAGACTCTACGGTTCGAGGGCGACAATTGAAACCTAACCCAAGTAACGACAGAAATCTGTACGTTTACGAATTTCAAAATAGGGGCTCTCCAGCACTTTGGAGGGAGTTACCAAGAATAAAGGCTTGTTGCCTACCAAACTGGACTATCGGTATGCACCAAAAGAAACGCCGCGGGCCCCTTAACTCATGAGCTGTGAGCCTCAAAATAGAGCTATGCCTAACTAATCTTGTACTTCTGATCTCGCTCATGTATCCTGCCGAAAAGATGATGGTGGCGGAGGATTTAGAGTGGAGGATCAGGGCAGCGGTGATTGGTGACTGTGTTTGTGGATCAGGATCGGCTTGATGAGGGACTTAAGTGACCAAGTTTCCCATTGCCCCGTCGGGACAACACGCCTCTCCGTTCTTTTCTAACAGAGGTCCTTTCCAGCCTTACCAAAGGTGAATCCGTTATGACCCTCATCGAATGGAGCGGAGGAAAATGTTGCTTCCAAGTAAGAAAAAAAGAAAGTGATATATCCACTATATGTCCACTGCGCAAGCACCTTTGATTCTTAGGCGGCGCAATTTATGATTCTTGTCAGGTGCATTTCCTTTCTAGGTGTATTTCTCTTTTCTTTGTCAGTTAAACTTTCATTGTTTGTGTACGTCTATTTCTTAATGTTGTGTATTTTGTGTCTGGCGCAGTATGGCCAAATGGGGCCCTTGCGACATAAAACGCTAAAACAACAAACCAACTTGACTAAAAAAATGGCAGATCTCGTCATCAGAAGAAATTGGCAATAACTTGATAAGTGCGTATTTAATTAACATTGTACGGGAGAAGCCCGATGGACTATTGACTACATTCCGAGATCAAACCCGATGAGAAAGATCCGAGGAAAATACCACGGTCGTTTAGAACCATGATCAAATGACGAGGTCACAATGGAGATGGCACCCCACTCTCCAAACTTCCACATCACGCCTGTGTAAGAACATTTGAGACCAAGACAGATTGAAGGAAAATCAGCCCTCTTTGGAAATGATGCTCTTTGGTTCGAACTCTCAGCCCTCCGGTTGTTAATCCATCCACTGCTCGGGACTGATTCCGGACCGTCGTCAATAGCCCGTTGTGTTGCTCTAGTACGACGTTAACTAAAAATTACCATTACCATCCACTGCTCTTGTAACCAGGTTACCGCGGTCCTCTTGATGACGAGATATATCGTTATTAGCATAATTGATCACATCTGGATAGATGATATATCACGTCGAAACTATTTGAATGGTTACACACTGCATGTTACATCTGAGATTTGGTGATCTGACTATCATTTCTGAGCATAATTTATACCAGTGGTCTGTATTATATAAGTGCCGACCAACCGGTATGGTGGTTAAGGAATTAGCATCTAGATCGGAAGGTTCCTGGTTCGAATCCGGGTCAGTGCACGGATGTTTGTAACCGTATGGTGTAGAGGCGGCTGCTGGCACCTTAAATCTGTCATGGCCGAAAGTCCTCACGTTGTTGGTTGTAATTTTGGCGTTAACGTCGTACTAGAGCAACACAACGGGCTTTTGACGACCCTAAGGAAAAGATCTGAGAACAACACCACTTCATTTGGAACCACTGTCAGGCAACGAGGCAACACCAACAGCTGGCACACCATACTCCAAACTTTCATACCAAACTAACGTGAGGGCTTTCGGTCATGATAGATTTCAGGTGCCACCAGCCGCCTCTACACCATACGCTTACAAACACCCGTGCAATGACCCGGATTCAAACCAGGAACCTTCCGATCTAGAGTTGTGGAAGTTTAGAGAGTGGGATTGCGTCTCAAGTGACGCCTCGTCATCTGAACGTGGTTCAAAATTACGCGGTATTGTCCTCGGATCTTTCCTTTAGGAGATTGATTCCGGACCATCATCAATAGCCTGTTGTGTTGCTCTAGTACGACGTTGATTACATTTATCACTTACCATTACTGTATACAAGTGTTTCGAAAAATACACGAATCAAAAAGGTAGTTTCGTTGCAGGTCTGAACCAAAGATAAATAAAAAGGGAGTTGTGTGATTCACTAAATGCACGTAAGGCCATTTGGATTAGGTCCCAATCCCCGGCGCAATCCGAACGCAAAAAAAGCCGATCCTGGTACCTCAAACTTCCCTCCCTCGCTTGGTCGCCGGTCCCCGCTCCGGAGGTGCACCGCGAACGGCATCCGACATCCGAGTTCGCGTCCCCAGGGTCGCGCGACCCTCAAGGAAAGAGATGAGAAAATGTAAAATGAGCTCCTACGGGAATCCCCCGGGAATCCTCCGCGGATTAAACGGGGAGGCTAAAGAAAACAGGACGGGAGGAGAGTGGAGAGTATGCAAATGTAAGCTCTCCCTCGTGAGGTGTGCAGCATGAAAGATTTATGTAGAATAGGGAAGATGGAATCGATTCGGATGCACCCCACCCCGCTGGCAACACTCCCCCCCCCCCTCCGTCTTCATCCGCTTCTTCTGTCTTTCGGAAAAGTTCCTCTGCGGTATTAAAAGGGCTCACTTCTTCTGCTGGAGGAAAATGCTGCCATCCCTTTACGGAAGAAATCAATGGGATCTCTTTGGGGGGGAGGTGTAGAGGGATTTTTTTCCCCTTTTCAGAGCGTGCGTAGGGGAAGTTTTGGATTTTCGTGATGTGATTATAAGCTGTTGGCAGTGACCGGAAAAGTCAATAATTTTTTTTGCTTCGTCCGTTATTGACTTTGGAAAAGTTTTGGCAACATGGAGGTTGGAACAATACGTGGGTGGACCACAACGAAAAAAATGAAAGTTGTTCCGTATCTGTGTTTTTTCAGTGAGAGATAAAGCAAATTCAACTCAAGGTTGTGCTAGTGTTGGTTAGGGGTCAACATAAACCGGTTGGAAGAGTAACGGATTAGCGAACGTTAATGGTAATTTTAATTAACGTCGTACTAGAGCCACACAACTATTGACTACGGTCCGGGATCAATCCCCTATGACAAAGATCCTAGCCACAAAGATCACCACCACGTAATTTTGAACCACGGTCAGATGACGAGGAAACACCCGAGCTGGCAACCCACTCTCCAAACTTCCACACCAACCCAGGACTTTCGGCTACGACAGATTTAAGGGGCACCAGCCGCCTCTACACTATACGCTTACAAGCATCCATGCTCTGACCCGGATTCGAACCAAGAACCTTCCGATCTAGAGGCTAACACCTTAAACCCCGGACCAGTTGGTCGGCGATTAGCGAACGGAGTTTTGTGAGTTTGAATCCGACCAATTCTGTTTTGATTAAGAGGCCGTAAAATCCTCCGAATTTACGCCGACCAACCGGTATAGTGGTTAAGGTGTTAGCCTCTAGATCGGAAGGTTCCTGGTTCGAATCCGGATACGGGCATGGATGTTTGTAAGCGTATGGTGTAGAGGCGGCTGGTGCACCTTAAATCTGTCGTGGCCGAAAGTCCTCACGTTGGGTTGGCGTGGAAGTTTGGAAAGTGGGGTGCCAGCTCAGGTGTTGCCTCGTCATCTGACCGTGGTTCAAAATTACGAAGTGTTGTCCTCGGATCTTTCCCTTGAGGGACTGATCCCGGACCGTCGTCAATAGCCCGTTGTGTTGCTCTAGTACGACGTTAACTAAAATTACCAATTACCAATTACCAACTTGTCTCCAAGTGGTCTATGTCTCAAGTATCGGCTGATCAAATAGAATTGAAAATGAATCAAAAGTATTTTTTCAAATTCTCTTATGATCCAATCTTAAAGTCGCCTAACCGGTCTGGTGCTAAAGGTGTTAGCCTCTAGATCGAAAAGTTCCCGGTTCGAATCCAGGTCAGTACATGGATGTTTGTAAGCGTATGTGATAGAGGTGGTTGGTGCAACTTAAATCTGTCGTGACCGAAAGTCCTCATGTTGAGATGGTGGGGAAGTTTGGAGAGTGTGATGAATTCTCAGGTGTGCTCCTCGTCATCTGACCGTGGTTCAAAATTCCGAGGTGTTGTTCTCGGATTTTACCCTTAGGGGATGGATCCCTGTGTTGCTCTAGTACGACGTTATTATAAAAAGTTACCAAACTACGGCTCATAAAATGGAATTCAAAATGACTCAAAAGTTTTTTTTTCAAATCTCTCATGATTGAATCCTTAAAATTTCACTCTCAAAATTTTATGCATATGTGAACTAAATTCATTAGTTATTCGGCAAACGATGATGGTTTTGTTGTATTATCTAACTATTATTTGAATATTATATTCCATCTATACATTTACATGCTTTAAATGTACCTTTTAATTTTGTCCTAGACTGTTAATTTTAAACGATTTTATACTTCCATTGGGTAATATTCTGTCTCATGTTTGGCACACTTTATCCACTTTTGAACTTAACGCCATAAAGCCCCAAATCCAATCCAACCCGTCATTAAAGGGACGGGTTAAAGTTATAGTGGTGTAAGTCACTTTTTCAACAGAAAAAAAAAACACAAAAAATCAGGTATATATAACCAAATTTAACTAAAAATAATTAGTAGACACAGAAACTAGATCTTACCACTCAATCTGTTGACAGAAAACGTGAAATAAGTCCGAACTTCATTCAACTGCCAACAGATAGCAGTGAAAGTTTTTTTTTTTGTTGAAGTGACTTGCACCACTGTAATTTTAACCCGTCCAAATTGACCGTTTTTCTTAATCTCAAAAGAGCAGTGGGTAAGCCAGAAGAATGTGGCGAGTAAATTTACTTCTGAATTGTGGTAAATAAATTAGTGACTTGAATGCTGTGGCTTACTATGGCAAAATTGGAACCACATGGTTGGAGAATGTTTAAAAACATCATAGAATTGGAAACTAAAACCGCAAGAACGGAGATGGGGGAAACTAATTTCCAAATCACCTCATCAAAGATTGACCTCCAACAAGGAACCTATACAGAAACGACTGGCTCAACAGATGGGTCCTGAAAATTCTACCAGTTCAAGGAACAGATAAAAAAATATTACGAGTTTCAACAGCGTGTTTCTTTATGCAAGGATAAATGATGCGGTCAACCTCTACTTAACTAACATCCGTTTTAGTTGTCATCACGACAAAAAATTGCATTCATTTTATCGAAAGTTTAACAGTTCAAAATTTGTAGCAATCATTGTAAAATTAAGATCTAAGAGCACGAAAAGTACGGTTAAAGAATTGATTCCATTGTTTAATAATTGCAGAGTTTACTTCTTCTAATAGTTCCCTTTGTTATATCAGTTAGAATTCAGCTTTTGAAGTAAAACATCTTCATGTTCGTCCTAGAAGTTTAAATTAAACTTTGGATTTTGCTAATCCAAATTTTGTGAATGGAAATATATATATATATATCAAAGCGACAATGTCTATGTTGAAAGGAGAAAAATTCAATTCTGCTACGTCAACACTGAGAGGTTTTTTTTTAACAAAGGCTAATACCGCTATGGCTATTTCTGAATTCCTGATACCACCCATTGAAAAGCTTCCCTCATATTTAAAATTGTTCTTAAATAGTAAATGTCAATTACCGAGTGATTTTCTTGGCGATGTTCAGCAGGCTTGGAAAAACAATTAATGTTTCTCTTTCAAAATTTTGAGCAAAAAGGGATAATTTTTCTTATCAAATGGACTTTTTCCAACATCGAAAAAATTGGATATCCTTTCACCTGTAGTTTACGATTAAGATTATTTATAACGTCTACCATGAAATAGAATTTTTGGATACATTGATCGTCCGTTAATTCATGATAGTCAACAAACTTCTCAAGGAGAATTGTTTTAATTTCACAAGTAATAAGAAAACTAAACGTTTTAAAATGTTCCTACAACGTACCTTATTATGCAGCAAATCTGAGTATTCACTCTCCATTTCAAATAAAAATTCTTTAAATTGGAGATGATAAAGAGCATTAGCTACATTTGTGTTGACAATCTTGATTACCAATTCCATAAGATTGCAAATTTCTTCGGGAAATGTCTGTTCACAAAGCGCTTCTTGATGAATGATGCAATGGTAAACAAGTATACCTCGTGTTTAATTTTTTACTTAAAAATAGAAACAAAACCTTTTCTTACTCCGGTCGTACTTTTTACCACATCACATTGTTGAAATTGAAACAATTTTATCGAGTGGAATATGTTTCTCCATTATTGAATGATAGCATTTGCAATATACTCGCCACGTATTTCTCCTTTCAGTAGTAATAATTCATAAAATATTTCTTTAGGACCCAAAGACGAAATAAACGAACAAAAATGTAAACGTGCGCTGCGTCATTTATGCCACAAGATTCGTCAGCAGCTATTGATAAAGCTGAAACCAATTTTAGATATTTAATTTGCTGATTGGTAATATTCGAAAACATTTTGACTGTTTTGTCAAACAGTGGTAATTCTATAATTTTTTAAGGAATTTCTGCCTTGATCTTAAAATTCCGCAATAGCTCTTCAGATGCATTTATAAAACCAATTAATGTATGCATCGTCTATGTATGTGGTTTGGTTTGTCTCTCTTGACTAACAATAAAGCTTGCAATATTAACATTGTTAGATGATAGCAGCCTATAATTAAATACAAAACTTGATTTTTCTTATCTCTTCTGAAGTTCCTCAACTGCTCTCTCTCTCTCTCTCATATTACATTTTTCATATTTACATTTTACCAGCATTTAGTCGATACCGATTCCAGAGCCGCACTCAAGTGGCTAAAGAGCCGCGGTTTGCCGACCATTGCACTACTAGAGCAATACAACGGGGTAATAACGACGGTTCGGTAAGAATCCGGAAGAGGAAGATCAAGGACACCTCGCCTTTTGGAACTACGATCTAGATGGCAAAGACATTTCCTGAGCCGGAACTTCAAACTTTCACATCACGCCAACGTGAGGACATTTGTGGCGTTGGGGATACGAAGGGAGAGATCAACAAGTGCTGGTTTCCAGATAAACGCATTTAAATTAAAACTATACTGCTTTTAGAAGATAGGAGAGCTACTGTCAGAGCTCCTTTTATATGGTTAGAGAGGGAGAACTCAACAAAAAATTAAGGGGTGCGGGACTCAAAATTCTAAAATCGTGAATTTTTTCTGTTTTTGTTCTGAAATTTTTTCTGTTGGTATACATTGTATTTTGCAATTATAATAACTATTTTATATTTTCAAACATTAATTTTTTTAATTAAAATTTTAAACTGTCAAAATTTTGACGTTGGGCAAAGTTGATAGATCTTAAAATATTGTATAACATCACTTCATTTTTGCATTAATCAACTTTTAAAAGCTCATACTGTAAATTGTATGAAAAAATTAAAAAATATTTTCTCCAAAAATTCATAAAATTCATAGTAAACAAAGTTCGAAAAAATATTATATATGTGATGTCAACACTGGAATGGCACTGTAGCTTTTACTTGATATGGTATTTTGGAATGAGTCCACGTGTTGTAAAACACAACATTTATTAATTTAATTGAAGATGGTACACATATGAGCCACAGAGGTCTCAATAGATTCGCATAAAAAAAATACGGAAGAGTGGCCACACAGGTCTCGACTCTCTCCGATCACACAAAAAACTGAAGACCCTCCGCCGCGGGCAAGGGATCAAGCCTTTTTCCCTTAGCGTTCGTGGTGTTCCGTTTCCTGGATGAAATAGTCCCTTTCTCCTTTCGGTAGTAGGTGGGGAGGCGAAAGAATTCCGTTCCTACATATATATATATATATATATATATATATATATATATATATATATATACACCCAATTGCTGAAGACGAATTAAAGAAATACATTTGAAAAGTAAATGCAGAAAATTACGTTCATTTATGACACGTAGTTTTTAAGTTATATCGATTTTTACTGTTGAAATCCCATTTAACACAAGAGGAGAAAAAGAGAGTTTAAAATTATGAAGGCTCGTTTGATATTTGCAGCTGTCATGTGCATAAAAAGTTGAGTATTTCCGGTTTTGATGGTAGGAAAAAAAAATGTAGGTAACATTTTATTCAGAAATGTCTATATTATTTTTTAAGGAAAAAAAAATAAATGGACTTTTTTTCATGTTTTGAATTTCAGACCCCCCTAATACCATACTTCCCCAAAACATTAGAATAAGGTTTTTTCCCCAATATTGAGTTCGCCCTTTGTATCCGCAACGCCTTATTTGATGCCACGACTGATTCAACGATACCGGTTCCCGTGAACACGACAGTCTTCGGCTGTGTTCACGGGCTGTGTTACCTCGTCCCGATTCCTTTATGAATTTATTCAACATCCGGGCCCCATTTATGACTTTATGCAGATACAACAGAAACAGATGAGAGATAACGCGTCGATTTCGCTGCCTGATCGCCTCGCCGCGAAAGCCAAGCCACGACGTGAACGCGTGCATTTGCACAAACATCTCAAGAACCGTTCATCGCGATAATTCGCAAAGCGTGGCACTCCACCGAGGAGTTGAAAGAACTCGTGTCACTCGGCCCTCGTGACACGCTGGTAATTGGGGGTCCGTGCGATCACTTCGCGGCTCGTTGGGAGGCGTCATGACTGCAACTCTCTCGCTGCGAGAGAGCGAATGCAAAGCGGGATCCCCGCCGAACGTCACGAAAGAAGTGCCGCGATTTGAAAACCAAAGCAGGACTGCGGAATTCCCTTTCCTCGGCGCGGAATGCATTAGGCCTAAAAAGCCCTCTTCTTCCCCGAGTCATGCATATGTATACGGATGAATTATATCCCTGAAAACGAACGCACGCTGGAGACGAGGTGGATGCTATTAGCTGCCCCACAAGAGGTAGCTGGTCAGTCGTGTTCCCTTGTCAAGCGACAAAGAACAAAAGAACCGCACGATGATGAGGGGGTAAAGAGGGTTAAAGATGTCAGGGCATCTGGAAGGTGAGCAATTAAAAGGCAACTACCTGCTCATGAATTTGCAGGTGCTATTTGTCACTGGAGACATGTGGTGTTTTAAAAGGCATACACTTTAAATCAACATGTATTAGGTGTTCAGAATCGATACACTCATTTTACGAAACGGTTTCTAGTCGAAAAGGGTTGAGAAATAGAGTCTTGGGGGCTGGGGCATGTTAAATCTATCGTGGCTTCCAATGTCCTCACTTTGACTTGGCATGGTAGTGTGGAGAGTGGGCTGCTATCTAACCTCGTCATCTGACCGTGGTTCAAAACGACGGGGCGTTTTCCTCGGATCTTACCCTTCTGGATGGTAATGGTAATTTTTAGTTAACGTCGTACTAGAGTAACACAACGGGATATTGACGACAATCCGGGATCAGTCCTTTAAGGGAAAGATCCGAGGACAACACCTCGTAATTTTGAACCACGGTCAGATGACGAATCAACACCTGAGCTGGCACCCCTTCTGGATCGATTCCGGTCCGTCGTCAATAGCCGGTTGCTCCAGTGTGACATTAATCTGCTTACCTACTAGCGACGAACCATAAATGCTGGTCCTTCCATCGAGATATTCAGAACGTGCTCATTACGGTGTGGGTGGAGGTATCTAGCTATGCAAACGCTATCAGTTAGGAGAGTGGGGTGCCAGCTCAGGTATTGTTCTCGTTATCTGACCTTGATTCAAGATTACGAGGCGTCGTCCTTGGATCTTTCCTTAGGGATTGATCTCGGATCGTCTCCAATAGCCCGTTGTTTTGCTCCATGATGACGTTAACTACAACATTTACCACAAACGCAAAGTTCTTTAGACACAAACGCATTAACCCACCCTGCATGTAAAGTTTTATATGGAGACGAACCTTCTCGTCAGGGAAAGGTAAATATTTAAACATTACCAATGAGTATTCAAACTGGCTCATTCACTCATTCATAATCAAGCTTAACCAATCTGAGCGAATAGGCGTATCCACTCTTAACACTCCAAATGGTTTTGACGATATATCTCGTTCATCAAGATCTGACCAATTTTGAGGATGACGAGATACTTCTTTTTAAGATGACCAAATCAAACACTTTTTTTTTTGGTTTTAAAACCTCGTCTAATTTTTTTCCATCTTTTAAATTTCACATTCAAAATTCCTTTGCGTTTTTAAATTAAATTCATCACTATTAGTTCTGTTGCAGACGACGATCTCGTTTTATCATCTAACTATTGTTTGGATATTTAATCTAGATCGGAAGGTTCCTGGTTCGAATCCGGGCATGGATGTTTGTAAACGTATGGTGTAGAGGCGGCTGGTGCACCTTAAATCTGTCGTGGCCGAAAGTCCTCACGTTGGGTTGGCGTGGAAGTTTGGAGAGTGGGGTGCCAGCTCAGGTGTTGCTTCGTCATCTGACTGTGGTTCAAAATTACGAAGTGTTGTCCTCGGATCTTTCCCTTAAGGGACTGATCCCGGACCGTCGTCAATAGCCCGTTGTGTTGCTCTAGTACGACGTTAACTAAAATTACCAATTACCAATTACCAATTTTTGGATATTTAATTCTCATTTTCGTATTTTTCATGTTTTAAATCTATTTTTTATCTAATGTCTCTTAGATATTTAATTCTTAAGTATTTTATACTTTTATTGGGTTATATTCAGTCTTGTGTTTGAACGTTGAGCCCGAAACCCCTATCTTCCAATCCAACGCGTAAACCATTACGACTTCAAGTTCTAAACTTTTTAACGACCCGTTTCGAAAACGCGCTTTGGCAGCCCCCGCCCTTCTGCATACCCTTCACCCGAAGCAGATGGTAATCGAGTTTATTTCAAACAAACAAATCATTTCAAAAGCCTCTTCCTGCCGCTTAAAACCTTTCAATTCACGTTACCAATGACAGTACTTAGCGTTACTGCCGAATGATTGAAACAATAACAACTAATAACATAATTACAGACGCACGTAAATGCAAAAAACAACAAAGTATATTTCCTTTTCAGCGATTCCAGACGCTGTTAACGGTGACTTCCCGAAACGAAAAGAAGATATTAATTGATATCATTACCGTGTCAAGTGTCGTCTTCGGGAGGATTCCGTAAAAAGGCAACGAAGCAGAGCATCAAAAAGAGTGACGCGCAGCGAGTGATTAAATGCGGCGTGTCACGCAAGGGGAAGCCGGCTTCTAAACGGCCTCCACGTCATCTAATTAAAAATTGCCTCTGCTCACTTGAGATAAGGGTGTTTGGCTCGAGCGGCAAAGAGATTAGCTTATTTTTGTTCAAACGACTCGTCATTTACAAGCAGGAATCGTCTCCTTTTTCCACAGCCACCGAGTGTCGCATTGTGTTGCTGCTACTCCTCTCACTTTATCTGCTTAAAATAAAGAGTAATTGAAGTCGCTTATCTGACCATTAACTCACTGTGAGCCCATTGTGAGGGCAACTCTGGAGGCAACGCGACACAAATGTCGCGGTTCTTATGGGAAGTGCGTGCTTTACTGCTGTTCATCAACAGACGGTGAAAGGTTGACAGATTTGGTCTCGGATCAAGAGTATAACCATGGAAGCAGGCAGTCGGGGATATATCAACATACTATAGGAAGGAGGTGGTCACAGAGATTACAGAGATTTAAACAGTTTAGTAAAAAATATATATTTAGATCCTTAAATGAATAGATAAGTTTAAGTTTGAAGAATGTATACATTGATGGGGTGGTTGATATACTGACTATCGTCAAAGTCTCTAATATTATAAAAGGAAGTGTTTGTCTGTTTTTTTTCGCGGTCGCAAAATCTTGACGATTCTATGGTATTTACGGCAGTGAGATTTGGCAGACAGGTAGTCCGAATTTTTTGTAATTTTTGAGTCACGGCGAAATTTTAAAATTCAATATAGAAGATTTTTAAATGAATTTAATAGTTTTATTATCTAACTGGTTCTTTAAACGTGGAGGACTTTTTCTACCCACATGACCTTTTAGTCAGGCTTTGGAAACATGGCAATTTTTTTTATCCGACAGAACACGGGGAAAAGGATTTTTTTCCTTTCCGTTTTGATTTTGCGCGGAGAAATGATTTTCCAGCCAGACGATTATTCTTTTAACTGGAATCACAGTTCTTTTTTCTATCTCCTAGACAATTAAAGGAGAAAACATTTCAACGGATTTGAAATCTGCGGAAAATTTCAGTTTAGATTGATACCTAAAAATATGATTTTCTTTAAATAAATAATTTTTTATTGAATATATCTTCAGCGGATCTGAAATCTGCGGAAAATTTTACACCAGGTTAATACCTTACATCACGGTCACGTCAGGCTAGCCACGCAGTGGCTAGTAATATATATATATATATATATATATATATATATATATATAATATATAAGTATATATATATATATACTTATATATATATATATATATATATATATATATATATATATATATATATATATATATATATATACATATATTATATATATATATATATATATATATATATATATATATATATATATATATATATATATATATATATATATATATATATATATATATATATATACACTACCCTACAATAATGAACCGGACAGCAAGATGTGATGGTGTAAAGGAAAGAATACATGCTTTAATAGGGGGATGGTTCCCCCACGTACTGCAATGACACTAGCAACCCTTCTGGGCATATTTTCAACAAGGTTTCGATACACAGCTATGGGTATTTGTGTCCATTCCTGCTGCAAGAATGTCGCCAGCTCAGCAGTAGATTTCGGACGTGGTTCCCTGGTCCGTAAACGTCGCTCTAACGCGTCACACAAATGTTCTATGTGGCTTAGGTCGAGAATCTGATCAGGCTAGGGAAGACGTTTTACATCCATACCTTGATACCACTGCTTGACAGAGGCTACAATATGACAGTGAGCGTTATCATCCTGGAAGTAACCTTCGTCCATTCCAAACTGCCAGAGCGTAGGAGGAACCTGATTGTCTAATATGTTCATGTCGGCATTCAATTGACCATGAACAACATGCAAAGGTCCCAGGCCATACCAAGAGAAACACCCCCAAACAAGTACACCACCACCACCGAACTTGATAGTTGAAAATATGCACTCGGGTAACAGAGTTTCGCCTAGCATCCGCCAAACTCAAGCACACTCATCCGATTGGAAGAGCGTGTAGCGTGACTCGTCGCTCCATAAAACAGTTTTCCAGTGATCCACAATCCAGTTGCGACCACCAAGCGAGTCTGCCGGCTTTATTGGATGGGGTGATGCTTAGTTTGTGTGCGGCAACACATCCGTCGATATTGAGGGCGTGCAGTTCTTTCTGTAAAGTATTGGGGTAACCGTAACCCCTTCTACCTGTTGAAACTCACTGTTGATGATTTGGAGTAGTTTCTAGCGGTTCTTACGAACCACACGCTTCAGGACACGCCGATCCCGTTCAGTCAGTCTACGGGGACGACCAACGTGTGCAGTTCGTGTCCCAACTCCCGTAGTCTTCCACTTCTTCACGACATCACCAACAGTTGACCGTGGCTGTGATAATTCTACCGTAATTGCGCGAACAAGCTTTCCAAAATGTGACAACTGACTATAACACTTCTTTCAAAGTCCTTTCGTTTCGACATTTCTGACCATTTTGTTTTCATTTACATTTTTCGTTTCCCATTTTTTTCATTTGCATAAAATCCGACATGCAGTCGGATTTTATGCAAATCCGCTGGCTTCCGGTCCATTATTTTAGTGTAGTGAAGCAAAGAACCAAACAACCGTTGCTCATACGTAGAAAACACCATTTTGTGTTGTCTGGGTCAGGCTTCTCCATGATCCAACATTTTCATTTTCGAAAAATGCATGGTCTCTGGAAAAATCTGGGATGGATTCATTAGTCCTAAGTGTAATGTCGGTTCCACAAATAGAGAGGTAAAATTTCCATATACAACAGGCTATTTTATATATAATTGGCAACATCATAATGCGTTTAGGATGTTGAGTGCAGGGTGTTTAGAACGGCTCTGTGGTGTGAGTTGTATTTAGGGCGTTAGTTGTTGGTATTGTTTTATACACGATAAATATACAGGGTGGTCATAAAGAAACTTAGCCAATATATGGACCTCTAGCGGCCGTTCCGTTCAACCGATCGAGATGAGATTTCAGGTATAGTTATTCAGAGGTATGAGCTCGGGATTCTGTGAACGACAACAAAGTGGCACACAAAAAACGGATGCGTTATGCCCGCACAAAAAACGGACGCGTTATGCCCGTACAAAAAACAGCTCTGCGAACGGCCGACAAAACCTCGTTCCGGGTGCACGGAGGAAATTTGCAAATGACAAAGACAAGACACAAACCACAGAACGCCTTTCGCCAGATATTCAGCCAGATCTTCAGTCGGGAGCTCGCACATGCCAACGAAATGACTCTGTCAGCGAAAGTTCGTGGGGAATTGGTAAAACTCTATTATCAAAATGGGATGAATGCCGCTGAAGCCTTGCGTATTTACCGTCGAAACCATCGCCAAATACGTGGCCCATGTAGCCCGAAAGCTCTGCGTGATTTAGCAAAGAAATTCGAAGAAACTGGCTGCACCTGTGATAGACAGCGATCCGGACGACCAACTGTTCCTGAGGACGCTGTTACGGAAGTGCATCACACAGTGACTTCAGGGCATATGCAAACAGCAAGAGGTACAGCTCGTGTATTGGATATGCGGAAAACAACAGTCCTAAAGCTACTGCGCTCTGTACTCCGCATGTTTCCATACCGGTACCAGCGCGTCCAAATGTTGCACGCGGGGGACCATCAACAACGTATCGACTTTGCAAATGAATTCCTTATCCGATATGACTGGCCTCTTCGCATATTATGGACAGACGAGGCGCATTTCACCTTAA
The DNA here is from genome assembly GCA_947359465.1 of Metellina segmentata. Taxonomy (NCBI): domain Eukaryota; kingdom Metazoa; phylum Arthropoda; class Arachnida; order Araneae; family Tetragnathidae; genus Metellina; species Metellina segmentata. Next base: position 92,678,510 of record OX375882.1, read on the forward strand.
CTGGCAACGTCAACACCAAAAATTGTGTACACTGGGCAGAAACGAATCCGCACGCAGTGGCACCAGTAACTTTATACGACGCCAAAGTTACTGTATGGTGCGGCATTGCAGGCACAATTGTTCTCGGCCCGTACTTCTTTGAGGAAGCGACACTAACAGGGTTTGTAACATGTTCTGTGACAGGCTCTCGCTATACAGACATGCTGCAAAACTACGTCATACCAGAATTGCTGCAGCGAAATGCACTGAATGACATCGTTTGGATGCAAGATGGCGCACCTCCACATATAGCGACGTCTGTTCGCAGGGTTCTGGAACAGCATTTTGGCAACCGCGTCATCTCACACCATTTTCCATTTCCGTGGCCTCCTAGATCCCCCGACCTCACTTCTATGGATTTCTGGTTCTGGGGATATCTAAAATCTAGAGTGTACATGTGCAATCCGCAAACTTTGCCGGATTTGAAAGACTCTATCAAACGTGAGATTGCAAACATCCCTCATGCTATGTTACGTTAGGCTTCACTCTCCACAGTCTCTCACATGCAATGCATAATTGCCTGCGATGGAACCCATGTGGAAAATGTGTAATCCAAATATAAGTTTTCCTCTGACCGATCTGTGTTGTCATCAGTAGTAGTGACATCTCATCCAATGGCATTCCATGCATTTTTGATCGTGGACAAGTCGGGTGAGTATGTAGGCCATGGTGAGATATCGTTGCGTCGTAGACAAACTTTAGAGACGGCAGCAATATGGTGTTGAGCATTGTCTTGTTGAAAAAGCGGGTGAACCTGGGAGTTCAGGAATGGGAATGTAACTGGCTGTAAAATTTTTTGTACTTAACACTGACCTGTCAAAGAGTCCGCAACGAATGGTGATTTGGCATCATACGCAATTGTACCCCATACCCTGACACCAGGTCTTCTGGACGTGTGACGCTACGCATCAAACCGTGAAAATTGGCGTTGACCACGTTGCCTCCACAGACGGATTCCATTGTCGTCTCCACCCAGACAGAAGCGGGATTCGTCAGTGAAGGCCACTCGATGTCATTCGACGCCCCATGTCCGTCTGGCACGACATCATTCTAGTCTTTAACGGCGATGCAATGCTGTTAAGGCTGTCGTCGTAATAGTCTACGTGAGTTTAGTCCCACGTTGATAACCCGTCGACACATGGCGCGTTCCTCTGTTCGTTGGATGACTGCAACAGTGGCTGTTGGATCACTTCGAGCATGTCTTATGTCGATCCTCTCTCGGTTCGGTTTCTCTAGGGCTTCCTGAGCCTGGTAGACACTGGCATGTGCCTTGTTGTAACCACAGCTGCCAACAGCGTGCAACAGTAGCATTACTACAACTAATATGTTGCGCAATTCGTCGATTTGACCATCCTCCTTCTTGGAGGCCAATGACTCGGCCTCTGTCATACTCTCCCAGTTGCTTAAATAGCTTGTGAACTTTTTCCGATAATGAGAAACGATATAAACAACACAACAGTATGGTAATTGCTAATTATTAGTTAAGGTCGTACTAGAGCAACACAACGGGCTATTGACGACGGTCCGGGATCAATCCCTTAATGGAAAGATCCGAGGACAACACCTCGTAATTTTTAACCAGTCAGATGACGAAGCAACACTTGAGCTACAACAGTATGAGTCGAAATGAATTAGGTAAGGTAGGTGAGTAGGGTGAATTATTTAGCAAGTTTAGGTAGGGCAGGGTGGGTAGATAGTAGGTGACACATTTCAATTTTAACTTGTTGCTCTGGAATCACGCAAGATTAATTTACACTGTCTCAAACCCGACTCTTATTTTTTAAGTGCGGCTGTGCTGGTTGTCAAGGCAAAGAGATCATAGAGACACGAGGATGATGAATGAATTTCTTTCCATAACGTTAGATTTTAGATTGAGAAATGCAATCCTACGAAAAACAGATGACAAGAGTTCCACATCCAAATAATATTTCACGCTATCAGTGACTTCCATGAAGTATTTATTCTTTCTTACCATCCAGTGGAGTTAAATTAATAGTTAAAAGAGTGATTAATCACGCTTGGATTTACTCTTTCGTTTGTTTCCGTTCGTGGTTTTTTTCAAAGACCGCGTTAAGTTCACCCCTTTCAACTCACTTGAAATCAATCACTCTGGGGATGGTTATTTCACTTCTCCTTCGCGCGCAACCAGCTACAGAAGGACAGGCAAAGCGAAGATGAAAAATATTGCTAGTTTTGATAGCAACGACGGTTGAAGCAGAAGCCTTCCATCTTGCCACGTGACAGTTAATGGTTTGGTTTGTCGCTGTACGGTCAATTCTTTACAGTAGAGGGCACACATATCAGATCGTCAAGGTAGATATATTTATCAACGTCGTACTGGGTTACATACCGAGCTATTGAAGACGGTCAGGGATCAATCCCTAAGGGAAAGATCGATAATTAGACCAGGATATAAGGCTTCAATTGAATTCTGAAAGCGTTATTTCATAAACAACGAGGTGCCGCGGTAGATCGGTAGGTAGGTATCTTAATTAACGTCACACTGCAACAACACAACGGGCTATTGGTGACGTTTTGGGATCAAAACACAAATGGAATGATCCTAGAACAATACCACTTCATTTTGAGCCACGGTAAGATGAAGAAGTCACACCTGTGTTGACACCCACTCTCAAAACTTCCCCACCACGTCAAGGTGATGACATTTGAGGTACCGACAAATTTAACGTTTGCTCCCCCCCCCCCTCTTGTATATGATGGACTTTGGTTGAATTCGAACCTGAAACCGGAGGGTTGCAGTTCAAATCGAGGTTCAACCGAAGAATGTCGTGTATGTGGGGGCTAGAGCATAGCGAATATGTCGTGGTCTCCAATGCCCTCACGTTGGTGTGGTGTAGATGTTTCGAAAGTGGGCTGCCAGCTCAAATGTTGACCTCATCATCTGATCATGGTTCTAAATTACGAGGTGTTGATATCGGTTTTTTATCTTCGGGATAGATCCTGGATGGTCACCAATAGTTCGTTGTGCTGCTCCAGTGCAACGTTAAGTCAACTACCTCACTACCGTCATGGCGAACGAATAAGAAACATTATGTATTTGTTAACGGGCTCTGGTTGTTTGGATTGAGGTTTGTGGCGCAAGTGAAGCATTTGGCCAGGCGGCCTTATACACAAAAAAGACAACGTCAAGTTATGCACATACACACCAAGGAAAATGTTTTACTGCCAAGGAAGAGAGGGGACCAGTGAGGAATGGAATCTAGGCCGTCTTCAACTAAAATGCACTACTAGTCTAATGGGCAAACTGACTGTGCCACTATTTAGCAGTTTCAATAACATGGATAATTTCAACATGTAGTCTGGTAGTAATCCATTGACTTTTACTATCTTGTGTTGGTCGAAGCTTGGCGAAACATGACACCTACGCCATCGCAACGCAACCAACATGAACAAATGAATTTACATTTGTTGCTGTTGTGTAAATTGAAATTACATTTAAAAAAAAACAGTCTTTCAGTGTGATAGACAGACCATTCAAACATGTCATGATATGATCTAGATTTCATTCGCTATGGTAGCAACCTGGGTTAAAATAATTTAGCATTTGAAACAAGGGTTATCAAACTTTTTTTATCGTTGACCCCTTCAAGAGTTTTATGACTGTTGATCGACCCCCTCTATTTTTCTCTTACGTAATTATATTAAGACGAGCAAAAGAAGCTTATGTGAGTTTTCGATTGTTTATTTTATAGTTTTACAGTGTTTTTTGTAGTTTTGTTTTGTATATATCATTATATTGGCTCAACGTTAAAGGGATGCGTTTTTGTTTTGGATGTTCCTAACGGTGGATATGAGGGATGAATAACATGTGAAACATAAAATTTAATTTATAGATAACAAAAAATAATAACACAATCTTCTTTATATATGAAAATTAGATTTTTGTTAACTCTCTCTACAATACTATTAGAATACAATTTACTAATGTTGTCAATGTGAAAGGTGACTCTTGACAGGGTTAGAAATGTTGGGTTTAAAATGAGTTAGTTTTAACGTTAAGTCGCCACGGACTTCTATATCTCGCTTAATGCTGACCAACCGGTCTAGTGGTTAAGGTGTTGGCCTCTGGATGGGAAGGTTCCTGGTTCGAATCCGGGGTCAGGATATGGATGCAATTGTGCTGTCCTCTGTTTGGGGTAATGATGTCGCCCATTGGGTGCTCCTTCATAAATGACCATCGCTTACGCAGCCGTGACCAAATATGTTAGGATAATGTCCCTCTCCGCATGCTGCATTGAAAAAAATATCTAGTTTATTTCTTTGATTTTTAAAAATTATAATGAACATCGGTGGAACCAGCTCAACCCATGCAAAAAGCGGAATACCACTTCAGAAAGCTTTGGATATTTTTCTACAGTGTTTATATTCGTCCAAAGAAAGCTTGAAGAAAGCTTTTAAAAAGCATCTTTATTTCAAGATCAACTAACAATTCAATAAGTTCATCTTGTAAGTTACGTTCGGTATTTTCAATATCTGATTCGATTTTTCCATCGACCCCCTGAATTAAATGGATGCTCCCATGCTCACGTACATGATGACTTAATGAAAGGGCAATAAACCTTTCACAAACGACATCAATCAAATGGTGATTTAAGGTCTTCCATTACGCAGTTTTTTGTAGTTTCCAAAAAGTGATTAGAAGTAAACACTAAATCAATTGGTACTGTCTTATTGTGACGTTGAAACCGACAAAAACGGACCTCCTATTCGTCAAAATTAGCGGAACTGTAAAACTATGCAAAACTAAAACTTGCTGCCTAAATTAATCTGTTATCATGCAGGGAACTTCTCCCTCCCAATGGCATTTCACGATTTCAAACACCATAGACACGAGACACAACACATAACACACAACAACAAAATCCACTGGAGATAGGTTGCAGCCCATTTTCTTCCATCTTTCTGATCGAGTGTCCTTTGTTGGTCGGTGCGGCAGTGATTGAAGCGTCCCGATCACGCGAACATCAATAACCAGACAAGAGAAATCGCCCCAAATTAGTCACAGCGTGATTCCTCCGCCGACCCTGCTATCTCTAATTAAAATCAGACCAGTAATGACGGCCCCATCGGAACAATGCCCCGGCACCTTGGAGTGTAATCCTATCTATAAATTAGCAGCGATAAGGCGAGCAGATGGATATCAGCAGCGGGCAGCAGCAAATTAAATCCAAGTCGCATCGCTTGAATTTTGATCGACTGCACCTAATAACTCACTCCACGACCTTTAAGACATTTAATTTCGCATTCTCCTCCGAAGGGCCTTCCACTTTAATTAAGAGTATGACACAGAGTGATTGGGATCGGACACTCACGCTATTTGTCGGCCATCAAAATATTGGAGATATCTGATCTATGGTGTGTCTGCTGGGGTGGTCTTTCGCCTGCCTAAGCTTACTTGAAGACAAATCTTGAAAGGATACAGTGGGCCCCTTAAAGGTTCTTAACCCTCCAAGTGGTTTGGATCTCGTCCATTAAGATCTGACCAGTTTTGCTAAGGATGAAATACATCGTCATGAAGATATTGCCAACTTTTTGATGATGATGAGATATCTCGTCCATCAGGATTTGATAAATTTTGCTAATGACTAAGTAGCTTGTTATTAACTCTACTTAAAAAGGTTATGTACTTCTTTAAAGCTAGAGGAGATGTCCCTCGAAATAAGTGTCGTGAGTTATAATCAGGTGATTTGGTTCAGACATTCACGTGATTCGTTGGCCATGAAAATATTGGATAGGTCTGATCTATGGCGCTGCGGTAGAGACATTTAAAAAGACTGCAGGGGTCAGTGTACCACCACCAATGGTTCTTGCCCCTTTGAGTGGATTGAACAAGATTTCTCGTATATCTAGATTTGGTCAGTTTTACTAATGATGAAATATATGATTTTTTGATGATGATGAGATAGCTCGTAATTAACTCTCCTTAGAAGTATTATATGTTTCTTTCAAGATAGAGGAAAAGTCCTGAAACAAGTGTCTCGAGAAATAAACAGCGATTAGCTTGGGGCACTCGTGCGATTTGTGGGCTATAAAAACATTGGAGTTTGGAAAGGTTTATGTGGTTTTGGGTGGTCAGTCGTCTGTTAGTAGACGAATTAAAAAATGCTGCGGTGGTCTATAAAACAAAAGTTCTTAACCTATGGCAGCCACGCATGCAGAAAATAATTTTGCGAGAAGGGGTAAGCATTCTTCTCTCCTCCCGGAAGACCGTGATGTTAAATGAGTATTGCGTTCAATGATTGTGTAACACTGACGTGTGTTTATTTTGTTTTATTAACCATCGGTATAAGTTAACAAGGTCCTCACGTCTCTTCTCTCCAGTGTCCACCGCTAGAGTCTTCTTTTTCACCAAAAATATTGGAAAGGTCTGATATATGGTGCTGCGGTGGTCTGTTGGCTGCCTAAGCCCTCTTGGAGACAGATCTAAAAGGCTACAGGGGTCAGTATACGACCAATGGTGCTCTATTCTCTCCTCCCCTTGATTGTTACGTTAATTACAAAAATTTACTTCATCCCCTTGATTGTCCAAGGATCCTCTCTTAACGTCCCTCTGGAAAACAATGGTTTCTTCCTGACCAATATTCTTCAGTGCGTTGTCGTAGACTCTCACACATTCGTTGACAATTCTCAACGTGTGTATAAAGGCGGTTGTGGTGCACGTTACATTTGTCATGGCCTCAAATATACTCACGTTTGCGTGGTGTGGAAGTTTGTAGAGTAGGGTGCCAGCTCAGGTTTTGCCACATCATCTGATCGCGGTGTCCTCGAATTTGTCCCTTGGGGATTGATCCCGGACCGTCGTCAATGGCTCGTTGTGTTGCTCAAGAATATCTACCTACCTCAGTAATTTTGGTAATTTTTAATTCTGGTTCAAAATCCCTTCTAGAGGCCATGGTAGCTCTTTCGATAGTCAGTAACCAATACTCCAATGTGTTGCTCCAGTGCGAAGTCAATTTGACTATAAACTACCATCCACAATGCCGAGAGTCGTCAACAGCCCGTTGTGTTGATCTAGTACGACGTTAACTAAAATTACCATTACCATTATCACAATTCCGAGAATCTTCATGTCCTATATTCAAGTGTGGTTCAAAATTACGAGGTGTTGTCCTCGGTTCTTTCATTTAAGGGACTGATCCCGGACCGTCGTCAATAGCCCGTTTTGTTGCTCTAGTACGACGTTAACTAAAATTTCCATTACCATTACCGATCTAGAGGCTAACACCTTAACCACCAGACCGGTTGGTCGGCGAAGAAAGAAATACACCCAGGGAGAAATACACCTGACAGGAATCGAACCTGCCCCACCAACAAATCGAAAGTTATTAGCGTAATGGACATACCCACTACTTACCAAGGATATAGGTAGGTATTTAATTAACATTGCACTGGGTGCAACACACCGAGATTTTGGTGACGGTTAGGGATCAACCTCCAAAAGGAACAACACCACGTCACATTGAACCACGGTCAGATGACAAAGTCACACCTGAACTTGCACCCAACTCTCCAAACTCCCTTCGACGTGGGCTCAGGTGTTGCTTCGTCATCTGACCGTGGTTCAAAATTACGAGGTGTTGTCCTCGGATCTTTCCCTTAAGGGATTGATCCCGGACCGTCGTCAATAGCCCTTTGTGTTGCTCTAGTACGACGTAAACAAAAAATTACCAATTACCCTTCGACGTGAACCTACAGAGGAAAAACTAGACAGTTAAATTTTCCCTTGTGACGACTTGTATTAATCCGTTCGTGATTGATCCCGGACCAATAGCTCGTTGTGTTCCTCAACTTCTACGTTAATTAATCTACCTACCCTAGTGATGACTTATAAAAACATTTCGAGAATCAGGCATTAGCAACTCAACTTATTGTTTACAAATCTCAAAATGGTCTAATTAAGTACTACTGAAGAAATGTCAACTGTTTCTTGGATTACCAAGATGGATCCCTTTACATACTATTTGGAAGATATCAAAGAAAAAAATTTATCATAAAGAATCACGAGATTCAATCTCAAGTTTTGGATTCGTCATATCAGCATCAATGAAATTTCTCTAAAAATAACCATCACAAAATCCAAAAGCAAACAAACATAAGACCAAAATGAATTTATCTATCTAACTAATCTCGAAAACTACAATATCCAGATTAAAATCTCAGATTACGACTTTCAAAATAAAAATATTACGGAAATAACTCACTCCTTCCAAGAATTCAAAAAAAGAACACTTAATGATTACCATATAATAGCCACAGATCCTTCAAAATCGGAAACACATCAATTGCTGGCTGATCAGAAGAAAATTCTTTCAGCTTCAGAATCAATAACATTAATACCATTTTCACCGCACAAGCCCTAGATATTTGTTTAACGTAATAGACCATTTAACAACAACTCTGGATATAAAACACGTTTTTTTTTGCTCTGATAGTAAATCCGTACTCACACCGCAGACCATCATCACCATTAAATACCTCAAAGCAACTATCCGCTTAAGAAACAAATTAGTCAAATCACAATCAAAATCAGTTAACATCACTTTAATTTGGATACCAGGTCACTGGAACATAGAAATCAATGAAAAAGGAAATAAACTTGCAAAAATAAACTGTAAATCATCAAGATATCTGTTTAGATTGGATATCTCCAAGACTACTAACAAGACAAAAAATTGAAATCGACAAAGAAGAAATATCTAAAGAATGGATATTAAGCAAATACCACCCGCGCGCGACTTTCGGAAACGTTCCGAATTTATCAAATATTTGCAAATGGTCAAACAAAAGACAGGAAGATGTTACATTAACCAGATGCAAGATTAAAATGTGTGATATCACATTCTCCCTATTTTACGTTCCGATCTAGTTACCCATGTTAGTATCAGCTAGGAAGAATCAGCTGATTGTAACGAATGTAGAATAGAAGACTCATTAGACCATGTTTTATTTGTTTGCACAAAATGCAACAAAGAACGAAAAAAAACTTGTGCAATCCTTAAAACTTCAAACAGTATAAACTGACGACTTCTGCATTCTGATGACCCGAGCATTTGAAACCATAACCACAATGGACTAATGATCTCTCTTATGATCTTTATTAGGTCCTTTTTAGATTTTAAATTATATATCAGTAATCTGTTTTGGATGTTTTTACAGTCTCTAGGAAAACATTTTGCTCTAATGCTGTCCCATTGTACGCAGTCAAATACCGTATGTTCTACATCTTCAGTTATATTGCCACAAAGACAGATTTCGTAAATATTCGAAATAGTTTTTTAGTTACTAAGGTTTTCGTTAGGGTACTATCCCCATGAACAGACATGTTTCCATAACATTTCTGAAGAACTGCGTTTTCGCAATAGGATAATTCCACAGTTCAATTCACCTTTTATAATTATTTTTGCATCATTATGCCCTATGTAATACAGCGGATGTTTTGTGAACCTCAATTAGAGTATTTAGTCAAGAAATGGATTTTTAAATGTTGAGATTCTTGAAAAAATGTTGCTTGTTTTACGCTTTCTTAATTAAAAAACTGTAAAAAAAAAAAAAAAAAACTATTTCTTCTAGAAACTTGAATGGAGGTTCAAAACACGAAGAATAATATAAGGAACCTTTTCCAACAGAGGAATCGACTGAACAAATTAGAATTTGAGACATCACGTTTCAAAACACAAGCTAATTGGTTAATTATATCATAATTACATAGATAGTTAATTATTTGCCCAATCTGATTTTTTCTCTGAAATAATTTTAAGAATGCTCCAATTACCTGTGGTAAAAAAAAACTGGGTTTTTAAAGTAAAAAAAAAAAATCTTCTAGTCTACGTACACCTTAAGGTAGATTGTTTATAAACTTCACACTAGAGCAATACAATGGGCTATTTATGATGGTCCGAGATCCATCCAGTAGGGAATGTTATGAGGATAACGCCTCGTCATTTTGAACCACGATAAGATGAAGAGACAACACCTGATCTGGCAACCCTACTCTCTACCAAACACCACGACAACGAGAGGACATTTGAGGCCACTGCAGATTTACCGTGCATAAGCCACCGTGTACACGACGGTTTTTGGCTGGACCGACCTTCGAACTCGCAACCTTCGAAGCGATAATCCCTTGCCCTTGCAACTTGTCTACCCCGGACCTTCATTCGTCAAGAGTGTCACCATTTCGGATATAATGGCAGTTGGATATGAGTTCGTTAGGTCGCACCTGTGGATCATTGTCCGAACACGGCTCAAAAACAAGTCCGAGCTCTGGCTCAATGCAGTTCCCAAGAATATGAATTTTAAGCAGTCAGGAGGAGGTGAGACACCGCACCAATTGGTTTTTGGTTGGACCTAGCTTCGAACTCGCAACCTTCGGTGGCGATAATCCCTTGCTCTTCCAACTTGTCTACCCCGGCCCTTCATTCATCAAGAGTGTCAGCATTTCGGACATAATGGCAGTTGGATACGAGTTCGTTAGGTCGCACCTGTGGATCATTGTCCGACTGTCAGACACGGCTCAAAAACAATTCCAAGTTCTGGCTCAATGCAGTTCCCAAGAGTATGAATTTTAAGCAGTTAGAAGGAGGAGAGACACCGCACCAAATGGATTGTTTCTTGTCTGGGAGTTCGCTGGGGGGGAGGGGGTCAGTTTTTGTTTTCTTTTCACACAAAGGACGGTCGGGTGTCAGTTAATCTTCGTGGCAGTTCCAGACAAACGTCGCTCGTCGGTATTAGGCGGTGATACAGTGGACGTTGACAAAGAATGAAATCCGAATCCGAAAAATCTGGACTCCTGTTCTTTGGCATGGGTTTTATTTATGGACGCGTCGTTTTTCTTCGCGTCTGGGTTTTATTTTTTTACTTAAATTGCATTGGAATGCGGTTTTGAAGTAGTCCAGTTGGTAGAGTAACGGATTAGCAACCGGGGGGTTGTGGTTTCGAAGTAGTCTAGTTGGATTGAGTAACGGATTAGCAACCGGGGGGGGGGGTTACGGTTCCTAAGTAGTCCAGTTGAAGAGTAACGGATTAGCAACCGGGGGGGTTGTGGTTTTGAAGTAGTCCAGTTGGAAGAGTAACGGATTAGCAACCGGGGGGTTGTGGTTTCGAAGTAGTCTAGTTGGATGAGTAACGGATTAGCAACCGGGGGGGGGGGTTACGGTTCCTAAGTAGTCCAGTTGAAGAGTAACGGATTAGCAACCGGGGGGTTGTGGTTTTGAAGTAGTCCAGTTGGAAGAGTAACGGATTAGCAACCGGGGGGTTGTGGTTTCGAAGTAGTCTAGTTGGATGAGTAACGGATTAGCAACCGGGGGGGGGGTTACGGTTCCTAAGTAGTCCAATTGAAGAGTAACGGATTAGCAACCGGGGGGTTGTGGTTTCGAAGTTGTCCAGTTGGAAGAGTAACGGATTAGCAACCTGGGGGTTGTGGTTTCGAAGTAGTCCAGTTGGAAGAGTAACGGATTAGCAACCGGGGGGTTGTGGTTTCGAAGTTGTCCAGTTGGAAGAGTAACGGGTTAGCAACCTGGGGGTTGTGGTTTCGAAGTAGTCCAGTTGGAAGAGTAACGGATTAGCAACCGGGGGGTTGTGGTTTCGAAGTAGTCTAGTTGGATTGAGTAACGGATTAGCAACCGGGGGGGGGGGTTACGGTTCCTAAGTAGTCCAGTTGAAGAGTAACGGATTAGCAACCGGGGGGGTTGTGGTTTTGAAGTAGTCCAGTTGGAAGAGTAACGGATTAGCAACCGGGGGGTTGTGGTTTCGAAGTAGTCTAGTTGGATGAGTAACGGATTAGCAACCGGGGGGGGGGGGTTACGGTTCCTAAGTAGTCCAGTTGAAGAGTAACGGATTAGCAACCGGGGGGTTGTGTTTCGAAGTAGTCCAGTTGGAAGAGTAACGGATTAGCAACCGGGGGGTTGTGGTTTCGAAATAGTCTAGTTGGATGAGTAACGGATTAGCAACCGGGGGGGGGTTACGGTTCCTAAGTAGTCCAGTTGAAGAGTAACAGATTAGCAACCGGGGGGTTGTGGTTTCGAAGTAGTCCAGTTGGAAGAGTAACGGATTAGCAACCGGGGGGTTGTGGTTTCGAAGTAGTCCAGTTGGAAGAGTAACGGATTAGCAACCGGAGGGTTGCGGTTTCGAAGTTGTCCAGTTGGAAGAGTAACGGATTAGCAACCAGAGGGTTGCGGTTTCGAAGTTGTCCAGTTGGAAGAGTAACGGATTAGGCAACCGGAGGATTGCGATTTCGAATCAACCAAAGACCGTCGTGTATGCTGAGACCGGCGCACATTAAATCTGTCGTGACCTAAAATGTCCTCACTTAGGCGTGGTGTGGAAGTTAGGAGAGTGGAGTGCTGGCGCAAGTATGACATCGTAATCTGACCGTGGCTCAAAATGACGTGGCGTTGTATTCGGATCTTTCATTTCTGATTGATCGCTAATAGCCCATTGTGATGCTCCAGTGCTACGTTAATTAAAATACCTCCAACCAAATTTTTTATAACTAGGTATTACAAAAAAAAAGATGGGCTCGATGGCACAAGAATGAACCGACAGAATAGTTTATATTAATTCAGTTCAGGTTTAACCATTCAAATTAGCAAAATTGATCACATCTTGGTGGACGAGGTATCTGATCGAAACCACTTGGAAGGTTAAGATTGAGATTCACTAATGCTATTCGCGATCTAAGTGTGTGTACGGGATTCACGTACCCGAAGTACTCTAGTGATGTTTTCTTTTAGCATATGGGGCTTAATGTCATTGCTAAACACGGGATTTGCGCTCCTCGGAAACCCAAACAATCTTCTCCTTTTATCCCATTACTCTATTTTCCAGTAGCTCCTTTCTACTTCTTTCATGATCTTTTGTACTCCCCGTTGTCTTGTGTTTGGTCAAATAACGTCTTGGCATTATAGAACGTCAAAATAACCAACCATATGAACGATGTTTTGAGAAGATTGGTATAACGCGTGTTCACGCAGTATCTAAAACCCGCTCTCTCGAAGTCCTGTCCTGGTGAGCCTTAAATCTGCCGTGGCCGAAAGTCCTAGCGTTGGGTTGGTGTGGAAGTTTGGACAGTGGGGTGCTAGTTCAGGTGTTGCCATGTCATTTGACCGTGATTCAAAATGATGTAGTGTTGTCCTCGGATCTTTTCCTTAGGGGTATTGATCCCTGGTTGGTCCGATAGCTCTGTAGAGGACTGTATTTTAACTAATGCAATTCGTTGTAACAAAAACAATTTTGAATGACAACAAATTTAACAATGTTGTGGATGGACCACTCTCATTAAGGCTAAGGAAGCCTAGTACTAATTAGGGCTGAGGAAGCCGCGTTTTCATCAGGTCTAGGAGAGCACCTCTCTCCTTTGTGTCTCAAATGAAAAATTACCAAAAATTACCATTACCTATGGCCTTACCGTGGCGTGGGGGTGAAACGGGTTGCACATGAGAAGTACGTTGGGAGTCTATACTCCTGGTAGGGTCACCCAAGATGTGAAGGGTGTGCTGCTTTATCCTGTGGCTAGCGTTGGAAGGTAAACGAGTGGTTAAGCAGTGCTAGTTAGATGGCTCCAAGTTCTTATAATCAATAGTAGACGCTCTGTCCATGTCATGGACTTGTGCTTTTAAAATAAATTTTCAATGGATCTCATCACATGTTGACATTCCAGGCAATGAGAAAGATTATTTCTTAGCAAAAGCTGGAGCCCATATAGCACCTGGCGCAGGAGAAAGTATCGGTCCTAATCTCAACTAACAATAACCGGTTCGTGCTTCAAAAGCAATTGCGCAGATCATCTCAAGTACCTGTTTATTACTCATACCTCAGTCAAACACCAGGGAAGCTGAATGTCTTCAGTTTGCCCCGGAAACCTTTCTCTTCTTGCTAGGCTCCGAAATTTGGCCATCTGAAAAAAGCGATATGCGTGGATGGTCAGAAATCCTTTCCCACCTATACAAGGTGCAGCGTTTTACCAGCTTTCTTCACACATCCTGAATTCCGGTGGAGCCTTACAAGAAGACATTTTTTAAACACCCATCAGTGATTGCTCAACAACTTTTCTTGCAGATTCAATGACAATAAGAGAAAGACTAAAACCCAAACCCAATGACTGCAGCGAACGGTTGAAAAAACAAAAGCCCAGAGCACGCAATTTCATTAACGCGGACCATCCTCAAACATCACGTGACACTAAATCCTTTCTCTCTTTTTATTTTTATTCCTCTATCTCCCAATCGCGTTCAAAAATCAGAGCCTCGCTCTTCATTCTCCTTTTCTTGCTCCCCGCCTATCGGATCGGACGATTAAGAGATGCCTCTTAAATAGAGGCATACTTTGGGGTATTAGTATCATCGGATTTATAAACCGCTCTCTTTAGCTCTTTCTGTTTTTTTTTTCTGGCGAGGATTTTTTTTTCTTTCTTGACGCTCGGGCGGCAGACAGAAACAAAAGCCGAGAGATGAACAAAAGAGCGAAAACGTGGAAGGAAGTCTTGGAGCCCCAACTCGAAGTGAAGGGTGGAATAATGGGATATGACAAGTCGGTGGAACAAACGATTTAATTGGATGCGAAGACGAGGCTCGTCTCTGGGGAAAGTGCAATCTTGATATCAACCCCGTATATGAAATAAAATGAATTTCTATGTAGCTAGGTTGTTAACGTCGCACTGGAGCAACATAACGGGCTATTGGCGACGGGTCTGGATCAAACCCGAAAGGATAGATCAAGCTCAACACTGCGTTATTTGAACCACGGTCAAATGAAGAGGTCAACATCCGAGGGTGAACCCCACTCTTTAAGCTACCGTACCACAAAAAAGTGAGGACATTGTGCCAGCCTCCATATGTACGACGATCTTTGGTCTGACCGAGTTCCGAATTCGCAACAATCCATTGCTCTTTCAAACGGGCATCAGCAACTCATACATTTCTAGGACAGCGGACATTGAAATTACAAAGTGATCATAGTAGCTAGGTTGAAAGAGTAGCGGCGAGTTCTGAACTCGGTCCAACCAAAGACCATTGGGTGTTGATGCTCTTTAAATCTGTTATTGAATTGGACGTATTCATTTTGGCATTCTGTGGAAGTTTGGAGTCTAAGATACCAGCTCAGGCGTTGACCTCATCGTCTAACCGTGGTTCGAAATGATGAGGTGTTGTCCACGTTTCTTGCTATTCAGAATGGATCCCGGAATATCCCCAGTAGCACGCTGTGTTGCTGTAATGTGACGTCAATTCAACTAACTACCAATTGTTATAAAATTTGTAAAAACTATTTTTCCACTAAAAGCGAATAGCCCGTTGTGTTGCTGCAGTGTGACGTTAATTAAAATATCTACCTACTGCGGTAACCCTGTTGGCAGAGCAGCAACGGAATAGCAAACAGATTCGCTAGTTCGTAACTAGATCCAGTCAAAGACTGTCGTGTACACAGAGGCTGGTGCACGTCAAATTTGTCGCGGCCTGAAGACGAGGCTGCTTCTCCTTAGCCGGCACACCACTCTCCAAGCTTCTACACCATACCAGACTGAGACACTGGAGGCCACGACAGATTTAACGTACGCAATAGCCCTTTGTACACGATGGTCTTTGGTGGGATTCGAATTCGCAACCCTCCGGTTGCTAGTCCGTTACTCTTCAAACCGGGCGTCCCCAATTCAATTAGGTAAGGTAAAGGTAAGGTAATTTTAGTTAACGTAGTACTAGAGCAACACAACGGGCTATTGACGACGGTCCGGGATCAGTCCCTTAAGGGAAAAGATCCGAGGACAACACCTCGTAATTTTTAACCACGGTCAGATGACCAAAGCCGACCAACCGGTATAGTGGTTAAGATGTTAGCCTCTAGATCGGAAGGTTCCTGGTTCGAATCCGGGTCCGGGCATGGATGTTTGTAAGCGTATGGTGTAGAGGCGGCTGGTGCACCTTAAATCTGTAGTGGCCGAAAGTCCTCACGTTGGGTTGGCGTGGAAGTTTGGAGAGTGGGGTGCCAGCTCAGGTGTTGCTTCGTCATCTGACCGTGGTTCAAAATTACGAGGTGTTGTCCTCGGATCTTTCCCTTAAAGTACTGATCCCGGACCGTCGTCAATAGCCCGTTGTGTTGCTCTAGTACGACGTTATCTAAAATTACCATTACCAAATTACCAGATGACGAAGGAACACATGAGCTGGAATCCCACTCTCCAAACTTCCACGCCAACCCAACGTGAGGACTTTCGGCCACGACAGATTTAAGGTGCACCATACGCTTACAAACATCCATGCCCGGACCCGGATTCGTACCGGGAACCTTCCGATCTAGAGGCTAACACCTTAACCACTATACCCCAATTCAATTAGGATACACATCCAAAACATTCCGCGTTTTTGTTAGCTTTGGTTAAAAACAGCCTAAACCTCGTGTTTCCTTGTGCTCTCTTGCGCATTAATCATCTTTTAAGTGCTCCACAATGTTCCTTGTTCTGGAAGAAGATTGACACACGCTTCACTTTCCTAAGGCGAAACAGCCCGAACTGAAAAGCGATCAAAGATTTCTTTCACAGAATGAGAGAGGCTTGGAACAAAGCGCTCGAGCCCGGAGAGCAAAGGAAGCTTCTTTTATTCCTCAGCATCCAGACAATGAAGGATGGGAGCTAAAGTGAAATTATTAATGATGGATTGCACATGGATATTTAAGCAGAACAATCTTTTTAATTTTTTTACCCGCTCCTTTCGCCCCAAAAATAAGATAGGGATCATTAACCGGTAGTAACTCGCTCTTGTAGTGGGAATTTTTTTTCTACCTCCTGCCCAATGAATGAAGATATCAAGTGGTTGGCAGCTCCATTTTGGGGAAGGTGGTAATTAGGTGATGGGCTTTTGTTGACCAGTTACATCCGCTGAGCTTCGGGGTCGACTTTTTTCTTGTTTTGATGGAAAAAAGTCTTAAACACAAGGCTTAGCGAACTGGCTGTGCTTTAGGGGGGTTAGCTACATTTCGATGGCAGCCAGATTTGCAAATTCCTGTATTTCAGTGAAGGCTTGCCACTGATAGGACCACAATCAGTCGCATGGGGGCTTCCCAGGGCTCTATTAGTTCGAAGAAGATGCTCTGATTGGTTGTCTCGTTTAATTTGAATAGTTTTAATTCTAACTATTTATACATGAAAAGAAGGCCTTAAAAAGACGTAGGCAAATCTATAGAAGATAGGATTTGGCAAATTTCTTTCCTTTAAAGTTCAAGGTATGTAGTTCTCGAAATGGTATGCGGATTACTCCACTGTTAGAAATCATTGGAAAGTAGTGTGCCAGCTTAGGTGCTGTCGTCATCTGACCGTGATTCAAATGACGAGGTTTTGTGTGTGTGTATATACTTGGATCTATCTATTCGCGATAGACCCGTTACCAATAGCCTGTTGTGTTGTTCCAGTGCCAACGTTAATTAAAATACCTACCTAAATCTAATGGCCTGGTGTCAAAGAACCCAGTTAATAATTGTTGATTATAGGAACATGAAATTTACGAGCTCGCAACTCGTTGCAAACAAAGACCTTTGAGTACACGGGGGGTTGGCGTACGTTAAATAGTTCGTGGCCTCTAATCTCCTCAGTTTGGAGAGTATGGTTCCCGCTCAAGTGAACTTGCCATCTAACTGTGGTTTGGCTTTTGGATTTTGTCCGCTTCTGGATGGGGATCCAGGATCGTCGCCAATATCCCTCTGCGGCGCTCTAACGCAACGTAAATTCAACTAACTACCGGTTCAACCTGGTCTGGACATGGATGTGTGTAGTTGCTTGGATTCCACTTTTAGCCCTATGTCCCGGTATAGTTAGTGACGTTGTTTGCACAGCTTGGTCCAAAACAGCGCATTGAACATGATCGATACGAACTAGCTAACACTCATTTCGAATACCTTGTCAGCAAAGTTTGTATCGCAAAATAAGCTGTTATATCTTGTAGTTTGTCCCAAGTACCTGGGGCGCTTGTCCCTGCTTGTCGCAGCGTGGCCAGATGTTGCGCCATTAAAGAAAATCAGCCAAACCGGAACGAGAACACGGTGCTCCTCCCATCATCTCGATTCCTTGATCTTTCGGGGTATCCAGAAAATGTATCGAACGTTTTAAAGACAAATGGCTTATTGAACTTGGTCTAGCATGGGATAGACCAAGAGGTAATGTTAATGGTAATTAATTTAGTACTTAACATTGGAGCAAAATAGAGATCTATTGGCGATGGTCCAGAATCAACCTCCAAGGAAAAGTTCCGAGATCATCGCGTCATACTTTAGAACCACTCATATGGTCAACACTTGAGCTGTTCTCCCTAAAAAATTACTCCTCACTTCCACACCATGCCAATCTGAGAACATTTGAAGATTCGATATATTTAATGTGTACCAAGCCCCTTTGTACACGATGGTCTTTAGTTGGACGGAGTTTTGAACTCGCATCCCTCCGATTGCTAATCCGTTACTCTTCCAACCAGACTACCGCCGCTCTAGACCTAAAGGAATCATTAAGAAAAGAAGAAATAAACAAAGCTAAGTTATCGGGACCATTGAAACACCTGTGTGCATTTTTCTGTGTAAAAAAACACGACTTTCATAAAAAACTAATAACGCAAATATGATAATTCATTTTCCAGACATGAATGTGACAAATGGCCTTGGCATATTTTGTCAAAAGAAAGCGTGTTCTAGGCTTTTATGTTTGACTAACTATGTAGTAGCCGGGAGCTGTTAGTATGATTAGAAGACGATTACTTTGTAGATACTAATTGTAGTGAGACAAGATGATTAAGTAATTGTTTTAGTTCTTTGTGGATGTGTAAATATGTTTAAATTATCTCTTTCACATTGACATTACCATTCCGACATTTCATTGCTTTCTTCGATAGGAAATATAACTGATCTGTTCAAAGATAACTTTTTAAAGGTATAAGAATGGGATATATGCCGTTTCTGAACGTAAAATGATACGTATGATCATATAATTGGCAATAAAAGGTAATGGTAATGGTAATTTTAGTTAACATCGTACTAGAGCAACACAACGGGCTATTGACGACGGTCCGGGATCAGTCCCTTAAGGGAAAGATCCTAGGACAACACCTCGTAATTTTGAACCACGGCAATAAATGGAAACATTTATGTTTCATTTAGTAAACAGGCAATTTGATAATATTTTTAAATATCAGTTTTCAAATGCTAACATTTTACATTTAGCACTTGTTTCGTCATGCCACAATATATCGCATGTCTTTTCTTACTTAATACTTCATGGGATTTCGACGAGATATCTCGTCCATCAAGATATGCACAATTTTTCTAATCAAGAGATATTTCATTATTAATAATTCCAACTGCATTCCAAACGAAGATGTTGCCGTTTTTATATGATGACGGACGGGATCAAGATCGGGTCAGTTTTCCTAATGACGAAATATCTCGTCGAGATACGGGCTTCACAAATCCGAGGTACCCTAAAGATCTAGTCTTTTCCCAAGGGGCTTACTGCCTCTGATAAATATGGCGTCGTGACCCCAGGATTCCAAAGCGATCTTTTTATCTACTCTTCCTTCCCTCCACCCTTTTTTTAGCAGTTACTTGACATTGCTTGGTGCAATTTGAACAAATATCGCCATTGCACCCTAAGATACCAAACCAAAGAACCCTTTTAACCGTACAGGTGATTGTTTCGATGAAGTACTTCGTTATTATCAAAAGGGACCATTGTGGTCCAGTGGACGAAATATTTCGTCATTCGAAAAAAATTGACTTGACCTTTATGGACGAAATATCTCACCATTACGAGTAAACTGACCATACCTTCATGGACGAAATATCGCGTCATTACAAATAAACTGCCCAGACCTTCATGGACGAAATATTACGTCATTACAAGTAAACTGCCCAGACCTCATGGACGAAATATCGCGTCATTACAAGTAAAGTGATCAGACCGTCATGGACGAAATATTGCGTCATTACAAGTAAAGTGATCAGACCTTTCTGGACGAAATATTCGTCATTACAAGTAAACTGAGCAGACCTTTCTGGACGAAATATTACGTCATTACAAGTAAACTGCCCAGACCTTCATGGACGAAATATTACGTCATTACAAGTAAACTGCCCAGACCTTCATGGACGAAATATCGCGTCATTACAAGTAAAGTGATCAGACCGTCATGGACGAAATATCGCGTCATTACAAATAAACTGCCCAGACCTTCATGGACGAAATATTACGTCATTACAAGTAAACTACCCAGACCTCATGGACGAAATATCGCGTCATTACAAGTAAAGTGATCAGACCGTCATGGACGAAATATCGCGTCATTACAAGTAAACTGCTCAGACCTTCATGGACGAAATATAGCGTCATTACAAGTAAACTGAGTTGACCTTTCTGGACGAAATATTACGTCATTACAAGTAAAGTGATCAGACCTTTCTGGACGAAATATTCGTCATTACAAGTAAACTGAGCAGACCTTTCTGGACGAAATATTACGTCATTACAAGTAAACTGAGCAGACCTTTCTGGACGAAATATTCTTCATTACAAGTAAACTGCCCAGACCTTCATGGACGAAATATTACGTCATTACAAGTAAACTGCCCAGACCTTCATGGACGAAATATCGCGTCATTACAAGTAAAGTGATCAGACCGTCATGGACGAAATATCGCGTCATTACAAATAAACTGCCCAGACCTTCATGGACGAAATATTACGTCATTACAAGTAAACTGCCCAGACCTCATGGACGAAATATCGCGTCATTACAAGTAAAGTGATCAGACCGTCATGGACGAAATATTGCGTCATTACAAGTAAAGTGATCAGACCTTTCTGGACGAAATATTCGTCATTACAAGTAAACTGAGCAGACCTTTCTGGACGAAATATTACGTCATTACAAGTAAACTGCCCAGACCTTCATAGACGAAATATTACGTCATTACAAGTAAACTGCCCAGACCTTCATGGACGAAATATCGCGTCATTACAAGTAAAGTGATCAGACCGTCATGGACGAAATATCGCGTCATTACAAATAAACTGCCCAGACCTTCATGGACGAAATATTACGTCATTACAAGTAAACTACCCAGACCTCATGGACGAAATATCGCGTCATTACAAGTAAAGTGATCAGACCGTCATGGACGAAATATCGCGTCATTACAAGTAAACTGCTCAGACCTTCATGGACGAAATATAGCGTCATTACAAGTAAACTGAGTTGACCTTTCTGGACGAAATATTACGTCATTACAAGTAAACTGAGCAGACCTTTCTGGACGAAATATTCGTCATTACAAGTAAACTGAGCAGACCTTTCTGGACGAAATATTACGTCATTACAAGTAAACTGAGCAGACCTTTCTGGACGAAATATTCGTCATTACAAGTAAACTGCCCAGACCTTCATGGACGAAATATTACGTCATTACAAGTAAACTGCCCAGACCTTCATGGACGAAATATCGCGTCATTACAAGTAAAGTGATCAGACCGTCATGGACGAAATATCGCGTCATTACAAATAAACTGCCCAGACCTTCATGGACGAAATATTACGTCATTACAAGTAAACTACCCAGACCTCATGGACGAAATATCGCGTCATTACAAGTAAAGTGATCAGACCGTCATGGACGAAATATTGCGTCATTACAAGTAAAGTGATCAGACCTTTCTGGACGAAATATTCGTCATTACAAGTAAACTGAGCAGACCTTTCTGGACGAAATATTACGTCATTACAAGTAAACTGAGCAGACCTTTCTGGACGAAATATTCGTCATTACAAGTAAACTGCCCAGACCTTCATGGACGAAATATTACGTCATTACAAGTAAACTGCCCAGACCTTCATGGACGAAATATCGCGTCATTACAAGTAAAGTGATCAGACCGTCATGGACGAAATATCGCGTCATTACAAATAAACTGCCCAGACCTTCATGGACGAAATATTACGTCATTACAAGTAAACTGCCCAGACCTCATGGACGAAATATCGCGTCATTACAAGTAAAGTGATCAGACCGTCATGGACGAAATATTGCGTCATTACAAGTAAAGTGATCAGACCTTTCTGGACGAAATATTCGTCATTACAAGTAAACTGAGCAGACCTTTCTGGACGAAATATTACGTCATTACAAGTAAACTGCCCAGACCTTCATGGACGAAATATTACGTCATTACAAGTAAACTGCCCAGACCTTCATGGACGAAATATCGCGTCATTACAAGTAAAGTGATCAGACCGTCATGGACGAAATATCGCGTCATTACAAATAAACTGCCCAGACCTTCATGGACGCAATATTACGTCATTACAAGTAAACTGCCCAGACCTCATGGACGAAATATCGCGTCATTACAAGTAAAGTGATCAGACCGTCATGGACGAAATATTGCGTCATTACAAGTAAAGTGATCAGACCTTTCTGGACGAAATATTCGTCATTACAAGTAAACTGAGCAGACCTTTCTGGACGAAATATTACGTCATTACAAGTAAACTGAGCAGACCTTTCTGGACGAAATATTCGTCATTACAAGTAAACTGCCCAGACCTTCATGGACGAAATATTACGTCATTACAAGTAAACTGCCCAGACCTTCATGGACGAAATATCGCGTCATTACAAGTAAAGTGATCAGACCGTCATGGACGAAATATCGCGTCATTACAAATAAACTGCCCAGACCTTCATGGACGAAATATTACGTCATTACAAGTAAACTGCCCAGACCTCATGGACGAAATATCGCGTCATTACAAGTAAAGTGATCAGATCGTCATGGACGAAATATTACGTCATTACAAGTAAACTGAGCAGACCTTTCTGGACGAAATATTCGTCATTACAAGTAAACTGCCCAGACCTTCATGGACGAAATATTACGTCATTACAAGTAAACTGCCCAGACCTTCATGGACGAAATATCGCGTCATTACAAGTAAAGTGATCAGACCGTCATGGACGAAATATCGCGTCATTACAAATAAACTGCCCAGACCTTCATGGACGAAATATTACGTCATTACAAGTAAACTGCCCAGACCTCATGGACGAAATATCGCGTCATTACAAGTGATCAGACCGTCATGGACGAAATATTGCGTCATTACAAGTAAAGTGATCAGACCTTTCTGGACGAAATATTCGTCATTACAAGTAAACTGAGCAGACCTTTCTGGACGAAATATTACGTCATTACAAGTAAACTGCCCAGACCTTCATGGACGAAATATTACGTCATTACAAGTAAACTGCCCAGACCTTCATGGACGAAATATCGCGTCATTACAAGTAAAGTGATCAGACCGTCATGGACGAAATATCGCGTCATTACAAATAAACTGCCCAGACCTTCATGGACGAAATATTACGTCATTACAAGTAAACTGCCCAGACCTCATGGACGAAATATCGCGTCATTACAAGTAAAGTGATCAGACCGTCATGGACGAAATATTGCGTCATTACAAGTAAAGTGATCAGACCTTTCTGGACGAAATATTCGTCATTACAAGTAAACTGAGCAGACCTTTCTGGACGAAATATTACGTCATTACAAGTAAACTGAGCAGACCTTTCTGGACGAAATATTCGTCATTACAAGTAAACTGCCCAGACCTTCATGGACGAAATATTACGTCATTACAAGTAAACTGCCCAGACCTTCATGGACGAAATATCGCGTCATTACAAGTAAAGTGATCAGACCGTCATGGACGAAATATCGCGTCATTACAAATAAACTGCCCAGACCTTCATGGACGAAATATTACGTCATTACAAGTAAACTGCCCAGACCTCATGGACGAAATATCGCGTCATTACAAGTAAAGTGATCAGACCGTCATGGACGAAATATTGCGTCATTACAAGTAAAGTGATCAGACCTTTCTGGACGAAATATTCGTCATTACAAGTAAACTGAGCAGACCTTTCTGGACGAAATATTACGTCATTACAAGTAAACTGCCCAGACCTTCATGGACGAAATATTACGTCATTACAAGTAAACTGCCCAGACCTTCATGGACGAAATATCGCGTCATTACAAGTAAAGTGATCAGACCGTCATGGACGAAATATCGCGTCATTACAAATAAACTGCCCAGACCTTCATGGACGAAATATTACGTCATTACAAGTAAACTGCCCAGACCTCATGGACGAAATATCGCGTCATTACAAGTAAAGTGATCAGACCTTTCTGGACGAAATATTCGTCATTACAAGTAAACTGAGCAGACCTTTCTGGACGAAATATTACGTCATTACAAGTAAACTGCCCAGACCTTCATGGACGAAATATTACGTCATTACAAGTAAACTGCCCAGACCTTCATGGACGAAATATCGCGTCATTACAAGTAAAGTGATCAGACCGTCATGGACGAAATATCGCGTCATTACAAGTAAAGTGATCAGACCTTTCTGGACGAAATATTCGTCATTACAAGTAAACGGAGCAGACCTTTCTGGACGAAATATCGCGTCATAACAAGTAAACTGCCCAGACCTTCATGGACGAAATATCGCGTCATTACAAGTAAAGTGATCAGGCCGTCATGGACGAAATATCGCGTCATTACAAGTAAAGTGATCAGACCGTCATGGACGAAATATCGCGTCATTACAAATAAACTGCCCAGACCTTCATGGACGAAATATTACGTCATTACAAGTAAACTGCCCAGACCTCATGGACGAAATATCGCGTCATTACAAGTAAAGTGATCAGACCGTCATGGACGAAATATTGCGTCATTACAAGTAAAGTGATCAGACCTTTCTGGACGAAATATTCGTCATTACAAGTAAACTGAGCAGACCTTACTGGACGAAATATTCGTCATTACAAGTAAACTGCCCAGACCTTCATGGACGAAATATTACGTCATTACAAGTAAACTGCCCAGACCTTCATGGACGAAATATCGCGTCATTACAAGTAAAGTGATCAGACCGTCATGGACGAAATATCGCGTCATTACAAATAAACTGCCCAGACCTTCATGGACGAAATATTACGTCATTACAAGTAAACTGCCCAGACCTCATGGACGAAATATCGCGTCATTACAAGTAAAGTGATCAGACCGTCATGGACGAAATATTGCGTCATTACAAGTAAAGTGATCAGACCTTTCTGGACGAAATATTCGTCATTACAAGTAAACTGAGCAGACCTTTCTGGACGAAATATTACGTCATTACAAGTAAACTGCCCAGACCTTCATGGACGAAATATTACGTCATTACAAGTAAACTGCCCAGACCTTCATGGACGAAATATCGCGTCATTACAAGTAAAGTGATCAGACCGTCATGGACGAAATATCGCGTCATTACAAATAAACTGCCCAGACCTTCATGGACGAAATATTACGTCATTACAAGTAAACTGCCCAGACCTCATGGACGAAATATCGCGTCATTACAAATAAAGTGATCAGACCGTCATGGACGAAATATTGCGTCATTACAAGTAAAGTGATCAGACCTTTCTGGACGAAATATTCGTCATTACAAGTAAACTGAGCAGACCTTTCTGGACGAAATATCGCGTCATAACAAGTAAACTGCCCAGACCTTCATGGACGAAATATCGCGTCATTACAAGTAAAGTGATCAGGCCGTCATGGACGAAATATCGCGTCATTACAAGTAAAGTGATCAGGCCGTCATGGACGAAATATCGCGTCATTACAAGTAAACTGCCCAGACCTTCATGGACGAAATATCGCGTCATTACAAGTAAAGTTATCAGACCGTCATGGACGAAATATTGCGTCATTACAAGTAAACTGAGCAGACCTTTCTGGACGAAATATCGCGTTTTTACAAGTAAACTGCCCAGACCTTCATGGACGAAATATTGCGTCATTACAAATAAACTGCCCAGACGTTCATGGACGAAATATTATGTCATTACAAGTAAACTGCCCAGACCTTCATGGACGAAATATAGCGTCATTACAAGTAAAGTGATCAGACCGTCATGGACGAAATATTGCGTCATTACAAGTAAACTGAGCAGACCTTTCTGGACGAAATATTGCGTCATTACAAGTAAACTGCCCAAACCTTCATGGACGAAATATCGCGTCATTACAAGTAAAGTGATCAGGCCGTCATGGACGAAATATCGCTTCATTACAAGTAAACTGAGTTGACCTTTCTGGACGAAATATTGAGTAATCACAACTAAACTGCCCAGACCTTCATGGACGAAATATCGCGTCATTACAAGTAAAGTGATCAGGCCGTCATGGACGAAATATCGCGTCATTACAAGTAAAGTGATCAGGCCGTCATGGACGAAATATCGCGTCATTACAAGTAAACTGCCCAGACCTTCATGGACGAAATATCGCGTCATTACAAGTAAAGTTATCAGACCGTCATGGACGAAATATCGCGTCATTACAAGTAAAGTGAGCGAACCTTTCTGGACGAAATATTGCGTCATTACAAGTAAACTGCCCAGACCTTCAAGGACGAAATATCGCGTCATTACAAATAAACTGCCCAGACGTTCATGGACGAAATATTATGTCATTACAAGTAAACTGCCCAGACCTTCATGGACGAAATATCGCGTCATTACAAGTAAAGTGATCAGACCGTCATGGACGAAATATTGCGTCATTACAAGTAAACTGAGCAGACCTTTCTGGACGAAATATTGCGTCATTACAAGTAAACTGCCCAAACCTTCATGGACGAAATATCGCGTCATTACAAGTAAAGTGATCAGGCCGTCATGGACGAAATATCGCTTCATTACAAGTAAACTGAGTTGACCTTTCTGGACGAAATATTGAGTAATCACAACTAAACTGCCCAGACCTTCATGGACGAAATATCGCGTCATTACAAGTAAAGTGATCAGATCGTCATGGACGAAATATCGCGTCATTACAAGTAAACTGAGCAGACCTTTCTGGACGAAATATTGCGTCATTACAAATAAACTGCCCAGACCTTCATGGACAAAATATCGCGTCATTACAAGTAAAGTGATCAGACCGTCATGTACAAAATATCGCGTCATTACAAGTAAACTGAGCAGACCTTTCTGGACGAAATATTGCGTCATTACAAATAAACTGCCCAGACCTTCATGGACGAAATATCGCGTAATACAAGTAAAGTGATCAAACCTTTCTGGACGAAATATTGCGTCATTACAAGTAAACTGCCCAGACCTTCATGGACGAAATATCGCGTCATTACAAATAAACTGCCCAGACCTTCATGGACGAAATATTACGTCATTACAAGTAAACTGCCCAGACCTCATGGACGAAATATCGCGTCATTACAAGTAAAGTGATCAGACCGTCATGGACGAAATATTGCGTCATTACAAGTAAAGTGATCAGACCTTTCTGGACGAAATATTGCGTCTTTACAAGTAAACTGAGCAGACCTTTCTGGACGAAATATCGCGTCATTACAAGTAAACTGCCCAGACTTTCATGGACGAAATATCGCGTCATTACAAGTAAAGTGATCAGACCGTCATGGACGAAATATTGCGTCATTACAAGTAAACTGAGCAGACCTTTCTGGACGAAATATTCGTCATTACAAGTAAACTGAGCAGACCTTTCTGGACGAAATATCGCGTCATAACAAGTTAACTGCCCAGACCTTCATGGACGAAATATCGCGTCATTACAAGTAAAGTGATCAGGCCGTCATGGACGAAATATCGCGTCATTACAAGTAAACTGAGTTGACCTTTCTGGACGAAATATTACGTCATTACAAGTAAACTGAGTAGACCTTTCTGGACGAAATATTCGTCATTACAAGTAAACTGAGCAGACCTTTCTGGACGAAATATCGCGTCTTTACAAGTAAACTGCCCAGACCTTCATGGACGAAATATCGCGTCATTACAAGTAAAGTGAGCAGACCTTTCTGGACGAAATATTGCGTCATTACAAGTAAACTGCCCAGACCTTCAAGGACGAAATATCGCGTCATTACAAATAAACTGCCCAGACGTTCATGGACGAAATATTATGTCATTACAAGTAAACTGCCCAGACCTTCATGGACGAAATATCGCGTCATTACAAGTAAAGTGATCAGACCGTCTTGGACGAAATATCGCGTCATTACAAGTAAACTGAGTAGACCTTTCTGGGCGAAATATTGCGTTATTACAAATAAACTGCCCAGACGTTCATGGACGAAATATTATGTCATTACAAGTAAACTGCCCAGACCTTCATGGACGAAATATCGCGTCATTACAAGTAAAGTGATCAGACCGTCATGGACGAAATATTGCGTCATTACAAGTAAACTGAGCAGACCTTTCTGGACGAAATATTGCGTCATTACAAGTAAACTGAGGAGACTTTTCTGGACGAAATATCGCGTCATTACAAGTAAACTGCCCAGCCCTTCATGGACGAAATATCGCGTCATTACAAGTAAAGTGATTAGACCGTCATGGACGAAATATTGCGTCATTACAAGTAAACTGAGCAGACCTATCTGGACGAAATATCGCGTCATTACAAGTAAACTACCCAGACCTTCATGGACGAAATATCGCGTAATTACAAGTAAAGTGATCAGGCCGTCATGGACGAAATATCGCGTCATTACAAGTAAACTGAGTAGACCTTTCTGGGCGAAATATTGCGTTATTACAAGTAAACTGCCCAGACCTTCATGGACGAAATATCGCGTCATTACAAGTAAAGTGATCAGACCGTCATGGACGAAATATCGCGTCATTACAAGTAAAGTGATCAGACCGTCATGGACAAAATATCGCGTCATTACAAGTAAACTGCCCAGACCTTCATGGACGAAATATCGCGTCATTACAAGTAAAGTGATCAGACCGTCATGGACGAAATATCTCGTCATTACAAGTAAACAGCCTAGACCTTCATGGACGAAATATCGCGTCATTACAAGTAAACTGCCGAGACCTTCATGCACGAAATATCTCGTCATTACAAGTAAACTGCCCAAACCTTCATGGTCAAAATATCCTGATCATTGGAAGTACTGATCAGAAATTGGTACTATCTTGATATGCGAGATATCTCGTCGCAATGCACTTGGAGGAAAAGTTTGGTATAGGGTTTTATTGTGAGCTGGGCTAGCATTGTGCAAATGGGACGGACAAAATAGATATGTGTGCCCCAACCTTAAACGAAGCGTCCAGTAAAGCTAGATTATTTCGATCGTAATGAAAGATACGCGTGTGGTAATAACATATCTAAGTCACAGGTGCAGTTGGAGAGGTGGTGACACTGATCGAGTTATCCATCGGGATGTGTAGCGGTGAATATTCACACGTGGAAAATCGTCGAAGGAAAACAGCAAACTTCAAACGAGTAGGAAGGTAATGAGATATATTAGAGTACAAGTTGGTGCTTCTGTTTTACGTAGAGTGTGCAACGAGTTTGCTGTATTTCGATGCGAATTACGTCTTGAATTACGCCTTACGGGATGAAATCCGAAGGGATATATCCAAGGACAACACCATGTCATGTTTAACTACGGTCACACCTGAGCTGGCACCCCGCTCTCCAAACCTCCACAACGTGAGGATATTGAAGGCTATGACAGATTCAACATGCACCAGCCCGTTTGTACACGTCCGACTTTGGTAGGATTCAAACTCGTAACCCTCCGGTTGTTAATCCGACCGGGCAACTACGGCCTGGCGTCTTTAAAATTAGACCAGTTAGGTATTTAATACTTTTAATTAACGTCGTATAAGAGTAACACAACGGGCTATTGACGACGGTCCGGGATCAATCCCAAAGTGCAGACCAGTTAGGAATGATCAATTTTTCGAGAAAATAGTCATCGAGTTTGGTCTAATAATTCCTGCATTATAAGCCGACCAACCGGTCTGGGGGTTAAGGTGTCAGCCTCTAGATCGGTAGGTTCCTGGTTTGAATCCGGATCAGTACATGGATGTTTGTAATCGCATGGTGTAGAGGCGGTTATTGCATCTTAAATCTGTCGTAGACGAAAGTCCTCACGTTGGGTTGATGTAGAGTTAACACTTCATAATTTTGAACCACGTTCAGACGATGAGGCAACATCTGAGCTGACACCCCACTCTCCCAAACTCCAAGCGAACCCAATGTGAGGACTTTCGGTCGCGATTGATTTAAGATGCACAATGGATTCGAACCAGGAACCTTCCGATCTAGAGGCTGACACCTTAACCCACTTGCTTGTCCTACAGCTATTCGGCTTTCAGGGTCAAATTATTAATCGTGGTGTACGTATATCGCAATCCCCTGGTTACTTGAGTGATCCTTCCTCCTATTCAATTATATCCTCCCCTACCCTTTTGCTTTTTCTTCCTCTCTCATCGCCTTGCGGTCTTATGTTTGGCACAACACGACCAAATATGGCCCTTGCGTCATAAAACCCAACCCAAACTGAACCAAAAATGCCATATGAGCATTTTGTTTTCAGACATTTTGCATTATTTTCAGTTTGTCTACATTTTTTATACTTATTAGTTTAACAAAATGTTGATGTACATTGAATAGTCATTTATTGCTGTAAATCCAGGTATTTTTGATCGATGTTAGACTGCTACTCTCATATCGTATTTTCCCTTCTGCGTCAGAAGATCTTTCTTTGTCTGTCCATTACTACCCGTTGTGTGTCTTTTGTTTGGCACAACATAGCCAAAAGTAATACTTGCGCCATGAAACTCAACCAATCGATCCAAAATTACCAAATGAGTATTTTGTTTGCATACATTATGCACTATTTTCAGTTTAATTTAACACAATTGTGGTGCACCTAGAATAGGGATTTATTTCTGTAAATCGAGGTATTTTTCGTGGGTTTGATTGATGTCAGATTACTTCTCTCAGGGTATATTTCTCTCTTCTGTGAGAAAACTTTTCTTTGTGTGCGTCCATTACTTGCCGTTGTCTGTCGTCTGTTTGGCACAGCATAGCCAATGTGATGCCAGGTGTCATAAAACTCAACTACCGATCCAAAAATGCCAGAGGAGCATTTTGTTTGCAGATATTTTGTACCATTTTCAGATGTGGTTCAACACAATTTTGGCACACCTAGATGAGTCATTCATTGCTGTAAATCCAGATATTTTTCATGTGTTGCCAGGGCTTCCCAAGAACCCCTTTCATGAAGCGAAGGCATATTGCAGAGGAATACTCTAGGATCCCTATCGAGGCGATCGACTGTATGGGCCCTCATTACAACCCAGTGGACGTCCGGCCTCTCAACTAAATCCTCCACCCTCCGCGATCGCCGTTGAAGATAGCAAAACTTCACCCTTCGAGTCGGGGATGGGTTCGGTGGGTAATTACAGACCCCAAAGACTTCCGTTATCGGTTGTCTGCTGCGAGATCTTCACTCCAGCCAAAACGCTGTTGTTTGGTTGCAGAGAACTGGTTTCCTGTTCGCACACCTTATTTTGAGGGGTGAGGTTTGGGAGACAATGGTGGCAACGCTTCGATGGACAGATCGGAACATCGCTCTGACAGGGTTAAATGCAGTCTCAATCGGACGCCGCAAGTCCATTGACTTCCAATCGAGGGCTTCCAGACACATGCTCTGTAAAGTCGATATGAACCTCACAAGATTTCACAATACTGCAATATCACTCTCAAAACACACACATACAAGCACGGACGCATTTTAAGACTACAGGGTTTGGACAAAAATATGGAAACACCTCGTGAAATCCATGCTTGAAAAGAAATGTTTATTCTAGTGAAATGTGTAGGTGGCACTGGTGTTTTCGCCTATGACGCCACCTATACAACGTCGTAAATACGCAGTCGTCGGTGCACTGTTCTGTGAAATTGTAATTGCATCATGTCAGGTCTAACAGACCTTGAACCGTGGGCAAATTGTTAGAGCTCGCCGGGTGGGTGCTTCCGTAAGGAAGGTAGCCGAAGTGTTTAGTGTTTCAAGCGGTACTGTATCTAAGATTTATTCCGCATATTTGAAAAGCGGAAAAACATCATTCGCTAAATCACATCGCGGACAAAAGTGTGTGTTGAGTGATCGTGACAGACGATCACTAAGGAGGATTGTGACTAAAAATAAGACCACAGCTGCAAAAGTTACTGCTGAAATCAATGTCGTGCTCACAAATCCTGTGAGAACCAAATAAGCTCCATAAGCAGAGCATTTCTGACCGAGCGAGCTGCAATTGAAAAACCATTCATCAGTGATGCTAATGCCTGTAACAAGAAAAAGTGGTGTTTAAGTCACAAAGCCTGGACTGTGGAGCAAGGACTATGTAGCAAGACAGTAATTTGGTCGTATGAGTCTTGTTTCCCACTTCTGGCCGAGTTTACGTCTGGTGAACGCCATACTAAGCCTATAATACAGACTGCTTGTTGCCCAGAGTGAAACATGGCGGGGGCTTTATGGTGGTTTGGGCAGCCATATAGTGGTTTCCTGGGGTCCCCATGATTACTCAGCAAGGACACATTAAGGCCAAGGATTATGTGAACATTTTGTCTGGATCAAGTCCATCCCTCGGTACAAACTTTGTTCCCCAATGGTGATAGTGTCTCCCAAGACGACAAAGCCCCTGTTCACACAGCTCACATCGTCCAGGACTGGTTTCCTGAGCACGAGGATGGTTTATCACATCTCCCCTGGCCACCTAAGTCACCAGACCTCGATATTATTGAATCATTGTGGTCTATTTTGGAGAGGAACGTGCGTGATCGCTATCCACCACCATCATCGTTATCTGAACTTGCCACCGTTTTGCAGGAAGAATGGTACACGATTCACATGGCAGGCATACAGGAACCGTATTTACACATTCCGAGAAGACTACAAGCTGTTTTGAATGCCAACGGTTTTTCTACACCATATTAGACAAGGTTACATGTTTTTTTAGGTATTACCATATTTTTGTCCAATCCCTGTATATAACCATAGGGAAAGCCCGGTTGGAAGAGTAACGGAATGTTGCGAGTTCGAATCCAACAAAAGATCGTCGTGCACATATGGAGCACATTCATTCTGTCGTAGCCCCAAATGTCCTAGCGTTGTAGTGACGTGAAAATTTATAGAGTGGGGTGCCAGGTCGGGTGTTTTCTCATCATCTCACCGTAGTTTAAAATGACGTGATGTTGTCTCCACGTATATTTCCCTTCGGGTTGAATCCCGGACCGTTATCAATAGCCCATTGGGTTGCTCCTGTACGACGTTTATTGAAATACCCTCTCAATAACACATTTAGCTATTTAAAGAATCCTTGATAGTTGGTACTAGATCGGAAGGTTCCTG
This sequence comes from Metellina segmentata, assembly GCA_947359465.1. Lineage (NCBI taxonomy): Eukaryota > Metazoa > Arthropoda > Arachnida > Araneae > Tetragnathidae > Metellina > Metellina segmentata. The sequence continues at coordinate 92,711,873 of OX375882.1, forward strand.
GTTCGAATCCGGGTGCGGGCATGGATGTTTGTAAGCGTATGGTGTAGAGGCGGCTGGTGCACCTTAAATCTGTCGTGGCCGAAAGTCCTCACGTTGGGTTGGCGTGGAAGTTTGGAGAGTGAGGTGCCAGCTCAGGTGTTGCCTCGTCATCTGACCGTGGTTCAAAATTACGAGGTATTGTCCTCGGATCTTTCCCTTAAGGGACTGATCCCGGACCGTCGTCAATACCCCGTTGTGTTGCTCTAGTACGACGTAAACAAAAAATTACCAAATTGATAGTTGGTATTTTTTATCAACGTCGTATCAAAGCAACGCATTGGGCTATTGGCGACGATCCGGGATCAATTCCCAAAGGGAAAAGATCCGAGGACAACACCTCATCATTTAGAACCGCGGTAAGATGACGAACTCAGCACCTGAAGTGGAAGTCGACGTTGTAAATATCCACAACATGGCAACTTGAATATATTTGAGGTAAATTTAAAGTGCCCCGGCCCACATGGACACAATGGTTTTTGGTTGTATCGAGTTGGGATAACTTTTTTTACCTCGGATCTTTCACTCCGGGTTTGACAACGGACTTTCGCCAATAGCGCGTTGCGTTGCGCAAAGTGCGACGTTAGTATTAGGGTCTGCAAATCATCAATAAATTCGATTCTATCAAACCATTTATTCATTAATGACCATCTGATGATGATCAAATCGACCTGTCTTCGTATTGAACACATTCGATTTACTCATCATTATCTTTTTTCTTCATGTTCTTCAGATTTTACTGACCATTCAGCCGACCAAACGGTAGAGTGGTTAAGGTGTTAGCCTATGGATCGGAAGGTTCCTGATTCGAATCCGTGTCCGGGCATGGATGTTTGTAAGCGTGCAATGTAAAGGCGGCTGGTGCACCTAAAATCTGTCGAGGCCGAAAGTCCTCTCGTTGAGTTGGTGTGGAAGTTTGGAGAGTGGGGTGCCAGCTCAGGCGTTGCTTCGTCATCTGACCGTGGTTAAAAATTACGAGGTGTTGTCCTTAAAAATTACGAGGATCTCTCCCTTATGGGACTGAGCCCGGACTGTCGTCAATAGCCCGTTGTGTTGTTTTAGTAAGACGTTAACTAAAATTACCATTACCATTACTGACCATTCTATTTATGTCCTGATTTCAATCATCATCGTCTAAATTTTTTTAACAATACAATTTTAAAGTTAAATGTGAAGGATTTGATTAAGGAAAATTTGATTGGGAAAAAACTCCATTCAAATCTTAAAGCACTTTTATGCTCACTTGGTATTTTACATCTTGTTTAAATTTGCATAAATTCAAAAATTACCTTTTAAGGCCCGGTGCACACATCCGGTTTTTCAACGTGATGAGCCGCTGCCGCAACGCAAGTGCGGTCTGAGATACATTAGATTCAATGGAGCAGTGCACAAATGCCTCCAGCGCCGCTGGGGCGACGCACGTCCAACTTGCGTGCAATTTGTACCGCAGTTCCCCATGGCACCGCACGGTAGCCGTGCATGAGTCTCCGTTCTGAAGTAAATTGTTCTTATAAATAAATGGGAATATTAATAATAATTAATAAATGGTTGCATCCAGTGATGTTTATTTTGTGTTTCAAAATATACTTTTTTTTACACCAAGTAAGCGAAATAAACACATTATCTTCGATAGGATATATTACCGCAAATGGCGCGAAATGAGTTCTTGCGTCATTTCACGGTTATGAGTGCACATTTGGGCTTCGGTGCCGCTGTGGCGCCGCACGTTGAAAAACCGGATGTGTTCACCGGGCCTAATTTATACTTCCCTCTCTATTGTCAACTTGCACTTGTGTTCAACATTATCTTTATCTACATAGAATCATGGATTTCTCAGAAACTGTGACTCCTGTTACGACGGGCAATTACTGCCATATATCGATCTTGAGAAACAGTTGTTATACAGTTGCGACCTTGTCCAGAAAGGCCTCCTTACATCAGTTCCAGAGTTCAGAAATTGTTTCCATAGTGCTGTGATAGTCTGTCTTGAAATATTCGCATATCTCGCTGCTTCCATCTTTGTCTGCCTTGTTTCTAAATGGCCGATAATGCGCTACTTCACAGATTCTTACAAATGATACTTCGGAGTCATAACAAACCGTTTCGTTTCCTTACACACTGAAATCAGACGATTTATTGCAGAAATTCACTCAGATATTCACTTTGCGCAAAGCGCTTGGTACACTGTCGGATGACGTAACGCCTTGATTTACATATCAGAAACCATTGAACACTTTTGATTGGATAATTCTAATTAGGATTGTCTTTCACACATCCCCTTCAAAAATGAATAGCATCGATAAGGCATTTCATGGAATATAATTATTTTTGGGTATGTAAAGATAGTTTTGGACATAAGCGTATTTTAACTCATAGCTCTAGCACATTAATTTTTAATACAATTTTTTAAACATGGTTTTAAATTTTTATTCGGATAAAAATTCTTAAACTTGATTTCTCCTACTTTGTCTTTCAAAACTTTTCTATGTAAATAATTTTTATTGTTTTATTTTGCTCTTCTTATTTGGACCTTGCGCCATAAAACCCCAAGATCCAATCCAACCCATGTGCGACGTTAATTAACATACATACCTAAATAACCTACCTGAATAATAATAAAATTGATCAAAAGATGTTCAATACTGATTTAGAACGCTGGTAGTATACTAGTATACTTGCTGACTACCATATGCGTTTACATTTTCAATTTAACTTTTCTAGATCTATCCACGATTTTTTACTTATGGCCTCAATAACACTTCAAAGTACATGAAGTAAGCAATTATTTGTGTAACATGGAGGTATTTAGGGAATTCGGGTCTCTCAAACCCTCCTTTCTTTGGATACGACCCTGATATGAAAGTTTGATGCTTTCATGACATAGGGGACAAATCTCACTAATGTGCTTCCCGGCTGTTCAATGAATCAATGCTTCTTACGCCATTTGCACATCGATAATCTTCCAGCACAATCAAACGCCTGACAGATTCGTTGGTTACCCGTTGCGATCTAAAAAATTGCCTCCATTAGCGACAGGTCGTGTAACAAATTCCTCATAAACTGGACGGCGATAAATATCCCGCATTTTCCCCACCTTCCGACGCAGGTTTTATCAGTTAGATTAAATCAATCCATGCCTACCTCCCCATTACTCTCGCTTTTTTATTTATGTCCCCAATTTGACACAAGCGGTATGGCAACAAGGTAATTAAACCAATCGGAAATCCAGCTGTTGACCTCAAAAGGACCAATGGCAGCGATGGACAACAAAGAAGGGGATTCGTGTCCTTTGGTTTCTCTAATTCGATTTCGGATAATTACACGAAAATGGCTCACAAATTACAGACCACCTCGATGTCAGAGGTGTAAGCGTTTCGGCTTTTAATGCGTCACATTTATCACGCGTTGTTGAAACCAATGTCCCTTCCAGTGTAAAATTAGCAGATAAAAATAATTCCACTCGCTCGTTCCTTTTCATTTAAAGATTCCGGTTACATGAATCGATATCAGATGGGAATGTCGCACAGAGCACTAAATGAATTATGCTCTGTTTGAGCAAGGCGAAAGTCGCAATTATTTTCGAGTTATGGCTCCTTTTTTAATAATGACGAGAATGGCCGGCAATTATGAGGGGCATCGTTTTGTTCAAGGTAAATGGCAACGATGTGTTTTTTTTTCTGTACGGTTGAACATTCTGCAGAGGCAAACTTAATGTTCCCTCAAATGTTTTTTTCGTGTGGAAGAATGTTTGAATATTGTTATCTCGAATTTATCATTCCGATTACCTGATTTGACGATGTAGTCTTGACTCTGTAATTAGCTACTGCACAAAACAGCAAAAGCAAATACACAAATGTAGTTTCCTTGCGCTAAATACGGATGCCACCATAAATTATGGAATTAATGAGATTGTGTTTCATTGTTACATATCGAGAAGGTGATCTCGGCGTCGGGGCCAAATATTTGACAGTTGAAACCAGTTTGGGAGTTGGACCATACTCAAATGATAGTTTTCAGACTTCATACGATACATTTTAGGTAAATGAAGACAAGTGTGTTAGAAAAATAGAGCCAGAGTTGAATACTTTAATTTTCTCTTGTATTTTGATATTAGTTCCTGCAATTAACATTTTTTTTTATATAAACTTTGTTGGTTACCAAAGCAAAGTGAAAGTCGAATGATATTCTTAAGTCTTAGGTACGTTTATTAACGGAACTGGTTAACTGTGCATTCACTAACGATTCTTTCAGCTGCGATTAGGAACACATTTTCGTTTGGCTAACAATCTTTGAATCTGATGCCATAAAACTCAAATTCAACCTTTTGGTGCATAATATTATCAAATATACTCATCCTGTGGACGATATTTACCCCCCCCCCTTTTTTTTTTTTTTGTCGATGTAACATTGTTACAGATCGATTGGAGGTCGATAGAAAAATATAAGACATTATTGTACGGGTAATATTTTATACAGTTCGCTTGGATTACCACCATCGTGAATGCAAGGCTATTAAGAGTGAATATAGAATTCTACGGCGATTTAACACTGAAAATTAGTAATTTTGAACTGAACATTTCTTACACACATCTTGTCAAGAGTCAAACACACCCTTCTCATCGAAAACGTTATAAATTGTATACTAAGTTAATAAAAGTCTTAATTTTATACAATAAAAGGGAGATTGTATTATTTTTATTTTCAGTTATCCAAATTAAATTTTATGTATTATTTATCCCTCCTATTTAATTTTTAATGTTAAGAAGGACGTCAAAACCAAAAACGTATCCCTTACTGTCAAATAAACAATGTAAAAGCTCGTAAGCATCTTATTTGCTTGTCCTAAGTATAATTATGTAATAGTAAAATAGAGGGGTCAATAAAACGGAGACGACGATGAAAGAAGCTTGGAGACCCCCTGCACTAAGCCCTTCATTACACCTCGCAACATGGCGATATCGAATTTTTACTCTTCTGGTGAATTTAAAGTTTGCAAAATACATAATGGAAACACACAATCCGTCTGTTTCTTTAGAATTAAAAGTTCGCTATTTCAATTTAGCAATTGGTGTAGGTACATGAAAGTTGCTATTATTATTAAACACACACACAATACATGTTCCACATATAATTTATTTACAATTACTATTTGCAATGTAACGATTTACAACGTTAGACTAACGCAAGTTGTCAATATGACATTCTTCCACTAGATGTAAAAAAATAATTCCAAAACTTTTACGAGTATTGGATTTTAGAATTATTTATGGTGATTTTACGTTTCATACATTGCATCGTAATTTATCTTACATATCCATAATATCTACCGTAAATCAACAATTTTATGCTGCCAATTTACGCTTTTATCTACCAATTTTCATTTTAAATTTACGGTACTCATAATTATTTATAAATTATATTTTTGCTTCTATATACACTCTATAACATAAAAAGCGACTCACCAAAGAGGAATTGTCCGATTGCGATAACAATTGGTGGATGTGAAGAACATACATAAAAAAACAAAAGATTAAATTTTCAGAACAAATGAATAATTTATATCAGTTTGACCGTTACAAAAGAAGGAAGTCATTAAGGCGTTGGTCCACCTCTGGCCTGGGTCCAAGCAGTCACCCGGCGTGGCATAGACTGGAAAAGTTCCCGGATGGTGTCCAACGGAATTTCTTGCCAAATTATCTCCAACTGTCAGGCTAAATGGTCAACATAACGGGATGGTTTTAATCGCCTTCCCATAACGTCCCAAATGTGCTCTATGGGAGAGAGATCAAGAGACCTAGCTAGCCAAGGAAGTGTTGGGAAAGCTTGAAGACACCTCATTGCAACACGTTCCGTGTGGGGCCAGGCATTATCTTATTCCAGATCCACCACCTCCCGACCCACCCGTTAGGGTATGGAGTCTTTGGCTGGGAGGGGGGAAGTGTGTGTGTGTACTTCCAGCTCATGAAGTATAACCCTGTGGCCCCCACTCCGACCGGACGAGCATTTATTGTGTTTTTAAAATTTACATAGGGCACAGGGCCCGGAACATGAATGTAAAAAGACAGGAGTAGAACATTGGGCAACCGGCCCCAATAAAAGGTCTATGGAAACATAAAAAAATTGTGACGTAGCATAACATGAAAATAAAACATTGTTAAATATACATAACTAAACTATGATGATGTGTTGAAGCAATAGGAATAAAAATAGTAATAAAATTTAAAATTTAAAAGATTAAGAGAAAGGGGGAACGCATTGGGAGATCCCCAGTGCTCAGGCCACAGTGGTCCCATTAGCCACCTCAGCCGCAATGGAAATGCATTTTTAAATTCGAAATTTAGAGATCTTTTTAATTTTTAATGACTGAGAGATAAGCCATTTTGGTTTATTGTCATCCGTGGGCATGCCCAGGTGATATCGAGAAGTGAGTGCACAGTCTAAAATATAGTGATCTGGATCACCCATGGCTCCACAGCTGCAAAACTCACTGTCTTTAATTTGAAAGCGATGTAAGTAAGACATGAACAGGCTATGACCAGTAAGAAACCACATCAGAGAGAGCGGTCTGCAACTAGATCTTTTGAGCTGGTCCCCGGCATGAACTCCCTCAACCGGAGACCACTCTTGACATGGCTATGATCGTCCTGCCAATCTCTATTTTTTAAGAGAGTTATCTGGTATTTTACGTAGGAGATCGGTGTAGGAACATCTAGAGACTCGCCACACGACGAAGCGAGCTCATTCCCGGCCATTCCCACATATGCACGCACCCAACTCAGACCAAAATTATCGTAGTAGTTAGCAAGAGTTTGTTTTACTGTTAGAAGATAGGTTGATTTAGATAAGATCTGAATTGAACTCAAGCTGTCACTATAAATATTAACCCTCTTACTGTTTTTGATCGCCCATTTAACCGATTGATGAGTAGCCGTAAGTTCGGCCTGAAAAACACTATTATTATTATTTAATTTATATTGATGGGCTTCGATCAAGGTTTGACCAGTGAATGTGCACACCGAGGCCCCGATAGTGCCATCAATAGCCGAGCCATCGGTGTACACATCATGATCTGAATTTTGAATATTTGGATGGAAATTTAGAATAATGGTGGAGGATGGATAAACTTACCCTGCAACAGCTCGAGCTCGGGTTTGTGAAGCATTATCTTGTTAAAAAGTTAGTCCGGGGTGTCGCAAAAGGAACGGTTACATAACCGGTCGTAGAATGTCGTCTACGCACATCTGTGCTGTAAGTGTGCCAGAAATGATTACCAAAGTGGATGCAATCAAATGAGATGGCACCCCCAGACCATGGGCATGTATTGTGTACATGGGCATGTATGAGCCCTATTGTGGGCATGTATGGTGTGCAATAGTTAGAGCAGGATCCCCCACGCTGCCCTAGACGTCTCCAGGCCCGTGTACGGTTGTCGTCAGGATACAGGACTCGTCACTAAAGACTATACGTCCCAAGTCAGTGCTGTTCCAATCGAGCCCGGTACCACTGTAATTCTGCATCTTCTTAGTGTGTCGACTTTTTTTATTTTAGAGTGTGTTTCAACGACTTTTAATCCACTCATTTAAAGCAACTATCTACATTAGTAACAAGGTCCGTGCTCATTAGTCGTGCATAGAAAAGTTACAACTCTAAGATGCCAATTATGTCTTTTAATGTTTTTTTCACTTTGAGTAATGATGCGTCAAATTCAAAGCGTCACATCAATGTGAAAGCCTTCACTTGTTGATCTTCTTTAATGCCTCAGTCATGTTTCGTTATCTATTAAAAAACCAACCAGTTTTCAACCGGATTACATTTCTTTTCAAGACTGGCAAGAACATGGCGCACTTGCCGAACAATTTTTAAAACCAACTGTTTCACCAGATGTCGGTAAAGGTCACTGAAATCCATACCTTATTGGTTTTGTCTCGGTAGATAAAAAGAACACGGTTTTGGTCACGTGTTATAGACATGGAAGTATTAAGGTTGTTGACAATTTTCGAAATATTGAATCATGTTTTCAAAAGTTACTCGACAGCACGGTAACCGAGCAGCCAAGGGAGATTGAGCGTTTGAATCCATCCAAAGACCACTGTAGACAAAGATGGCTGGTTCTCGTTCAATCTGTCGTGGCCTCAAATGTCCTCACGCTGGTGTAATGTGGAAGTTTGGAGAGTGGGGTGCCAGCTCATGTGTGACCTCTTGAACTAATCGTGGTTCAAAATCACGTGGTGTTGTCCTTCGGGTTTGATCTCGGATCGTCCACAGTAGCACGCTGTGTTGCTCCAATGCGACCTTAATTATAATACCTACATACCTTCAAAAGTTGTTGATCTGTTATTTTTTTGTAGAATATATATTTTTCGACAGTTTATAGTGATGCTGTAATGGGCAATTAGCTTCATAAAATAGCAAGTTAAATTTTCTTTCTGTTTATTAAATACTCTAAAAAAATTGACCATCATGGGAAAAATTCCTTCTCAGACTGTATGAATACTCGCCATAATACAAACTGTGGATTAGAAATTAAATACGGATCCGTATCACTTTGTCATACTACACAAATATAATACGAAGAATTTCAATATAAAAATTTGATAAAGGCAATTTGATATAAAGTGTAGACTAAATAATTTAGCTTTCATTAAACTTTAAGGGACAGTCAGAAGAGGTTGAAATTACTGTATTTTTCCGAGTGTTCCTTACGCGTTCTCTAAAAAACAGAAGAAAACATTTGGCTTTATTTAAAACACTCTGATTTAAGTCCTCAACCCCCTCGTTACTTTGCATTGGGATGACCAGAAGTGTTCGTTTAATTATTTAATCCTCTGAACATCACGTGGTAAGTATATCGCACCCCGGCAAGAAAAGTGACGCAACTAAAAATTGCAGAATTCGAGAAACATCAACTTAAAGGATACTATAAAATTTATATTGAAATGGTATAAGCTTCTTTTAAATTTTAGGTAAGTATTTAGGATGGTAACTTCTATCATATTCTATAGAATAGTAATATAACACGCTGGGGCACCTCATGCGTATTTTTCAATGACCAGACATCAAAATTTTTATTTTTTGACTTGTGTCACTTTTCTTACCGGGGTGCAATATAATTAACGTCGCATTGGAGTTACACAGCACAATGTGACGGTCCGAGATTAATCCCATAGGGAAAAACCGAGGATCCACGTAATGTTTAACCACAGTCAGATTACGAGGTCACACCTGAGCTGACACCCCATTCTCCAAACTTGCACACCATTCCAACGTGAGGATATTTGAAGCCAAAGATAGATTTAACGTGTATCAGTACCTTTGTAAAAATCGGACTTAGGTTGAATCTGAGTACTCAACAATCTGGTTGCTAATCCGTTGTTCTTGTCGAATTCTGAACGTCATGGTATTTTCGAGTTTTGTAGTTCGTTCAATTTTCGAATAATGAATTAAGTTTACCCCTCACATTTAACAACTCAACAACATCTATTGGTTGAAAGAAACCCAGGAAGGATTCTTCTGGTCACGAATGCAAAACTGCTTAGAAGTTGTGCAGGGAAGACTGTGCTGAACAGATGTATGCGCGTGAAACCTTTATGGGTCTTAAACGCCAGAAACATGTTACAGTTCTAATCTATGGAGTTAACGTGCAGTTTGAAGACTAGGTAGTGTTGAGAGAACGATTGACTTGTATTTGTAGGTGAGCCATGGTAGCCCAGTTGGTAGAGCAACGTTTAAGCAACCGGATTGTTGTGAGCTCAAATCCAGTTAAAGACCATCGGGTACAAAGGGGGCATGGCACAAGTTAAATTTATGGTGATTGAAAATGTCCTCCCGTTGGAGTGGTGTGGAAGTTTGGAGAGTGGGGGTGCCAACTTTTCAAATAGTGGTTCAAAATGACGTGCTACTGTACTCGAATCTTTCCCTTCGGGTTTGATCCCGGAGCACCGCCAATATCTAGTTGTGTTGATACAATGGTCTTCCAACAACAGGATGTGTTCAATACACACCCACATACGTAAACTAAATTCTTCAGATTTCTTAGATTTGCTGCAGACGGTTAAATTGGTTTATCATCTGACTATTGCTTTAGTATTTTTATTCTCATCTTTATATTTTACATGTTTTAAATCAAGCTTTTATTTTTATCTTAATTAAATATCTGATACTCCCAATAGGGTCATATTCTGGCTATTCTATTTGTTTGGTGCATCTTGTCTGCTTCTAGACCTTGATCCCAAAACCCCCAAAATTCATGCAGAGCAAGTGTTTGTTGCTATAGCTGATGGCATAATTGGAGCTTTTTTTCCACCCGAGGATCTAATGCAAATACGGTTACTTTTAACTGTGAACGATATAGTGTGAGGTTTGAAGATTTCTTTTTTATCTGAGATGGATGTGGGAAAAAGACTTAATGCTTTGGTACTTTCTACAAATAGAAGCGGCATGTCTACTACTAATGTACCAATTGCAATTCTGAAGGAATTGCAATCTTCGTTCCTTTGATTAGACCACGACGATTTTTTTCTGCAAGTTTACATAAAGGAGCGGGTCTTTGCCAACAAACGGAGAACGATTCAACAGCTTAAAAATTTCAAAAGGGGGACATAGTACCTTTTACCCTTTAAAAAATCGATTTTTCAAAAGTATTTAAAAAAATAATTTGGAATGTTGGGAGCATTTTAAAACAAACCGCATCGAAATCCGACGAAAATTACGCTTACAGCAATAAAAAACGTAAATGTCAATACTGACTGATCTTGTGATAGTGAGTCGAATGTAGTTAGTTTCGGTTTCGGAATAGAAAGTATCCTTGTAATTATTTTATATTCAGCCACTCTGCTGATCTATGTAATACATTTATTTAACAGGGAGAAGGAATTGTTCAACTCCAAGAATAACAATTGAAAGATAACTTGATAACTTTAACCAAGATAACTTGATTGAAAGATGAATAACAATCCAAGAATAGCTAGCTGCTTTCATGTGCTTTCTTCTGTCTTAGCTTTCGAAAGATGTTGCAATTTTTTGTTATTAATATAAATAGTCTTTTTATAAATAGCTAGCTGCTTTCATGTGCTTTCTTCTGTTTTAGCTTTCGAAAGATGTTGCAATTTTTTGTTATTGATATAAATAGTCTTTTTATAAATCCTACTAAAATGTCTGGCAAAGCAGATCGTAGATCTGGTGATTTTCGCAGAAAGAAACGTCGTTTTCATGGGAATCAGCATTTCCAAGGGAAACAATTTGACGGTCCCACGTCATGGTGTGAGTATCAAAGATCCCAATTTGACACAAGTGTTTCCTACATACACAAGAAAACTGTGCCAATACCTGTAACGGATGTAATTAAACCTACATTTGCAGAACTATCAGCACCCAAGTTGTTGAAAAACTGTCTGGGTGGCAAGACACAAAATGCTAATGAGTCTTTTAATTCCATTGTTAGGAAATGTGTCCGAAAACATCCGGATCATCTAAAACTGTTGTTGACGTTTTAATAAACGAAGCATTAGTAATTTTTAATGATGGAATGGCAGGTCGTCTGAGCATTTTGAAATGTCTTGGCCTGCAGGTAGGACATTTTGCATCCACCTCTGCTAAAAAAATCTCATTTGTCGTGTTTGAAAAGTGCAGAAATTAAATGTAGGTCATCAACACTAGAGGACCGTAGGGCTCACAGAATGAGGAAAAAAGCTTTAAATGAACATTTGACAGAAATAGAAGGTCCTACATATGTAGCAGGAGCATTTTAAACCCTAAGATTTTTATGATATTTTACATAATTGAAATTCAATCTTCAAACTTGATTTTCTCAGTTTCTAATTTTTAGACTTTCCCACAATATTACAAAAAAAGTTATGATTGTAGAGCTATAATATTTCACATGTATGTTCTACTTATGGATCTTAATTCTGTGAACCTCCAATATATTAATGAGATGCATACATTTCAATATATAGCATAATAAAAACAAAAATTTCAATAATTTAAATTTTTTATGAAATTTTATTTTTTTTAAATATTGTGTGTGTGTGAAATATTAGATAATTTTAAATTTTGAGGTTTGCTGTATAAATGTATTATTTAGCTTTAATTTGACATCAAAATTAAGATTCTACTGTATATATTTCAAAAATTATCTTGCGGGAAGCAAGATGTTTGCCTATTAATTATTTTTATTTTTGTGTTCACATTTTATGTTGTTTAAAAAAATATTTTATCTGAATTACAAATATTTTACCATGTTTTTAAAGTTAGTACTTTATTATGGAACTTATCAAAATTCCATTCAAAAATGAGAAAAGGTTGTTGATTTATGATGAGTCAAAAATGGTACAGAAAAATTATAAATTTTTGGCCTGAAAGGTACTATGTCCCCTTAAAATTGTTGGGAGAATTTATCTTAGATTCATTAATATATAAAATTTCGTTTTTATATTCCTTTTTGTAACTATACTAATTATATCACTTATCTCAATGTATTAGCCGGGGTAGCCCAATTGCAAGAACAATGGATACGCAACCGAAGGGTTGCGATTTCTAAACTAGTTCGAAGGCCGACGTGTTCACGCTAACTTGTGCACGTCGTGGTCTCAAATATCATCACGTTGGCACAGAGTGGAAGTATGGAGAGTGAATGTTTTTGGATGTCAGTTCAAGTGTTCTCGTCAATTGATCGTGGTTCAAAATGACGAGGCGTTGTCCTTGGATCTTTCCCTTCGGGATTGATCCAGAAGCGTCGTTGTGTTGCTCCAGTGCGACTTTAATCAATTACCTACCTCAAAGAAGATTTCAGATATCTTCGTGTGTGTAAATACCACTCATCTTGGAGGGAGAGCCATGGCCAAATATGGCCCTTGCGCCATAAAACCCTCAAACCAACCAACAACTTGAAGGGATTATGAGAAGAATAAAAAATTTTGTATATGGTTGGTGGCGTATAGCTTTTCTCATATGATGAATTTTATAGACTATAGCTGAAGCGTTCAAATAGCTTGTCAGAACAAATATGACAGAATTTTTTACATTTATTTGCATAAGTTTCTAAATCTGTATCCTTTCTTTTGCGGGATTGATCCCGGACCGTCGTTAATAGCCCACTGTGTTGTTTCAGTACGACGTTAATTTAAATACCTACCAACCTAAGCCGGGTAGTGTATTTTTAAGAAATTAAAAATATTTAAATGGATGTTTAAGGGGATCCGGGACACATCGAAAAAAAAATTTTATTAATTAATTTAGAACTTTGAATTTTTTTGTACTGATTACCCATCTAACTAATAAAGGAAATCACAACACAAAATTTTTCCAAAAAATCTTTAAAAATTTTAAATTAAATTTTTTGAAAAAAAGAGGGGTCATTTTAAATTGCTAATGCTCAAAATATTCTTGACCAATTTTCAAAATTCTTGCAGTAAATTATTCAAAAATGTATTAATTTTAATTCTGATTCAACAATTTAAAAAATATTAATTTAATAAAATAAAATAAAATATTTAAATTAAAATTTTTGAAAATTTTAAGATACTTTTTTTTTAAAGGCATATTTTTAAAAGTAAATATTTCTTTCAAATTTGTTGAATCAAAATTAAAGTATAATGTTTGAAAAAGATATAATCCAAATTTCAACCCTTAAACTTTATCGGTTTTCGACTTATAAACAGTTTGAATACAGGAAATCTTGAAAAAATGTATCATGAAGAGAAACGCATTTAAAGTTTTAAGGACAGATGTTGTTGCCATGACAACAACTGTCAAGAGTGTTAGATTTTCAAAACAACGCATCACAAAAATTATTACATCTCTAGTTCTAGTTAAGATAGAAACATGATTTATACGTCATTTTAAGCAGAAAAACACAGAGAATTTCTTAAAATAATAATAAAAAAAATTTCGAAAATTTGACGATTTTTGTGTCCCGGACCCCCTTAAATAGCAAAAGAAACAAGCTAATTTCTCAGAAATTTTTGTATTTCTATTCGGATGAGAGACATTTTTCTCCTGAACCCAGAGTTTTCTGCTTACTGATGAGAAGTAGCACGAATAAAGAAACAGACAACACTTTTTTCATTAGTTATAAATTACTTTATTCGTTTTCATAAATATTGTTGAAACATAAATATCTGTGCATTTTGGACCCAACCACTTTTATCGAGGTGATACTCCAGAAATGAGCACAAAATACACATTAATAAAACAAACGTTTCACGTAAATAATTTACGCTCGTAAATAACAATTAAAATATGCAACGCCAGCCGCGGTGTGCAGCAACTGAAAATGGCAAACAAGAACAAAGAGCGTGGAAATTTGTTTCCTTTTGGCATCGTCGTCAAAATGATCCGCATATGCGCTGTAAAACTATTAAGGCGGGCATGCAAAGGGTCTGAAATCATGACGATCAATATTCAAAAATTTGAATTTTAACACAGTTTAGACGAAAAATAAATAATTTAAAGGACAAACAAAAGCTTACAATTCGTTTCAAATAACGATATTATGGTATCAACTATAACAATCGTTTTCTTATGCCACTATCTATGAGAAGCTTTTTCAGTGTAATCAAAGCAGTGGTTTTGTTTTCAGGAAATAATACACACATCGGTTCACATGTCACCCAAATATGCAAAATGTTCAGAGTATTCAAGGACTTATCAGAATAGGCTAACTCACAAATATTTTATTGGGAGAATAAGTGATTTATCACGGCTGTTATTAGTCCCCCCAGAAGTTGGGTTAGTCTAATATTGTAGTACAGTAGCCACTCGTTATATCGCGCCTCGATATATCGCTCGAAACACAGGGAATTTGTTTCTTTATATTTGAGAACTCAATAGTCACTTGGTTCCAAGCAGTTATGCTAAACTGTATTGGTATAGAAAACAAATTCTTGTACCTGAAAGTATAGCTGAGTATGAATTTCTGTTTCAAAAGTATTCTATCGTAATTATCTTTACTTGAAAGTTTTATAATAATTATTTTTGTTTAACTTTTAGCTATGCATAAAAAAACGTGTATTTATAATCAAGTTTTCTTCGACTCCCTCTTTATGGCTACCCTCGATACATCATATTTTTCTTATTCCCTAGCATTACGACATATCGGTGGTTACTGAACATATTATTGGAATATTCTGCCATCTGGATTAGTCCTGGATGTGGGCCCCAGTGACAGAAGCAGTTGATTTTCATGTTTTTTTTATTGGTTTTTGATGCTAAAGTTCGTCCCGTATGAGGGATAGATGGTACTGCTTCATAAAACCGAAGTGTTATCTATTTCACACGCCCGAAATTTTGAAATTGTTTGATTGAAAGGAATTTCAGCGAGTACTAGGGTAAAAAGTGTGTTATTCGCTTGTGTTTTAAAAATTCTGTTAAGCATTAAAAATGGCAAAAAATAAGGAACATTTTCAACTTTTTTATATCCGAAAAGGTTAGTATAGTACGAAAGAATAGTTTGCGGAACAAATTTTGTCGTTGAGGGGTGTTTTTTAAAGTTTGTTAAGCATTTTAAATGGTAGAAAAAAAAGGAGCGATTTCAACCTATTATGCTTTCTTAACTCCGAAAGTGCAAGAATGCATCCCGCAAACGCAAAAGAAGATAGGTTTTGTATAGGGTGAGGGTGCCGTGGACGATTCTACTAGTAAGGGGTGCGGAAAGTTTTGTGGCCTGGAGCGCGAGATGATTCAGCTTCCGGAAAGATGGACAATGGTAATCGAACAGGATGGCACATACTTCATTGATTCAACATATATTAACGTATTCATATTATAACGTACGTCAATAAAATAATTTGTTTTCAATTTTTGTACAAAAAAAAACCTGGACGAACTTTTGCATCAACCCAATACAAAGTATGGATTAGCCCAAACTAACGGTTGACAGTTATATCTCACTGCAGACCACACTAATGTAAACTCTGTGGGAAAGATTTTTCACTACGAAAATTCCTATGCTATAGTTTGATTGTTAATTGTATGTATTTAATCAATTCGACTTAAATAGAACAAAACGGTTCCAAATGTCGCCGTAGACACCATAGAATTAATTGATGTTCTAAAATGTCATGATCCCCGTTCTTCACTCAAAAAAAATAATAATAAGTGCCTTTATTTAAGGCTATTTTTAATTTTTAAAGCTACACGTCAAGATCGTGATAGATTAACCTATACATTAATCTCTGCTGAAGAAACTTTGAAATGTCCAATGTTTGGATCTCACTGACATGGTTTTTAAAACATCCATTTTCAACTGACCTATAAATATTATGCCCTCAATGTTTGGTGACTTCACCTGACATGTTTATCGATCTTGGGTTTTCGAATGCGTGTAAAATAATCTAAGTTGTTTTTTGATAAAAATTAGTTTTCATATTTTTAAGGGTCTATTGAGGCTATTAAAGAACCCTTCGAAATTCAATGAAGCCTTTTTGAGGCCCGTGGGGGTGTTGTCAAAAGTAATACTTTATAACCGAAACACTAAACACGATTTTCTGTTTAGTATTGCGTGACAAATACTTGAAGTAACACGGGCAAATAAAAATGTTTCTTTTAAAACATATTCAACAAAATTAAATGTATTACTAAAATTAATGAGCAGTTCTGATGATGGGAGTGGCCAATTACCTAAATTCAGTTTCACTCTTAAAAAATTGATTTTCACTTAAAAAAAAGAATATACTGTGATATATATTAAATTTGTTTAACACCTGTTCACTATACACGCAGAAAAAGCCTCTCATAGTTCATAATACTAACACAAGGAAATTAAAAATGAAAGAACAATCTTTACAAAAAAAATAAATAATTCGGAAGAATCTATAAAAATAATCAAACGACGTTTCAGGCTATGCCGAAAATAAAATTTCTCCATATGCCCTATGGGATAAATAACAACCAATTGTAAATTATAACAAAAAATATGGCCATCTATGCTACACAATAAACATCTAATATATAGAATAAGCAATCTTTCTAACGGAAAAATATGCGTAGGGACAATTAAAGCTTGCAAGGTTAAATATGTAATAAATAAGGGAGCGTAGATAGTTTTGTAAAATAAATATATATATTGCCGTAGAAATTTGAATAAACCTTTGAAAGGATAAAAATAAAGATAACATTTCACGCCACCAGTAACATACAGTCATTTACAGATATTTACATCCACGACGAAGAGGGAAAGACTCGACAGCTCGAAAGCTCTTTAGAAGGACACTTGAGGAATGAAGGTAATTGAAGTACTTAGCACCGGGCACAAATTTCGTTCCGAGCATTAAAATTCAGCAGAGACCGTAACGTGAAGGATTTCCCCTTGCAAAACAAACCACCACGTTGGTTTTAAAATTACAAATATTTGTTTGACCTAATACTGGAGCATGGTGTCACTCCGGTGAGAAGGCAGATGACATTGCAGTAGTCCTCTTCCAGAAAGGTAGTAAGCTCACTAAGGAAAGGGCTGCCAAATACAAAATCGTGCGTCTATACGTAAGTGTTTTGCTCCCCGGCTGGTAATACCAAAGTTACAATTAAATGAATTTGTTGTTTAAAGTGAAGAAATATTAAATACATGTTTCTTTGCATGCTGCAAAACTGCAGTCCACTGGAGCCTCATCTGCCATCAACTCTCTTCTGCAATCTACCTGACAGTTTTGCACACAGAAGAAACAGTCTAATTTTGTCTTTCTGCACATGACACAAAAAATATATTTTGTTTTAAGCAATGGAAGCCGTATTGATTGCCTATCGCCAGATCAACGCTGTAAACGATAAGTGTGGGAAAGCATGTTTATTTTCAACACACCAAAGGCTTCAACGAGATACCTCGTCTATCAAGATCTTACCAATTTTGCCAATGAATGGTCATCAAGATGTTGACACTTGTTTTTAAGATGACGAGATCAAGATCTGGCCAGTTTTCTTCTAATGACGAGATATCTCGTTCATCGAGATCTGGTCAATTTTGTTAATACGTCGAGAGATACCTCCACCACCGGAGGGTTAACATGCCTCTTAATTTAACAAGTAGACTCTTCTAAAACCAGGTGGGACTCAACTGCCAACTCACCGGAACAGGAATAATACTGACTCCCGAATACGTTCCAGTTTTAATTTGATGGAAAACTACAATTTCGAAGCAGGTTTTGCTCATGTGTATAAAAAGAAGTGTCTCTGTGTTTAGTATTGTAAGTCGCGTTTTAGACAACATTTAGACTATTTAACTGTTAAAAGTTTGTTTTATCTTTTCTGAGAGGTTTAGAGGATTCCTTATCGGTGATTTTAAATGTGCCAAATTGCTTTAGTAAAAATTGAAAACCTTCAAAACGATGACTGTTCACTTCTTAAAAATGACATTAAAATGCAAAAAGATGCTTCGTCAATGTAAAAAATCGTCAACGCTCATTGAGTAGTGGCAACACAGTCCAAGGACAACAGATTTAAAATTGCGTCTCTTGTCACTAAATTAGATCCTGATGATGGTGAACGACATGCTCCACCAAAATGGCCATAGACGAAGCATTTTTAAAAATCGTGATTAGTCATTGTTTCGAAAGTTTCCAATTTTTACTATCAATATTGACTACGGTTTTCGTCAGTTTTCCTATTTATTGCCTTTATTACTAACCCAGTGGCGAATGACTTATTGTCATTCGTTATTTTGAAATCGCAATTTGAACGAAATTTAGACAGCACATTTTTTGAGTAAACCAACATGGTGGTGAAGCACAAATTTAGTTCATAGCACTTTATGGGAACATATCTTCCAAACCTTATCGGATTTTTTTGATTCGGGACACTGCTAAATAGGTCTGATGCTGCGTGAAGTATTTCTTTTGGCCACCTTTCTGATCCATCATTTTTATAGTGCGGCAACGATGAGAAAGCAGATGACCTTGAAGAATCAGTTTTTACGAAGGTGGTCGAACTCGTTAAGAGAAAGGTGGTTATTCGTTTCGCCAATTCGTAACTGCTTCAGGCACCGAATCAACCAGAAACCATGCAAGGACACCAACTGTGTAAATGGGTATTGCTTCCGTTTCACCTGTCCCTGAATTGAACGAGCAGACCCCTTCAAAACTACGCGATTCAAATGCGAACTCACCGGAGTCGGACTATGCGTAATAGCTCATGTTGTGAACTGATAATACAGGGAAAAGTAACCTTCAAGTACATTAAACTAGTTCACATAGCAAGTGAGAGAGGAATTTCAGGTAAAATAATTGCGAAGTAGAATTGCACCATTGGAGCCCATCGTAGAAATTTCGATTCACATAAAATATCACCTTCCAGACGCATAATTTAAAATAATTATCCAATCATATATTTTCATTCAAAAAAGCACCGGTACATATTTCTCAGCTCTTAAATGCCTTGAGCAATCTCTATCTCCGTCCACAGAAATAGATGGCGTTCATCAGAATTTCTACCCTACAAAAAGCAAAACATTTGATATGGCAAATGTCTGGAATGGTCTTTAAAAAAAAGAACGTTTGATCGTTTTTGGAATGTGGTCAGAAGTTAGCACCGATGCACAGTTTTGGCACTGGATCAGGGTAGTTTTCAAAAAGGGTGCTAAGGACGGTTTGGTGTTAAGTCAAAGGTAAAACGAGTGAACATAGCAACTTATTTTACAGTTGAAGCACTTGAGAACAAAATCTCCACAGGATGTATCAGAAGTAATCCAATCGGTACGCAGTGTGCGCCAACAGCTCATGTTAATCTCACTGAAACAGTTTCACGCATGGGTTATTGAGATGCAGTGCACAATTCTAAATGAAGCACAGTTACAGCTTCGAAGATGATCCATGCAAATTGCTCTCTTCTGTGCTATCGGGAAAGGGCAACGTATATCTGCTTCACGAGTTAAACCTTCCCACATTTAGTTACACTTTTTTACTAGTGGGAAGGGGGAACCTGCCAGACTTCAAAGGGAAATCTGCATGTAGATTGCCCAACTGTTCTGCCATGTATTTTTGCATTGAAAGAATCCACTAATGCCGATGCTTGACCTGTAACACTTCCTGAAGGTTAACCGAAATCTGTATGTAGATTGCCCAACTGGTCTGCCATGTATTTTTGCATTGAAAGAATCCACTAATGCCGATGCTTGACCTGTAACACTTCCTGAAGGTTAACCGAAATCTGTATGTAGATTGCCCAACTGGTCTGCCATGCATTTTTGCTATGAAAGAATCCACTAATGCCGATGCTTGACCTGTAACACTTCCTGAAGGTTAACCGAAATCTGTATGTAGATTGCCCAAATGTCTGCCACGCATTTCTACCATGAATGATTGCACCAACTAGAGAACCCAATTCAAATGAAGATTCTTTTCGTCCGAGGACACTGTCACGCTACCACCTCTGGGGGATGGTTAGTCCTCTCTTCTGGTCCACAGCTCAGTTCCGAAGTCTCGGTGGACTGTACGCTGTCCGACACTGTCTGGCCGCAGCTCTCTGCCTCCCCCTCTTGGTCCGGAGTGTTGGGGTCCTGCACAGGGGTCACCGAAGCTTCCGGAGAAGGCGGACAGGAGTCGACCTCCGTCTTGGGGGTAAAGGGCTCGAGAGTGTTCGCCCGGTGCTGTAGGGCGAGGTGCTCTTCTACCTGCTGCTCGTTGTCAAAGGGGTCTCCGCAGACGGAACAGCTGTGGTCGAATGTCTTTTCGTGGGTGTCGCGCAGGTGCACTCTCAGCAGAGCTGTGGACGGAAAGGATTCGTCGCATATTTCACACGGGTGGAGGGTGGACGAGATGTGGCTTCTCATATGCTCCTGGAATATTAATGAAAAACTGTTAGAGCGGGTAGAAATTCGTATTCGGTTGATGTTGAAGTTCGTCCCGTTTTTCGTGGTAGATGGCATTGCATCGCAAAACCGAAGTGTTAACTATTTCACACGTGTATGGTGTTGATGTTGTTTGAAAGTAGGAATTGCAGCGAGTACTTGGGGGAAAAGTATGTTATTCGCTTGTGTTCCTTAAATTTTGTTAAACATTAAAGATGGCAGAAAAAATTGTCAACTTTATTACCGAAAAGGGAATAATAGTTCGCGGACGCAAAAGAAGATATGTCTCGTGTATGATAAAGGGATCCGTTGACGAGTCGTCAGTGGTTCAGCAAGTTTCGTCACTTAGACTAGCTCGTACCCAAATATGTTTCCAAAACGTTAAACTCAATTTCCGAAGAACTGAGTTTTGCAATACGATGTTTTGTTCAAACAGTTAAAATGAATTGATCTCTGTAACTACTTTTATACCGTTAAAACCTATATATTACATCGCATGTTTTGACCTTCAGTTGTAGTTATTAGTTAATAAATTCAAACCAGGGATTAGTTGGTCTCTGGTTTGGATCAAAATTACAACCGTGTGCCTGAGTATGAATGAATGTCGTGAAAATGTGACCTCTCCGTAAAAACGAGACGTGTCGATGTGCTGCCATCTGTTAGCTAAAAATTCGAGCTAAGTCGGACTTCCTCCCAATGGGGCTCACTTGCATGGAAAGGCTAACCCCCCTCGCCTCTTTCCGTCTTCGACGGGCCTGGCATTCCTTTGGTCTGCCAGTGTAGGCATAAGAAACAACAACAGTTATTAATGAATTTTTTGGTTGATTTTTAGATGTTACAATTCCTGAAAAAATCTTGATTCTTTAGACTTCCTTCATGAAAAAAATTGTAAAAAAAAACCCTATTCCCACTAGCAACTTGATGGAAGATTAAATCTTGAAGAATTTTGTGTGTGTGTTTTAGGAACAATTTCCAACAGGAATTATCTTCCTGAACAAATTAGAATTTAAGATATATCTTTTAAAAACATGTTAATTGACTAAATATATATTATAGAGACAAATTATTAAGTAGCTTAATCATAATTTTTCACACTAAAATGAGTTTAAGCACAAACCAATGTGAAAAAGTTGGTTTTTTGTAGTCAATTTAAAAAATGTTCTAGTGTGTATGTACACCTTAAATTAACACACCATACAAGCGTTGTTTTTAAAAGGAATGAAGGAAGAGAATGGACCATTTCACAAAAGGGTTTTAGTTTCATCCTGCGGAATTATTCAAAATGAGAGAGAGAGAGAGAAAGCTTGAATATACGAAAAGCACACTTACCTTCACCTGTGATTTCTTGCAAAACACCTTTGAACAGTCTGTACATGAGAATGTTTTGGAACTGGAGTTTTGGTGGTGCGTTTTCATGTGCAGCTTTCGGTTTTCCTTTCGGGTGAAGCGCTTCTTGCAGACGGAGCACTCGAAGTACTTCTTGTCCCTCTGTGGCTTTCCATAAGCTGTCCTAGAAACTCCTGTCTCCTCCGATAACGTGTCCTCGTCGAATTTATACAGATCTTTATGCGGCACTAGAAGAGAAAATATTTCTTACAAATTCAGCTTATCTCTGCGTCAAAATAAATTAGCACAATAGCAACTTATCAGGCCAGCTTTATAAAAATTAATTTCTAGTAGCGCGATTTTTCAGTCGTAAAAATAAAACTCATTGTTTCAAGAAGAAGTGCACAAACTTGCGACTAAACAGTCGCAGCGATTAAAAAGTTGCAAACACTTCTGCTTTCACTGCGACGTCACTGTCGCTCTACACAATGAATCACACTGATAGGCATGGCCATGTACCCACTTGCGATAGTTTAGTCGCAGTTCTGGAGCAGTCTTGTTCTGGTCTCTGTTTGAAACACTGCAAATACCCGTCTAAAATATCTGACAACAAATCTACCGGAGGTGATGATGGACGAATATTAATAGTAATTGATACTGAGTTAGCTATTAACCCTTCTTTGCATGATTTTTTCTTTATTGGTAAAATAAATCAAGGTGATATATTCATGTTCAAAATTAAAGGAAAAATGGTTCAAAAAATCTTAGTATATATTTATAGTATAAATTTAGCAAAAAACACTAGGATGATATCATGTGGTATTTTTTTAATTGAACGCACGCTTTTTCAGAAATTGCTCTAAAAATAACAGAAACACATGTTACAAACCTTTCTTCCACTCATTTTCACTTTTTTAGCAATAGAAACTCAAATATAATAAAACAAAATTAAAAACGAAATCATACGTTTATTGCAACTACAACAAACAGCGGAATGACAACTTCAAGCTCGTTTTACTGATAGTGACATTTGCTTATTTCTGACAGCTATGTTTTTTTTATGCAATGGACATTAAAAAGGTATCCAGACACGATCAACTTAAACTTGTTCTTTTATATAATTTTTGGGCATTCAATGTTATGATGGAAATTTCCACCATTATGCAAAGAAGGGTTAAAACAATTTAAAAGGAAGAAGAATTTAGAGAAATTGAAGATCGTTATTGATGGACCAATTATTCCCAATAATTCATCAAAACTACTTTTTGTCATTCGGTAATGCTGGTGAAAACTAAGAAAGGTGCTCACATAAATCTTCAAATAACTTGCAAAACTGCCCTTTCAATAATCTTTGTTTTGTTATTGGTTGTACCCCCTAATAACGATGATTACTCCGTTTATTTCACTCTCGAAGTAAAAGAGCAATCACACAAGTAGTTTCAATGACATCCATTGGAAACTGTTCTAATTCAACGATTTATCTATCGCAGTGTGTGCACCTTGTAGATTTTGTGCGATAGCGATTTTTTGGTCGCCGCGACTAGAAATCGCAAGTAGAGGCCTAGCCTTATGCTCGCTAACTTACCATTAATAAGCGTGCGTGTTTTTTTAATAGTTAAGTGGAAAGTGGTATTTCAGAGAACGTCGGGAAAAAGTTTTACCTGTGTCGGGAGCGAAAGCCTCTCGGAAAGATGTGGTTGGGTGTATGAGGATCATGTGCCCTCTCAGGTCCTCCAGCGAGGTGAATTCAATGCCACAGGTGGGGCAGGGGGTGGTGCAGAGCCCTTCTTGCTTGAAGCTCATTTCCTGGTGGGATTGCTGGTGCTTCGCCAAATCAACGGGGCTGCCGAAAACGGAGGGGCACTTGGGGCACTCGTACAGGAGCCTCGTGCTGTCACCGTTCCCTGAACCTGTAGAAGGAGAAGGCAAAAAGGGGCTCCTTACTGAATGAAAATGCTTTTAAATCAGATATATGTGATCGATTGGTATTTTTAAGTGCGCAAATTTACTGGAGCTTTCTTTTTAAACGCTTTGCGAATCCGATGTAATTTCATGAGGTTTTAATTTTCATCACGACTCAATCCATTTTAAATCAGGTAATGGATTTTCGAATATAAATTGGATAACATGCGCTGAAGTGTAGTATGTTTTGAGTGAGCTATACAAAACGTGCTTTAAAATTTCATAGATGAGAACGTAATATTCGGAGATAAGAACGTAATATTCATAGATAAGAAACGTAATATCATCAGATAAGAACGTAATACCCTCAGATCAAAACGTAATATCTGCAGATCAGAACGTAATATTCGTAGATAAGAACGTAATATCCGCAGATAAGAACGTAATATTCATAGATAAGAAACGTAATATCCGCAGATAATACCGTAATATTCGTAGGTAAGAACGTAATATCCGTACATATGAACAAAAGAAGTCTCTACCACTACATAACATTGTTAGGAACATTCTAATCAGTCTGATTTTGAACGTGCTAAATATTCTAATCTGCGAAACTTAAATATGAATAAAATATTAAAAGATTCATATAATTTTTACTCACTCACAAATGAACAATACCATTCTGCTAAGCTTTAATTATTCATTTTTAAATCTCTTCTCGAAAACGGCACAATTTGTCCGTTTACAGAAGGTGTGCAAAAAAACCTGGCAGAACTAGTGCGATGAGAATGGCTTTGGAGAAGTTCATTAATACGAAGGTAAACAACCACTCGTCGAGACAACCACCAGGAGATTTAACCCTCCAAGTCTTACAACGAGGTTTCTCATCCAAAATTTAATCAATTCTGCAATGGACGAGACATCTTGTCGAGTTAATGCTGCCTTATAACTCCAAGGGAATAAAAATCCAAGTATTAAAAAGAAATTTTCCTTGCACAGAGCAGGTGACACTGTGAAACAGGTTTTTGCACCAGTAAGAACATAATAGCCGTAGATAAGAACGTAATATCATATAATAAACCGAAATAAAGATAAAACACCAGGAAGGTTGAAAAGCACATGGCTAAAACAACTCGCGCACTACTATACTCGCATTCACAATCTCAACTCACCTTTGGTGGTGGTGGTGGCGGAGGTGGTCTGCAGCCTGCTCATGTTCTCCCACATGTGGACAAAGGAGTGGTTCTCCAGCTCTGCCCTGAAGAAGAACTTCTGCCGGCATTCATTGCAGTCGTAGGGTCTCGAATCGAGACCGTGGTCGAGCATGTGTCGCTGGAGGAGGGGCGAGCTCGTGAACACGGCCGCGCACAGGTAGCACGTGAAGTGGGAGCACCCCTCGAAGGTGTGTTCGATCAGATGACACTGCAGTTTGGAGGGTGAGTCCAGCACCTGAAAAACACCACCATGAATTACTACCTACGTTCAGACCGCGGTGGTAGATCACCTACTGTTTACTTATTGACCTCATATACTAAAGTATTCATATTAGTGGGTTGATACAAAAGTTTGTTTCATATTTTTCCGATAAAAATTGAAGAAATATTAATTTGTTTATTCAAAACTATATTTGATCAGTATAATATGCACCATTTTGTTTGATGACTCTTTCGCCATCTCTCCGGTAGCTTCATCCGCTCGAGCTCGAAGACGTTCCGAGGTTACTGGCTAAAAAACGGATCCTAGTAACGAAACTTACAAACCACTTGTTGCACGCGGAATCATCAATTGTCAGAGTTCGTCCTGTTTCTAGTGCTACAAGGCATCGCATCGCAAAACCGAAGTGTTATCTACATCACGCGTATGATGTTTGGATGTTGTTTGAAAGAAGGAATTTCAGCGAGTACTTGGTAAAAAAAGTATGTTATTTGGACTGTGTTTTTTAAATTGCGTCAAGCATTAAAAATGGCAGAAAATGAGGAGCAGTTTCGACATAGTACGCTTTTCTAGTTCCGAAAATGCAACAAATGCTTCGCAGATGCAAAAAAGATATGTTTTGCGTAGAATGAGGGAGGCCGTTGACAATTAATTCCACGCGCTGTAAGTGGTTCGGAAAGTTTCGTCGCCCGTCTTTAGACAGAAACCTCGGAACTTGTAAGAGCGCGGGAGGGTGCAATTACCGGGCAGATTTAGAAAGGTCATCCAACCACAGAACGGTGCATTCTAGACTGATTAAATGTAATTTTTAGTTAATAAAATAACTTTTCTTCAATTTTAGTCAACAAACCGGGATTACCTTTTGCATCCATTCAATATAATGATCTTTTCCCACATGGGTTTAACTTTAGCAAACAAGGCCGTCGCGTTCCCGGGATACCCAATCGATCTTTCTCTGCTGTCATCCCACAACTCTTTTCCCCAATCCCTTTGTTCTTTTCACGACAATTTTCACTTAACGGCTTGTGTTTGGCAAGTGTGGTCAAGCCAGACTAGACATGGCCAGCCTTGCGCCATCGAACCGCAAACCAACCAAGCAACGTACCTCGTGGCAGAGCTTGCACTCGTGGTGCGTCCCCTCGTGCAGCACGTGGCACGTGACGTGCGCCTGTATCTCGGCCTCCGACTCGAAGGACATCTGGCATTTGATGCACTGGTAGGTCTTCTTGTCCTGGTGGTGCACCGTCCTCCTGTGGGCGTCCAGGTCGGCGAAGGACTCGAACTTGACGCCGCATTCCCCGCAGCGGGCCTCGCCCTCTCCCTTGGTGTGGAAGCAGTCCTTGCACATGTAAGCGTGGGGCGGCCGGATGATGAGGTGGCCCGGGTCGAAGGTGCGGGAGCAGACGCAGCAGGGCGCTGCCAGGGCGGCGTTCTTGAGGTGGAAGCGGGCGTGCATCTTCACCTCCACGTCCACCACCAAGGTCTGCCGGCAGACGACGCAGGGCACGGGCAGCAGGCCGCCCCCGTTGGGCGAGGAGGAGGCGCTGTGCTGCTGGATGTGGCTCAGGAATTGGTCTTCATTGGCCAGCTGGACGCGGCACACGATGCACGTGCTGCCGGACACCACCTGCAATGGTAGGGAGTTGATTAAAGTTGTATTGGAGCAACACAGCGAGCTATGGGTGACGGTTCGGATCTAACCCCAGGGGAATAACACAAGGATAACACCAGGTAATTTATTTGATGAATTTGCACCTGAGCTCTACAAACTTTCACCACCACACCAACATGAGGACATTTGAGGCCAACATATATTTAATGTGCACCAATCCCCCATGTACACCATGGTCTTGGGTTGGATTCGAATTCATAACCCTCTGGTTGCTAGTCCGTTACTTATCTTACCGGAATTCCGCTGCGCATCGTCTTAAATGGAAAGGCATGGTTGGAATAATTCAGAATCGGCCTTAGCTAAGACATCCGCCAATTGACTGCCATGCACCTCTCATTGACTGGGAATCCACTGTAGTGTGATATGCGGATCACAGCAGAAATTATGTAATGACTAGCTGATTTACCCGTCGTTAATCGAATTGAATTGTTTGTACTCGTAATTCACGTAACTCTGTTATTCCTATGGAGATAGAGCGAAGGGCTTCTAGCCCTCTCTACAAACCTAGAATAAATAGAACGGGGTTGATATATAACTTGCGTTACGCGTAGTAGTTAAAGTATGAGTGCATCAAATTTGGGTCGTCGATTTGATCGAATTGTGATAGTAAATATACTGAATGTTATTCTTATTAGGATCATGAGTTGTTTATAGCAGCGTCTCTAGATCAAAGACAAATAGAACGGGGTTTGTTGTATAGCCTATGTTTCTTGCAATGTTCTAAAGAATAAATTTAACAAATTTGGTGTGAATTGGTCTGATAGCGATCGTAAAGATACTCAATCTTATTTTTATAGGGATTTTGAAATGTTTTTAGCCCTTTCTGCACATCCAAGGGGAATAGAACGGGGTTTGTATGTAACCAACGTTACCCACAGGGTTCCAAAGAGTAAGTGTAGGAAATGTGGTGCGGATTGGTCAAACTCAGTGTGGATTTGTATAGAGATCAGACCTCAACTCTGCTTCATATAGGTAGATGGCGATTTGAGATATTTCGTGAGGTCTAAATCGTACCTTGCAGTGTGTCAGCTTGTGTTCGGCCAGCGTGGTGGCCGAGGGACACATCTCGTCGCAGATGTTACATTTGTGCTTGCTGGGGGTGGCGGTGTGGGCCTTCATGTGGTTCTCCAACTCCCCTCGTGATTTACAGGCCTCGTTGCAGTAGGCGCAGAACAGGCTGACCACGGAACCGGCCGGACTGCTTCCGGACTTGGGTTCTTTGTGCAGGCGGTGCGCCTGCCGCCTGTGCGCCGCCAGTCCGGACTCGGACGAACATACCACGTCGCAGATGTCGCAGCGATGGTCCGACCGACCCCCCGAGGACTTGGCGACCGCGACTGGCGGAGAGGCGGCCGGGGTGGTTGGCGTTGTCTGTTCAGAAGGCGTCATCGGTTCACCTGTGGGGATTGAAAAAAAGGTTTCATAAATGAGATGGAAAATTGGTGAATGTATATAATGAAATAAAAAATATTATTCATAATTTTTTTTAATTCCCTGTTTAACCCTCCAGGTGGTTTGTTCATGTCGAAAACTACCCTGTAAGGGTCAGACTATGATTCAAAAATCAGTTCCAAACTGTCACCAGTGCTGGCTAAGGGACAGTTTGTTTTTTACGTTTAGATGTAAGTTCTCCTTGGAGTAATAGAGAAGACGTGTCTCGAAGATATATCGCGTCATTGATGAAATTGATCATGATCTTGGACGATATATCTCTTTTGGAAAACAAAGTGAATTTAGGAAACTAATTACAGCAAAGACGGGTAGTAAATACAGTAGTGGAAAAATATAGCTAAACAAGCATACATTAGTATTTTTAAATAACTAATATTGGGTTGGTGAAAAAGTTCTCTCTCTCTCTCTCTCTCTCGTCCCGCTTTTGGCGTTAGACTGCATTGCATCGCAAAGCCAAACTATTATCTACATGACACGTTTGGATATTGTTTGAAACAAGGAATTTCAGCCAGTAATTAGTACAAAAATTGCATTCTTGGATTGTGTTTTGCATTCAAAATGGCAGAAGATGAGGAGCATTTTCGACTTAGTATGCTTTTTTATTTCCGAAAAGGCAAGAATGCTTCGCTGACGCGAAAGAAGATAGGTGTTGTGAAGGGTGACGATTCCATGTGCCGTAAGTTGTTCGGAAAGTTTCGTCATCTGTATCCGTTCTTCAGCTACAAATCCCAGAACTTCAATGAGCGCGAGATGATGCATCTACAGGAGAGATGGTGAAAGATCATCGAACAGAACGGCTCATGCTATAGTGATTCTATGTAAGTTTTAGTCAATAAAATAATTGTTCTAATTTTTGTCGAAAAATAAAAACCCAATAGAAACGTTTTTCTCGTTTCTCAGTGACCAAGTCACTAAATTTCGTGAAGATGAAACGAGGAATTGTTTTATTGAAAGACTTACCTCTCGATGGTCCCGGCCCGTTTGCAGAAGACTTCTTGGTGCAGAGGTTCTGCGCCTCGTCGCTCTGCAGCCCCGCCACGGAGTTCGGTGGTGCCTGCTGCGGGGGCGCGGGACTACCACCGCCCTGGTGCCCCAGGAATGCCGGTGGGGAGGCAGTGGCGTTGCCCTGGTGTGCGGCCTGGATGTGTCTGTCCAGGAGGAACTCCACGTGGAAGGCGTCTCCACAGGCGCTGCACGCGAACTGCTTCTTGTGCGCCGCGGCATGGAAGCGCAGCTGTACCTCGCTGGAGAAGAGCTGGTCGCAGAGCAGGCAGCGGTAGCCCCTGCCCGACTGCTGGAAGCCGCCCTTCGACAGGTGGTTGAGCTTCACGTGCACCTGGAACTCTACCTCGCTGCGGAAGTAGGCGCTGCACGAGGTGCATTTGAGCGAACGGCACTCGTTGCTGTGCTTCACTGCGAAGTGGACCTGGATGCTCACCTGAAACGAGGGAGAAGTTTAGCACTGGACTCTATCCCAGATCCCTCGAAACGAAGCGACTATCGCACCATGGAGAGTAACGAAACAAGGCCACGGTAGCCAGGTTGGATTGGATATGGTTTTGTGGCATTGAGTCCTCTTGAGACATATTATGCCAAACTCAAGATAAAAATTCAGATATATAATATAATAATAAAGTGAAATGAGTCAAGTCATAATGACTGAATACTATATAAAATTATACGTGATGGATAAAACCAATGTCCTGTAAAAAGCTAAAAATATTTGGAAGAGGATTTTCTCCAACCATGTCTTCTAAAGTCAAATTAAATGAATTAAAATGTTTAAGCCGTTGACTATTAAAATGAGAACATTCTATTAAAATGTGTTTCACTGTTAGTGGGCAAATACAGTAATTGAAAATAGGATGATCTTTTCCAAAGGTAGCCAGGTTGGAAGAGGAACGGATTAGTAAACGGAGGGAGATCGAAACTCGAACCAATCCAAGACCGCCGTGTACATGCGGGCTGGTGCAATCCTCAAATATCTTCACATTGGCGTGTTATGGATATTTGGAGAGTGTAGTACCAGCTCAAATGTTTACGTAATTGTGGTTGGTAATGACAAGATGCCTCATATATACAACCACCAGGAGGGTTAATCAACGTTAGTCATCAAAACATTTGTTAATCGCAATGGTTAAATGCACGTATATATGCCTCGATTCATTTAAACGTAAATTTATTAAAACGTCGATTCAGTTAAACGTAAATTTATTAAAACGTCGATTCAGTTTAGCGTAAATTTATTAAAACGTCGAGTCAGTTAATTGCAAAACAATAAACGTAATATTCATTAAATGTTCATTTTGTATCACGGTCCTTCGATGGGTCGTGGTAACCCAATTGGAAGATTAACGGTTTAGCAATAAGAGAGTTGAGAGTTCGAAACTCGGTCTCGCCAAACCATCGTGTACACGGAGGCTGGCGTTCGTCAAATCTGTCATGCTCTCAAATGTCCTCATATTGGCGTGGTGCAGAAGTTTGGAGAGGAGAGGCGCCAGTTCAGGCGTTGGCTTCGTCATCTGACCATAGTTCAAAATTACTTACGTTATAACTTTTGGTCTCTCACCATAGCCCGCTGTGTTGCACCAGTGCATCGTTAATTAATTACCAACCACAGTCTTTAGATGGGAATAGAAAACCCGGAAAATAGATTGGGTGTCTTTAATTATTTCCCGAATACATGCCTGATGAACACAAGATCTCACGCAAGAAGTTTACGTCCCGAATTAATGGAAAAGTTTGAAATTCTTTTGTTTCATTATTAAAATATGGGTAATCTTGAATCAAGCCGAGCCAAAGCACGCGCAACGTGACTCGACACCCAGACACCATTAATGAATATTTAGAAACAGGAATATTTTAAGGACGTCTCATCCCACAATTAAGACCCCAAAATAAATCAAGTCGCCAAATTCGGAATAAATTTCGCCAACGCTGGCTTCCTTTTCAAGCTTATTATTCCACCTGACGGAAGCAAGCTCTCGACTACCGAAGACCGCCCCTCTCTGGCTAATGAATTTTAAATTTCGGGTATTTTAGCAAGTTCAAAGTTTTACTGATGAAACGGTGGACGCTGTGGAACAGGATTTTCTCTAAAAATGAAATATGAATTCCGCAACCGAGGTTGAGGATTTTTCCATAAGCGGTAGACCCCCCACTGTGGGTTAAAAAACGAAGTTTTGGTTGGTGAGCGAAGTTTTTTGTTGTGCTGATTGGATTCGGTTGTAAGGCCGTGAACTTTTTGTAGATCGGTAATTATACAGGCTGTCCATAATTTACGCGTCTGATTTGAGAACACGACAGAAAAATGAATTCAGTAATACGTAGATGCATCGCTCCCGGATTGGTTGGGATTTATGAGGCAAGGGACACATTTGGCTATTGCACTTCTTGGGCAAAAAGCGCGATATACTCAAGAGAGCGACGTGGCGTGGTTCAGGAAAAACCCGTTTGTTGGGAACAAAGAAGCACACATTATGCATTGAATTTAGAACTTGTATTTAAGGCAGGTATGTGGTTAACTATAGTTGCACTGGAGCAACACAACGGGCTATTGGCTACCTTCCGGAATCCATCCCGAAGACAGCATATGGTCATTTTGAATCACGGTCAGGTGACAAGAACAGTACCCAATAGCCCGTTGTGTTGCTTCAGACAGCAGCGTTAATTAACTATCTACCAACCTTAACTACAACAGAAAGGTAATGTCCTGGTCGTATTGGGGTATACAGAGAAGATTTCATTGTTTGTCTAATAGTTCATTATCTTTCCAAGGGCCTATGATCACATAATTTTTTCTATTAAGTACAGGTATACTGTATACCGGCCTTCTTGAAGCACCAGCCTCGCTCTATTTTTTCCGTGGGCCTGTTAGTTTCCATATAAAATAGCTACAGTAAAAATTAAACGACTTCAATAAAAACAAAATTTTTATTGAATGTTAAAAATAAAATTACTTTGTTTCAGTTTGATATAATCTAGAGAAGAGTTAAAAAAGCGTTTTCACTTAGATTATTCGTCTAAATGTATTCAACTATATTGATGTGAAGAGATTTTAAACAATTCTTTAGTGTCTTAATCGAGACTGAAGACACGAAGAAGCGCGGTTGAACTCTCCTAGTGGTAGACTCCATGAGGTATCTCGTAATTTGCAAAGTTGACCAAATCTTGATGGACGAGATACCTCACCATTAGAAGAAAACTGACCAGATCTTGATGGACGACGTACATCGTTATTATAAAAAATCTGACCAGATCTTGATCTCGTCATCATCAAAAAATGGGCAATATCTAGATGACGAGAAATCTCATCATTAGCAAAATTGGTCTGATCTTAATAGACGAGATATTTCGCCGAAACCATTTGATGGTCTTAAAGTTAACTTGCGTTCCCACTCTTTTTGCGTGGGCTTTAGCGTGGTCCTGGCGATAGATATTCATTACGAGCTGGCGAAAGAAACATCACACTGGGCTATAATTACTTAAAATGAAATGCATTTCTTGTTTTGTGCAGAAATACTCTACACTTTTACGTGTAAAACTGATTCAGGGACAGATTTCCAGTAGAGAGCAGTTGAGGCTCCATTAGAGGGCAGACATGGTTCTATTTGAGGGCAAATGAGGTTCCAGTGGAAAGAGCAGTTTGACAGCATATAGAAACATGTATTTAATATTTTTACACTTTAAACAATAGATGCATTTCTTTATGTTTGGTATTATCAGGCGGGGAGCGATATAATCCTGCATAGATGTAATATTTTGTGTACGGCAGCCCTTTCCCCTTGTGAGCTTACTACCTTTCTAGAAAGGGACTACTCCAATGTCATTGCCTTCTCACCAGAGAGAAATTATACTTCAGCTTGAGGATCTATATATATAATTCTCTTACGTGGCACGCAAAAAAGACGTTATTTGTTTTCGCGTTTTGGCAACATTGTACGATTCTTTGTTTATCCCAAAGCCTCGCGCTTCAATTGAATTTATAGCTTAATCGGATGAAATTTTATTGAAAAAAAATGAATTTTAGTAGAGCTGTTGCAGAAAAAAAAAATCAAAGAAAACGGAGGATCTTTTCAGGGTCATTTAAAAAAAAAGGTCCGTTTCGGGGCAAACTATTATAGTTCAACATTGCTTGCATTACAACTTTCGACTACAAACTCAATGAAAAAGCGTGGGTGGCTCGAGTGCTGGGTAAATGTACACACAACCAACATGCTGGGTTTTCAATTTCCAAATCAACGCTCACATTTCGAGTCAAAATTTGCTCAAAGTTTCCATTTGAATTCTGATTTCAGAGGTACTGTAAATATCTTTTCTAAAAAACAGCATAAAATTTAGATTTGAAAAATATTTTTTTGGAATATCATATTTTGTAAACAATTCCTTCTGCTAGGACACATGTCTTCATTGATGCGAGCGAAGCGAGCATCGGTTCGCCCAGCGAACCAATGAGGACTGCGAAGCAATCCTCTGGGGGTTGGCGAGCGTTAGCGAGCAGGGGGCGGGCCCCCTAGTAAAAACTAATATCTGTATGATTAAAACTAACGTGGCGTTTTCAGTTGCATGAGAAACTCCTTCACGTTACGGTATCTACTGTATTTCAACATTCAGAACGAAATTTGTGCCTGGCGCTAAGTACTTCAATTACCTTCACTCCTCAAGTGTCCTTCTAAGGAGCTTTCGAGTCTTCGTTGTGGTCGAAGCTACTCGGAGGTTTGAAGATTTTTGTTATTGCCCCCCTCTGCGACGATCATTTTAACAAACCTCCTCTTCACATAGATAAAAAAAAAATGTAATCGATTTCCTCCCAATTCAAAGCAGGATACATTTACACTCCAAACTAAAACGAAACCTTAGCTCTTGAGGGTTCTAATTTAAAATAAATCATACCATCGAAATGATTTATTTCGGTTCTCCGCAAAACCTGAATGATATGACTCGGTGATTAATACCCTAAAAATCACCACGACGTATATAGTACCCATAAAAAATGCATCTCCCCTGCAGTGAGGTAAACGCAGTATCACGATTAATGACGCGCTCTGAACGAAGGCGTTACAAATGGCCAGGACCCACCGTTTCTGTTTGTCTCCCAACGACTTCGATGCCTTATTCGTAATGAACCCGAATGACCCGCCAATTAAAAGGCAGCTCTTCTTGCCTTCATTAATCAGGCGGGTATGCCCACGTTGAAACGCGCGGCGTTTTAATCGCAGTCAATAGGAAGGGCCGCTTAATCAAGAGTTGACGCTCGCTTCCCTGAGAATCAAGAACAAATTGGTGGCGTGACACGGAGGGCTGCACGCTTCCACGCAAGAGGTCAGAGAGTCGCTTCCCGCTTTGATGGTGCCGCCGGTGACGGGCATTGTTCCGTGTCCCTTTGGAATATCGCTGCCATCGGGTGGAAAGTGGTTGTGACCGCGACGCTTGGCTTTTGCCCTCCGCTGCTGCGGTAGCAGACTTGTTTTCCTTTTTCGAAAGGGAGCTTTTCTATTTGCTTGAGGGCCGTGGAAGCCCAGTTGGAAGATTAGAGGATTAACCACCGGAGGCCGAAGACCGTCGTGTGCACCGCGGCAGGTATACGTAAAATCTGTCGTGGCATACTCTCCAACATTGGTAACCAAGTCATCAGTAGCACTTCTTACCGACGTATTACATACGACATAGTATCAATAAATTATTGATTAATTATTAAAATTAATAAAAAAGTTACTAGAAAGTAATTAATTAACAATTTAAATTAATAAAAAAAGTTATTAAAATTACTTAATTAATAATTTAAATTAATACAAAAATTATTAAAATTAATTAACAATTAAAATTAATAAAAAGTTACTAAAATTTAATTAATTAATAATTACAATTTATAGACAGTTACTAAAAATTAAATTACTAATAATTAAAATTAATAAGAAAAAAGTAACTAAAATTAATTAATTAATAATCAAAATTAATAAATAAAATTCAAAAAATTATTGAATAATGAATTGAAAACAAATATTTTAAAACAATATTCAAAATTATTGACTAAATATATAAGTGAATTAATCTTATTTTAAGTCACACAATACGATTTTGTTGATCAAACTAATTACCTCTTTATTACATCTCATCTTCAATTTTTTTTGCATTGAATAACAAGCACTTTATGCTTTATTTAAGTATTCATTGCTTTGTTTGACATCGTAACAAACTTCCATATTCATTTTTGTCATGAGGAGTGACTCCAGTGTTTTAGTGTTCATTCTGGAACGAGATTCGGTTTGGTTTTTTCGAACCATGCTGAAAATTCTCTCACTGCTTGCATTGCTGTGAGGAACTGACAAAACTGACAACATTATTTAGGCAATGCCGCATATTTTGAGTTGCCATTGCTATGCTTGATTTGGGAAATTTTAAACCATGCTACATCAGCTCTATCAGATTCCAGATGACGAGATCCATAGTTTTCCACTATACATACGTAGCTCCGTAATTTTCACCAAATTTCCGTAGCAACTATGGAAATTCTGTAACAGTTGGAGAGTCTGTGGTGGTCATGAAATATCCTCACTTTGACATGTTTTTGAAGATTGGAGGTAGGTATCTTAATTAATGTCGCACTGGAGCAACACAACGACTATTGGTGACGGTCAGGGATCAAACCACAAGGAAGATATTTGAGGACAATACTACGTAATTTTGAACCACGGACAGATTATGAGGTCAGACCTAAGCTTGCACCCTACCCGTCTGAACATTACCACCAATTCAAGGTGAGGATAATGGAGGCATATTTAAAGGGCACCGGCCCTCTTTGTACGCAACGGTCTTTGGTTTGATTTCTAACTCACAACACTCCGGTTGTTTATCTGTTAGTCTTGTTACTAGGCTTCCTTGGAAGTTTGGTGAGTAAGGTGCCAGCTCAGGTGTTGTCTCATAATCCGACAATGGTTCTAAATGACGAGGTGTTGTCCTCGGAACCACTTCCTATGTCCCCCGACCCTTCCTTCACGACACATTTTACTTGACGTGAAGTTGGGGTTATCGGAGCTTGTAACATAACTCCCAACATAAAAATAGTGAGGGGTATAAAGTATTTGTGCTACAATGGGTTGATGTTCCTTCTAGGTGGATATTAAAAACTCAATAAGGTACATTGACAAATCATAAACTGTTACAAGAAAATTTGTTTCCATCTCCCCGATTTTGTCGACTAAGGAAAAAAAATGGGGTGCTTATAATAGTCCTTGTATCGATGACGTCAAATTAGCCCATACACTATTCAATACATATTACTATTCTATGAAACACGGCTAGATAACAGTTGATGTTGAGTGTAGGGTGGTTAATGTTATGTTTCTACAATATAACCCAAGAACGTTTTGATATTTACTTTACATAAAATTACTTCTGTTTAAAAAAAAAATTCATCGAAAAATGAGCAGATATATTGTTTAAGATATGAGGACATCACCTATGCGTAAGAATAAACTTAGTTGGGCTGTTATTCTATATCAGTTTAATTAAATAGTTTTTATTGCGGTGTTAGAGTTAACTGTTATATTGAAAATATTAACAGTGATCCGTAAATGTTAAGATGAAAATTAAGTATTTAAAATGGAATTTAACCTTTGCTGCAAAGATAGATAAAAAATAGAATTTACTAAACCTTTCATCCATGAATTAAGTTAAAAAGTTCACGTGACTATTGAAATTAGTTGTTAATCTCAGTTTTTAACAGTTATTAACCCTCCTGTTAGTTTCTTGACAAGGTATCTCGTTATTAACAAAACCGACCCTATTTTCACTGACAAGATACCTTGTAGAAACACCTAGAATGTTTAACAGTAGTTAAATTCCGTTGCTAACTGAAAACAAAACTGTTTATAACGAGCACCTTAACATCTGTTATCACCAAACCCAAACTGTTTATAACTACAAATAACAACATCTGTTATCGCGAAACCAAAACTATTAATATCAACATTTAGCTATTGCTGTAATCACCAAACAAAAACTATTGATATCAACAACTGTTCTTGCGTGAGAAAATTTTGTTGCTAACAACAGTTATCGCCAAATAAAAGACGTATAGATTAACAGTTAACTACAACTGTTATCGCGAAACAAAACTGTTAAAATTAACACCAACCACATCTATCGCCTAACAAAAACTGTTAATATCAACAGATGACCATTGCTATCCCCCATCAAAAACTCTGTCTGCAACCGTAAAACAACACAGTAATCTGAGTCTCACCTTTGAGTCGAAGATCTGCTTGCAGAGGGCGCATCGGTAGAGGTGGTAGGCGTGCACGTCCATGAGGTGTTTCTGCAGCTCGTCCGGCTTCTGGAAGAGCTTCATGCACGACTGGCAACCGTACTCAGTGGACGCCGACAGGAAGTGGCCGCTCACGTGACTGTCCAGCAGGGCCTCACTGCCGAACTCGGCGCCGCACTCCGGGCAGCCGTACGTCACTGCCGGACACACCCCTTGCGGCCCCCCGCCGGACGACGCCGCCGCATCCAGGTGGCTCTTCAGGTGCGTCCGGAACGACTCGAAGTCCGAGAACCCGGCATTGCATTGACTGCACAGGAGGGTGTTGTCCACGCTTTGGCCTGTCCGGAGTGAGGAACACTTAGAATGAATGGGCCAGCACAGAAAAATATTTGATCAGTTTCAGTGTGAATACTCTGAAGTCGACATTTTCAAGAGTGAGCGAAATGAAATCGTTAGAATTTTAAGCTTGCATAGCTCGGTCGAGACTGGGCTCTCTGGGGCACATCTTTAGCTGAGTACGGGCATCACGACCCCATGGTACCCTAGTGATATATCTACCCTTTTGGTTTTTCGCTTTTTTAACCTCTTTGTTCTTATCTTGTGTTTGGCACACCTAGGATAAATATGGCCTTGTGCCATAAAGTCCAAAACAAACTAGTCATCGAAATTTAATTTTACTACTTGCCACACTGAAATTGACCGTCTTTTTTTTAATCATCCCCGCTAATATATATTTGTGATAAATAAATTTAAAATTGCAGGATTTTAGAAGAGAATCACCACGCAAATTTAAAATTTGTACATGCCATAAAGTTTCTAATTCCATCTATAGCGCTTATAAACCTTCATTTTTTAAATTCATTCTTTCATTAAAAATTTTAATTCCCTAAGTATGCTGCAAAGGACGATGGTATTGCTTTGTTTTTCTGTTCACATCATTAGGAGTTTATTATTATTTTCCAATTTTCATGCGTTTTTAAATATCCTTTTACTGTTGTTTGGACGTTTAACCCTTACATGTTTTATGTCTCTTTTATAAGGTACATTCCGTCTTGCAGCTTGTCCACTATCGGAACGGGCTCCATGAAACCCAAACAAACCAATCATCGAGATTGCACTCGCGTGGTTTTGAGCGAATATATTCATTTAATTAAGTGTCAGGTTCCAAAGTAAGAATGCGTGACAGCAATTGCCGTCTCTATGGTTTCTGGCTTTGAGTGCCTCACGCGAAAGCGAATTTTGAACTAAAAAATAACCCCTAGTGAGCTTAACCTTTCTTGAAATGGACTCGGGCATATTTATAGGTGTGTATGGGTATCACAACCCCGACGTACCCGCATGATCTATCTTCTGCTTTACCTTAGACTATCATTCTGCTTTTTGCTTTCCTTTCCTCTCTCGTTGTTGGAGCAGCTTGACCCACTATGGCCATGTAACGTAGTATAACCCCTAACCTACTTACAAGAATTGAAACTCACCTTGCCCTCCCCCTGGGTCTTGTCTCCTGTAGTGCGAGCTGCTGTTACCGTTGAATACCGTCGACATCGAATGGACGCTGGAGGTCTTGAGATGCTTTGCTCCGTTCGGCCGCAGGCGGGAGCTGGCCAGGGACCTGCAATGAAAGTCAAATGGTCATTTCGACGTCGTGCTCATGCACAATAGATCACCAGGGTCAGGATTACGTTGACAAGGCCATCTCTTTGATAGTACAGTAACTACTCGATCTATCGCTACTTAGGCTTATACTGCTCACCTTTACCTGACCAGGGATGGATTTTGAAGACATCAGAGGGAGCTCAATCGGTTTCTTTGTAATTTGAGATTCAAATGTCACCTGTTTCAACCAATTATCTTGGTCTTCTTCCGTGGGCCTTTATACGACATTTTTTATTGACATCTACAGACATAGGCAAGTTGAGGGAATGATGCTCTTTACCGTCAACTTTCCGAAAGAAAGGCAGACACATTTTAAATCCAAGGACAACCTGGCCGACCAACCGGTCTGGTGGTAAAGGTGTTAGTCTTTAGATAGGAAGATTCCTAGTTCGAATCTGGATCAGTGAATGGGTGTTGGTAAACGTATGGTGTAGTGGCGGCTGTTGCACCTTAAACCTGTCGTGACCGAAAATCTTCACGTTGGGTTGGTGTGGAAGTGTGGAGTGCCAGCTCAGATGTTGCCTTGTCCTCTGACTGTGGTTCAAAATGACGTGGTGTTGCTCTCGGATCTTTCCCATGGGGGATTGATCCATGACCGTTGTGTTGCTCTAGTACGACGTTAGTTAAAAATTACAATTACCAAGGACAATCCATCTTCGTTTCGAACCATGGTGAGATGAAGGGGTCTACACATGAGCTGGCCGCGAAGTATCTAAATTTCCACACCATGAGGACATTTGAGTCCACTGCAATTTAACGTGCACCACCCTCCGTGTACATGACGGCCTTTGGTTGTATCGAAACTCGAACCCTCAACCCTCAGGTTGCTAATTCGCTACTCTTCCCACCGAGCTAACGTGTCTTGCAGTGAAGTGTTGAAGGAGCTCACCTTTTGTTGGAGTGGTTGCTGATGGGGGAGGACGGGGCCTCGTGCACCAGGTGGACGTGGTCGAGGAGTGCGGAGGAGGAGGCGAATCCAATGTTGCACTGTGAGCAATAGATGTCGTTGGGCCTCTTCAGCATCAGGCCCTCCCCCTGCTTCTGCAGCAGATGCAGCGCAGAAAAGCTCGATTCGCATTCCAGACCCGGGAAGCTCATCAGATTATCTGAAACAAAAGGTCCTCCTGTTATACTACATGCCGATAATGTGTGCTTCAAGGCCGGGTTTAGACCATAGAGGAAATATAAAAGTGGAGTGTGCAATGATAACGTTTTTATGAATGTGTCGAGTATCATGTGACCAAAACTAATAGTAACGTGATCCTTTGACAGTTTCGTCGTAATAACAGCAATAAATACAATGAACACTAAGAATAGAATCCCTTACACGATAGGTTGTCCACTTCGGAAGTTCAGGTCATTCTAACTCTTCAGTCTCGGGGAAATAGAGTCCAGTTGTTGAAAAAAGGCATCCCATACTCTTATTGTTACAAATTAACTACTAGAGTGAAAGTTTTTTAACCCTCCTGGTGTTGTGATCTCGCCATTAGCAGAACTGACCATACACAGATATACCTCAAATAATATGCAATGACCTGATGACAAGATATATCTTTATTGGCAAGATTAATCAGATTAAGGGTGTCCTCCATAGGCACCCATGTTAAATTCACAAACTTTGGTGTCATCTCATTCATTCATAAATTACTGTATTGATATGAAATTTTTACAGTGTAGTATTTGAATACTTTTTAAGACTTTATCCTGAATTTTTTTTAATTAAAAAAAATTTACAAAATTGTTTATTACATATATACAAATGACAAAAAATTTTTAATATTTTAGGTAAAATAATTTTTTTTTAAAGTATGCTTTTTATATCTTATTCTTTGTGTTAAAGTGTTTAAAAATGCTTCATAAACAATCATAAAAAGTTTCAAGAATGTATCTCAAGTAGTTTTTGAGTAACCCAAACATGAAAAAAAGCATGGTCTGAGAAATAGCTTTAAACTTAAGAAGGACGTACGTCGCGGTAATAGTGCATCTACTTTAAAAAATATTTAAAAAATAAATGATGTTTCGATATAAAAAAAGGACAATTTAAGTTTCCATAAACAGCAAAAAGATGCAATTGCAATTGAGGATCGGGGTAAGATGCATAACCCACGCTACCCCTCTCGGGTTAACTTGTTGCGTTGTCCCAGTATAGTGCCTGACCCATTTGTACCCTCTATGTCACATCTTCTTTAGATGTGTACGGGCTTCACGAACCAGCGGTTTTCTGGTGAACTTTTTATTTCCTATGAAGTTTACTGTCCCTTTAGTAAACACAGAGTAGCACTCCAGGTTATACCCAAGCGATCTTTTTCTCCTTTCATCCCCAACTATGTTTCCCAATACCTATTTGTTACCCTTTCTCAACATTTTTTACTTGTCTTTGGTTTGTCATGTGTTAGGCGCAGCTTGGCTAAATATGGCCCTTGAGTCATAAAACACAAATCCACTCATTGGTTTTACTATCCGATTTTATGGTTCGGTACCGTAAGCT
Source organism: Metellina segmentata (assembly GCA_947359465.1). NCBI lineage: Eukaryota > Metazoa > Arthropoda > Arachnida > Araneae > Tetragnathidae > Metellina > Metellina segmentata. The sequence continues at coordinate 92,753,877 of OX375882.1, forward strand.
AAACCTTGTTTATGAGATGGTGGAACGAACCATCCTCATTCACGATTTCGCTAATGACAGTCCTTTCCACCGGCGAGTTTACTACTTTTAAATATTTACTTCTCCAAGTTCACCAGCCTTCTCCATCTAGGCTGGCAAAGAGGGGTTTCCCAACACCTCTTTCTTACACTTTTCAAGACATTTTTTAATCGAAGTTGTCTCGTGTTTGGCCCAATAACGTCCTCACACCATAAAACCAAGCAGCCTTACCCATTTGCGGCCTCTTGTGCAGCATGGCGTGCAGGGACCGGATGGAGGCTGCCAGCGCGCCGTCACCAGTTGGCACGTGCAGCACTTGGACGTGCAGCTGCAGGGACTCGAGGGTGGGGAAGTCCGACTTGGAGCAGAAGCCGCAGGTCAGCTTCGCGCCGGGGCTGCTCCCCTTCTCCGCCTCCACCTGAAAGCGACAAACTGTTTTACTCCAAGATACAAATATTAAACACAACCTTGTTGAATGCTCCGAGGAAATCAATCAATCAATATACAAATTGAGGATGCGACATCGACCGCCAAACATCGATGTTCAAAATTAAAACATCGATGTTGGTAAAACATCGCCCCAAAAACATCGATGTTTTTGTACCGGGAGAAAATATTGTAATATATTGCATTTTTAGGACGATTTTTGTACATGTTTGTTTGTAATCAAATCTCGCTTGACAATACTTGAAAGCAGCTGGCAAAAACCAGACTCCGACATTTCCATCATGGTTACGAGTGGTCTCCTTGACTGACTAGATGGGAAGCTACGAAATAAAATCGAACCATCCCTTTTTATTTCCGCATCGTTCATAATAGAGCAAGTTCAATATTGTCATCCCCAATTGAAATACCCCACGCCGTTGGTGTATTGCCTCGCTCTTGGAGCTGCTTTTTCATGTTGAGCCTGGGCGAGCTTACCTTCTTGTGGGGACAGAGAGCGTTGGGCGATGCGAGTTCGTCCATGCACCTGAAGCAGCTGCGCGAAGAGGGCGGCCGGGGCGACTCGGAGAGGGGCGACGACGACGAGAAGGAGCGGTGAGTCTGCAGCACGTGCTCTCCCAGAGCGTTGGGGGACGAGCACACCTGGGGACAGAAGCTACACAAAAGGGGCTTCGGGGGCTCCTCCTCTTCCTCCCTGCCCTCCTTCTCCACCTGAAACGTACGAAACTGTTGAATAACGAAATGACATGTGCATGTACATCGTGATGATAAATAGAATACTGACATTAATATCTGGTTCTGGTTCTGGTTCAGGGGGTAGTTGTGTACACGTCGCTCTGGAGCAAGACAACGAGCTGTCGTCGACGGTCCTGAAGAATCGAAAAATCATAGGACAACATCTCTTCACACTTTGAATTACGGACAGATGGTGGAATACTACCTGATTTGACAAGCCCTTCTCTAAATTTCGAGACCACACCAACGTGAGGACATTTGACGCCACGACTGATTTAACGCTCACAAGTCTCCACATATACGATAGTACTTGGATCTAGTTTCGATGGTAATGGTAATGGTAATTTTAGTTAACGTCGTACTAGAGCAACACAAAGGGCTATTGACGACGGTCCGGAATCAGTCCCTTAAGGGAAAGATTCGAGGACAACACCTCGTAATTTTGAACCACGGTCAGATGACGAAGCAACACCTGAGCTGGCACCCCACTCTCCAAACTTCCACGCCAACCCAACGTGAAAATCTAGTTTCGAACTTGTAAACCTCCGGTTTCTAATCGTTGCGTGGTTTGCACGTTTCGAGGGTAGAGTGCCAGCTCAAGTGTGTTCACGTCATCTGATCTGGTTCAAAATAATGTGGTTTAGTCCTCGGATACTGGAGTTTGATTCTGGACCCTCGCCAATAGCCCATTGTGTTGCTCTAATGAGACGTTAATTAAAATACCTACCTGTTGCTAATCCGCTACTCTTCCATCAGGGCAAGTGAGAGAGCAGCTGACCGGGGAAGTGCAAAGGTGGGGTATGCTTGCTATGGGAAATAGGTGCCGTACAAAAAGTTCTACCTGGCAATTGTCGTATGCGATGTTTCCAAAATGTTAAGGATGTCCATGTGCTTTCAAAAATAAATACAGGAAAATGTTGGATATTTAATATGACTTGTAATTACCGCAGCAAGGCAACTCCAATTATTGATGAACTTTAAACTTGTAAACAAGCACAACCATCTCACTGATAACCCAGTGACTTCGTATATTTTTTGTGTTTATCGATACATGTAATTTTTAATTAAGTTTCAAGGTGAGTTTAAGTTAGTGTTTTATTTTATCCCAACTGTCATAAATATAACCACAGTCTTGTCAGGGTTAGATCAGTTGTATACATAATTATAGGGGGTACTTCAAGCATAAAAAGGTTAAAAACCGCTGCAAAGATATGCACCAAAAATGCATCAAAATAGAAAAAGATTAAAAAACTAATTAATTCGTCAAAAAAAAAAGTACTTGCAATTTTTTTCCTACGCTCAGATGGATGACTTAACCCTTTTTTCGCGTTAAAGTCCATCAATACCGTATCTTTTAACCACCGATCATTCCATTCAGAGAGACATTTAAATAAATAACTCGTTTATTGGTGAGGGTAAAAGTTATGACCGTTCCAAGCACGCAAGATATCGTAGAAATCGCCGCCTAACAGTTCTGAAACAAAATTTTGGCTAAATTTCGAGGACGAGATATCTCGTCGAAACCACCCTTAGATAAGATACGGAAGATGAAGATAGCAATCTATTGTCGTCCGAATAACCCTCAGCGCCGCCGCTGTCCCAGCAGGTGGCCATATTAGTACAAATTCTTTTTTACAATGCATTACTTAGCGTAAGATTTATATTTGTGCGTCCATATATTATCACTAATTACGAGCATTCAGAGGTCGTAAACAGGACGGCTCGTGTATAAAAAATATAAAAGGGCAACATCACTCACGTCTCGTTACACGGGAAAATAGGTCACGCAAATCACGAAACCGTACTTACACAGAAGAACCCAGCGTGGCGAGGAAAAAAAACCCGCAGAGCACACAAAACAAACAGAAAAAAGTGTCTTCCCTCTCTTAAAACTTTGTAACCTCCTCAGATACTTTTTGCCAGGTCTCCTCGAACAATGATAGCTCCAATCAGAGTGCTTATTTACGGGCGGAACATCAGTCTCCAAGTGGCGACGTGAGGCAAGAGATGAAAGATGGATCTAGGTTGGGGACGTGAATAAACATACTCCACCGGCACGTGAAGGATTCCTATATTTGCTTGCGTCAAAAGATCTGCCCCCTCCCGGCGACGGTTTCACCAATTTCCAAAAGCCTTGTTGGTGGCCCGTCCTCTACAATGCAGGAAACCAGCTCTCTCTCTTCTCTTTCTTTTATTCCTCTCTTTGTTTGGTTGGTGGTTTTGTTCTGGTTTTTTCTTTTGTGGCGATGGAAGAGGGATGATGCAACGTTCACGAAGGATAGATTTGTAAGACGGTCGACCTGTCAACCGGCCGGGGCTCTGGACCTTTTTCGTGGCGGTCCATGATACATGGACCGGCCGTCCCGGATGGAGGCGCGTTATTTATTGAACACTTCTGCTGACAGGACGGCGCTCGAAGATGGAGTACTAATGGTGATCTGCTTAATGAGATCATGCTAACGAGAGCTTTCGTGGTAGTGCTTTGTGTCATTGATTAAGTGCTCGTGTGTGCACTTCTGGTTCTTGAGAGACCCAAAAAACAGAGTATGTAGATTAGATTTAAAACGGATGACATTGTTTGTGCCATCTCGTTTCCTAATTCAATCAGTTTAGGATAAATGGGAAGAGTTGTTGAAATCCAGGTCTTTAGAGAAAGCTTTTATTAGTTACTTTTATATTTTTATTGGGACGTGTGTGGCGCCCGGTTTGAAGAGTAAACGGAGGGTTACGAGTTCGTATCCTACCAAAGACCGTCGTGTACAAAGAGGGCTGGTGCATGTCGGTAGCGGCCTTAAATGGTCATATCACTGTTGTGGTGAGGCCTCGTCATCAGACCATGGTTCAAAATGACGTGGTGTTGTCCTCGCATATTTTCCTTCCTGAATTGATCCCAGAAAATCGCAAATAGCCCGTTGTTTTGCTCTAGTGTGACGTTAAGTGAGAAGACTTACTTAAATCCGTCTTTGGAGAAATCTTTAATTTTAGCTAATTTTTTATTATTTTGTACTTGTGGCAAACTATGTCGCTGACCGACTCAGGGCCAGAAACACCAACCGTTTTTTTAGACATGGATTCAGGTTTTCCGGTTTTTCCCCGAGCATAAAATCAGTACATTCTTCATTCAAAATTGCTACAGTCAAAGTAGGATTAAATTCAAATTCAGGTTGTCGATTCGTTACCCGTCCTTATTTGACAATGGAGTTTATTACATTTGATAATTTTATCATCCACATAGAGTGATACTTAAATTGTAGGATGGAACTGAGAGGGAATCAGCAAATGAAAGACGAGAAAATAAAATGACGTGAGAGTTTTAAAGGATAATAAAGGGAAAGGTTTTAACAAAATTAGAATGTAACTAATATTCAAAGGAAAAATTTATTTTCAAAACAGCCTTTAAGGCAGTTTAAAAACACAATGTTCCAACATTAGTTTCGCGACATTAAATTGGCTGAAATGTGCCATGCACACTGACATGTTTTCTTAATAGAAACGGTGTAGGCTTGCACATGTCGCATGCTACCCCAGTGTGGTACCGAGGTTGTTTTTATAGTGGTTTGATCAACTTTCATTAGCGACTAGTCAAACCTACAAGTGTTTCGATGAGATATCTAGTCCAAGATGTGGTCAATTTTGCTTTCGAGACAAAACTGCCCAATTACTTCAAGAAGAAAATGAAAACCATGTAGGAGATACAAATTGCCCAGAACGGGTGACAGTTTAGAGCAAGGTTTTGTACCAGAGGCTGGAGACTACAGGGCGGCTTTCGTCGCCAAGATAAACCATCAAGAGGGTAAATAAGAAAACAAATTCGTTTGTTTATTTCTGGTCGCCGATGGTGTCCAGTTTAAATAAGCTTTACCTTGGGAAACTGCTGAACTTCAGGAAGAGGCCGGAGCTTTCCGTTGTATGAGTAGCTGAATATCTATTTCTGATGTCTCGCCCAAAACTTCTCTCGAATCAGGGTAGGTATTAGCATGGACGCTGACAAGCGTCCGAAATTGTCATTGGAATTTTTTTACTAGGGTGAGGCACGAGACCCCTTTCTACTCGAATCCAGAGAAACTCCCTCAAGTTCTTACCCCGAACTACCAATGTGATCTGTCCTTCCATCTGGTTTACCCTCTCCTACCCTTCTGGGTTTTTTTTCTCCTTTTCCTCCCACGCTGTTGGGTTTGGCCAAATAAGGTCCTCGTACCAGAAAACCCCAGAGTTCTCCTTCGTGGGGGACAAGAATGGGACTGCAAAAGATCATAATTACAGGCAAAGGAAAGAGAACCAGATTGAACACCTTTTGTGCCATAAAACCTTAAACCCCAACTCTTCCCAAATACTGTCCACTCATAGAAGCAAGCAAGGGACACCCAAAGACCATAACATAGTAGATTTAAGTTTAAGTGTAGGCCCAGGTGCAGAGTTATATTCAGTAATCTGTAACACAACTCCAAGCAATTGCAATTGTTCTGCGGGCAATTTGTCTGAATTTTGAAAAATGCAGTCAAATCAAAAAGAGACGTAAAACGCAATCATCGGCTAACTATGTATTAAATATTTATAATTAAGCATCACAATTAATGAACTTACTTTGTTTAAAAACAAAGCATGCTTTCAGAATTTGCAATTCTGTTGATAACTTTTGAAGTTAAATAGTGTGTCATTATGTGTTATTGATAAAGTGTTTGTGGTAATTTGGTCGGTGTAGTGATATTGTTCCGCAGCTGGAAGAGAAAAAAAAGGTGTGGCAAGCAGCCAGCTTTGCACTTCAGAACATCGTTACTTATGATTTAAAAAAAAATGGATACAATTTTGATAAAATTAAGGAAAAATTGTTCTGCAAAGACTTTGTAAGTTCTGATGCGTACGTCGCAGTTTTAAGCACTTTCTATTCCCGGGTGTATAGATTTGAAACGAGAATAAATATCAATTTCTGAAGGCTATAAGAATATACCTGATCGCTGTTGGGTGCGTGGTGGGGCGCCTTCTTGTGGTTCTGCATGTGCGAGGAGAGGGCGGCCGCGGTGTTGTAGCCCCTGTTGCAGACGGTGCACTGGTAAGGCTTTCCGTTGTCGTGCGTCTTCATGTGGATCTTGAGGTGGTCGCTGCGCGAGAACGCGGATTCGCACTGCGTACAGCGGTACTTCCGGTCGCCAGTGTGCAGCTTCACGTGCCGGTCGCGGCTGCGCTTGTGCTTGAAAAGCCGCTGACAGTAGTCGCACCGGAACGGCATCTGGTCGCTGTGGATCTGAAACAAACAATCCGTGTCACACTTGCACAAAGGACACATTGCACAATAAACAGGGACATGATATTTCTTAGTTTTGATGTGAATACTTGTCCTAAACTGATTTTTCATCTTATCACCGTGGTTTTAAATTACGCGGTGTTGTCCTCGATTCTTTCCCTTCGAGAGTTAAACCCGGACTGTCACCAATTCCGCTGTGTTGCTCCAGTGCGACGTTAATTAAAATACATAGTTCCTCAGATCTTTCCCTCCGGATTTGGGGCCAAGGTAGTTCGGCTGGAAGAGTGACGGTTTATTAAACGGATGGTTGCGAATTCGAATCCAACCAAAGACCGTCGTGTATAAAGGTAATGGGTAATTTTTAGTTAACGTCGTACTAGAGCAACACAACGGGCTATTGACGACGGTCCGGGATCAGTCCCTTCAGGGAAAGATCCGAGGACAACACCTCGTAATTTTGAACCACGGATGACGAGGCAACACCTGGGCTGGCACCCCACTCTACAAACTTCCACGCCAACCCAACGCGAGGACTTTCGGCCACGACAGATTTAAGGTGCACCAGCCGCCTCTAAAGCATACGCTTACATCCATGCCCGGACCCGGATTCGAACCTGTAACATTCCGATCTAGAGGCTAACATCTTAACCACTATGCCACGTCGTGTATAAAAGGGCTGGTGCACGTTAAATCTGTGATGGCCTTTAATGTCCTCACTTTAGCATGGTGCCGAAATTTATAAATTGGATTACCAGCTCAGGTGTTGTTTCGTCATTAATTCGGCTCAAAATTACGCGTTGTTGTCCTTCGATCTTTCCCTTTGGGATTATCCAGGACCGTTGCTAATGCCTTGTTATGTTGCTCTAGTGTGACGTTAATTAATTATCACTACCATCACCAAACATTTTACATCAATTCAGTTAGGCAGGTATTTTTTAATTGATGATGGTCCCAAAGGGAAAGATACAATTACAACACGTATTTTTGAACCACTGACAGAAACTTCCATATCACGTCAGAGTGATGACATATTAGGCCGCGAAAGATGTAATGTGCACCAGCTCTATTTGTACAGGACGGTCTTTGGTTGGATTCGGACTTGTAACCCTTCGGTTGCTAATTTGTGAGAGTATTTTAACGATACAAATATAGCACAAAATTTTAAAAAGATTAATAAAAAATTGTTTTATGTAGTTGCACAGTAAAAAGCAAGAATTTTATCTAAAACACAAGTAAATAAATGCAACTATTTTAAAGCAAATTAAAAATTAAATAAAAAAAAAAGATGTAGTACGCGTATATACAATGATATATTAAGAACTAGCAGAAAGACCCGGCTTTGCTCGGGTTGAATTAATAATATGTTGATTGAAAAGTCATGAATTCTTTTTCATAAAAGAATGTAAGCATCATTTAAGTGTACGGGAAAAAAAATTAACTATAATTTAATTTTTCCATGGCTTCTACAATTTACTTCGGACGCAAATATGCATATATATATATATATGTTGTATCCAACCATATAATCCATTTCATATTCGTCACACTTCTGCTGAAGTTGATTTTAAGTTTTCGAGTGATTACGAATATTTCAGTGCATTCAATTTCAGTAAAACTCTGACAAATTTCGGTGGATAGTCTTGCACTTAGTTTTTCTATGAAACTGTTTTCATTGTGCCATTCTTTCACCTAGTATGCGATATTTTCGAACATCATCATCAATATGAGAAGATGGTAAATTAAATTATTACAGCATTTGTTAATAATTTAGGTAGAAGCAAACGCAATTTTTCTTGAAAATTCCATTCAGAGGCAGATGGAATAACGGAACTTCTGTTAGATATATAAAGCAGAGTTGATGTTTGTCTGTTCTCTACACTAATCCACCTTTTGACCAATCCACACATTTGATACACTTATATTTTAGAACCCTGCGGATATGATAGGCTACATGTTAACCCGCTTTCTATAATTCCCAAGGGGGCTAAACATTTACGGCATTCGTGAATAATTTAATTTGAAACAAACAGCACATTTTCCCAGAAAATTCCATTCAGGGGCATATGGAAAAACAGAGCTTTTGTTAGAAATACATGTCATCAAATTAGACAAATTAAACCCAATCGATAACAATTTTTTAATAAACAGAAGGTTGATTTTGCAGCACTTTTACAAAAAGAAAATAATTTTCAACGAACGATTCACATGCATCTAAGTTACGTAAGAATAGCTTCAATAAATAGAGTAAGTAACCTCGACTTTCTGTCTCTTAAGACATAAAATTTCAATTTTTCAAAATAACTTAGTGTGATATTATTCCAAGATCAACAAAGTCTTGTTAAAAATTCCGTTTTCTCCAACACACGTACAGTTTTAAATTGAACCCTTATGGTACTTTTTAAGATCAGAAATTTGGTTTTTAAATGTAAAGCACGTATCTATTTAGAATGATAGATGTAGTTACTTGACTACGGCGTAAGCTTTCAATAACACCCATGAAACACGAAAAACAAATGAAATTTAGTTTATTTTAATCGTCTTTCAATGAAAAGCTATATCAAAATTTTGAAATATGTTTTGAACTACAAAGTATGACTACCAGTTTAAATTTAACGTAACCCATCTTATTTTAAAGTTATTTTTGAAATTTTTCATGTCATTTTAAAATAATAAATTACACACTTAAAAAATATTTTGATTTGTAAATATACATATACCACCACGAAAGTACCATGTCTAGTGATATTTTGCAGGAAATAAATAAATAAAAGCCAGCTCCTAAATAATATTTCTGGAATAGGAAATATACCGGAACACATAAGCAAACAGAAACATTATTCCAATCCTTAAAAAAGGCAGAATTCTTTAAAAAAAACATGTTTTTTCTAGCGTGTTGAATTTTACTTCCAGAATATATTCTGAAGTAAAACAATTCGACAAAAAACTTGAACAATATTGATAAAGACAATGATTTATAAGCAAAAATAACACATATTTATAATACTTGGGTATCCCCAAATGTGACCGCAACTATCTCGTTTTCAACTCAAATACCCAAAAAAAGAATTATAAATCAAATTAAAAAATTAAACATTAATTCTGAGGTTGCCAGATACCGAATAGCAAAACTACGCTTTTATGATCAATGAGTTTATCGTTTGGGCTTTTCGTGCTCCATTATAAAATTTAAGTAAATATAAAATTAAATGTTCTAAATATTCTTTCTTCATCAATCAAATATTTATAAATATTATTTTCATAAGGGAAAGAAGTAAAAATTCAGTTCAAACATGAACATTATAATTTAATTTATTTTAAGAAAATTGTTTTTCTATCAACACTGGTAAAGCAATCTGAGATGCGTGCAGCAATCGTTTTATACTCAATGTTATTTCTATGGCGATTTCAAATTGATTTTGGCTTAGGCCTTAGGTCAATTTTAGGCCTCTTAGGATTCGAATTTTTCAAAATCCTTTCTTAGTGCACCCCTACGATATAAGAAGAATCCCCCTGTAAAATTTCAGCTTCCTAGGACTTGTAGTTCTTGAGATACAGTGATGAGTCAGTCAGTGAGTCAATGAGTGAGTGGTATTTGAATTTTATAGATATAGATAAAAAAAAATTTGCATAAGAAAAAAAAAATAACTAAAATGCAGTAATGCAATCGAAACACTCTGATATGGCAGTTATATTTCGAACATATTTTATTTCTACTTTTAAAATCGATCTCTTTGTTGCCATTCGCAAATAGACAAAATGCGTTAGATAAAACAAACGGAATAAAGAATAATCTAATTTGAAATAAAATAATTATATTTACTATAGCAACGATGTATTCCCGCACCATTTTATTTTAAGTAATATAGAAAATATTTTTTTCTCCATCAAGTTGGATAACTTATGTCTAACTTTTTTTCTTGCCGTAATTTTCGACTGATCTGATAGAACGAAGATCGTTTTTGGTGATTTGATTCTTCTCTAAACTATTTAAGAATTTGGTTTACGCTGAGAGAATCAGCAACAAATGCTGAAATTTTCCACAACTGTTTTTTTGTTATCGTGGATAATCTAACCAATTTAGGACAAGTATGTGAGCGATGTTATTTGTAGTATTAATCTCTTGTTAGAACTTGCTTTTTCAAACTCAAGTAGTTTGGTAGATGCCAATGAAAATTACTATGGTTTTAGAACAGTATAACAAGACCTTTTCCCCAATCTTGATAGTTGCGTGTTTGTAGTAGTTACTAGTCAGAAGCATGATATCTATTAATTTTATGTTTAAAAAAATGTTATGTTTCAGGTTTACATATTTCAAATGACATGCTTTTAAAAAGCGAGAATAATAACTTTTGCAACTTAGCAATATTTTGCCACACACGAAGCAACTTTGTATTCTTAATAGTAACAAACTATATACATGTATTTAGAAGTTCTTACAGTTTTAATATTAACTAATGCGTAACTTATGCTAGATAATTACTTTTTTATTGTTTTCCAACTTTCATTTATGTCGTTGTACATGTTTGCTAAAATTGTTATTACTTTTGTAGTGTTTTATTTATTCAATATATATGTAAATTTTATTTCCATTGCTGTATTCTTTTCTTCTATGCTATTATAAAAGGAAATGTTTCTCTGTGTCTCTGTACGCAGTGTCCTGAAGAATCTCTGGCACTTACAGTAATGAAATTCGGCACACAGGTAGTCCTAATATTTTGCGCTTCCTGTGTAACGCCGGAAATTTGAAATTTATTCAAGAACATTTTTTAAAACTAATTTATTATTTTTTTTCACCTTTCGTTCTTTTTTCCCCCCAATATGACGTCACCCCTACCTCGAAAGAAAAAGGAACGGATTTTGCGATTTTCGACGGCTGACGTCACAAGCGTTTTTCGTCCTTATGTCTTTGGAACCATGCCATTTTCCGATTCTAGCGTGATTTGATTTACGTGTTTTATAACAGCCACTTCGAGGCCATCACGGCGTTGCCTGTGGAGTTCATACCCAATCGAGCAATGTATGGTAGTGAAAGGCTCTAATGCCAACTTTCACGTATTTCTTTGTAAATCTAAAATTTTTTAATCTATTTATGTGTATTTATTTAAACTCTTTTTTATTCCCCAGGGGTACAAGTGCCACAGGTTGTGAACCACTGTTTTAGAAAATTGAATGTCCTGTAAGGTTGGTTGTTTTGGAGTTGTTTGGGAAACAGAGTAGAGTGTGTAGATATTTTAATAGACTTCGCACTGCAGTAACACAACGAGCTATTGGCGACGGTCCATGATCAAGCCCCATGGGAAAGATCCAAGAATAAAACACCACGTACTTTTGAACTACGGTCAGATGACGAAGTCAACACATGAGCTCGCACCCCTCTTTCCAAACATAGTGGGATGAAGAGAAAGGTGTTGGGTGTCCTGGGACCGCGATTCCGTGTTTACTAAAGACAGCAAACCTCATGCGAGAAGAAAAGATCATTCGAGAACTTCGGACCGGGAAATCCCGTAAACACTTAAACAAAATGAACCTTCTAATGTATTTTCTAGAAGAGGATTGCTGAAGTTTACACATCGACTATACCTTAGGACATGTCCTGATGTCGATTCGTATGTTCTGTAATTTACTCCTGATTGACATAACTTTAATATTTCTATAAGTATACTATGTTTTTGCTTCTTTAAAATGCCTAAAGGATTTCAAGTCACAAATAATATTCCATTGAAACTTAAATTCACTTTTGTTCAGTTATAAGTTCGCGTTACCCCGATTGGAAGAGCAACGGACAAGCAACCGGAGGGTTGCAAGTTCGAATCCAAACACAGACACTCGTGCAGAAGGGGGCTGCTGCACATTAAACCTGTCGTGGCCTCCAATGTCCTCAAGATGGCGTGGTCTGGAATCTTGGAGAGGAGTGCCAGCTCAGATGCTTACCTCATCAATTGACCGTGGTTTAAAATGACATGGTATTGTCGTCGGATCTTTCCCTTTGGGATGGATCCCAGGAACTCCAATGTCCTATTGTGTCGCTCTTATGCGACGTTAATTAACTACCCGCCTACAATATCCGAATTTTTTAATTAATTATAAAATTATATTCGTTTTCAATTCGTGTATTTTGTTCCAGAAACAGGGCGGCTCCGTCCACACTCGCCCCAGGCTCCAAAAGTCTCGCTTCGCCCCCGCGCTGCACTTAAGCCTCGCGTATTGCAAAACGTAACTAAGTAACAAGCGTGATTCCCTCAGAACAAAGGTTCGGTATGCACGTGGGCACGCTCGCCCAACATCTGCGACGCGATTTATTTGCTTGTCCACACAACATAAATATCCCCCATAAATTACCACTCGGCTCTTTCGCACTTCTCGAAAGCCAACACCGATTTCCACTCGACTCGATAGCGCCGTTGTCACTCGCCGTTGCCCAGGGACGTTCGGAATCGGTGGGTGTGTGAGCCGCAGATCCTGAACGATTCATTAGCCCCTTAACGACGAGCCTCGCCGAGCAAACAGACCCGGGCTCGAACCTATTATTACCCACTCCCCCTTTTGCCCGTCGCTCCAATCACGCCCACTGTCCCCCTTTCTGCTCCGTCATGTTTAAACAATTTTTATTCCTCCAGAAACAAAGAAAGGGCCGGAGGCCTCTCTGGAAAAGAGTGTGAAAGCTCAATTAGAGCAATAGGCCAATCCCGCTCCTTGACCATAAATCTTGTCCGCTCGATAAGGCCTCGATGGCGCGCAGCAAGAAAACTAAGGAGGTTAGGCCTCCTCTAGAAGGCTGGGTCCATGGGATACGCCCGACGAAGAGGTTGACAAGTTTTCGCATTAGAGCCGTGGCTCTGATTTAATTACGCGGCGGTTTCCGCGGCGTATCTGGTGTCAGAATAGAATCACGTTTGAGGGTGGGGACAGGAACAATCTAAATGGGATTTGGATACGAATATTGCTTTTGTTTGGTCTGGAGTTAATGGATTGTATCGACACTTCACGACTGAGAAGGCGTCAGACCTTGTGCTTTTTTCTCTGCGAGAGCTCTCTCATCGCCCACATTGGGACCTGCAACTGCTTATTAAGTGCTTTTTTTTAACTATGTACAAAATCTGATCTGGGATGGCGTGATGATACGTCAGCCGATTGGTTAATCCGGCTCCATCGAGTTGGCATTTGAATCACTTGGTTCTGAATGAGTCTACTCGTCGAATTAAGGTGGAGGTTGATCCCATAATTGGCATCTTTAGCGTGATTTCTGGCTCTGATTTTATATTTCAAGTGTGGAAGCGATAGTAGTGATCGCGATATGTCAAATCAAATATACACCTACGAGGGGCACCGTATTCAATTTTTCTTAAAAAATTGTTTACCCTTAACTAGTTTAACCATTTCTGTAGTGATGGACGTTTACCAAGGATATCTGCTTTCTCCCCAGAGCCACACTATAGCGCACTTGTGTGTATATCTGGTGAGCTGCAGAGTTTGCTTGTGAGTTTGATCCTCCCTCGCATCATTGTGGAGTTTTCTGCTTTCATTAAGTGGACAAAAAAAATGCCAATCGGGTTTCTGGTATAACATTTGGACATTTCGTAATCCATTGCTGCTGTCAAAGGAGTGAACGTGAACTTCTCTCTTCGATGGACAGTTCGATTAACTCTATCAATCACAGAATATAAAAAATGAAAACTTTATATACATACTTCAAGTAGAAGGTATTCTTGTTTTCAAAGCGATAAAATTGGTTATTGGTAGGATGTCACGTAAATTTGAGAAAAAATGGCAAAAGGTTTTTAAAAAATTCAAGATTACAACGAATTCGCGCAAAAAAAAAAAAAAATTCCACCTCAAGCGGACTTTTTTTTTTTCTTTTTTTTCCCCCACAAAAATCACGTCTATTCAATCAACTTGTCAGAAGGCTGGAAGTACCGGCTAAAAATTATTCGATTAGCCATCGAATGAACCATTATTTGAACAAATTTTACACTATCAACTGACAGGTGGTGGAACGTTAGAGCACCTGTCGTGTGGATATCCGAAAAAACCGCTATTAGCCTAGGAATATTTAAGGTGTGGCTCAGTGGTGAAACAAATTGATTCCAAACGGTGAATCAACAAAAAACTTTGACGTTATGAAACCTTGCAAAATTTCATGAAAAACAAATGCAAATGAGTCCTATGGGGATGATTGAGTAGTGCTGGCTTAAAGCAATAATTAGCCTTTAAAATAATCACTTCTAGACAGTTATTAATAAACTGAGGAAGGTGCCATACTAAACTGGGACGGCTGCTTGGTACGCTCATATGCACAGACGATACCTATTCTCGATAATACTTTTTTAATTGGTTTTAATTTTTTAACCCTCTTGGTGGTATCGTCGAGGTATGTCGTATTTCAGATAAATACGCAATATCTTGACGACTGTATTGTGTATAGAAAATTTGGTCAGATCTTGGTAACTCATCAAAATTACTGGTGGGTTGTTTAACAGAAGTAATGAACTAGCTGGATGAAACCTATACAACATACCATCATCTTTTTCGGTACATTTTTTGTTTAGATTTGTGTAGAAGATTGTTAGTGAGTTTTTTACTGTAATATGTCCTTGTTTGCAACGCTTTAGTTTCCTAAAATAGTGTAATCTTTGTCATGAGATATTGTAGTCAGATATTGCTAATAGCAAAGCAGCATAGAATGGCTGGACTACCCACGATAAATAGTCCTATACACGATCGATAGATGAGCTGGAATGGTCCCGTTTCATAATAGAGATTGGAAAGACATTAAACTTAAAACTGGATTGGGGATTTTTTCCTAAATTCAATAATTATTTTAACACTCTGAGGGGTTCACATGCATATTATTACGTTGTGTAACCTATCTTACTGTTTATAAACATTTAATTTCTTATCCTAAACCTCTTAACGTCTCATACATCACATCATCCATTAGATCATTGTATTTTATCAATTCTGTAACTTTGATCATGATGACCAAATGTGTTCTATATTTCCAATACTTATATTTTGATTTCTCAAATTTTGTTTTCTGTTGTGGACCATCCATATGTTTAATCCATCTTTTAATGTTAGTTGAGCTATTTATATAATATTTTTATTGTTTTTAAAAATTTAATTGGATTTGAGTTCGCAGCTTGTTCGGTAAATTAGTCTTCCATGCATGAACCAGTCTTGAACTTCTTGACCAATAAAATCTTTCCATGAGATTCATTTAATCATAGGTGATTATGTAGTCATTGCGTAGGTTGTGGGGCAAAACCAACCCTTCACTAATCGGAAATTTCGTGATTCTCAGGATTTATTTGGAGCAATTTCCAGAGATGTATTGAAGAAAGGCCACGAGTCCTACCCAAAATATTTTTCTTTTAACCTCAAGGATTCACGCGCTTATATACGTTCTACAACCTGCAGTTTTTCATGCACGAACTTCCATTCACTTTTGATTCACTTGGTAAATGGAATGTTTCCTAGTATACTCACATCCATTATATGTGGTTATTTATCAATTATGTGCGTAGTGTGGGAAAGAGCACTGTACTACAAAATCTTGCGACACTCAAGGGATAAATTCACTCAAAAATACACGCTAAAACTGCTTTAATAATGTAATAATATAACATAAGACAAAAACTGGAAAGAATCGAAAAATAATTTTACGCAATACTCATTTACAAATATATTCTTTAGATTGGAATAAGAAAACAGGACATGAACTGAGACACCCTACGAAAAAAAAAAGTTTTGAATATGAAGATAAAAAATGATAAATGGACCAGAAAGCAGCCTATTTTTATTTATTGGAAAAAATATAAATTCGTCGTTTATAAACTGCAACAGTGACACAACTAAAAAAAGTAACATTTCCAGATAAAAACGGATTTAAAATTTATCATTGCCATTAACGTACATAGCAAGCTGTAAAACACTCATATCATCAAGCGGCCCAATATCGAAGTAAGAATTGCCAGTTTTCTGATGGGAAGAATGTATTTTTTCTTCCACTGAGACCCATTTACGTCAAATAAAAGTAAATTGATAATTGCTATCGAGAGGAGCTTTAAAAAGTGATCAACATGTCCACTAGTAGTCACATGACTGTTTTGTTGAATATTGACCTGAATGCCCGATTTGGCACTTCGTTTGGCGATGTAACAGGGCAGATGTTTGGATGCGCATTTCAATAGAGCGGCCACAAAATAGGCGAAATACGCAAATTCTACTGCCTCGCGAACCAATCAGGTGATGAATCAATGGATAGACGTCTTCTTCCATCCAGTGGACCAATCAGATAATGAATGTTCGGTTCCACCCAGCTAACGAAAGTAGTCTAAGGGTCACGTTACAGCTAGTATGGGTTACAGGATCCTGGGCACATAAAATAGTTACCATTGCCTATACTACTTTTATATTTACTCTATGATTGAGATATGCTCACTGCGCTAGCTACTTTCATGCTGTAGGTAGCGCAGGTTTGTTTCATGGGAAGGTGCATTCCTCCCAGGGGGATATTTCTCTCTTCTGTGTCAGTAAAATTGTCATTGTGTGCGTCTATTACTTGGTATTGTATGTCTTGTGTCTGGGTCAGTATGGCTAAATAGGGCCCTTGCGACATGAAACCCCCAAACCACCCTATATGACTGAGACATACACTACCCAACAATAATGGACTGGGCAGCAAGATATGATGGTAAAATGGAAGGAATGCATGCTTTAATAGGGGGATGGTCCCACACGTGCTGCAATGACACCAGCAACCCTTCTGGACATACTTTGAACAAGGTTTTGATACACAGCTATGGTTATTTGTGTCCATTCCTGCTGCAAAAATGTAGTCAGCTCAGCTGTTGATTTCGGACGTGATTCCCTGGTCTGCAAGCGTCGCTCTAACTCTTCCCACAAATGTTCTATGGGGTTTAGGTCGGGACTCTGAGCAGGCCGGGGAAGACGTTTTACATCCATATCTTGGTACCACTGCTTGAAGGAGGCTTCAAAATGACACGGAACGTTATTGTCCTGGAAGTAACGTTCGTCCGTTCCATAAAATTACCAAAGCGTAGGAAGAACATGCTTGTCAAAAATGGTCATGTAGGTGTCGGCGTTCAATTGACAAGGAAAAACATGCAAAGGTCCCTGGCCAAGCCACGAAAAACACCGCCAAACAAGTAGTCGGTTTTTAATCAAATCCGCTGGCGCCCGTTCCATTATTGTAGGGTAGTGCACATCAAAAAGCATATTCTTTGAGTTGTGTCACATTGAAGCTCATGAACGATATTACTTTGTAAATATTCTAACTGCCCTCAAGCATGGCGGCCCACTCGACCCCTTCACATAACGGCCATGTGAAATTTCGAGCATCCTGCAGGTTCCCCTCTGCCTTCCTCCATTTCATCCAATCACATTTAAGGCAATAGCTAACGCAATCCAAATGCCTCAACCTCTGTGGTCCAACAGCACTCTCAGTGCGAAAGAAATTGAATAAAAGAAACGAGTCCGTCGAGCACCTCGTTGGTGAGGCGGAGGCAGGCCTCTCCAAACAGGAGCCCCGTCCACTCGAGAGGGTAATCGAGGAGGCCTCGGAGCAAACAGACTCCCCGGGACACCCACCCCAAGACAAACAGAGAGCAGCGGAATGACCCCCTCTGTCTTCACTCGACGCTGCTTCGAAAGGTGGTGAAAAATGCCCTTGCGCAAGTGTGGCAGCAAATATCTTCCCGTGATGGATAGGCCTCGGGTCGCGAGGGTTGAAGTGGGAGAGGAGCGCGATGCAACAGGTTACGGGACTCCCGCGCTTCCACTTCGGAGGGAAACTGAAGTGAGTCGAGGGGAAGAAAAATTCATCGCGAACGAAACTGGAGATTTGCTTCAGACGGGCCGAGTTGTACGACGCCACGGGACGATTGAAATAGCTATTTATTCAGCAAGGAATGGTCGCTATTTACACAAAATATCCAGGTTTTGTAACAAGGGAAATAGGGATCGACTCAAAACGGGTGATGACGGTAGGCACGCAAATAATACCTCTGCAGAGTTTGGTATTTCCGAATCTGCACCCCCCCTCCTCCATATGACATCGAAGGACAGTTAATTGAGAGGTCGCCATTGCGCACCCATTGAAACCATCTGAACAGAAAGGAGATCATCCCGAAACATATATATGTTAGAAGAGAGCGCTCCGAATTGTATTCATGCTCTACACTCTTTTCATTGTGTATATTTAAACTGTGTCCTATCTTTAATCATAAACGTCTTAAAGCTTTTAAAAGCATAATTTTGAATCTGCAAGACTGGATTGTGTGGAAAATCCCCATTAAGACCTTTTCGTATTTTTAATCTCAGTTGTTTATTTACCTCTCATCTATTTCCCCCCTTCTCATCTTTTCAGTTCCACATGCGAAATTTAATACATTCGTAAATTAAATTATTTACCATTAGTTATATGCTGCAGACGATGTTCTTGTTTTACCATCCGACAATTATTTGAATATTTTTATTCTCATCCATATATTTTGCAAGATTTAAATCAACATTTTATATTAATTGTTAAATATTTTATGCTTTATTGGTTTCTATTATATCTATATATATAATTCTCTTACGTGGCACGCAAAAAAAGACGTTATTTGTTATCGCGTTTGGGCAACAATGTACGATTGTTTGTTTACCACGAAGCCTCGCGCCACAATTGAATTTATAGGGTTATCAGATGAAATTTTATTGAAAAAAAAATGAATATTAGTCGAGCTGTAGCAGCTTATACAAACGAAATGCTGGGTATTCGATTTCCAAAGCAGCGCTCACATTTCGAGTCAAAATTTGATCAAAGTTTTCATTTGAATTCCAAATTGTTCGAGTTCTGATTCCAGAGGTAGCGCATAACTTTTCTATAATACAACAAATTTATGTCTGATAAATATTTTTTTGGAATATCATATTTTGTAAACAATGTCTTGATTGATGCGAGCGAAGCGAGCAAGGTTCGCACAAGGAACCAATGAGGATTGCAATTGGAAAGCAATCCTCCGGAGATTGTCGAGCGTTAGCGAGCAGGGGCAGGCTCCCTAGTCTTGCGTATAACGCAACTTCTCCGCTTTTCGACTTTGCGGCATAAAATCATAATGCCTTGAAACATAAGAATTCGTTCATTGAGAATAAGGCCGATTTTAAAATCGACTTCAAAATTCCAGCCACTCCGGAGAAACCACTGGTGGCGACTTTAAAACCATCACTTTATCGAGAAGTTATGAGAAATTAATACCTATTCATTGGTTGGCATTGAATTTTATAACATAAGACATTGCATGGGGTACGGACCGTTTGGACACACCAAGGGCCGATATAACAACCAAAAGAGGTGCCATGGGCGTGGAGGGAAGCATGGCACAGCCATGCTCCCAATGATAAAAAATTATTAAACTGTTCCGAATCCAATGCGAATCACGAATCCAAACACAATCTGTATCACGGTCGCATGGATAAACAATGTCTTAACCTCCGAAGGCAGCAGGCAAGCATGGTAGCCAATACTGATTTATAGCGTGTAAAAGCGTAACCTTCGAGGTAAAAGCGAGTCATATTTTTAATTATTACTTTTGCCAATGAGGGGTCACTGATGTGGAAATTCGATTTCTCTTCATGCTCCTTGTTAAACAATTTTCTGCTAGGATCTCTCTTTACTGTTTTTCACTTTGACTGTACATTCTGTTTCATATCAAAGAACACCATTTCATCCTCTACAAACTTATAGTCATAAGTTTGTAATTTCTTTATATTTTTGGTACTCATATTGTTACTGTTAGTTATTCATCCTCGACTATTTGTACAAGTCCACTAATTGTTTAGCTGTTCTTTTAGACATTCCCTGGGGTGGATGTCTAATTTTTTTTCCCTTTTCATTTATTGTCTTACGTATACATATTTTCCTTGTATATTCTATGTACTCTTAACTCTTGACACGTTTTTCTCTCATTCGATATAAGATTGACAATCATACATGTATACATGTAGCATAAAATTCACCAGACCGTTTAAAAATGGAATAACTCTTTTATGTATTAAAAGTTCACATTCTTTTATCGATATCAATAAGAATTGAGTGTTTGTTTGTATATATGCATTGAATATTTTCGACGCATTTCAAGTTTCTCTATCCGTTTCGAACCCTTATGATGAAAAATCCGTCTCTTGCGCGTTTGGTGTCTGTCTTGTATGTGCCCTATACACGTCCACACGTTTTAATATATTTTCATGGAAATTTTTATACAGTGAGTACTTATCTTCATTTAGTGAGTGAACTTGGTTGCGAAATCTGTCTGTGCGACACTCTGTTCTATGTTCGATTTTGTGTTTGTGCAGGCATCACATGAATTTTATTCCATATATTTGATTGCAATGTATTTTATTTTATATATTATCTATTAGTTTAGTGAATGTAATATTCAACATTCCTTTATTGTTATATTTATATGAGTTTCATGCTAAAACACCTGAGTAAGAATACTTAAACCTACCATAATTTGGTAGTTTTGGAAAAATTGGAATGTATATTGAGTATTACGATTACTTAGATTGCATAACCAGTTCTGTTGAAATAGCAATTGTTCTTCAAAAAATTATTTTTTTATGGAATTTCACCTCTGATGTTTCATTTATTTCGAGTCTTAGTTATTTGCGAAATATAAACTATTTCCGAATATTTGAGACAGAAGATATTTTTCAACAAACGGGAATGAAACGGAAACTCGTAAACAATAAAAATATGCTTCGTGAAAATTATTTAAAATTAGTTTTGGGGTTTGTAATTGTTTGTCGCTTGTTTAGATGGTAGCTGTTCGACCCCCAAAATAACGAATGTGAGCTATTTGGGTTACAATAATGGATTGTTGATTTTGTAGGTAAAATGGAATATTTTCTCACGTTGCTGTCTTGAATTTCTCCACAGCTATTTTTCAAGGATCATATATTAAAAAGGACTAGTGACTTTTGGACTATATTGTACTTTGTCGATTCCTCGTTGACTTATTCCATTGACCCTCGGAGACCTATTCACGTCTTTATTACGATGAGGAGGGGGTCATGACCCCCTTAGGTAATCTCGGGCACTTCATTTCCATGGATGGAACTTTCCGAGATCCTAGAGGTCACCCTCTTAGAGGAACGGGTCCCGCTACTTGATGAGGCGACCTTGCCCCTTCGAGGGCCATAAAATCTGCCCGGCTTCCGTCGAGTTCCCTCAGCTCTGCGTGGGCGGATGGAAGGTGTGAAGGGAAACGGCACTCGTTTGAGACCCCGTTTCGCGGATTCATTCCGATCGGATTCTTTTCGGGAACTGTAATTTGTGGGACGTTCCGGAACTATCGGCAGTTCGAGGAAGTTGAACTCGGGTGTGAAACAGGTGGTTTATTTGAAGTGGCTGTGCTCAGTAGAATGGCCAGTGAGGATTCAAAAAATGTACCATGGAGCGTATCCATAGCGTTTTTGGTTGTAAAGATGGGATAGTACCTGATTTGGCGTTGCCCCTTTTGTCTTAAACATTAAACCTTATTTTGGAGTTAGCAAATTTAGCTTTATAAGGCTGATTATGCTCCCTCATTGTGAAGCACGGAGTCCTAATGCTGGACAAATTGGAAAAAAGTTGTTTTCCCCACTTCAACATATATATATATATATATATATATATATATATATATATATATATATATATATATATATATATGTCCTTCAGAAGTACTTAACTTTCTGATACTCATCAGTCTTCTCACAAACATTGATCTTCACGAACGCTAGGTACACTAGCGATCTATTTTTTCCCAAGGGATATACTGCCTCTTGGGGTACCCCATGGCGGTCTCTCTTATTACTTTCTCTTCTACCTATCTTTTTCTTTCCTGTCAGGTACATTCCTCCCTGGATGTATTTCTCTCTTCTGTATCAGTAAAACTTTCATTGTGTGCATGTCTATTACTTGATATTGTATGTTCTTTGTTTTGCGCAGTATTGCTAAATATGGCCCTCGCGCCATAAAACCAGCCAACCTTTTTCTTTCTTTCCACAACCTTTGATGTGCGTCTTGCTTTTAGCACAGTATGGCCAAATATGGCCTCAATCCGAAACCACCCCAAAGCACAAACATTAAATCGTGGTAGTTGTTGAACGGTTTGCTATAGCAATCATGTCAACCTGGGAAATTACCATGCGGACCCATCAGTTATAAAGTTGTCGCTAGTATCGTGGAGCCAGGACAAGAGAGTGTAGAAAGTTTTGTACGCATTCAGAGGTTCGCCCCTCTTGAAATGTTCGTGATACTGCAAAAATAAAATCTCAAAAGTAGTTTAATTCATGTAAATTTAACATTTTTAAGCCCATTTAACATTTTTAAGGTAAGTATTTTATTTAACACCCTGAAGCGACACAACGGGCTATTGGTGATGGTTCGGGATCCACCTCGAAGTGGAAGATTCGAGGACAACACCTCGTTACTTTGAACCTCGATCAGATGACGAGATCACACTTGACATGCACCAAATCCTCCAAATGGTGGACACCACGCCAACGTAAGGATTCGGGGCCACGGAAGATTTAACATGCACCAGCTTCCTTTGTACACGAGAGTCTTTGGTTGGATTCAAACTCTCAACCATCCAGTTGCTAACGAATCCATTGCTACAAGCGAGTTAGCCCCCCTCCCCCTTCAATGCTGAAATCGTGGATGTATCTGAAGATAGTCCCAAATGTTTGGAAACAAAAACAAACCATCCTTGTGTTGTCTGGATGGCAGGGAAACAAACCAGACGAGAAAAATCTCCTTTATATTGGTCTTGATATGACTGACCAACCAAGTATTTAGAGAATAAATGTATACAGGGCTCGAGCCCTCTCCGAAAAAATTAAAATGTTTAATAAACAATCAAAAATGCAAGCTGCAGCTAAATTAATCAGCTTTAACAGCCGTTTCGTGTATCACACAGGAAACATGAGGGGGGGGGGGGTCGTGGCTCAGTGGGTATGTCCACTACGCTAGCAACTTTTGAGTTGTAGGCACCGTAAGTTCGATTCCTACCAGGTGCATTCCTCCCTGGGTGTATTTCTCATTTTCATCATCTATTTTTCATTTTGCTGTCAAATGATGGTTCTTTTGGTGGCTAATTTTTTCAAAGTGAACTGTCTTGAATTTATACTTACGCTAAGGTTTATAAAAATTAGAATAATGATCGTTGATTTCTACTTATATTTATTTTATTACACTTATAAAATCGAAAGTGTCGTACTATGAAGCAGGTCTAAAAACTTCTCAGAAACATTTATAGGCATACATTTTATACAAAACAGTATGTCACTAGAGAGTAGTGATGCGACACCGACAACAAAACATCGATGTTCAAAATTAAAACATCGATGTTGATACATCGCCGCAAAAACATCGATGTTTTTAAAATTCAGTGTGTTTAAACTTTTTCCCCCATTTCTTAAAACTGGTTTAGCAACTACGACATCGGCTCCAATGCATTGATGTTTTTTATAAAACATCAATGTTTTGAAAACATCGACATCGATGTCGCAACACTACTTTTCAGACACTTCACTCTTGATCACTTTGGACTAAAAGTATGTTCAATTTGCTGATTATGAAAATTATTCTACTTGTTTTCATAAAAAAATAAAACATCGACAACGTATAAACATCGACAAGTATAAACATCGATGTTACAAAAACATCGACTCCAATACATCGATGTTAAAAACATCGACATCGATGTCGCATCCCTAGAGAGATATCGCTTGAGCAATATTATTAAAAAGGTGGAATTTTGGTTTAATTTCTCTTACAAAAATTAATGATGTCTAATTTTATTAGCCATTGTAGGGCGAATTCATTCTATGTATACTCAGTTTTTAAATACTTCAGTACTCGGTCAGGGTTGCCCGGTCGGAAGAGTAACATTAGGAACTGGAAGTTTGCAAGCTCGTGTCCAATCAAAGACCGTCGCGTACAAGCGGGGGATGGGGCACGTTCAATCTGTCATGGCCTCCAGTATCCTCACGTTTTCGTGGATGTGGAAGATTGGAGGGTCGGGTGGCATCTGAGATGTGATCTCATCATCTGACCGTGGCTCAAAATTACATGGTGTTGTCGTCGATTTTTGTCCTTCGGGTTTGATCGCCACTAACCCGTGGTATTATTGCTGCAGTTAATTAAAATACCTACCTACCAACTTATAAAGTAATATGAATTTATTTTAATTGTATGAAAAACTTCTGTTGTATTTAATTTTAGATACACTCGATTTCTATTTGTCATAGACTGAAGATTTTCATTACCATCCCAAAGCTTTAATGAAGTTGACTACTGTTACATACTTAGAAGACAACTCGAAGGTAGGATTTAAATAATTTTGGATTCCGTATATCATGTAGGGGGATTAGGAATATTAGAACTTAATCGATATCTACCCATTTCACTAAAAATACTGTTATTTCGAACACGCTACATATGATACATCATATAAAATTATATTGGCAAGAACGTGTTTGTAGTTAAGGTTTCAAGAACGGGATTTTCAATCATTTCGGACAGTAAAGTTAGTTTTTCATCTAGAAGAATTCGTTCTCTCTTATAATTAGATAGCTTCTGTGAGAAAAAAGTTTATTTTAAACCATCGGTTCTTTATATCAAAAAGAAAATAACTAATTATCCTGTTTTATCTAAATTGCAAAGATTGCTCAGCAGTTGAGAATATACCGTTATTAGATCAAAGTATGTGGATTGAAATAATTTATTTTAAGCCCAATGGGTTTTCTACTGCACCCCGTTCTAGACGATATTGCTACAAAAGTGAACTGAAGCCAAGAAAGTGACTTTCGGTTTTAAACGGGTTGCAATAAACAAATTTAAGGTGTAGCACTCCGTTCAATTAGCGGCATTCTTTTCATTCAGGCCATATGTTCAGAATCTGATGAAAGCTTCACTCCTCCTACATTTCAGACACTAAGCAGAAGCTCTGAAAGCCATAAGTGGAGCCATGTGCATCCATGGTAATAAAACATTTCTTCGAACACCTCCTTTTTTTTCGTCCTGTTCAAACGCGCGTTTCACGAGCATCTGGAAAATATAAGATCGACCAAGGAATTCTTAGACAACAAGCAGTCTTAATCGGTTTCTCAAACTTTTTTAATCAACGCACCCTTTTCAAATTCGACTTTTTTTTGGAAATCTGGTTTTAATTTTCTCAATAAACGGCTCGTTTGAAATCACGTCAAACAACAATATTTGTAATTCCTTTGTATGAAAGTTAACGGGAATTTCTGATATTATAAAAATATTCATTCAAAAAATTTCGAGCTTTATTTGAATAACAACAACTTTTTAAGTGTAATTGGTACAGACCTTGAATTAAAGCTAAAAATTTCATTTTTAGTTCATCAATCAGATGTTTGCTCGTCACATATTATGGAAATTGTGTTGTAGTAATGAAAGTCATTTATTTATAGAAACAACTACAACATTTGAACTTACTGTGCAAGTGTTTAGTGGGGTTACTGTCGGTGCTCAGACCACTTATACAGTATCTCGACAAACTTCAGTATCCATTTTGTACATGCGCTGCTATAAATTGTGTTCCGATTTGAGTTAGATATTGCCCGTTGGAAATCAAAGTTTATTTCGAGTTCGAGTGTTTTTGACACATTTTATAAAATCATACACACTCCAAAATATTCATGACGGAAAACAGTTTATTATTGATTTGCACATGCGTAATGAAATTCATTTATTTATAGAGACAACTACAACATTGGAACTTACTGTGCAAGTATCTGGTGGGGTTACTGTCAGTGCTCAGATCACTTATTCAGTATCTTGACAAACTTCAGTATCCATTTTGTACTTGCGCTGCTATAAATTGTGTTCCGATTTGAGTTAGAAATTGCCCGTTGGAAATAAAAGTTAATAAAGAGCTCGAGAGTTTTTGACATTCTTATAGTCAAACACACTCTGAAAAATTCATGACGGAAAACAGTTTATTATTGATTTGCACATGCGACCAAAGACTTGAATCGTGGCTCAGTGGGTTGGCCAAATGTTCTAGTCACCTGCGATCATTCCTCCGTGGATGTATTTCTATCATATTTGTCATTATAACTTTCTTTGTGTGTATGTGCCCGGACGTTGTCGATTTTGTGTTTGGCTCCGCTTGGTCAAACATGACCCTTGCGACAAATAATAATTTTTATAAGATTATTATTACTGAGACAAAATAAATAATAATTTCAAAGATGCTTTAAAAAAAAAAAGGCTCAAGGGCATTACGAAATCAGTACATTTTGATGTATAGCTAAATAAGAAAGCTCGATACAATATGTAGCACATGGACGCCCCAGACCATAAAAATCACGCCTTCATTTGTGACTACATCGGGAATACATTACGTACAGGTCTGAAAGGGTGAGTCGGGCCCTACAGGAGTAAGAAAAAAAATGGCACACCAAACAAACGACTGTCCCTGGAAGAAAACTCTCATCGTTTATGCCGGATCACACACCTGTTACATCTCGGCAAATTGGCCCTTTAGGCCCCAAGCCCATCTGGTGGTTCAATAACTTCCCGGGTGTGCGACTATCGTTTGTGGATCACGCTCACGGGGGCAGAGATCAATTAATTTCTGCGGCACTCATTTATCAAGGAGCACCCGGGAGTGTTAGGATTCACACCTCGTTCCGGGCCGACGGTGAAAAATCGTTCCCGGGGATCAACAGGTTGATCACTATGAGCTACCTACGCCCTCAGTGTTGGGAGGCAAGACACGGCCCATGTGGAACGAGTCCCAACTTCATCAGCCAGCTACTACTTCTGTATGCTACTTGTTATGTAAGGCCTCCCAAAGTCACCTCCTGGCCTGCCAAGCTAGGGAGGATTTCTGTGGAAGTCCGGATCCAGTGTGTTGGGCCTTTTAGAGCGTGTTCGGACTCATGGACTTGATCCAGCTGTGCAGATGGACCTTAAGGCACGAATAACAACTCTCTCTCTCGTTCTTTGAAATAGCCTTTTCAGAATCTCATACAGAAATAAAGGATAGGGTTGTTGGGTTAATTAACCCTCCAAGGCCCCGCGATAGCCCGCATGGAAGAGTAACGGATAGCAACAGGAGGTTTGTGAGTTTGAATCCGACCAAATACCGTCGTATACAAAGAGGGCTGATGCACCTTAAATCTATTGTGGTCACAAATGTCCTCATGTAGGCGTGGTGTGGAAGATTGGAGAGTGATGTGCCTGGTCAGGCGCGACCTCGTCATCTGACCGTTGTTCAAAATGACTTGTCCTTTGATCTTTCTGTCGGGTTTGATCCCGAAAGAACCATACCTCAACCCTCCAACTGGTTACAAAGAGATATCTCTCGTCCATCAAGATATGGCCAATTTTTTCAATGACGAGATATCTCGTTATTGAGATTAGTTCTGAATTTTTGATGATGACGAGAGACAAAGCTATGGTCGTTGTGTTCTAATGGTGAATTATATCGCTCATCAAGATCTAGTCAGTTATTGTTAAAGATCTCAGGTGCAGAATTATATTCAGTGTTCTGCAACACAACTCCAAGAAATTGCAAATGTTCTGCCCGAATTTCGAAAACGGCAGTAAAATCAAAAACAGACGTAGAACACAATAATCGGCTAGATATGTATTATATATTTATAACATGTAAAACACACATCAAAAAATTAATTAACTTACTTTATTTAAAACCAATTCTATCGATAACTTTTGAAGATCGGCCAAAATTTTGATAAAATTAAGGAAAAATTGTTCTGCAAAGACTTTGTTCGGCGACGTACGTCGCTGTTTCAAGCACTTTCTGCTGCCGGGCTAATGACGAAGATGCCTCCTTAGAAAGCCACTAGGATGGTTAACCTAGGGGAAAGCAAACCCCTTGGGATACGTGGTAAAATGTTTCAGGGTTATATCGGTATATCGGTTTCAGGGTTATATGCCGTGAGAGTTGAAAAGTCTGTATCTAGTACGGTCTGTCTTACCATGGAGAACTGTTATTGTCACAATGTGTTGGTTGCGCTATGGGAACAGGGCTTGTTCATTTGGAGTAGAGGTTGATGGTGGATGTCTTCATTTCATTTCGCTTTTGGGGATTGTTGCTGGTGGATGTAGTTTACTAGTTTTGATCTTTTCAGCCGCAAAAAAAAAATCTTAAATAAATTTCCAGTATGCCTAAGTGTGCCAATATGACAATTTTGAACTTATTTTTTAGCAACCGCTATAGGACTTGGGATCAGGTCCGTTTCAAGAACCCACAAGCACGCTTTATCACTGACTTGAGCAGTTCACATGTTAGACAGACCGTAATAAAGTCGCTAAGTTGATAACTTACACGCTAATTAATGTCTGAGAACCCATTATTATATTCTCGTAGTTGTAACGCAACTCTAATTTTATCCATATATAAATGGGGTACTCTTATTACATACACATTTCAAGGGATACGTGAATTATAAAAGATTTAGAGCCACTGCTTTAGCCCAAAAAGTCCGAAACAGGACAACTTTGGATTGAAGGGTCAGTTGTAAGAACAACTGGAAGGTTGCTAGTTCAAAACAAAATTGGGGATGGTGCACATTAAATTTGTCGTGGAGTCAAATATCCTCACGTTGGCGTGGTGTGTAAGTTTGGAGAGTGGGGTGCCAGTCCAGTTGTTGTTCTCGTCATCTGACCATTATTCAAAATTACGAGACGTTGTACTTGATTCATTCCCTTAGAGATGGATCCTGGATCGTCGTCAACAGACCATTTCGCTCCACTGCGACGTTAATTAACTATCTACCTCGTATTGGAAAACAGGATACAACTTTTGTGTCTAAGAAATTTTATTCATTTGTAATACATAAGCAATGGATAGTGTGGCTAAACTGTAAGATGTTATATTAATACCAAAAACGTAGTTGATCTTAAGACATATCCAATCAAAAAACGGACACATTCGAGTTGGTTTTAAGCCCGGGAGCAAAAAGTGTTTAAAACTGCTACGTACGTTGCAGAATAATATTTTCCTTAGCTTTATCAAAATTTTGGCCGATCTTTTTTTTAAATCTTAAGTTACGATGTTCCGAAGCGCGCTTCTTTGCACACCTTTTTTCTTTTCTAGTTACAGAACAACCTCCCTACACCGCCCAAATTACCACAAACATTTTATAAATAACACATCTTCTATGTCGATGGCAAATTATTTAATTTTAAAAGTTATAAGTTATCTCAACATAATTGCAAATTCTGAAAGTATGCCTTGGTTTTAAATAAAGTAAGTTAATTATTTTTTATGTGTGTTTTACATATTATAAATATGTAACACACATTTAGCCGATAATTATGTTTTACATCTGTTTTTGATATGACTGCAGTTTTAAAAATTCGGATAAAATGCCTGCAGAACAATTGAAATTGCTTGAAGTTGTGCTGCAGAACACTGAATATAATTCTGCACCTTGGGTATTAGATATGCAATAACATGGTAGCATTATTGCGCGTTATAACATCGTGAGATAAATCTTAGTGGCGAGGGATTTAAGGCAATTAAAAACAGCTGTAAGACCTTTACCCCAAACGGCACATTTAATCTCTCTCTCTCTCTCTCTATATATATATATATATATATATATATATATATATATATATATATATATATATATATATATATATATATATATATATATATATATAATATTCTTGAGCCACGGTAGTTCAGTCAGTAGAGCGTCGGGCTCGCATCGGAAGGGTTGTGGGTTCTGTCCTCAGCGGAGCCTGCAATTCTGATGGTAGCGAGATCGGCGCTTGGACCTGGCTAAAGACCGTCGTGTTCGCTAATGGTGGCTGGGGCACCTTAAATAGGTCATGGTCACAAAATCCCCCAATGTTCCCATTCCAAATCAATACCTCTGGGGGGTACCTGATCAGGGGGGTTATCGGCCTTTGATTGGGATCTAAATTACGATATGTGTGAGTGAATTGATGTGTGAAAGGGATCTTCCTGTAAAACGGATGTGTCATGCATGAAGAAGTCCAACCCTCCGGGGCAATGGCACCCCCAATTGGGTCATATATGGCCCGCACGACAACAACAACATATAATACTCTTACGTGGCACGCAAAAAAGACGGCATTTGTCAATTTAATTTGTAGCGTTATCGGATCAAAATTTTCATTTGAATTCGTTTTTCAGGGTACTGTATATATATTTTCTGCAATACAGCAAATTTAGGTTTGAAAAACACTTTTTTGGCATATCTGATTTTGTAAACAATCCTTTCTGCTAGGACACATGTTTTTATTGATGCGAGCGATGCGAACATAGGTTCGCGCAGCTAACCAATGAGGAATGCAAAGCAATCATACGGGGGTTGGCGAGCTTTAGCGAGCAGGGGGCTGGCCCGGTAGTTAGATATTTAACACACTTACAAATTTGACAATTTGAGGCAATATAGAGGATTAAAAACAAAATGGTTTCGGTGCCGTGGTTTCATCGGAGAAGACCAGTTTTTCGTCCATTCACGTATAATACTCAACGGTTCGCTCTTGTCGAGGGGTCTGAACTCAGCGTCACCTCTCTTCCCTTACCTTGTTAAGGACGCTCGATAGTTCAAAAACAAGGTGCTTCAAGACATTCCGTTTCCCCTATACGCGCTAATCAACTTGCAAGCCTTTCTTCCCTCATCGATTTCTAATTCACATAAGGGAAGAAATTTTTGAAGTGGAACCATGACGGTACAACGTACTACTATGACCACTCTGTACTTTATAATAATTTATTTCAATATGCAACTTGAATTTGCCATGTCAAGGTACTTCTGAAACAGATTCAAGTTGTCTGTCTCAAAACGCACCACTTACAAGTTTAAGATCTTTATAGAAGTCAACAATGATGCAGGAATCCTTTCGAATACCATATCGACCGACTCTCAGGAATTACCCCACCTGTCCTCCGCGATCTCGATTGGATGAAACAATAACAACGCCGTCGTTTAAAAGAAACCACTCGTTTTTGTGTGCGGGTGAATCACTGGTTTCAACCACTGTCATCGACGTTTTGTTCTCGACATCTTTACGAACAGGAAAACGAAGAACATAAAAAAACTGTTCGCCTTTTTTCGCTCTGACTGAACGTGATGGGAATCCCTTTCGAAAAACGAAGAAAAGAATGTCCCGTTCATTGCAGTTCCACGTCACGCCGAGGCATTCGTCTTGCTCGTTCTGTTCCTCTGCGATCGTCTTCACTCGTTCAAGGTTTTATTTGTTTTTGTGGCAACCGCAGAAAGAGAACGAATCGCTTTCTTTTATTGCGTAATCGTTTCGCGGAAAGGTGTCGGACGATTCCGGCTAGGTGGATTTCTCAAGCGCCGAGGCCGTTTTCTCAAACTTGTGAATCGGCTTCGGAATCAGTGTCGTGTTTCTAAATAGGCAGCCGAGAACCACACATTTGACCCTTCAGTAACGAGCGGTTGGCAGTGCAGGTTCTATACCTATAACGAATCCTGAGTGCTTTTCTTGGTTCCCCGTTCATCCCGGTTTTTTTTTTTTTGACAAAACTGAAGAAAAACTATTATCTTGACTACAAATTACATTGAATTGTCGAAGTACATAATTTTAGGGTTGAAATACATGTTGAAAAACAATTTAATATTGCAAGCATAAGAGTACGTAGGTAGGTTCTCAATTAACGTCGCACTGGAACAAGAAATCGGGCTATTGGCGAAAGCCTGGGATCCATAACGAAGGAAATGATCCAAGGACAACGAGCCTCGTATTTAACCACGGTGAAATGTCGCGGAAACACCTGAGCTGGCATTCCACTCTCCAAACTTGCATACCATACCAACCTGAGGACATTTGAGGCCTCGACAGATTTAACGTTCACCAGGCCTCTAGTATAGGACCGTTTATGCTTGAATTCGGACTCACAGCTCTCTGATTGCTAATCCGCTAATCTTTCCACCTGGTTACCGCGCCCCACGAAAATGAAGGAATATTATTTAAACCAGTAGATGGTAGGTAGCTAATCAACGTCACACTGGAGCAACACGACTTGCTATTGACATCGGTCCGGGATTAATCGGGAATGAAAAAATCCAAGGACGACGTCTGAAAAATTTTGAACCACGCAATCATCAGGGAATGACTATCAATTGCTCATGAATAAAGTAATGCAAAGGCGCGTATACATTTGCGATCCAAACTGTTCGCGAGGCTCTAGTTTTCATGATTGGGACGGGCGACTTCCAGACGAACGGCTCGTGAACCGCTCGTGGCGATCCGCTTCCTGTTGGTTTTTCGACGAACACAAAGACGTTCTCGGTTCAGATTGGGACCGCGACGTGAGTAGTTCGTTGCTTTCCTTTCTGCTCGCGAACTTCCAGGCTCCATCGTCATCACCGGTGGCTGACAAATGACTGCCTGGTGATTCGAGGTTGGTTCCTTCCTTTCCCATGGATCGCTGGAAGTTCGTTTTGAAAATAATTTCAACATACGATTAACGAGTGACTTGCGAACAGTTCGGCTCGAAAATTTATACGCACCTATATATGTATTTTTGCACCAAGTTCCGTAGGCTACTAAGAAGAATTCGATACAAGTATCTTCGAAGAAACGATCAAAATGCATGTTTTCTTTTCAAAATAATAAAGTAAATTGATGGGGTAGGTTAAAAGTTAGAGACAAACAAAAATGAAAGTGAATTGTTTCAACGAACTCTGTATAAAAACAAAGCGGCACCTGTTCGTCCCAGCAGTCCGTTTTCGAGTTAACGCCTAACCTATTATTTCCAATATAAACGCTGTTAATCTGCTGCTCGCTCCGGTGAGCGCTAAACTAGATTTATCGTGTACATTAAAGGGTTATGGCATCGGAGTAGAGCTAGCATTTTACTGCCTCGCATTAACTCTCAGGCCGAATTGGCGAGAAAGGAATCTCCGTAATGTGAATCGATTTGATTGGCATTTATAGGGCATAAACGTAAATAAAAACTAAGCATCTCAAATGGCGGATAATTTATTTTATTGCCTTGGGAGAGCGTGGCACTGGAAGTGGATAATTCCCACGGATTAATGAGGCCTTAGTGCTTCTCCTGCGAAAGGAAAATATAGGGAGGATCTAAAACGAAGATTTCTGCTGTTCGGTTGCGCGATCTGTTACTCCGGCGTAGGGGGGGTCGTCGCGGCTGAGTTGATGTCCGTTCGATTCGTGTCAGGTTCATTCCTCCATGAGTGTATTTCTCTTTGCTGTGTCAATGAAATCTTTCAATGAGTGTGTTTGTCTATTACTGGCTATTGTATGTCTTGTGTCTGTCGTAGCATGACCAAATAAGGCCCTTGCACCACACAACCCAAAACCAACGTTGAGTGTGCCGCGGATGTCCGATTGTAAGACTTACTAACAAGAAAACGGAGGGTTGTGAGTTCGTATCCATCCAAAGACCAACTTATACAAAGGGGCCTGGTGTAAGTTAAATCTGTCTTGGGTTCAAATCTCCTCTGGTTGGCATGGTGTGGAAGTTTGGAGAATGCGGTGGCAGCTGAGATGTGACCTCGTCATCTTACCGTGGTTCAAAATGATGTGATGTTGTCCTCGGATATTTCCCTTTGTGATGGATTTTGTACCGTCGCCAATAGCCCATTGTGTTGCTCCAGTGTAACGTTAGTTAAATACCTGTCTACCTACCTGACGTAGGGTTTATAGGGATGCATTCCGAAGGTCACGAAACCCTTCCCCGAAATGTTGTTCCAAAATTAATTACTGTATTAGATAAAACAAAGTTATGTTTAACCCACGAGAAGAAACATCGTGGACAGCTCTGAAAATAGTCTATTGTAGGAGTCACCAAACAACTGACAGTCGACCTCTTCAAGAGTTTCTTGACTTTTTATCGACCTCTTGTAATTTACTATTATATAGTTATAAAAGGGCCAGCAAAAAACACGTCTAGGTGAGTTTTTAGATTGTTTATTTAAAATTACAGAGTTTACTTTCAGTATTTTATAGTATATATATTTTCATATTGGCGCAACGTCAAGGGATACACTTTTGTTTTTGACATCCTTCTTAACATTCATATTTGATAAGAGGAATATATAATTCATAAAATATTTTTTCCCCAATGGCGGGCACTTATGAACTTAATCACCGGCCACTACAAGGCCGATGTGATGGTCACCTGTGAAGGAGCACGCATTAATAGGACCATCATTGCCCCTAACAAAGGACAACACAGATGCATAAAATGTAAAATTTAAATTAGATAACAAAGTAACAGTAATACAATTTTCCTTTTATATATACAGGGTGTCCCTGAATTCATGGGCCAAACTTTAAAGGCAAGTAAAATACATATAAAGAAGCATTTTTTGTATCGCAACATGGGGTCGGAAATGAAAAGTGCAGGTGGAAAAACAATAAATGCTGAGGAAATGAAAAACCTCTTTACATGCATAACATTTTTAGAGCAGGCGATAGAAACGTTTAGTGACGTAGCTTAAAAAAAAAGTTGAATTTTTGGAAGAAAAATATTGAATAGTAAAAGTTTGTTTAGTTTGCATTATCAAATCATCTGCAAAACAATTTTATTGAGTTTGAATGGCATTATTGCTGTTCGTTCGATATTGCTGTTCAATATACCATGTGGTTTCAGCACGATGGGGCTCCAGCCCATTCCTGCAATAATGTGCGTAGTTACCTCAATGCCACCTTTGGCCCTCGATGGATTGGACGAGGTGGACGCTTGGCCAACACTTTCACCAGATTTATCAAGTATCGATTTTTTTCTTTTGGGGACACTTAAAGGCACTTGTCTGCGAGACTCCAATTGATTCTGACGATGACCTCATTGCAAAACTTTCAGTCGCTGCGGCAACAGTTTGTGAAACACATGGTATCTTCTGAAGAGTACGCCAATCACTTGCTAGGCGCTATTAGGCCTGTATCGATGTTGGTGGTGACACATCTGAGCAGTTACTGTAATATTATGTAAGTAAAAAGCTTTTTTTCATTTCCTTAGCAATTCTTGTTTTTCCACCTGCACTTTTCATTTCCGACCCCATGTTGCTTTACAAAAAATGCTTCTTTATATGTATTTTACTTAACCTTAAAGTTTGGCCCATGAATTTAGGGACACCCTGTATATGAAAGTAAGGCTTTTAATTAACGCATAATTCAATTTACCAACGTTGTCAATGTGAAAGGTGCGCTTCGTGACTCTTGACAAGATTAACTATGCTGGTTTCAAAATGAGTAAGTTTCAGCCTTAAATCACAAAAAATTCTATATCTAGTTTATTTATTTTTTGTTAAAAGTGAATTACTACGACCGAAAACAACACGTAATTGCGTTGTCATACAGGATGGAGATATTCCATTATCCGAATAAATATTACCCGTACAGTGATATCTTATAATTTTTCTATCCCCCAATGAGCCCGAATAGACTCCTAACTATGTTATATCAGCCTTGGAGGGGGGTGATATCAACCACTTTGGTGACCACTGGTCTAATGCATTGAAAACGAAATTTTCATTAAGTATAACAATACGATCGGTTGTTGAAGCAAGCAAATAATGCATATATGTGCCAGGTGACAGAATGTATAAGGGTTTTGGGCAACATGAGGTGGATTAGCCGGGTTGGAAAAGAAAAGGATTAGAAATCGGTGGGTGCGAATTCAAAACTGTTCAATCATCAAACTGTTCAACTGACCATCGTGTAGATAATTTTGTTGCAAATTAAATCTGTCGTGATCTCAAATGTCCTTAGATTGGTGTGGTGTCGATGTTTGAAGAGTTGAGTTCCAGCTTAGTTATGACCTCGTCATCTGACTGCAGTTTAAAGTGTCTCTGTCTATGCCAAAATATTCTGTCTATGCTAAAATACTCTGTCGATTTCATTAGAAGCTCAACGGGTGTTTAGTACACAATCGCGACCACTATTTAACTTGACAGAAAATGTATCATACTAGTATTCATAACCTGGTACTGTTTAGAGTATATTTCATGTATAACCCCTTATTAAAGAGCCTGAAATTACTTCTTTGACAAATACAACAACGTTTGTACAAGTATAAATACTCCATGCAAAAGTTTCAATTGAAGTCTGGTAACCAGTCAAATGACGACTGTTTGCTGAAGATCAAGAAACGCCTCCCCATAGCTCTTCATTTGGAACATGAGCAGCATGTGCTTGTGTGTAATGGGAGATTTTCGAGCGATAAGAGGCTCTCTGCTGTCAGGGCGTGTAAATATTTGTCGAAGATAATCTATGGCCTAAGTGGCAATTTGCCAACGACTTTATTGATTTATTGAGTCCAAATGAGTCGAGTACACCCAGATTTAATGAGCTCGGAAGCGCGACAGGAACCGGTCGATGCTCTTCCCCCCTGTCACCCATAGTTCATTTTGTTCATTATCATCCCCGAAAAAAAAAAGTTTAGAAAATCTGATCCTCTCTTTATTTTAGCAACGCGACACATTTTTTTTCAGGTTCCCGTGCTGCGTGGATGCATTACGGGTAATTTGGAGCAGTTTAATGACGGTGAAAAATCAAGTGAAATGAATTGATCCAGAGGCGTAATCTGCCCTTCGGTGCATGAATACCTCCCAAGATCGCGAGGGATGGCTCCAAGGTTCGCGATCGCATTTTGTTCTTTTTTGTTTCTTTTCGAATGTGTCGATGGGTTTTCGAGGAATTCCCATGGAAGAATCCCAAAAGGGTGGCGCAGAACAGGATCTGAGGCAGGAAGGTCGTGGCATAGCCTTCGGAGGACACAGTCTTGCTGCCTCTTTCGACCGTCCACCAGCCATGCATCGTCAATCAGCAAGGTTGGTGGACGGTAATGCAAGGTCACCCCTTCCTCTCTGTTCAAAGAACACTCATAATTCTTAGAGATCATCTGACAGTTCAGGGAGTTCACCAAAGTAGAGATGCGTAAAAAGTAATATGCAGTATTCTTAACGATTTTTGCAGAAGTTACTAAATGCTGATATTAACAGCTTTATTAACAGTAGATAACTGACACTAGCAGTGAATTTACGCAATAACTGAAGTTTGGAGAGTGGGGTTGCCAGCTCAGGTGCTGCTTCGTCATCTGACCGGGGTACAAAATTACAAGGTGTTGTCCTAGGATCTTTCCCTTAAGGGACTGATCCCGGACCGTCGTCAATAGCCCGTTATGTTGCTCTAGTACGACGTTAACTAAAAATTACCGAAATTAATTACGAAATAACTGTTAATTAATATAAGCTGTTACAAATTGGCCTTAACAGTTATTTCGAACAGTTGGTAATTGCTTGAAAATTCGGCATTTATTTTACAGAATTTTGAATGGAAATAAACATTTGGTGAGAGAGAATATGATTTATTATTTTTCGTTGCATGTTTAGTTATTTTTAAAACAAATTCGAACTTAATCAAATGCTAACAAATTTATTTCCTTAGATTGTTTTTTTGTTGGGAAGCGTGACTCACTGGGTATACCAACAGCGCTAGCAACTTGCGAGTTGAATGCAGCGCAGTTTCGATTCCTACATGGTTTTATTTCCCTCTTGTGTCTGTAAAACTTTCCTTGTGTGTGTATGTGCACCACCTGACGTTGTTTATATTGTATTTGTCTCAGCAAGGGCAAATATGGCCTTTACGCCATAAAATCCAAACAACCATTATTATAATTAGCTCATGTCACTTGTTAAAACAATCTGTTTTTACCTCAAGTCCGTCTGCCATAATGCGACATTTCGTAGTAACATTTATGGACATCGTCAAATTAGGGATGTTGAGGTTCTTCATTGGTCCGACTAGGACAGGAAGGTACAAAAACCGTAAATGAGCACCGTATACAGGGTGTTTCGAAACTCATGGGCAAAAATTTAAAGGGTGATAGAAAACATCTAAACAAGCAATTTTCACCATACAATCCATGGGCGGAGAGCAAGCGGTGAACCGCTAAACGGCGCTGTAATGGAAAGTATAAAGCGCGAGTTTTTTTACACATCGTCATTTCTACCATGGATTTCAGAAGGCATGGCGACGTACAGTAATCACGAATAGGCAGACATGCATTTTATGTATGGTCTTGCGAATGGGAATGCCGTGGAAGCCGAAAGACTGTACAGGCAGCGTTTCCCGAGAAGATACGTGCCAGACCGAAAAATGTTCGAGCGATTGCATCGGAGCCTGTGTGAAACGGGATCCTTTGTCACCGGCATGCATGATACAGGGCGTGGCAGAAGTGTGCGGACGTCACAAGGTTTCCCGTGCCATAAATGTGCTCCACTCGATTGTTTGGGACGAAGGATTACACCCCTACCATGCACAGAAAGTGCAAGCCTTGATACCTGCAGATTATGCGCCACGTGTCGTGGTTCTTGTAACAGCTAGCAGCGCAACCTGATTTTAGTGCACATATGTTATTCACGGATGAATGTACCTTTACTCGTGAAGGCATTTCTAATACGCACAACCTTCATGGGTGGGCATCTAACAATCCGTATGACACACGTCCTCATGCGTATCAGAAGCGTTTCGGCGTAAATGTTTGGGCTGGAATTGTGGGTGACCATTTGATCGGCCCATACCTTCTGCCATTCCTACTGGACGGCAGAACATACCTCAGATTTTTACAACAGGTATTGCCAGACTTTCTTCAGCCTGTTCCAGCCAACATACAAGCACGTATGTGGTTTCAGCATGACGGAGCACCACTCCATTTTAGCTTGGATGTGCGGAGCGCTTTAGACGCTAAATTCCCAGGGTGATGGATTGATCGGGGTGGGCCCCCACCTTGGCCGGCACCCTCACCCGATCTCTCCTGTCTGGACTTTATCCTGTGGGGCCATTTCTAAAGTCTCGTCTACGAAAGCTCCATCGACTCCGACGAGAACCTAGTTGCTGGGGATTTCTGTCGTTGCCAAGGATTTCTGTTACTGCTTCGACGTAGCGAGCCGTGCGCCGCTCGCTACGTCGCAAGCGTAACGCTTGCATTATCGCAGGCGGTAGCTCTTTTGAGCAGTTTCTGTAATTTTGCCACACATGCTGTCAATAAAATTGTTTAGTACCTCCTCTATCCGTTTGGTGTTTCATTTCTTCATGTTGCAGTAACGGCGGATACCTCGTAGCGGTTCACCGCTTGCTCTCTGCCCATGCATTGTATGGGGAAAATTGCTTGTTTAGATGTTTTCTATCGCCTCTTAAATTTTTGCCCATGACTTTCGAAACACCCTGTATACGGTAGCTCATTCACTGTTTTTGTACCAAATATGCACGCAACTTCCGAAATATGCGCGTTGTGTGTTCAAACCTCAAAATATTTCCATTTCCCATTACGTCGAAATCCTCTCGTGTCACATTTATTTCCTTCCGTCGGTTCAAGTTCCCGTGGCCGTGGCCACATGCTCATTTGCATGAAAGCTGACTCATTCATTTCTGTCACTGCGCTGAAACCCAAATAAAGTCGGCGCGAATTAACATTTGTTTTCGATTAATTACCCAATCAGAGTACCTTCGAATACTGTCGTGACCCCCTTTTAACAGTGTTTCCTTCCGCCGGGTCCATTCTCACGCTGCTCGATATCGTTATCAAGTAGGATCTGGATGCGCCATTTGTATTTTATTTTACGTACGGGGTGATTCGAATTAGATGTTTTCTCAAAACATTATAATTTGTAAATTATTATTAATTCTAAAGCATTTTAAATTTAAAAATTTTAACCCTCTTGGTGGTTGTCTTGGGGAGGTATTTTGTCACCACGTGGGTGAAATTGAAAGAAAACAAGACAAGCGAATTCAAACTAGTGATGCGACATCGACAGCAAAACATCGATGTTTTGAAACTTCGATGTTCAAAATTAAAACATCGATGTTGATAATACATCGCACCAAAACCATCGATGTTTTTAAAATTCAGTGTATTTAAACTTTTTTCCACATTTCTTAAAACTGGTTTAGCACCTAGTGATACGACATCGACAGCAAAACATCGATGTCAATAATGCATCGCCCCCAAACAATGGATGTTTTTAAAATTCAGTGTATTTCAAGTTTTTTCCCCATTTCTTAAAGCTGGTGTAGCAACTAGTGATGCTACATCGGCTCCAATACTTCGATGTTTTTTATAAAACATTATGTTAAAACGTTATGTTTTGAAAACTTCGACTTCGACTTCGCATCCCTACTTTTCAGACCTTCACACTTGACCAGTTTGGTCTAAAAGTATGTTCAATTTGCTGATTATGAAAATTATGCTACTTGGTTATTTTTTTAATTTTTATAACGGTACTTTTTTCATATAAAAATAAAACATTGACAACGTAAAAATATCGACACGTATTAACATCGATGTTACAAAAACATCGACTCCAATACATCAATGTTAAAAACATCGATATTTTTTTTAAAAACATCGACATTTTCAAACTCAACATTGAAATGTAGAGTAAAGACGATATTTATCTCTACTATTATAAAAGGAAGTGTTTGTCTGTCAGTTTGTTTGTTTGTTTCTTGCACGCTAAGTCCAAACGAATCTATGGCACTTACAGTAATGGGATTTAGTACACAGGTAGTCCATTTTTTTTTTTGCAATTTTAGGGTCGCAACGAATTTTAAAATTCAACCTAGAACATTTTTAAATGAATTTAACGAAATTTAATCATTTTAAATGCAACAATATTGAATATGACAGATTCTGAATTTCTTTTTTTCGTTTCCATTTTGATTTTGCGCTGAGGAATGATTTTCCAACCAAACGGTAAAAACATATAATCTTTTAACTGGATTCACTTAGTTCTATTTTATATCTCCTAGATCGTTAAAGATAGAGTAAAAATTTCAACGAATTTGAAATCTGCGAATATTTTCACTTTAGATCGATACCTAAAAATATGATATGAAAAATATATTTTCGCAAGAGATTGTGTCGTCACGTGAACTTTCGCTTTCCCAAATAAACAGATTGCATCTTCTGCCCTTCGCGTTAAAAAAAAATACAGATTATATATACTGCCTTATTGCATTTCAATGAATGAGAGCAAAAAATAAATAAAAAAAACATTTTGACTGGGATTGTTCAGTTCTTTATCGTAAACACGGAAACGTTAAAGATGGATAAAAAATTTTAACGGATTTGAAATCTGCGGAAAATTTTACACCAGATTAGTCCTCACACCACGGTCACTGACAATGCCGCGCTAGCCACACAGTGGCTTGTCTCCCACATATAAGTAACAATTTTTCATTAAAACATTTTTAGGAATGACATTCTAAGACATTATAAATCGATCTTGTATTAAGGAAAACATCAAACGGCATTTATTGTTATATAAACGTTGACTATATCTTTCATTTAATTTCTGTCATGCTTTGTTGTGTTTTTCTTTTCCGAAAAAGCCGCCTTATTGAAATTTACTTCTGTGTTATATCGTTCCCCTTATACTCGGAACATGAATGTGCAAATTTTCACTTTTTGGGTTTAACAGCTGGTTGCATCACTTATTTTATGATCTAAGTCTTACCACAAACGCGAATGTGTATCCCCTATTGAAACATATTGTTCTTGCCATATAAAATATTTATATCGGTTGATACAAGACATACAATATCCAATAATAGACAGACACACAGTGAAAGTTTTACTGCCACAGAAGAGAGAAATACACTCAGGATGGAAGGCACCTGCCGGGTATCGAGCATGTGTCGCTTAAAACTCGAAGGTTGCTAGCGTAGTGGGCATACACACGGAGCCACGAAAACCCAAAAAAACATCTTAGAAAAATAAACAGGTGAATTAAGAGGGTGTAATAAATAATCAAACGACATTTCCCAATTTTTTGAAATTTTCACATTTAGGTCTCTGATATAAGGACGCTATGTTAATTGTCTCTATACTTGTGACAGGGGGCGTGACTCAGTGGTTATGCCCACTGCTCTAGTAGCCTTCGAGTCGCATGCAGCGCATGTTTGATTCGTGTCAGGTGCATTCGTGGGTGTATTTCTTCTGTACCAGTAAAACTTTCGTATTTGTGTTTATTTACTTGGTATTGTATGTCTAGCGCACACACACAGTATGGACAAATCTGTGACTTGCGTCAAAAAAACCTACAAAAACCAACTACGTTCACTGGTTTAAAACGATAAAAATACAAGGTGTCCCAAAAAGATCAGTACAACTTCAAAAATGTATTAAAAAAAAAGAATAGGCCTACAGCAAAAAAACTAGTTACAACAATAGATAGAATAACTCAAAAAGTTTTTTCTACTACCTTAGTAAATTTCCACACGAGATCCTTTCGTAGCACGAAGAATATAAAGACGATATTCTAATTCAATCCACGAACGTTGCAGCATGCTATCATCAACAGTAGCTACAGCTGTTTGGATCTTTTCAATTTCACGACACTGTTAACTTTTGCTCGGTACACAGCATCTTTTACATAGCCCCAAAAGAAAAAGTCGAGTAGAGTAATGGCAGGAGACCGGGGCGGCCATGCTATGGGGCCATTCACTCGACATATTAAGCTTTCTTCACGGGATCCGCCATTTTGAAAAACTGAATTCTTTAATAATCTTT
Organism: Metellina segmentata; assembly: GCA_947359465.1. NCBI lineage: Eukaryota > Metazoa > Arthropoda > Arachnida > Araneae > Tetragnathidae > Metellina > Metellina segmentata. The sequence goes on from OX375882.1 coordinate 92,796,915, forward strand.
GTGCAGCGCTAACTATAATCAGAAACATACTGTAGAAAAATACTTTTTGTGTTATTCTATCTATTGTAACTAATTTTGCTGTAGGCCTAGTTTTTAAAAATAAATTATTGAAGTGGTACTGATCTTTTTGGGACACCCTGTATGACGAATATTTAAAAGTTGACATATAAGACATACAAACTGAATACCACAAATTACTTTTATCTTCTGCGAACGAAAACGCCAAAGGTTGCAAAGGAGGGTGGAGGAGGGGTGCTCACTCACCTGTTCGTGCCTCTTGAGGTAGCTGAGCCTAGGGAAGGCCTTGTCGCAGAACTGACACCCATAGGGTGTGTTTTCCGTCACCCCCACTGTGTACGACAGCTCCGAGTCCGGGTCCCCGGATGTCGGAGTGCCCCCGGGGGACAGCGACAGGTCGTCCGGGGTGTCCGACGACCGCACGGACCCACCCCCGCCGTTCGATCCACCTGCAACACACAGTACACCATTACTTTTCACATACTCACCTGTTACTTTCATAAGTAAGGACCACACTTGGGTGACATTTGCATTTTAGGGGCTTTAAGGCAATAATGCGCGTTGACTTTTGGTGATATCTGGATGTGGAATATTTAAATATATATCCCTTACGTGGCACAGATATTGATATTATTTCCGTATTGGGGAGTGATAGGAAACACATAACCAATATTACATCCGTGGGCCTATTTCAAGTTGACGTAGAAGTTCGGAGAATGTTGCAAGTTCAGGCGGTGACCTCGTCATCTAACCGTGGTTCAAAATGACGTGTTAGTATACTCGTAATTTCCTTTCGGGATTGATCCCAGACCACCGTCAATACCCCTTTTTGTTGCTTCAGTGCGACGTTCATTAAATACGCATCCAAATTTGTTTCGTTTCAATCTGCTGAATTTGAAATGTGAATCTATAAATACTGCTTACAAATACAAAAGAGTCCTCTTTCCTAACGGTATTCCACTCTCCAAACTTCTACACTACGCCAACTTGAGGAGATTTGATGCCAAGACAGATTTAATGTGCATCAGCCCCCACGTACACGACAGTATTTGGCTGCAAATCGCTGCCCTTCAGTTAATAATTCGGTGCTCTTCCAACCTATATGGAGAAATTTTAGCCATAAATCAGCACAAACAGCAAAAGATTAGCAGTCACGAAATTAGGTTTTAGGTGTCAAAAAATACCAAATTAGATTGTTCAAATGAAGACGAAGAAATGAAAGTACCTGAAGCTGTTTCTGGAAACATAACAACGGTGTGTACTTTATTGGAAATAACAATCAACAATTGCAAACTGTACACAAAATGCTGCTTAATGTTTTGTCAGTTTTAATTGATTTAAAATAGGTAGATAATTAATGTCGAACTGGAACAACACAACGACCTCCTGGTGACGGTCCAGGATGAATCCCGAATGGAAAGATTCGAGGACAATACCCTGCCGTTTTGAACCCCAGTTAGATGACGAAATCACACCTGACCTACACCCCACACTCCAAACATCCACACCACCCTAATGTAAGGATTCGATGAGGCCACGGAAGATTTAACATGCACCATCTCCCTTATACATGACGGTATTTGGTTTGACTGTTTCGCACTCGTAACCCCCCGTTTGCTAATCTGTTGCTCTTCTAATTGAACTATCGCTGTCCCAAAGTTAAATTGGAGGAATGTTATTGATGTATATATGAGGGTGGTTAGAATCCACCTCACGGTAATCATACCATAAGATTCCATGTCGAAATTCTAGTTAATTTTTTAATTAAACCTTGTCAAAAAGCCAAAGCAAACCCAAAAGCGTCTATTTTTCAAATTTACGTGTTATTTTGGAGATGAACATCTTGATTGTTTCTCAAGTATAGTCAATCCAAGGGATGACAAAAGGATAGTTTTTTTCTTGAATTTAGCAATAAAATTTCGATTAACCCAGTGGGGGCATTATAAAACGTTTGACGGAATGTCACTTCAAATCGAAAAGGATACTATCTCATAAACACATTGTAGTAACTCACTTCAAGCCATTAAGTGTAAGACAGAATCTCTCTTTTATGTGTAGTTTTTTAAAATAAAAATTAAAAGGCATTTCTCAGTTATTTCTTTAATTCTTTTTAGCTTTAAAGATCCTACTATAAAATGAAAAAGTTACTCTATTTCCTAATTGCCTTGGTTTGAATTAAATAAATTTTATAATTTTGGAAATATAAGGTAATACAATTTGTTTATAGGGGATTTTTTTCCACAAAATTTTTGAAAATGCAAATCACTTTCGAAATCTTTTCATCGTTTTAGGGATTTTTTCGAATAATTTTTAAACAATTTTTAAGAGCCCATTGTTATTAGCATCCAGGTCTTAATAATACTAAAACTATTGAAGTTATTTTAGTGAGGACCTTTTCTTTGAGCTTTAGACTGTGGTCGTTTTAACAACTGTTTATCAAACAGTTTGATGTCTCTTGGTAGTTTTGTAACTGAGAAAGGTTTATTGAAATATAAACAGCTTCAAACACACATTGTACAGAAATTTTTATTGAAATATTTCACTCGGTGGAACAATTAATAAATTAATACGTTTCACGGAACGGTGTTTTAGGTGTGGAAAAATAAATGTTGGTATATGTAATAGCTTACGTCCTCTCAGACATCACAGATGTACAATTAGACCCCCTGTAGCAAGACAAGATGGTAGAGCGACAAACAAACCCGAATATCTTAGTTAACATAAAATATTTCTTATAATTTTCATATTAATCGCAACAGTTTATTCACAGAACAGGAATATTTCTTTATCTTATAGTAATTTTTAAATTATAAATATTCCTCAAAAACCACCATGTCCAAAACAACCAAAAACCATCAAGTCATGGTGGATAGGTAGTAAATTAACGTCGAACTGGAGCAATCTAATGAGCTATTGGCGACGGTCTGGAAACACCCCAAGGAAAGATCCGAGGACAACACCACGTCATTTCGAACCACGATTCGATGACGGGGTGAACACGTGGCATCCCACCTCTCCAAAATTCCACACCACACCAACTTGGAGGACATTTGAGGTCATGACATAATGAACGTGCACCAGCTCCCGTGAATATGACGGTCATTGGCGGGACCGAGTTTCGAATTCCCCACCCGCCGGTTGCTAATTCATTACTCTTCCAACGTGGCTACATTAAAAACCATGATAAGATAATTGCAGCACAGCATTAAAGCGACAAGAAAAGGCCTGGAGTGTTTTTCACACATACCCCACCCTTTCCAATCAGAGGCTCAGCGGATACGTCAACAGATCAACTTTAGATGAACGTTTTGATTAAATGACGGTACATTTTAACTGTGTTCGTAATTTTGATTAAAGTGCTGCTACTTTGTTTTCATGTCAATACCTACACAGCCCTAACTTTTCTTCTAATATTTGAATTTTGTATGTGATTTTTATTGACTTATTTAGTTTTACGTTTGGCGCCGCGTGTCCAAAACAGACAAAACCGCCCCAATCTTTAAAAAGCTATCTTTAATTTTCTCTACCAGTATTCAACCAGGAATACAATTGATCGTGAGATGATAGCTTTTTCTTTTTGGCATCTCGGCTTATTACAAAAGAACTTAATTAAGAAAGGAAAAAGAAGACTATATAGCTGAACGGTCCAAGTCAGCTGAAGGCAGCAGAAAGTGATCCACAAGGTGGTCGTCTGGAGGCCCGCGGAATGAAATCAAATTAAACCCTGTTATGGCCCATCACTCTAGAGACATGACCCGAGCCGAGGCTCTATTATCGGTCGCATCAAACAATTTAAAGAAAGCAATACCAAAAAAATAACAACAGCAAACAGACAATCCGACTCACGGAGTTCTTCCCACGGCAGGGGACAAGAACTCTATTACCATTCTCTTTCAATTAATAAACCTCTAAATCACCTTCCCCGTGGACACCCGAAACCGGCATCATTGTCTGGTGTCACGTGACAGTCCCATCAAGAAGACTCCTTCTGATTTCTACATCTCTGTATCGCGGCGGCCCTTTGACGGAACGTCTTCATTTCGCTTCCTATCGGAAGGTATTAGGGGAGACAAAAAAAAGGTAATCGAATCGATGCAGCAGTTTGAAGGTGACAGAAACAATTCCGAGTCGGTCATTATAGGTTATCAAATTCTGGACAGTACTAATGGTTCGCAAAGTACAAAATGGTTCGTCCGTTCGATGGGAAATCGAGGCTTTTTTAGCTTTCATTAGTGGCTTCGGCTGATTGATGCGCGTGGAAAGTGGCAACATTAGATAATTAACAGTCGGGAAGGTCTGGCGTCAGTAGCGCACACCCCTTAGTCAACCCTCTGAGGTTGGCGAGTAGTGTAGTGTGCTGTCTTTTACTCCACAAAACACATAATTACTAAATTGCCCCATCTTTCCACCTTTGGAAAGAGTGTATTTCTCATTTCCTTTGAAGGTCGTGGTAGCCATATTGAAAGGATGACGGATAACCACCTGGGTTCGAATCCAACCAAAGACCGTCGTGTACAAAGAAAACTGATACTGTCGTGGATTCAAATGTTCTTACGTTGGCGTGGAAGTTTGGAGAGTAGGGTGCCAGCTTAGGTGTTGTCCTCGTCATCTGACCATGGTTAAAAGTTACGTGTTGTCCTTGGATTTTTTTGCTTTCGGGTTTGATGTCGAATTGTCGCCGATAGCTAGTTGGGTTGCTCCAGTCAACTACCTCCCTAGCTCATTTCCTTGAATAGAATGCTTTACAAAGATTCTTTTTACGATTAGTTCAAATTTGGTTAGAAGCTATGCAGGAAAGACTGAAAGTTGCACTACATAGTCTCATCTTTTTAAAAATCCACGAATTCATTCAAATTTTAGAGAAGTTATATTGCTATTTTTCTTATAATGAGGTCGTGGTAGTCCGGATTGAAGAGTATCGGAATAGCAGCAGGAGTTTTGCAACTTGGAAACTCGGGCTGGTGCACGTTAACTCTGACGAAGCCTCTAATATTCTCACGTTGGTGTGGAAGTTTGAAGTGTGAGTTGCCATCTCTGGTGTCATTTGACCGTGGTTCGAAATTACGATTAGTCATCCGTGGATCTCCCTCCGGGATTTATTCTGGACAGACAATGATAGCCAGTTGCATTCCTCCAGTGTAACGTCAATTCAACTACCTCCCCTTGTTTATCCAACTTACTATTTTGTCATATTTAAACCAAAATTCGATCAAAATGAAACTGATGGAAGTGTTTTTTCAGAGGACCGTGCTTCCTATACGTATTCCGAAAGTGACTTCATTTGGCTAGTTCTACAAATACGATTTCCACTCTTCGCCAATAACAATAACGAAATGAGTTTCGTATTGTCATATAATAGACTTGGTTGATCGGCACCAATTGGATTGAACGACAAACGATGCCAAAACGGCGATTAACTACATTTAAATGCAACTCAGTCATGCGAAAGTATTTGGTAAGTATTTTATTTAACGTCACATTGGAGCATCACAACAGGGTATTGACGACAGTCCGGAATCAATCCTTAAGCTAAAGATCCGAGGACAACACCGCGTAATTTTAAACCACGGTCAGATGACGAGGCAACACTTGAGCGGCTACCCCACGGTCCAAATTTCCACACCACACCAACGTGGCGACATTGGAGGCCATGATAGATTGAACGTGCACCACCTCTCTTTGTATACGATGGTCTTTGGTTCGATTCGAGCTCGCAATCTTTCGTTGCTAATCCGGTCGAAGAAGTAGATAGATTAGCAAAAGAGGGTAACAACAACGGAATACACAGATGAAGGGGTGAAATGGCACAAGAGACATTGCAGAAAGGAAACCACTAGCTGGCTACTTGGTGCGTGGCAAAATGAATGGGACGAAGGGGAAACAGGCAGGGTGGTGCATGGCTTGTTTCGAAGAGTGTCAATAAAATCTACAAGTTGGATCAGGGAAGAGACACTCTTCCTTACAGGGCATGACTCTTTCCCATCCTACCTAACGAGACTTAAGAAAATCAAGTCTGAAAACTGCTTCTGTGGTGAAATTGGACCACCTGTACATTACATCACAGTTTGCCCCCTTATAGTCTTATGGCATAGTAGGGCGCCAGCCCACCACAAAAAAAATCGCATGTCTCAGGAACATTGCATGCAACAAGCCATCGAGGATCAATATTGTTAACATGGTGAGATTCATTGAGAATCATTAGGACTTGGTTATCCTAAGAGACTAAGAAAAACGAACATTTTCCCCTTTGCATGTTACACATACACTACCCTACAATAATGGACCGTACAGCAAGATGTGATGTTATAAGGGAAAGAATACATGCTTTAATAGGGGGGTGGTCGCCCACGTGCTGCAATGACACTAGCAACCCTTCTGGGCATATTTTGAACAAGGTTTTGATACACAGCTATGGCTATTTGTGTCCACTCCTGCTGCAAGAATATCGCCCGTTCATCTGTAGATTTCGGACGTGGTTCCCTGGTCCGTAAGCGTCACTCACATGCGTCCCAACAAAGTTCTATGGGGTTTAAGGTCGGGACTGAACGGGCCAGGGAGACACTTTACAAAAATATCTCGATACCACTGCTTGACAGAGGCTGCAACATGACATGAAGCGTTGTCGTCCTGGAAGTAAAATCGTCCCTTCCATAAAATTGCTAGAGCGTAGGAAGAACCGGATTGTCCAAAATGTTCATGTAGGCATCAGCGTTCAATTGACCAGGAACAACATGCAAAGATCTTAGGCCAAACCACGAAAAACCCCCTTGCAAACAAGTATGCAAGTTTTATGCAAATCCGCTGGCGTACGGTCCATTATTGTAGGGTAGTGTATATATATATATATATATATATATATATATATATATATATATATATATATATATATATATATATATATATATATATATATATATATATATATATATACATAGATAGATAATGTAACCTAGTATAGATGTACTGATGTACATATGTAATGTTCTCTAACATTCTGCGTAGTATGTCATCTCGGTGGCATGCTCTATTCATCCTAGCAAACTTATTTAAACTGGTAGTGTCTCACGTTACTAGGCACAGGATTGTGTGTTGGTTTTAGTTCGTTACTATCCAACCGGACTACCTCCCCCTCCCCCCCCCTTCGAGAGTGTTTGGACAGAAGTAAAATGTTCGCTGACCGTCTGATTTGGCTTACACTGAAAACTCCCTCTCCTGAAAAATAAATTGAACAACGGACCAGCCCTTTCTCAATCACTGAACTTAATTGTAAAATCACTTGCCTTGTTTTCCCCTTCGCAGAGTATAATTTTGCCCTCCGACTCAGGAGTTGAGTTTTGTAAACAACAATTACGGACAACACTTGGTAATTCCAGGACATCTGGTTTTGAAGTCCCATTCAAGTCGAAAGAGGTGTGGCTATTAGCAAAAATGAGTATCATTCCGATATCGCTGAGATTATCGGGGAGAAGTCTGGTGTAATGGATCGAAGCATTTAAATTGACGTATTAAGATTAATAATCAGGTGTACGATTTTAAAGTCAATTCCACCCTTAAAAAACAGGTACTTGTGTCTGTTTGCGGTTCGGTTTCAAAGCTCCGCCTTCAACATTTGGAATAATGATTAAGTTGAGGTCTTTGTTTGGTCTAAGTGGTGTTCGTTTTGATGGCATCCGTCTGTTTTGTCTTGTGAATGAAATAACATGTTTTATCTGTCTTCTCCATTTGGTTTTCTGTTTTGATGGGATTGGTGTCGCTATTACTGATTTTTTTTCGAAAATTAAGCTGTTACGAGAAAGGAACTGGTATTTTGGAAGGTGGTTGTTTTTGTACTGGGTAGATTGAAAGGGAGATTACTCATATGGATGGATTTGGGCTGTCGCTTATTTAGGAGGATTTAACAGACTCAAGATTGATGATCTGGGAGGTGGTTTTGATTTCTTCACCAATAATTTTTATTGTTTTCAGATTAAAAAGCTGAGTATGGTTGCTTGGGTGGGAAGAAGCGCTGTGTAAGAACGTTTTCCATAAAATAACGTCAAATCAAATCATAATTAAGTTATTTGGGGCACTAGATATGATGGCGTAGGAAGGGGGAGCAGGACAGGTGGCATGTGCGTCACTGGAGTGGGGGGTTATTCAGAAATATTTATTTGTGTATCGCTTGTGAAAATGTTAGGAAACATAATTGGGATCTTGTCACAGAAGTATTTTATTTTTCAATGCTATGCTATCCCATTCCTATAATTCAATTTTTCCTTTCATGTAGGCTCACGTTGGGTTGGTGTGGAAGTTTGGAGAGTGGGGTGCCAGCTCAGGTGTTGCTTCGTCATCTGACCGTGGTTCAAAATTACGAGTTGTTGTCCTCGGATCTTTTCCTTAAGGGACTGATCCCGGACCGTCGTCAATAGCCCGTTGTGTTGCTCTAGTACGACGTTAACTAAAATTACCATTACCATTACCATTACCTTTCATGTAGGCTGCACTAGCTCGGTTGGAAGAGTAACGGATTAGCAACCGAAGTCTGCGAGTTCGAATCCAACTAAAGGCCTTCGTGTACAAGTAGGAATGATACACATTAAATCTGTCATGGCTTCAAATGTCCTTATATTAGCGTAATGTAGAAATTTGGAAAAGGGGATGATCTCGTCATCTGACCGAGGTTCAAAACGACGGGGTGTCGTCCTCGGATCTTTCCTTTCGGTTGAACTTAGCCAATAGTTCGTTGTATAGTCTAAGTAGCTTTAATAAAATAACAACCTATATCGCTAGATAAAGAACACAAAGAGGTGGCTAAATTCAGAAACAAATAAGAAAGATATTTTGCCGGGTCTGCTGTTTGAAGACAAACCATTACATTTTAAGTCAGAAATAAAAGTTATTACCACTTTCATAGTATCATATTAAGAAGATGGAAAATGATTTTTTATCAGTAAAAATTGAGTTTAGTCTCCGAAAAAATGTCGATTAGTGAGTTTCTGGTAGATGGTAGTAACGTCACACTGGAGTAAAGGGACTATTGGCTACGGCCCGGACTCCATCCCGAAGAGAAAAGTCCAAGGACAACCCCTCGGTATTTCAAACGACGATAAACTATTCTTTCAATGCTGACGTACATTCAACTTCCAACAAACATTTTTACTGACGCATTTAAATTTTTTCCTGGTGAGTACAAATCAAAATAGAAAGCGCCTTTTCCGACTTAAATTAACAGGAGCCAGTACACACCACCGGCCTTTTGTAGATTTTGTTTTGGTAGATGTTTTAGTTAGTCAATAATGAATTACAATCAAAAATTTATATTTTTAATAACAGATTGACCACCACCGACCTTTTGTAGATTTTGTTTTGTTAGATGTTTTTGTAAGTCAATAATGAATTGCAATCAATAATTAATATTTTTAATAACAGATTAACTAAATTAATATGGTTTGTAATTAGTTCATCTGCTACTTTTTTATACTGCTTACAACCGAACTTCCCTAGTTCGTATCATAGATCGCAATTCAAAGTTCCATAACTTTTAAAATTCAAGTGTAAATCGGTTAATTATTTTTGTGAAACAAAGTTTCCGTAATTGTATTTTGGGTTTGGTCTTTGCCTGCATACACTCAGTGTAGTATGTAATAGAATATATACCTCTAACAAAGATCTAGAATTCGGTGTTCGAAATTTGAAGTGTCGACATTGGTATTAAGGGGTATGTATACACTAGAAATCATGAAAATCGACCATACTGTCGATACTTTTTTTATTAACTAAAATTATTTTTCCAACTTCTTAGCTTTCAAACAATACCAAGATCTTGTAAATATTTGAAATATTTTTCTAGTTACAAAGGTATTCGTTAGGTACAGAGTCACCATATACAATAAACACAATTTCTAAAGAGCTGCTTTTGGAATATGAAGCTTTGTTCAAACAGTGTTAACTCAACAATATAAATTGATCTATTATAATTATTATAACCTATGATACTGTGGAGGTTGTATCCATCAAAGTTATTAGGTTAAAAATGAATTTATAACTTAATTTTAAATGTTAATATTTTTGAAAAAATCTTGATATTTTTTAGACTATCTTGAAGAAATTGTAAAATATATAAAACCTATTATTTCTAGCAACTGGACGAAAAATCCAAACATGAAGAACAATGTTATGAATAATTTCTTACAGGAAAAATATCCTCCTGAACACATTAGAATTTGAGATATCAATGTTTACAAACATGATAATTAGCGAATTGTATACATATTAGATGATTAACGTTTAGCATAATCTGAATGTTTCACACTGAAATGCGTTCAAGCACAAACAAATGACCTATTGTAAAAAAAATAGATTTTTAAGTCCAAAATTTAAAAAAATCTTCAAGTGCACGTACACCTTAAATCACAAATTGGATGATCATACTATCTCACGAAGATTGTACAACAGAAATAGCATATCAAAATCTGTCCACAAATCCCAGCCATAAGGAGAATTTCACTCTCCGACGAAAAGCGCATGTCTAATCTAATACCCGCCCTGACGTCAAGCACAGACTTGGAAAAGCGAATCCGACCTGAACGTCGGTATTAGTGACGTTTTGACGTCAAAGTTGTCAAAAAACAACATTCAGCCCTTCTGAAGCACCGTGACGAAGATGGAGACGATAATAATTGATGCGTGCTCCGATTCAATAATGTCGAGCCTAATCCTTCGCCCATTTTGTTGGGATTATTTTTTGTATCCTCCGACGTTCGCTGGGCCGTCATTGTCGGAAGCTTTCTGACACAAAGATAAGGTGGCTCTTACCTCTACTATTTTCCAAAAGTTTTAGCGGGTTCTAAGCGGACTTTATAAAAACAAACCTTTTAAGTTGCCTTATTGTTATAAAATTTGCTCGGACTGTTCGTTTTCTAAAAGGCGTATGTACGAAGTTTGTTGGAAAATATTAATACGTGCCGAAGTGACGCAAAAAACGGCCGAAAGAGATAAAATAATCAAAAATTAATAGCTCCCACACGTTTTAATTTTCGGGTAATTATTTAATTTGTATAATATTTTGTATATAGTGCTCAAAAATCAAATTAACTTCATTTGGCAAGTGTATAAATCAATTGTAAAAGCAAAAAAATGCACTGCCGTGCCGAGAATTCTTCTAAAAGCCATAGGTTAAGCAGCATTTTAAAAACCGAAAATTTTCAAAAGGCGGAAGCTCGATTAACGTCTTATTTTCACTTAAGCATGTACAACCGATTCAAAGATAAACGAAGGGATACGGTAGTATGGTAGAAAGAGTACTGGATTTACGATTGCAGGGTCACAAGTTTGAATCCAACCAAAGACCGTCGTATACAAAGAGACTGGTGCACGTTCAATCTGTCGTGGCCACGATTGCCCTCACGTTGGAATGGTGTAGAAGTTTGGAGTGGGGTACCAGCTCAGGTATTGCCTCTTCATCTGACCGTGGTTCAGAATAACGTGGTGTTATCCTTGGATTTTTCTTTTCGGGTTTGATCCCGGACAGTCGCCAATAGCCCGTCCGTTGTGTTGTGTGACGTTAATTAAAATACTATACCTACCCTAAACTCTGATTGTCATGCGACGTCCGAGTTGTGTAGCTTTAGACAAGAAAACACATGTCTCACTGGCCACATCTATTGGATAAAAGAATACTAGAAAAGATCCTATTGGTCAAGCCAAAACTGTTTAGAAATAGTGCTGAGAAGACTGCACGTTGTAGAACGTAAACTACTTACAGGATTAAAGTAGTCCTAATTATGGAATATTTGTGTTTTATACTATTCCTTCTTATTTACGTTTTTGAGCCAGTAAAATTTCTTTTATTTTTTACTAATTCAGTTCAATATAACTGTTTGAATAAAAGTTAAAGGTAATGGTAATGGTAATTTTAGTTAACGTCATACTAGAGCAACACAACGGGCTATTGACGACGGTCCGGGATCAGTCTCTTAAGGGAAAGTTCCGAGGACAACACCTCGTAATTTTGAATCACGGCCAGATGACGAAGCAATACCTGAGCTGGCACCCTAGTCTCCAAACTTCTACACGTGATGACTTTCGGCCACGACAGATTTAAGGTGCACCAGTCGCCTTTACACCATACGCTTTCAAACAACCATGCCCGGAACCGGATTCGAACCAGGAACCTTCCTATCTAGATTGAATAAAATGAACTTTTCAGTTCTAAAATCTAAAAGAGTCCGATGTACTAGCAACCTGCAAGCGGCTCGGTTTCGATATCTCCCTAAATGTAGCCGACCAACCGGTATAGTGATCAAGGTGTTAGCCTCTCACATCGGAAGGTACCTGGTTCGAATCCGTGTCCGGGCATGGATGTTTGTAAGCGTATGGTGTAGAGGCGGCTGTTTCACCTTAAATCTGTCGTGGCCGGAAGTCATTACGTTGGGTTGGTGTGGAAAGTTTGGAGAATGGGGTGCCAGCTCAGGTTTTGCTTCGTCATCTGACCGTGGTTCGAAATTAATATGTGTTGTCCTCGGATCTTTCCCTTAAGGGGCTGATCCCGTACCGTTGTCAATAGCCCGTTGTTTTGCTCTAGTACGACGTTAACTAAAATGACTATTACCATTACCCTAAATGTATCTATCTTCAGTAACAGTAAAACTTTTATTCTGCTCGTTGGTCTCTAGAGCGATAATACTCAATGCTACCAACCAAATGTGAAGTAAAAGATAACTATTTCTCCGATTTTTCGAAAATTCATCGCGGGTTTATATGTACGAAATAAATTAAAATAAACCGAAGAGCGATTTGACGCAGTTATTGTACATATATAATGTTTTCTGTTTCCCATGTCAACAACTTTTTTACAGAAACCTGTCACAAAACAACAAGTTGTAGGCGGCTCAGTTTTGATTCCTCCCTAGATGTATTTATAACTTTTGAATTAAAATTTTCATTGCGTGCGTTTGAACCTTGTGCGATAATACTCAATGCCACCAACCAAATGTAAAGTAAAAGATAACGATTTCCTCTACTTTTCGAAAATTCATAGGGGTATATATGCGGACCAGCCGCTCTGGTGGTTAAGGTATTGACCTCTAAATGTAAACGTAAGCGTATATTGACCTCTAATGTACGTTTGTAAACGTATGATGTAGAGACGTCTGGTGCACCTTAAATCTGTCGTGGCTGAAAGTCCTCCCGTTAGGTTGGTGGGGAAGTTTGGAGAGCGGGTTGCTAGCTCATATGGTTGCCTCGTTATCTGACCGTGGTTCAAAATTAAGTGTTGTTGTTCTCGAATCTTTCCCTTAAAGGATTGGTCCCGAAACGTCGTCACTATCCCGCTCTGTTTCTCTAGTACGATGTTAATTAAAAATTGCCCAAATTACTGGGTGTATATGTGTACCTAACATACCTAAATAAATCAAAGCGCAATTTAACGCAGTTATTGTATATATAATGCTTTCTGTGTTACCCATCACAACGAGTTTTTTTTTTTTTTTTTTTTACAGAAACCTGCTACAAAACAATCGGAGCTATCCTACACCACGCAACACCAATCGTGACATGATTTCGATATCCCTTTAATGATCACGTTTTCTCATTTGGTACGTATTTTGAAGTTCTGAACATCGTTTTCCAATCAATACGTTTATTATGTTGGAGTGGATTTTTGTATCATTTTCTCACTTACGTGTAAATAGACTTTCCTTTGCTTCAAACCAATTATCCTTTCAGCAAGTAACACTTAGCGAAGCACTTAACGCGTAGCTTCTGTGCCGTGCAAACTTCTTAATCGAGCGCAAAAGTGTAGATTAATCTGCTGTAGAACACGGAGCGGAGTCATCAGCATCTGCATACGTAATGTTAAAAAAGAAGTGTGTAACTCTAATGCTTGATTAAGCTCTGAACGATTATTTTGCAATTATCTTCAGGTGGAATGTTTGGACTCACGGTTCAATTTAGTTACACTTGTAACCCCAGACGAGCTTCCTCTTAGTTCTTGAGATTTCTTTCACTCCAATACATTTGCGTAGGAACTTTGCAAACAACTACATGCTTTGGTATCAAGAAAATGACTTTAAAGTATTTGCTTGCAAAGTTCACATAGTCACTGATTAAGACAATGTATTCAAATTAGCTTCCATGAGTAGGTAGGCATTTTAATTAACCTCGCACCGGAATAACAGCGGGCTATTGGTGATGGTTCGGGATCAATCCCAAAGGGAAATATCAGAGGAAAACACCACGTGATTTTGATCCACGTTCTGACAACATCTGAACAATCACCTCACTCTTCAAACTTTCACACCCTACCAGTGTGAGAACATTGGAATCCACGGCAGATTTAACGAGCACAAGCCCCCTTTGTACACAACGATCTTTGGTTGGATTTGAACTCGCAACCCCCAGGTCACTAATCTGTGACTCTTCTATCCGGGCTACCGCGGCTCGACGTTCTACGGAAGAGAAACCGAAATCATCGTCTTTTTTTTATTACATTATATTATAAAACTATTATATAATATAACTTTTATATAATATAACTATTATATAATATGACTATTATATAATATAACTATTATATTATATAACTATTATATAAAATAACTATTACATTATATAACTATTATATAAAATAACTATTACATTATATAACTATTATATAATATAACTATTATATAATATAACTATTACATTATATAACTATTATATAATAAAACTATTTTGTAATATAACTATTACATAATCTAACTATTAAATTATATAACTAATATATAATATAGCTATTATATTATATAACTAGTTTATAATATAACTATTATATTATATAACTATTCTTCGGAGATGCACTTACGGACTTATGATCAGGATGATCAAAAACACTGTCGTATATGTTTAATGTCTGACACAATCCAAATGCCTGCAATTTTCATTTTTTGACCTGACATCTGGATTGCCTTTAAAAATCTGAACTTTGCTTCATGGTTAATGAATGTCTGCTAGCGAACGATATATCCATTTAAAAGGGCCAAACGTCATAACTTGGGGAATACTACATCAACTCTGAAATGTGGATGGAAAAGGTATAAATTCTGATATATTCCGTCGGATACGCATACGTAAAATCTCTAGTAGGACATTACAGTTCGGAAAAGTACCACATCATGAGAAGAGGGTAAATGCAGGACGAGGGTTTTGAGTGTGTGATTAAGAGAATAAAAAAAGCATGTTTTTCTTAAAGGTAACACCGAGTTGAGGCTCGTCCATCACAATCGTCTCGGGGCTGTTTTCAAGGTGTGTTCGGCCCTTCGTGTGATGCATAAATATAGATAACAGAGCGGGGCTCGTTACATTGTTACACAGAGCGACACCCTTACGGATACCCAAACAGGAAGAAAGACCTTAAAACATAAGTTTATCAGCTTTCCTTATGAGCTTTTCAGTGCCTGAGCATTTTCTGATGTGAAATGGCATTGATTTGCATTTTTAGATATGTTTACCGAAATGTACTATCTATCCTTCTCTTAGGGGCTTGATACCGGACCGTCGCCAATAGCCCTCTGATTTAATGGATACCTACCTACCTAAATGTAATATTTAGATTGTTTTTCGATTTTTACACAACCTGAACTCTGATTCGTAATCCGGGGTCGCGGTAACCCTGTTGGAAGAGCAAACGAATTAAAAAACTGAGGGTTTCAAGTTCGAAACTCTGTCTCGCCAATAACCGTAATGGACACGGGGGTTGGTGCACGTTCAATCTGGTAGTGGCCTCAAATGTCCACACGTTGGCGTGGTTTGAAAGTTTGGAGAGTTGGGTGCCAGCTCAAGTGTTGACCTCATTAGGTGACTGGTTATAAATAACAAGGTATTGTCCTCGGATCTTACCCTACGGAATTGATCCCGGACCGTCGCTAATAGCTCTTTGTGTTACTCCTGTGGGACATTCCTCAGCAAGCTAGTACCTACCTATATCATTTTCGGTAATTTTTGACGAATAAAAGTACGTTTAAACAGAATTCAACTTTTAAAGATGTAACGACTCATTTAGAAATTTAAATAATGAATTCAGTTTGCTGGCGATTCCTCATAAATGTTCTGAGATATATCCGAAAAATGGTTGATCAAAAGTTTAAAATTACACTTAAAACAACTATTTATGCTATCACGTTTTTTTTTTTTTAAATAACAATTTCCGTTATAAAGATTATTTAAAAAACAATTCATGTAATCAAGATTACGTAGGTGGTATATAAAGCATTGCTTAAAATTTTAACTTTAGACACTGAATTTACTTATGAACTATAAGGTAAAATGACTGAAAGTAAACGTAAAAATTAACAAAGGTTGTTCATAAACGCAAACAGTTACGTCAGTGATAATTCTATTGAACAATAGTGGAGTTACGCGTATATAATTTGAAAGAATCGGAAAAACGTTCAGATCTAGTTGTTTTAAATTAATAAATATCAAACAGATATTTATGAAAAATCGTTACACACACACGCATCTTTCTCAAACACTCTAATATCATCCACTGATATTTTCTATATACATGTGAATTTATTAATTTTTACAAAAAGTAAATGTTTATAATTTTACTTTTTGTTATACGTACACGATGTAAGAAGAGCACAGGTTGAGCATATTGACTTATGAAGGTGTTTGATCTTTTAAATTTTAGTTAAACTAATAAATAAAAATGCTAAAGCATAAAATTTAAAAAAAAGTGGAAAATAGTTTTTAAAGCGGAAACAAAATAAATTTAAAAACTGTAACATAAGAGTGCATTATTGCATCTTAAAATCACAATATGTAGAAAAAAAGCATGGATTTTATATGAAGTTCCGAACGGCAGCAGATACAAGAAATGTGTTATCTTCAAGCTGAAGTTTGATACAAGACGCGCAAAGACAAATTGCGCATATTATCTAGTCTGGGGCTAGCATCTCTGGTAAACATGGGAAAGAGATGTTAGGGGTGACCTATTGGACAAAAAAAAAACACTGACCAGTCAGATAAAGAAATCATCAAACACAGTAGGTATTTAATTAATGTAGCATTGGAGCGACAAAAGGGATATGACGACTGGGCACAATCAATCCAACAGTGAAAGATCATATGACAACACCATGTAATTTTAAATAACGGTCAGATGACGAAGTAACATCTGAGCTAGCCTCCTTTATATGGTGCGAATTTAGAAAATTATTTTACAGGAGGTTCAATTTACTCTACCGGCTTTCTATTTCAATAAAAATTGCCTATCTGTGATTCCTTATCTTCTACTAACTTTCCTAATGATTGTCTCGAAGAGGTATCTCATCATTAGAAGAAAACTGACCAGATTTTGATGGATAAGATAACTCGCCATTAGAAGAAAATACTGACCAGATCTTGTCTTACATCCTCAAAAGATCGGCAATATCTTGATGATAACCCATCATTAGCAAAATGGATCGGATCTTGATAGATGAGAAATCGTGTCAAAACCACTTGGGGGGGGGGTTTGACGTTTTTATCAATTGCAAAAAATTCAACGCTATGGAATACAATGCTTAGTTTCTGATGACATTTTTTAAAATTTCAAATTATTCATAATATTAGGTTATTACATTACATTGCGTTATAGAATAAAATGCTTAATTTTGATGATATTTTTTTAAATTTCAATTTATTCAATACATTAGGTTATTACATTCCATTAGGTTATTACATTACATTGCGTTATAGAATACAATGCTTTATTTCTTATGATATTTTTTAAAATTCCAAGCTCTTCATTACATTTTGTTATTAGAATACATTACGTTACAGCATGCAATGTTTAATTTTTTATGACATGTTTCTTTATTTCAAGTTATTCATTAAATTACATTACAGAATGCAAAGCTTAATTTATAAGGACATTTTTTAAAATTTCGGGTTTTTCATTATATAAGGTCATTACATTACATTACGTTGTAGAATGCGATGCTTTATTTCGGATGACGTTTTTTTTTTTCAAAATTTCAATCAATTCATTACATTATGTTAATAGATTGCATTACGTTACAGAATGCTTAATTTTTTATGACATTTTTTTTTTAATTTCAAGTTATTCATTACATTACGTGATAGAATGCAATACTTAATTTTTGATGACTTTTTATATATTTCAAGTTATTCATTACATTATGTTATTAGATTACATTGCGTTACAGAATGCTATGCTTAATTTCTGATGACATTTTATTTTAAATTTCAAGTTATTCATTACATTAGGTTATTGTATTACATAACGTTACGGAAAACAATGCTTGATTTTTGATGACATTTTTTTTAAATTTCAAGTTATTCATTCAAATTAGGTTTCATTTTACGGCAGATATTGTTGGTTGAGTTTAATGGTACAAGGGACATAGCTGAGGAGGGAGGCATACAGCACCAAACACTCCAAACATTACCTAAAATAATTTCCATAATGTTTGCACAGATAATAGTAGGCAATGAATGTTGTTTCTTAGCCATGAAATTGAGAAATTGGGGAACATTAAACGATCCATTTACTATTGACGTAATTCTGATTATAACACGATTCTTATAAATAAATTAAATACACTTGTTCTTATTTGTAAACCATTCATGCATCGATGCATTTGAGAAGGAATAGATAAAAATTAAAATAGAATAGCCTTAAGAGAATTTTCAATAAATATTCATCTAATGAATGATAAAAGATATATAAAAAATGATGGATTGGGATTCTGATGAATTTCCGTAGAAACGGTGGGAGGAGTTTTAAAATATGACGGAATCTTGGTAACTCCTAATTTGATGAAGATATAATGAGTCACGCGAATCTAAACTTTGTATAAGAATGAAGTGAAGATTGATAGGTCGAAGGTAAAGATGGATAGCTCGAACTATTGAGTTTATAGAGATTCAGGAAACGTGATAGCTATCTTATTTACTCAATGATTTCGTTTTTTTTTGTTTGTTTTATGTTCATTACATTCCGTAGTAAAGCCGTGGATTGTTTACGGGAATTATCAAATTAATTCTTTCGGGGTCAATCTAGGTCCTGATCTGATTAGCCCTCGAGTAGCAAAAAATGACCGTACTGCGTCGAATCATTCCATCGGAAGTGTGGCCGGAGAATTACAATTTATACTTGGAAGTCAATAGTCACGTTCATTGAAATAACGTAAATTTCTAAGTTGTATGTGGGAAAGAGAATACATGACTTGAACAATGTCATAAATGAATGCCAGGTTCTAATATTTTCTAACGAATTATTTTACTTAGTCACCTAAATGGTGAATAAAACCACGTAAATTGTGCCACGAAACCTCAAAATCAAAGAACCATTTTGAATGTTATGTAGGGTGGACAAACTAGACCGAACAATAATCATTACACGCGTTTCCTTGTCGATAAGCAACACGAAAAAGTGCGGTTTTCGATCGGATGTGGCATTTCGAACATGCGTACCCACAACGGATAGGTAAAATCGGCTTCACACATGCATGCGGTGCTTTATTTCGTCCGAGGACATTCAATGCTTTTGATTAAAAAATTTTGTGAGGTTTGTTATTAAAGCGAGATCTTGAAATCCTTTGGGATTGAATGCAAATTATTATATGACCATCAACCTCAACATGGGTGCTTTTAGTTTGAGGTCCTTAATGTTTTAACACTTAACAGGATTTATGGGACTGCTGGACCTCTTTTGAAGGTATATATGGATATTCAAGGCGCATAGTAGCTTCCTAAAGTTTCTGCCCGAATATGTTATAACAAGAAGTGAAAGGGTAAGGTGCATAAGCAAGAATTGACAGTGTTTTTAGATTGGAAGCTACGATCAATCCTCATCCTATGTTTTCCCAGTAGCACATCTCTTTTAGCTGTGTACGGGCTTCAAGGAGCCGAGGCACTCCAGTGATATTTTCTTTTCCTATGGATTTTTCTGTCTATCAAACGAGGGTTGCCCAAGCGATATTTTTCAGCTTTCCCCATCATTTTACTATTCCAAAATCCCTCTTTCTCTTTCACGACTTTTTTTTTGTTTAAAGTTGTCTTGGTGTTTGGCAGCTTGTTCAAATATGGTCCTTGAGCCACAAAACCAAAAACCAAACATCCCATCCC
Source organism: Metellina segmentata (assembly GCA_947359465.1). Taxonomy (NCBI): domain Eukaryota; kingdom Metazoa; phylum Arthropoda; class Arachnida; order Araneae; family Tetragnathidae; genus Metellina; species Metellina segmentata. Next base: position 92,817,030 of record OX375882.1, read on the forward strand.
TATTTCTTGTGGCACTGCAGTTGACATGTTGCGGTTTTGGAATCAGTATTATTTCAGTTAGTGTTACATTTACAAGAGCCATTGCCCGATTTTTTTAAATGCTTAACACTTTTAAATTATTTTTTTTAAATGTTTAACACTTTTAAATTATTTTTTAAATGCTTAACACTTTTAAATTATTTTTTAAATGCTTAACACTTTTTAATTATTTTTTAAATGTTTAACAATTTTAAATTATTTTTTAAATGCTTAACACTTTTAAATGCTTAACGTGGTAATTAAATTTATTTAGAAAACATTTTGGATCTTTGTGGTGCGAAAATATGCAAATAAATTTCTTTCTGCAGTTTTAGAACCTGAAGGCCAAAAATTGGGAGGATTTTCTTTGTAGAATCGTAAAGTTAGTATACCGTTCTAAAAATGTCCTGAACTAAAGTGCGATTATATTAAGAAATAAAAATAAATGCTTGAATATTAACTCCTTATTACCCTTGAAGCGAAAACATATGGATCTTGCTACGTACACTATGGCTAAGATGTGTACATACATTCTTTCATTTGATCTTCTGATATCAAGGAGTGTAGATCATCAGTGGGACGAACGATATCTTTATGTACCTCTTTTTCTTCAAAAAATGCATTTTGAAATAGTTACTTGGTAGTTATTAGGTATTAGTTGATGATAATCTTCGCGTTATAGTGATTTCATATACGTTTTTGGACACTGAAATTTATCATGATCCTTAGTTACGTCAGCTTATAAATAACCTGAGAGATTTTTCCCTCGTCTATTGAGGTTTAAGCTCTAGATCTAGAATAATTGGAGGAAATATCTTTCAAAAATCAGTAATTGTTATTAGTATAGAGGTAAATACTCTCGTGGTGAACTTATATCCTCTATAGAAATTCATTTTTAATGATTCAGTTTTTAATCGTCATCGCCAGTATTTTTTAGTTACACAATTTAAAAGTACATAATTTATTTGGGAAAATCCTCACCAAAACCTCTCTAACTTTTTACAAAACAAAAAGTTTTAAAATTCCATCTAATATTTTCATCTTTCATATCTCTTAAATTAGACTCCATAACTATCACTGTTATTTTTATGTTAATCTTATTCTTCTGTCTTTATTCGTGCTGTCGTGTTTAAATATTATTTTATGTTATTAGATAAGTATGTATACTTATTTTAGATAGACTATTAATTTGAGTATTTTTTTGCATTTTACTTTGTCGAACTTAACTTGCGTTTGGCACATCTTGTCTGCTATCGGACCTTGCGCTATGAAACACCAACCAAACAATCAGAATGTTAGTGTGCTTAATCCTATGTTTTACGAAATAGAGATAAACTTTGTGAGGCTAAAATAAGTTTTACAATTAACAATTAATTGAAAATCAAACTGTGTAGTTACTATATACTCTGGTCTTTTATGTACAAATTGGTCTTAAACCAATCAAATGAATATAAATAAATCCTATCTTTTTTAAAACTGTTATAAATAGAACTGACAAAGTTTTTAAATGGAGTATTTTCGTCACTAGTCTAAATCTAATCGTCTCTTATCTAAAAGCAATATAGAAATATTTTATAAAGTAGCAGGATAAAAAAAAATCTGTTTTTGAGTCAGAAAAATAAAGTAAGTTCCCTCAACGGTATTCAATCACCAAAATAAATTGTGCACACATTTGCTTTTACATTGGGAGCAGAACATTTTTGAGTAAACACTTCAAACTGTAATTTGTCTTTGAGGCATATTTCATAAGAGTATTCCGAGAAACTACGAAACTTAAAACTAAATCAGAAGTTAAATAATTCAGTTTTAAAGTAAGTTAAAAAATCGATTCATTTATCAAGTTATTAATTATAGTTTTCAAAAGAACCAAAAATATTAAATGACTTACGCTTGGCCAGCGATTCAAAATATTTCATTTCCACTTCCCGAACAATATGGTGTTTCCAACATCATTGTGTTTCCAATGAAAATACTTGTTTCCAACGTATGAAACTTATCAACTATGAATCCCTAATCTGGAACCACAATTCTCTATTGCACAGTGAAGTTGAATCTTGTGAAGTACTCTTGTAGAAAGCACCACATTCAATTTTGCTCAACGCTGAGTTTGCACACGTTTTACTAGTTTCTCCTATGAACCTTCAGGTTTTTATATATTGTCTTAATCACCAATAAGAGCTTAATGTCTACCACAAAATTGATAACTTCTATCACAGAGAGAATTTAAACAATATCGTTCTAAAGCGGATGTTTCTGAAGAACGAATGTTGATTTCAAAATATATATAATACACTATTAGATTCTAAAGCACAGAGCATTCGATAATAATGACAATGCCAATTGTCTAGATTTGTTGAGTCAAATTACATAACTTCTCCACGAACCGTTTTCTAAAATTGTGTTCTCAAATTTCATAAAACATTCGGAATGGAATACATATTATCCACGGATTCGTAGTTATAAGTAATGTGTACAGATCAAGCCTGTTTAATGTTTATATTCCATCTTTAAAAGAGAGTTATATCTTTTATTCTGTTTATGTCAAGATTTATAATCGTCCAATGTTCTGTTACTCTCAGTTGAAATGCCTAAGAATACAGACCAATGACATTGACGATTTTTATAGCTAACAAGAAAATCAGCATTCACGTATGACTACAGCCTAAAGGTTTCGAAGTTTAACCAACAATTCCACACAATCGAGGCAAACAAGCAGCGAGATAAAGGCCTTTTACGGCAGAAGCTTCACATGTTTCCAACATAATCAACATTCACGCGGACTGTCGATCCTATTTGTGACTTGCAGATGCATTTTCGCTGTACAAGACAAGGCAAACATAGCGTGCACGCCTTTGCAAATATTTCTGTCCGAAGTAGGATCATCAGCACGCATGCAGTCCATCCGTCCTACACCGTTTGGCAAAGACACCTGTGAACAACCCGATGATTCATGGACCTTGTTGACAACGTTACGTTTGGGACATCCCTTGACGACGATTCCAGCGACTCGGGGTGGAAACGCAGGTGTTGCCGGTCCGGCAGAGAAACCCATACTGAGAGCAGGGCCGGTGGTGCTACAGGTGGCCGCAAAAACCTCCACCTTCCGCTGGCGAGAGAGTTCAAGTCGCCCGGAGACATCTTCTGCTGATTGGTCATCGGGTGGGGGCAGGCCGGTTTCCTCCGAGTTGTTCTCTGCTCTGCACTCTGAGTGCTCAGTCTCCTCAATGGAAGGACTGGTAGCGCTTTTTCTCCGACCTCTTGTCTGTTTGACTTTCGTTTTCTCCTGTTTGGGCTACCAGTCCGTTCCATTTGGACGTACTTCGTACACTCAGAAAGTATTTTCAGGGGCAGTCTTCTCTCGCATTTCCCCCTTTAGGGCCCCTCCTCTCTCTTTTAGGTGTGTACGGGCTTCTAATTTCTCTTTTAGGTGTGTATGGACTGCAAGAACTTGGGTTATTTTTTCTTTGCCCATAGGGTAAACACAAGGGTTGCTTTCTCGGTATACACAAGCAATTCTTTTCGGCTTTCATCCCACTAATCTGTTCCCCAATCTCTATTTTTTACTCGTTCACGGCATTTTTTCAATTGTCGTGGTCCTTTATTTGGAGCAACTTGGCCAAATGTGACCTTTGTTGCCATAAGCCCCAAAGCAACCAACAACCAAAAGGCAACCATAAACGCTCAATGTAACTTTGATTGTTTCAGAAGCACCTTTTAAACTGAGTTAGACAAGTTTTTTTCATTTTAATTATTAGAGGTAGGTACTCAATTAACATCGCACTGGAGCAACCCAACGGGCGATTCTCGACGCTTCGTACCCGAAGGTAAAGATCCGAGGACAACATAACGTAATTGGTACCGCGGACATATAGCAAGGTCGCACCTGAGCTGGCATCCCACTCACCACACTTCCACACCACGTACAACGTGAGGACATTAAAAATCACGATGGATTTAATGTGAATCAGCCCCTTGTACACGACGGTCTTTGGATGGATTCAAACTCGCAAACCCCCGGTTGTTAATCCCTTACCCTTTCAACCAAGCTACAGCAGCTCTTAAATAATGTGGGAGAGAGAGCTCGAGGTCTACTGTCCTCTTTTCTAAATACGACTTTGGTCACTTTTCATCGCGTCCAATTCTTTCCCATTTAGACAGTATAGCAAATAGACAGACGAATTCTTCGCTTTCTCTAACCACCTACCAAATTACCATAACACGGTTGGTCTATAAGTCCTTGTACCATTTAGAGCTTTAATAACTTTTCAGTTTTATTAATTTTTTAAATATTTGGTAACTGAAAATTCTATTTAAAAGTTATTGAAAGTTGGACGTTTCTCTTAGAGCATCGAAGTTCCAAGTTCCTCAGTGAGCATACAATCGTCATTGTGGAAATTGCGACTACTGCGGAATTGGAATTCATCAATGTAATGAGTCCTTATGGAATGTCCTAATAGGTTTAATATTCCGAACTTGATAGAAATTATTCCAGAAAATGTGTTCAGTTGTACAAAATCTCTATTATTTTAAGGTGAAAAGTTACTAAATTGTTGAATGTTAAAGTGTTTTATGAACCACCATGTAAATTCGTCGTCAAATTGCTGTACTATAATATATTAATAAGTTCTATGGAACATTCGAGGTTTTTTCGAAAAATGAGTGAATGAAATTAACATAAACACATCAAACAGTTCTAAAGAAACATGATTAGTCCACCATGGTAAGATTGAGTGTCGTTGATCCTCTTACCATACAATCTTGACACTCCACCGGCAAAATAATACATAATAATTTCCCCGACTATCATCTATTTGAAATCATTCTTTTAGATATACTATTATGGAAATTAGCTTTATTCTAATATAACGCATTAATTAAAAGTCGAAGCATTTGTGTACTTACGGCATTCGTTAACAGTTTAAAAAAAGTAGCATACTGTATTAAATAAGCATTCCAAACAGTCTAATTCTGCATTAAACGTTTGCATTCCGTGTTAATAACGTATTTCTGGTTCTTAAATGGTAGACTACGTGATGGATGGGTAATATTCTGTGGGGTACATAGTTCATGAACGAAGAAAATAAGCCAGTTAATAGGAAGTATTATAAAAACAGTGTAAATATGAAGCAGTAAGATTGGACAAGTCATAATAAATCAGACAGGGAAGTAAATAGAAAATTCAAAACGTGTGCCACACACGTAAAAGCAAATAAATTGTTGAATTGTTAAAACAAGGATTTAGTGAATTAATGACTTAAAATATAGGCTTATAAGTAGTACGTGCATAACAAGCATGAAAATTATGCGTATGCAAGATCAAAACACTATAAAATAAAATAAAAGATCAATGGCGTACAAAAATAAAACCATGTTTGGAACCCTTAACTGGAAACTGTAGATAAATTTTTTAATCAAATATGTTGATCCAATAACATTTTATGAATATTTTAAAGCATGAAATAACTAATAGCATGAAATGCATTATGGGCAAGATTTTAAAAGTAAAGCAATATGGTAAAAAAAAAAAAGATTCGAATAGAGATTTCCCCCTATCAAATTTTACACGGTCAAAGCTGAAATATTTAAATCGATGCTCATTACAACGGGGATAAGGAATTGAAACTGAACTGAGGGTATCACTTATGGAGTGCTAGTGCAAAAAACTCACCATTTCAGAAAAAAAATCAGGAAACAAAATGAAAAATTTGTCAAAATGGAGTAGAATTTAAAAGAAAGTAGAATTATACGACTTAGAAATCATGGAAGGTTTGGTTTATAGTTAAAAGGGGAAGTCATTATCTGTTCAGTAAATGGTGAAATTTCGAGACTGATTAAAAAAATTTAGTTAGTCAGCATTGTAACAACAAGGCAGTTACTCTAGTAAACGAAATAGACAGGTAGCTTTAATTTATTCTTTATGTATAATACATACCCTGTCAAAGACAAATAATGTATTAAACGGTGACAAAATGTACACGCATAAATATGCAGCAATCAAAGTAATGCAGCCTTTCAAGACCATAATAAAATTCAAAGATTATATTCCATACTTAACCCTTTTAAAGTGCCTGGAGTCCCTCCTCTTAGAGTGGTTAAGACAAGTTAAACGGGGTGATCTCAGAATCGATAGTACAAAAATCACATCGCTTGATTCCTTGCATAAAACCAACAATGTGCTGTCCTTTTTTTTTGATTAAATGTGGCCTTCCAGGAATATTCCCATCGGAATTTTTACTGTGTCCATTCAGGTTTTTTTGAAATTTCACTGCTCAAAACCCTGGACTTTCCCTTGGGGATTTATCCCCTACCGTCACCAATAGTCCATTATATTACTCCAATGCGATGATAATTAGTTCCTACCTATCCATTAACCCTACATAACATATTCAAGCTGACTACTGTTCTCAAAATGCGACTGCCATCTGAACGATTTCGCGATTTACAGCATTTCGTCCCCGCCTCTTCCTCATCAATACAGCTCAACTATTGTCAGAAACACGAGAAAACCAATTCCTTTTCGGAGGTAATGTTTCTCAAAGAGCTTCAGCACGACTCATATAAATAACACTCTCTTTCCCACTGGATTTTTGGCATTTTATTACATTTAAACACGGAACTCTTGGAGATGAGGATTAGGGCGAAGGTTTCTGAAAAGCAGCCATCGCAAATCTTGCGGCCATAAGTCACCCCGTGTCTGGCCAGCCGTCTCGGCAAGAGATGGTTTCATTTCGCCATAATCCGGACGTAATCCCTTCAACTTACAAAAACGGCAATAAACTCGACCTGAAGTCCAGGGGCCACGGAGGTCGACGCATGTCTGGAGACCCCTGGTGGGACGGACGTAAAATGAAGACGTGATTGTCGACTTCAACGTCTGTTCCATCAACGGTTCCTTCTGTGTCGTTTCAATTAAACTCGGGACATTGCGGCGATGGATGGATATTTTATATGACGTGGATTATCCTTCAGGTTTTCGTTGACGCGTCGTTTTATGTCTGACGGTCTGTTTGTGATGGCTGTGCAGCAACTCGCCTTTGCAGTTGTATTTGGCATGTCTTCAAAAAGTCAATTTAGTTTCCTGTGGAGAAAGAACTGTTCTGATGTCTTTGTGAAGAGGCCCTCGCTTGGGATTTGTCTGAGGAACCTATTCACATGACACGTAATCCTAAATCTAATTTTGCAACGTTTAAATTGGTTTCTTTTTACGCGAATAGTAGACATTTAAATCAACGTGCAGTCCTAATACCTTCCAAAATTTATATAACTAAATGTATGCCTTGTCTTATGACATTCGTAGTGGTTGCGATACAATTATGCTTTGTCAATTGTTGTATAGTTCCCTCATTTCAGCATGTTACTTACGTCGTTCCTTACCCTAACTAGAAACTGGATTACAACGTTAAGTGAATACATTTACGAATATTAAATTTACCGTGCTCATCTATTCTTGTACAGAAATAAAAACTGAGATCTATCCATGTCTCGAATAAAACAAGCAGCATTAAAATGAGACTTTTTTAGGGGTAAGTTCACTTTGGAGGACTTACGCATCATAAATTAGGCAGGAAATGTGCAATCTTTTCTATTTTAAAACTTAAAAAACAAAATATATATCTTGTCACACACATTAAATCACATAACTTTATCACAACCACACAACTTCATCAAAGCTAACACAACTTTATCAACAACTAGTTGGATTGCCCAAAATGCAATATTGAATAATAAACAAGGTTTCTGCAACTGCCAACCTATTATGAATATTCTATTAGCGCTGAAAGAAAAAATTATATCGTCAATTCATGCAATATAACGTTAGTTAAGGTGATGCGGATACCTCATAACTAGAGCTCGGATTTTGCTTATCTTTATTTTAGACTCTAATGTTGATAGAAATCCGTATTGAGTGCTTTTTTAGCAATTTGCAACCAAAAATACCAGTATTTATTTTGCATATTTGGGATTTTTTGCATGTTTGGATGATTTTTTTTTCTATTTTCACACATTTTTACAAAAAAAATCAAATATTTTTTCAAATAACTTTTCTTAGTGCGTTTTGAAGGAAGTTCTTCTGAAGCAAAACGCATTTGGGTTGGTTGGTCTGACCTTTTCATGTTTAGTCAAAAATATATAGATAAAGATAAGATAGAAGAACAGAAAAATAATTATGAAAGTGAAAGCGCGTGAAGCAAAATATGTTGCTTAGTTCTATTATAATCGAATTGCTACGGAGACATATTAGTCAGACGGAGTCCTCTATCCATCTGAGCATATTTTTTGTGGCAGGGCGATGCATCAAGGGCTCAATTTCATTTCATCCTCCTCACTACCCTTTTAGTAAGAATGAAATTTTTTTTTTTGCAATTTCGTATATTTTGGGTTTTAGTACCTATTTTGGGATATAATGCATGTTTCAGGTCATGTTTTGCATATAGATCCGAGCTCTACTCATAACACTAAGAGCACTCAATCAAAAGTAGCTTGCGACCATGCAATCATTTAGCATTAAGTATCATATACTTTGTACCTTATTTAACAATATACAAAATCGTTAGCTCAAAAGAACCTATCTTATTGCAGTATAGATAGATGGGTGTACTTAGCTAAGTAGTATAAAGAAGTACCTAAACCTATTGCTATATCTCGTTTCTACGGGGGGACAAAGGAAAAAAACACGATATACCCAGAGAGGTGATTTAGTGGGGGCTGAGATGAATTTACTTATTAGGCAAAGGAAAAGCATAAATTATATATTCTTTTTATGCGTTTTGTTTTATTTTAAACTATGCAAAACAGAAACTGTAGATTTTTATGTGTATAAGGGGATCAGTAACGATTTTTGTATTTCTCTATGAGGATATTTTTTAAACTACGCAACCAACGAGTTATTAGCGACGATTCTGGGATCCATCCCGAAGGGAAATCCAAAACAACACTTCTTTGGAACCACGGTCAGATAACGAGAACACCTGACCTGTCACCCTAATCTCCACACTTCCACACCACACCAACGGAAGGACATTCGATGCCACGACAAAGTGAACGTGCACCATCCCCCTTTTACAAGACGGTCTTTGGCTGGGGACAGTTTCGAATTCGACCTTTCAATTACTAGTACTTTTGTTTTCCAACTGGGCTACCGCAACCTCTACTTTCCGAATTGTGAGAGCACCACCTAGAATAAAGAATCTCAATCTCCTTGATAAGTCTTATAGGACGTGTTGATGATCTGAGGATGTCTGAAGGTTCCCCTTACAGGTGAATCCACAGGATGTGAGCAAATGGCTGGTTGAAACAGGTGAACCTTTGAATTCCCAAGTCTAAGGAAACAGATAGACATTTCACTCTGCTGGTCGAAAACTTAAAATTTATCGAAGGACCAGTACAAATAAGCGATATATCGATACGGGATATAAAAAGGGGGCAGTCCATCGCTAAGATTCTGCCATTTTGACTTGCACGGCAGTGTAGCATTTGATACATGCTTAAGGAAAATAATACATGCTTTAATAGGGGGATGGTCCCCCACGTGCTGCAATTACACTAGTAACCCTTCTGGGCATACTTTCAACAAGGTTTCGATACGCAGCTACGGGTATTTGTGTCCATTCCTGTTGCAAAAATGTCGCAAGCTCAGCTGTAGATTTCGGACGTGGTTCCCTGGTCCGTAAGCGTCACTCTCATTCGTCCCATGAATGTTCTATGGGGTTTAGGTCGGGACTCTGAGCAGATTAAGGAAAACGTTTTACATTAATACCTTGATCCCACTGCTTGACAGAGGCTGCAACATGACATGGAGCTTTGTCGTCCTGGAAGTAACATTCGTCCATTCCGTAAAATTGCCAGAGCGTAGGAAGAACCTGATTGTCCAAAATGTTCATGTAGGCGTCGCTTTCAATTTACCAGGAAAAACATGAAAGGTCCCAGGCCATACCACGAAAAACACCCCCAAACAAGTATGCGTTTAATGCAAATCCGCTGGCGTCCGGTCCATTATTGTTGGGTAGTGTATTAAATAATTCTTTCTTGGCGTGATTCTTTTAACTTTCATGGTACAACAGTTGTACCAGCCGTAGTGTAAATTCTCACTTGGCGCGATGACGGTACAATTGGCTCTACCGTAGATGAATTAACTTCCTATCAACCATATCTCTCTTCGGTTAACATATTAATGACGTTTCTGAAGTGTCGCGATGGTCTCTAACCGTTAGGTGGTTGCGATGATAGTTTAGCTGACCTTCGTTGGATCTAGGTCTGACGCGTTGAATCCTAATTTCCTTTGTTTAGAAACCTAATTCCTAGAGATTTAAGATTCCACACAGAACCGTGTTTTGCGAAGGCAGCCTTCGAGGTTAAGTCGCATCGGGGTCAACACGACACGTCGCCGCTTGCGTATTAACACCCCGCTGTCCGAACGCGCCGTATTTTTAACGATACCCACTAAGCCGGCAGTCACGCGAACGCAGCACGCAGCAGGGCGCCCCGGTTGCCGTTTCCAGGCGATAAACGCCATGGGGCGCGGACAACAATATCTTCATTTCGAAACCATCGTCCACCGACCTTTTGTGGTTAACCACACTTACATGTGCGGTATTTGAGGTCTCGTATCCGAAACCTGTTGACGTTTATCTTTCAGTACAACCTACGATTCGTTCGACATCTGAGCTGGTACCCCACTCTCCAAGCTTCCACTCAATGCCAACGTGAAGACGTTTGAGTCCGCAGCAGATCTAACACGTCGATTTTTGGTAAGATCGAGTCTTGAACTCGTAACCCTCCGGTTGCTAATCCACTATTCATTCAACCAGGCTACCTAGGCACTGTAATAAACTTAAGTCCATCCTATTTTGCAATAAACAGAAAATTCAAAAATTATTTCCATGCTTTTAATGGATAAGTATGGATTCTATCATTATCAGATTTTTACGAAACTCAGTGGTCTAAACTATGCTTATTAAACAATCTCAATCTAGAATGTGACGCTTTCACAAAGAAACGCTTTAAAGATTTCAATTTCTAAAATGTGTTACTTAAATACTATCACAAGCGCTTTTGGCTGCAGAATGTATATCGGTATTTCCATTGAATCGAAATTCAAAGAGAAACTTTTATTATATCTTTGCTCATATATTTATTAATAAAAAACAACATGTTATATCACCGACTCAGAAAAGCACCTGTTCCTCTCCTATCTTTTCGCATCTGAGTGGTGGCTCTTCTGACTGGGATCCTTTCGACGTGGGAGGGTATTCCTCAGGTGTCACGACAATTCATGTTGGAAGCTCTGATTCCAAGCTCCGATAGACCACTCTGCAATTCCGAACGGGAAGGAAGGAAATACAACTGCTATTTCGGAAAACGCACGCGCGTCCACTGCGTCAACTGCTGGAAGTGTGACCCCGCTGGCTGGCTGATCGGAGATAGCGGAATGGCGTGATTATCGGATGGCAAATCATGATGAATGCTTCTTTAAAAAGATCTCGCTCGGTAGCGGGGGTTTTTCGGCCCGTGGAATTGCTCGGTTTTCTCTAAACGAAACGTTTTGTGGTGCTGGTTGTGGAAGTTTAACTGTAACGGTGCTGGTTTTTCGAATCTGCAATTTCTGGAAAATGTATATTTACGAAATTTGTTATGAATTGTTGCAAACGTATATATATATATATATATATATATATATATATATAGAGAGAGAGAGAGAGAGAGAAAAAATATATATTTTTTTTGAACATTTTTATGTATTGTGCGCACAACAGTGTATTTCACTTTACAGTGGATTCGTCCGCATCCCTCCGAGGTAGCCCAGTTTTAAGAGGCGGATTGTCAACCGGAGGGTTGTGAGTTCGAAACTCGCTCGAGCCAACGACCGTCATGTACAACGGTATATTACTGGGGCACTTTCAACCTGGAATGGCCTCCAATGTCCTCACTTTGGCGTGGTGTGGTAGGTAGGTTATTTTAACTGACGTCATACTGGAGCAACACAGCGGGCTATAGACGACGGCCCGGCTTCAATCCCAACGGCAAAGATCCTAGGACAACACCATGTAATTTTGAGCCACGGTCAGATTATGAAGTCACATCTGAGCTGGCACGTCCCTCACACAGCTTATACTCGGTCAACGTGAGGACATTAGACGCCACGACAGATTTAACATGCACCAGCTTACTTTGTACATGGTGGTCTTTTGCTTTAAACTCGCAACCCTCCGGTTGCTAATCCGTTTCACTTCAAACCGGGGACAGATTTAAGATTAATTTCTAGAAGAAACCACGTTTCTTTAAATAACCAAATATTGCTGCGCGCAAAATAAATTCATATTAGGTTTTTCCCACTTAGTTTCTCGTCATCTGACCGTGGTTTAAAGTTACGAGGTGTTGTCCTCAATTTTTCCCTTAAGGGACTGCTCCCGGACCGTCGTTATTACCCCGTTGTGTTGCTCTAGTACGACGTTAATTAAAATTACCATTACCCATTAAGTTCCACGAAACAGTTATCTGTTTACTAGTGTGCCCCTACGGAGGTAATTGGTAATTTTTAATTAACGTCGTACCAGAGCATCACAACGGGGTATTGACGACAGTTTGGAATCAATCCCCTGGAAAGGATTAACTATTCCACAAACTGTTAGAATGACATTTTTATTCATAATCTGTCTCATGACTAAAGACACTTTACTTTTAATTGGTATTGACTTGGTAATTTTTAGATTTTTCTTTAAAAAAATTTGTGATTCGATTTCAATTCTTACGGTTTTTCTATTCCTTTTATGTTTATTGCTTTGCTGGTTATTTTTTTTTTTGAAGACATCATGAAATCTGCGTTGATAAGCTTGTTTGTGTATCAATACGTAGTGTTATGCAACAGTGGTAGATGATCCACTAGGCGCTCACCTGTATTATTTTTCTTACAGGAGGTCTATAATAAATGTGTTAAAGTTCCATGTAATCCCTAATGAGTGTTCAGATTCAGTTATCACAAGGTCAGGAAATAAATGAAATGAAAAGAATGGATTTGCCTTTTTTCTTCTCTACAACAGGTTGAAAGTTTGTTGACAAATGTTGTGCAGAGAAACAACAACAAAAAATAATAAAAACGTATAACACTATTTTGGAAAAATGAATATAAATTTCATAACTTTTGTTTCATTAAGCGAAACATTTTGGAATCGCTAGTCCGTTCCTATTCCATCCGAGATACTGCGGCCCAAATAAATAATGGAATCCGGTAACTTGTTGAGAAGCTAAGTGTGATCTGATTTAAGAACACAACTCTGTCAGCATGCCTTGGAGGCTTCCGGAAAAGTAAAAAATAATACTACTAGTGATGTAGTCAACCCAATCAATAGTAGTCACGAACTATTGAAATTCGCTTCTCGTCTTCGATTCGCAGCACGTGCAAACTGAGAGTAAAAGGTGGAAAAGGTTATAAAATAATTACAGAACCAATTAACAATTATTCATCCCGAATGGGTGTTACTTTTGAGTTAGCTGAAGTTAGGAGTCAATGCAACTCCTACCTTCAGCTCATTTGTAAGGAGTCAAATCGTTTAGCATGGCGTAATTTACTTTCAACGTCTTCGAGACCGTTGGTTGCTTGGCTCAGCTTGGCCATTCCTTGCGCCACAAGAAGACTCAACTAACCGAGACTGGTAGATTGTTCACTTTTTCTAGTCGGGTATTATAGTGACCAGTACCCGTCACTGATTTGAAGGTTGATATTTCTCCAAAAATGCCCGATCCTCTAAAAGATAGGGACCGTCATGGCTCAGTGGGAATGCCCACTTCACAAACAACCTTAGAGTTGTGGGCTGCGCATGTGAAATCTCTGCCAGGTGTATTCAATTTTTCTTCTCTGTGTCAGTAAATATTTCTATGTGTTTGTATTATCTCCGGCACAGCATGGCCAAATATGGTCTTTGCTCCTACAAATGAGTGTCTACGATAGTTTTTAGAGGAATGAACCTTCTCGAAATAATTGAAACTACAAAAGATAGTTAAAAGTACACATTGAATTAAAAACACTTTATTTTAATCAGTGTAAATGGATTTGCCAGAAACAATCAAACAAATTAGTGTGCATTTCGGATTATTTCTTTTGTCTTTTAAAATATTTTGAGTAGGGCCACGAATCTGAACTCTGCCTCGACAAACTATCTTTGTCAGTCACAGCTAGGCGAATCGAAGGGCCTCAGTTGCCCGGTCGGCATAGTTGCGGATTCTTAACTAGAAGGTTCGAAACTCGATCCAACCAAAGACCGTCGTCTACATGGGGATAATCCATGTTAAATCTGTTGTGGCCTTAAAAACATTCCGTTGGTATGGTGGGGAAGTTTGGAAAGTGAGGTGGCAGCACAGGCGTGACCTCGTCATCTGACCGTGATTCAGATTCACGAGATATTGTCTTAGATCTTTCCCTGTGGGATGGATCGCCCGAGTTCGACGTTGGTTCAATTACCTGTCTAACTACATCCGATGAGCAGAAATGTTCTAATGGCAATTTTTGGTAATTTTTAATTAAAGTCCTACTAGAGCAACACAACGGGCTATTAACGAAGGTAAGGGATCAATACCATAAGGGAAATATCCCAGGACACCACCACTTTATTTTGAACCACCGTCAGATGACGAGGCAACACATGAGCTAGCATCCCACTCTCCAAACTTCCACACCAACTCAACGTGAGGACTTTCGACCACGACAGATGTAATACACTAGACGCCTCTACACTATACGCTTACAAACATTCAGGAATTGACCCGGATTCGAACCAGGAATCTTCCTAACTAGAGGCTAACACCTTAACCACCAGACCGGTTGGTCGGCACAAAAATGTTCCAAGACACTGGGACAAATTACATTTGTTGTAGATTCACATGTTTCGATCATCTCACAGTGCGTTCTTTGGACATGAATAGGAAACCTGCAGAGAGAAGATTGTGCATCGCCCGATACTTGTTTCGTATACTAAGGTTTTGATCCAAACTGCAAACATTTCAAAGGTCAGCAGTCTGTGGAATGAAAGTAATGAGAGGGCGATGCAGATGTCCCATATCGGATTAAAATAACCCATCTCAGAATTTGACAGACGAAAGAAATATCTCGTAACCCAACAAAAAAAATGTGTTTTTAAGAGACCCAAAGAAGTAGAATTAATTTTCCCATATCCAGCGGAATGCTCCCAGACAAAAACAGCCCCAATGAGTACAATGACTTCCAGCTTCTTAACAAGCCTCCTTAACTAAATCGCCAGTGGGCTCTCGGAAAAGAAACCAACAAACAGTCCGGCGAAAACAAAGAATGCAGAAAAAATTACACGGCACATTTTTCACGTCGGACGAACACCGTCGTGTCTTTGTGCAGGTCCGTCTCCGAGAAGGAAGCATTTGCGGCAACCCAACAAGAAAGCATTTCCAAAAAACTCGCCTGATTTTTCATCTAAACGATGAACATTAAGTGCTGTCTGAGTACCCGCTGTTTTCTCATTATTATCGCCGACACTTCTTATTTATCGCTCTCTGGAGTCGTGGGCCGCTCTGCCTCATGCATTTCTCGCGGGTCTCCAGCTATGAGGCATGGACGCGGAGGTATAAATTTACGCGTTCTTCATTCCGGATTGTCCCCGCTGCAACACCCTGCCTTCGAAAATGTATATACTCTTGCGGGTTCGTAATGGGGAGCTTCTCAGGTGCTGAGAGGTCAGTTCTTGACCGAGCTCGAACAACCCTTTTCGACTCTCGGAAGGGCAATCTCTTTATTTGCAACCGCAGAGTGGCGTGTTTTGGAAGAGTGCTGTGGGAAAGTGGACCGAGAGGAAAATTCGATTTATCCTGCACGGTTCCTTAACCCTTTGGTGTTGCCGCGGCAGTCCGCTTGGAAGAGTAATTGATTAGCAACAGGAGAGTTCCGGATTCGAATCCAACCAAACAGCGTTGTGTACGTACATGGTGGAATCAATCGAGTTTCACGTCGAACAGACTGGATCAAGGATCAATCAACTTAAAGATAAAACGAACACATTTATTGTAAGACGAAGGAACGAACGCGTAACAGTAACCTAGTCAACAGTAACATTAGTGGTAATGAGAATCTAAGGCCCGGCGCACACATCCGATTTTTCAACGTGCGGCGCCGCTGCGGCATCGAAGCCCAACTATGCACACATAACTGTGAAATGACACAAGTACTCATTTCGTGCCATTTGCGATAAATATTCTGTCGAAGAAAACGTGTTTATTTCGCTTACTTGGTGTGAAAAAAGTATATTTTGAAACAAAACAGATGTTACTGGATACAACTATTTATTAATTATTATTTATACTTCATTTATTTATGAAAAGAAGGTATACTTCAGACAGAAGAAGCGTGTGCGGCTAGCTGCGACGCCGGAGGCATGTGTGCACTATGATGATGATGTCGTGTCTACGACGAGTCCACTATTCCATTGGATATAATGTATTTCAGACGGCAATTTCGTTGCATTGTAATGAAATGTAGTAATGTAGCATTGTAATGAGCTGTAGTAATGTTGCATTGTAATGAGATGCAATAATGTAGAATTGTAATGAGATGTAATTCAGCATTGTAATATCTAGTAATGTAGCATTGTAATGAGATGTAGTAATGCAGCGTTGTAATGAGATGTTGTAATGTAGCGTTGTAATGAGATGTTGTGATGTAGCATTGTAATGAGATGTTGTGATGTAGCATTATAATGAGATGTTGTGATGTAGCATTGTAATGAGATGTAGTAATGTAGCATTGTAATGAGATGTAGTAATGTAGCATTGTAATGAGATGTAGCATTGTGCTTTCGGCCCGCTGCACACGTCACAAATATTGAAATATTTTATCACGAAGAATTACCCGAAGTACATATTTTTTTACATAAGAAGGACAAATGAAATGCCTCACTAGAGAGCTGTAATTCGAGACATGATCCAACCGAAGACTTGTACGTGGGGGACTGAGTCTCGTTAAATCTGTCGTGACCTGAAATCCTCTAGTGCAAGTGTTTGGCAGTAATTCTTTTAGCTATATCTTCATTCCGGAAATGGAGTTTCTATGTCATTTTTTGTCATCGTTCGGTGTTTTTATACTTAGGTTATTTCTGGTCTTTGGTCACGTTTTTGACATGTTTTGGTTTTGTCCTGGGTGTATGAAATGTTTTTATTTTGGCCGTTGTTTGGGCCAAATGTTCTTAAGTTAGCCATCGAATTCCGGTAGCACGGTTGGCAAAGTAGCAAATTAGAAACCGGAGGAAAACCATTTGAATCTCGATCCAACCAAAGGGATACGGGGAGTGATGCACATTAAATCAGTCGTGGCTTCAATTGTTCTCAAGCTTGTATGGAGTGGATCTCTGGAGAGTGATAGGTGTTGAATCTGAGTGCCAGCTCAGGTGCTGATCTCCTTATCTGACCGTGGTTAAATAGTACCATATGGAGTCCTCGGATCTTTTCCTTCCGGGACCACCAATAGGCAGTTGTGTTGCTCCAGCGCAACCTTAATTATATACCTACCTACTTGAACATAGAAAGAGTGAATGACACGAAGACGTACGGATGCCGTATATTATTCTTTAGCCACTCTGGTCTTGGCAATTTCATAAAATGAAATCCGAAAGAACTGCATTCGTAGAAACCGCGGGGAAGATGGATTGGGATGAAAGGTCTAATAGATATCTTGTAGTCTGTAATAGGTTGCAGGTGTCAAAACATGCAAATGGCGGCGAGCTTTCATGTGCGTTGCCATTAAGAATATTTATGGTTCGTCTTTATTTCCCTTTTTGCGACGATTCCCAAACGAAACTATAAAGAAATGGAGAAGGTTGCGTGGAGTTCCACCGGAGACTGGTTTTATTTCGTTCCGTATTCAGTTACTTGTGCAGTCATCTTTATGGATGTAATTGATAAGTTTGAGACGTTTCTCTGCAGTCAAAACAGCATATTTCATCTGCGGTTTTGATTCGAAAGGAGGAAGCGTGGTGGAGAATTTCAAGTTGCCCCGTAATGGGATTTTTTTTTTTTTTTTTTTTTTTGCCGCTGGGAGGAAAGAGATGGGTTGCTGAGTGTGTGATTTAACCAAAATTGTTCCTGCGTATTGAACTGAGGGTAGAACGTTTTTACAATTGTCTGGGAGGACATTCATTTTTCATTCGTCTGGAAATTTGATATGCACGTATGTTTACTCCTGGCGGGTGCTTTTAACCTTTACGCTGCGGAGCTTAGATTTTTTTTTAATCGTTTCACAGAACGGTTCTTTCGCCTGCATGTCCGACCCCCTTACCTAATTACCTAACTTGAGCGATAGTGCCTCGAGTGGAATTTACGACTGACGCTTCCCTTTCATAGTATTGTGTAGCGTATCATTTGGTGCGAAATAGATATCACCTGAGCGACCTTCTGTCTTTCCCACAAAGCGTTCACCTTACGGTTGACAGGGTAGGGTACAGAACATAAGTAGAAACACTCCAGAAGGTCAGTCGTTGACAGCTCGTAAATGTTGATCGATGCCAGCGGTCACGTAAAAAGGGATAACATCCAAAGTACACAGATCTATACCATGCCGCTGGTGTAAAATAAATTTTAGTGGTAACAATTGTTTATATGCCGCAGTGTGAAGGTTAAAAGAAACTAGCAAACTCGTGCAAACATCTACGCTACACTTTTGTAATATTTTATACCTATTGGTGCCAATGAAGCCTTCGTGACTCAGTAGGCATGTCCACTGTTCTAGCAAACTTCGAGTTGTAGGTAGTGCTGGTTCGATTAGTTTTATCAACCTTATACAGGTCCATAACTCAAATAAAGTATATTTTATACAAATGGCAAAATTAAAGCATGTGAATCCAATAACAGTCAATTTTAAAGTATTCATATCCATTGTTATTTGAAAGTTCACCAATCCCTTTTTTCATTTGCTGTATCTTTATCCCAAGATGTTACATAAAAATATGAAAGGTATAAAAAACGTGGTGAGTACAGTTTCAGTAGCTTTAAAATCGAGCAAAGCACAAAATGGCATGCAAATCAAATTGAATTAGTTTAATATATGTTTATCAATTATGTTGTGTTTATTTTTCTAATGCCCGACACAAACCGAATCTTACTCTTTGCGATGGTATTTAAAGGGTAGATTGGTGAACCACTTTGCTTTACCCTGGTACACCAGGGGGGGGGGTACTGCACGTTCCACCTCGCATAACTTCCACACATTCTAGAAGAAACCTGTTAAAAGAGGCCACACGTTCATTGTAGATGTAACATTATACAGCCTTATCTCGGATTCAAACCAATAACCTTTCGATCCAGAGAACAGCAGCCTAATCACTAGACCAAAATGTCAATTTTGACAAGTTTATTGAAAATTTGAGTTAAGAACAAATAATTTGATCATGTTTCCGTCATCTTTTGTAGTTCAAAAGAATTCCCAGCGGAATCTTCATGAGAATTTATAACACTTTTTTAACTTTCGAATCAAATTTTTTTTTAAACAGGGCGTATTGATAGAAATTATGTTTAAAATCTCTTAATTCTGGAAATAGTATTTGTAGGTCATCTTTCGGTAATTTTCATTCTTAAGTCATTTCTGTCGTTTTTCCAGTTTTTAGCATGTTTTGGTCTTGTCCTCGGCGTGTAAAATGTTAATTTTGTTAAAATCTTTCCAAGTCACATTCGCACCGGGGTAGCCCGGCTGTTATCGTAGCAAATTAGCAACCGGAGGGTTGCGAGTTCAAAAATCCATCCAACCAAGGATCGTTGAAAACGTGGTGACTGATGCACAAAAATTCCGCCGTGACCACAAATGTCCTCTCCGTGGTATGGTGTGAAATTTTGAGAGTTGGGGAGCTTGCTATGACCTCATCATTTTGAATCACCAAATGACGAGCTATTGTACTCGGCTCTCTCCCTTCGGGATGGTCCACATACCGTCGCCAATAGCCAATTTTGTTGCTCCCAGTGCGACTTTAATTCAACTACCTACCACTCAAGTCGCCATTTTACACTTGCGGTTTCATTTTTGCTGTAAAACAGCACAGATAATTTATCTACCAGCTTCAGTCGTTGAGAGCAAATCTATGATCTCCCATTCAACGAGTGTGGAAATTATTTGGATCTTAGATGGAGCATGTCCACACATGCAGCTTTTGTCAGTTGATTAGTTGAAGTTCGACTCGATTCGATTTCGAAAGAACCTAAGTGTTCTTAATTTGATTGATTTGATTAATCTCGATTCGCATTAATATGTATTCTTTACCTATGTCTGTAAATAGTGTGTAAATAGTAATTTAACTTTAATTTTACTGAAATAATCTATAATCGTCATTTTGTAAAGAACTAAAAAATACCACTGAACCAATTCGATATTAGAAATCCTGCCATTTTGCGTCAACGAGAAACTAAACCTTTACACGCTTTTCTATTGGTGGTGGAATCGTCTACACCAGAAAGCAGTGAGAGACTGAATGTAGATTTCCTTAGATCGGAAAGAAGAAAATGAAATTATCAAATTGTATTCGTATTTTAGATCATTTTTACTAATTTAATCCAACTGCTGATTGTCTCGACAAGGTATCTTGTCACTATCAAAGCCTGAGAAGACCTTGATGGACCATGTATCTCGTCATTATAAGTAAACATATCAGATCTTGATCTGGTCATCGTCAAAAAATCGGCAATATCTTGATGACGAGATATCAAAAGTTATATGATATTGATGGACGACATATCTCTTCGAAACCACTTGTGTTACATACAATTTGTGCTTTATTCTAGAGTAAGTTTTTCTCGAATTTCACTACATCAGTTCCCTAGGAATACAGCGCATTGTCTTGTTCCCCTAAGAGACTTGCATGTATCGGGAGCTCAGTCTATTTCTTTGTCCAGTTGTACATGTTTCCTAGAATTATATTACCAGCATGTCTTCCAGTGTGTTTGAAATGTACAATTGGAGGTGTATGCTCTGTCACTACACTCATTACAATACAATACAATCGGAAAGCAGCAGTTGTGTTTCTCTGGTTGCCGAAATAAAACTAAAAACGCTCTAACCACTGAGACCTGTGGTTAACTAACAATCACTTTAGTCTCTGCTTCCGGCATTCATCCCCTATTCCTGGAGGTAGAGAACATAAGAAAACGTACAAGTGACAGATCAACATGTCACTTTTATTCCTCCAGCTTGAGCGAAAAGGGGAGAGAAACAATTATGAGCTGCTGTCACTGTTGATTGGTGTGTATCAGGGTGGAGTTCGATTAAGAGTTGCACGAAAAAAAAAATCGATGCAATCATCGAAATCGAAGATTGTTCAGTTCGAACGAAGGAGGGTCGAAGTAGGTTATTCTTTTTGATCCGCTTGTTCCATTTCACTCCGCAGTGATCTCAGTGACCCTTGCGTTAATTTATTTCTGATTGCCATTTAGCGCCCATGTTTGCAACAAACACATCAAACGTGCTTCGCAGTTAATTGAACCGTTTTCATTGAGTGCAGCAACAAAGCCGCTACTGGGAAATCCATTTGGGTAACTTGCTGCTGCAGTGATGGAGCGCTTTCCCGTTTCGACAGCTCCGCATTTAATCCGTGACGGCTGAAACGTCGACTCGATTTCTGCGCCCTTTTTGCATATGACAGAACCCAGTTGGTGTTGAGGACGTGTTCCGTGCACGGAACGCTATAATCTCTACCAGGTGCTTCGAAATATCCGGTACATGCTCTGAGGGGTGGAAGGAAGAAAGCAAAATGAAACCGTATTCACGTTGATTGATTTCGGTTTCATGGCGCAAGGTCCGAAAAAGGACAAGCCATGAGGATGTATGTCCTCAACGGCTATTCGGCTGTGTTTAAGGTTATATTGAGGTGCAGAAATGGAACAGCAAGTACTAAATGTGTACGGAGGGATTTAGCCACCTTGGTTGATACAAAAGTACGTCCCTTTTTTGGCGCACGGTGGCATTCCACCGCAAAACCGATGTGTTATCTACTTCACACGTATAAAGTTCTGATGCTTCAAAGAAGGAATTTCAGTGAGTACTTGATGAAAAAAAAATTGTGTTATTGCTGTGTTTTATAATTTGTTTAAGCATTGAAAATAAGGAGCATATTTCGACACATTTTGCTTTTTTATATCCGGGAAAGCAGGAATGTTTCGCAGACACAAAATAAGACGTGTTGCCTGGGGTGAGGGTTTCCATTGACGATTCCACGTGCCTTATACGGTTTGGTAAGTTTCGTCACCTGGGTCGGTTCTTTAGCCAGAAACGTGGTTCAAAATTAAGAGTTGTTTCCTCTGATCTTTCCTTTGGGAGATTGATCCCGGATCATCGTCAATAGCCCGCTGTGCTGTCCCAGTACGACGTTAATTAAAATACCTACCTACCTCAGCAAGGAACCTTGGAACTTGTATGAGCGCAAGATTATGCAGCTATCGGCAATGGCAATTGGTAATTTTAATTAAGGACTTCTAGAGCAACACAATGAGGTATTGACGACGGTTCGGGATCAATCCCCTAAAGGAAAGATCCGAGGACACCACCACGTAATTTTGAACCACGATGCAGCTACCGGAGAGATGAAGAAAGGTCATCGAACAGAACGGCACGTACTATTTCGATTCAACGTAATTTTTAGTCAATAAAAAAAATGTTTCTTCAATTTTGAGGTCTAAAAAACGGGACGAACTTAAGCATCAACCAAATTTAATGAGAAGAAAACGGACTGAATTTCTCTCTGAACGCAGTCATTGGAAAGTGATACGTAAAAGACGACTTGTAACTCGAAAAAATCCTGGTTGTAACAATGTTTAACTGTCTTTCATAAGATCTACCTTTAAAACGTTCCGTCTTTACTTCATTCAATGTTAAAAAATACTCTCCGTATCGTCGAAGGATGACCACGAGGCCGACTGTAGCGTGATGGGGAGCAATTTTCCCTGGTAATGCCCCGGCATTCTTGGAGGAACGGCCCTGTACTTAAGCCCGGACTCCCCACGAATTAGGCCGGCCCACAAGACCCTGTTCATTGATTACGGACCAGAAGTAAACGCTCTAATGATAAGTTAGGAAGGGATCATCAAAAAGTGCTAAGGTAACAACCTTTTTCCTCTACCTAAGAAATAAATCACCTATCGCACGGAATTGAAAAAAACCCATTCAAATGCCCTTTGGATTCGAGTGCTTTTCTTTTAGGAATAGAACGGGAGGTATACTTTTGTACCCAGTTTAATTACACCCTTCCTCCAAGGAACTCAATATTTGCATATCGACCCATGTTTCTTCAATCAGAAAAATATTCGCATTGTTTGGGCTGTCTGAGAAGCAGTTTTTATGATCAGGGAATCTTACTAGCTGATTAAAGTTACCTAAAGAATCATGATTAGTAATTTCCGACTGCTTATGTTCTTGTTTTTGGTAACGAAATAGTAGATGACGCCCAGTTGTGGTAAAAGAAATACAATACAATTACTCGAAATACCTAGTGACTTTTCGATTCCTTCTTCTAACGACTATATATATTTTCCATCAAGATCTATTTAGTTTTCAAATACTATGTCTCGTCCATCTAGTCAGTTTTCTAATGACGATATGTCTCGTCCATGAAAATATTGTCAAGTTTCTAATGCGATATGTCTCGTCCATCAAGGTCTGATCTGTTTTTCAATGACGATATGTCTCGTCCATCAAGATCTGGTCAAGTTTCTAATGAGGATATGTCTCGTCCATCAAGATCTGATCTGTTTTTCAATGTGTCTCGTCCATCAAGATATGGTCAAGTTTCTAATGACGATATGTCTCATCCATTAAGATCTTATCTGTTTTTCAATGACGATATGTCTCGTCCATCAAGATCTGGTCAAGTTTCTAATGACGATATGTCTCGTCCATCAATATCTGATCAGTTTTTCACTGACGATATGTCTCGTCCATCAAGATCTGGTCAAGTTTCTAATGACAATATGTCTCGCCCATCAAGATCTGCTCAATTTTTTAATGACGATATGTTTATCTCGTCGAGAGCCCTGTTGATACAATGTTTATTAATTGAAAAATAAATCAGTGCTGATATCAGTGGCTAATCAAGTCATTTTGAAGCAAATCTCTTATCACGACTATTTTCAGGTGTGTGTAAATATATACAGGCAAATATTTCCTTTCTTGGTACCGTTCATTTCGAAATTGATGAAAAACCTAGTATTTGAAACGAAAATGTCCAAACGTGACCCTTATTTTAAGACAGTTAAGATTAATTATTTTAAGACAGTAATTGGAGAAAGATTCTCTCCAATGGAAATGTTCTGAAAAATTCTTAATTTCTAACATTTTTTCCCCCGTTTTAAGGCCCTTTATGTAACAAAAACACCCTAGAGACTGCGGGTCCGCTCTTCTGGCTTTGCTGATAATCAACTTCGTACAAAATCCAAACTGTGATTCGTTCCTTTCTCAGTTTCCAGTTACTTAGGGAAAAATCTGGACTTTGTAAAGCTTTAATTAAATCCCGCGTGTTTGATCAGCGTTTGAGAAAAACAATCCATCCAGCCACTGCTTGACGGAAGGGAGAGCTGATTCCGCGTTGCGCTGAAAGCCGCAGTAATTAGCGATTAGCTCTGGTAAGAGCTCTTAACCGAACAAGAGGACTCATTACCATAGATAACCTCGGACCCTCACGTGACACCCATCATAATCTCGAAACCGGATCAGACCTGAAAAGTTCCGAGCAGAAACAAAAGCCCGACTTTGACAGCGAGCGATCCACTTACAAAGAGAGTGGAGTTGATACTTGCTTCTTTTTCCCGCGTTCAGCCACCCCTGAGGGCGATGTGAGCAGCTACAGCAATTTGAGTTTTTGAACATTTTGAATTATTTGAATAGATTTTTTTAACTAGCAGAGACACACACGGTTTATAAAATAATCTCGAGAAGGGCCGATCTTCTCTCCCTCTTTTACATTCCAATCGGAAAGCAATGATGCTAAAGAAAATTGGGTTTAATTATTTTTGACTGTTTTCTGACATCTACGTAGATGTTACCTGTGCCATTAACACAATTTCGATTCAATTAGCTTCAGTCAATTTTCCTTGCTTTTTAAAATTTAAGATAGTCCGGGAACCAAAATTCTAAGACTATCAATTTTAAAGTTTTTGTTCTGAAATTTTTTTCTGTAAGACATATATAATAAGTATTTAAAATTTTCAAAACTTAAAATTTTTTTTAGTAAAATTTAAAAAATGTCGAGATTTTGACGTTGGGCAAATTGATATATCTTAAAATATTTTATAACATATCTCTTCATTTTTGCATTAACTTCTAAAAGTTCACACTATAAATTGTCTTCGGAATTTTTGTTTCAAACAATTAGAAAAAATTAAAAAAATATTTTGTTCAAAAACTACATAAATCACATAGTATAACAAAGTTTGAAAAATTATAGAAAAAAAAATTATATAAATACACAATTTGTGCTGAAGAAAAATTAAAGAAATGTATTTGAAAAGTAAATGTTGAAAATTGCGTTCATTTATGACAAGTAGTTTTAAGTTATCGATTTTCATTATTGAAATCTAATTTAACCCAAAAGCAGAAAAAAAGCGTTTAAAATTATGATGGCTCATTTAATTTTCAGCTGTCATGTTTATAAAAAGTTAATTATTTCCGGTTCTACTGATGGCAGAAAAAAAAATTTAGGTAACATTTTATTCAGAAATATTTATATTATTTTTTAAGATAATGAATAAATTGGACTATTGTTTGAATATTTTTTTCACATCAAGACAAATTTTTATGTTTTGAATCTACCTTTAATCGTATCCATTTTTAAATATTTAATACTTTTATTTGGTTACATTCTAGTGTTTGTAGGCAGCTTGTCCACTTTCAGACCTTGAATCATAAAACCCTAACATTCAATCCAATCTTTACAATACTAAATGCGTGTTTCACCTGAAAATATATTTGAATATCATCCGACCCGTCTATAGTTTTCTGCCTTATGGACGAAATTAAACCTCTATTTATTGGATTTTGTGACCATCAGCATTCATTTTTGATACATTTAAATTGCAATTCATTCAAGTGCTGTCAAATAAAAGAGCTGTTTTAATAAAAGTCGGAGTAATTATGATGTGTCCATAATAAGGTCGAAAAGTTTCCTGCTAGAATAATCTAGAACAAGGATATCTAATTCAATAACGCCCCCATGTTTGGAAGCAATTCAGTTAAACTTTTGTTCACCTCTCGCATCAGAATCACTTTCAGCTAGCACTGGAAGAGAAGTGTTGTTGCCTAAACTTTCAGAGCATTTAAGTTTGAGTTTTATCGCGCGATCATTAAATTATCCGATTTCAGCTCAGATGTTATCTCCTCATCTGACCGTGGTTCAAAATGACATGGTAGTGTCCACAATTTTTTCCCTTTGGGTTTGATCCCTGACCGTTGCCAATAGCCTATTCTGTTGCTTGACGTTGATTAAATACCTACCAAGTCTGCGTATGAAAAAAGTTTGACAAGTAATAGTCATTTGGTGCATTTAAAGACACAAATTCAGATTTTTTCTTAGTAGTATAGAAGTGTTGACTAGGCTTTCTAAAAAATGTATTGAATTAAAAGATTATTTGTATTAGAAAATGCAATATATTTGAGATCTGTTTCCTATAATGCCCTCGGAACGAAAATTTTTGGACTTTAATCGTATTTTAGAGAGGATTTCTGATTAGCGGTTCCGAAATTGACTGAAGTTCTTCACAGGAAATGAACATTGGAGACTTCCAGTTGAAGACAGCTCATTTAAAAAAAAAAAAAAAGATAACTTTCTTCCGTACAATCATCTGTTGGCATTCTTATCAAATTTCCAGTGTTTTCTGAAAGATAAATTACTTGCTGGGAAACTTCTAAACAATTTAAGATGTTTGCTTCAGGGCAGTGAACATTATAAAAACTACCAGGCTCTATAGACATAAGGCAATTTTGATTCGATTATATGGTTTAGTCTACGGATCTTTCCTTTTGGGTTGGATCCTGGACTGACGCCAATAGTACGTTGTTATGCTCTAGAGCGATGTTAATTAAAATACCCAATGAACTATCGTTATGCGAAGCGCGGAAGAAATTTGAATCTTTCTTTGGAATTGTGAGTTGAAGGCAAGTAGTTGGAATTTAAATTTTGCTGAAACAAAACGGGCTATAGGCATGGTTTCGGGATCCATCCCGAAAGGATCGATCAGAGGTCAACACCCCATCATTTTGAACCACGTACATATGACGAGGTCAACACCTGAGCTAGCACCCTAATCTCCACATCTACATTACACCACGGGATGACATTTGAGGTCACGACATATTTAAAATGCAACAGCCCCTCATTGACACGATGGCCTTTCGCTTCATTTTAAGCCCTTATCTCGACGACATCTAAATGTCCCAACGAAACTTGACATTGCTAAAGCATTATCCGTTTGAAAAAGACTAAGAGTGCTTTGAATTGCCATTTCTAAAGAAATTAAGCAAAGTAAGTAAAACTGTGGAGATTTCCCTCTGTTGTTCCCGAGCACCTGGGGCAAATACAAAATGGACGATATAACTGATGGCTCGATATATCGAGAGCGATATAACGAGGTATACTATCAATCAGACGAATGCGCTACGCCCATTCACAAAGCAACTGACACGTAAGCTCAAAATTCAGACTCGCTATCAGCCATCTTGATGTTTCGCTTCTAAAATGTATCAGAGATAATCTCAAAGAAACCCTCTAAGAACACTTTCTTTAAACTTTTAGTAGCACAATGGAAACTATGCTCTCCGAAACGAGCTGCAACAAAGGACCCCAGTTAGGAGAGAGGCACAAAAAAAAGCATTTACTTATGCAAATCGTACTCTATTATAAGCAAATTCACCATCATCTCTCGAACCCTTCCATTAGGTACAAAGGGAAAGGGTGATACCCAATCGGGAGCATCGCCAGAAAAGGTAACGTTTAGACCGCCTTATCCCGGTTGGCATCGAAGCCAACCAGAAGCCGGTGTTTAGGCCTAATCCGAGATAGTCCTAGTCTCGTTAGAGGTGGTAGATGGGAATCTCCCTGTTTTTAGGTGCGTGCTCGCGGACATCCACAAAAGTTCTCGCAAATTGTGGAATATTATTACGCTCCTTTTACTTCTTGGGTTTCTTTCTCCGCGTGTAATTTCAAAATGGCGCGTGCGTTCCGTGCATCGCCGGTCGTGCGCGTTTGGACGGGGGGAATATCGTTTTGGGTTTCTCGTATTCCTTTCGAGTGGGTGTTCTCTTTTGATGAAATTTGTAACAAGAGATTTCGGAGATGGAAGGAATGCTGCCTTTTCCGAGTGGAATCCAGGCGTTCGTTGACTTCCAGGAACGAAATTGGGTTGGTCGTGTCGGTGTATTTATGGAAGGTCTCGATTTGAAATGCAGTGTCCATTTTGGGGGATTTATTTCGTGATTGAGATAAATGTTTGCTGGGAACTCTGTATCAGAAGCGCAGCTAAGGGATGGCCAATTCCTAAAAGGGGTGACATTTCAAAAGTATTAGGCCCGGTGCACACATTCAGTTTTTCAACGTGAGGCGCCGAAGCCCAATTATGCACACATAACCTTGAAATGACGCAAGTTCTCATTTGCGATAATTATTCTATCGAAGAAAACATGTTTATTTCGCTTACTTGGTGTAAAAAAAGTATATTTTGAAACAAAATACACGTTACTGGATATCATTTATTAATTATTATTTATATTCTATTTATTTATGAAAACAAGGTACTTCAGACCGGAGACGCTTGTGAGGCGAGCTGCGGCGCCATGGAGAACTGCGGTACAACTTGCATGCAAATTGGACTAGCGTCGCCAGAGGCATGTGTGCACTACTCCATTGGATCTAATGTATCTCAGACCGCACTTGCGATGCCGCAGCGGCGCCGTACGTTGAAAAACCGGATGTGTGCACCGGGCCTTAATCAGGAAATTTTCTATGTATATTGTTAACTATTTCAGAAATAGCTTCAGGATGAGGCTTAATCAGCTCTTCAACCAATAAAAGCATTCGTAACAGAAATCAGTAGTAACGAATAGATCGATTCCAGACCAAAATAGCAGATGCGGCCAACTGATTTTTTTTATCAGGCCCGCAGACTAGACCTCCGGATGGATTTATCATGCCAGAATATCAGGCAAGGTTCACTAGATTAGTTTATTTGGTCTCACCCGCAGATCAGATATAGCCCACGAAATGTTGTTAGCTGGTCAACAGATAAGACACAGTTTTCCGGAGAGTTTTAACAGTTCCACTGTCCAGATACGGATACCAGGTATTTCTAGATAGGTAGTTGGTTTAACGTCGCACTGGACAATATGACTGGCCTTTGACGATTCATCCGAAGGGAAATATCCAAAGATGTTATCGTCATTTTAAACGACGGTAAGATGACGAGGTCGCACCTGAGCTGGCACCCCACTCTCCAAACACACTTTACGGAAATTATGTGAAGCCACGATAGATTTTTCGTGCGCCAGCCCCCGTGTACACGAAAGAGTTTGGTTGAACCAAATTCTGAACTCGCAGTCCTGCGATTGCTAATCCGTTACACATCCAACTGGATTACCACGCTTCCCAGAAATTCCAAAAACTCATTCATAAAAATAAATATACAAAAGGTAGTGTTATTTCGCAAATAATTCGGTAAAAATATTTGGGCAAGTAGATTTATATACATTATTTACTTTTTTTTTCTCTCATAGGTAACATCAAACTCATTCTAGACCGCAAGCTGGATATATGAATAGTTGACAACATGGTAACGGCATTTACTACTCTAACGAGCAGAATGTCTAGCATGGAATTTTTTGGTAAAATAATGTGTGTTTTGTCTTTGTCATAGATGCATTTCTTATTGTTTTGCATGTGAAGCGAATGAGCTTTTTTACGCTTCATCTTCAGAATCGAAAGATTATAGAAGTCAATCCTTCTCATTTCATGTACACCCCTTTAATTTTATTACTAGTCCTGAAAAGAGGAATTCTCTTCCAACGAACGATATGGGCAGAACAAAACAAGACAGGAGACACTTTTTCTGACGTTTCTCCTGGGAACTCATTTATAGAAGCCGTTATCAAAGTACGTATAACGTATCAAATAACGTATGTCAATGGTATGGTTTGTTTGTGTTAAGACTGAACAAAACCCTGTCACTGAGGCTTTACTCGGTTGCATCAACACGCCCAATGTAGAGGGCAAAACCTTCTAATGGAATCTTGTCAATGACACTAGCAGTGCAAGACTAAATGTATGACTCACCAGTGACTACTTGGCATGAACTTAATTTGATTACACAGAATACCCTGCAAATAAGTTCAGTCTCAGCATAAAGGTATTGCTCTAATTGGACGATTTTGATTCACCCTCTTGGTACGTCACGAAGAGCTTGACGATTAGGAGAACTTGGTGATCGGGTTTGTCATATGACTGCTATAAAGTAACTCCATGGCTTAAATGCTACTTTAATATATTTGTTTATAGCTTTTGTGTTCGGGTGGATTTTGGGTTTTCGCTCGAATGGAACTAAAAAACTGCCTCTCTGGTCCATCAGTTTCGAACCAGCTGCACTCACGACCATTCAGTCGGATAAAAATTAAATTATCGATGATTATCCCGAAACTTGTGCTCCACGGCGATATTTCCCCCTTCTTTTGGCTTCAACTTAAACTGTTCCATACGGCTAAGATATAACAAGCGTGATTCTTTCTTGGCGCGATTCCTATAACTTTCAAGATAGAAATTCTGTAATGGCCGTAGTCTAAATTTTTTCTTGGCGTGATTTTATAACTTTCAAGGTACAACTCATGTACTGGCCGTTGCCTAAATTATTTCTTGTCATCATGGTACAACTGCTGTACCGGCCGTAGTATAAAGATTAAGGGTTGATACAAATGAAGATTATAGGCTTCTCCTCGCGATTTCGAATCCAACTAAAAACCGCCGTGTACAAAAAGGTGCACGTTGAATCTGCTGTGGCCTCAAATGCCCCCATGTTGGCGTAGAAGTTTGGAGAGTGGGTTGCCAGCTCAGCTGCGATCTCGTCACCTGGTTCAAAATTCTTCTTCCTGGTCTTCAAATATTTCACACTTCGGGTTTGTTCCCATACCGTCGCCAATAACCCATCGTTTGTTCCAGTGCGTTGTTAATTAAGATACCTACCAACCTCCTTGTCACTGCTGCATTTTATTAGAAAATGATCTAAAGAAATTGTGACGTGATGTTCAGTGAAAAATGGCATAAAACAACAATATTTAATTTAAAAATAAGTATAGATCCGAACAAATTCAAATATGGCATCCCCTATCGTGTCTTAGGTTGCATTAATTAGGTGAACAAAGGAATTCTCTAAAAGTATATATTCAGGAACATACGCGAAAAGATATTTTAAAGGTACACAAATTTGTTAATTAAATTTCGTGATCTAGATGTTTCGAAAAGTCTTTCGACAGCAAGTGAAAAATCGAAATGCTCTGACCTCTTTCCTCTGCATGGTCTTGGTACTGGTATCAAATTAGGTACCGCTACAATTTAGTTCAAAGTAAAAAGGGATCGCATATTCAAACGACCGATTCCTTCCGCATTCGACCGATCAGTCGAACCCTCGGAATCGAAAATAAACACACTTCTCTTGCTTAAGCAGGTCATATCTTCCTACGGAAAGGAAGCAAACAGAAAGAAAAAGTGTAGCAGAGTCCGGGGAATATAAACGACACAAGCCAACAATAAAGTCGAGGGTATTCCTTCCTCCCGTAAGTGCAGCGTTTCGACGTTAAAGAGCGCTCTATCGGGCGAGAAACAACCCGCCCGAAAAATAGCAGGCATCAGAGGAACGAAAATACAAAAGTAACAAACAAATAAAGGCTTCGAAGAGAGGAGATGAGGAAGAAAGCCACAAAGGATAAATTACCCGCATTTGGGCAAGAGCTATGCCCAACACCAAATAATCTGATTTCGACCAAGAGCTCGAATTTACTCTTCAGAGCGTCCACTTAGGGCGTGTCTGCCACAGGGGACCGTTCACTCAGTGCCCTCTCGAACGGGCCTTTGTTTGGCGAAATGATCTTTCCACAAATGTCTCGATGCAGTGGGTCTAAAACCATTGGCGGATTAAGGGGTGGCTATAAGGCTAAATTTTGCCAAGGGCGGCACATTTTTTGGAAAAATACCAAAGGCACACGTCAAAACAATAAAAACAAGGAGATAAAATGTAACCAATTTAAAAATAAAAATAACAATTAGAATTTTGAATGACATTGTAGTGTTCTTTGTGTTATTGATAAACCTATGAGGAGAAAGCGTAAAAGGAAGAGTGTGAGGGGGGAGTTGGCTCTTTTTGGGGAGGTGAGGTGTAGAGGAAGTATCATTGCCCATAGCCCCTAGGCGGCAGAAGTATAAATCCCTTTTCCACAGCCTAAAACTCCGTTCACGGCCGTACTCTTAGTGCATCAGGATTTCCTCAGGCTTTTCCGACAGTTACAACGCCCAGTAAGTGCTACAATGTTGGTTAGGTAGGTGTTTCAATTAACGTCGCACTGGAGAAACACAATAGGCTTTTGGCGACGGTCCATCCGTTAGGGAAAGAACCGAGGACAACGCCTCGTCATTTCGAACCACGGTCAGATGACGAGGTCACACCTGAGCTAACACCCCCACTCTCCAAACTTCCACACCACGCCAACGTGACGGAGGTTTAGGCCACGACAGATTAAACGTGCACCAGCTCCCATTGGGGTTGGATTTGAGCTCGCACCCTTGCGGTTGCTAATCCGTTACTCTACCAACGGGGCTACCGTGGCCCATGGTTAGGTTAAGAAATAAATGAAGCTCGTATTTCGAATTCATGTAGTTGTTACTGCTAAAGCTGGAAAGCCGTTAATGTGCACATTGCATAGCTAATCTGTAGATTAGCTGATTTGCTCCGTTAAAGTGCGGAATCTAGAGTTTTTCACATTTAACCTAGGTAATGTGCACATTAACGGCTTCAGTATCGTTAAAGTTCAAAAGTCTGTTTCTCTCATTTCCTTTCCCTACACCTTCCCTCTCTCCCTCCACTTTGAGTTTGGTTTCGCCTGTTTCTCTCATTTCCTTTCCCTACACCTACCCCCTCTCCCTTCAACATATCTGAATACGTTTGATTCTTTCTATGTTTATAGTTTTTTAATTGATTGAAGATTGATTCTTTCAACTAATTTGTTGATTGTATTAACTTATTATTTAGATATCGAAAAATAAATAATTATATTATGTTAATTTCCTTAATTGTAATAATATTTTAAACCGTTTGATTCTTTCTGTTATAGTTTTTTAGTTGTTTGATGATTGATTCTATCAACTAATTGTTGATTGTTTGATTGTATTAACTTGATTCTTTAGATATCGAAAAATATATAAATAACATTTTGTTTATTTAGGCGTACAGAAACGTTGCTGTTGTTCTAGCAAAGATCTATTTTCACTTTAACAAATGCCTAGAAGGTAATGTGCAGATTATCTAGGTAATTTGAGAAATGAAACAATTTTTGGCATTTTAACGAATTACCCTAGTTAATCTGCACATTACCTACATAATCTGTAGAAAAACTGATTACTGCACATTAGCGGTAACATAGATACAAATACACTTGGTCATGGTGAAACCTCGACCGAACCCAAAAGGCCATAGTGTTCTTCATGTGTCTTTACGAGCTTAAGGTACCCGAATGATATTTTCTTTTCCCATGTGACGTCTGGAAAAAAAAACACGTTTTCGACACCCAGATCATCGTCGGTCTGCCACGAAAGGGGAGCAGGCGACTCCCCCCCCCCCAAAAAAAAAAAAGACCACTTGTGTTACAGTTCTGAAATAACTCAGGCCAGAAAGGCAGTAAATCTGTCTGAGAGTCGGCTTGTTAATCCGACTTCTTGCACCTGGCACCTGCTCACTTTCTAACGGTTCGAAGATCCGAACAGGAGACTCACGCGTGTGGAGTTGACATCTCTATGTGTGTTGCTGGTGTCATTGGAAAACACCCGATCGACATTCCAAGATCGAGGCGGGTAGCAAAGAGAGAGCTCTCAAGGCAGCTATACGGTGAGGTCAAACACCGGTAAAAAAACTAATTGTGAAATGAAACTTTTGTTTCTACATGCACATTCGTTCATCGATTGTGGAATGTACATAATTCTATAAATATTTTCCCAATTGTTATTGAAAGCCTTTTAAGTGAAATAAAAAACTTAAATTATAATCAGATTAGTCCAACACCATTGTATTGCTGTGGTGCTAAAACGCCACACAATTGGGGTTACTGTATTATGTAAACGCAAGAGGCGCGTTCCCGGAATACTCAAGAAATATTTTTCTGCTTCCATCGCAGGGCTGTTGGTAGCCCGGTTGAAAAAGTAACGGCTTGCAACCGAAGGGTTGAGAGTTCGAATCCAACCTAAGACCATCAAAGGGGACTGGTGCTAGTTATATCTATTGTGGCCTCAGATGTAGTCGCTTCGGCGTGGTGCGAAATTTGGAGAGTGGGGTGCCAGCTTAGACGTGTTCCTGTCTTCAGACCGTGGCTTAAACCGACGAACCGATTTCATTTCCCTTCTGGTTTGATTCCGGACCAACGCATACAGCCCGCAATGTTCCTCCCGTGCGAGGTCGATTCAAATACCTATCTACCTGTGCGATTTAAATGCTGCAGACTAAATTAGCTTCCGTGTTCATTTTTATTGTTTATTTAACATGTAAATTATTTACTTGCATTTTCTTCAACGAGGAACATTCCTCCGAACACGGGCTTCGTTATTCGTGTCTAGGCGTGTCATTCAAGATATTTTTCTAGTCTAGTCCTTTCTCTTCCCGTTCATACACACACCTGCCCATAAATGGATTTTTAGTTTGCTTTCGGAAGCGAATACCAAATGAGCATTTCGCTTGCAAATAATATCTAATTTTCAAACCTGTTCACGACTTTTCAACTATGGCATTCTAAAATTTCAATTTACATGAGCTAACTGCCTCATTTATTTTAGCAGAGGCGATTACCTTATGGTACCAGGGGGCAAATGAGATTTCACAACAAAATTTACATGTTTAATATGATGATTTAGAATATTATTTGAATAATTAGGGTGAATACTGAAATCAATATCATATTAATTTGTTAATACGTTATTGCTCATAATACTAATTTAGGTTTTATTGATTACCGTAAAAACTACTAAAAACCGATCTGTATTAACCCTTCAAGTAGTTTCAATGATATTTTTCGACCCTTAAGAGGACCGTGGTAGACCAGTAGGAAGAGCATCGGTTTGGCAACTCGGGATGCGACATAGACAGCAAAACATCGATGTACAAAATTAAAACATCAATGTTGACAATACATCGCCTTAAAAACATCGATGTTTTTAAAATTCAGTGTATTTAAACTTTTTTACCCCATTTCTTAAAACTGGTTTAGCAACTATTGATGCGACATCTACAGAAAAACATCGATGTTCAAAATTAAAACATCGAAGTTGATAATACGTCGCCCCCAAACCATCGATGTTTTTAAAATTCAGTGTATTTAAACTTTTTTCCTCATTTCTTAAAACTGGTTTAGCAACTAGTGATGCTGCATCGGTTCCAATACATCGATGTTTTTTTATAAAACATCAATGTTTTGAAAACATCGACATCGGTGTCGCATCCTTACTTTTCAGACCCTTCACCCTTGGCTACTTGGGTCTAAAAGTATGTTCAATTTGCTGATTATGAAAATTATGCTACTTGGTTATTTTTTAAATTTTTATAACGGTACTTTTTACATTTAAAAATAAAACATCGACAACGTAGAAACATCGACAAGTATAAACATCGATGTTACAAAAACATCGACTCCAATACATCGATGTTAAATACATCAAAACATCGACAACGATGTCGCATTCCTATTGGCAACCTCAGGGTTGAAAAACAGCCAAATACTGTCGTGTTGAGGGGGTTGGTGTATGTTAAATTTGATGCGTTATCAAATATTCTGACTGGCGTTGCGTGGAAGTTTGGAGAGTGGAGTGCGAGCTCAGGTGTTGATCTCGTCAACTAACCGTAGTTCAAAATTACCAGACGTTGTCCTTGGATCGTTCACTTATGGATGGATCCCGGACCGTCGCCAGTAGCTCGTTGTGTTGCTTCAGTGTGACGTTCGGGTGTTGTAAGTACTTGCATAGAAAAAAAAGGACCAGTATGATTAAGTTAACTTACATTTCAAACCTCCAGTACCTACTCAGTGATACTTTCAACGGAACGCATTCCGAGGTACTTGTGGGGCCATTGTGGCTCAGTGGTTTAGTCGACTGTGGTAGCAACCTGTAGCGACGCAGATTCCATTTTTCTCAGGGTGCATTTTTTCTTGTGGTAGTGGAATTTTTCTATTGTGTTTGGATTGTGTTGGTCTGTTGTGCTTAGACTAGCATATCGAAATATAGTCCTTCTACCATGACACCCATGAACGTGAAATATAAGTAGACCGAACATTGCTATTGAGATAAGCTTCATTAATTGTGACCAAAATGTCCACTAGCAGTCACGTGACTCCGGGAAAATATAGACTTGGCTGGCCTATTTTGAATCTTCTTGACTAGTTTGGTGATATAATATCGTATGACAAGGTAGCTGTGTGAATGCACATTTCTACAGTGAAGACCAAAAAGTAGTGAAATCGTCAAAGCCTACTACTGTCAGATGACCAATCAATGAACCTGTCAGATGATAAATCAATGGATGAGCGATTTCTCCCGTCCTGCGGACCAACTGGATGATGAAGGCTAGGTTCCACCCAGCAGACGAAAGCAATCTAAGGCTGAGTCCCGTTACTACTAGTTTTGCTCACATGATTATGAAGGTCCCGCGGACCAACTGGATGATGAATGTTAGGTTCCACCCAGCAGACGAAAGCAATCTAAGGGTGAGTCCCGTTACTACTAGTTTTGCTCACATGATTATGAAGGTCCCGCGGACCAACTGGATGATGAATGTTAGGTTCCACCCAGCAGACGAAAGCAATCTAAGGGTGAGTCCCGTTACTACTAGTTTTGCTCACATGATTATGAAGGTCCCGTGGACCAACTGGATGATGAATGTTAGGTTCCACCCAGCAGACAAAAGCAATCTAAGGGTGAGTCCCGTTACTACTAGTTTTGCTCACATGATTATGAAGGTCCCGCGGACCAACTGGATGATGAATGTTAGGTTCCACCCAGCAGACGAAAGCAATCTAAGGGTGAGTCCCGTTACTACTAGTTTTGCTCACATGGTTATGAAGGTTACCGTGGCTCAATCTACTTTCATATTTCCTCCATGGTAAAAACCAACCTCCCACACCAATAGAGACACTTGCGC
This sequence comes from Metellina segmentata, assembly GCA_947359465.1. Lineage (NCBI taxonomy): Eukaryota > Metazoa > Arthropoda > Arachnida > Araneae > Tetragnathidae > Metellina > Metellina segmentata. The sequence goes on from OX375882.1 coordinate 92,854,446, forward strand.
TCTCTTAGTTTAAGCTGAGAGTCGTATCAACTTGCAGTAAGAGTCATTGGATAGTCATTCACACCGTGGTATTCCGAAGACTGGCATATCTCTCATTGACAGGATTGTTTATTGGTGCAAGGTCGGCGGGTAATCGGGCGATGAGTAGTCGGGACAGTCCAAACCCGTGAGTGGCCACTTTGCGGGGACGGAGGGGCGGATAATGGAATCACACTTCCATTCGATGAACAATGAAATGAAGTGAAGTCATGCCCGTAATGAGGTTGGGCGAAAGGCGTGGTCTGGCGACCTCTTTCGAACTCTTCTTTGATCAGCGGCCGACAATGGAGAGAAGAACGGGTTCTGACCCGCTCGCTCACCCCGCTCTCCGGAATGGAAGCGCGGGGGTCGAATTGTTTATACCTCAATCACCACTGCCAACTCTTTTACTTTGGAAATGGACCCAAAAGACTGGCTACCGATGCAACTGCCCTAAGCACACACAGCACTGCTGCATTTTGGTGCTTAGTGTTTTACTCACTATACACTAACCTACAATAATGGACCGGACAGCAAGATGTGATGGTATAAGGGAAAGAATGCGTGCTTTAATAGGGGGGTGGTCCCCACGTGATGCAATGACACCAGCAACCCTTTTGGTCATACTTTCAACAAGGTTTTGATACACAGCTATGGGTATTTGTGTCCATTCCTGCTGCAAGAATGATGCAGACCGTCGCGGGCCAGGTTGAAAGAGCCGGAGGGTTGAGAGTTTGAATCCAACAAAAGACAGTCGTGTACAAAGAGGACTGGCGCACGTTAGATCTCTCATGGACTCCAATGTCCTCTTACTGACGTGGTATTGTCCTAGGAGAGTGTTGACATGGAGGGTGTTGTGCCAGATGTGGTGTGACCTCGCCCACTGCCCGTGGCTCAAACTGACGTGGTTTTGTCCTAGGATCGTTCACTTCTGGCTTGATTCCTGATCGTCGCCAATAGCGCGTTGTATTGCGCCATTGTAACTTTTACCTTTTGAATACGGCTATTTACACTACTCTACAATAATGAACCGGACAGCCAGATGTGATGGTATAAGGGAAATAATACATACTTTAATAGGGGGATGGTCCCCTACGTGCTGCAATTACACTAGCAACCCTTCTGGGCAAATTTTCATCAAGGTTTTGATACACAGCTACGGGTATTTTTGTCTATTCCTGTTGCAAGAATGTCGTCAGCTCAGCTGGAGGTTTCGTACGTGGTTCTCTGGTCCGTAAGCCTCGCTCTAACTCGTCCCATAAATGTTCGATGGGGTTTAGGTCGGGCTGTAAGCAGGACAGGGAAGACGTTTGACATCCATATCTTGATACCACTGCTTGACAGAGGCTGCAACATGACACGGAGCGTTGTTGTCCTGGAAGTAACATTCGTCCCTTCCATAAAATTACTCGATCGTAGGAAGAACCTGATGGTCCAAAATGTTCATGTAGGGGTCTGCTTTCAATTGACCAGGAACAACATGCAAAGGTCCCAGGCCATACCATGAAAAACACCCACAAACAAGTAGTCGTATTTTATTCAAATCCGCTGGCGTCCGTTCCATTATTGAAGGGTAGTGTATATAAACCACTCGAAAGTTGACCCAGTTGGGATCGATACCGGACTGTTGTCAATAGCCCATTGTGTTGCTCCAGTATGACGTTAGTTAGTTAAAATATCTACATACCTGCCTACCTCAATAGTTGACTACATTCCATAACGTACTAGGGTTATTCCACTTACGTATTGGGCCGCGGTTGTCCGGTTGGTAGAGTAACGGATTGTCAATCGAAGAGTCAATGAAGATCGAGTTTTGAAGAGATCAAAACTCGATCCAACCAAAGACCGTAGTGTACATGATGGATGGTGAACGTTAAATCTTTCGTGGAATCCAATGTCATCTCGTTGGTGTGGGGTAGAAGTACGGAGAGTGGAGTGCCAGCTCAGGTATAACCTCGTCATCTGACCGTGATTCAAAATTACAAAGAGTTGTCCTCTAATATTTCGGTATCGATTCCGGACCTTCGCCACTAGCCCATTATGTTTCTCTAGTGTTACGTTAATTAACTACCTACCAACTAATAGTGTCTCCACGCGTGAAATACAATACGCGCATCAACGCATTACACTTCTAAGAGGGCAAGAAAGTGCTAATACACAGGTCCATCAACAATTTTACTTCGAGACAAAAGTGCATAAGATATACATTATATTCTTTTGATGTACCAGCACACAGAAACAGGAAGGATGCGACCGTTCGTCCTATTCATATTCAGCTCTTCTTCGTCTCAACTCCAAAGTCCCAACTTCACATCTCATCCAAAACAACAAGTTATCGACGACTTCCACTTGCGAATTATCACGTCATCTTGCTCCCGTGAGTGTCAGATTGGGAAACCATTCTGCCTTCTGGTATCACTCGCAATTGCTACAAAAGAGCGCCGATTGATTCTCGCTGTTATTAAATGAGCAACGCGTCCCCCCACACAGCACATTGTCTTCTTTCTCTGCCGAATGAGACTGACACTTTAATTCTGATGGATGATGTTGACTAAACTTGAACAACACAGACGGAGCTCCAACTCTGTGTGTAATTGCTCTCGTTTGAATTGCAGATGAACTGGCTTCCTCTTCTGGATTCGGTCGGCGATTTTTATATAAAAAATATCTTGTGTTACATCTTTCTCATGGGAGAATGTCTCGGTGCGGAGTACACAACACTATTAAGCCAAAAGCAGTAAGTGTTGCGAAATTGATATGAATGGAAGTGTTCCATCGAGTAGTTGTGAAATTGATCTGAAACCACCACTGGGCGTCGAGTTTCTGAGTGCCAACCTGGAACGATACCTCAGTTCTCAGAAACCCTCCTGGTGGTTTATCTTCTCGAGTCCAAAACTACCCGGGGCTGCAGCTCTCAGTGGGTATGTCCACTGCGGTAGCAACCTTCGAGTTGTACGCTTCGTAGGTTTGATTCCTGTCAGGTGCATTTCTACATGGGTGGATTTCTCTCTTCTGTATTAGTAAATATTTCATATACAGGGTGATTCTACGGTCATGGACAAACTCGGAGGGGTGGTACAGCTTATTAAATCATACATCTTTCGTATAGGAATGTAGGGTCGGAAGTGACGCGTGGAGGCACGAACACAAAAAATGATAAATGAACAGAAAAACATTGTTTATTTATTACATCATTGCCAAGTGCGTCTTTTCAACAACGTTTACAATAAATGCTTAAAACTGCGACCACCAACAGTAATACATGCTTGGTAGCGTCGAATGATTGATTTCGAACAGTCTCAAAGATTCCAAGCATTTGCACGCTTGCAGCCGCAATGGATAGTCGAGCAACGAAGTCCTGAATTGAGTCCATAAGCGAGGGGATTGCGAGTATGGTTTGGCCGGCGTACTCGCCCAACCTCATTCCTATTGAAAATCTTTGGGATGTGCTGTGTCTGCACGTTTCATACCCTCAGATACTCTTACAGAGTTGCAAATTGCTCTGCAGGAAGAATGACGATTACTTGACTCTGGGGTGGTTGATCACCTCATGGAATGCATGGTCACACGCTGTAAACTTTGTATGAGGATGTGGGATGGTCACATATCCTATAAATGTTGGTTTAGTTTATTTGTTTCGGATTTAAACATCATTTTGTTATTAACTCCAATATGACTTAATCTTATAATTTATGAAAATTCAATATTGTTTTCATCTTTGTAGTTAATTCTTTGTTTTGTTTCATGCATAAACCTATTTGCTACTTTCCTGCCGCATTTCGTGTCAATCTAAGCTGTAGTTGTTAATTGTTTCGCTTTTTACCTTTCGTTCTTAACTTTTGACAGCGTGAATCCAATATACAAGGTCAAAGTTTTACCGAAACAAATTACCTAAATGTTTTGAGGTCCCACGTTAAAAGAGCATAAAGTGAGCAACCAGAGGGTTGCGAATTCGAATCTCGCTTCAGACAAAGACTGTCACGTACCTGGGGAACAAATGACCTCACATTGGCGTGGTGTGGAATTTTGGATAGTGGGTAGACAGCACAGGCGTGACCTCGTCATCTTACCGTGGTTCAAAATGAAGTGGTGCTGTTCTCCGATCTTTCCCTTCGGAATGTGGTTATGCGGGATCTTTTCTATTTGTTGATGATTTAGAATAGGATTTTTAGTGCTTTTTTCGATGGGTTTTATGGTGCAAGGACCCTATATGCTCATGCTACACCGAAACATAGGACAGACAATGTCAAGTAATGGACATACACACAGAAAGACATATTTACTGATACATAAGAGAGAAATACGCAGGATGTTTACAGACTGAAAATGGATTGCTCTGAGAAAAACGACTGCCAGACTCTCCAACTGCTACGGAATTTCCGTAGTTGCTACGGAAATTAGGTGAAAATTACGGAGCTACAGAAGTATGGAGAAAAACTACGGATCTCGTACAAAAAAACGCCGAAAATACTCTGAAATAATATAAAAATGAATATGGAGGTTTGCTACGATGTCAAACTAAGCAATGAATACTTAAAAAAAGCAAAAAGTGCTTGCTATTCAATACAAAAAAAAATAGTAGCTGAGATGTTAATAAATAGGTAATTAGTTTCATCAACAAAATTGCGTTGTGTGACTTTTAAAATAGGATTCATTCACTTATATATTTAGTCAATAATTTTCTTAAATAATTTTGAATATTGTTTAAAATATTTGTTTCATTTAGTTTTCAATATTTTTTAAATTTTATTTTTAATTATAATTTTTAATTAATTAATTATTTTATTATTTAGTAACTTTTTATTAATTTTAAGAATTAATCAATAATTTATTGATACTATGAAGTATGTAATACGTCGGTAAAAAGTGCTACTGATGACTGGGTGTTGACTACCAATGTTGGAGAGTATGCTACTCTGAATACAAAGCGGTTGAGAATTTTTACAATTTTATTTGCAATACATAGTTAAAAATTTTTTTAACTTATATGAATTTACTTATATTATTTAATGATCCCTGATGTAACTTTATTTAAAATACAAATGAATGTTAATTTTTTCTATGTTTTTAGTACTCCGTATAACATGGTTTTAGTTTCCTTATTACACGAAACGCAATCTCTACCTTTATATAATTCCTAAGTTTCGCTTAACACGGTTTCTATGCAAAACGAACTATCCTATAGCATGTTTTCCATCTAACACGGTACCAAATATATGAAATTGTATGACCCCCATGTTTCGTATAGCACGGTTTGATTATAACACGGTACCTTTCGAACGTGTTATAATAGGGACACCTGTATATTGCTTTTTCAATTTCTCAAAGCAGGTCATGATATTAGTTTGGTCAAATAAAAAGGTTACTAAAATGTTGACCCATCAAATGATTTGCTTTATTTCCCGATTGCTTTGGAGTGGTCCGTCCAAATTTTATTCCTGACTCCGTGCAAGCACCAACTCAGGAACACCTGATTGTTTTACACAAAATACTCTGTAGACATAAGTGTCGAGTTGACATTTATCACGTGGTTTTGAACGAGTCTATTCGTTAAAATAGGTGATAAGTTGAATGTAAACAATATGTTTTCCCATGTATGTTGTCTTTGGCTGGTTTCTGGCATCGAGATTATCGTTCAATGTGTGTAATATTATTTAATTAACGTCGCACTGGAGCAACACAACGATCTCTTGGCGACCGTCCGTGGGGTGCCAGCTCAGGCGTTGCTTCGTCATCTGAACCGTGGTTCAAAATTACGAGGTGTTGTCCTCGGATCTTTCCCTTAAGGGAATGATCCCGGACCGTCGTCAATAGCCCGTTGTGTTGCTCTAGTACGACGTTAACTAAAATTACTATTACTATTACTACTTGGCGACCGTCCGGTATTCATCCTAAAGGTCACATGACGAGGTCGCACCTAAACTGACACCCCACTCTCCAATCTTCCACACCACACCAACATGAGGATATTTGAAGCCACGACGTATTTAACGTTCACCCGCCCCCGAGTGCAAGTCGGTCTTTGGTTGTACCTAGCTTCGAACTCGCAACCTTCCTATTGCAAATCCGTTATTCTATAAACCGGTCTATCGCGACACTTCCGTGACAGTAGTGATGGCGATATGACGAAACAGAAAGAATCAACCTTGGCGGTCAACTATCTGCGTATCCTGCCCTTTCCCCTGCGAGCTCGACCACCTTTGATCGAATGGACTTTCCCAAGGTCTTCACTCTGCACTAGCATTTGATTGGTATGAAATCGCGGGATTGACGTTGATACCGTTTTGCGTGACATTTTCTTTTTATCCTCCGTCCATTGAATCCGATGCGAAAGAAAGGTTCGGGGAGTCAAGATATTTGCTTAAGATTTTACTTAAAGATGATGGATGACACTTTGTGAGGTCTACCCGCGGACAACGGAACGGGCCAATCCGTCCGATTGTCCGCTGAAGGATTGCCGCAATCCCCCCCTCCACCACTCATTCATCTTCGAAATTAAAAGAAGACTGCATCGGGCGAATAACAAAAAGGAATTATATTTCCCGGAACATTTTTTTCTGCCTTTATACTGCCACGGGGACTTGGGACGTCTTTGATTCTAATGATGATGAACGACGGATTTAAATTTGAAAGGATTTGTTTAGCAATGAGAGTAAATTAAAAAAACGAACTGATTATAAACATGTATGATAATCCAAACTCTCCGGATATTGTAAAAAGCGCTTGCGATATGAAAGGTGAAGTTACTAGTTTTTTTAAGTTATATATATTCCTATGTAACTATAAAAAACGTTCAATTCTCTTTTGAATATTGAACTAAAATAACGTGAACTTTTAAAAGTAATGGAGTATGAACTATGAAGATAGATGTGGGGTGATTAATAATTCTAAGTATAGTCCTTCGATAGAATTAGGGGAATTTCTAATTATATACTTGAAATCTTACATCTCCATAGTAGAGAAGGGAAAAACTGTTAACAGTGATTGCTTATATGTTATAAGAGGTAGGTAGGTAGTTATTTAACGTCATATTGGATAAACACGGACCGTTGGCGACGATCCATGATTATTAGTTAGCATCACAATTTAACAGTTTTTATCAGCTTAAAAATTAACGTTTACAGCGCTTTAATTGCTTTTCTCCTGTTAAAATAAACCGTTAAGTGATTATAAACGTGATATTTAGTCATTTGAGCCTTTTATTTTTGTTCAAATATTCTTGGAAATTTTAATTTCGTAAATTTTAAATTAAATTTCACTAATTAACTGCTTTTCTGGCTATTCCATTATAGCATTTATAAAATATTATCGATGAGTGAATGTTGTTATAAATGACAGTTGTTAACGCTTATTTTACAATGGCACAATTATTTAAAGTGCTAGCAATGTAACAGTCCATCTCTACTGCATGACTTGTAGAGAAAAGTTGGAATTTATAGGACAAGTTAACTTTATTTTGTTTTGGGTTGATTTTACTCGTCTTCTTTGAGCAGAAATTCATTAGCTGGTATGTTTCGAAGACACTAAAGACTTATTTCCATGAAATTGATTAATTTATATAATGTTTAAAATATGTATTACACCATTAAAATATGCTGAAATTTTTAATTTTTCGAAATAAAAACCCTGCAATTTGTACGACTAGTATTCCTTATTAAAGTCTTTGAACAGCTGTAGAGCGAAATATGTTTTTGTTACTTAATGAATTTCTGATACAAGCCGATGATATGAATGTGTATTTGTCTTTTCATGTTGTAGTGTTATGATTTTTATATATATATATTTTTTTTACGCCGTCAATTTACGAGCACAGCAATAGAGGTCTGAAGTGATGAAAACACTATTAACCGTATTCAAAATTTTATTGTCAAGAATTTTAGATCAGTTTTTTAGGTGGTCTCTAGTCATTATTTCCAGTTTGCGAAGAGAAAAGATAGTTGACCTCGATTCTTCATAAGTGGTCGTAGTAGCCTGGTTGGAAAATTAACGGATTAGCAACCGGAGGTTTGCGAGTTCGAATCCAATCAGAGACTCGTCTACAAGAGGGTCTGAAATGGCGTGGTGTTGTCATCGGCCATGGATCCGGGTCCGGACCATCGCCAATAGCCTGTTATGTCGCTCCAGTGCGACGTTAATTCAAATACATACATACCCTGCTCCAATACGACGAAAGAACTTTCTCGTGTCCGGTAAAAAGGCGAAAACAAGCGACTGCAACCATAGACTTTTAATATAAGTAGACTGAGCATCGCTATTGAGAAGAGCTTCGCAAAGCGTCCGCAACATGTTGTCAGTAGTCACGTGACTGCTCCACGAAAATTCAGCTTGGATGCTTGATTTGGCCTTTTATCGCCTCTCTTGGCGACATTTTCTTTTAAAAGTTAGCGATTCGATGAGTATAATACTGAGTATTTCTGGAATTTGAGTTACATTTAAAAATTTTTGGGGAATGCAAATGAATATTTACTTTTTCACTTCTGAATATATTTGAATTCGTATCACTTTTTAATGCTTTTAGTTTTATAATAGAATTAAGTTCTAATTGGGATTAAGGTTAGCCAGTACACTTAAGATAAATAAATTTCCGTCAATAGATTAATTCCATGTTTTATATATAGTTTTTCAACTGTATTAGGTGTGGAGAAATTATCTAATTTAATTTCAGAAAATATTTCAAACTTTTGGAAAAAATTATTGAGGTCAGCATGAGTTGGAATTAATTGAAAAATAAATACCCATATTTTGAAATAACTTCAATTAATGTGCATGATATTGAATATGCATAATACTGAATGCTCCTTGAATTTGAGTTACATTTTACTATTGTTGGGCAATGCAAATTAATATTTACTATTACACTGCTGAATATGTTTTGAATTCATATTAATTTTTAATGTTTTTAGTTATTTGAGCGTTTTTATAATTAACTGAATGTTTCATTGGGATTAAGGTTAACCAATACATTCACGAACAAAACAGTACGCTTGAGATAAATAAATTGCAGTCAATAGATTGCTCTCAGGTCAGGAGTTCAGATTAAAATTTGGTATAAGATAGCATGAATAAATATTTTACTGATGGATAAAATAAAAATACTGAAAACAGATCAAAAGATTCCCTGTTCATATGACGTTTGGGTAACCATTAAAGCTTTCATTGATATTATGGATTCTTAATTGCTTACGTTTCCATAAGCACAAATTTATTCAATGAGTTTCGCATAAAAATATTAACAAAAAAAGTTATACATATAGTCTTTAAGATTGAATGAAACTATTTTAAACCATACCCTTGATGTTAGCTATTTTGCAATTTTAGATTTCTGGTTCAAAAACTAATTAAGTTGAAAGACAATTTTTATGCTTTTAAGCATGTACAAAAGTTTGGTAAAGATTTTTATATAGAATTTTTATTACTTATTGTGTGTGAAATCAATATTTTATAAATACAAAAGATAAATAAGAAAGAGTAAACGAATGAAATTTTTTGACACATTCATCACATTTTAAATGAACTAAAAGACAGAAACAAAATTCCTCGATTAATTCATTTAAACGATTTTCTTCTTTCGTTATCTTGGGAAAACTAATAAATGGAACAAAATAAAAATTTATATACATAAGAACTGAATAAATGAATTTTCAGCAGGTGCACATCTTTACAAGTTCTTATTACAAGTAAATATAAATTGTTTTACTTATAGTTCTAAAAAAATCATAAATACAAATTCACAATTATAATACGGCTTAGAAAATGCTTTAATCCTATTTCTAACAAATTGAATTTATTTAATATATAATTAGAAGTTTCAAACGTTATATTTTATTTTAAGTATTATTCTTATAAGAATAATGTAATTCTTATAAGAATAATGTAATTCTTATAAGAATAATGTAATTCTTATAAGAATAATGTAATTCTTATAAGAATAATGTAATTACAGTTTGCACAGATGGGTGGATACAAAACAATTTTTCTCAGCAAGAAAAATAATTTATGTGATGTACTTAAATTGATGTTACCAAATTCATAACATTTTTATCGTGAGACACGAAAGAATATAGTACTCTTAGTTGTGCCAAAACATAATCGCCAAGAAAGAGAACGATTTCGCACAAGTTTTTACATTTCGGTTAACTATTTTTAATATTTTAAGACAGTATAAATTTCAATTTACAATTAGAAACACACTCCACCCGTTATTTTGTTTCAAAGATTATTTTAGATACATACTGATTGCAAATGTATGAAATCTTTTCATAGAACGGGAAATGTCCGCAGGTTGTATTTATTAATTTCTAAGTTAGAACATCCATTTTTATCATACTACAGGGTGTCCTAAAAGTTCCTGTGCTGACGATTCGTGAATTTATTATACAAAATCAAAAGACTTTAAAACAATTATTATTATGCTAATGGTGAAAAGCACTTTTAACATAACGTAGGAAAAAAATATGAACTTACATTTGGTTATCGTTGACTGTACGATCCCTCTTGACGAATTTTCAAACAAAATCACCAAATTTAAGATGGCGTTGATAAATAAGCCTCAAACAGCGAAATTCTCTGAATGCGTGATAAATTCATTTTGCAATGAAGAACAAAATTACCTGGAACTTTATCATCGCACAACTTGAGTGCGAAGAAAATCAAATGATAAAAATTAAAGCGCCGATAATAATATGAACAGACGATAAAATTCAATAATTAAAAAAAACACGGGCAATAATTTTTTTTTTTAAAGTTGAAGCACTGGAAGTTTTAGGTCAACCTGTAGAAAGTATTGAAAAATACAAATGCGAAATAAATGTTTTTAGCTCACCTGTGAAATGTAACGTTTCCACCTTTAATAATTTGGAGTTACATTCATATACACATAACTGTAGATCCATTTTAACTTGAGTATTCAATGCATTTGCTACTTGCTAAGGAAGAAGGAATGCGCAAACAATATGCGCGAAGAGAGAAGGAGTCACGTGACTGCTGATTTTGGTCATATGATCATGCGGACATAAAAAGGTTGCCATAGCTCACTCTACTATTATATCTCCTCTATGACTGCAACAGCTTTTGGCAAGAAACCTTGATAGTTTTTTTAATTAACTAATTTAATTAATTAATTGATTTTAATTAACATTGAACTGAAGCAACACAACGGGCTATTGGCGAAGGTCCGTGATGAAGGAAATATTGGAGTACAACACCATGTAATTTTGAACCACGGTCAGATGACGAGGTCATACTTCAGCTGGCACCCCACTCCACACTTCCACAACACGCCAACGTGAGGACATTTGACATTATGTCGTAAGGAATCGCATTAATTCTTAATACATGTAAAATATTACAGTCCTTTCCTGTAGACATGTCTGTAGATTGAAAACCTATTAGTCTTTAAAGACTTTAAAATAAGTCTCTTCATGTTATATAGAGGCAAAAGGGAATTTAGATTGAGGCAACTGCGCTCTAGACTATATATTTCAATGACTTCGGATCCACTATAAGGCAACTTTATCGTAGTGTTATTGAATAGCTTCCGAACACAGAATTGCGAGTTTCAAAAATAACTTTGGAAAAGATTTTTTTCATACCGGAAATGCAGATTTTTATTCTCCAACATTTTTATTGCATAAGTGGTTTAATATAATACTTCCCAACGTGTGATACAGCCTCTAAAAATGATTAACTGCAAACATTCAAATTCCCAAGAGGTGTTGAGTAAAACTCGCAAGCTCTTTTATTTCATTGAGTGCGCCGGTAATTTATTTTACTTAAAAGAAAGTACGCGTGATTTTTCTTGCGCATAAATCATGACTTTTTTAAGCTCTATCGCATTGTGCGGAATAATATGCATTTTTTAAATCTTTTCGGATTGGGTTGCGAAGACTTACATGCTATGCTTGAAGTAATCAGTGTAGAAATCCCAAGTGTAAACTCAGTTTCAAGATTTGAAGAGGTAAATGAGTGATTTTTTACATTGCGGTAGTTTTGATTTTTTCGCTCATAGCATTTTAAGTATATAAAGAACGAAAAAAAGATCCAATTATCTGAAATTGGACACGTAAAAACATTAGTATTTCTGAGTAACTTTTTTGAACACGTGAAAACTAGTTTATTTTCTACCTATCAATTTTGTTGCATCTGATGTTTTTCACTTTCATGTTCGCGTCGGAAGTTCGATGACGTCCCATTGGGTCTTTCAAAATTTCAGCGCCCAAATTTCAACATATACTTTTAGCGTCTCTGGGAATGCCGGTACCTGAGAGTCAATCGAGATGGAAATAAAGCACTTGATGGATAGATTAATAATAACGTGTAAGTTAAACTTTGAACTGTACTTACTGTACGTACGTCTCCGGAATGTGTTGGGCCGTTGTTTCCTGATTGGAAGGGTTACGGACTGGCAACCAAAGTGTTGCGAGTTGGAATCCAACCAAAGAACAAATAAATAGGTTGGCACACGTTAAATCTGTCGTGGCCTCCAATGCTCTCAAGTTGGAGTGGTGTGGATGTTCGGAGAGTGGGGTGTCAGCTGAGGTGTTATCTCGTCATCTGACCGTGGTTCAAAATTACGTGGTGTTATCCTTGGGTCTTTCGCTTGGGGTACTGATCCCAGACTGTCAACAAATGTCTTTTATAATGCTCCAGTGTGATGTTAGTTAAATACCTACCTGGGAGGAGAAAGTGCTTAAAACTGCGACGCACGTCGTAGAACAATGTCTCTGCAAAACAATTTTCCCTTAATTTTTATCAAACTTAACTTTATTTTTTTTCAATCATAAGTTACGATGTTCTGGAGTACAAAGCGCGTTCCTTGCCACACCTTTGTTTCTTTTCTGGCTACTGAACAACCTCCCTATACCTCCCAATTTACCACAAACACTTGATAAATAACACATCTTCTGTGTCAATGACGAAGTATTTAACTTAAAAAGTTATCGACAGAATTGCGAATTCTGAAAGCATGTCTTGGTTTTTAATAAAGTAGGGTAATTAATTTTGATGTTTTATTATAAATATACAATACATATATTTAGCCGATAATTGTGTTTTACGTCTGTTTTCGAATTTACTGCAGTTTTTAAAATTCGGACAAAATGCCTGGAGAACAATTGCAATTGTTAGGAGTTGTGTTGCAGAACACTGAATATAATTCTGCCTCTGGGCCTACCAACTACGAAATGTTTCTCGTTCAATCGAAAAAAAAAACTTTCGGTTTAGTTTCTACAAGAAATCACATGGTTTGTGGTTGGTCACATGATTGTGCAGTCAATTGTAGCCGCAGTATATGAATCTAAAATGTTTGTGTAGGTAATTATGCTCAATCAGAAATAAATAAATCTAAGAAAAAACAAGTAACAGTAGGAAGTTCGCAACACCAAGGAGGAAGGTAGGCATTTTAGTTCACGTCACTCCGGTGCAATACAACGGACTGTTGTCGATCCTTAAGGGAAATAGTAAATATACCCCATGAAAAAGTATAATTCCAGTTGATTATAAAGCAATCAAACACACATTGGAGACAGGAGTCTGGACGTGCGAAGGGCTGTAGGCTGCGATCTTAACTATACATATTTCTGTATCATAACCAAGAAATGTATAGTAAATATACCCCATGAAAAGTGTTATTCCAGTAGATGATAAAAGAATCAAACACGCGTCTAATTGAAAAAGGCGGTTGTGACAATATTGTTACAGCAAGAAGGTTTTATAAACTTGGTTGGTTACCCAATTCTATGACCACATTAGTATACAAACTCGAACATCCAGCGCATGATGCTATCCATCCTCCTTGAAATGGGAGCCTCATCAAGGTGTACCCGTCCTGAATGTCAATTGCGGATGGATCATATTTCTTGGCGACAAGAGTGACAGTTATTACTGTCGCCAGTCATTATTGTCAGTCCAATCATCCAATCTGCGTCGCTGTCCTTAATTGGACATTATACCGTTCTCGCGCCAACGACACGCTACGGGGAAGGATAGGAGGAAGGAAAAAAAAAGGCTTTGGGGGACTTTTTGTACGGTCCATGATGATCTTGGATGTAGGCTGTCATTTTGGGTTTCAGCGACTTTGTGGACCCTTATCTGAGCCTCTAGGTGGTCGACCACACCTTGTATGCGTTCAGCACACGGGTGTCTTTTGTGATGCTGTATATCGCCGAGTTGGTTTCGTTTCAGATCTGTTAAAAAAAGGAAACTATGGATAAAGACCTAACACCTTAACAAATTTTTTTTGTACATACCTAAACTTAATGGAATCAAGGAGTTTTTTTTTGTCCCACAGTGGCAAGCTCAGGTGTTGCCTAGTGATTTAACCATGGTTCAAAATGACTTGGTGTTGCCGGACCGCCACCAATAGCACGTTGGAGTATACGGAATAGGATGTGCACGGACATCACACAACCCAAGTTACTCCAATGATCTGTTTTTTACTCTCACCTACGCTTTTGCTTTCTATTTCATCCCTCGTTTTTGACTTATGCTTGGCCACATATTGGCCCTTGCACAGTAAACCAGCCACAGGAACAGCCAGCCACTGTTGGGGCTGACAGCCCATCTAGAGGCCTCCTAGACATCCGAATATCAAAGGAGAGAATATTTATTTATATTAAGGAGACCTTATACTTATAATACGTGTGTCAGCAACTGCGTTCATGAAGGAAGGTTGGTATTTAATTAACGTCCCACTGGAACAGCGCAAAGGCTATTGGTGACTGTCTGGGATCAAACTCGAAGGGAAAGATCCGAGGACAACGGTTTATAATTTTGAACCACGGTCAGATGACGAGAACATCACTCGAGCTCGCACCCACTCACCAAACTTTCACACCACGCCAACGTGATTTTGAGGTCACGACAGATTTAATGTGCACCAGCCCCTCTTATACGACTGTGTTCGTAATAAAAACACAGCAAGGTTGGTTGAGTAACGGAGTGACAATCGGAGTGTTGTGAGTTCGTAACTAGGTCCACCCAATGTTCTACGTGTACAAGTTAAATCTGTTGTTGTTGTCGTGCGGGCCATATATGGCCCAATTGGGGATGCCATTGCCCCGGAGGGTTGGACTTCTTCATACATGACACATCCTTTTTACAGGAAGGTCCCTTTCACACATCCATTCACTCACCATTAGCGAACACGACGGTCTTTAGCCAGGTCCAAGCGCCGATCTCGCAACCATCCGAATTGCAGGCTCCGCTGAGGACAGAACCCACAACCCTTCCGATGCGAGCCCGACGCTCTACTGACTGAGCTACCGCGGCTCCGTTAAATCTGTCTTAGCCTAAAATGATGTTCTCTCATTGATGATGGAGTTTGGAGAAGAGAATGCCAGTTCAGGTTTTGACCTTGTCATCTGACCGTGGTTCAAAATGACTTGGTTCTGTCTTCGAATCTTTCTCTTCGGGATGGATCCCACACCGTTGTCAATAGCCCGTTGTGTTGCTACAGAACGACGTTAATTAACTACTATGACCTCATTAGTAGGGTTATTATATTATTCCATGATCCTGGTTTGCTACATAAGGCTAAATATACATCCTGAGTCTCAATAGGTGTGGAATGTATTATGATACCAGAATTTAAAGTTGAAGAGCCCTTGAAATGTGGAAAGTTTTTTAATTTTAGTCATTTGTAGTAGTAAAGATATCTAAGTTTTTCAATTGTTCTCATTATATTCACGAAAATCACATGCGTAAAAAACCGTCTACCTCCTAATCAAATAGACCGAGCAAGTATCTGGTGCTTCATACTATTTCTTTCAGTGGTTTGAAGATATACTCTATATGGACAAAGTATTTGGACACTGCAGAAAATCTGCAAAATCCATCTTAGTAGTGTGGGTTGTTTTGCCTGGTTAGGACTCTGCCCATTGCTTTATGTACCTGATACCATGAATGGTGACGAGCACCTCGACATTCTGGATGATTTAACCTTGCCTACACTATGGCAATACAACGGCGATGGTACTTGTTTCTTCCAACAGGATCGAGCTCCATGTCATACTGCAAAACGTCTGTTGGACCAGTTTCCTGAAAACGTGGTGAATTTGAATGGCTGACTTGCGACCGATCTCAATTCGATCGAGCATTTGTGAGATGAACTGGAGCGGCTTCCCAACAATCACTTCTCACAGCTAAGCAAGGAGCACGGTGATTCCTGTCCAGACGTACAAAGAACTCGTGGAAAGTACGCCTCGACGTGCTACAGCTGTAATGCAAGCAAAAGAATGGTTTACCCGTTACTAAATAGAATAGTAAAACACTTTTTTTAAAACATGCAATGTCCAAATACTTTTGTCCATTTAGTGTATATCACTTGGTGTTCTGGAAAGAGCATGAATCCTAATGTGGACAGATAACTGATTAGGTAAAGTTATCATTCAAGCGTGATTATAAAAACACTAGTTTGCACTTCGATAGCTAGTTGGAACAAGTAGATTAGAAAGTCCATGAGGCTTATTCCACTGAGATCTTGCACCAACGACTCATCCCACATACTCTGTCTACTTCATTGTTCGGTCGATGAAAAAAATGGCAGCAAGAGAAATCTTCGTTCTACTATTGAGATTATTTTTGTAAACTAAAATATACTAACAGCTTAAAATGACTCGAAAGAGTTTACTCTTAACAGAATTTGCAATGAACAAATTGCATATGTTTCATGAATTCTGTCTATTTTTAACGAAAACAGTTTCGTCGTGTGCACAATCTGATACCTTCTGTTACCTGAAATCATTATATCAAGATTAACTACATAATTTCTAACTTTATTAAGATATTTTCGAGTTGAATTTAAATTTCTGACTTCACGTCAGACCAACAGAAATTCCATCGTTCTTTCGTATCTCATTTCTAATTAAGTTACGTTCTCTTGAAGACGACATGTAGAAATTTATATTTGAATAAGAAGAACTTGGGTATTTTCAAATTGTTAACCTCGTCCCAAAAGGTTAAAAATAAAAATAGGCGTTTGGTACAAATTCCATTAGATTACAATAAAGAATCCTCCATACTTCACATTCAACTTGGGAATCAAACAACCTTCGATTTCTTCACAGAACAACAGTCTGTCGTCCAATTACGTTATTTCAGGAACAGGAAACAAACAAGGAAACAATAATCGGCACTTAAGAAAATACGCGTGACTTATCTCAGTTTCATCTACCGTTCGCTCGGTGGTGCCTTTTTCTTCTCCAAAGAAGCTCCTTTTCCAGCTTTTGAGTGCGATCATTCGAATGTTAGACGAACTCGAAGCCTTTTTTCAACACCACCAGAGACGTTCGAGCTATGTCTCTGGACGACATCCGTTTTCCCCCATCCAACTGTGTAATTTCTCCGAATTCTTTTTGAACGGAACGACCTAAAAAAGCCAAACGTGCTCTTTTGAAACGCCAACGTTTACTTTTCATATTTTAAAGCAAGCCGGGCCCGTTTGGGGATTGCAGGCGAAGTACACAGATATAATTGCAAAGAAAACGCGATAAAAGCGCCATCGGAAATCCCTCGTGGATTCGTGAGCCTTTCGGACGCTCTTTGATAAGAAGTATCGCGTCCCTTTTGGTTCGGGTTTTTTTGTAAACTGAATTAGTGCGTTTCATAAACCTGCGCTTGCGAGTAATTAAAAATTACTTTTTTGGTCTCTTTTGTTATCCAAAATCATTTGTTCCCCCCTTCTTTTTCGTAATAATGGTTAGTTTGAAAGTACGTGTTAATTTTTCAGTTTTGGAGTACTTCAAAGCTACGACTCAAATCTCTGGAGTCAAAAAAACAGAATGAATGGAGAAATCTGCACACATTAGACTGTTCTTATGTTGCAGACTTCCCCAGTGATCATTTCCGCTCCCTTCAAAAATTTGTTTAATAACTTATCCTGTGAGAAAGGGTCTTATTGTATCCACTTTTACTGTGTTTTTCGATTCTCATGGAATATAACGAGCGAATGATGAGTTGTAGACAGTAAAAAACAGTTGTTAAGGGCTAGAAGATAATAATTCAGACCCATGAGGAGAGCAAGTAAGTATTTAGAGAGGGCTCGGACTCTTCCCGAAATATTGTATTTTAGTTTCGTCCGACGTTAATTAATACCTACCATACCATATCATACTTTACCTTACCCCCCCCCCAAAAAAAAAAAAATTATACATTTTGTCTTATTGAACCCTTATTATCTGACTGGTTCGTTGTGTTGTACTCAGATATTCCAATTTAGGTTTGATACCGGACCATGACCAAATAGCCCGTTGCGTTGCTCCAGTACGACACTGTAAAGTTCAGATGGCGATCTAGCAAGATGACGTCACGACGTCAGGGTCATTGACCTTCAAGTTGCAGCAGTCGTTTTCTCCCCGAAGACCAGAGTGGGTTGAAAGGAATGCGAGGGAGCATAAGAATGGTAGAAGCGGTTCTTAGCGGTTGTTCGCTGATGCTACTCTCAAGCGATATGCTACCGTTTATTTTAAAAATGTACATAAACTGTAAATAACTTATTTTAATCCTAAAATAAAAGGTTTGAACCTTAAAATTTAGTTGTGCCTTTTCATTAAGATGGGCCGACCAACCGGTAGAGTGGTTAAGGTGTTGACCTCTAGATCGGAAGGTTCCTGGTTCGAATCCGGGTCCGGGCATGGATGTTTGTAAGCGTATGGTGTAGAGGTGGCTGGTGCATCTTAAATCTGTCGTGGCCGAAAGTCCTCACGTAGGGTTGGTGTGGAAGTTTGGAGAGTGGGGTGCCAGCTCAGGTGTTGCTTCGTCATCTGACCGTGGTTCAAAATTACGAGGTGTTGTCCTCGGATCTTTCCCGTAAGGGACTGATCCCGGACCGTCGTCAATAGCCCGTTGTGTTGTTCTAGTACAACGTTAACTAAAAATTACCATTACCATTAAGACGGAGGGATTTCACTGACACTAATTAAAATACCAATAATCTCGTTCAACCCCCTCAAAAGGAGGTTTGCATGCGGGAGATCAAGATTCTGTACACATCAAATATGGGGGAACACGCTTTACGACATTTTGTAAGTAAATTACATCAAAGGAGCTACGTGACCAAAGGCCAATTACAATCCAAAGAGTCAATTTAAATGAGTCTCAAATACCTCGTTACACGACAACAATGAACTCATGATTCGGAATTAAAAGCAACGGCGACACAATCTCCATGACGATTTCCCGATGTTCCAAAAAAAAAGCAGCAATGACAACACTTCTTACAAAACTACGAAGATAAAAAAAAGTTTTCTTCCGTTTTGTTATCAGATGGTCCATCAGATTGCGCTAGCCATTCCACGTTGGAAGTAAATCCGGGGACAGAACAATGGACGGATTCCTTTTCCTTGGGTTTTCCGACGGTGCTTGGGCACTCACAAAGCCTCCTCGACACCACCCGAGGCTCTGAATTAAATAAGTTGAGGGCATACCTCTGCGCGCCCATGGCTCGTCAACGGAATGGCCTTCATCCGTCACTCCCCGTGTCGCATACGCTCACAGAACCTAAGCTTGAATAATGGATGCAGTCCGGCTACAGGGAGTTGGCATTCGAGGCACGTGGTACTGGACGAATCTATTCCTTCATTTAGGGAGAAAGGGGAAACGTAAACAATGTGTTCCCACAGTTGGCGTCTTTAGATTAGTTTCTGGGTCTGAGTTTCTAATTTGATGACGGAGACGAAAACGCTAATTATTGTGAGAGTTGGCGAAATAAATAATCGCCATATGTGGTTTGGACCCCTTTCCCCTGTGAGCGTAACCACTTCTCTGAAATGGATTTCCCAAGGTCATCTGCCGTCACACCGGAGTTGAAAGACGTTTGTGGTAGCTCTCAAGCTGATCAGAAGACGCTGGCCTTCTAAGTCTCTTCTGTAGCTTTTAGAATCACTCAACAAAAAGCACTCTAACTACCTCTATTAAGTTATATTATTTTATGTATATTGTGTGTGTGTGTGAAGTTGCTAAGGGGCATATCGATAATACCTCAATTGATACTCTGATGGTTATAGGAGCGATCTCTAAAGCGTCGATGAGACAAAAAAGTCCAACACATATTAGAAATAAACAAAAAAAAATACACACATTCACATATTTAGATTTTTTCTATTCTACTCCTTTAAAAAAAAAAATTTTTTGTTTCAGCGTAGGTCACTTTTAATTAGTTAAATAATTCATTTTTTTCGAAAATTTAAGAGACATCTTCTGTAAGTATTTCTCTTATGAGGTACGTAAAAAAGATCCTTACGCGTGAGTAAATCATTTAACAAAATATTTGTCAAATGTTTTGATGCTAGGCCCTATTAACATGGGGCCGTAGTACCCCATTTTTAGATTAGTGGATTACTAACCGGAGGGTTGTCAAACCAAACTCGATCCAAACAAAGTACGTCGTGAATAAAGGGGTCTGGTTAACGCTAAAACTCTCGGGTTCTGAAATGTTCTCACGCTGGCCTGGTGTGTATGTTTGGAGAGTGAGGGGCCAGCTCAGGTGTTAATATCGTCATCTGACCGCAGTTCAAGATAACGTGGCATTGACCGTTGCCAATATCCCGTTGTGTTGCTACAGTGTGACGTTAATTAGAACACCTAACAAAAACGATCACCACAGCTACCAAGAACAAACGGGAACTGATATTCTCTGTAGATAGTTAATAAACGTCGCACAACGGTCTGTAGCCGAATGACTTGGATCAATCCCGAAAAATCACAGGACAGCTCTAGTCATTTTAAATCACAGTCAGATGACGAGAACGACCTCCACTCTCTAAACTTCCACTGATTTAACGTGCACCAATCACGGTGTACACGACGGTCTTTAGCTGGACCTAGTTTTGAACTCTCAACCCACAGGTTGCTAATCCATTGCTTTTCCAACTGGGCTATCACTGCCTGATATTCTCGAATCTGACACGGTTGGTTCCTTTATTTGCTTCCAAACACATTAAATCTATCCACATATATAGCAGTAGCAGCCGACCAATGGGTCTGGTGGTTAAGGTGTTAGCTTTTAGATTGGAAGCTTTCTGGTTCGAATCCGGGTCCGGGAATGGATATTTGTAAGCGTATGGTGTAGAGGCGGCTGGTGCACCTTAAATCTGTCGTGGCCGAAAGTCCTCACGTTGGGTTGGTGTGGAAGTTTGTAGAGTGGGGTGCCATCTCGAGTGTTGCTTCGTCATCTGACCGTGGTTCAAAATTACGAGGTGTTGTCTTCGGATCTTTCCCTTAAGGGATTGATCCCGGACAGTCGTTATTATCCCGTTGTATTGCTCTAGTACGATATTAACTAATAATTACCAATGACCTCTAGTACGACGTTAATTTAAAAATTACCTTAACTTACCACATATATAGCAGAGTTGGCGTCTGTAATATCTATACAAATCTACACCTTTTAACCCAATCACACCAAATTTGGTATAATGCTGTAGAACCCTGAGTGTAAGTAAGGCTATGTATTAATCCCCGTACTTATTAACCTCGGTGGGCAGAGAGGGTTAAAAACAATTCGCACTTGCCATAGGAATAACATTGAACATAAAAAGATTGCGGTGCGCAATTCAGTTTGTTTTACCTGTATTGATTGAAAATCAAGTTTTCCAGAAAAATGTTTTACTAGTTTTTTATAAAATAAACTATCGGTGTTTAAAGCAGATTATGTTTTAGTTCTAATTGACAGGCCACCGGTTATATAGAAGCACTGGCCTGTCAAAAATGTCATCCAAGCGGGCTGTTCGTCTTTAAGATTGCTCAACAATGGTTGAGGGTGGATTCAGCATTGGGTTATTTATTATATGATTCCCGTTCAATTTACAAAGTGCGCCATATTTTTTCTACTTTAATGCTTCAATTCTTTTACGAAGCATCGAGATGGAACATAACATGTTAAAAACCACCGATTGACATATTCTCTACCAATATAAAAGAAAACGTTAAACAAGATTCGACATGCTCGTTTGCTCGCTGATTTTTCTAATGCGCACTCTGGACAACAGAGAGAATTAACTCATTGACATTCCATCAATAATAAAAACACAGGGAAATGCTTCATATGTCTGCACGCACCTCTGTTTATCATTATGACTGGTATGTCAAATCGAGCTAATTTTATCAAATGTTTTGTTCTCTTTACTACATGATTGTGGTCATCCACATTTGAAGCTACATCGATAATCATTTATAAAAAAAAAAGGTAGTTAAAGCAGCTGGAGACAAATAAAAGGGTTATGTTAGCAAAAATATAATTGCGGTAATGTAGAAACACGACAATATAATGAGCATTACAGATCTGTATCATTTAGTCAGGGATGTATTCACGGGATTGCATTTTCTGAAATGGTATTGATGTTACCAAGATAAATGCTACAGTTAGCTTCATGTGGTTTCGATAAGTCCATTAGAGATAAAATTTAGCAATCGGAGGGTTAGGAGTTAGAATCCAACAGAAGATGAATCCAAAATCTATTTAATTACTTGGTGGTGTCCTCAGATCTTTTTCCCTTATTGGATTGATCCCGGACCGTCTTCAATAGACCGCTGTGTTGCTCTAGTGCGACATTATTTGAAATATACCTACCTACATTTTTTAGTGTTCACTCACATGTAGCAATCACCTCAAGAAACCAGTAACTGACTAACAGGCTTGGACAACCAACACAATCAACAACAATCAGGCTCAGTTACAAATTATGAATGTAATGAAATTCCTAATGAAAAACTTTAACATTATTACAAACTAACAATCAGTAGACTAGGAGTGTGTACATATGTATTATTTTGTTAGTTTTATTGTTAATTTTAGAGTTTCTGACTTTTTGCTGTACGTATTTCATGGAATTAATCGTTTACTATTTAAATTTTAGTGCAATTTAGATAAGGTCAGAAAGGATTGCTACTTTGTCAAATAAATTTTGTGTTCGTGAGGCTGGTGAGAAAAGCAGGACAGCACCTGACATTATAATTCAAAATTGGGGAAATTATAAACCTTGCCAAAAAAAGGAAAGCTATACTAAAATTAAAGTACATGCAAAATAGTTAGGGAAAATCCTGCAAACCCTATGTCTCAAATGTATTATCAAAAGGATATGTATAATCATTATTTTTTTTTTTTCTAATGGCGGGCACAAATGCACATAGTCATTGGCCACTACAAGGCCGGAAGTGATGGTCTCTTGTGAAGGAGCACCCAGTGGGAGGACCATCATCGCTTCCTAACAAAGGACAACACAATTTACATCCATGCCCTGACCCCGGATTCGAACCAGGAACCTTCCGATCCAGAGGCCAACACCTTAACCACTAGACCGGGTGGTCGGCTGTATAATCATTATTACCAAAAGGATATGTATAATCATTATTACCAGAAGGATATCTAATCAGTATTATCAAAAGGATGTATTACTCATGTAAAATGTATATCAAATGTATTCTCAGAAATTTGGTCACGGGGTTGATCAGATTAGACCAGTTTCCTTTGACGGGTTCCTTCCATTTTTCCGTGGGTGACTAGTAAACCCTTTAACCTGACAAAATTCGGAAGGTGAGGGGGTCACCTGCGATGACGAACCATCCACATACCAATTCTGTGTTAGTAAAATTTTCATCGTATATATCCACTTGATGTCTATCGTCCTTGGCGTAACTTGGCAAAATATGGTCCTTGTACCACAAACCAACCAACAATGATTGGGCGACTTTTTCAAAGTCGTCCAATCATTTATATGAAAGTAAAAGCTGTGCAGAAAATGGTAGACAGGTATTTTAATTAGCGTTACACTACAGCAGCACAACGGGCTATTGGCGACAGAGCGGGATCAATCCCCAAGGGAAATGTCCAAACACGTCATTTTAAAAAACGGTCAGATGAAGAGTCCACGCCTTGGTTGGCAACTCACTATCCAAACTCCACACAACGGCAACGGGAGGACATTGGACAAATTTACGTACACAACGGACTTTGGTTGGATTCGAAGTCACAATCCTGCGGTTGCTAATCCGTATTCTTCGAACCGTGTTACCACGGTCCCACATAACAGGAAAAGAAGGTTTATCTAAACTTATTTTTCGCCTTGAACCTTACGTGAAATGGAGTCAATTATTATCTAAATTTGAATCAATGAATAAAAACACACTAAAAAGAAACGACTTAACTGCTAATGAACAAAAAATTAACCCCATTCTTTTACCTCTTCGGACTCGGATCCTGAGATAGCATGGCAGGAGGAGGACATGACGCAATTAAAAGAAAGTTAACTCTGATCCTGTGTCGGGGTTATCGCTTCGATCGAAAGTAAGTCACATTTTTTCTTCAGCGTTATTAATCATTGTTTAATGGCCCGAATCATTTAATGGGGATCGAATAAAAACACAGCCATAAATCCGCGAAGTGTTTCGAATAGCAAGTGTTAAGAGCTTCCATCATCTGCGCTGTGTTGTCCAGTGCTGCCGTAAATCCCGTAGTGTTGGTTCCCGCAAATGGTTATTTTACGATCACCCGTTTTCGGTTTAACCGCCTGCTGAAAGGAGTCTCGTTAAAATCCAATTTATGCATGCGAATAATAAAAGAGCAATAGGTGGAACTGGCGAGTTTCATTTGTTAGGTAGGTAGGTATTTTAATTAGCGTCGTACTGGAGCGACACCACGGGCTATTGACGACGGTCCGGTATCAAACCCCTGAGGGAAGGATCTGAGGTAACGTGTCATTTTGAACCACGGTCAGATGACGAAGTAACTCCTCAACTGGCATCCCACTATCCAAACTGCTAAGCCACGCCGACGTGAGGCCATGACAGATATATCGGTTGAGGAATGATGTAATTGATCTTCAATGAACCTGTAACATCCCGTTGTAGCATTGATCTGTGTCAGACGCACTATAGAAATCGCAAATTTAGAAGTTTGGAATTAACTGTAATTTCAAATTGCATCGTTCACACCACAGTCCGCTTTAGAAATGTGCAGAACACTTCTCTAGACCCAACGGCGGCCAATCGTAAATTTAACTGAGCAATACGAAACAGTCGCTTACGAAGAAGAATTGAATAGCGTTTAAAGAATCGGAGGCTGTAGAATTGAGACAACACGCTTAGGCAACAGGAAAAAAACAACTTGCTTCTGCCGATAACAAGACCAAAAACGCCTTAAGAAAACACGCAAAAAAAAACCACAAAGAAATGGAAGCAATTAGTATTCTTATGGAGTCCATGTTCTCGATGCCACTCCACGGTTCGAGAACTTAACGTGGGATTCACTTAGAATCCCACTGCCGACTGCAACAATAGCAACACCTGGGCATTGTTGAAATAAAGCCACCGCGGAGTTGTTATGGAGAGAAAAAATGAATGTTGTTTCGGCGTCCCATCCACTTCGTTTAGGTGCATGATCCATCCGCTTTTTTCTTTTGTGTTATCCCGAGCCTTTAACACTTGTTTACACGCAGTTGGTGGAGTGCTGTTGGAAATGTCTTTTTTACTTTAATCTCGCACCACCTTGTTTACAATACACGCCTATGCACTTTGGGATATTGCTATTGCATTTGTTCTGTTGGGTTTTGATGCAAAAGTTCGTCCCTTTTTGGCACTCGATGAAATTGCATCGCTAAACAGAAGTGTTAACTACTTCACACGTTTGAAGTGTGGATGTTGTTCAAAAGGAGGAATTGCAGCAAGTGCTCGGAAAAACAATAATTTTATTGAGTTTTTTTTTAATCTGTTAAGCGTTCAAAATGGCTGAAAATAAGGAATATTTTCGACATAGTATCATATGTTATATCCGAAATGGCGAGAATGGGTGCGGGGGGGGGGAAGCGCAAAAAAGATACCCTACCCTACAATATTGGACTGGACGAGATAAAATTTTTGATTCGGATTTGCATAAAATCCGACTATTTGTTTGGGTGTTTTTCGTGGTATGGACTGGAACTTCTGCACGTTGCTCCTGGTCAATTGAACGCCGACGCCTACATAAACATTTTGGACAATCCAGTTCTTCCTACGCACTGGCAATTTTATGGAATGGACAAATGTTACTTTCAGGACGACACCGCTCCATGTCTTGTTGCAGCCTCTGTCAAGCAGTGGTATCAAGATATGGATGTAAAACGCCTTCCCTGACCTGCTCATAGTCCCGAACTAAATCCCATAGAACATTTGTGGGACGAGTCTGAACGACGCTTACGGACCAGGGAACCGCATCCGATATCTACAGCTGAGCTGGCAACATTCTTGCTGTAGGAATGGGCACAAATACACGTAGCTGTGTATACAAACCTTGTTGAAAGTATGCCCAGAACGGTTTCTAGTGTGACTGCAGCACGTGGGCACCATTCCTCTATTAAAGCATGTATTATTTCCCTTATACCATCACATATTGCTGTCCGGTCCATTATTGTAGGGTAGTGTAGGTGTTGTGCAGGGTGAGAGTGCCTTTTGTGATTCCACGTGCAATAAGTGGATTTGGATCCGTTCATCCGATAGCCAGAAATCTCAGAACTTGTACGGGCGCGGGATGATGCAGCTACCGGAAAAAGGTTATCGAACAGAACAGCAATTTTTGTCAAAGTACGGAAGAAATTTTGCAACAACCAAATACTTTATTTGTTTTTCTCTTCGCAGTTTACGACTGGATCTAACCAAAGACTCACGCGTTTGTGGGATGCTGGTGAACATTAGGTCTATCGCGGTCACAAATGGACTCACGTTGGCATGGTGTGAAAGTTTGGAGAGTGGGATTGAATTGGAGAGTGGGGTTGAATTGGAGAGTGGGGTTGCCACCACAGGTTGACCTTGTTATCTGACCGTGGTTCAATATGACGAGGTGGTGTCCACCGTATCTTTTCATTCTGTATTGATCCCTGACCGCGGAGGGTAGCACTTTAATTTTGCTCTAGTGTTACGTAAATTAAACTACCTACCAACTAATAGTGTGTCCACGCTTGAAATACAATTCGCCTAGACACAACATTTCTTAGAGTGCAAAAAAGTGCGATACACATGGGTCCCAACAATTTTACTTCGAGAAAAAAAGTGTAAGTTTTCTTTTATTTCCATTGCAGCAGGCGGTAATTGGACATTATCCTAACGCCATACAGAGAGATCAAATACACAAAGGAACAAAGAACAAAGACACAAGAACTGGAACACTATAGTATCAGGAGCACGCTGAAACAGAGATCAAAGAGTCAAACTTTGGAAGAGATCTCTGGCTTTCCAATACCGGGAGAAGGTACAGTTCTTCGTAAGAGCTGGACAGACAGGGAGGTGTTCAGCATTCATCGTCGCACCACTGTTAACCGGGTCCTTGGGTGGTGCTAAATGAGTAACAGCGTTGCAGCCGAGTTCGTTTGCATGAAAAAGTGTGAGTTATGCACAATCTATTTCGCATTTATTTAACTATGTAAAACCATAATCGTGAAAAGAATTACTTATCTTCAGTTAATCATTTATGATTTCCAACCTTTATTTCAAGGTTCGATCGATGAGTCATCATTGGCACATCTCTTTTAAGCGTGTACGGGCTTCAAGGTCCTGAGGTCCGTGCACCCGGTAAGTAATATATGCTTGCTTTCATCCCATTACTCTATTTTATTCTAATAATTATCCTTATA
Organism: Metellina segmentata; assembly: GCA_947359465.1. Classification (NCBI taxonomy): domain Eukaryota; kingdom Metazoa; phylum Arthropoda; class Arachnida; order Araneae; family Tetragnathidae; genus Metellina; species Metellina segmentata. The sequence goes on from OX375882.1 coordinate 92,882,057, forward strand.
TTCCAGGGTGTTATTCCAGTGCGACGTTAATTAACTATCTACGTCCTCATAGATCCGACTCCGTGTCCTTGTCCCATCACTAAACTTCCAAGAAGCGCTCTTCGTGTGACAACACACAACAGCGTGTTGCAACGAAGCAAGAAAGAAAACCCACCTTTTCCAAAAATTTCTGCCTGACCGCTTGTTGACCTCCACTTATTACATTAATTCAGAAAAGAGAGGGGTTGAAAATAAATGGCGACATTCTCAACGAAAATAAAACGAAAGATTGCACCCTACGGTGATCTTAACGATGTCCTGGTCAGCGCAGAGCCCCTGTCCCTTTGGCCCCAATTGCCCGCAACCTCAGCTTTTGAACCACTTCACATAATGAGCAGTTATGGAAGTTGGCGCATTTCACTTTTCAAAGTACCCTTCGCCAAACAATGGACACCGTGTTCTTGCCGAATGCCGGAAGACTTTCCTCTTCCACCGAACACCGACAAAAGGAAGAGGGGAGAGGAATCGGCAATCATCCCCTCTGCACTGACGTCTTGTCAGGGACAAAAAGCTCCACAAAAGGAAGATTGGCGCAGAAAAAAGCGCTTCGTATCCCGGTGTGTTAATTCGGAAGTCGCCACCGCAAACAATGGCGGCTTCAACGGTTCCCCTTTCATTTCACACTGCTTTTGGTGTCCACGGTGGAATTTTTTTTCCCACTTTGAGTGCCTGGTTACTTAAAGGCACAGCCGAAAGGTCATGCCTCTTTGTGGATGCGCTGGATATCAACAATGCTGAAGAGATCTCGTAATGATGTCTAAGTAAACAAAAGCCGGTTTATTTTCCTTAATCCCGAAGGACGTAAACAGATTCAGATTAGGTAAACATCTCAAACTGTTTGGAGAGGCAAAATTTCGGGACATCGTGGCAGTCATCGGATTATTTAAAGTGTGACTGCGTTCATGCTTTAGGATGGATGATTGCTACTGGTTGTTTGAATCTTATGAACCTACCTTATGAACCATATTTAGTCATGGTGCACCAAACACAATAAAGACAACGTCATGTGACGGACATACACATAGAAAGTTTTTTACTGACACAGAAATTAATACATTATGGAAGAAATCGAACTGGCACCACGTACAACTCGCAAGCTCCCGACACAGTGGTAAAATCACATGAGCCAGGATGCCACGATTGCTACTCGCAATTCGTGGCAATATTCTTTCGTAGGTTCGTCTCGGACGTAAACGATATTAGTGTAATCTAAACTATTTTAGTACTCATTAATTTTATTTTTACCTTTGGTTCACGTTGTCCAGGGCACATAAAATCACCTCAATGTGCACGCAAAAATATATTTAATTTAGTTTTTAATATATTTTTTTTTCATTTGTAAGAACAAATTTCCGAAACCATAAAAAAATTTTACGAGCTGCAAAAAAGGCTCCTATGTAATTATTTGCTGGTGTTATTAAAAGAAAATTATGTGTGCCTTCAGATTTATGGCTCCAACATAGTGGTCGATATTTATCTCTATAGTTCAACCCCATAATTCCA